>OX388347.1:30286594-31633823 GCA_947579665.1 Sympetrum striolatum
TAAACCGCATTTCTGCGGCAGCATCTGTAACCCTTCTCCTTATTAACCCGCTCTTCTCCCATTCGTCTTATCGATCAGTCTTCTCTCCCACATTCCTAGTGTTCTCCCGGACGATCTTTATTAATTTGTGGATATATTATATTAATGTGATTATGACGAGTGATTCACACTAATTTAATAAATAAAGAAATGAATAATATACAAAAAGTACCATCAGTGCTGAAAGAGATTTATCATTATTTTTATAGTTGGTATTATTATTTTTACTATTATTTAACCTATAATTAGTTAAGTTATGTCGGAAAATGAATCTCCACAACGGAAGGCTGACAGAAGAATAATCCACGTTGAGGGAAACCAGGGAAAGAAAAAATAAAGTGAAAACATACACAATGAGAATTTGAGAGTTGAAATACTACTAACAATTGTATTTTTTATAATTCAAACATTACTATGCCATTACAATTAGTTGTGATTATAACCATTAACCCATTTGAAATAAATTCAGTTCAGTTCAGTAATTTTTTTTTATTGCACCGGTTTGAGATGAGAAACTAGAAACTCTACATTGAGATTTTCATAAAACTTTCAGTATTCGAACACTTATAAATACTACTAATTTCGGAAGAATTTAAATCAAAGGTTTCCAAGAGTTGTTTGCTAAAAATAACATTTTAAGAAGAAGTAAAAGAAATACGCTCTGGGTAAAACGCCCTCCATCCCAAGAAACTAGTTCATGCCACAGAACGGCTTTAACTTGCAGCTTCCTGTATGAACGAAGATTAAAAGGGCATAATTAAACTAGTAGTATTTTATAAAACAGGAAAACGACCGGTTTCATCAACATAGAAGACGTTACCAACATTTTCTGTTGAAAATACTGATTAAACTACTGCAAGACAACGGGCATAAATTTTCCATCTTGTGTACGTTACATGCATAAAGTACGTACTTCTATAAGATAACCTACTTTCCGAAAGGTACCTTCAGTACACTTCAGTCGAGTACTGTCTGTAATACGCAATAAAAGGCAATAAACAAGAAGCGCGATGGAGTCAACAGTAATCCAGAAATATCCCTGATATTACAATTTTTTTAGTAAGAAGGATACATCTATAGCTAGGATAGTTAACCCAATAATTGTAAATTATTTTCCAAAATATTTTTTACATGAATCAAAATTTAAATCCTGCAAACATAACTACGGCGAGTGTTACCGAGTGTGTTAACACCGATTGTTGGAACAACTCTAGGTTGCTGTTTTCGCGTATCTTTCTCGGAAAGAATCAATTATACAGTTTCAATGACGAGGAACTAACATTTTGACCAAGTTTTTGCGTTATTGGGAATCCTAAAGTACTCCCTCTAAAGTATATAACCCATCAATAATTAAAATGTCAACTTCATTTTATAGAATAAAAAAAAATCCTCGAATTAAGCATACAGCATAGCAGTAAACGCTAACGATACTACCTAGCAGAAATAGAGGCACTAACTATAAAACTTTACTAGATAATATAATTGTATATTAAAACAATATGCTCCAACTATGTAATATATATTTAAATTTTAGCTGCACAAATATGGAATAGAACTATTCTAAATTATAAAAGCAGAATAAATTTAAAGAACGAAACAGTACTGAGTTAAAAGTCATATGAAAGAGCAAAGGTAAAAACATTAAATAGAACAGTTCTAAATGTAAAACCATTAACGACACCTCATATCACTCATTTTTGCGACAAAGATTTGTACGTCAGACATTACGAGGACAAGAAGATCCACTCCAGATCCAAAGATGGCCGAAAAAGAGCAGTTTTTGGAGGAATAACTTGAAAAGATTAAACGGCATTGCCAAGGATATAATGGAGACGCCTCGCAGATGCAGGCAAAAACCAAATCGCAAAAACATTCCTGGCGAATTTCCCCAACAAAATAAACCCTCTATTTCTCGGAGAAGAATTCAAATAACGCCCACTCAATTCGAGATGCGAGCACAATGTAATATTCTCCGGAGACGGGAGAAATAATTTGTTGAGGATAAGAAATAAAGATCAGAACAGGGGGACGAAAATTTTCAAAAAAAGGAAAGGCTGGCGTTGGGAGCTATTCTCTCTTTGGAGAAAGCAAACGGAAAGGAATGGAAAATCATCGAAAAGAATATAAAAGTTGGATATTCTCTTCCAGATATAATATCCGTCCTCTGATAGCCGCGATTTCCAGAGACTTTTTTCAACCTCCCAAAAAAGGAGAGAACATCTGAGCAGGGAAAATAGAAAGGAAATTTAATCGAACCGATCGACCGAAATTCTGAGGGAGGAAAAGAGAGAATTAAAAGGAGTGAAAAAAGTGTTACCCGAAAAAAGGACGTTATAAAGTCCTCTGAAACGTACGGTATCTTTGGACAAAAGAAGGAGAGGGTGCGATTTATGGTGGGAATAAATGAATAAGGGAGCCTTCGGTGGGTGCGTTCGCCAATATTTCGAGTGATGTATGTCTCTGAATCAATTGGAGGTGTTGCGGGAAACAGTTATTAGAGAATGGGACAGACTAACGACTTAATGCAGTTGCAGCGGAAACCTTCTTAACTCCGTGATGATTTCCTCACCGACACAATTATACTCGTATATAAATCAAAAAAGAATACGCTCAAGTTGAAGAACCCGTGGTCTTTTCTTTACTTCCCGAAAAAATTTCACAAGTTAAAAAAATTGTCAACAAGACTTGTTCACTTCATCAAGGGAAGACAGACTAGGAACTATTATTTGTTTTGGAATTTAAAACCTTTTCCTTTATACAGCTCCCATGTTGAACCATTAAAACTCGGGCAAAGCGCCACTCAAAAGCAACTGGATGGTTTCAAGTGCGGCCTTCCCATTATAATGGTACCATTGGGATGAAATAATATATGAAAGTGATTCGGAAATTCTATTAATAAAAGTCCATTCAGTCTTCAACGTGAGTCATCAATGTTGCTATGCTGCTACGCAGTTTGCTACACCGAATTTGTAATATGGTATCTGTACATTCATTGATTGTAATATGGTTAAAATGCATAAATTGAGTTTAATTATACGAAATGTTTTCAAGCCCAAAATAAATAAGAGTAATTTCTGCTCGCCCAAAATATTATACTCAGTGATTTGATGTTTTGAGTTTGAAATGGTTGAGCTCATAAAATGAAATGTATTTTGTGTACAATTCACAGCGTTTATCATTGATTTTCCCCTAACAATAACAAATTACCCGAAAAAATGATCAATCTCATAGAATACAATTGGTAAAATTTAATACTGACTGACCCAAGCTGATAACATGTATATTCACAGCTCAACATAAATAAAAAATAAACTATTAAGTAGAATCATCATAATATGATTGATTACTTATTTCATTAGATGCGCAATGAAATACTGGTCGGAGTATAATGTAATGGCACTCCAATTATCAAAATGAAAGCTTACTGTAAAGCCAAGACGGTATAAATGCATTCACACACGCTCGGTGTCCACAAAATAGTGGCATTAGCGTTTGATGGGACCTTTGATGTCCTGCAGAAGGACTTTGAAGGCGAATACGCAGGTGTATGCAAGCACTTTGTGTATCGAGAGATGAAAAATATCCCTCATACGCCATTTCGAAAGAGCCGCCCTTCTTTGGAGGCCATCGCTCGATGGAGCCGCCTCGGGCGACCGCCCAGGGCGTCAGCGCTTTTGAGGCGCGAAGTCACCCGACGGACAAAATGTCGGATCAGCGGACGGTCTCCCTAAATAAAAGATGGGATCGTTTTGAAGACGCGAGCATCAAAGCAGAAAACTGAAATATACATCCCACGCTGAGACCCCACTTGATATGGTTTCGGTTTGGTACTGTTCCTATGCAAAGAGCGTAAGGAGAAGTACCGTCGCAGATTTCGCTACGTTTTGACTTTCATGCTGTGCTCAGGAGGCGTCATGGATCTGAATGTGCAGGCGTTTCTGATGCATTATATAATATTTATTTGAATAAGTACATTCTATAAATTAGATTCGGAGAATATGCAAATAGAGAATAAAGGTAAGTACAACTCAGGGCAAGAAAAATAAATCCTGAATCGAAAATTTTAATGAAAAAACACATCCATTTACGCTCTATAAAAACCTAAATATAAATCGTGTTCCTGAGTTGAAATTTAACACTTTCAAACTATAATTTGGCATATCCATAAACATCCCTGCACTATATTGTTTGGATATGGTAGGTGTGGAACACAGATTTTACTATAATGCAGCGGAAACAGTTTTTGAAAATTAATTTAAATTAGAAAACTTAAAAATAAAGAAGGACTACTCATTTTTAAGTTCATCGTATCTTGAAATTTAAGACAAATTGGAAATTAATTTTATATTCAACAAAATAACCCAAAACGGTTATGTTATATTCAGATACAAAGATTCAAAACCTGAACCATATCCTAGAAAATAACTACCTTTAGAAATTGCAACTTTTCTCTCTAACTTAAGGACGACGTTTGAAATGAATATTTAAGAACGAAGCTACAAATTATATCTGAATCTGCAAATATACCTTGCGATAAAAAGGAATAATTTTGTTAAAATGTCTATCACATGAATGCACATGCGTGTTACCACTTCATGTACACATTATTATGTATGTATGTACTTAGGTATACATATACATGCATATAAAATCTAATGTTTAAACTGGTGAATTTAAAACGTGTATAAAAATTCGCCATTTAGTTCAAAAATAGAAAACCTTTTTTTCGCAGTGTTGCAAATTTAACATCACTGAAGCATGGAAATAACACTCGTCTCTACAGTGTATACAAATGAGATTTTCATCGTGACAAATTTCATTCAGAATATGTGATGTGAAGAGCATCTTCACTCAAGAAAATTTCGCACTCACTCAAAAATCGTACCTTTTCTTTCTGTTTTCATCGCCTCTATGCAAATTCTGCGGAAGATAAACTAATATTCAACAGCATATCCCTAACCTCTTGTTCTCAGAATCTTAAATTAATAAGCCATTTATAAGTACTCGCGTGGACCGAACCAGCCGTTTATAAAACCTCAGCAGCAATTCATGCAATAATATTAAAAAGGACGGACTCCTCGCAAAACGCACATTCGTGAAAGCTTATCCAGCAAAGTTTGTAAAAATCATTACGCAGAGTTGTTTTCCAAGATTTTACAGCGCCTGAGGTCTTCTTTGACTTCATATGACGGAGCACTGTCTCAGGCTGAAAATCTAATATTCATGTTCCCATCCTATTGCTCTTTTTCTCCATTGCAATGCAGTTTCGCTCGCACGCGATTCTTAAACACATTCTTTCCGCGATTTCTGCACTACTGAAAGGATTTCCCATCCTCCATCACATATGGTTCCGAATATAAGCCACTTTAGTTCGAAGTTAACTTTTCCTCAGCACCATGTTTAAAAAATAGACAATCATTCTCCTCTATTTATTCTTTTTGGGCGGATTTTTTTCATCCTGCATTCATTATAAAATAATTTAAATATATCTTAAAAACATTGTTCTGAGAAGTTGAACCATTGGTAGGGAATTAGTGGCCCGAAATCCTCTTGTGTCCATTTTAGGTTCTTAATGCGGCCTTTTAGTAAATTCATGAAACATCGAAAGTGCAACGTAAATTTTTGAAACGTAGAAATGAAGAAAAGGTTGTACTTTTTCCACAGATTTATTTCAAAAAACACGACCAGGTTTCAACGAGTAATCGCCATCATCAGGTGAAAAAGCAATATCCGTAAACATATATATATACAAAAGAAAGACTAGCGGAAAAACCATGAAATAGGAAAAGGTGAACAATGGGAGGGGGAAGGGGAAATGGAAAAGGGAGGTGGTGAGATTAGGGGTAAGGACGCGGAAGTGCAGGTAGAGGAACACTATCAGTGGGAGGTAGGATGCATTGAATCAGTGGGGAGTGGGAAAGGAAAAGGTGCTCGTTGACAACAGAAAATTTCGCGGAATTGATGTGAGAAAGAATTTCAAATTGTTCCAGGAAGTTGAGTCTCTGGCCTCTGTTGGAGAAATGCAAAATTTCGGGTTCAAAGTCAGAGGAATGGTTGTTTTCAAGAAGGTGCTTGGCAAAATGCGAATATGTCGCTATTATCTTAGTATCTATTAATAAAACATCTTTTATGTTCGTTAGCTCTGATGGAGAATTTGCCCGATATATACACCCTCACAGTCATTACATTCGAGCTGGTAAATACCTGTTTTTTTAAATAAATCTGTGGAAAAAGTACAACCTTTTCTTCATTTCTACGAGATGGTTTTCCACAAAACGACGCCTGAGACTGTGAATTATAAATTGAAACGTAATTGCCTTTTTCCACATTATATAGTGCGTTGATGAGTGGTGAGGGAATAGTGTGGAAAATACAAAGTTAGATTCAATTATTTATGTAATGGTGTTACATGAAGTACGGTCTAATCACATCGAACAACCAGTAGTTAATTAGTTTGATTTAAAAATTGTTTTCCCAATCCCACCAATTACTTCAAAGAATCGAACATTAAGTGAGAATTATTCAAAAATAACTTGCATTTAATTTATATATCATGCTTATCAAGTTTGACGAAAGCTGAAAGACAAACATGAGGTATTCTGATGAAAAACCCCTGCCCCTTACCTAAACTCTTTCCCATCCTTTCATTTGTTTTAATAACCATCTGCGCAGTAAAAATTGTATTTTCAATCTTGTTTATATTCATAATTCGCCAAGTATTTCCGCAGTTTCCTTGCTGCAATTTCCGCTTATCGAATAAACCAATCTCATCAGTAGTGAGCCGTAAGTATGAGCCTCTTTTTCGTGGAAAAGCTTAATGAACTATTCCATCGCGAGTTTCTTCTAATGTATTACGCTTGAATACTTTTAAATCCCACCCGATGATTTTTCCGTGGATTTTAAAGTATTACTACAGCGTTCGTGAGTCTCGATTCACTGTTTCTTTTGCGCTTCCTTGATAAAATAATGGACTGCAGGTAAAACTCAATTACGCTATTCCATCCGTAGGGCAAATTAAATTGCGTTGTAGATAAACTTAGCTATCAAGATGTTTCGCATGGATCGTTCTCCAAGTCCTTTCGGAAACACTTAAAATAGAAAACAAGACTATTTAATTTATTTGCAGAAAATCTGATTCATTTCTGTTGAAGTTTTATCCCGTGCAGCAGGCACGAAACGCACGAGAAGTTAGGGTACGTTGGAGATTGTAAATGCACAGGGACCGACTGTAGCCAATACCGATTGCAGGGATATATGAGAAAATTTCTAATTTAACTCTGTTTCTATTGATTAATCTTATGTACCCAGTATTTGTCTGCATCTTTCAAAATTCATATATATATATACATAAACTGTTATTTACTAATGATAAGTTCACTATCTTAAATTAGGCTTTTCAAATTAAGTACAATACATCTGTTAGAAATAGTCTAAATCAATTAATAGCTACATACAGTTGTATATAGTTAGCAATTTTAGGTGTTCACATATTTAATTCATTGAATTCTGGAATACAGAGTTTCTATAAAACGAAACGCAAAATGATTTAAAAAGGATAGGAAAATTTACTGAAACGAAATTTTAAAAAAGTAAGAAGTAATAAAAAGATCTTTTCCATTATACAACTTCTCCCAAAACTGTTAAAATAAGTTTCACAGGAAATCTTTCGCAATTATTTATCAACATTAGCATTATCCAAGGATGTTCAGAGTAGTTTTATATTTCAGTTTTTAATCAGGTTTAGTTATTTTCTTCTGATTCTTTTATTTTAAAGGGATATTTTTTTGTAAATCTTAAGTCGGAAAAATATATTTCCATAAACCAAATACATGTTTTGTTTTCTTCATATTATTTTGTTAACGTACTAGAACTGACAAATGATTCTAATTTGAATAGAGTAGAACTGGGCCTAACATCTCCAATTAACGGTTTTTATAAAAATATTGATCGTAATGATCAAACATGTGTTTAATATGTTGTCGCGCTGTTATGGATAAACAGTTCCTTAGCAACCCATCCCACTCAACAGCTCGTAGTGATTATATAGGAACAGTTCCGAATCATGATACATAAAAATAAATAAAATTCACAAAGATAATTCAATTAAATATTTCGCTGTACCTAGATTAACAATCTCGGGCTACTTTTAGGTTTTCGAATGAAATGAATATTTCAGAAGACAACAAAAGTCGAGATGTAAGTCAGTGGAAAATGGAAACGTGAGTCTGATATTTTAATATCCGTCCAGCATCAGTTTCAATTTTGGGAGCGTCTGATTGAGACATGGGAACTCCATCTGTGCTTGGACTCGTAATACTGCTCGAGGCCTCATGAAAATACAATTTCGCCGTCGGCAGCACTCGCGCAAGAAGCCTTCGGATGGACCCTAAACGAAAAGCATTTTTGCCACACATTCTTCACTCAGCAAATCCTTCCACGCATTCAATCCCATTTTGTGTGCGACTCATATTGCACGTCGAGAAAGGCTACCTATACATTTTAGACCGACACCCGAAGCAATGTTTGACCAGCACAATTTCACCGACAACTCGATTAGCCAATAGCGCCACTTTTTTCTGTAATTCTTTTGGAATTATAGAGTTTAAAAATCATCAATAAAAGTGAAATAGCATACTACTGAGTATACTGAGGCAATTTACGCAATAGTTTCCATTTAACAAGGAAATTAAGCCAAGAGCTAAGATACATTTTTCGTCCCAAAACACCAAGTATCTACGAACCATTTTGATGAAAATAAAATGATTAGGCCTAATTAGAAATCTTCAGCTCAGAAATGGCGTACGGAATACAGTCAAGATATTTAGTATCTAAATAGTAGGCACGAAAATGAACATAATAGCACCTTGAAATAAAAATATTTTTTTCCTTCTCGTTCTACTAAGGTAGAAATAACAAATTACGTAAGCGTCTGAGATTGTTTAAACTAGAAAGAAGTAATATTGCTATACAAAATTCTAGAGATAACTTAATAGTTGAATTTTTAAAAGGGAATACAGAGTTGTGTTTGTCGACAGATAATCTACAGCCACGATTACAGAGCACGATTCGTCGGCAACGGAAGATAAATCCATTTAATGAATACTAAGATAACATAGGAATCAATAAAAATAAATGACAAAAAGGTATCCAGTTTCAAAGAGTAAATCATAGCTTAATGGATTAAAAATTAAAAATTTTACTTAATGGATTAAAAATTTAAAAATTCGTACTTAAATTTCAAACTAAAAAATCATTAATTTCTTAGTTTTCTTTCGCTGTATATGCACTGTATGCAGGGATGACTTAAAACTAATTAGTTCTAAATATTAACTAGAGAACGAATGATGTAATCGGTCAATATCTGGAAACACTAATCGGAATTCTTCACCTCATGTCAATTAAGATAAAAGAGGAAATGCTTTATCGGTGTCAACTCTTGCATTACACTTAAAAATCAATGGAATGCTTTGAACGTAAACTCGATTGGAGACTTGGTTTTTAAGTAAAGGTAAGAAAAATATCTTGATTATATTCTTGAAAAAATAAATAGAATACGCACTGGTTCTAAAATAGCAGGTTGTGTCTAATTTAAGAATTTGCAAGTCAAAAAACCGAAAATCTTTCATACTTTATTAATTCGGATGCAACTGAGACATTTACAATATTTTTATACTTCAATTAGAACGAAATTTAAAATATTTCACGATTAGAAATGTTTGAAATAGCCCTCTTTTTCCCTAAAGTTTCTATAGCAAATTAATTAAACAAATAAAAGAAACGAAAATGGATATAACAAATGATCTTATTGAGAATAAGTGTACAGTATAGTGAGAAAACCTATAAAAAGTTAATTAAAACGATTAATTACTCACCATTGAGGAAATAAGACCAGGTTGGGGTGGCTCAAATAGTTTAGGGTATCTTCTACCATCATTTAGTTCGTGATATCTTTTCAGTACAAAATACCAACATTAACGTTCATTTATAATTTAAACCAAAAATATACATAAGACTCTGCTAGGCGAATGATAATATCGTATTTCTAAGGAAATACTTCAGTAAATTCTAATGGATTCTACTACAGTGAGCGTTAGTCTGCGAACACATTTCTAGTAAGATTCATATTCGCGATGAAATCCCTATTTTTAGCTTTCATCAAGTTACCTTTGATATTCCTAGAATCTCTGTTTCGAAATCCTCGCATAGAAACATCGCTATCTCTAATTACTCCTCGTGTTCTCTGCGAAATGCCGAACTTATTTCACAAACACGCCTCTCACCGCTCCATCAAGGTCTCCTTCTCCGATACACCCAAATTGGTCGAATCCTTGTTTTAGGGAGTTTCCACGAATTGAAACTTTCATACGTGACTTCAGCTGTTCTGTTAGGGGACTTATGTGTAACCAAATAGTGTAAAAATGGAAAAAGAAGAGCAATTAGGTATCCACAATCACCAATTCATAAAAACTGAATCAGACGGATAAAAATATGCGAATAAATTCATAAATGATTAATTACATAAATGAATTACGTTCTCCAATTATAACCAACGACGTTGCATTTTACATTATGCAAACGAAAAATACTGATTAATCTATGAAAATGTATCTTCAGTGTAATATCCTATGTATTAAAACAGATTGAAGAAGCCATTACTTGGTGAAACTGAATTATAGAAATAATGGTGGAAATAGGATAAAAATAACTAAAAACAAGGATCATCGGACCACAAAAGTTGTGGTGTGATGATAAATATATCTTTTTCTTATTTGGGCAAAATAATTTCAAAGAAAAACATAAAATGGGTTTTTCCATTAAGACTGGGCAAGTTTGCTGGCAGCGGAAATTCGCCTTACACATTTTCAGATTATTTAAAGGGTATTTCGACCAAATGAAAGAGTCTTAGCACATTTACCAAAGGCTGCTTTAAAGACTCAGAAACTCTTAAAGAAAGGAAAGATTTTATATTTAATAAGATTTTAAGGAAAAGATACCCAAGTTTGTCTATTTAGATAGATCAATCTGATGAAATGCCATATAACTTTATTCCACCATTACGAAACGGACATTTTCCAATAAGCACAATTGTTGCTCATGTACGCATAGCTGCAAAATAAGTATTCCAGGGATAAAACTTTCTGTCACATATATTTCATATTTAAAAAGTAAATTATTCTTTATATACTGATTAACTTAAGGCTATTCCATCTTAGGACTACAAGCTGTTCAAGAGGACAGTTCTGTGTAGCATTTTACACTACAGCAAATACGTTATTTTGTAATCGATCAAATCAATGTGAGAAGGTATAACATTGTAAAAGCCATGAATAAAGAAAGCAAATTTGTAATTTCCACAGTAAATTTAAGTTCGACTTTTATGGAGGCATCTAAGCTTTCACGGAAGTGTAACCGATCGTTTTGATATACATGTCACGGTAAATCCAGAAACCGGGCTAGATTTCATTTTCAAAAATTGAAATTTTTATTTAATTTCCCTTCTTTTGCTACTTGTCTCGACTTTTTAAGAGCCATTATTTCTATCTAAATAATGCAAAAGAATAGAAGCCCACATGACACGAAAATGAACTATATATGCATTTCAAATGGAAATGTTTTCACTCGTCGGGAATCGAACCGGGATCCATAAAAAATAGCCTCTTACTTGTGCAGAAAAGAGATTTAATCATGAGTTTGAAAATTGTCTGACAGTTCGTTTTCCGAATAATTTAGCGTTCGATAAAATCATGACGCAAAAGATTGAGCTCGTTTTTTCTCAATTATAAAGTATGTACGTATAAAGAATATCATAGCGTTTGGTATAAACGAACGGAATTCAATGAACATGTTTGATATGAACGAACGGAATTCAATGATTGTTCAATGATCGATGTTGCTAGGCGGGGATTTTGAAACAGAGATTCTAGGAATATCAATGGTAACTTGATGAAAGCTAAAAATAGGGATTTCATCGTGAATATGAATCTTACTAGAAATGTTTTCGCAGACTAACGCTTACTATAGTAGAATCCATTAGAATTGATTGAAATATTTCCTTAGAAATACGATATTATCATTCGCTTAGCAGAGTCTTATGAATGTTTTTGGTTTAAATGATAAATGAAAGTTAATATTGGAACGCTGGGCTGAAAAGATATCCTGAACTAAATGATGATAGTAGATTTTGTACCCTAAACTATTTCAGCCACCCCAACCTGGTCTTATTTCCTCAATGGTGAGTAATTAATCGTTTTAATTAACTTTTTATAGGTTTTATCACTATAGTGTACACTTATTCTTAATAAGATCATTTTTATCCATTTTCGTTTCGTTTATTTGTTTAATTAATTTGCCATGGAAATCTTAGGGGAAAAAGATCATGATTTACGAAGTGGATAGTTATAAAATTATATTTCCGAAGAACATAAATAAAACATATAGAGCAAGAAGATTACAAGTAATAAATTACATAATCATAAACGATTTTTCAGAATGTACATCACTCTTTTTACTAATATTAATAAACTTTGATTCGATGGTAATGAAAAGTGTTAGTAAGATTCGCGTTTAAGCCGTCGCAGTGAGCGAGGTAACAGCTGAAGGATAAACTGCGGCCATAAAACAGCCTTAAATTCGTTGTCCGGCGAAAAAAGGACGAGGTGTGGTATGGAAATTGGCTACGGGGTTAAAATAGACCGTCCCATTTCCGCTAATCCTACAACTGGTCAACCCGGCTTAAGAGCCTCCGAGAGATTTGCGACCATCTCAAGAGCAACATTAATCTTTGGCGAGGGCAATTTGGCGCAATTCCACGTCCAGATAATTTCGCAAGAATTGCGCTGACCCAAAAAATCTGCGGAATCCATACAAGTGTCGCGAGAGCAGTTGTCTAAAGAGTTTTTCTGAGAACAGCATCTGAGGGAGATACACCTGAATAATCCCTATTTTCATGGAAATGATATCGCGAGCGGATATAGTGACTGGAGGTTTAATATTTAAGGTCCACATTTATTCTTGATTGACTAAATTTTTTCTAGGTTTAATAAAATAACTACATATTAGTTCTACTCAGAGTTATTTACCACTAGTATATATAGTTAATAAAACTTCATTGCCAGAGGATCATGCGACAATCTCTAATTATTCCGTACGGGAAGCGTTGGTTCTGTTCATTAGTTTGTTTGTTTACCTGTACAAGCGTTGTTAAGTAAACAATAGCGTTGACAACCAAACCTCTAGCAACCCTTCTATCAAGAAATGGCGCCAGGATCTCTAGGATGTAGATATTGCATTTGTGTGATGATTTTATTTTAGATGAAACCACTACGATAGGTAAAGGATACTGTTTTTATGCCATGTGATCCTATTTCAACCTTATATATGAGATTCACATTTCAATTTTTTCGGTCTTCTATTCGTAGTAGACCTCTGCAGCACAATTTTTAAGAAGAATAAGTAAAGGGTCCTTGATTGACGGTGAAATATTGTAGCTTTTGGATGGCTCGTTTTCAGTTACGTTTGCGAACCAAAGAATTCCAAAAATTCTTTAGATATGTTTTCTCTTCACTATTCGTACGTGTTGAAGTGAAAAAGGAAATTGAAAATGGGAGAAGGGAGAAAGACTGAATGCTGGAAAAGAAAGGCATTTGTATGTACACTAGGTGAGGAGGAAGTTCGGAGAGACGATGAGGTAAAAATAATTTTCAAATAAATAAAGAATCTGTTATAATTGTGTAACTATAAAAATTCTCCCATTAATGATTAGTTCATTCGAAGAAAATTTAAGTGTAAGAACTTTGAAGCTCTGAAATTTTTATTACAATATTTTCCTTCTTGCTAAAAACAATGCAACTGCCTTTCCCCGTGACGTTTTCACAAAGCTGTCGAAATTTAAAATATTAATTAAAAAGACAATTTTTAACTAACAGAATTTAAAATAATTATAAACTAAGCTACGCAATACCTATAATCATGCCAACAGCAAAATCGAGGTGGAATTGCAAATACGTCGTTTTCTGAGCCCAACCTTTCTACGAATCATACAGAACAGATATGTGTCGGTCGCTCGATGTTCATACCGGCAGCCTAAGAGAAGATTGTAAGGTATAAATAGATTAACATTTAGCCCATAAATATGTATACTCTTTTGGCAAACTGGATATAATGTATACAGTACTTAGCCGTATATATAACAGAATACAATACATATTTGAAAAGCTTCAAGAAGCAGATTCATGAACGAAAATATAAAAGCAAAATCAACTTCAAATTAAATGTGTTACAAAATCATGAAAAAGAAATGAAAAAACTTTCGTATGAAACTTGAAATTAATAGCGAAACGGGTAAAGATATATTGTGCCCACTCAGAAAAAACTCATCCCTAAGGAGTACTGCTAACCTTACTTATTGAGTGCATTTGAGTTAGAAGTGAATGAATATATATGAAATAAAGTAAACGATTGAGGGAGGAAAAGATGATGGAACGGATGAGGTTGACTAAGAAACTGTTGAAGTAAATGTGCCCATTATGTTTAAGCAATAGCCCAGCACCAGTAACCCCTGCCCGTAAAAATAAATTTGACCTCTGGCATGAGTTAAGTATCAAGTTTTATCTCAAAACGAACAGACGAGCTGTTGGCGGGAGCATAAAAACTAATGCAAGCCGATGAGGAGATCAGGAGACAAGAAATTTTGGTCGCTTATGGCTGGGTAACTTACTCATTGTGAGTCAAAGGTTAGAATGGCGAGGTGTTTACTGGATTTTGAAAGGAGAGTAAACCACCGGTCGTAATTTTCATTCGTAAACCTTTGGGTAATTTTGGCTATTTTAACGTCCTTCTCTCATCGAAAGCATTTATCAGTGACAGTAAACAGTTCGTTCCTACGGTAACGAATCATTCATTTGCCACAAAATATAAAACAGAGAGACTTAGGCATCCCAGGCGGTAAAAGGCCTTATTATATATTATTATTTATTATAATTTAAATAATAAATTAATGGGAAATCGCAAATGTATTCCTCGTCCACTTGCAAGTAAAATTGTACTTCTATGAAAACAGCCGATGATAAACGCAGTTATCCCATATTTAAGTTTAAATTTATATTATTAATTGAGCTTTCTATGATAGAATTTACCAAGAAATAATATTTTTCTCAAAGGAACCAAAATTGTTTAAATTGATTTCACATTTATATTACTATACTATTCTCAGAGTTTTGTTTCGTTTACTTCACAAAACGTTTAGTAGATAATTTCTTTTGGAAATAATTCGTTTTAAGCTTCATGAAACTTCGACGGTCGTAATTTCCATGAATCTAAACACGATTAAAATATAATGCATCGAATCAAAACTAACTCCGCGTTTAGTTTGATGCTGTTCCACGTTTTTCCATATCCCCTCGCTTCGCTTTATTTGACAACAGAGAATTTCTTCTCTCAGTTCTGTCGGATGTATTCCTTTGACTGGAAGTAATTAATGACTCGCTATTGATCCCGAAATAACTGCGCCCATTCCACGGGATTAGGAAGAAACGCCCGCTGTAAACTCGGCGTGAGAAGAGATGCGATTTGAAGAGCGGATTTGAGGTGTCGTATATATAGGGACAGAATTCGAACATAAAGGCGACCGAATTTAATGAGTAGGGCATGAAGGGGTTTAAGATGTGGGGACGGAGGGCACTGGGGTGGAATTCATTAATCGCTTGCAGATGTTTTGGAGGAAGTTTCCAAAAGGAAGTTCAAGGGCTCGATTAATTGGTTAAGGTCGTTAAAGTGCTGAAATATAAATAGAGGAAAAGGATTTCGATATGGGAGGATACAGACACCCGGAGAAATCAGCGGAACATGGTACAGGAAAGCCTACCTCTGGAATTGTTCAATTTGATTACTGATTTATTACAGAGAAATTCCCAGAGACAGTCTCTTCTCCTCCTCCTCTTTTCTAATATGCAGTGAAATCCATGCAGTCAGCCGATCGTACTCAGAACTGATGAAATCAGGGTCATAATTAAAGATTTTACTGTATCTTACCGTGAAATGCATTGCGTTATCTTTTATCTGGATAAGTTATAACTGAATCAGCGAGAATATAGCGTAGGAGTAGAATTTGCTTTCATTTTGCAAGCAAAAATGAAAGGATGAATTGGAATGAAACATTCAATTTTCATTCCAAATACGATTTTTTATCACAAACACGATACAAAGATGACGAAAGGTCTTGAATTGGGCTAAAAATTATCGGAAGCCACCGGAAGGCCGTTGAAACATTTTAACTGCAATTCGGAAACCTCGCGGTCCTAAAGAGGATCAAAGCGACTCTTGATTGACGGGGCCTGAAATGCGATCTCCCCACCTTTGGACGGAGGCCCATTGAAGGGCCCTTAAACTCTCGCCAGGGAAAATTAAGATATTCACATAAATCAAACCCAAATACGCAATATATGTATAATCAGATACGTTTTGCCCCACACTTTTCTCGTTACGGAATTTCTCATTTCTTATGGTAAAACTTTTAAGATGCTCTGGCATTTCACCCAGGATCGGTTGCAAAATGTTTGTTTGGCTTTATAAAGTTAAATCATAACTTCGATTTGCATGGTAGGTAATTGATATATATCCTTCTTCTTTATGCTTATGTATTATATATATATATGTGTATATAAATGCTTTAAAATAATCCGAAAAGAGCTGAAATGAATTTACTGTGGGAGAATTTAGCACCGACCTAGCTTTGAACCCTCATAAATGTGAACGAACGATAGGGTCGATCACTTTTAAGGATTTTTTTAGTCTCCATTAATTCTCAAAATTATTTAATAGTATCTCGGACTAAAATTCTGAATCGATCAGGAAAGTATTTGAGATGTGACACAATGCTCTCCTAATATCAGTAATTAGAATCTACTGGGATCGAACCCATGATACCTATGATTGATATGTTACTTAGTCTGTAGGTTTTACGATGGAATACGTATGATATAAATAGGCTAAGTCAATAACACTTACGTTTTAAGCAGTGAATTCACCCAAAAAATACCCCAAACAAGAGCCTATATAATATTTAATAAATATAATAAGAAGAATTAATCTGATATCACCATTTCGCGTTGAAGTGAACCATCACTTGGCTGACAAAATGACAGGATATTACGCAAGGGAACCGCCAAAGGCAAAGTCAATGCTCCGAGGACTACCCGATGGGAGACAAAAGAAGAGAAATCCCATCAATCATAACTGCAAGGGGAAATCGGAAATGAGGTGCGGAACTGAACCGTGAATATTACAGCGGAGTTGCGTAATGGAAGAGTACGATTAACTACAGGAATCGGAAAATTCCATTTAGCAGACGTCCAGAGGCAGAAGTAGAGCAATGGCTCCCAGCATCTTTTAAAAACAAAGAGCAACCGGAAAAAAGTATGGTGTTATTCAGGAGCCCGTGAAACATCCTAGATACCATTTAGGGAACTGCGCAGTAGATACACAATTATTAGCAGGTTTCAAAATGGAAGCGGGCTCACAAAACCTCATTCTCGTTACTTCGACTCGAACTCATGGCAGAGCAGTCAAATGGGGCACGATTTTAGCCTATTCTGGCGCACAACGCCATCCACACTACTAGAGCCACCTAGCGGAAAACAATGGAATCCAATTTTGGCGGGGTTTTCACGACATTAATTTGGAAAGTACTTCTTCAGCGTAACACGGCGCCTTTTTGCATTATTTATCAATGACAAAGTTTGTAAACGCTCGGCGGATTATGAAAAACTCCGCACACCCGAAATTACTTTCAAACAAACGCAATGAAACGCCCGGAATAAAAATCCACCTTTGGGGTCGTTAATTTATTAAAAATTTTCGAATTTCGGAGTCGAAAATACGACTCCTGAGGAGTTTACGGCGAGCCCTGCGATTTTTATAAGCGGAGAGAGGAAAAAACGCAGAAATATAAATAATGCTAGAGCAAACATCCTTTTTTGGGAGCGACGTCAGCAGAACCGTAGATATTTCCACCGCTCCTATGCGCAAAATCAGACATTCTTTTTTCCTCCTCGGTTGAAAGTTACACCGAATTACGTAGAGTGACTGCCTCTCGGGACTCGGGCAGATCTCGAAAAATTTGGCTGAGCTGCTCCTCGAGTAGGACGAAAGACCATGGCTGGAGGAGGGGGGAGTGTCATGGTTTGGAGGGGGGTAGAAGGGGGAGGGAATAAAATTCATCAGAGTCGCTGTTTTTCCCGCGTATACCTCGCGGCCGCTGCATAACTGTCTCGCTCCGAAAATATGTAAGGAAGGTTCCCTGGAGCCCACTTGACAAGAGAGACACGGAGAATGAAGGAAGAGGAAAATAGTGGAGAACTAAGGCTTTAACTCCAGTGCAGTAGTAGTACAAGAGATGATGTACTTCCCTGCATTTCCAAATATTATACCTAAATCCAGTAGCTATGCATTATGGTGTACTTCGAACTGCGCCACAAGGACAGAGTTTCCCAACATTTTTTTCCTTACGACATAGTTCCTGGAGAGCCATGGGTGCAGCGCTTTCGGCTTTGGAGAAAACTGTCCTGGGTTCGGTTCCCGGTGGGAGCCCACGTGGCTCACGAAATGGCCTGAGCTGTTCAAGCACTTTTAACAATAAATAACTACCTATTACATTCCCTAAATTGAAAAATTCTGGGTTATTTTTCGTGTCGGTTAGCATTTGCAATATATAGATAATGCTAGTAAGAATTCAGTGACAGCACAATCTACTCGCTGAAAGAGGTGTTCAAGATGTCTCTTAAACATGTCCCAACATCATCCATAGTTTAATATCAACCGAGATATTTATGAATTTTCATTGTATTTTGAGAAGCACACAGTTTTTCTCTAGGAGCACCTGTGTTCCAGTGATCGTATTGAGTAATGCTTATCTAGAGAATGTTACAGCCGAGTATTGCTGTTTCTCATTTCTATTAAAAAGCTTTGTGATATAAGATTGAAAAATATACATATAAAGCTATAGGAAAAACGCCGGAAAACAAACATTTGACTTCCACTAAAGATAAAGAGGTTAAGAGATAGTAAAGATATGAAGATAGAGAAAGGAAATAACAAGAATTCAGAAGTGAAGAAGTGAGTCGAGAAAGAGGGAAGGAAGATGATAAAAAATAAAATTAATCATGGGAGATAGAATACGTAGAACACTGGAAAGATGACGAAAATGGTAAGAAGAAATAAATAAACATCTGATAAATATATAAAAGTTAAAGAGAGAATGCTATGAAATGAATTTTACAGGTTTGAAAGAGGATTAGTTAAAAGAAGATGAGATAGAAAAGAAAGTAGATATGAAAAAGTGGTCTAAAGGGAGAGGATGAGAATTGGAGCAACCGGATGATAAAAGTAGAAGAGAAGCAGAGAATAAAACGGAGAGGAAAAGGAGGAAGAAAGGCGGAGAGAGAGAGCAGGGAAGGGTGGGAGAGAGGTGAGGCGGAAAGTGATTGAGAAACGGAAGAGTGAAAGAGAGGTGAAAAATCGAAAAAGGAATGGAAGTGTAGGGAAGAGGAAAGAGGGATGGAGGAAGAAGGGAATGAGAAGTACAGAAAAGGATAGGCGAGTGCAAGAGAACGGAAGAATGGAAGTGGAAGAGAGAAAGATGATGGAAGAGTTGATTTGGAGAATGGAATGAAGAGGAAAGAGAAGGACCTTGAGGAAGGTCAGATCAACAGAGAATGAAAGAATGTGGGTGAAAATGTAGAAAGTGAGTGAAGAGGAGGAGCAAAAACGTTAAAGGAAGAGGAGAATAAGATGAAAGTCGATAGGTGAGGTAAAATAAATGCTGGGCAAGGTAAGGTGGACACAAGTAAAATTATTTCAAAAAAAGGAAAGTAGAAAAAGACAGGAGTAGAAAGAGGATCGAAGAAAACTGAAAAGAAGACGAAAAGACAAAGAGAGTAAAAATGCAAAGGAAGGAAATAAAGGAAAGAATAAAGTAAAAAGAGAAGAAGAGTAAGGAAAGAAGATCTCAAAAGAAAAATAAAAAGAGCAAAGGAGAGACCATGAAAATCGGAGAGAAGAATGTAAGGTAGCAAGACAGGAGAAAGGTAGAAAGACAAAATAGATAGTAAAGAGGAGAATAGGTAGAGAAAAAAGGAGAAGATGAAAGCAGAGAAAAAGGCCAATGTGAAAGGAAATACGAAGAAGGAATAAAGTGAGAGAAAGAAAGGATAAAGAGGAATAGAAAAAAGTAGAGCGGAAAAGGAGAAAGGAGGTATAGAATGGTTAAAGAGAGAATAAAGTAAAATGAGAAGGGAGAACGAGATGGAAAATAAAGGATAAAGAGAAAGGAGAAAGAAAGATGGAGAGATAAATGAGCAGAAAGAGAGAGAGAGATGTTTGTTTATATCGATCTTCTTGGTCGTTAACACCACCCCTCTCCGAAGGGGGCCGGGTTCGATGCCCTGTTCCTTTTTTCGCATCTTTTTTTCCTCATTGTCTCGGTGCTCGGCCCGGGTGCCTCCTTTGATTTTCGGGAGTGCTCTTTTATTTTGGTCTCCTCTTTCCAACCTTTTGAATTCCAGCTCCGCGTCTCGTCGAACGCGAGAGAATCCGAGACGACGGCCGTTCACCTGAAGGCGCCCTTTAACGACCACCACACGAATATGTCCTTCGATTCAAATTAAACATTTTTTGCCACGTTTTCCAAAATGGCACATACGCAGAATCTGCGACTAAACTATCGCTAAACTGCTTTCGAGTCCACGGCCGCAGTCTCGGGGAACGAACTTTTTCGAGAAGGGAAAAAACGACAGCGACGAGGCCATTGTGCTTTACAAGATGGCAGTGCGTCATTCTGAAACAAAAGAAATCGGAGATACGCAAATCTTCGAAATATGAAGGTTATGCATCGGCGTTTCTTTTCTGCTGCGAATACTCGATACCGTTGGAACACTTCCGAATCCACAGTTGGATCTAGTACTAAAGGAACACAGAGATGCTCCTTTTAGTTAGGTTTCATCAAGATTTTTGTTTCCCATCCGGTAGGAGGATCCACTAATGGGACCTGAAAGCCTTTGTGTTGGAGCTACGACACGCTGACTTTGAAATAGTTCCTTCTCCATCTTTTATTTGCTTTAATTCTTTATAATTATCGTTAAAGTCTCAGTGAGCACTGAATTTAGTTCGACTACTCTTGATATATCAATATATTCTGTCATTAAATAATGCGTTACAGAGTACTGATTCATTTTAAGACTCTTTGTTTAAATAAAATCTTCTACAATACTAATTTAATTGATATTTACTAAAACAAGAAAAGAAACTAACTATAAAAACAGCTTTGATAGAAATACAGAAGGATTACTTCGAAAAAAATCTAAACAGAAATAGTTGCGGGAAAATAATAGCCTAAAAACCTCTACCATTACCTAATTTTGTTCTAATTAATAATTAAATAAAATGTAAATAGTTTATATTTAACAGTATAATCCTCATAAAAACACGTTCCCAGCTCCACTCTAAAATCTAACTAAAATTGTAACGCAATACATTGAGATATACATAGAAGTTTCTATTCAACTGGTATTAACTAAAAACGAACTAATTAGCAATATTCTTAATTGCTTAGAAAACGAACTGAAAGGGAAATAAAATGATATCATTAAAATTAAGACTCCCGTGGCTTTTATTACTATGGAGCAAAGTTAAAAAGAATCCTATCCTAGAACAGCGTTGAAATTTCTAAGTAGGCGGGAGGCGAGCCTAGAGCATACAATCCCGGCAGAAAATGATCGCATGACCCATGGTGTAAAACCTTCAGATATCGCAGGTTATTACATGTATTTCAACCGAATATCCTTTTACGTTTTCTTTAACAGCATGATTTAAACGAAATATCATATAAATCTACTCAGTGCAAACAAAATTTATGAGTACTTTTTCCTTCCTATACGAAAAGACTTTTACTCTATCAATTTCCTTGTAAACCATACTAAAAGAAATCAATAAATATGATCCTACGATGAAAAAAAATAATTGCTAACGTAATAATATTCAAGAGTAGCTATTTATGGTCCAAGTAAACATTTTACACTTTATGAAGAATTTTTTTCCACAGATTATTTGGAATAATATGCAAATAAAAAATCCGGAGATCATAACTTAAACGGTCTTATGCAGTCAAAGAGAATTATCAACCACAAAATGATCTAAGGCTCGTAAGTATTCGAATAAGGGTGAAATGAATGGTATCTCCCATAACTGATACGGAATTTATAACTCTGCCATGGTACAAGTAATCGAGCATCGTAAATTGAATGATTGATGGAATGCCACACCAATGCATTACTTACAACTAGAACGTTTAGACAAAATCTACAACGATAAAATCAATTAATGACTTAGTACAATTGGAGTGTATGAGAATATAATAATAATAAAACGGCTTTATTCGGGCGAGATTGAGACTAAAAGTCTCCTCTCTCATCCAACCCATCGTCATACAATACATAAATAATTAATGAATGAGTACATGGGGTAATTACCAGAAAAACAAAGTTATGTACAATTTCACAGAAACTAATTTAACTGGTGTTAACATTAAAATTTTATTTTCCTAATGTTTTCGGGTCAACTTCAGTTAAAAGGTAATTTTTTTTCGTGAAATTTGAAATTTCTAGCCCAGTATTCCGACGTTTTAAAACAAAAAGAAATTAAAAAGGGCATATGGAGATGCATAGTTGAACATACTTCAGTTAAAAATTGATTATGATTTTCTGTTACTTTTCTGTATCTGCAAATCATTATAAGAAATAAATATTAAAATCTTGACATTTTCTGGGCGGGAAAGATTAAAATCACATTGAAGCAAACACTTCCGTGCTTTAAAATCAGAGTCAGATTCAAGAAAGAAATTGTATTCTTAATTCATAGAATTTTGACCATTTGATTTCATTCCAATCACAGAAAAACGTTGCAAGGACTACATTTTTCGGATGGATTGAAACCCATCGCGAAACGCCACCTGTTATAGAGCTATCGCAGATTTTCCTCGTTATTGAACCTGTTACTCTGCGATCCTCAGGGGTGACCAAAGGCTTAATTTAAGTCAAGGACGAACGGGAGAGGGGGAGGCTGCAATCGAAAAATGCTGACTCAAGGGGAACCAACCGTCTGGGTGCTGAGAGAGCAAGAATCTCTCCAAAGATGCTGCGAACCCTGGCGCAGAGAAAAATGTCGAACATTCCGAATTTTTCGGTCCGAAATTATTTCGGATACAGGTGCATAGTCGCTGCTATTGATTTGTCATCGCCATGGAGACAATACTCGATGGTTGATTGGAGTAAAGGAGATATTTTGAGAGTGTAGCTGAATATACCCTTCAAGTTATCGAGCTCTTTAAGCAACTCTCTTTCACAGTCTGTTTAAATTTTAATCGATGAGAGGATAGTTCGGTCGAAAGAGAAAAATGGTTAAACGGATGAAATCTCAAATGGTGTTTGCTCTACGGACATCTTAATACGAATGATGACGTATCCATATGAGAAGTTGAGAAGCCAAAAGTTTGAAATATGAGGTAGAAACGGTATATGCGAATGTTAACTCAAGAGTATTGATTTTTCAATGGGTATTGAATTAAAAATACTTATTCTGACAGGAAATACTTTATTGAGGCTAGGAAAAAACAAAAGCCTAATAAATAAATTATAAGAACAAAAAAATGTGATAAATACTCAGCTCACAGGTGACCATGGTTGAAAATTTTTGGACAGAGGAGATTCCGTCATTTTTCGGGTTGAAGTAACAAATAATTTCGTGAGGATATCCGGATTTAAAAACGGCTAAAAATATTCAGGACATGCAAGAAACTACCCTTTTCTACTCTACTGTTGTTCCGGAACGATCTATCTTCAAATATAATTTCGTATTTTTGTATCTTATACAAAATGGATGATAAATATATACTACCGAATCCCTAGGAATAAAATTATGAAATGAAATACATTCCCCGATCAAAAACATAATAATGAGGTCAAAAATCCTTTAGAGTTAAATTATAAATATTTTTAATTAATTCATTAGAATGTTTATGTTCATATTTCAATAGAAATAATAAATAAGAATACTTCGACAAGTATGTTTCATCACTTAAGAGGTATTACCATTAATCCTTTCACTTCTATGCCCTGTGTAAATGTCGGCTTGTATTCGACAATATTCTCTTCGAGGAAATTCGAGATCATATAATCCATGATTTAATTAGGTATTAATCTTACAACAAGATCCCGTATAAACTGATAATAAGTTACAATGCACGAACGTCATCTTCGTGCCAATAACCTTAAACACGACTTTTCACCAGCAAGATAATTTACTTAAATTTATTTTATCTTGGATAACATATGTTATGACCTATTAAGCTTTTGGTATACGAAATTTATTCTCTCTTTCGTAGGAACCGCGATACTCCTTGAGATAAGTGTTAAATGTTTCTTTTTACCTGCTAATGTTTTGTCGATGCACGTTGATGTCCGATGTAACTAATAAGGAAAATTAATATAGAACTTAAAAGAAATAAAGAATGAAGAAAGAGACTTGTACTTTTTCCTCCATAGATTTTAAAGAACGAATATTGATATAGTACTTATTTTATTATGAAGGATATCAGCTTTAATGTAAAATTATATTATTTGTAAGAGAAAAAATCAATTTCAATGACTTAGTCATCATAATAATGATAACTTATAGGAGAATCTATATTGTAACATTTCTGTATATCTGTAACAAGAAGACATCTGCACTGTAATATCCAATGAAGTTGTATTATTGTAAACTTTATACTGTGATCAATAAACCTATCACCGGGCCGTCAATCCAGCAACATTTATTTTTTAACGTTAAATTTAATAAAAGAGTTCACATTAGAGCGTTAGTAGCAATAAAAAAAGTACTTTTTGACACTAACTTTGAGATAGTTATGAAGAGAGAGAAAACAATAATTCTTATATGCTGTAAATCATTTTCCAATATAGGCTCTTCACAGCATCTTTATGCTTTCAATAAATAAACAAATCACCAATATCTGTAAGAGGTAATGAAAATATAATCGTGAATTAAAAGTATTACATTAGCTCCAAACATACACTTAACCCTAAAACATCCAGGCACGCAATTAAGAAATAACTCGCTTGGTAAAACATTTGACAGGTATAAATATTTGAGGATGGAATTCCACCAATTAAAAAGATTAGGGTCATAAAAAGAAAGACAACAGCTGGGGGTAGCCTAATAGTTTTCTCTCTATGAAGCAAAAAAGTAAATGGGAGAGCATCGATTAGCTTCATCCCATAAGGCTTTGCTGCACTCTGTTTAGGTACCATTAAAACTTTAAACATTACTTAATACTCTCCGGTACAACGCTGTGTTCCCTCGCTTCTTATATTTCTACGGCACTCTGCTAATTTATTTGCGGCAAAAAATGTCTACGCGTTCCTGCGCTTCAAAAAAACTCGACCCCAATTACCGAATAAAATCTATTTGCAAAATACTTCAGCGGCTACAGCAGAGTAAGAAATTCCCGAGAGTAATTGGCGCAACCAACTGGAATGAAAACAGATAACAGCATAATCATGAAGAATTAACGACAAGGTACAGCCCATTTTTTCCAGGCGCAAAGTAAATTGAAAAGAGTATGAAATCCCTCAGTGTTGAAACAAGCGCGAAATTGCTTCCATCAGTGTCAAGAAATTAAAATGATCAAAAGACTGAAATTGATTATAAGTCATCTGCATACATGACATAAATGCAACTACTGTTTTATCTCTCTCTCTGATGGACTAATCAAATTGCATTAGTAAATAAAAAATTCATCATGCTGTTTTTATATTCGTTGCCATGACAAAAACCACCAGAAATTATAAATCTCGCAATATTGACAAGCTACCGTTATCTATTGATTGTTCTATCAATTTGTATGTGTAAACAAAAGCTTGCTTCGTTGCCTTGATTCTTTTTGCCATAACAACTGCCACCAGAATAGATAAAATCCTGTAATATTGACAAGTCACCACCATGTATTGATTGGTCTATAGATTTGTACGTGTAAACAAAAGCTTGTTACGTTGTTTTGATTCTTGTTGTCACGACGACTACCGCCAAAAATGATTAAAGAGCCCGGAATATAGATAACTTAATGGTACATATTACCAGTTTGGATAAAATTGATCCTAATGGTTTTCTTGTTGAGGATTTACTGAATGAAGCTACTTTCCAAGAACCAGATGTGTTCATTTTGAAAAGAGGCAAACTGTATTGAGAGAGAAATGCAAACAAGCGTCGGATGTTCGGTTTATCGATCCGAAGTTGCACTCGTATATAAAGTGCATCCAACACAGATCGGCGTGCTTACTCGTGCACTATTTGACTCCGACGGTCACGTTTTCCCATTGCTCGAGCTAAGATGTCACCGCTCGTAACTCATGCTGGCTTTTATTTCCAACTTCGCTACACATTTTCTTCCTTTTTTACTAAGTCACGACATTTTAACTTTACTTTATTCCGAAATTTAGAATGTTAGATACTCTAGTTGTGTACGATATGCTGTTGTATACAATAATCTTATGGAATAGAAATAATACTTTAAGTATATAATTATCTTATTGTTTACTGAACAATGTACATAATTATCTTATTGTTTACAGAACATTGATGTACGATATTTATATATTTCTTCGCTAATACATAAATAAAT
Organism: Sympetrum striolatum; assembly: GCA_947579665.1. Lineage (NCBI taxonomy): Eukaryota > Metazoa > Arthropoda > Insecta > Odonata > Libellulidae > Sympetrum > Sympetrum striolatum. The sequence continues at coordinate 30,313,359 of OX388347.1, forward strand.
AAATAGTAAAACTACACGGAAATATTTTTATAGAAAGCAGAACAATACATTTCCATGTAACTATCCAGTAAAGTAAAAATACAACACGTGTTAGTTAAGAGGAAATAATTTATATTGAGTTGCTTAAAATAAATTTATTTCGACTGTTGAGTATGTATGCATTTACGACTAGAATACCTTTATTTCTTATACTTGTACTTACGGTTCTCATAACTACACAAACTTTGTACCACCGCTCCTAGTTACTGCTATTAAGACATCTTGATAAAAACCGCACATATCGTACTAACAACATTAAATGAATACTATAGCAAAATATGACCTGACCGGAAAGCACTACAATTTTTGAGTGCTTCGACAGCTTGGGCCATTTCATACGTATGGGCCCCTACCGAGAATCGAACCCAGAACGGCTTTCTCCAAAGGAAAACCCGCTAGACTACCGATATGTTAAACTTTTGAGCTTCAAAGCTGCAAAAACTGAACACTCTTCGATGGAAGCGACTTGAAGATATTATACTGCTGCTTGGACCCTGCCATTGTACAATTGTTGTATTTCAGAAAGAAAAAGCAAAGGTATTGGAGTGGCACAGATCCATGGAATGAAAAGACCCTTGCAAAATTATAAATATATTTTCCAATTGCATTTTCTAGCACAAGGTTGGATTACTATTAAAATTAATTTAAGTCTGCTGAAATTAGAAATTAATCTTAGGTACGCTCTAAATTAGTCTCCGTTATAATAAAATAGAGAGTCAAATTACCTTTCTCAACCACTGATCTAATCCTTCATTCATAGGCGCTACCTATCCTTCCTTAATCTTTAACTGCTACGAACATTTTTAGGCATAATTATGATCTGGAACCATTGCATCTATGCATGAGTTTAGAAACGTATGAGCAATAGTTGAAACTGTAATGTTATGTTTCAAGCAAACTTGGAAACAACTTCTTTACATTTACATTTACATTTAAACCCTGCAATCCGCCAGTGGCGCGTGGCAGGGGGTGTAAGACACCAAAATACCTATCTAATCTGGAGAGCTATTTGCTTCTCTAATACTACGCGGAAAAAATGACCAAAAGTAGCTATCCGTCCTGGCAACTACTTCCCTGTATCGCTTTTTTGTTTTCTCTCGAAGGTCGCGTAGGTATATAACTGGGATGACAATATCTGTTATCTCCTCCCCGAAATCGGTAGAGATAAATTTATCAAAAAGCTTCCGTCGATATTCACGTCTTCTATCACTAAGAGAGTTCCAACCGAGGGATCCTAACATAGCCGAAACACTGCTGTCGAATCTGAAATCTCCCTTGACGAACCTTGCTGCTCTACGTTGAACCATCTCGAGATCGGAAATTAATCCCACTTCATGAGGATCCCAAACCGCACAGCAATACTCAAGTAGAGGTCGAATTAGGGAAAAGTACGCTATTTCTTTTACTCTCGGTGAACATCCCCTAAGGATTCTGCTGGCTAACCTTTGCATTCTATTCGCCTTTCCTACTACGCCTCGAATATGCTCTTTGAAGGAAATATCACTGCTGAGCGTAATTCCTAGATATTTATGATGCATCACGAGCTCCAAGGGATTTCCTGAAATTCTGTACGGTACGCAGGTAACGTTAGTGGATCGCGTGAAAGTCATGGTAACGCACTTCTTTACATTCAGCTCGAGCTGCCAATCACTACACCAACCCGAAATCATATTCAGATCGTTCTGCAAACTACCAATGTCATCTTCAGTTACGATCTCCCTATACACAACAGTATCATCAGCGAATAACCTAACCTTGCATTTAATATTATCCATAACATCGTTAATATATATTAGGAACAAAATTGGTCCTAATACACTTCCCTGTGGAACACCGGATGTGACGCGAACCTCATCAGATAAAATTCCGTCCAACGCAACTCGCTGCGATCTTTCCCCGAGAAACGACTTTATCCACTCAACAACTTTTCCGTTAATCCCGTAAGCCGTCAACTTGTGAATTAATTTTACATGCGATACTCGATCGAAAGCTTTTCTGAAATCTAGAAATATGGCGTCTGTTCTTATACCCTTATCAGCTGCTCTAACTACATCGTGGAGAAAAAGGGCTAACTGGGTATCACATGACCTACCTTTACGGAAACCGTGTTGACATTGACTAATTGCCCCCTTGTCACTTAGGAAACGCATTATTGAACTCGCTATAATGTGCTCGATAGTCTTACAAAATATTGACGTTAAAGATATCGGACGGTAATCTTCAGGTTTCGAGGAACGTCCTTTCTTAGGAATTGGAGTGATATGCGCTCTTCTCCACGACATTGGTACAACGCCTTCGTCCAAGGTTTTCCTATAGAATACGAAAAGAAGGGGTGCAAGCTCATTCGCCAGTGTTTGAATGACGAACGATGGTATACCTTCTGGTCCTGGCGCTTTTTTCTTGTCTACCTGCCGCAACAACTTTCTTATTCCATCCACCGATAACTCGATTGGTTCCATTTCTGAATCAACACGCACAGAAAATTCGTTCGCGCGTCCATCGTCTAAAGTAAAGCTTTCCTGGTAGTGTCGATTAATTAGATTTGCTTTCTCTAACGATTCAGTAACCATTAAACCCACGTCATTAACAAGGCTGGGTACTGAAGACTGACCTCCTCGAGATTCTCGGACATATGACCAAAATTCCTTCTGGTCACCTACTAAAGACTCTAAAAGGGTTTTAGATCTATATTCCTGAAACTCATTCTTCGATTCATCCTTAACCAATCTTCGCATCTCCGAATATTTTTGTCGCTCAAGATCAAAGTCTACTCCGATTTTCTCTAGCTTCTTCATCCGAGCGTGTAAAATCCTTTGCTTCCTATGCAACGCTCGCAACTTAGGTTTCATCCAACGCGGATCCTTACGCTCCCTAACGGTTTTAATTGGGACAAACTTAGCTAAGCCTTCCCTTAATATTCGTAGGAATTCCATCCAGCCATCATCAATAGTATTACCACACAAAAAACTACAGAAATCTTCCCTCTTCGCATTAATATAATCCCTGAATTCTGAAAATCTCGCTTTGCGAAACATATAAACCTGCCGTGGTGGCTTGAGGGATTTTACTATTTCCGCTTTCATAACTGCAGTTAGGACATCGTGGTCTGAAATTCCAGCAATAATATTAAGATCATCGATCAAGTGAGGATGCGAAGTTGCTAATAAATCAAGTACACTACCTTGACCTTCGCGAATTTTCCTCGTAACCTTCTTATTAAGTTGATCTAAGGCGTGAAGCGAAAACGTATCTATCAATGTTTGCGATATAGTCTTCTCTCTACCGGTGTGCGAGCTCGATAAATTCTCCCAATCAATATGGGGAAGGTTAAAATCCCCTCCTACAACAATGATGGGATCCTTCACTTTCTTCCGAATATTCTCTAACGAATCAGCTAGTTGCTCTATACATCCGTTGTCGCCATCCGGAGGCCGATAAAAGGAACAAAAGAATACCTTCTTTCCACTCCGTCCAATAACCGAGCACCATACCATTTCGCATGTACCGTTCTCCAAGAAGTCAACGCACTGACTCTTTAAAGAATCCTTTACAGCGATAAACACCCCTCCACCTATTCTACAGAGTCGATCCTTACGATAAATAATATAATCCGGAGGAAATATCTCACCTGATGAAATATCTTCGCTTAACCAACTCTCGGTCCCTATTACGATATCCGCATCATTACTTCTCGTAAGATTAAGGAATTCTATCTGCTTTTTACGTATACTTCTGCAATTAACTACTATGATTTTTAAATCTCTCGCATTGTTCCTTAAGATTGAATTACTAGAGGCAAGTTCCTGTTTCCTTACGCAATTATTAGCTCGTTTCTTTGTTCTAAGCTCGCACCTATGCCCTTGCCCATTACTGTGGGTGTATGTGTATGTGTGTATTCTTGTAGGCAGTTACAAATAAAATACATTAAGCAAAAGGGTTAATTTATACGACGGAATTAAAAATATTTACACTCAAAATTGGAAAAGTATTCAGCAGTTAAAGGGTTAACTATCTGGTACTTCTGGTCATATTCGGTCAAGTACAGTGAATAATGATTTGATGACAGAATAATGATGCTGCAGCTGAGAAATACTATTAAAAATTGCAAAATTTTAAATATGTTATGACTAAGAGTAGAAATTTTTTCCGCTCAATCCATGAATCAAACGGTATAAAGTAAGCGGAATTGAAACAAACATACATAAGATGTAGATAAATCAATTGCAACTTTCTTTTCGTATAAACAAATATATAAATATTAAACTATTTATTTAAACAACCTTCCTAATCTATTCGTTACGGACGGTCTTTTAAAAATTCGCTTGTACGCACGCGGGTGGTGCAAAAGGAGTCCATGGAAATCCACTTTTTTATTTAGTGTACAGCTGTATCGAATAATATCGTAAGCGTATCGATCCGCTGTGCAATAATAGAGGCGTGCGTTGAAGAGAGAGCATAATATATTACGTGCTCTTTCACAGAATCCTTATTGGGTCACTGAATCTCACACACGCTATGCATGAATGCCTCGAATTCTTTTCATCCGTTGGAAGGAGTAAATTAGAAACTGTAGGCGCTCCGGAATGGGGACACTTTTTTTCGAAAAGGAAATGTTTAACTTGCGTTTCATTCCAAAAGTATGATGGATTAAACAGAGCAAAACACTGGAATGATTTATGATTGCATTGATGTATTTAATACAAAATGAATCGATTTAAGAGAAATGTATGATTTAAAGTTGTTTGCCATTTATGGCTATATAAATTTTCAATAAAATTTGGTTCATGTTTGGTTCTCATTAATTATTATAACCAATTCTTTAAAATGGCTGCTGTCAAAAATGTATTTATTGACAACCTTTGTAATTGTCATGATACTCTCTGATTATTACATCATAACACAATACACAATAGATTCTCAATCCCTATTGTTGGATAAGTGATGTAAATTATTGTTAGATATTGTTTGAATATAATTATTGTTCCTTATTATTTTAGACGAGGTGTGATGATTGTTGGATCTTCCTTAGAATTTAATGATTTCTGATTATTAAGTCAGACGAAATGTAATGAATAATATAGTGAGGCACAGTTATAAATGGAATTGCATTGACGTTGCCACTGGATCGTTGTCCAATTGTAAAGTATGTATGCAATAATAACAATAATAAAAACCTTTCGAGAGGGAATGAGGCGGTTAGGCAAGATGAGGAATGAAGTGTTTGCATTTAAGTTTCTCAGTAAGCCGGAGAAGCAATATCACGCATGAGCAGCGAAATTACGCTATGATTAGCACCTTTCATAAGAGCTTCTCGGAGGGAATGAGGCGATTGTACTAGATGAGGAGTGAGGTAATTCGCCCCTGTTTTCCTCTAAGCTACAATGAAATAATAGAACAAGACCACATGAGTGTTATCACCTCCACATCACTCAACCAAGAGGGATTAATGCAAAAGTCATTTTACAGCATCACTGAGTAACATTTAAAATTGTCAAAGCCATGATCTAAACTGAAATGAGGGTAAATTTTAAAAAATAGCATACTGCAGAAAATTACAAATGAAAAATATTCTATTCACCGAGATATGTAAGCAAGAATATTTATCTGATACAAATGTACTGCCTAATCTAAGATAGAGCAAAATTGAAATCATCAGTTAAATTTTCACAAGAGTTATTAGAGGAATACTACCTGGTTCTCTACTTACTTACCAAAGGCTGAATGCCGAAAAGTACGATCTACCGCTCGGAGAAATTTCCTTACGGGGAAACGAGAAAAAGGGTCCATAAAAAGCTAACTTCATTTTACTACGCCATTTTACCAAAAGGTGGAAAAAATACCCGCTTTTATATAGGTCACTGAGTTGAAAATTGGAGCGAAACAAAACCCTTATTTCCATGTGTTTAGAAAGTAGATTGTTGTCATGGAAAAAATAAAAACATAGAGTCCGAAATAAATTGAATACATAGTATAGGCATTAAATGCAAATCGTACAATTTAAGCAAACTTTATGTGAAATATTGAAATGCATATTTCAGGGCGAAAGATAAAATTTAATATCAGCTAAAACTAAGTAAAAGAATGAGAATAAACAAGTAACGGTGCCGTGACCATGTATTTCGACGTATATTATTCACGGTGTGTTTGTGCTTGTATTTCGTATCATTTTGACTCTAAAGTTGATGATTTTTAAGTACTTCGGTTGTTTTGAAACCTTCAAATTCCTTTATTTGTGGATATTTACCCATCTTGGATGATACTTTCCGAGAATAAACTTAATTTTATTACATTCAAATATATGTTCATGAAATTTTAGAATAAAAGATAAATTTTAAAGAACGAAAATTTAAAGAAATAAGATTTTACAGATGGAGAGAAGTAATTAAAGTTACCATCTTGCCCGAACGAAGACGTTACGTATTTCATTTACTTATTAAATTTCAATAAATTATTTTATTCATTTACCCATGAAAACAATGTATTGTTTACGTCACTGGGCGTAAAAGCTCCATAAGAAAATTATTCTGACACATAAGTTGTCCCTAAGTTGAACCAATCACAAAAGTTTTGTGCAAAAATAAATACCATAAATAAACTTGAGTTAACTTAAGTACAGGAATCGCCATCACTAGGATAGCAAAGAGACGTTTGTTGAGATAAGTAAAAAGTATTCAGAAACATGAGCAACGAAACATAAGTATAAAACATAGAGTGTAAACAACATCATTAAAATGAAACAAACTATGTATTTACTTTGAATAAAATATATTTGAGAAGAAAAGCCTATCCACGAGTATTATCTCTTTCTTTAAGAGAGGAAGAAATATATTTATTCAATACATAAAACTGGTCAGAACCTATTAAAAATGCTTAAATATCTCAATAAAGGGACATTATATCAAATAATAATTAAACATATTTAATTGGGCAAATTTGAGGCCTAGTTTCTACTAAGTTTCTTTTTCTAATTAAGCCATCGTCTTAGATTACGCAATAATTATTTTTAGAGATGGTATGAAAAAAATGAGAAGAAATGTAGTTGTAAAATAACGTAAGATATTCATAGGGAAAAAATCCACTAGTAGGTGTGAAAAACCTACTCAAACCTACCGACAGTAACAACTATAAAATAAGAATAAACATGACAAAATATATACATTATCAATAAGTGCATGTATATGATACAACAATAAACATAGCCACTTCAGCATTTAAAGGAATGTTTTACCAGACAGACTACACATAACGTGGGGAACATTGCTCTTCTTTGAAATCCATGCGTCACGACTGAAGCACTGCATCACGAGGAAAGTGAAATCCCTTAGCACGCGATTCTGAAGAGCGTCCGAGGGCGACAGCTTCGTCCAATAGAGCACTTTTCGCGTCACTCCGTCACGAGCAAAAAACGAGAGGTGTGCCCCCCTACTTGGTGCAAGCCCAACACCTCTGGTGCACAACGGCGTGTTTGTCGCACCAGGGGGGCCCCCATCTGACCGCCCCCTTAACACCCCACCGAATCCATTTAACGTCGGGAGACCCTCAAAAGCTTCCTCCACTTGTGTTCTCACGTCCGGAAAGCAGATTCGCGTGCACGGAGCTTAAAAAAAATGGCGGGAAAACGCGACTCGTACGCACTCGCCACTAAAACCATTACTCTTCCCGTATGAAATTACCCCTTTCCGTGCACGCAAATTAAGCAAAGCGTGGGTGTGTGCACCCCTCAAAGACTTCTTCTCTCCCCCCCTTGGCTTCCGCCGGCGTGAAGAATGAGCCAATCACGACGCTCGGGAAAACTTTGTGCATTTCCGAAAGATTTACTTTCCGAGTGATAAAGTCTTCGTCGAGAGCGTCATAAACCTATGACGCCAATGAGAGTTTCCCTCGATTATTCCGGAAGTCTCCCTTTACACGTCAGGAGAGTGATTTTACCGCAACAATCTTGTTTACCTAAAGAGGTCCATTGATTCTTCCACTATGAATCTACATCTGGATTAGGAAGATTCAGCCTCCGCTACATAACCCTTCATTTTAATATCACTAGAGTGAAGCAGTTAGCATTCTTACAGAGAAAACCTAAAAGATATTTTTACTAACAACAATAACTATGAGTGCAAACAATGAATATATTATTACAACAATGGAGTATCTAAGCAAAATTCCCAACATTCTTATTAAAGCGAACGTTTAAAATTTAAACGATTATTACGTTTAGCCAACAATTAATAAAATTTAGTATTTATTTATTTATGGAAAGCAATAAAAACTGATGACAACAAAGACTTAAAAGGTTTAATCATATCAAAATCTTGACAATTGAGCGATAACTGATAATACACAAGGAATTCTCTATTAGCTATTCCGTATCCATTATTTTTCTACGTCATTCTCGATACATTTTCCCCTATTCGTTCTTCTCCTTCATTACCATTATTCAATCAACTGCTATTCTAAACCTTTTCGTAGTCATTGCCCGTTTTCCTAACCTCTACTTACGCCACATCGCTAATATATTTCAAAATCATAACATTAGATTCCAGCCTACTTGTGTCATCTTAATTTCACAAACATTGAATTTCTTTGTACAGAAATATTAATTAACTAAATACAGCGAGCCAATCGATCCAGTAATGAAATTTCTAAATCCATGTCTAAAAATTCTAAGTAAAAGGTAATTTTTTATATAGCCTATCTATATTCTTTCAGAGGTGTTTGGATTCTTACAAACAATATCAATATTTCCTCTTCCTGCAATTGGCAGAATCACTAAACACTTTGGTTCATCTTGAAATTAATATATCGCTTACAGTAATAATTTTACTTGAATAAAATCTTCTAAAATGTAATTAAACTGATGGAACATATATTTGGTCAACGCCAATTCCACATCGTAATCTATGTAAAACCTGGCTTATGCAAAGAAAATGTATTCAGATATTTTACCATATTCTGCATTCAATTCCAATGCAAATGCTATTTTATACTTTGTATTTATCATTCATATTGGCTCAAAAACTTTCGTTCTACCGGAAAAATCAATTTAATTTATCACTATCAATGATCAATAGATGCGGAGAAGATACGGAAAAAGCACCGGCTGTTTTGATCTAATATGAACTTGGCGATTTTTTTATCACTTGCAATGATCTATTCCAGGTATATGGGAGGAAAATAAGAACATCTCTTCTTACAAAGAAGGACACTTGAACGAATTTTCGGATATACCCACTTGAGCGACATTTTCTTACTAATCTTATGAATGGAATTTAAACGTCATTAAATTACATCATGATGCACATCATAATTGAATGGAAAAAGTTACAAAATGTGTAACTCCGAGCATATGAAAAAAAATGATTTTACTGTTTAGACATCATGCCGACAAAACGTCTTTGTTAAATGATAATGTCATGGAAACGAGTAGAAGTCAATGGAGTAAGACGAGTGTGGATCTGAAGAGGAACTATTGCCATTAAAACAGTTCGTATGCCTTTACATTTGGAAGGTTGTTTCTACAAACTGAACTAAAGACGTCGCAATAGGTCTCGAGTATTTCTCAGCCAGTTCAAGCAAATGTCGGTGTATCCAACAAGACCTAAGATACAACGCATAATCTCCTCAGCCGTTACATCCCGGGTAAATGAGTTTCCGGGCGTAAGCTGAGAGCATCGCGTGCATTACAAAACTGCATTCGTTAATTCAATCATAATCCAGGCACCATAAGACTGTTAGAATATCCACTACGTTTATACGTACGTATGCTACACTTAATACAACGTTATTCACAGTAATTATGCAGAATACTAAATCAATACCAATTAATTCAAAGTTGATCGTGGGAAAGTATGTTTACCAATAAATCATTCGACGATATCCATTGAAGAATAACGTATTGAGGTATACTTAAATGCGTTAAAATGTCATTACTATACAGATTTACCCGTTTATAACATTAAACATCAAATATTAATGACAACATTGCTACGAAAATCGCAAATTAATTCCACTACTTACGTTGGTCGTTCACAAACGTTCAAGATATATACGTATATTGTTATCAATAGAAGCTAGTGTCACGTCACACAGATGTTGGAGGGAATTTTCTAAGTTCTGTCTTTTATAAGATACTGCCAACAATGTAGGGCGACAATATGGCTCGGTTAGATTATTGTTTTAAATACGATATAAAGCTTGATTGCATGAACCTTTTTAACTTGCCGTTAGTTTATAAACAACAGTATTAGTCATGTAATGAAAACTAAGAATAAATATCATACATCAAAATTATCATATTGCTCAGGTAACTTGGTTATCTCAGGTAATCAAGCAAAAACTATTAATAAATAATCAATTAAAAAATGATTTAACAAAAATAATTGTTATTAGCGTATGAGTAGATATTTAAATTTGATATAAGTAGATTAAATATCCTCAACTAAGCCTTACGATATGTTATATGTCCTAGCATACAGATAGCAAACAACTGGTTAAACCTACGATCCTTTCAACTCTTTTAAGACTCATGTAGTTACTTTAAAACACTGTAAACTTATATAAAAATCCAAAAACAGGGTTCCAGCATAAAACATAACCAAGCGTGTACCTCGCAGTACACACTACACCGGGGTATCTTTTATGATTTTAACAACGCTTGGCAACAAGGGACGAAGCCTTTACGACGCAGGCTGAGCACACTTTTCAGTCCGTAATCCGTAGACCGCAGAGATTTACGTTTAATAATTCTTTGCTGGGCGACGTCAGCGAATTAGGTGCCCTCTTTTAATAAAATCTCTCGCTAATTGCACTGCGTCACTGCGCACGCGAGTCTTATCGTTGCGTTCACCGTGCACCACGTAGACGCACTCTCTCTGGTGCATTCTTCCCACTGAGGGCATATTCTTCTCCGGATATGCGTATAATGGCCGAAAAACATAATGGCTCCGACGCAATAGCAACAATAGACCGCGGGCGATTGTTGCGCTAACAATGGCGATACATTCGGCAACAGTCAAACCCTTCAACATGAGAGGACATGAATAAAATTACGAAATTTTTCCCGATTAATCGCCGAAATCAAGAGATAAGCGGAGATTGAAGTTAAAGTTGGAGATAAAACTTCATATAAATGTGTTGTGTGACACACGGGAAGTTCATTTTTCATAAGTAGAGCGTGTTCCTACGATTTTGATAAAAATACCCGATTGTTATTGTTACGGCGTTTGATAAATGAGATACTATTACTGCACTGTTTCATATGTTGTTTATCGCAATAAAAATTTAAATACCTCTGTAGATAACGTATGAAAAACATTTTTTACACGATAACTAATATATTCGATTCAAAGTATTTAAATATTCCAATTAATACTTTCTACTGGGATTAATACATTTTTAATGTTGAAAAGGTTTAAATTTGTTCGAAATAAATTTGTTTGAAAATATGGTTTTAGTTTTAATTATTCACTCTGGTACAATATTATTACTCCTTAAAGTTCGAGAGAGATGCTTGGAAAAAATTTATGGTTTAAAAAAACTATATCAGTTAAAATATTCCATTATTTTGTGAAATCGTAGAGATTTTGTACCTAGCATAGATCATTATTCTTCTTTCATAAAATCATTACTGAGCATTTTAGACCGCAACCAACCTGTAGTCAGAGCACGACATGAATACTAAAACTCAATATCTGGAAAAACTAAATAAAAAAAGTATAACATCAAATACTATAATATATAAAGTCATTAATTCTATTGTTTCCTCGTACTTAAAAAATTCTACTAAATAATACTACGTACCTTAAATAGTACAGTAAAAGAACCCTAGAGAGGGCTAATATTTCTCTAGAATTCCTTTCTTAAGCCTGAAAAAGTCTCCCGAAAGTCTTCAAAGAAAAGGATCAATTACTAATCCTTTAATTTCCTGAGTCTATCATACATATATTTAATTTCAAAGTCCTAATTTTGCATTCGCAAATCAATATAGTTGCTTATTCGCAAGGGCCATTGTAAAAGGTTGAAGCCCAGGATGAAATTAGCTAGGAGATACTTTCAACCTAAAAGAGAAATCTCAAGTGAAACATAAAGATTAGATATATTTTAATAAGAAAGATAATTGAAAATGAGGACCATAGAAGATTGAAAGAAAATGTCACCATTGCGTTTACGCAAGAAATATTATTTTGAGTTACAGTGGTCCGAAATTGTCTTAAACGCACTCAAGACAGTGTATTAATCAAATAAAATTGACAACCCTTGAGTTAGAAAAACTTTGAAACTTTACAAAATGGACAATTTCACTCCTCCTAGAATCGCCATTTTCTCTATTCGGATACTTATCAAGTTCGCAGATATTTAATAAGCAAAGATATTTTCCATCTTTCGTGAGATGGTCAATGATTTTTTTTGGAGACTCAAGGACTAATCAGCTTCGCTTATGGAACTGAAATTTTCGATATATAGATAAATTAGGGCGAAATTGAGACTTCAATTTAACTTATATATACAGCTCGTGCATGTGTTATTTGCACTCAAAAAGTCATTCAGTCAATAAATAGGAAAAGTTTTTACAACAGATAGATTAATGTATAAATACACTTTTACATGTACACGTAAAGGTGATGAATAAAATAGTTCAAGATGTTTCTCCTTTACGATTAATAACAAAACTTTCTTCGACTCCTATTGATGATTATCAGTTTTTCCGTTTCTATAAACAATGCGGGCGTCTCCATAAACAGCGCAACAATACTACTTTTTTCAAAGGGCGATTGTTGCCTTCGGACTTTCTCCCCTGTCCGTAGAAGCAAAGCTTATCCATCGGAAGCATTCGTTTCCTTTTATCGAAGGTATTTCGGAATCTAAAATGCCCTCCTTCCGGCCAGGGGGTCGAACCATAAAAAGACTGCGATTGGTTAAGAGAATGCCAAAGGGAGACAAAGGCCGCTCTGAAAAGACAAAAGAATAATGAAACGCACACTGACGGCGGACAAAATGGCCGCGATCAATAATTGGACACTATATCTCAGAATAGGCATTTCAGGGAAAAAAGGGGGACCGAAATGTGATTCAAAAGAACAACTTTGTTAAGTCCGACGTGGGTAAAAAAGCAGTCATCCGGAGCCTAAAATCCCATCGCAGAATAAAAAAAGCCCAAGTTCAATTCCTCTGACCCAGTTTGCCCCAACTAATCGATGGTTTTTTCGCGATCTGCTTCAAAAATTAATCGCGCCTTTTTTGGTGAAAAAAATGACTATCGCCGCTCGCACCGGAAACCTACTATCGATTCCCAAAGTTTATTTTTCGATAACTCGAACGCGATACGCCAAAATCGAAATCCTCGACTGATCTCAAAAACACGACCTCGCGGATCCGAGCCGGCCCTGGGGCGGCGATATAAATATCGGCTGTTTATATGATCAATGTTCCCACTGCATTACGAGTGCTTTTTTACCTTGAGGAGGATTTGAGCTGAAATTTTAGGAAGCGAATCCGCCCAAGGGATAAAGTTGAGGCCACGAGAGCACAAAAACTGCATGTAACGTGTATTCGATGCACGGGGATCTTATTGCAGTTTGAGCGTAAAGGTCGGAGGGAGTAAAAACAGCTAAATCTTTCGGGCATTAGCGTGGAAGAGGAGTGGTCTAGGAAAAACCGGGCCCGATGTACGCCGCCCCTTTAGGATGTGTATCGTGCTCGGGCGAAGAGAAGAAATGAAAAACCGGAGGTCGAGATGGAATTTTAACGACGGATTGGGAGGTTTATGTTGTGGATTTCTTATTGAAGGCATACGAGTATAAGCTGTGTAGTATGTATGTATGTACCTAATGCTGACTTGAAAAAAAGGCTTGGAATTGATTTATTTGATGAGCGACTCCTTTTAGTATGAATAATGGGAAGAGATTAAAAATAATAGTTTACTATAATAATTGCAATACCCAGTAATAAGAATCTTCAGTTGATAGTTAAAAATGTAACACATTAATTGCAGTTGTAAAAACATCGGTTTACCTATTACATATCTATGATTGTTAAAATTATTTTTCTACGATTCTGGCTGAACAATCGAAGATCAACTATTGTATTTAGATAATGGAGGTTAAATTCATTGCTATACAACAATTGCTCAACAATATCCACTGAAAATGCCTCCATCAAGAATCGTCAGAAAAGTATTATTTTTTTAAATATTTTGTTCCGATGGATTCAGGAAAAAATATCATGTGATTAAATGCTGTTCATAGTGTTCAATTTCAATATTATAACTTAGAAAAGCTAATTTTTCCAAAGGGGGTGTGATAAACTGTACATTTTGAGGCTAAGGATAGAATTCTCATGATACAAATTCATTCCTTGAAAGACGATAAATATTTTGAGCATGAATATACGCCATTACTAAGGATCATTCTGTAATCACAGATAGCTAAATAAATACGAAAAGTAAAAATGTATATTTATAATCACAGATAGCTAAATAAATACGAAAAGTAAAATTCTTCTTTCGTATATAAAACAATTTTTTAATAAGAAATAATATTCCTGTAATTTATTTGTAACTTTGTCCTAATGATCACAAAATACGAGGTAATGAATTGAATCACCGTCTTTAGACAGGAATGTTCCTGCACTAAATTAAAGAGTCCCTTCTTCCCTTGGAATAACAGCCCCTAGATTCGAACTGCAAACTCCAAGTTCAACGATAAAAAGTCTCCACTACTAAGATAAGACTGTGGATGAAAAATTATCCACCAAGATATCACAGCGGTTAAAAACTTAGTTCTGCAATCACAGGAAAATGACTCTTTCAAAAGGTTATTCCCATGAACAACCTCGCTACTTGCACTCGAGAAGAACTTTAAGAATCTGGGAAAAGTTGCATACAAGATACCCAGACTCTCTACTATTGAGCAGATACGAAGTTGCTGTCTTTGCTAGGGGTTTCTTGACCCATCATTTATCTAAAATCTACCACCCATTCTTTGCTGTAGAGGTGTTTATAAACAGATGTATGCAATAATTACTTCATGAAGATTGATAAACAGGGATCACCTCAATCAAGAATTAGAAATTTTATCATACAGAAACAAACTTTATAGCTTAATTTATATTTAATAAGATACGTTCAAAGTGTATTTATTACGCGAGTTAAATAGATATTAATGGATATTTATGGAAAATGAATAAATAAATATTGAATAAATTTAAATAAATATAAATAAATATAAATCAATTAAATAAATACATTTTATGGAAAATATTATGCGTGTAAAAATCATGTAAATTTGAAGCCTTAGCAGAGACGTGCAATGACGAGGTTAAATATTATGTCATTTAGCATCACAGTAAGTATTCTGAAATATAAGCACAATCTTTACGTACGATCATCAACTGCTTACATAAGATTTTTAATCTCATTTTACCCTTGAGGATTCATGCATGATTAGTTTTCTTTGAGTCGATAAGTGAAATGAGTTTTCAGAAAGGAAAAATATTTTAGCGCATATAGCCCTTGAGGCGATTACAACGTATGTAATCCCTAATGTAATATTTCTTTATTTTTGGAACGGTAAAGCAATATTTGTAGACCGACAAACTGTAAAATCAAAATGTAGGTTCTATTTTCAATCAAGAGTAGTTCTATTGTACACTCCTGGCCAAAATTAACGCACCACCGCTCGTTAGGATCGCTAGGGAGGTGGTGCGTTAATTTTAGCCAGGACTGTACCATTTTTTGGTTATGTGTAGTTGAGCTGGTATCGAAACATTCAATCTCTAACATGCATTGAAATCAATTATAATGGAAGGTAAGAATTGGTCCTCAACTATTTATAAACAATAGGATCAAATTTGGGCATATTGATATGCTATTATTATGAACAAATCCAAAATAACCCAGCATACAATGGTTGAATTTCATATGACCCTGTCATGAAATAAATCTTTCATGACAAATGACTGGAGAAAGAAACCAAAACAACACTAGGATAGGAATGCAGAATGAGCCAGCACAATAAAAAATTAGCTGACTTTCGATGGAACTGAAATGAAAAGATAAATTTGAAGGAAGGGTGAAAGGTAATCTAAAGGAAGTGTATTTCTTCCCACGCAAACAAATAACGAAAGTAATTCTAGGATGAGAAAGGAGAAAGCTTCCAAGTTTTTTATCAATCTTTTCTTTCGTTTTTGCGAGGCGGATACTTCAGAAAAGTTTTGACTTCTGTTTATTCGCTGTTTACTTCTTCGTTTCTATGGTATCCATAGAAATATTGAGATCGCTGTTGGCACATTTCAAATGGAAAGGATATATTGGAAAGAAAAAAGTGCTCCGGAGTGAACCGAGTTATTCCAGGAATATATTATTTAATATATGTGAAGTGATACAGTTGTTTTTATGAAGCAACATCGTGATTCTATTGAATTCTCATTTAAAATCGTGAAGAGAATTTTCAATTGAAATCAGTCTCAGCTATTTTTCACGTTGAGGTCACCGGAATTAATTCGAAGAAAAATTTGAATATATAAATGGAAAACTAATGAAACTGTCTTAAATTGACGCAACAGACGGTGATATCTTATTCTATACAATGAGGAAATGAAATAGTAAAACAGTGAATATAAGTAAAATAGTAAGGGGATAGAAATGCAAATTCCAAATAAAACATTTACATGTTTGAAATTGAGGTTTTATGTATGAAAACACATGTCAGTTAATACTATTGAGACACGCGTTAGACAGAAAAGGCTAATCTTCAATTTTACCACGCAAAAACTTAAGATTAAACTTGGATTAGTTTTCACCGATTAACTCAAATAAATACGTCTTAAGAAGGTAAAGTAAACTTTAAATAATATATGGATGCGGTCGTGATGTTGTGGAAAATCACAATTAAAGATAGATGTATACTTTTCTATATAAATATATAATTCATAGATGCACCGGAAAAGCCAGAAACCCTTTCTAGATGCTAGTAATCAAGGAAATAAGAAGAAGAAATGAGCGATTTTGGGCTCACTCCTCACTGGAGATGCTACAGCAATTCGCTCCAAAAGGTATTATTAATCCTTTAAATAATTTACAGAAAAATACATTTCTTGGAACATTAACTCTTTCTCCAGAAGACCTTCAACAAATTGTAGAATTAGATATATAAATGAGTAATGCCATATAAGAACACGTTAAGTAGCTGGTGAGGTATAAAAATACCCAACCTTGAATTTCAATGATACAAATATGTATTGAATTCGATAAAAAGTTTAGTAAGGTAAGCTCAACATTTATGAATAAAAATCAAATAAAAGTTTTGCCTTTTGATGAACTATGTTGACTAAAACTCAATGATATATGCACCAAAAAATATGCGATTAACTAATATTATCTGTTAGTACTTCTCAACCACTTTTAAATTCAACTCATACTGTAATGATCGAATGCGTTTCGTCGAAATCCTTTATAAACATTTTGTTCGTTTCTGTAAACAAAGCAACATTACGGAGTCATATTTCCATACAAGGCAAAACAATCAATACGAGTTTGTATCAACATCCTGCATATGTAAAACGTTCCATTAAATCGAAAAAAACACTCTTGAATGCCACAAGAAAAGTCACCAAAATAACTATTTCGACCACGAAAAATAAATCCCATCGCACATTGGAATGGAGCAATAATTTTCATAATCCTCCAAGTATTTTGAGAAATAACAAATTGAAACAGGGAGAAGGTAACACGCAAAGCCCTGAAATGAAGTCCATGCAATCATTATATCGCACGCCGTTTCCTATTCAGAACGACGATTCAGTGACATTATTTCCGCAGCTATGTGTTTTCAAATCCCCAACCACGTCGGACTAGCGTTTTTCGCCCGCGTTTTGTTTACTATTCATCCGCAGTGATTCCCATTTAAAATAGATGGCACCGCTTTCGAATCCGCTGAATTGATAGCGCACTGATTGTGCTTGTTACCGCGCACGTTTTCGCCGGAAATTTTCCCGCCCAAATCTCTCCATTCGCGCTCTTTACTCGACCGGAAACAAAGCGCTAGCGAATCCGTTTCTATGACGACGCTCTTTTCTATTTTCTCCACAGCAGCTCATTAAATGCCATCCGATTCCCAGAACAACATTGCACTAAGCATCTGGACTCGACGGGTTTATTCTCCAAAAAAAGAACGAATTCTGCCTTCCTCAAATTTTAAGCGCCAAGGAGCGTCTCTTTCCCGCGCTTTTTTCCCGCAATTTTCGCTCTTCCTTTTATACAAAAGAACCTTTGCTGGGGATCCCGCATTTTTAGGGCTTAACGAATACACGGCGTAACTTCACTCGCTTGTGTTTTTTCCATGCTATCTCAACGTCTCTCTTAAATCATAGCTGAGAGAGAAGGACTGGATAACTGTCGTTCATTTCTCAAATGGACGTATTTAATTATGATCAGCGATGAAAAATGTTTGCGGCGGCTGACGACGCGTCATTCATCCTCACTTTCTAATTTCCAAGGAGACGATCCCCTCAATTGTTAGCGTGTTTAATAATTAAACTTCCCTTCTTTTTTCTATGCGACGAAGTTTCCCTAGTAATAAAATTGAACTCCTTACCGGATTACTTCACAGTATAAGATATACTTACTCACTTACTTCAACCACGAAACCACCGACCAACTTCACAAGAAAGAAGCTCAAATTCTAAAATTAATATTATTAACTTTAACAAAATTTTGATGCATTAAAATGTCTAAATACTGGACATGTTTCTATCGTCCTTGTAATCAATAACAGCCCGAAATACGGGCGAGCAAGGTAATGAACATGGGAGCGGAGGTATGGAGGAATGGCAGTTAGATTTTCACGAATATTATATATTTACCTATGGAAAATTGACGTTTTACAAGGGTCAATCCTGCCGAAAATGTCTTCTTCGAAGTTATTTTCCTTTTCTGATATCCTTTCAATCTGTAATATAGAGTACTATACTAGAATACTACCTCTCAAGCTTGGACCCGAAGTTCTCCGCGTCAGATGCCAACAAATCCCGGTCAAACTTTTTATAGATAGGATCTAAGTCTAATTGTAAGATAAGGACAAATTTATAGGCATACAATGCCCAAATACAATCCTATATTCAACATGGAAGGGCCATGAAACCTGTCCGAAAAAATTTAAAACTCAATGGGTAGAAAGCGAAAATCTCATAGTAAATGAAAATTTTGAAGTGGTAAATCCTGTAACGAGTGACCTGAGAGGGTACGAAAGACACTAAAAATCTTACGAACCGCTGATCTGATTCACTCAGTCTTCAGGAAATATATCATAAAATAATTCACCTAGTCCGTAGTAAAAGAACAATCAATAACTAACAACGATTCTTCATCAAAAAATACCATAAATGTCTTAATTTATTCGTACTTGAGATAGCCTTTCGTAAAAGTTATCTAAGATTCTGTTGACGCTAAAAGAAAAGCTATAAACAGGTTTACGCATATAAAAACGGATAAAATATATAAAATGAGAAATAGAAGTCATCGCGTGTCTTAAAACACAGGAAACACACCTGGAGCACCTCACATTTGCAAATGTTTACAATAAATTTCGTTTTTTATTTTATTCTTACCTTTATAGTTCTTGCATACCTTGAATACGAATTATTTAAGCATGACCAATACCAGTGAGAATCGGCCCAAGACACCAGTGAGACTAGGGCAGGTCCCTAATTAGAATTATGTCGTACGGTGTTGTAATACGCTTCATTTTAGATTATGTTCATTTTATATAAATATGTTAATAGAAAACTCGTAATGAGGATGGCTTAATGAATGTAATGTTACGTATAAACATAAAACGAATTTCTGAAGATTTATTATCATAAAAGAATAGTTTCATCTGCATTTCCATGATCTTATATGTGTAATGTAATGCATGGTATGGGCCAAATAATTCACTTATTTGAGAATTTCATAAGTGTAAATTGAGTTACAAATTGACGACGGTTGTTTAAATAAACAAACTAATTTAGCCAATAAAGATTTCAGTTTATCTCTTTGCTCATAATGAATTTTAAGTGCTTTAGAATGAGCATTGACTTCGCTTCGAAAAGAACGAGTACCACGAAGTACTTGCCTTACTCCCCTTAAAAAATAACAGAACAAAAGAAGAATGCAATATGCAAATTACATCTCCGTCCTAGCGAAACACTGGCTTCCAGGAATATAGGCTACGAGCTAAATAATTTCTCGTGATGCAGCTTCCGCAATGCATTCCGACAGTCTCAAGCTTATCTCACACAGTCCTCGTCTAATGGAAAACGATAAATCTTCACGCTGTTTATACATCCAATTACGGAGAATGCTTTTATGATAATTGATACATTGGAATCCAATTTTTCCAAAAATAGAAAACTCTTGACACAAGCCTTTCGTAGAAAGCTGGAGAATAGGAAGTGACCTGAAAGTACAATTCATCCATTATAATATATTTAAAATGTAAATGCTTCAATATTATATGTCAATAACCTAGACATAAAAATAAAGAACGTATGCCAATGAACGTTACTATAAAATGCTATTACCTTTTGCAACGGGCAGGTCCAACTATGAATCATTCTTATTAGTCAATAATCCGGAGATCGATTGATGGCGGATACGGTTCGGAGTAATGATTACTCTGTTCGTATCGCAGCAACACAAAAGGACACTTCAAGGTGAACAGGTGATGATGAATCCGATGCTTTAATTCAATATGAAATTCTTTGCTGTCAGCAATTGCTTTTTCAGGAGTAATGCCTTAACCTCTTGGGAAGTCATTCATACTATGATACTTCTTTCTCTCCCTCTACCGCCACTGCTGGTCTTGAAACGTAAATAGCAGCGTTCTACGCCCCGTTCAAGGGTTTCAGCTCCTACATTTATCATGAAATTCATCTACTGAAGTTCCCCGAAAGCTGCATTTTGGAGTGAAGCAGCGGGTCCATGTACATAGATACAATGATTATACTTCCTTGATTGGTTACTGTCGCGTATCTTTCGCGAAAACAATGAATTCTCAAAACCTTTTTTAGCAATTGTTTCCATAATTTTTTCGCAGTATCAGAATCTCCTGTGTAACAAGGAGGACGCATAGTGCTTCAAAATATCTAACAAGAACGTACTTTCTGTGAATTCATCAATTAAATTAAGTCTTTCTTCAAATCTTCTAAAGATTCCTATCTTACGATTGAGTTACGCTAACTGATTCGGCGTAGCGATTCGAAACAAAACATATTGACCTTCGCTGCACCAAATCATCTTAACAGGGGTTATAAATTAAATGGCGTATCATATTCAGAATTACTAATACTTTAAGCTTATAGTGCCTGTTTTCGACATTTGTTTTGTCTGGTGAAATTCTCTCTTCGCCCGGGACTCTCTACTTCCGAGCTCAAACATTTTTCCGTAAGCATAGCTTGGGGTTTTAGTCGTATTTAAAGGGTACGTGCGTGGTCGGTTGCACGACCGAAAAATTTACTTGCGTATTCATCTGGCAAGTAAGTTTTAGTCGTGCACGACTTGCAGTGACTCGACCGCTGATTTTCTCTTGGTCGAGGGCACGACTGAAGTGGTTATTGGTCGTGTACTGAACTTTCAAGAATATATTGGTCTCCGTTACGATCTCAATGGAGTTAAGTCGGTTAAGTTAGTTAACTATTCGTTTCTAGCTACTTATTCATAATTGACATTACTACTTAAATCGCATAATACTTCCGCTCATTAATCTGATAGTTGTCTAGGATGATATATCATTATTATTGTAAAAATGCTACAAGTGGACTAATCGTCCGGTGGTAACACATATACATATATTACACATATTATTATAAATCCCATCTAAATTTTGGATTACAAAACAAAATATATATTGATTCACTGCACATGTACTCGTAAACCTCAAGCTCACTCGTCCTTAATATTTTCACCCAATCTCTTTACGAACTCCCTATGATGTTTTGGGAAGGGCTCCAAGACTCCTGCAGGCAAATCATTCCAATCCGTAACAGCACGATGTAGAAAAGAGAATTAACTCATGTTTGTTCGCTGTTTTATTAATTTAACTTTATGTCTATGGTCTTTTCTGACATGAAATTTTGCCATAGTGAGTTTGTTTGATAATTCCTCTAACGATTTAACTCCTTTGTATACTTTAAAAAATACAGCTAGCCTTTTCTTGAATCTCCGCTCCTCTAAACTTTCCCAACCATATTCTTTTAGCATCTGAGTAAGTAATAAAGTTCATTCCTGATATCACCATCCTTCTTATGAGTGACTACGAAATGCAACTATACTTTCATAAAATCTTAAATTTGCATTACAAACTTTTGAGTAATGGAAGTATTTTGAATCCGTGGAACATGAAGGATTACATCACCAAGAATTTCCAAATTCTAGAAATTTCCGGCGCATGCCAGCACTCATGCATTTTATTTCTAATCCCACCTATATCACAAGTTTTCCAATTATATTTCCACAAAGAGGAAATTATTTGGGGCTTTTGTTCCAGGCTCCTTTCCCCTTTTCCACTAACACTTACAGACTTAAAACTCTCGACGAATCCGTTACCTGTTGTAAGGTAATCCCCTCATTGTATGCATGACGAGAATATCCGTCCCTCATCCGCCGTACATTTACAGCAAACCCACTCAGTCGGTTTAAAAACACTGAAGAGAGAGAGAGCTCCCGAAAAAGTCGCTTCTTTTTCGACGCACCCACGCCAAAAATTTCCTCCCCACCCACTCGTTGAAATTTCCCTCTTCGAGCTGTTTATTCTTGCTGAGGATTCTACGTATTTCTCGCGACGTAGTTAATTTCCCTGATGAATTTTTCCCTATCCCCCTCTCTATCCAAGACATCTCCATTTTTAGCCTTACTTATCATACCCGCTTTTTCCGCGTCCGTTCCTCCGAGGACACATTGTGCGAATGTTAATGTTTTGGCGGATCCGCACCACCCATCAAAACGAGAAAAACATCGTCGCGAAAAAGGAGTAGAAAAAAGAGACAAAGAAGCCTAGTGGATGGAGAGACTATAATGGTGCTTTTTTCGGAGACTTTTTTACCATTCCTTGGGAGGGCGTGGGTGGGTTAGAGGCGTGGGTGGGGGCTATTATCAAGGACGGAGGACAATGGTGAAGGTTGTCGGGGGCGGAGACGAAGATTTTCGGGAGGATCTTGGTATAAGTAATCGCTCGAGACAATGGGGGGAAGTTGTAATGGGAAGAGTCTCTTTTTAAAGGGACGATAATGTGGAAGATTGGATGAAGAAGTTGGCGGGAGGGGCGCGTCATATTTCAAATAAGACTCGCGTTTGTTGACAGTCGCTCAGCGCAAGGCGCTGCACGGGTATTTGGGCGTTTATTTATGTGTCTGGGTCCTTCTCGAACGTTTAAGTGCGTTTTTAAGCTGTCTCCGATTGTTTTACTATGAAACTGGGAAAGTATTTAGCGCGGTAGAATGCCGATTAAAAGCTATTCCGAGCCGGATGAATGAGTCGCCGGTTGATCTGGATATGAGAACTGAATAATAGCTCATTACCGCCGATTATTTTTGGCATAGGTAGTAAACCACTAGGTTTAACTAACTACAAAATAATGGTTAATTATTACAAACGACAGCCAAGTCCAAAAAAGGACATACTAAAATTAAGAACTAAAATTCACTAGGATCAGCAACCTGCAATGAAATGTATTGTATCAACCATCCTATTGTTAAAAATTGTATTGTTTTCTACCTTGATTCCTATATGGTGTGTATTTTTAAGCCTCGACGGACTACGGAGACGGCCATATGGCATCATCCGACACATACTATAATTTCAATTTGTATCACAGAATAGGATAGCTCGATGACAATGTTGCAATGTTGTATTTGTTTGGCTGGTTTTATGTGTCGTTTATGTATAATATTTTATGGGTATTGTTTTCAGACAATCACAAAGCGAAATACGTAAGAAATTTAAAATAATTACAAGAAAATAATTCCGTCATTGGAGGGTTAATGATCGATCGAATCATTACAGTGAGATTCATGCCTCTGCTGCATGAAAAAGGAACTGAGCTGCAACCTCTTTATACAAATAAAATATGACTATAAATTAATCAGTTTTACGACACTTCACTGGATATTTGTAAGTATATATGTACCAAAAACTCAGTATTTGTGTTGACGAGTTGCCTATTTCAATTATATTTCATTGTATATTAAAAAATCCGCTAATAATCTCTAGATTTAGAAACGAAAGGAGATAACTAAATTAGTACTTACGAAATTACTCGCCTCATCTCTGATTATTTAGGTTTAAGATGGGTATTTCAAAGAGGAAAAATTGTTAAATTCTAAATAAGGTTCTAAAAAAGAAGCTTCTGAGGACTGGGTCTTGAAAATGTTTTGAGAGTAGGAATTTTCACCTTAAGTAAATGAAGGAGGATCAATAAGCGATTTAGGTTATACTTGATATTTAATCCTCCGTCATTCGCGCTGTTGTATTCTGTACAACACAAACGGTTTTTCGGGTCCCGTTTCTACCTGGGAGGTCCTTTGAACCTCATACCCGCGTCTATTCCTTTATCGCACTTACCATTAGCTTGTAAAGTGGTCAAATGCTTCTTTTTAGTCTTAAAAAGACTGCGAAAGCGAGTAAATCTGTCAAGTGACGACTGTTGTAACACATACAACGCTCGACCACTTAAGTAAGTTTTTCGTTAGTGAACTCTATTTTTGCTTATTATAACGTTTACATAAAGTTTTTCACTTATTTCGTCTTAAACTTTATTAGACGCATTTCAATTTCGGAACTAATAGACATCTATAATAGCTTTTTAGGTACTCTCTGAACGCATGTAAATAAATAAAGGTGAATAATAATATTTTTTACTAAAAGTTGTTTACTTTTTAAATTATTCCTCTTAAATTATATTATTACCTAAAGTTTAGTACTCAGAAATAATAATTAGTTCAATTAATTATACAATTTTGGCCGAAAAACGATCTGTTGTATGGAATACAACGCGCGACTGCTCGTTTTGTGAAAATAGGCGCGACTGATGAAAGGTTAAGGAAATAAAGTGTAAAAGAAACTCATCACATCCTATAAAAATATTCGAAAATAACTTCGAACAATACTAGTTGAGTCAAATCACAAAAGAATAGATACGATCTACACAAGTTTGTTTCCTCCTATAAAAAATGCAAGAATTGAGACAATTAAGTTAAATAAAACAGAAAATACACTCTACTTGAAAGATTAAATTTCCCGTACATAATGAGAGAATCTTAATTTAAGCAGCAGGTCTTACGTAATAATTCGGGCACCAACATTTAAAAGAGTCGGTCGTTGAACTATGTACGTATTCATTTCTCATGAATCGTCTTCTTCCGAGCATATATCAGGTTGGTTACATTCCCCATTTTCCCGCGTACAGTTTGGCAGCACTCGCGATAAACAATAGAGCTCGGATTTTAAGAGACTCTCAGAGGGAGCGCGAGATAGGTCAACCCGTTGCCAAGGAATTTCGGGGATTTCTTAACAAATGCAGAGCCTAAACATTTCGAAAACTTCCATTCGAAACCGCTTCACCGTGGCGGCGCTCCTATTATTTATCTTTTGTATTTGCGATCGACGGAGAGAGAAAAAAGCGAGCATCGCGATTTCGGGTTGTGTGTGTGTTTCATCGACATCCCGTCTGCAAAAGAACAAAGAGTACTTTGAGAACAATGAGAACTCCGTTGTGTCGTGTGGGTCTTACAATGCGATGAGGGCTGGAGGAGTAAAACTACGTGTATAGCCAAAAAGAGAGGGATATCGGAAAAGAGTATTCCTGGTGAAAATAAATAGGCCTGCCTTTGAGAGTTTTACTCGAAATTCAGAAATAGCCTCGCGAACGGGGCAAAGAAAATGCTTAAAAGGCTGCGGAGTTAATGGCGAAGCACGGGGGAATACCGCTGAAAGATGGGAAAACCTCAAGGGGTCAACGTATGACCTCTCCTGGGCTCGGAATAAAGAATTTCCACCGCTTTAATGCCACATATTTAAAGGAGCAAGGCGAATTAAAGATGCAAAGACCAATGACCCAACATAGAACTTTTATCAAACGCATATTTTAACTCGAATTTACCTTCAAAGCGTGCATTTTGTTTTTGAACCATATCCTGGGAGTGGAATTCGGCATCCCTCTCATTAAAAAGTACTGCCTGCGGCCCGATCTTCGTGACGTAAGCTTCCATCCTTTGTCATAAACCAGGTGATTAAGGATATATTTCTTAGGAAGAAAAGAAGGATATTCAGAGTATTTTACTACATATTTTGCGGAGTCACGAATCGGATCTACCGCTTCCCATACCCTTCAGTGGGGCAAATACGGACGCGTTTATGTCCAACAATCGAAAGAAAATAGATAAAAGTCTTTGTTGTCATTACATGCGTAACAATGCACTTCGATGGAGAGGTATAATGCCATCTTTCGTAAAAATAAAAGTCTTTGTTGTCATTACATGCGTAACAATGCACTTCGATGGAGAGGTATAATGCCATCTTTCGTAAAAATAAAAGTCTTTGTTGTCATTACATGCGTAACAATGCACTTCGATGGAGAGGTATAATATCGTTTTTCGTAAAAGCGGTTCGTCTCACCAAATTCTTCCAAAATGGCTTCTACTGAAATGTGGTTTTCAGTAAAGTAAAACGTTGTCTTGGAAATTGATTGTTAAATCGCATCTCTTTTATTTTTTCCTGATTTTTAAGAATTAATGGCTCCAAGTCGTGCACTTTTGTTCATGCATGTTTCACTGAAAGAACGTATTTCATTATCGACTGATTTCATTTTCCAAATATTTTGTGTGATATTGGTATACCATAAATGCGTTTACTGATTACTCCAGTTTCTTTAATCGATTTTTTGTAACGGCAGCAAAAACTGCCAATCATATAATAAAATTATCGGTTAATGGTAGTTATCTGGGGGTTATGCCGTTACTTTTTCTCGGGTAGAAATTTGGAGGGTCTCCATCCTAATCCGGACCCTTAGCTCGATTTCGCAGCTCCGGAGCGCCCGGCCGCCGCAGCAGGAGGACCATAAAAAAACTGAGGGCGTAGAATACGATTTAAAAAGTTATAAACAATTCAAAAGAGCAACAATATATTATCTCCGTCGTCTCACTAGTCCAAAGAGATATACAAGCGTCTTTTGATCGACGTTCTACGATGAAAATTAAGATTTTTCGTGATTTTGCTAGAAATGACCCGTTTACACACGGCAACGTTGCCCCGGGGATGGGTTGGGTTGGGGTAAGGATTTCTAGATTTCTAGATTTTTGCTAGAAATCCCTCCCCCCAGGGGTGAAACCCCCAGATAACTACCATTAACCAAATTATCTTTTCAATAAGTATGATATCGTAATAACTGAAAAATACTGTTGTAATCATAAAAATACAAAATGGGAGTTATTAAAATATACTATTATTTGAATGATTTCTTTAAATTACAGCTTTATTGTTAAAAAATGCATTTAGAAACTATTTTCCTCGACCACTATTAATAGAACAAACAACCTTCCTTGCAACTCCGATTGTCTTCAAATGTTTCACAGCAATGGATTCTGCAATAGATTTCATGAAATATGTAAGGTGTGTTTTATTTATAAATGTGTGTAGCATGTGCACTAATATTCCTCTTTCAATTCCATTCCCTTAGTTTTTCAGCAACCTATTCCTACCTTTACGTCATCAAACGTATTTTGCCATTGTCTTCTGACTCTTCAAACCCCTTATCAGTTCCTCTCAACAGACTATAAGACTCTCCCATTTCCCTTAATTACCTCAATTAAAACCCCCATCATTTGCCACACTCCGGCGTTTGTTTTTCTATCAACCCATCCCACAGACCTCCTGATATCCTCCTGTCATATAGTTTCATCCCCATACAGTAATAATCAACATATGCACCAAGGATTTAACTATTCTTTTCCTGGGTCTTTTGTATGATTCGAAGACTTTTCGTTATCAGTTCCTTATGCTTCATGAATGCTTCCTTGACTATTATTATTCATTTCTCAGTTAAGCACATCACATCCTAAGAATATACACTGGAGTATCAGCCGAGGCACCTAATTTTATCACAAATAACTGCGGAAACATATTGACTCGAGTATAAGCCCAAGTGGTGAAATGCAGTAGCTACTGGTGAATTTTAAAATAAAAATAGACACCAATACACTTATAGTAATTTAGGAATCAGTAGGTTAAATTTTAAAAGAATTGTTAACTGAGCAAGTGAGGAATTTACAGAGAACAGCTCAGTGGGACCCACACTATAAGCCGAGGGGGGCTTTTTTCAGTATTAAAAATGTACTGAAAAACTCGGCTTATACACGAGTGAAATGGTAAATAATATACAGGATCCACTGATATTAATATATCTCCATCAACTCAGCTTTCTTCTCGAAAATCTAGTACAAGATAAAAAATCGGGGATCATAAATGGGGATAAATTTTATGCGAAAGTGCCTTGAAAGAACAATCAACTTTTTAAAGGGAAAGAGTACGCTCCGAAGGAGGGCGTCTCGTGAAAACTGCTCAACGAGTCCACGCATATTTGGAGAGGAACAAAAGATCAAATAAAGCAGAACATTATATTCCGAATAGAGTCGTCCATCGTACGTGGGCAAACAAAGCAACAGATATAGAGTTTCTACTTCCTTGGGGGCACAGTTCGCTGAAACTTTGGCGGAAACTCCGTATCGAGGAAATCGGAGAATTTGATTGAATGGATTTTGATTTCATTAAAGATTTACGAGGAGAACAACGGATGTGATGGATTGGATAGCGGCGATATTAGCGAAAGAAAACTTGCAAGAGATGCTTTTCTCTTTTTATGGATTTTCCGAAGGGGTTCGCTGAATATAAAATATTTGAGTTAGAAAGAATTTGAAGAGGAAAGACTACAAAGATACGATTACACACATTACAGTGTATGTCTAAATTAACTCTAATTAGAGGCATACAACTACATCATCCTTAATACCCTGGTATTCATCGTTTCATAATTCGACCGTTCCCCTTGTATCTGATAAATTAGGGACTGATCGATCAAAATAAATGTCTTTTTTAGTTATCTTTCTTTCTAAAAATTTTTTCGAGCAGTTCTACAAAGCATTATCAGAATCATTGAGTGATCCTACACATAAAGGAATATAAAACGATGCTTGATCAACCATTTCCTTCGCTGAGTGAAAAAAACAGATATTATGTAATGATTAAAGTAATTGTATAAAGACCTTATTTTTAATAATTTTTACGTTATTTTTATATCAAAATCCATGTTGAGGAAACTTTTACTAAACCACAGAAAAGGCACAAAAACGACCATGGTTTCGCAGCATGGCTGCATCATTGGGTAATTCCCCCCCGTCCCTTACCACCATTTACTGTTTTCTGATTCGCCTTTCTGGTTTGTCTCCTTTGTGTATATATTCTGTGTTGTTTCCTATCCTTTTACCTGATGATGCAGCCATGCTGCGAAACCATGGTCGTTTCTGTACCTTTTCTGCGGTTTAGTAAAAGTTTCCTCAATATGGATTTTAATATAATTAATAATTACCACAAAGTTACGCCTGATTCCGTGTTGTTTTGTCGGTTATTTTTATAATTTATCAAGAAGAATACAGCGTTGTAAGATTTCGTGAAGGGAGAGGTCGTTAAGGAAATAATAGTTTTAATACTTTAGACTCATATAAATATGATTTTTGTAAATTTAGTAATTAATTGCAGTTTTGTGGTTTTCTAATACTATTTGTAGGTAGAGTGAAATTATTTCGGAATTTGTATCTGAATAAGACTTCTGGGGTAAGGAAGTGTGGATGCTTTTCGTTTCGAGTGTTCTTAGACAACGTTTCACCTGAAGAAATCAAATCTGCAGCATATATAATAAATAAAAACTTTTATGTGCGCAAGACTGGTTAAAGAATTAAGATGCCCTACAACTATTCAGATACATAAAAACATCTTCTGCGCGTATAATTAACTTGTATTAAGATTTTTGTGAGAGAAATGACTAAGAAGTCACGAGATATAGCTGAAGACAGAGCTGTCTGAACAGATTCCGGAA
This sequence comes from Sympetrum striolatum, assembly GCA_947579665.1. Classification (NCBI taxonomy): domain Eukaryota; kingdom Metazoa; phylum Arthropoda; class Insecta; order Odonata; family Libellulidae; genus Sympetrum; species Sympetrum striolatum. The sequence goes on from OX388347.1 coordinate 30,343,508, forward strand.
TGAGGTAATTTCTCACGTCCAAATTGAGGAAACTTGGGATGAAAATTGGGTCCGTTAAGACTAAATCTGCGCAATTTACCAAATTTTAGAAGAGAACGGAGTGGCGCTTGATTGAGAAATCTTAGGCGGGAGAAGCTAACGAAAGCTAATAGCAATTAAGATGCACGTGGATAACAGCAACAAAAGAAACTTTCAGAAAATTTGAATCAAAAAGAAGCTGATGAGCTGAGTTCCTGATAACCATGAAAAGAAGGGCTTGGAGGAGGGAGAATAAGATACAGAGGTCTGAAGAAGCCTCTGGTATCGATCAGTGAATTATAACAAAGGAAAATCGGAACTTTACGACACATAGAATTAAGTTCATCAGGATTAAGAAAGGAATATAAATTATAAAAATGTAACACAGGGTATCTTGCAAAGAGAAAGTACGTTATTCAGAATGTCGGAACATCTTATGACCAACGATAGATACAAGCATAGTTTAAATCCAGAGGTGGATAAGAGGGAAGTTGACCTTTTAAAGGTGCGTATGGCCGTGAGAGTGCGTGGAAGAGAAACAGATATTCAAGGGGCCCATTTGACCGACCCTTCTCGTTAATTCGGATTCCCTCCCGTAGGTGTCCAACCGCAGGCCTCCTTCCCTGAGTGGTTTATGAATTCAAGTTTTAGATGGAGGAGTCCTAGCAAATTTTACGCAGCTAACTGTAAGCAACTTTATTGCTATGAACTTTGATTAAAGCAGCAAAAACACAGCTTCAGCCGTAAGCTAAACGGTAGTGCTCTGTGGAAAACATAAAATATTTCCATGAACCTAATTTAGAGTCTCAATGATGCAATGATGAAGCAGGTTTTGTTAAAATGCTTCATCACCATAAAACAGTAAAGAGATATTTCGCAAATATGCACGCAAGCAAAAGCGGAGGCAGAAGAGTCCCGCAAATTTTAAGTACATATAAATTAACAAATGGTAGAGGGTAAGAGAAAGTAAAATAACATGGAGGGACGTTATTAGGATGAGGTTAACAACATATTTATGCTAATGAGCCATATATATAACAATTGGCATAATAAAAACTTACCAATTCCAAATAGTTTTTCTTGGCCTCTCTTCATTATTACTCATTTTATAATTTCACTTTTTAATGTAACCATTGTCGCAAAGCAAATTAAAATTACCGTAACTGCCGTACGAACTGTTTCTTTTTTATATTTGTAGTTTATTTGATGTAATAAAATAGGGCACAAATTTAATTAAACTCAAACATCCACACTCGGTCATACTATGTCTACCATCTTGACTACCTACAACACATTGATAGATAAAGACGAAACAAGAACCTCGAGAAATTGTATTTCAAGCAACACTTTTCAGAAAATATAAATTTCTCCACAGCTGAACCTATTATAGTCGATCGATAAGTGAATTCAGCAGGCATACACCAAAGCAGTGGTAGATAAAACAGTAGAGTTAGCTGATGGACTGATGGAGCCCTGGAGAAATCAAGGGCACAGAAGGAGGCTTCGTCTGAAGGCATTAAATTAATTTCAGAGCAGCTTAGAGGCGTGTGGAATAACACTGAATTTTAAAGACAATTAGCTTGGGAGCGAAAATTTCGCACTCGCACGTCACGCCACGCTGTAATTTATAATTCTAATGAGATCAAGTATTCAAATAAAACGACTAATTTAGCTCCGAATCAACGCTCTCCCCAACTGGAATTCGGTAATCGTATGCAGAATTTACGCCTTCAAGGGCGCCCTCGGAAGAAATACGGGGTCAAATGATAATTTAGCGTCGGATACGGTTTAGGATGGAAAACTAAAACTCTGCGATAATATGAGAGGTCTTACATTCTTACATATGACTGCAGCGCCTAGTAAAGTTGCAGATCTCGTTGCTTATCTCTTCGTTTCATGATTATTACTACAATCCCAAATTAAAATCGTTAGAGTCTCGCTGACTACTACATAAATGGGTCAATTTAGACTTAAAATACAAAACGGAGTATTCTCAAACTATGATATTTCTCTATATGTACTGAGTTTTAAGACCTGACAATCATATTGATGTAATCATGGTTAATAACCAATTAACTCTGCTTGTTTTTGTAAGATTTGTAAGACGAGCCTACGGGTCTAACATTTTCAAACCTACGGCAAAAATTTTCAAGGAATCTGATTCATACATCCTTCATTAATTTTTGCAAAATTACACCAAGAATTTTTATCTATTTTGAAAGACAGTAAGTTTCAACACAGTTTTACGTAAATACATAAAGACTAAAATTTATCATCAATAGCGGAAATTTTTTTTAGTCGGGAATTTGAATAGTTGAAGAATGTTTCAGAGTGACTCATTGATGTAATACTGCCAGAGGGATATGATGTAAGACAAAAAGGTTGATTCAATCAAATAATCGACGCATACTTTTCCATCATTAAGTACCGTTTTGAGTTTTACGCATTCTGTTTACATCTAATGTCATTTAAACATCTGTCTATTATAGTAATCATCAATGATTATGTACTTATTCATCTGATATCAGCGAATTTTGTTAGAAATGCACAAAGTTTATTTGAACACTTCGTTGCAGACCTATTTTCTTTATTAATGTAATTAGAAATGATACTCTTAATTAATCAGGACATGTATATACAAGAAGAAAGAATATTATATATTCATTCTAATTTTAATCATCGAATGGTTTTTGGCTTAGAACTGAAAATACTTGGATAAACCATACATACTTCTTCGTAAAACTTGCCAAGTAATTTTTCAGTTGATATCAAATGACTTTTGGTTGCTACAACAGATACGGCGTTGGACGGCTTACCTATTCCCAAGTTTATTTACATCGGCCGCTGAATCGACAACAATTATTCTCTCATCTTTATTTTACGTGAAGATGATATTCAATAAATTTCGAAATAAATAACCAATTAATGACATCCATGATAGTACAATGCAAAATAAATAGCGAGAATGAGATAGATAACATTTCCAATAGCCGAATAAACTAAATGCGATGGAAATCTGTTTATATTTACGCATTTAAATGAACTAAATAAAAAAGCTTCGCACTTTAAAAAATGGAAAATCGGGCTTAACCTCAAGGAAACTTACCCCTGGGTTCGAAGTAGTGATCTCCCAAATATGGAAATAGTTTCCATACTGCTGTCCGCAATTTACAAAGTTAACTCAGTCCTACTGAATTCACAAATGACCTACCGAAAATCTGGTTATGTCCTACATAGAAGTCATAAAGATTTAATGACGTAAGAGTCGAATATAAATCTTATCAACCCTCAAAAATTCCACTTAAAAATCCCTCATAATTATTTCAACTCCTTGGCATAACTTGTAGCACCGCCTTGCAACGTAGTTACGTATCGGCAAAGTTTTGAAAAACCCTTTCGGGGAAATCATTAGAGGGGTCGAGTGATATATCCCTGAATGCTGTAGTCGTATATTTGTGACCCTTCCACGTGTATAATTGGTCGAAGAGAGCAAATTAGGATGCGGTAAACCTCTCCACGGCTCCTCTTGTCGCCCAAATTTTAATTACACTCGGGCGTCCCTCGTATTTCAGACGCCGACCATCAGTTTACATTTGCTGTAATTAAGCACACTCCCCGCTTTAATTTGTTTGCTTTTAATACTTCCCGAACGTCAGCGGATCATTTGCATTTCCAGTGTTAATCTACGTGCATCCTCTGGAAGACTTCGGCGTAAATTTAACGTCCCTCAGAATTCAATTCGAAGGAGGCGATGGAATAAACCATGGGTCTCGCACTGATTTCGGAAGGCGATGGAGCGAAATTCCCAAATATGTAACGAAATATTCGTTACGTGTGGGTCAGGGTGAACCCTTGTCCGGCGAGGATCCCGGCTAAAAGATGGACGTATGTAGATTTGACGAAAAGGGAATTTCGGACTAGCGCAGATTTTGCATTCACCGTACGTACTCAAGTATAAGCCGAACAGAATATAACCCGAAGCACCTAATTTTATCACAAAAACTGGAAAAAAACTAATTGACTCAGGTAAGCCTATGATGGGAAATGCAGCAGATACTAGTAAATTTAAAAAAAAGACATATGCCAATAATATTACAGTAATTGAGGCATGAATAGGTTAGTAGAAAAAATCAACAAAGAATTGTTTATTAAGTAAGTGAGGAATTTACTAGTCCGGATTTCCGGCTACGGCCGACTTTTTCCACCGAAGAACACGTAATTGGGACCCTCACTCGAGTATAAGCCGATGGGGGTTTTTCAGCATATAATTATGCTCCTCTTTGCCGGCCCTTTTTGGTATTAGTATTTGTATTTGAGTTATAGAAATTAGCATAGCTGCCCCTAGAAATCTTCGAATGTTACATATGCGTCTTGAGGGTCTGCATAACTCAAGGATACTTCCTAGAGTATTCCATGAGTAAAACCCCAGAGGATATAAAAACCAGTGGCGTAGCGTGCCTTGGCGGGTCCCCGTATAAAAATTTGTTTGGGGGCCCTTAGGAAGGGTAAAGATTTCTCACAAAAGAAAAAAGAAATATTCATTCATCATAATTATCTATCTGTTACTTTTCCAAAATGTATACAAAAAATTCAAATTAAATATACACTCTCCTTGCCTTTTTTTCGGCAAATTGATTTATTAAATCATTTATAGCTGATGATGACTTTAGTTTTTCTAAAGTTTCTGCCTCTATAGACAAATTTGGGAAGTTTTTATTAATTTTTGCTTACGCACGTTGGGGGCCCCGTATAATTGATACGGCAGATACGGCGGTAGCTACGCCCCTGATAAAAACACGATTATTACCATAATACCTAGGGATACCACAGTCATCTAAGGGATCATATTAAATTCCCAGACTTCTCCTTTACTACATAAGCCTGACACTATGTTAAATTATACTTGTAATCGATAATAATTTTAAACTTTTAATTTATAACTAATTTATCAATTTTAAGATTTTGCCGTATAATTATACTGTCATTATAATCTATTTCATCTGCATCAATTAATTACAAAACACTTTCTGATCTCGAATTACCGCTTACTGTTAAAAAACTTTTCTTTCAAATATACGTCTTTAACGCTAAAATGGCTGCACCGTCAGATTCCCAAAAAAATTATCTACAACGATATTACCCCATTTCTACAGTTGCATACTCATAACCTGATCCAGAAAGGAATACGGCATCTTAAATGATAGGCAACTTAAAAATTACGTTAACACATCAAGAAGTTGAAATTAAATTTACAGGTTCAGGCGAAATGTGGAGGAAATTCATCATGTAAAATGAAGGAAACAAGATGGTACTTTTTCCACAGGATTTCTTGTTTCCTTCATTTTACAAGAAGTTGAAAACATAATTGATGAAGGGATCCCAAAAGGCTGGAGCTCTATAAATACGGTTTAATTAACAAAAAAATATTTCACAGAAAACACGCACATTCATCAACCTGATATGTATTACAGATTAGATGTTAAATAACTTAGTAACCATGGAGAATAGAATGCTAGATGATCAGGAATAGTGTAGAAGAGGCATTTGTATGAAACGAAAGTATACACAAGAAATGGAAAATTGAGAAAATTGCTACGTTTCCTGCAGCATGTTCCACGAATTCTCTAACAAATGAACGATTAAGAATAATCCGAAATAAAGACGCCGAAGTAAATCATTGCTGATTATAACAGCCCAGAAATTGTAATTATCGTTATACACACTCGAATAATAGTATTAAATAAATACGGATGTGGAAACAGCGTGAGAGACGGAAGTTCAGCTTCAAGAGGAGAAGTCAAATAAACAGAAGCTAAAATAGTACACACAGGAACGATGACAGCACCGCTATCCGATAATATCCGGTTTGGGGATTCGTCCCAAATATATTTGACGATCGGTCGGATAACTCCAATATTGACATCAAGCTAAATACGCCGTTTAAAAGTCGAGAGGAATGTCGTCTGATCAAATACAAGAATTAAATCATTCGTACTCATGAGATAGCGAGGGATTGGCCGATGGTAAATTACAATGCTTGGTGACAGTACAAGAGGAAATATTACAAATAGTCCATAGTTCGTATTCTTCATAAACGAAACAACTCTAATTTGTTATTTTTTCTTCTTATATTTGTTGATTTTTTATTTGATAATAAATGGAAATATTACAAATAGTCAATCATTTGTATTTTTCATAAACGAAACGAACTCTAATTTGATTTTATTTTTTTCTAATACTTGATGATTTTTTATTTGATAATAAATGGAACAGGGCGTAATATTTCAAACGTCTCGAATGGGTACTGCCGATTTTATATAGGAAGATATTTATCATCAGCATATGACCGTGTTTCTTACATTTATAGTTGAGAACGTTTTAAGTGACTTAAAAATTTCTTCGAGAGCAGCTCGTTAACTCTTCCATTTGGCTTCTAATTTCAAAAATTTCTCTCTTCAAATACCTCTACTCCATCGTTTAAATTAATGATGACTCTTTACAGGCTTTACATAAAAAGCTATAGAATATAAATTAAGATTGAAGAAGATACATAAATGTATCAAAAGACAGCTCTCTCTTTAAAATTATTAAATCATTTTGCAGTTAAATTCATTAGTGAAATAAAAATTCGCAGGATAATAAAAGCTTTGAAACTGAATTGGTATTTAGGAGAAAAATTGCAAACAATCTTTGGCAACGATCATGAAGCAAGGTAACAAGGAAGTATAAGACTGTTTAATGACAACGTAGGATTTCATTTGCCAAAATTGCACATCCGAGTACTCTACCTACGTAGCTCCTTTGAGTTCCCAGACTCCCGAAAATAAAAAAATATGCAATTCAAGTTGAAGCATTTGCAAGGATCCTTCATATAGAAGCGAAATGAATTTTCTCCCTATGAATGATACGTATTAGAAAACTTGGAGGAATAGCGTCTCTTCTGGGAATGCGTGCAATACCGATAAGGAAATGATGTATGCGAAAAGTTGAACACCGTTCAAATTGAACGGGTGAGTTCCCATTCAAAAATCATGGCTCGTCTTACATTACATTGCAGGACTGAATTTATTCATCGTTCCATTTCATGTTTTCCTTACTTCTACAAGCTCGCAAGAGATTTTTTATCATTAGATGAAAAGTCCTCAATCACTCCACGGGACTGATATTTAAATCGATGAATGACGAAATTAAATTGATGAAATATCCGCCATATCTACCTACGAAAGTAGGATTGGCCCATATCAGTCTAGTATAAAGGAAGTTTTTTGCTAGGCAAACGTTTACTTACAGATAGAAAAGCAACTCTCTCGCTAGCTCATCTAATATAATCCTTTCAACAGCTCAGTTTAAGAAATTCAATGTTCATTAGAGGGTCATGTTTAGAGAACAATATGATTATTTCAAAAATACGAGTACTTGCAGGATTTCTTGTTAACGTAGCTATATTTCAATATCTAATTTCTTAATTTCTAGATTCTGGCATGGAAATAATAGAAGATTATACCGAAAGATGAATATTAAGATTTTTTAATTTCTACTACTTTCTCCACTGGATGTGGGATTTAACTACCGCAAAGTAACTAAGCTCGCGGACTTTTTCTCCGCTTCTATCAATCATTCTCTTGGTAAAGCCTATTTCCTTAAGTATCCGTCCACATATGTTACAGATGCCCCACGTTAAATTATTTATGAGCCTAACTCCAAGATACTTACTGAGTCTACTGTAATGAATTTATTCCCTCAGAGACTGTAAGATTACTTTTACGCAACTGTTTTTTTCCGAATACGTGAATTATTAAAAGTGTTTTCACGTTAAACAGTAATTGCCAACCATCGCACTATTTCATAACTCCGTCTATACCCTTGGACAATATTTATCTATCATTTCTGCCATTTTCCTGTAAATTAACGTGTCATCCGCAAACATGCCATCGATCTCATCGCTAAGGCCGTTAAAGGAGTTTTTTGAATGGAAATGGCCCGATTACGCTACCTTGTGGGACACCCGAGATCACTGGAACTAACAACTTGCTGTTCTCTGTAAGAGATAAAATCCTTCATCTGATCAATTACTACTCGATATTGCAATTTCGAATGGATTCTCTCGACTTTCTTAATTTGTGTGTCAATGTAAGATAATCGTTAGAAGTATCAAGAGATCTAAAGGTATACGTAAGTTACAACTCTCGATATTATACCTAAAATACTATTAATTTACCATTTACCAGGTACAATGTTTTCGCAAAATGGACCCGTACATACTCTGCCAGAATGAAATCATTCCAAACAAAGAAGTGGAACAGAGGCGTTAAAAAACATTCCTCGGCAAAGTAAACCATAAATTAAACAATGACACTCTAATTCAATACAATGCGCCGTCACCTATTCTCTGGGGTTCCTATTTTTTTAATCTGAAGAACATTGGCACAAAGACTTAGAACAGAAGAAGTAATATTGTTCATTTTTCAACTCCCGAAAACGGAATCTCTTTTTCTTTTGGATTAGGACGCCACGATGAAAATGTCTCTATTCAAAAAGATCTGTCGACGGAGAGATCTTTAGAAATTTCGGGCTTCTAAGTTTATGAGAGCGACCAAATGACGCAGTTTCAGCATGGCGGCAGAAACACAATAAAATCGCAGAGCAGATTCGTTCTCGATGAGATGAAAAAATCCACTTACACAGTTCTTTAATCATCGCATTCTTTTCAATCAACAGAATGTCTCCTTAATTATCGTCGTCTTCGATAAAGAGACGAATACAACGCATTCACTTCATCGATATTTAATTACAAGGTGGTAATTAATTTAGTATCAATAAATCCAATTGTTTGTCTTCAGCCACCAACGTCAGTAAGATGGGCTTTTCGAGCCTTAACATAACAATTAATTAAACACAAATATAATGAGAACTACCTTCCAGTATTTACATCAAACTAGGTCAGGAAATAATTATTTCGTAATTTACAGAAAATTATGTCTGCATTGTTGTACTGTTTTTAGGAAAGAAAAACAAAAGTATGACTAGTACATTTAGATAGATAATAAATATGTTTCTTTATTTGTATTTTATTTTAAGATAATGTGTTGATAATAAGCGTTTATTTAAATAAAATTCTAGTAATCCAGATATTCATAAACTATTGTTAGCCGTATACGACAGAAAAACCATGAACTACAGACGCCATTTTCCAGCTCGCCCTTAATATACCTGAATTTCCTTGCATAGAGGTATTTGCTTTTTATTGAGTCCTTCATTTTTTTCATAGTCAGCATTAAAAATTACCGCGTAATGTAAATAAAATCAATTTTACTTTCGTACGAGCTTAAATAGACTTCTGACGAAATTCAATTGTTTCATTGAATAAAAACAAAATTTCATACGCACATTTTTAAATTAAAGTAGGAACAATTACACTTAAAAACATACATTTATAAATAGTTTATATATTTATTATAATTTATGTTTTGAAATCATAGAGTTAGCATAATTACGTGTAATTACGAGTATATTACCTGTAATTTACACACGATATGGATGGTAAGAGATGAACTAGAATAAAGATCTTCAAATTATTTCTCTAAGAAGTTAATGGTAAAAATATTAGTGATTCATAGCAAATAAAACTGCTACATAAAATACTCTCGCAATAAACATTCTCCTCGACGGAAGACCACAATTAAATCGGATTAATTGTTTAAAACCCCCTCTATGAATTCATTGTTTCGCCTCTAATGCGGTAAAATGGGAAAATACTTCAAACGCAACGTGCATAAATGATTTCAGAATGCGAGCGAATTCCATTTGCGCGAATTTATCGAGGAACAGCGCGAAAAGAAACCGTGAGTTTCATTCGGAATCACGGAAGCGAGATCCTCCGAAATTTCGTGAACATTTTCATTTCCACACACACTGCCTCGGTCACTTCAAGAGGCTGCAATCGATACCGCAGATGTACATTTGCAGCCTGCTTTTATACGTGGAAAATCCTCATTTTATTCGGGGGCTCGCTTTCTGCGCCCATAAATTAAAAAAGAGAGAAGGTGTGGAAGGGGGTGAGAACGCCATCAAAAAAAAAGAAGCATCGGTTTTTCGAAATGAAACAAGAGGCGGGCGTTCGTTTCCCAGGGAACCACTTGGGCCGCGACCGAATATTCGGCGAAAAAAGGCATTCACTCGGCGGAGCGTGGAGGAAAAAAGAAAGATCTCCCATAAGGGTTCCGACCCTTCAGGGGAGGGGTGGATTAATGTCCCTGCCTCGCTAGGGTTTTCTCCAGAGGAAACTAAAGGGAAATGGGACTTGGAAAAGGGAGTTTCCGCCAAAGACCCGGTTTTCTATGTTCCGGGAAAACCGGGAACGAACGCTTTGTACTTCGCCGAGCGTGCGAAGATCAAAATCTGAGCATAATTTCATCGGCAAAAAGCGAAACGAGAAACAAAAGAAAGCTTTCCGTAACGGCTGAGAGATATTTTTGACTCCTAAAACGCCAGATACGGATATTGATTAGAAAGGGTTTCACTCTTTTAACTCGTTTAAATTCTCGTTTAACCGATGCTCACTAAACCGACGCGTCGGACGACGTTCGATATTTCCCATTACAAGTATACTTTAAAAAGATTTATAAATCATTTTAATTTCAAGTACTGTACAGGTATACTGTATAAGTACTCGAGTGTAAGCTGGCACAGATATAAGCCGAGGCACCTAATTTTATCATAAATCTGTGTACACTAACTGGCTTGAGTATAAGCCTGGGAAATCCACCGTCCCGATCAAGACGTCCAATAAAACATTTGTTTTCGATCCTGACAGACGGCATGCAAATGCGGAGAACATTAACAACTTATTGTGTTTGTAATTATTCTAAATTGTATAGTTGAATTGTAAATTAAACAAATGAGGAATTTACAAGCCGATTTCCGACTACGGCATACTTTTTTCCAATGGAGAACAGTAATTAGGACCCTCACTCGAGTATAAGCCGAGGGGGACTTTCCTAGCATAAAATATGTATTAAAAAACTCGGCTTATACACGATTATATACGGTAATTAAGTAAGTTGGACATTAGTAATTAATTAATTAAGATAGTCCAACAGTTTTCCTCACTGACAATCGGCTTCGAGTCAATAGCCAATTGAATGGTACTGTATGCACTATACTTCCAAATATAAACAGGAAAAATTCCATTTAGGTATATCATGACTCACAATTGAAGCTATCTCACTGGTATTTTTAATTTTTAAAATCGAATAACTCCGTCTCAAAAACCGAGTGTCGACAAAACGAACTGTCGACAAAACGGACTACCGGCAAAACTTAATGTCGGCAAAACAGACTGTCGGCAAAGTTCAATATCAGGCAACCGTACATCGGAATCGAGAAAGATGCAGTGAAAAGAGAAAATTCCTCTGCACTTAAACTAAATCAGTACCGGCATGTTGACGAAGGTCAAAATCTCAGTGCCTATATATATATACGAGTAAAATGTAGCTTGCATACTGCAAGCAGATTGACAACACTAATTTCTTGTCGGCATCATATCGGGACGGCCCTCAATAAAAAATAAAAAGGGATTGAAAAAGTTCTTAAAATTCGCTGCAATTTAATCGTCTGGCATCGAACCTAGGCCTTCCTGGTGAACGTAATATGCGGCACAACAGAAAATCACCATCTCTTACTATGTGTGAAAATTCAAGCCGAAATATTGGCTCCAAGTGCCTCAAACGACGTCCTACTTTTCAATAATGTAAATGGCTCTCTGGATTCGAACCAAGTACGATCTAGGAAATCTAAAATATGTTTTTGAAATGTATCTATGTTCTCTATCTATATACCTAATTTCATGTTTTAATATTATTGGGAAGGGGTTCAAAAAAATTCCTAAAAATCGGATAATTTACTGATTGTAGAGACGCCTGGTGTCGAACCCAGGAAATATTGTTAGCTGGGAATGCACATTATGACTTATTAGGACTTCATCTTATTTTTAAACAAAGTTTGAAGTCGATATCATGCCGGGAAGTACCTAAAAACTTTTTCCGTTATCTCCATAAGAAATGCATTGAGGAATGTAAATGGCTCTCTGGGATCGATCCAAGGACCATCAGCGAATATGTAAAATTTGATTATGAAACATATTTATGATCTTCAACTTCATGCCGAATTTCAAGTTTCCATGTCATCGGGAAGGGGTCCAAAAAAAATCTTAAAAATCGCCACAATGTATTTTAAACGGCCGATTTTTGCCTTGACCTAGAATCGAACCCAGGATATTCTACGTATAACTCATTTATGTTTTCGATAGATCATGACCATATATATTGGCTCCTTGAGTTTTAAGTCCCTACCTATCCGGCAAGTATTTTTTAAAAATTCCCGAAAATCAACACAATGCATTTAAATGGGAAAAATCGGGACTTTGGGGCCCTCTGGAATCGGACCCATGACACTGAGGTTCAAAATCACAATTTTTCTGGTGGTTACACGATATGGCCAATACGTCGTAAAAATTTCAAGCCGATGACGCTTGTGGTTTAGGCTGTGAATTAGTATCCTATCTATATACCTATCTATATATATATATGAATGAATCCGGAGAAGCATCTATATATAATAGATGCGCAAATGAATAACTACGATGCTGCGAATAAATTTCTATTTATGGATTTGGATATCAAACTATTTAACAGTCAGCTAATGAATGGCGAGAGTTGGCATAAATAATATATGGCAGAAAACTCGCAGCCATTGTCTGAAGGTAATTTCATTGTTCAACTTCTAATACGTTCAACAGAATCCTAGCTGCTCAACCGTTCATTCCCTTTAGCTGTGAGTGGAATGTCTGTATTGAAATCGTGGTGAGAATCCAAGTCAAATTTCCTGTCCTCTGACTCATAAACGCAGATCTTTGTCGACCAAAACGTGACGAATGAATAAATTTGGCGCTGAAAATCTTTTCAAGCGCTCAAAATCCCGCGTTGAATCTCTCAATGGCGCCAGAACCAGTGTCGTATAACTTTAGGAGCTGCTAATTTGCTAACAATACCTTGTCTGCTTGCGATGGCGGTTGACGGTGTTTCCGTTACGAGTCAAAGACAAAAGAATTAATCAGGAAAATATAACGTTGAGATGTGATATCTAACTAGTCATATCATGAGTTAAAATTTTCTCGCTACAACTCTACTTCACTCTCCCAACAGTAAGTCCAAGATGTAAATTTTCTTGTGCCAGATGTGCCCTTAAAAGAGGCTACATAGTCTCTAAACTTGTTAATAAAATCGCTAAAATGTAGTTAAAAATATAACGGCTTAAATGCGCTTTTGTAAGTATAACATGAATGATACTTATAATATGATTCTTAAGTCTTAAACAAACTAAAGGTAATTTAATTTTCGTTCATAAATAAGTAAAACATGTTATAATACGAGTACATAGAAGAGGGTCTGGAACAGAAGATGATATCGCTGGAACAGACAAAGTCACTAAAAGAAGGAAACATTCCCTTTATCGACAAGGTCGCTGATTTGATTAAAATGCCATCAGTTGTATTGGATAGGATGGGTTGCTATACAATTGTTTACAACGGCTCATGAGTAAACTTTACGTAAAATGACATGAATGTATGCAATGCTGTAGTTTGGAATCCATGTAGTAAGACATATGTGAACTTAAATAAAGTGTGTTTAACATCATTTATATTTTCCTAATATAAGGAAAAATTGTTTCTTTATTTTCAAAAATATTAGCTGGCACTAGAAATTCAATCAATCATAACCTAGGAGCTCGCCAAACTATTTTCGACCATTTCTACGGGATGAATTTCAAAAACATTAAAAGAGTCCATCATGTTTATATTAGTGACCTATAGCTATAATGAAGACTTATTCATTTTCAGAAGGAGAAAAACAAAATCATGATTTCATTATTTACGACACGATGAAGACCGCAATGTCATGTTGATGATGATAGCAGGAGATGTTAATATGGCTGAAAGGGTTTTTCAAGAATGAATAAAATATATGACTACTAATGTTAAAATAAATAAGATGCAGATTGTTGATTCCTTTTTCGCATAACTAGTAGACCTTAAATTATTAATGCTATATTGTGTGTACATGTATGCCTCAAGAATCAAAGCACGCCTTAGTTTTCTTTACAATAAAAATATTCATAATAATCATAAAAATGAAAGCAAAAACTATGAAAAAAATCTGATGTGGCCAACACATGACTTTCTCCATTTTTATTGAAAACAGAAGCCTATGCCGGTAATATATAAATAACTCCAAAACAATGAGTGTTGCAGAAAAACGTTTCAAACGAAAGTTGTAGTAATGTACATTATCTATGACTTTTGTATGTAATTGTATATACCTACATCGCATTCTGACAGAGATATTTAAGAAACAAAATTTTGTCCCTAATAAACTGCAACTTCCGTTTAAGGGGTATTCATCAAAAACTAATCAACTCTTGGCATTGTTAGGAAAATACTAAATGTGAATTTTGGAAATGATCGGATAATTACTTTTTAAGATAGAGCGCCCACAAAGCTTTTTACCACAGACAGGCATACACACAGACACACAGACATGTTCTTTTTTTGCGAATACAATACTTTCTCTATACTACGTATAGGGAGAAAGAAAAATATTATCGTGACTTTCCTAAATATATTAATGTTCGAGGAAATGTTACTTCAGAGTAGTTCAACTTAATTTTATTGCACCAGATGATACAAAATACAAGGCAATGTCAACGCCACGATGAAATATAACCTCTCTTCCCATCAAATAAAAACTTTAAAAAGTCCGACTTTATGATACACTTTATCGGCAGAGAAGAAGCCGTAACCTAAAAATAGCACGTGGAAAAGTTAGCAGCGAGTATCCCCTGCATGTAAGCCACTAGGTATCAAAATTTCACGGTACCTTTCGACTTGGTGAGGGTATTCTGGGATTAGCCGTTTGGGATTCCACGGAAACTACCAGGTCAGCGAAATAGAAAAAGTAAAGCGCAATGCAGTCGGATTCTTCGATGAAACGTACGATACCGAGAGAACGACCTCATCTCCGAGGAAGGAGCGAATCGCTGGAGCCCATATAAAAGCAGGGAAATAGAAGTGGAACGAATTTTCGGCGACAACATTAGAAAGAATACCTAGATTAAAAAGAAAAATATCTCCAAGGAAAAATAGCGAAGATCATGGCCGTTGCAGCGTAAAAAACATTGGGATAAGTACTTCTCATATATTTATACTCATATATATATCGTAGATCTTTCTTCGTGTACTTATATATAGATCTTTCGAAAGATAACTTTAAAATTTAAATAAAAATATATTGTGCCAACAATTCTAGATTAGATGCTAGCTAGCATTCTAGCAATCTAGGTGCTAGCTAACATTAACAAAAATTATTCAAATTCAAGTACAGGACAGGATTTAGATGGAGTAAATTAGATCAATCGAATTAGGAATTTAGATATTCTATCGAAATTGGCGTTTTTAAATATTTTCTAGTTCAAGTTTTGCAACCTGCAAAATGAATCGTTCAATGGTATTCAAAGAGGTACCAAAAATATCTTTGTTCTAAACTCAGATTAAAGTTTACAGCATTTTTAGAAAAACCCGAATCTCGAATTACTGAAAATAATAATGAAATTTCAATTTTTTTATAAATTTTATCATCCATATTTACATCGAAATAAAAATCAAATATTATAATCTTGTTATTTGAGCTCTAACGGAGCATTCCTTGAAATTTAATAATTAAGTCGATAAATATGACTGCACAATTGGATCAGCTTCGGATACAACATTAAACCTCCATCGAACGCTTCGCAAAATTTTCAGCACAAAGCTAGACGTAATCAGTTCCGCAGGAATTTCTCGAGTACGCGATTCCTTCCGCTCTTACGCGTCGTAAATTTTCCATAGGGACTGAAACAAGGAAAAAGTGGAAACATATATGGTTAACCTACTTCTTAGTTCGTAGAGTGGTAGTCTGAATTCGTATTAAATTTCGGATAAGGAAATAACGCTTATATTTCCATCCCTATTTTTAAGATGTAGCACTAAAACAAAAATACCGTGTTCATTGCAACATACTTTTATTTTCATTCTACAACGTGTGTTCTGATTACTGCCAGATGGTGACTATGGTGACACTCTCATGAGACGGGATGAAATTCGATATGATATTAATATTAAAGAAAATCAGTCGAATAACCTAAGGGATAGTATCGTTTTGAAATTTCCGAACTGATACTGCTAACTGATTCCATATGCTGTGAATAATAGAGATGAAGTATTTCAACAGTGGGGTTATCATTCTAGTGAAATTAATCGATGAAAATCCATCTAAAAACTTTGAAATTGATAAACTCAGGAATTTGCTTGAACTCATTAACTTATGCCTGGTTTGAGTGCCCCACATTTTGACCTGTTGCAGAATGGAGGCTTAAAGTAGCCTCCAATGAAATTACTCAGAAAAGTAATAAATAAAAAAGTAATAAAAAATTTTGTCTGGTATAGGGTAGAAGAGAGATTTCTATTTATCTTCATGATGGAAGACTACCATGAAATCAAGGCCTAGTAATTGGATTCTATCACAAAAATAAGTATTAGCAACATATCAAGAGAACATACCAGACAAGAGCGTAAAAGATAATTAGCTAATAATGATATTTCATTGAGAAAACTCACCTAAAAAGCATCACAGCAGTATAAGTGTCGGGTTAAATAAATTAGATGTGGACGCACTATTTGTAGTAGAGTATAAGTCTTTCTTAAAAACATGTTATTAAATGTTAAGGATCTTAGCACTGCATAATATTGTGATCCTAATATCATAGATTGGAATAAACAGAGGGCATAAGGGTTGATCAGTACCCCTTGATGATTTGATAGGACAATCAATTTGCTTCATATATGATGACTTGAAAATTTGAAAGATATTGTTTATATGACTATACATTTACAATCCAAGATGAATAAGAAAACTTTAAAGAGGAAACTTATTACCACTTTCTGTTATTTAGACTCATAAAAACGTTTATAAGTGAGAAAATAAAAATTTCTTAAAATCAATTTAAGAAGTTGTTGTTGAACCTCTGTAAGCAAGAGACTAGATAAGTGAGAAACCCCTTTAAGTGAGAAAATGACTGTCTCCTTATCTCTCACTTATCCAGCTTCACCTATACAGCCTTGAGCATGATAAAATACTGTTTAAATTCAGAGATCACCAACACTCTGAGTACGGACCTCACTGTTGTCATGCCGAGTACGGACCTGGGTCCTTGAAGACCCAGACATTTGAAATCGATTTCTAGTAACTATATCTACTTCCCAAGAAAGAAATGATATTGAATTAGGATAGTAATTTATACAAATATATTGCCTTGCATTGCAGAATAATTAGGGTCACAAACAGGCAAAAATTATATTCCAATAAGATTCAGGAGAAAAACAACGATGTGAACTTGGGCAGAGACGCAGCAGGAAAACTGAAAATCAAAGAGTATATACTTAGAGAACATTCACAGTGCATTACAATGGAGTGCTGAACAAGCTGATTTTCTCTGTACTTAGAATTGCTCCGTCATAAGAGAAATAAAAGTTTCATGGCATAGAATATGGAGGCAGGTACCCGAAGACCCTTAGTACTGTACACTCCAATGATTCCTATAATTTACAGTCAGGAATACCTTTGCATTCGATTTTTAATTCTTAATACGATCCTCTAGGAATATGTTAAGTTCCAATTACAGCAAAAAAAATCTGATGTGGCCAACACATGACTTTCTCCATAATTATTGAAAACAAAAGCCTAGGCCAGTAATATATAAATAACTCCAAAACAATGAGTGTTACAGAAAAATGTTTCAAACAAAAGTTGTAGTAATGTGTATTATCTATAACTTTTGTACAAATTGTATATAAATACATCACATTCTGACAGAGATATTTAAGAAAACTTCAATTTTTGGATAAAAAGCAACTTACAGTTAGTGAGTATTCACTAATAACTCCTAAACAATCAGTGTTACAAAAAAATGTTTGAAACAAAAGTTGTAGTAATGTACATTATCTATAACTTTTGTATGTAATTGTATATACCTAAATTGCATTCTGACAGAGATATGTATGAAAAACTTCCATTTTTGGATAAACAACAACTTCCAGTTAACCATTATTCAAGAATAACTCCTAAACAATCAGTGTTTAGAAAATATATTTCATACAAAAGTTGTAGTAAAGTATATTATCTATAACTTTTGTATGTAATTTTATATGCCTACATCGCATTCTGACAGAGATATTAAGAAACAAAATTTCCAGATATACCACAACTTCCGGTTAAGCGATATTCATCAAAAACTAATCAACTCATGGCATTGTTAGGAAAATACTTAATATGAATTTTGGAAATGATCGGATACCTTTTAAGATAGAGCACCTACAAACCTTTTTTCCACAGACAGACACACAGACAGACATGTTCGGGAAAATAGCGAAAACAAACTCTATGGGCCCCAAAACATCTATTTCCGTTGAAATCTGGTGGTCAAATTTTTTGCGAATACAATACTTTCTCTATATATTATGCATAGGGAGAAAGTAATAATTGAAAGAATTATTATTGAAAATTTATTGTTCAGGTCTCCGGAGACCTGAGGTCCATACTCCAAGTGTTAATATAATTTTTAGAGAAAATTTCATAAAAAAATTGTCTTGATGCCTCCCCTTTCGCAAGGCTAATAACATGCAGAATGAAGTTACCAAGATCTATAGCTTAAAGAGTATTAGAAATGTCCTACCTTTGGCGAGGTCAACATCTTTGTCGTATAAAGAGTAACTGCCAGACCGTGCATATGCTCTTTCAGCTTTCGTGTGCTTCACTCCTTTGATGTGCATGTCCAGCTGTTCTTGGGATGTAGCACCAATGTTGCAGAGATCACAGAAGAACCTAAAATAAATATTTTTACAAATATATAAAATTATTTTCTTAAGTGTGATAATTGATGAATTAAAAAATAAAACTTAATAAATCAATGTGAAAAGTCTATCGCCTATGACTGGAATTCTTTTCCGGAAAGGAACCTTAAACCCAAAGAATATTAACAACCTTCATGCAATATTACAGATGTATCTCAATTTAAAAATTCCCTCTACATGAAAATTTAAAATTCATTCATGGATCTTCTAAACGACATATAGAATTTCTCACCAAATATTTTCCATTGCAAAACACCTACATGCAAATAAATAAAGAGAAAAATTAAAACACAAGATAGCTAATAGTTGGAGCTTTCATTAGAGAAAAAAATACGATAAAGAAATATCTCCATCCACAACGTCTTCCTGTACAATATTTTTCCTTCCAGAGGGTGAGGATGCAATGCATCAAAACCTTTAAGGGAATGACTAACTCCTGATTCATACAGTATGGAACTGCCTACAGTAACAAAAAATATTAACTTCATGGACTTCATTTCCATGGTAAAAAAAAAACAATTCAGAAAAAAGAATATTATGTATGCAAAAAAAACATAATTTATAATGATTTAGAGAAATAAATAATATATATCTGAAAGTATTTGGTTATGCTACCCATCCTCTGCTGACTTCTTGCAAGAACATTCCCTAGCCCTTCTTATTTTCTTTTTACACCTTTATGGTGTGAGAAGACAAACATATTAGACCCATTATGCAAACTGAGTGGACTGTACAAAGGCATGTAAGGATAACAGATGTTTGCAATATAACTAATAAACCAACCTTCCTTTCTTTAAGTCCTCATTCTTATCATTTTTTTCATCTTTTTCCAGAGGCAGGATCTCAGGACTTGGTGGCACTGGTGGAATATACGGACCCAAACCTAGGGGTGCTGCAGTGGCTTTGACTCCTGATGGAGGGCTGAAGAGAAAGATAATGACTGAGAGAGTTTCCACTGACTGTGAAGTCATTGACATTTAAACAGGCAAAATTAGTGTACATATTATATGAAAGAGGAAGTTCAACATAAAATCACTATTGCAATTAATATACTCATAAATAGAATATAGATATGTAGTATATCATATGCTAGGAAGATATATATCAATATTTATTGTACAAGACAATATAATAATAAGCTAAGACAATAAAATATTTAGCTAAGCAGTATATCTAAATTACCAATAAAGTTATACCAAATAAGTGAAAAAATTGGAACTTTGTCATAAGATTCAGGAAGTATCCTTATCAGTGTGATCAGTCTATGCGTGAGTATATGATAATCAATATCATTAATTAATAACAACTCCAGATTTTTGAAGAATTTCTTATAATACCTGACCATATACCCTACCATTTTTTATCATTACAGAATATTTTGATTCAAAAAGTTTATTAACATAAGAACTTTTTTTAAAAAAAGGATGAAAAATAAACTTACAAGACAGCAATTACAAATCAAAATTATACATTCTGATGAATCCAAAAAGAAAAATATAATTAAAATTAAAAAAAAAAAACAAATTATAATAAATAGTCTAAGTGAATGTCAAAAAATAAATTACAAGCCTTTTTCGAGTAAATATTTAATACATTCATCTCATGAAAAAGAGAATTTATCACAATGGAAACTCATAAATAGAATTAAAATTTAAACAACTTATTAATATTACATTATTTAAATAGAAATACAAATTAAACCTAATATAAATATCATACAATTTAGCGATTATTATTCATCTATCAGACAGTGTGACTTTTTCATGAAGTTTCTTAACTTCACTAGAATATCATTTCAATGATTTCCAATTTTACTTTCTAGACCCTTGAAAATAAAATTCCCCTACTGCAAAGTTGACTGACAGCTTGATTGGATGGCATTTCAACTTAGTTCCATTGTAAATACACTGAGGTAAATACATATGTCGCAGAAGTTATATATAATTGTTAATGAAAAGAAAGGAAAGTTGGGACACGGCTGTTAAGAAATTAGAAGTTTAAAACTCCAATAGCCGTTTTTGTTGTTGTTCCTCTTCTCAGGTTGGGGGTTTGGTCAGGGTGTGGGTTGGGTTGGGTTTGAGAGCTCTCAAAAAGTGCTGTGTTCTGTCTTGTTTTCTCGGAATACCAGGGAATGAGAAGAGGAATGACAACAAAAACAGCTATTGGAGATTTTAAACCTCTAATAACTATTCATGGGTTGGGAAGCCCTTCAATCTAGTTGTCACTTAATCGAACTGTTGGTCAATCAAGCTCACAGTCAACTGAGCTGTTGGTCCACGCAGTCAGACAATTGAGTGTCCATCAAGTGAGCTACAGTAATTCGAGATAAACCCTAAGAATGTGTTTTCTTGGTTTTCCAAAACACGTATTCTGAAATGTAAACTCAAATAATAACTGTTGTTCCCTTACATTATTTGGTTCAGTTTCTGATGTCAGTCAATGATTTAAGTTCAGCAGTGAAGGTATATCAGTATTAATGTGTATCTGAGATATTCTTCATTTAGTAGTACCTAATTAAATTATTTCATCATTCAAGTTTTTATCACTCTTCCTAATACTCTTCCTGCAGTAACACCCTTTGATTCTATTAAGTGACTTCTTATTTTATTTCTAATTATGCTGAAGAATGTGGATCCTTCATAGCCAAGTAGGCAGTGCTTCTGGTAAAAGCAGTTCCACGTTCGATTCCCAGTGGCCCAAGTATGAAATGGCCAAAGCTGTCAAAGCACTGTTAACACTACTCTACTGAAGACTGTAGGTAGAAGATTGAAAAATTTGGAAAAGTGATGAAAAATGTAACATTGAATTACCTCCATGACTTAACCCCTTGAGTGCCAACGTCGGTAACAGCGACGTTGGAAAATTTTTGTTAAAATGCCGGCGTCGCCCTGAGCGACTCTTATTTCAAAAGCTATTTATATTAAAATGTTTACTGTAATAACCTTTTTTAATTAATTTCTGAAACAGAGATTGCATAATAAAAAAAGTAAATGTTTTCTATACACAGTAAAAATTTTAGCAAATTATTCTGAATATTATTAGTTTAATAGATATTTTTCAAAAAGTCTGCAATTCTCTGTAAGTTAGCCTGGCAATTTTTGCATGATCTTAGGCAATTCTGCATGGCACTCAAAGGGTTAAGACAGAAAAATATGAGAAACGAATATCCTGTTCATTTGTTGAGTAGTCGTTTCCAGGAGAGAAAACATAACTGTTGTATTCATCTGGCTCTAATGCAAATTTTAACCCACATATTCAATTTCAGATTTGGTTCATAGATAATTAAGGATTTTACAGGTTTCTAGTTGGTTGGTAAATCTCTCATGAGCATGAAATGAGGTTTCTATGATGTAATCTTAAAAAAGAATTGGGATTGAAGTGTTGCTCAAAAATGCTTACTTACTGTCTTTGCCATCTTCTGGTTGCCCTATTGAAATAGCCTGATCTCAGAGGCTGTTGGCCATTGGCAACTCTCTGATGATTTCTTCCATCATAGTGTTGTTGAGCATGAAGAACTGATGTAAATGACAAATCACAGCATTCACAATAAAGCCTCTTGTCATCTGGAATCTGATGAAATAATGATAATTACAACTTTTTCGAGCTTACATCCATTCCTTAATAACAAATCCATGCACTAATCGAATTAAGACCTGTGGCCGAAGAGTTGTTAGATTAAGAACAAGATCAAGGAGCATAAAGGGGAAGATTAATTCTCAATAATTTAAAAGAGCCATAGTGAATAAAATGAATATGCCAGAATTTTTCTTTCTCTAGGAGAGCATAAAAATTAGTATTGTAGCAAGAAATGAAGTAAGCTCACAGTGACTATGAAAGGTGAGTGAAATCAGGTTCAAGTTGCAGAATAAATACAGAGAGATTCAGTTATTTGAAGGCAGCATCTATGAATACCCTATACATTTGATGATCAAAAATCATAAAGCAGATGTTTGGGAGTAGCTGATAAAAAAAATTGTTTCTTAAGCAAATGACACAGAACAGCAACCTCAGAAAATCAATTGAATGATGTATGCACTACCTTCTACCATTCCCTGAAAGCCAGCTAAAAATGTGAAGGTAGATGGATGGATTGTAAAAATCAAATTCTTAATAAAAGAAATAGCTCAACCAGTGTTGCAATTAGCACTTAAACTTGATTTCCAGCCCACTTTTAGTAATTCATGCAACACAAATTAAAATCAAAATATACTGTAGCAAGAAACCTGCATGAATTTTATCATCTAAAATATTATTTTTTCTAAAAATGTTAATAAAATTCAAAAGAGGGTATGTGAGTGCATGTTGGAAAACAAAATTGCTTGTGTCAAAATATTGATGAATATATAGTATATGAGATATAATGCTTATCTAGCCATCCACATCATTATATGAATACTAAATAAATGCATCTAATAAAAATTATAACAATGAATATTTGAGTCTTTCAATCAAAAAATTACCTCATGAAATAGATTTTCTTAATAACTTACTAATGGAAGTGCAAGAGAACTCTCTCTTTTTATCTTCTTAGGATTCGGTTCACCGCGTTTTTCATACCAATTATCCATAAACAGTCTTATCTTCTTCTGGTGCTGCTTACCGCCGTAATGCATCTTTGATTGGAAGATAGAGTTCATCTAAAGAAGATAAAATTGTATCCATCATTGAAAGATAAGGAACATTTCCCTTTCACACTTACACCTCATGCAAGACCAATGGTGAATTTATATTACATTTAAATCATTGTCAAGTCTCTTAGAGACTTCTGTTACTAGTTTGTTCCCAATTAATTTCATTTCTTCCATTGATTTCTCCATTGCACATTTTTAATGTACGTTATGGTTTAATGAGGACTTCTCGTACAGAAATAAGAAGATTGAAAATTGTGTATCATTCTTTTCTAATAAGTCATTTTATTTCAGAAAATAATAGATTTTTTTAACCCTTCCCATTCATAGGGACAATTATATGTAATGACAAAAAATTTCTCAGGCCAACATGACAAGTCAACATCAAAAAATAGATAAATAGAAATATAGACAGATATTTTGTGATAAAGATTATAATAGAGAAATGCATCTTAAAGAACAAGTAATATTATAGCAAATTCTTGTGTCAAGATAATAATAAATATGAGAATATAGTTTCAGAAGAGATTTTCTTTGAAGCTGAATTTAGAGATTAAAAAAAGATTTGGTGTTCTCTTCGTGTTTGTTCCTGCAAAAGCATTCCTTTATAGGTTCAAGTATATAGATAATCTTAGAATAGAAGACAGATATTTTCATGTTTAATAAATCATTATGGCATCAAGTGTCAGAATCAACAAGATGTACACTTGTATAGTTCTTTGTTAATAGACCTGGAGACTGATTTACCCCTTCCCTTGGCCCTATTCTTCGATGTTTCCTATCCTAATCTCATCTTTACAGGATCATAGCAAATTTAGCTGAAATTTTAGAGAAATGTAGAAGGCAGGCCATTTGTTATTCCACTAAATTCAGAAAAAATTTTCTTATATTTAAGTGCATGCAACACATAGTAATATCCAAATTCTATGAATGAGTAATGAGTTTACCAGCCTTGGTGGCCGAGCGGATAGCATGCCATCTGAGCTATCACTACAACCCCAAGATCCTGGGTTCAAAACCCAGCTGAGTTGGATTTTTCGATAAGGGAATGGTTGTGTATGTTCGTAAGTTACTGTTGCCTCAGTGAAGCACCTCCTGATAAGCTCATCTCAGCTTAGGAGGACTTCACCGGTGAAGGGCAACAGCAGCTTTAAAAAAAAACAAAGAAAAGAATGGATTCACTACCAATACTTACCATCAAAACTACTATTATAGATTCTTTGTATGAATAATTTGGAATCCTCCACTTATTCCTTACAACTATGGGATGAAATCAACAATTTTTAAATTAAATAATTCTACTTGCATATTTACCAGGAAAGACTAAAGATGATTAATAAGTGAAAGAGAATGCATTTTGCATAAAAAGAGAAAGTACAACAACTTGTAATTTAATTAATAAATTTTAAAGCTATCGCATTAATTTTTTACTATATTATTTCAATATTCGTTGACAGGCAAAAACCCTCTAAAGTTCGCCTCCACATAGTAATTATCTGGTACATGATTGTCTGCAATGCTATTTCCACAGTCCTCCTTTAATTCTACTTTATGATCGTATTTGGAAATAAAATTGATGTCACTCAAGTTGTACTGCTTAGACTGGAAGGTGACATGATGCTCTTTTGGTTCCAGCCAATGCCACAGTAGAGAGATCAGAGATTTTTCAAAACATCTGACCCCTCTGCTGTCACCCATTGTCAGGAAATGCAAACCCCAAATCTGGAACTCCATTGACTTCACTAAGAGACTATTGACATTCCACTTGACAAGGACCAGCATGATGCTGATTTCCAAAGTCAAGTCACTGCTCACGTTGGTTCCTACAGATGACTCCATACAACTATGCCCGCTACATTTTTAAAGTCTCATTTATCTGTTTAGGGATATATGTCCTACAACTTTATTATAGTCTAAATTTCTGTTAGCAAGCAGTAAAGCAATGGATTCATCACAACACCATACCAAAAACAATTTCTTTCTGGACAATTTTCAGAAGGTTCCCAACTCAGTGCTTAAAATGCACAAGTTTTTTTATAGAATCTGTACAACACATTTAAAATAGGTTTTCATCATATTTATGACTATTCTTCATAGTAATTGAGTAATATCAACCCAAACACTAAACTCAGCATCAAATGAGAAAGGAATGGCTGAATTCCCTTTATGGAGGATCCATCAAAGGCATAACAACACCATAGAAAATCAAGTTTACAATAAAGCTAGAGAAGATAACCTTTAATAAGTCTTTAACCTTTAAATAAGTCATTAAAACCCCTCTCAATAAATTTAGTAAGGCATGCAAGGGAATGAAGAGGGCTACAGAAGGAACTTAAAAAGCATCATGTCACCTTCCAGCAATAGGGTCAAAATATGAGAGATATCAATAAAGTAACAAAAGCAGCAGTAAGATATTTGAAAGGAAATCCACGGAATGATCCAAAGTCATGGTTATTCTTACAAAGTCACAGAAAGTTGACAGAATCCTGACAAAGTCAAAACTATGACAAAACAAAAATTAGTCTGAAATTTTAAGAATATTAATACTAACAAGAGAAACACCAGGTTTGTGGAAAACGGATTCGAACGAAACTTTCAGGGCACATTCTCTATTTAAAAATAGTGGACTTATGTACAACCGTTCAACTCAATGGGCCTTTGTTAATGAAAAATTAACAACTGACAAGCAGAGTTAGGCAACCCCACCATACACATGCATTACCATGTAGATCTCGAAATTTTCCACTTAGGAAATTATTTTCTTCCATTTTTTTGCTGATAACTTACCTTTCTGCAATTAAATTTCATATTCTTTACCTTTTAGTTAGCATTTTAGCATTTATTCTAATACAAACAATGACCCACAGTGGACTAGAATCAAAAGAAGCTGGACAAAAATAGAAAAGTGGGTTTAACACCTCTTGGCATGAGAACGGCTGCAGTGACAGCAATCTAAAACCTTGGTCTATCTGTTCAATAAAATCTGCATTCTGATTTTTTAAAAAAACTTAATAAGAGTATATAGGAGAGTAATGTCAAATCTGTATGCAAATTCTAAGTACAACTTAAGAGCAGGTATTCTCAGGGTATATTATCTGTTTAAAATTGTTTATATATTCTCTAACTTATAGAGAACATTTTTTGATACATTATTTAGTTTTTGGGACATCATTTTTGTTTCACACTTGCTAAATCCTTTTGGAGATACTTGGCAGAGAAATAAACATTACAACTGAAAGCTTTTAATTGATTGAACACCACACTGATAAGGTTGATAAGTTTTATATATGGACAGTAAATATTTACACACTGATCTGGTAAACAAACCTGACAAATTTAACAGTCTAGAAAATATCTATCATGCACATCATATGGTAGCTGACAGCAAAATATTACAAATAAATGATAACGGAGTAACTCTGAGACAACCCACTTTCTTAATATTTTTTGGATAAAAAATAGCCAAAAATGAAACATATTCAGAAGTTTATGAAATCTACACTTATTTTTTGTTGAAATAAAATTTTATTATTGCTGCATTAACAGAAATTCAGAAATCTCTTTTAGATCCATCAACTTATACAAAAATGGACAAGAGTTATAATACAATGGCATTAGGATATACTCTATCTGGAAAAGAATACATGTGTACATTATGAATTAATCAGTCCTAAATTGTGACCCATAAAGAGGAAGAAAGTGAAAAAAGTTACAATAATTTTATAAACAAAATATGGGTTAAAGGCAATAAGCTTTAAATGTAAAAAAGTCTTGATTCAATCTTGCCAGAAAAGAATAATAAATTGATTCTTAAACAATAAATACAAAATTGTATTAATTTATAGGAAGGAAGAAGTTGATGAATCAAAAATTCTATCCATCTAGCCAGCAACATAATGAAATACACCATTGTAAGAAAATGAGAGGAAAAGGGAGTTGAAAGTGAAAAAGTCAGTCCAGGTCTCACAGCATTTTGTTGCCTAAAATACTCAACAACTATGGTATCAAAACATTTAGTTACGTGATATCAATGCTAAGAGATTTTAGTTTTATTTTAAAATAATGCTTATAATTGAACAGAAACATATTATTTGATTTTCTACTCATCAAATAAATGGGGCAGCACATTTCCACTCCACACAACTATGTTTAAGTTCATCAATGTGCATAAAAGAAAAAATCAAAGCCGTCTCAGGTAATCTAAGTTTATAAGTTTTAGGAAATCACTGTTCTCAAGAATTAAATGCAGAAACAAATACGATAGCAAAATACAGGAAGAAAGGTAGTTTTTTATGATAATGCTTAGTAAAAATTACTAGAGCAAAATAATATAATAAAGTCAAGCAAAATTAAATTTATTATGGACTTAGAATACAATGAGAGAGATAGTTGAATACCTGGACCATACACAGCTCACATCGCAGAATAGAGAATTGAGTTAACAGCTCCTTTGGAAGGTCCTTGTGTATTTCACTATTCTCCAAATCTAATTAAAAACAATGAAAAGGAAATATTAGGCTCATTCTTTTAATCTATCTCATCCCATTTCAGAGTTTAATAGTTTACTAAAAATAAACACGTAAGCATTGTTCAAAGCATGCAAGTTTGTTCAGAAAAAAATATAATCTTGACTATTGATCCCAATATATTAGGCAGGATTCTTTTCTTGAATTTGATACATCTACTCTATTCAAAATTGCACAAAGTGCCCTCAGATGTTTTTCACCTTATTGATATCTGAAGCAGATATTGCATTTAAGTCTGTAAATAAAATTCAATATCTTCCAAGCATAAACTCTCAATAATTTCAAGTTTTGTTTAGATTTAAAAGGGCATTTCTCTGCTTCCAATGATTTTAAATCTGGCAGCCAAATTGAAATTTGAAGGATATTCAAAATGTGAAACAAGACTTTAAATTATCTTATGTCTGTTTGATATCCTATTAGATAAATACAACAAAACATGGAAGTGAAAAAGTGGGGCTAAATTATGAAAAGTGAGATTGCTAAGCGAAATAGCTTGGCTGGTAAAAGCATCCACCTACAAAGTGGAAATCCGGGTTTGATTTTTGGTCATGCCGGAATGTTTTAATCCTATTCATCTTTTGGGTACATGGATGGACACTTCTTTGAAATAAAATTACTTTTCTTCCTCTTCCTTATTTGTTTGGTGAGTTTAAGGATAATCAGCAAATAAAGTCAAGAGACTATATACATATATTTTTTTACGAAAAGTATTTCAATAACAGTTGAGAGATGATTATTTCAACAAATGGCCTAAGGAAAAGGTTAGTATACCAAAGGTGGCACCTAGGTGCTGCCTTTGGTATACTAACCTTATTAGCTAACCTTAATAGCTATTCATATCAGATCAAAATTATTAGTGCAAGAATAATGCAGAATAAGGAATAGTAAATTAGGACTGTCGAACTATTTCAATACACCAATTGATCATGAGGTAGTAATTTTTCCTACATTCAGCATACCTCTAATGGCAGCCAAAACAGTGATCTGAGGTCAATTTGTTTGAGCATAGAAATAACTGATAAAATAAAGATTAACTGAAACATGAAGCTATCTTGACATACAGTTTTGACATTATAGTAAGTCACCCAAAATATCAAAGAATTTCTGAAACTAAATCAACATATTTTTAAACTATCAAGTCACCTCATTAAGTTCATGGTCAAACTCAATAACAAGTACAGTGAAATATACAACAGAAAGGAAAAAACATTATTTGGAAGTTCATGCTGATTTGTTATCAATCATCACTTTCAATAACTCAAAGCAATACCTCTACCAGCTTTAAACATTTCTATGAATACTTATAGTCTTGTTGCTTTGCTAAATAACCAACAAAAGTTATAGCTGAAGCAGTAATGTTTACAAAAAAGCCATCACTGCACTACAAGCATAAATATTCTACCCAATATCCATAAACGTACGTCACAAAATTTTCAGATACAATTTTACATTCTTCTGCAGCTATAATTAATTAAAGTTTACCCTTAAGGAGTAACATTTTTGAAGGAAAACGACATGTTTGAGCTACTAACCTGAATCTCCAAGGATGAAATCTGGCAGTGAAAAGAGTGCCATTTTCTTCTGGGCTATAATTTTCTCAACAGTATTTTCTGGAGCTCTGGAATCTTTGTTATTGCAAGAAAAAGGTTTATAAAACCAGAAGTTCTTTTGGTTGTCTTCTGAAGATAAACTACTAGAAGCATTATTACCATTCCTTGTAGAAGAATCCAATGCTTCATTATCCCAGTGTATCTCATCAACTGCATGATTCTTCCTTCTTTTCCTTCGACGATTCAGAGATTTATAGTTTGAAGAAGACAGACATACTGTCTTGTGGTTAGCGGAGAAGACATATGGTGATGTGGCAGTGGGTGGAATAGAAGAATCGGACAAGCTCAAAGAGTAAGGGATGGACAATGGAAGTTCTGAGGGAGTAAAACATTTTGCAGATTCTGAAAAAATAAGATATAAAAAAACAAATATTAATGTACTTAATCATCCAAAAATTTTAATGCAAAAATGTATGACACATTAATGAAAAGTTTTAAGGTACAAAGATTGTTCTAACATTAAAAGTAAAGCAATCATTAAATTACAAAAATAATAACATATTACAAAAGAAATATTTACGAAGATCACGCAAATAAAAAGGATTTAGTAATTATTCTTCTGCTCAGATAGCAACCTAATGATGATGAATCATCAAAACTAGTGGTTCAGATAGGCTATCCAATAGAAGTAGTAATACATCCTTTTTACATATGTGATGATCGATTTCTACAACATGAAAGTCATTACAATCGAATTTTGATAGCTAATTATCCTATCTGAAGCTCTCTAATTGGTCCAATTCTTTTACCTGCTTACAAAATGCTGCCTCCTTTAATTGGCAATCAACAAAGGTTAAATATAACGACATCATAGTGCTACTTGATTGAAAATTTTATATGTGATGATTGCTAGGCAGTTTTTATTTTGTGGTTTAAATATGTAAAACAATTTGTAATTTCTTTGATTTAAAGTTTCTAACGGTGAAAATCTATCTTCTCATTGTCCAAATAACCTAAGCCATACACAGTAACCTTAATAACAAATGCATACATGTATAATTATTTCAACAATTTATAGCAAACAGTACTTTTATCTTTCAAAATGTTTAACTTAACTCAAGATTATACAATAATTGAAAAATAACGATTTGGCTGGTAAAAGCCTCAATTTACAGAAGTGAAGGATGTGGCTCGATAGCTCAGTGGTCAGAACATCTAGCCGGAAAGTGGGAGACCTGGGTTCGAATCCCAGCCTAGTCAACTTCTTGTACAACTTGAATGTACCACCCAACTCTAAACACTACCTATTAACAGTTCACTAAAATTTGGGAAACTCTAAGTTATAATAAATCAAAAATTTCAGCAAATTTTTAACTGAACACCTTTTTAATTCTTTGAAAATCAAAAACTAAATGATCATTCATTGTTTTTAATGATGCTAAAAACTTGCAGAATAAATTTTACATATAAACTATGTTTTTAATTAAATTGTTTCCAAAATGTTATGATTGAAAGCAGATAATTTCAGCTGAACACCTACAATATTCATTATATTCTCTTCTGCTATATGTTCATACACATGAAACTGATTCAGAGGAGGGATTGTTTTTTAAGTGATTAATCTGTTACTGTCAAAATTTAATGTTGAACCATGAATGAAAGAGTTGATTTATCATATTCGTACATCTATCATATTGTAAATAATTTTAGATGTTTTCATTTAATACTAAAAGACAGGTAAATGAATAAAAAAGAGAAGATTCATAATGATGTATGATTTTTTTTCCTTCAAATAAATTTAATTTATTTAATCAATAAAGGAATCATCTTGAATGAAGAATATTTATTGAGTGAATCTCTTTTATTTTCTATTACATATTTCCTCCCAAAGAATAACAAAAAAGCAAACACTACAAAAGGTAACAAATTTTAATTAGTACAAAAGTAATTCCAAAGAAATATACAAAATTCTTTACAGTTGAAACCCTAATAGTCCAAATAAGCTTCCTAATCTTTTCAAGATGCTGGATCATCATCAGGTACCTAACTAGGAATGTACAATGGAACCATGGACCACTTTCATCAAAGGCAAACATGCAACTCATCCTATTGGACGGCTGCTAACAGCATTATGTTTTAACGAAGGGTTGTAGGGTTACCAACCGAGTCTGAATCTTCATTCCTGAAGATGGTTCCAGAGATAGGAAACTAAACTTTGAGAGAAATCAAAGAAACAATTTGGCTGGCAACCTGGGAGTATTTATATGCCTGCATGGAAAGCACTAGATCATACCATCATTATTATTGCTTTTTTCTGTCTTGATTTTTATGTTTCCCTTTTAATTTAAATATGATAACTATTCAAACAAGTAAATTTGGTGAAAATGTGATGTTGAAACAAGTTTAGATAATGAAAATTTCTTCAACTTTTCAGTCATAAAGTAAACCTTATGATACATTCTCCAAGGCTTCATGGTTCATTATCATTATGTAAAAAAATTATTATTGTACTAGGGCAGGGTTGGCAAACCTTTTGCAGCAAGAGTGCTATATTTAATGAATATTAAGGGCTAGGGTGGCAATGTGGTGCAATGAGATGGTGATTTTATTCATTTTATAATGTCAACAATGAGATTAAGATCTTTTATAAGACTTAAATCATTAGTTGTCACTGCTAATAAACAGAAACATTTATTTATTGTGAAGCTTCATTTTTTAAGTGAACAATGCAAAAAAAGATAATGTCATAGGAGTTTCACATGCCGAAAAAATTCTCTCGCGTGCCACTTTGGGCATGCGTGGCATAGGTTTGCCACCACCGTACTAGGGGGTACCACGGTTACTACTTCCCTTAATTCCAGTCCCAAGAAATTTAAAAAGTAGTGCAAACAAAATAGTATGTACAAAGTAAATATGCATGCACTAGATTTGAATTCGATAAAATTGATTTCCGTTAATTCTTGTTAGGCGCATTTTCTCACAGCTTCTCCATCAATGTCATTAGCTGAAAAGAGTTTATTTTCAAATTACTTTGGATTCCAGAAAATATTGAAATAATTCATCAAAAATCATGAAAATTAAAAGGAAAAATAACTTGATCATGGGAGTAAGGGATAACCTTCCCTAAAGTGCTTAGTTCAACTTCATAGAACAATTTGTAATTAAATTTCACCAACAAAGTGAAACCAGCAAACTAAAACAATAGTTGAAGCTTTAACTTTGTGGAAAAAAATGATAAAAATTAAAAACAAACTCTGTAAATTTGAATATTTATTAACAATGCACAACCGGGTTTGACTATTAGGTCATCCTCAGGTACAATTAAATCATATCCACCAAATATTTCTTGGTACAGTAAAGAGTTTCATGTTTAAAAGTACTCTAATGGCCCTTTTACATCCGATGTTTTTCAAAGGTTGTTGGATTACCCTTTTTTCAAGAGGCAGGTCTGGTGCTCTTTGACTCTGGTTTGAAAATTTCACCCAGTTGGACCAGCATAAACACAACCGAAGTTTAAGTGGGTTTACATGAAAAACCAAGTTAAAAATGCCTAAAACAGTTGATGTGCCATCTTAAGTTCTTATATGGCATACCTACTTGATTTCTTCCCAATGTCTGCTTTCCTTGCCTCCCCTTTTATCATTTCCATTTCCCTGACTTTTACTTTGTTCAGGATATTTCAAACTTCATTGTTTTCATCGTACCTGAGAAGGGCCTAACAGCCAAAACCAGTTGCGCATTGTTAATAAACAGTGGAAGTTACAAAGCTTGTTTTAAATTTCCATCAATATAAATTAACTTTACGTCAATTTGCTCTAGAAATTGATGAAAAAGAGCTTGAGTCAAATCAAAGAATTAAAGAGTGTATGATTCAGCCTATAGTCAGTGAAATAAAAACATTTATAGCGTAACCACTATTTAATAAGTAAAATATAGACAAAAATTTGTAAAACTTCTAAGAAATATCTTGAGAACTCAATAACACATTCCATGTAATGTTTTCACTTTTAGACTTATCTTTTGGCATATTAAATTTACCAATTTGAAGGATACTTTTCATCTTATTATAAAATAATTAAAGGTTCTCAGGAAAGTCTTAAAATGAAATTGCATTAAATCTTGCAAGGTTTTCATTGCGGTTACATATTCATGTAAGGCTTAACTTTACATTTTTACTAAAGGAGTGGCAGGACAATGGCAGGCATAACTCATAATGAATGTGTTTATCACTTGAAAATCCTTTAGCAGAACTTCTTTTTCCTAACCTTCACGTTCTAACTTCCACAAGCATCTCCTCAGTAAAATACTCATGCAATTGGTATGGCTCAGTAATTCTTGTGGATTCATGATAACCACTTGCCAACTGAAAGCTTACTCACAGAATCATCTTAAAATAGATATTTTATTTTACCCATAAAATTTTAGTTACAATTTGTAGAAAAACTAAGCGAGCATTGCTTTTCAAAATATTTTCCTTTCCTGTAAATAACAAGTCTCACTAATTTTGATCAACCTTTTGGTAAGTCCGTAGGCCCATAAGATTTATATGAAATGACCCTTCTTCATCTGATAACTATGCATAAATTATCCAAATGCCATCTTGGCCTTCTTCTCCATCCTTAATAATCCATATACTTCCTTCAACAATCCAGATGACTTACTGACTTCTTTCATCTCTATTTTAATAATCTTGCTTGAAAGTTAGACTTATGGAGTGATTAAGTCAGAGGAATATTTGGTGTTAAGTATTTTCAATTTAGAAATTAGGGAGTACTGGTTTAATCAAAGAAATAAAAACAATCTTAGCCACCAAGTTAAGAAGTAACCAGGAAAATAGGGGATATGTGATACAAGCGTTCAGTTTAATGAGCCTGTCAGGGATGGGTAAGAATAAACCTGAGGTAACTAACCCCTGGTTCAAGCTGCATGTGTTCCAAGTAGCCAAAAAACATTCTTTTCTAGGAGTTTCATTCAATTTCCAATCCAAAATCATGAATATGATCTAGATAGAGCATTGTAATAGAAGAATAAAATTCATCCAAGAGTCAGTGGCAACAGGTCAATATGTAAAATAAAAACCAATATTCAACAATGCGTGGAGTCATAATAAAAAATCTCCAACCACAAATGTGATGTTAGGTCACCTTAGAAAATAGTTTAAGGTGTTCAAAAAACATACAAGGTACATTTTGAAGTTCCTTGCAGAGGTACCTTCCTTACATTTCCAGTTGGAAATCTTACACTTATGTTACGAACTTATACTCCACACACAGTGCAACAATGGTTTTCATTTTACAACAACCTGTTAAATTACAATGCCATATATGCGCAGCTTAGATTTATCTATTACCAATGAGTGACGAAAGTATTAATGATTTTTCAGTATTTTTGAAGATAATATTAGACATCAAACAGGTCTTACCTTTTTCAACGATAGTCAAGATAATTTTATAAATAAAAATATTGAAGATAATTATGAAAGATATAATATAGCCGTCATAAGGAAATAATTTCACGGCTGTTTTTGTCATTATAGAGGACCAGCAACTTCTAATAGTTCATGACACAACCACTGAAAAACTCCACATATGACTATAAAATAATACAATTATATATAGTGTGTCCTATTAAACTTGTACTAAACAAAATATATATCACATCACCAAATCACAGAAGCAAGAAGCAGAATATTGTTATCACAATATTGAACTTCTTTTGTATGTATAATGCTATCCTAAGAGCATTGAAAATGTCACCAATATGGACTCACAGATGGTTGAAAATAGAGAATTCAAATACTACAAGATTATTTTTCCAAAAGTAACGATTTTTCAGTAATTGACCAATGAGAGACTTGCTTTCTCTGAGGCAGGGACAGCAAATTAATCTTCAGCTTTCATATGACCAATATCAGTCTTTTGAAATTATCAATGTCAATATAAGGAATGAGGATAAGAAAATGAACCCACATTTTAGCAATCCTACCACTCAACTTAATCTACAATTCTACCATAACCTAACTTTTAAATAGTCTTTTTCTAAATTGAGGGAAAACATTTATACTTTAACTACATAAGGCAAATATAAATCAAGTGGGATCAAGTAATTCCACTCATAAGCTGACATTTTACACTTTCCTAAAAAGATGCTTGCATAATAGCAAAGGAAAAATTTAAAAATCAACCATTTATAATTCATGCATGCAAATTTAATACAGATTGCAGGGAGGAAAGTAATTTTTAAGAAGCATGACTTCACCTGGCCTCTGTTAAATTACATTACATGCATGTCGCATAAGGGTGGATGGCTATATATGAATATAGACCAGAAATATTATAGAGACCCCTCACTCAAGGGGGTCAATCCATGAAATTTCAATTTACTACATTGTTTATTGAGAAACTATGGTTATGAGCACAACTTGAGTCCATTTTAGAACTATTTTTGTTTCAAATGGGTATGATTACATTTAGATAATACTTTAAATACAATCTTAATGATTTATTTAGCCAAGAAAAGGATATTCACATATTCACTAGATTTGTTTGTTTGATAGTAAAAAATTTTCAGGGATGAATGACCTGAGCTCAATGATTTTATATAGCTCATAACAATAACTTCAACATTGTTAGATAAAATCCACAGCTAGTGATAAAAAAACATCTTAACAAATGTCAATGATCATTTTTTTATTTTAAAATAAAACAAAAATGTATTATAAAATATAATATTTAAAAGTCAAACAAAAACTTACAGCCTATTACAATGTACGAAATTATTTAATTAAAGAAAATAATGATCAATTAAAAATGTTAATTCAAATGGAACTTAAGCAAATATTAAAAAATTTGTTATGCATAAAACTAGACTTTGTTTGGAATTGATGCAATAAATTTGCCTTAAACAAAACTCTGGCTAATTTGATTAATTTCAAATTAAATATTATCAACATAAATTGATGGTACAACATTGACATATCTAAGGAGATATGAATTCCAACTAAATGTTGCCAACCATTATTATTTTTTTCCTTGTTATTTTGTTTCTACTTCTCCTTTGTAATCCTTCAGAGGCTTCATGATCTTTTCTATTTCTGCCATTAGCCATTTCATTATCTTCTTTACTAAAGCATATGTTTATTGAGGGATTTTACCATGATTAACTGAAAAATTATGACTGAATTGAAAAAATATTATTCCTTGGCTTAATTAGACAACAGGTATGTAATGAACATACAGATGATTAAATAGGAGCAGTAAACTTGAACAAACACCAAACTTTCCCTATTTTCTGAAATGCTCTCAATCAGTTTCCAATGAAAGTGAATCGCTTCCATAAGATCTTAATTGAATTACTATTTTGATGATCTAAAAATTGCTAATGAATGAGATACATCTTAACAGATTGTGAGCCTTAAAAGCCAAAACCTTCCCTTATTATTGCATTCAATATAAACTCTGAAAATTTATTATTTCATAGCATTCTCTTGAATATTTGTGCAGAGTAATTTTGTAAAATATATAATACAATTAGAGGAATTTGGTAAAACTTTTTGATACTTCGGCTTCACGTTTACAGCAACTGAGATTTCGTGTTAAATGAATTAATAAGTAACTCTGCTTTTAAATGCTGAAATTCTACCTATTACTACCAGCCAATAGCACGCTCAACTAATCCAAAACTTGAATCTTTATTAATCATAGTTTACGATATAGGGCATAAAAATCTACATACATTGTACATGATCTATAAATTCTAACAGTGTATCGAATAAATACGCAAATTATGATATTGACTACCCTCTAGAAGTATCAGAGAAATTATTTCTTACGAATAATTAATTACTGACATGTATACTCAAATATCATTTTTCTTGTTAAGTTTTTATCAAATCAATAAATACTTCTAAAAATTAATTTAATAAGAGAGATTGATGCAGCCCCATACTAAAATACAAGCCCAATAACAGCTCTTATTTTTTTGTTGGCACACTTTTCCGCTAAAAATGCTTGACAGTTATTTAGAAAAAAATGAATAAATAATTGTAGATAAAATTCTTTCCTAAAAGTTATGTTCGTCTTTGCTTACATGCAACTAGTTTTGGTACTCATTTCCTTTGGTGTGATAACGTTTTTAGTAAATTTCTAGATTCACAGAAATTTACCACGTTTAGAATTATAAAGATAATCTAAAAACAGATGGCTATAGACACCAAACATAAATTTTCTAACAAATTAAATGTAGAAATTGCTCCTTGATATTTTGACAAAATTTTTTGGTAGTTTCCTATTAACAATTTACCTCTAATATGCATCTTTCCAGAAGCAATCTATAATATCAAAAAATCACACGGAAACCATACCAAGGAACTTCAATCTCATTAGGTAAGAGTTTTACTCGAAATCGTGTGGAAGAAGAATAGGCAGAGACATAAGACAGACATGACAGAGAAGACATACGATAGCAAAGCATGCACAGAAATGCAGTAAAGCTAGTGAATCTTCAAATATTATTTTCCTATAAATCTTCCATCGTGATAACGCTACTTGTCAAATAAATAAATGCGAAACATCCAAAAACAGAAATGAGACTGACTACCAATACCAAATGAACAATATCCCGCAAATCAGCTTAGCGACAATCATGCTATTACGACTAACTAACAACCACTACTAGCAAATAATGTCAATCACCCACGAAAATTACGCACCCAGAGTTTTAGCAGCCATAAATATAGTATAATTTTGGAAAATTAGTAAATATGATTGTTGTTATCTCAAAAAATAATTCTTTAAGCCTGTCGCGAAACTTTACAGCATTATGGTATCTGGAAATCCGTCATCTCGGAGAAAATATTAGAGACTACATCGTCCAAAAACCAAAACATTTAAAACATATTAACCATAATAAGCATGCATGATATCGAAATTAACTACTCGGAGACGCTGCAATCGCTTTTTCAGAAAGTCGCAGGAAACACCTATGAAAGCGCACGTCCGCAGAAAGTTACATTTACTCTGTATAAATTAACATCTCCGGGAGAAAAACTTATGAAATTCACGTGATAAACGTGAATCATTTCATTAATAGAAAAATGGAATCCTACTAAGATTCCGGAGAGTATTTCATTGGAGAATGAATATTTACACATCCTGAGATCAGAATTCTAATCCATTATGTGGAAACTGATATCAAAGTTGCCAATGTTATCGCAGGTTGGAATTGGTAAGCAATTGAAAGAACCGTACGAGGTTAATGAGGGATGTTAAATTATTGTGTATGTCTGTGCAAGCCTTTCTTAATAAATTGTTTTTCAAACTTCTTTATTTCAGGAATTTCCAATGCCTGTGCTAAACATTTACCCTTAACAGTTCCCCAACTGCTCAGCGTTAGAAATACCCTCCAGTTAAGAAACTACAGAATAAAATTTACACCTAGGAGTCTTCTAGTTGGTCGGTCTGCGTCGCCTATAAATAATAGATTACCATGTTTATCTCAACCAGAAAGAAGTGATGGTAAAGCTAATAAAACCCTTGTGATAGAATTGGATTTAAATACA
Organism: Sympetrum striolatum; assembly: GCA_947579665.1. Classification (NCBI taxonomy): domain Eukaryota; kingdom Metazoa; phylum Arthropoda; class Insecta; order Odonata; family Libellulidae; genus Sympetrum; species Sympetrum striolatum. The sequence goes on from OX388347.1 coordinate 30,382,789, forward strand.
AAGAAAGGCGAATTGGTGTTTCCTCAAAGGATTCCTCCTACACCCTCCACTGCACCTAGTGTTACCGTGATCACCGAATGCGAAGACTACCGACCAATTAACCAGATATCGGATGGGTTGAAAGAGATTCTATCTCCTGGGAAGAATAAATTCGATATATATGCTGCTCGACTAATAGTAATCAGACGTCGAAAAATGAAGAAACATAAACTAAAAAAACTCAGGAAAAAAATGAAATTTGAATGGGCTAAGGTAAGATTCTAATTGTATGTGTTTTTGTTTGACATCCTTGCTATCACTGACAGTCCATACATTGGATTTAAGTACTTAATAGAACATTTAATATGCCCAAAGCTCTAATTAGTGATCTGTTTATTTGATCCTAATGCAATGTAAAGGAATGTTTGGATACAATTCTATTGTATTCTTTAATGACAGACCAACTATTATAAATACATTTTATTTAAATGAATGATTAACTTGTTAATAGACTTACTTTTTAGGGTTTTATTATATTGGAAACTGTAATAATATTAAAATAGCATTTATGATCACGAAGTATCAGTTCATCTTATGCAGCTTTATAGCAAATGTGGAATGGCTATTTAAGTAAATTGTGATGTATTCAATTTAGCTGACATTGCTCATTATTGTAAATATTGAAAAATGATTGCTTTAATGTTACTCACAGTGTTCACTTTTCCCTACTTAATACTGGGAGGTAGTAAGGATAGAAATGAATGAAGCCGTTCTTATTAAATAATAGCCATTACTAAGCAAAATTTGATTGATATGGATTATCAAGAATCGAGATTACAGTCACATATCACAAGATTTATAGTCTTACAAGATTTATAATCACAAACTACCATGTAAGGTCTGCATCATTAGAAAAGAATGTTGTCTTGCTATCTAATATTATGCTTTAAATTATTATTTACTTTATTTCTTTTTCTTCTCTTTTCGAATATTGATTCTATTGTACTTAATTAATGCCTAAGGTAAATTCATTCATTTTAAACATGCCATTGTAATTATTCATATATAATGGTTCATATGATTCAAATATCAAAATTTAGTCAACTGATATTTAGTCTTAAGGTTAATATTGACAATTTAAATATTTATGTATTCTTTTTGGACTTAATTAACGTCATGGTGTTTTCCTTTCTCAGGTAAGGCAGAGGAGAGAGTTGAGGAAGGAGAAAGCTTTCCAAGCAACTTTAATAGAAGAAATACGTTTGGCAGAGAAGTTTAATGCTGAAGAGTGGGCCCTAGATGTGTTGAAAAGAGCTAAAGAAACTCCTGTATCTGGACCACCTCGCAAGACAAGGAGGGAAATCATGATTGGGAATTACGGAAGAGTGTTGGAACATTGAAGGCTTAAGTATTTCAGTTCAGAAGTCAATATGTTTTTAAGAAATTGATGTACAGTTTAATAGGACCCAGTTTGTAGGATTGTTAATTATAATTCTTTTCTTAAGAACTGATTTTTGACTGCCATTATACTTTAGTATTTCATTGTTTAAGCTGTGTAAATCCTCTGAAATATTGATTAAACCTCCTACAGTTTTGTTAACTATGTATTCTTTTATTTTGTGTAGTAAAACTCTTCTTATACAGTATTGTGTATTGTGTTAACTTATAATAAAATCATGAGCATGACTGTCTGAAGTTTCTGATAGAAATTCAGCACAAACAAATTCCATGTATATAATTGGTAAGAGGAACCTTTAAATTTTTATAAAATGATATAGTATCATCGTTACAGAAAAGTGATCCTAAGTTTAAATTTGTGTTTTTATTGGAAGAAATTTGAAAAATTATGCCAGTCCATTCAAAAGCTATTGCTATCCAACAATGTTGGCTTAATTATATTATTAACGAGTAAAATGTAGCTTGCATACTGCAAGCAGATCGGTAATACTAATTTCATATCGGCATCATATCGGGACGGTTCTCAAACGAACAAAAAAAATATTCAAAATATTCTTAAAATTCGCTGTTATTTTATCGTCTGGCATCGAACCCGGGTCTTACTGGTAAACTTACTATGCAGCACAATAGAAGATCAACGTCTCTAACTATGTGTAAAAATTCAAGCAGAAATATTGGATACAACTGCCTCAAAAAACGTTCTAATTTTCAGGAATGTAAATGCCTCTCGGGACTCGAACCAAGGACGATCTTGGAAATCTAAAACATAACTTTGAAATGTATCTATGATATCTAACTACATGCCGAATTTCAAGTTTCTATATTGTTGGGAAAGGGTTCAAAATTATTATTGAAAATAGGATCAGTTACTGATTGTAGAGACGCCTGGTGTCGAACCCAGGACACACTGGTAGCTGTGAATGCACAGTTTGATTTGTATGGACTTGATCTTATTTTATGCAAAGTTTGACGTCAATATCATGCCGAGAAGTACCTAAAATTTGTTTCCGTTATCCCCATAAGAAATGCATTGTGGAGTGCAAATGGCCCTCTGGGATCGAACCAAGGACCATAAGCGAATAAAAAAAATTTGATTATGAAATATATTTATGATTTCTAACCCCATGCCAAATTTCAAGTTTCCATGCATTCGGAAAGGGGTCCAAAAAAAATCTTAAAAATCGCCACAATGCGTTTTAAACGGCCGATTTTTGCCCCGACCTAGCATCGAACCCAGGATATTTTCAATAAAAATCATTTATGTTTTCGATAGATCATGACCATATATATATGCTCCTAAAGTTTCGATTCTCTACCTATCCGGGAAGTATTTTTTAAAAATTCCCGAAAGTCAAGGCAATGCATTTAAACGGGAAAAATCGGGACTTTGGGGCCCTCTGGAATCGAACCCATGACACTGAGGATCAAAGTCGCTTTTTTCCTGGGGGTTTCACGTTATGGCCAATACGTCATAAAAATTTCAAGGCAATGACCCTTGTAGTTTAGCCTGTGAATTTGTATCCTATCTATATAGGTATATATATGAATGAATCCGGAGAAGCATCTATATATAATAGATATGCATGCATGCAGAAAAAAAGGTGTTTCATTTTTACTTTTTAAGTGCGACTTGAGTATTGCCATTTTATATTTTACATTACACATGAGTTTATCTAAAATTCATAGCTGATTAGCTACTCATTTTGGAAGACTAACTAATGCCTATCTGCTGTGAAAGGTTTCACGGGTTTCCTACCGGTTGAGATGACTAGATGGCTCCAATGTTTCAGCAGCAGTCCCTGCTGCCATTTTCAAGGATGTCTTAATGCCTATCTTTCAGTTTTACATTTAACTCTGCCAGTTGCAAATTATGATTGTTTAGCCTTTCTTTGACTAAACTACTATGACTTAAATTCAGATATCATCTAATTTTAATCCAACCATCCTTGCTGTATGGAATCCTATGTTGTTAGCGTATTTTTAAAAATGCCAATTGCAAGCACATTTACAGTAGAAGTCCGTTATGACGAGTATGGCTTGTAACAAGAGTTGGGTTATAAAAAGTTATTTTTGGTCTTTGTCCATCTCTCAGTAAAAAGGATAGGGAGTTAAGCCCATTATAATGAGTGGTTAGTTCTGAAGTAGCGGTGTAACGAGTGTCATGTTTATATTATTGTCTTAATAGAGGCATATCTCGGAATTGTCAATTGACTTGAGAGACGAAGTCCGACTAGCAAACTGTAATCTGAGGCACGTTATTTCTTCAAAGAGCTGAAAAATTATTGTCACCTAACTCATGCATTTTTTTTCCACAGCTTGCTTTACCCTTGTAGTCAGCAAAGTTGCTTCAGGGAGTTTGATTAGAGACTTCTCACTAATTTCACTTTCCCCTTTGTCCCTCCATACATCCTATCTCCTCATCTCTTGTTTCTTTTCGGCAAAGACTCCTCTAGTCAGTGCCAGATTTGTTGATTGAGTTCCAATCATATTGGCATCCACCTGTATGATTTGCTTTCATACAAAACTTAGTACCAAATTGTTTGATCCAGGATGGGTGGGAATAAAGGAGATAAAAGCAGTGCTGATTCGGATTCCCAAAGGTTGCCTCTCCCCCTCCCTTGCAACACAATAAAGCTTATTAAGCCTCTGAATGAAAGATATCTAATGAAAGCAATTTGAAATGAATTTGGATTATTTAATAATATATCATTACTCTTCGATAATTACTAAGCAATCATTTTTGACGTTTTATATTAAAGGGCACACATGGTTTATGAATTAATATTTATGAAATGAACATACTTTTGTATGCATTCTGATGCATTTGTATTAGGATTAAAAACCTTACAGTTACATTCTGCCGTACTCACTGCCCTTGGATGGACACTAAGTATTAGAAATCAGCTATAATGAGTACATCCAAGTTTTTTCAGCAGTGGTTATAATGGACTTGCACTGTATATATAACTCAGTTAAGTTTTTAAATCATATCATTGTAGGAGGGGAAACTAAGTTTTCAGTTCAATTAATTATTGCTTTTATTGTTTGTAATAGTCAAAAAAATTTTCATCTAAGATTTATAAAAATATATTCCTAGAATATATCCATGAAATACCATTTAATCATTGTTTATCTTGGGAAGAAGTATTTTCTAGAGAGAGTAGAGTAGTAGTATTGTTAAAAGTGATTCGACAGCTTAGGTCATTTCGCACATTGGCTCCCACCGGGCAACGAACCCAGGACCGCTTTCACCAAAGGCAAATACGCTGTCCACATGACTATCCGGGAGCCGAGACAGTAGAGTATCAGTAAAAATGCTTGGGGCCGAGTGTTTCCAACAAGGTCTATTCAGTCTATTCATAAGCATCTATTCAGGTAGTATGTGTGCATAAAATAACCTTTATGTTACCTTATCATGGTTTGCTATTGTAAATTTTCCTACAGAAATGGTACTATTAGTTCCTGATTAATTATTGAACCACACTTATTAGTTGATATTGATTTCATTATATTACTATCCAAATATATGCCTTAATTGAAAAAATATAAAAATGCATGGCAGTGGAAAGTCATTAGGAACATAGAAAGGATATATCTAGAGTTGGAAGCCTTTCAAATATTTATTTTCCTCTTTTTGTAAGGAAAAGTGCTCAGCGTTGCCTATCCAGGCAACCGTAGATATTGGTCAATAGCATTTGAGTTTTAGGAATAATTGGATGCAATATAAATTTAAGCATATCCTTTTTGGGATTAATTGATGTCATTTATATTGCCAATATGCATCCTCTTAATTATATTCCAATTGGGGCTTGTATCCTTGGCAAATGCAGCAAAAAATAGAGAAAACACTTCAATGTTTTTTATGAGAGATATTCTTAACAGTGAGATTATTTCAGGTTTTATTCTATAAAAAATGTTTTCTTATCTAATATGTAAGTAATTTCTTATATATCATGCTTTCATAAAGCTTTGCTTTTTTTACCAAAGAACAACTTTAAAAATCTATAACAATATATTTATTATAGATTGAGCATGTAGCTCCAGATAAATGGCAACTTATCTCCTCAACAAATCATCTAAAAGTTTAACGTCAAGCATTTTTAAAAAGTATATGATTGTGGATATTGTTCATCACAGCAGATTTTCTAAATACCGTTTTACAAAATGGTAGACATTTGAGTAACAAATTGTATTTTCAATATTAAAAATATATCATTTTAAAATTTTATTTATAATACTATTTAAAACTAGAATCTGTGAATTAAGTGTAACCCCTTAAACCACAGATGGGACGAAAATGTTCCATTGGCAATTCCATTTATTTAGTGACTGTGTCTTGACATTTTCATTAAAGAATCACTTGTTTTGTAGAAGGTAGAGACTTAAAATTAAAACACAGGGTGTCCCTTTCAAAACTTCCACATTTCAAAGGCCTATGAAAAAAAACTACTTAACTAAGAGGAAATCTTTTAAGAAGAAAATTGTACTAAATCTGCCGTAATAGTTTCCCAGGACAAGCTACAACTGCATAAAAGTGTTAGATATTGGAGCAAAAAAAATATATGCTCAAATCAGCATGTTAAGAATGCCAATAAAAGCATCATAAAATATAGCACTTAAGGTACAGATTTCAGTTAATGCTACAGTAAAATACTAGTGGATACTTCCTAGTTGTTGCATAATAGTCAGTCATACCCTAGCACATGCTGCATCCATGCCATGCATCAGCCCTTAAGCATCAGTTCAGAACATGAATTTGCTAGGAATACCATTAATATATATGCACTCTGCTAGGTTGCAGTAGTAACCAATGCATAACAATATGATATACGTAAAACAATAGCAACCTATAATAGTGCCGCATTTTAGAGCCTTATAGTGTTGCCATGTTCTCTCAATTCACATATTCCTTTACAATTGATGTCGTATGAATGGCAAATTTTGAAGGAGAAAACAAGGAAGTGAAGGTCATATTGTAGAGTACATGGGGTAAGGAGTTCGCATGAATGAAATCTCGGAATGTGTGAAAATTTCTATGCAGACTCTACTTTGCTGAACTATTATTTGCAGTAAATCATGTTTTTTGTGCTGGACATAATTACTATCAATAAATAATAAACAACTAGCATTAAAATTTGGTTACTTGGTTGAAGAGAAATATACACTTCTATGTACTTTGTGGAATAGATAAATACATACTTAACACTTCGTATATACCACACGGTTACAAAAAACTTTGGGTATAACTTGCTAAAACCGATAGATGCTCTGCCGTACTGAATGAGGTTGTTTGATTTAATGTTCTAGGATGGGTCAGTTACAAGCAGAGTATTACTAATGAATCATGAATTTTTATTTGTATCTCTTGTGGAACTACACTGTGTACGTCATAAATTTTATAATGAATGATTAATCTTAATTTTGAAAATAGGTAATAATTACACATTTTTTCATGATCAGCCCCCTGGAACTCGGATGATTTTTAAATTGTAATAATTGACAAGTTTGGCTCTCTTATTATAAAAACTTGCTGACCTTATTCTGGGATGTTTAATATGATAAAATATTTTTCTGTATTGAAATACAGCGATGGCTATATAACAATATTATTCTACTTTTCCCAAATCATGATCATTTCCAAACTATATGAAGGTTTTCCATGTTATTCAACATGCCAGCTGAATGTTTTGTACAGTGTTATATTGTAAAGTATAACACATCTGCACAAACCTAAGGTTATGTTTTTAACCCTTCTTAATGGCTACAGATAAAGGTGATTAAAAAAAATTCCCAACTTCTATTAAATTTCATAATCTAGGTATGTTCATGAATGAACAAATATAGATTGTTTAATATAATTATTAGTTAATCTAGATTGTTGTTTGAATGTAATTATTGTTTAATATTCATCAAAATCATTTCAGCACACAAATCAATCATAAAGAAGCTTACAATTTGCAAAGGTATCTATTAAATATAGATGCTTCTCCGGATTCATTCAAGGATATAGATAGATAGATAGATAGGATACTAATTCACAGCCTAAACTAGAAGCGTCATCGACTTGAAATTTTTACGACGTATTGGCCATAACGTATAACCGCCAGAAAAATTGCGATTTTGAACCACAGTGTCATGGGTTCGATTCCAGAGGGCCCCAAAGTCGCGATTTTTCACATAAGAATACATGGCGGGGATTTTCGAAAAATTTTTTGAGGCACTTCCCGGAAAAGGAGAGAGTTGAAATTCGAGGGATCGCTAGAAGCCGTGCATATCCAACGAAAATCAAAAAGACATCACCGAATATGGTCCATGGTTCGATGCTAGGTCGGGGCAAAAATCGGCCGTTTAAAATGCATTGTGGCGAATTTGAAGATTTTTTTTGGATCCTTTCCCGATAACATGGATACTTGAAACTCGGCACGTGGATATATATGTTGAATATATTTCATAATTAAATTTTAGATGTTCGCTGATGGTCCTTGGTTCGATCCCAGAGGGCCTTTTTTCACTTCTCAATGCATTCCTTACGGAGATAACGGAAACAAAATTTAGGTACTTCCCGGCATGCTATCAACTTTAAACTTTGCAAGATACAAGAAAAAGTCTTTAAAAATCAAACTTTGCATTCACAGATTACAATATGTCCTGGGTTCGACACCAGGTGTCTCTGCAATCAGAAGTTGATCCGATTTTTAGGAATTATTTGGAAACCTTTCCCAATAATATAGAAATTTGAAAGTCGGCATATAGATAGAGAACATAAGTAACTTTCAGAAAAATCTTTTAGATTTCCAAGATTGTCCTTGGTTCGAATCCAGAGAGCCATTTACATTCGTGATAATTAGAACGTCTTTTGAGGCAGTTGTAGCCAATATTTCTGCTTGAATTTTCACACATGGTTAGAGATGATGATCTTCTATTGTGCTGCATAGTTAGTTCACCAGTAAGACCCGGGTTCGATGCCAGACGATGAAATTGTAGCGAATTTTAAGAAAAATTTCAATTCTTTTTTTTTTCTTTTGAGGAGCGTTCCAATATGATGCAGATATGAAATTAGTATTGCCGATCTGCTTGCAGTATGCAAGCTACATTTAACTCGTATATTATATTATGTGTACATACATCATAATTATTGTAGGTAAAGTTTTCAATGAGGATCAACAGTTAAAAAGACAAATCAATTAAAATTGGCAATTTATTTCTCAAGGCTTCACTCAAGGCAGTTATTATCATGTTTGCAGTGCAGGTGAAATTTCAATATTCACTTTGAATTGTTTCAACCACAACTGCTTTCAGCATTAACAATTACAACATATATGGTCCTTCACGATCATAGACCCAAGATACCGACAGCAACTGTTACTAACTTCCTTTTTTATACAAAAACTAATAATAAAGACAAACTATATGGAATCATTTGTTTAATCTTCAACATCCTGTCATTTTTTCTTCAGCTTGTCACTCATGTCATCAAAGGCTGGGTCACTGATGTTAAGCATGAGGTTAGCACTACTGATGTAAACCTTATTTTGAGAACCAGCGATCTGAAAATAAGATATAAATGTACATTAAACTCGTTAATATGCAGAAATCATCACAGCTTAGTGTAGTTATCTTTTTTATGGATAAAAGACTTCAGAATTCAGGGATAGTAAGCTAGAAATGAAATTAATCTAAAGAAGAATCAGTGAGGTGTCCCAAAGTGAAAATTTAAGTTAGCATTATATTCTTACCCATGCACTACTGGTTAATGCAACAGCAAATAAATAAGACTAGTAGGATAAACAAAAATCCTATGCCAAATCAGCCATCCACTTGAAATTGATGATTGATTAGGTGAATGGCATACAGCCTTCTTTTTAACTTTAAAAAGAATTAATGATAACAGATGGTTCATGTGACCATGCTGTATTAAGATTAAGCTCAGGTAAAAAAACGAATAGAGCTTTTGACTAGTATCTCTACAGATGAAAGACAGAATTGATTTATCATATGGTGGAATAAAAGATTATAGTGTGAGTACTATTAGCAAATCACCTAAAGACAAGTGGGTAAATTACTCTTTTATGATCACTCTCAGCATTTAATATGTGAGAAGCATTATTGAGACAAATTAAAAAGGATGAGTTTGAATAGTAACGTTTTACACAAAAGTCGCATACATGGATAAATTATTTATAGTACTCTTTGCTAAAAAATATCACAACGGGTAACAAAATAAAATGTATCATTGAATATATTTAATTTCTCCTATGATAAGGTGTCTATAAAAGTGAACTAATTTATCCATAAAAATGCTTGTGAAAATTATATGAACAATGAACACGTAAGGCATGAAGTACAGAATCACTCAAATTTTCCCAAAGAGTAAAGTGTTATCAATTCAATGGTTATTTACCAATAAATAAAAAGAAATATACCATGTACGATTTCAAAAATGGATTAGAAAATTTAATTATTTTTTCAATGCTTATAAGTAATGCAAGAGAACGCTAATTCTATGTGCTGAAGAGAATCATTATCTCAAAATATTTTTTTTATTTATCCATTTATCAAACATAAAGTTACTAAAACAATAGATTAAAATTGCATTCATTAGAAACAAAAAAATCTTTAATTTCCAGTAAAAAGATTTCATCTTTTTGATATTTACTTAATGTTGCTATTACATTAAGTGCTAGTAAATATAATTAAATAGATTAGTACATATTTCTTTAGGAGTTTTAGACTTTTAACTATGAAAACTTTATGTTCATTCATTGGATATAGAGATTCTTCTGTAATGCATACTTATAAATTGGCTGTTATACTTCATGAAGCTGGTTACAAAGTAACAAGAAATGAACTATCATTATTAATTCATTAAGGGTATACCAAAATTTAAATTCAAAGGAATATTAATGAAACACTTGATTACACACTATAAATAATAAAATAATTAAAAATTATAGATTACTTACAGTTCGTGATATACTTTGAGCAGCTCTGATCTTCCTAAGTTTCAGGTATCCAGGATTTCTGCCAATAGCTTCTCCCAAGTAGAGTTCAGTTAAGGAATATAAACAAAAATTACATCCTGCAAAATTGTCAAGTATAGAGATTCACAAAAATTTAATTCCTTGACAAAATAATTAATGAAATTGGGATGATTACATGTTTTAAATAATCTAACATAGATATTGAAATTAACGAAATACATCAACTTAATCACAAAGAGGAGCTGATATGAAATTGTTAAGTACGATAATCGGAGAGAAAGTAACATAAATCATATGGTGTTTCAGAGTGAAAGTCATTCTTTCTTAGTCACCTATCAGTACTATTTCTTAAACTTAATATTTCTGGATTCAAACACCAGAGAAATCAATACAGCTTTTGATATCAGTCATAGGGAAATTCCCAATTAAAAACTATATCAATCAAAGCAAGCAGAATTGATTAATTTCCATGGTTGTAATTAAATAAAGTGAAAGGATTAGTAAGCTTGAAAAAATGTGATGTATGTCATGGTAACTCAGCTTCACTTCTTGAATGCACTTCATAATTACAGTATTGAAATTTAAAAGCCGCTAAAATGAAAGAGTGCAGGCATTAAGACATAGACTTAATGTTCACGATAAATGATTTAGGAATAAAGTCACCCTGCCTTATTCCAGCTGAGTTATTGAAGAATCTTAAGGATTAAGTTTTAGAGAACATAGAAGGTAATAAATATATGAAACAGCCCAGTGGCCAGAAGACTTCCTGAAGACTGTTACGGTGCCAATTCTCAAGAAAAAGGGTACTACAAAATGAGAAGAACATTGAACAATACGTATAGTATCACATGCAGCCAAAACGGTGCTAAGGACATTGAATAGAAAGATGCTAAGCAAGATGGAGGAAGGTATAGGAGGAATAATTTGGTTTTAGAAAAGGAAAGGGGACTAAGAAAAATTAGAGCAAGGATTTGGAAAGAGAAAAGGGGCTATGTTAATGCTTTGCGGACCTTGAAAAAGCTTTTGATAGGGTGGAGATAACTTGAAAGGCTGCAAAAGAGTCAACATGTGGTGGTGAGATTAGACAGAGGTGCTGTATGTCCCCAACTTTATCAAGTATTTAGAAGAAATGATCGAGGAAAGTTTGGAAGAAACAAGAAAAAACAAACGTGGACCATTAAGAAATTGGACAAGAAGAGAATAGAGGTATTTGATATGTGGACTTGAAGAAAAATAGATGGCATAATTTTGAGTGATAAAATAAGAAATGAGGAGGTACTGCAGCGCATGGGAGAAGACAATATAAATAGAAATTATTACCAAGCGGCAGAGAAATTGGATTGGGCACTTTCTAAGGCAAGAAGGATAATTGAAGGTGGCAGTTGAGGGAGCGGTGGAGGGAAAGATGAAGATAAGAAGAAGAAAATTTATGAAGTGAAAGGGAAGAGAAAAATATGCAGTTTAAAAGAATAAAGCCTTGGGTTGAGAAAATTATTTTAAATCCTATGATCCCAAGGACCTGCCATCCGGCAGAAAACTGATGATGATGCCTCATTCCAGTCTTCTGACTCAAAGACAACATTTTCATTAAGTGTAAAAAAAAGTAGATTCTAAATGAAAATCAAATGACAACTGCCTCCACATTTACTATTGCAACACATGTAATAAAGGATATCATTTTGGCTGCTTCAGCTTCACCCTCAGCCTGTACAATCTTTTGCTGTCGCTCCTGCTTGGCACGCTCTACCACAAATGCTGCGCGTTGCGCTTCTTGTTGAGCAACCTACAACCAAAGTAACAAATTACTTGTGCATAAAGTATCTGAAATAATAACTTTGATATACTGAAACACATTATTTACACTGCAATAACTCAAGAATAGAGGTATTCTGCAAGATAAGTCAATGGTTGGAGCTTCAACCTTACCTGCTTGGATTCAACAGCAGCAGTGTATTCTTTTCCAAAACTCAGTTCAGTGATTGATACATCATCAAGAATTATATTGAAATCTTGAGCTCTCTCAATCAGCTCTCGTCTGACGAGGAGAGAAACCTGGAAGATAAATCCATGTCACTCCAAAGAGAAAATCTAATAATAACTTATTATGTGAAGTAATATTTCTGTTCTGCGGTATTTAGAACATGAAAAATGTACACCAACGATATTTTTGGAATAGAATTTAATTTATAGCATTTATTTATAATTTGGTTTGAATATCAGAATTTGGGAATGATTTTCTTCACCTGTTGTCTCTGAGTGATAAGCTGAGAGGCATTGAACTTAGCTACGACACTCTTCAAGACTTCATTACAAATAGAAGGCAGTACTTTTTCATCATAATCTAGCCCAAGTTGACGATACATTGTAGGAAGATTTATGGCATCAGGTCGTGAAAGGACCCTCAAAGATATATTAACCATCTGCAAATCTTTGCTACCAGTGGGGGATGATATCTTCCTAGGCCTCGATCTTAAACAGATAAAAAAAAGTTAGAGAATTCAACGCAATGTGAAACATTTACTATATTTAACGAAGCAATCGATCACCTGATGTCATATATAATTGGATAATGGAACCATGGAATTCTGAAGTGCAGACCTTCTGCATATATCTCTTTCTGAACACCGCCTAGCCTGCTGAAAATGATGGCACGGTGACCTCCTTCAACTGATACAAAGAATTTGCCATTCAAGAGTGAAAGGAACATAAGGTAGGAGTACACAATTAATTTGAATTTTCGATGATAACATGTAGGTCTTGTGTAGTATATAACTTGTTCTTTCAAAATAAACAAGGAATATGTGATGCAACTTAGGCTTACCGGTGTACATTGACTGGCTAGCCCCATATACTGCGGCTCCGACAACCGCCATGACCTTCAATCCGGTACCAACTCCTTTCGGAGTCTTCCCAAATTTTCCTGCTAAGTCATTAAGCTTGCTTTGAGCCATTTCAAGGCTTTAAATAGCGTCTAACAAGATAATATATACTCGATGTAAAGACTTAGCTAAACCCACAGATCTTCCATGCACATGGAGGTGATGGAAAGCCCTCTGCCGTCGAAGATACGTAATCTAGAACAACAAAAGAGGCTCGATAATTCATACGCGATGTCGCTCTTCTCGTTTGAAAACAAATACTTCTTGACCTTTTTCACATCTAACAGTTACGTCTTATTAAACTTAAATAAATTTTCAGGTTTTTGATTGACATTATAGAAAAGATAATTATCTAAACCTCTCGACATATCGAGAGATTTCGTTATTTATTTCAAGTTATATAATTATTAAAAGGTATTACTTCACAATTTTCGGTAAAGTTTCGGAAGAGGACCGTCAGGGTTTTGTTTTTTTTTTAGCACTAGAAGTGGCCTTTTTTGGATGATACTTTAGTGGAACGGGTAAATTTCTAGAAAGAAGTATGATTCTTACTCCATTTTATAGAAGAAGGATTGCAGCTAATATATATGATGAGAAGTCACTCCTAAGTACTGTTATTTCAGGGGAATTGAACTCCGAAAATGATCGTTTTTCGTCTACTTTCCGGCCATTTTTGATGTTTCCTCGGAATTCCGGTAGGGGTTTTTTCTGTAATTTCAACTCTAACAGATACCCATTTCCGGATTTGCTACTCAGTTATGGTTTGGCAAAAAGCGGATGGGTTGAGTTGGGCGGGCGGGGTTCCATTTATTGTCATATACTTCCATCATTACATACGATGTAAATAAAGGAATCCCGACAACCCAACTCAACCCATCGACTTTTTGCATTTCCGGAAATTTGACGTTTTCCGAGAGTTGAAACTCGTCGATCACCGCTACATCTGGCGTCAAAATGCCATAACTAACACTTCAAACATGGCCTATGGAGGCCAATTCCTGTACCTCGCTCACTATAATCGAGATATGTCAGTAACTACATGACGTACTTACTAGCTATAATTTGTATAATAAGCCGCAATGTTTGAAGTATCATCCCTGAAAATATCATTGAAATAGGGCCTCATTTAGTGGGGAAAAAAATTAAAACCCAAACAGACCTCTTCTAGAAATTTACCAATGGATCTGTCTGGATATGTTTATCAGTGCTTAGGAAGACTTCACCAGTGAGGGGCAACAGTAGCTAAGCGTGAAAAAAAAAAGTATATGAAAAATTAACATTCTGCATCTGGAAGTACTGGTTGCAAATGAAAGATCATATGTTACATCTGATATTAGATGTTTTTGATAGTAAGATACACTCCTTCCCTACCACACAAATTATTGTCTAAACTTATGCTAATCTATTCAAAGAAGGATACATAGTTATCAGAAAAAAGAACTCTTATACCTAAGAAATATTTGCCTTTGAAATATAGAAATATATTTTATTTCTGGGTCCTTTGTAGTAGGGTGTCCCATGGTACAAAATATATGGGTATGCGTTTGACAAAAATGACTTCAATTTTTTTGGGACACCCTACTTTGTAAGGAATAAAATCTTTTCAGATCATGAGAATTAAAACATCAAAGAATAAGATTTATTTAAAAATCAATAGCCATCATTACAAACAAAGGATATAAATAAAGATTGTAAAATTTACACCATTTATATACAACAAGCACATCATTTGCTAAATTACTGATGCATTGCTTTATCACATTGCTACAGGGTATTATTACATTATGAGACCATATCTATTTTTAACATAAAAAACTAGTAGGACTCAGCTAAAACTAAAACAAAGCATTTTATAGTAGACGACCATGAATATAAACATTGACCCAAGAAATAAAAACTCCCTTCACCTAGGACAGTATATGACCAAAACAAGGCCATTAATTTTGCATGGATCTATTTCAATCTAAACTACAGCTCTGTAGTCATGTGAGAGGTCAGCGCTTGAACTCTCTTTGCATTACAGCTCTTGCAGAGAACATGATCATCCAATGGATAACAACCTCTGCCTTCTGCTTCAGATGACAACACCAAACCGCAGTCCTAAATCAATTTGAAAGAATGCATAAGGTTAATTCAATGATACTGAAACACTCGGTTTATTTAATATTAGTAAATAAGGATAGCTATAACATAATTTTATACGGAGATAAAACTATCAATAGTATTAACACTAATTAGAAATGGTAACCAGATCTCTCTGAGAAGATTTACATCTTTAATAAAGTAAGTTATTAAGAGTGACATGTTCCACATACCTCACATTTGTAGCAATTAATGTGGAAGCTTCTATCTAAAGCAACAACTCTAACAGTTTCTTCTTGCCCTGGTTCTGGCATTATTGGAAGCTTGCAAACACAGCATCTTGGTGCAAATTTCCTAAAATGGGTGAAATTTTTGTTAAATGTGACATAGGTGAATTAATGAGAATAAATGTTGCCATCACTTATGTATAATCTTTCACAACACAAGACTTTTATATAAAACAGCTCAAGCTTTTTAATTGGAGAGTTAGTCTTTAATTGAAATACATTTTCAGACAAATCTACAATAATGATAAAGTAAATCCAGCAATTTGTTAGGAGAATGGAAATGAATGTTTCCACTCTTAGGATTAAGTGTCACGTGAAACATTTTATTTGTCTTTTGCTAAGAGTGCAAAATTGACATTTGAGTTTTATTTTCCAGAGTAAGAATAGCAAGTTTATAATATAAAATATAAAAATAATAATATAAAATAATAATCAATATAATTAAAAGTCTTTCAATGATATTTTGTAATTATTAATACAATTTTGTGAATGGAAAAACAAAGAGAAAATAGAGAAGCCCAAAAATGACCTGATCTCCAACATAAATTCCATTTTAGTTATGTGTGTCATCTAATTACTAAAAGACAGAAGAACTGGGCTAATAAATAGCAAGATTGATCTTTTAGAATAAATTTATTTTTATTGCTATTTATAAAATTTGAAGTTTGAATCAAATACTACATACAACTCTTTATAAATAACTTTCATATTGGAATACTGATACAATTTTTCCTGCTGAGCTACTGTTGCCCTCTATCTGTGAAGTCCTCCTAAGCTCTGATGAACTTATCAGAAGGTGAGCGTATCACTGAGGCAACAGCAACAACGAACACACACAACCATTCCCTGATTGGAAAAGTCCGATCAGCCGGGATTTGAACCCAGGACCTTGAGGTAGGAGGGATAGCTTAGCCAGAATGCTATCCACTCAGCCACTTAGGCCAATATTTAATATTCAACTTGTGACAATTTACATAATTTTATTTATTCTTAATACCCTAAACAAAGCTTTTGCCATGAGTTACTGATAATAACTGATAAAACGCTTATACTTACTTATGGAAGTCTTCAATACAATGTATTTGATTGGTTGCATCTACAGTAAATGGAATGCCATCAAGACTTTGTCCACAGACAACGCAAGTGAAGCACTGGGGATGATAAGGCTTGCCAGTGGCCCTCAGAATTCGATCAAGAATTGGCTTGGAGCACACGGAGCACTTTTCAAGCGTATTCTGGAAATTTAAACAGAAAAGTTACACACTGAAACTTTTGAATATATACTACAAGCATTTTTATAATAATATAATTTAATAAAGATTACAGCAAACCAGTTGGCAAAAAGAGATCTATTCATGCGTCAAATGAGTCAATATACGACCAAACAGATATAGAAACATCTTGGTAGGTATAGACTGGTTCAAGAATAACAAAAACAGACACAAAAGATTAAAGTATTTTCAGAAAAACAAAGATGAAATTATAAAAGACAATGGAAGTAATGATCATAAAAATTTTAGTTAGGGAAAATAATTTTATAACAATAGTTAACAGTTTAGTTTAAAACAGTATACCAAGAGGTCATATCAACCATAAATATTTAGCAATATTATATGTCTTCCTGACTAACAGCAAGGTACTATTATTAGGTGCATAAAAATTATTAAAGGAGGAAAATAAAAGATGGTATAAAATTGTAATTAAAACAAGGGGTCCCACAAAACAGCTGCGCAATGATGAACTAAGAATTATATATATATATATATATATATATAAAATATTTTTAACAGATCTCTTCCACCAAATTTAGAATTTAGGTAACATGAAAAGAATGGATTCTTTGATATGATAGCAAGTCATTTGAGACTAGCAATAACCTATTTGCTCCCAAGGCTTACAACTTAAGTAACATATTTCATAGCTATAAGTTACTTATTCCTTAAATAAGTGAAACAATTGTAAAAGCAAATTGATATGACATCCCTGCACATATGGGTATGGAGAATCTAAGATATTAGTTTTATAAAAGTTATAACTAAATGAAGTCCTTTGAATAATTAGGCTGGCTTTCAACCATTACTGTTTCATAAATTTCAATAGATGCACGCTTTGGAATATCTTGCCATTAGCACCTTAAAGTAGTGAAATTTTATACTGAAGTGTGTGGTGCAAACAGAAGATCTTAAAATTAAAAGCACTTGCCAAGTAATCTTCTTCACAATATGGCTTTCCATCAAGAGCATAGAATGGTTTTCCCTGAAGCTGGGTGTGGCAGTCACAGCAGGTGAAGCATGATATATGGTAAACTTGATCCATGGCTGTGCATCCGGAACCCTCTCCAACAACTTTCTCTCCACACATTGTGCATATTCCTACAACAAAAAAGAGGCAGCTTCAATTATAATTCTCTGATTATTTTTTTCGACAGACTCCTCAGTCACCAAAAATAAAGTTCACTTTGATGATCAGCTTGAATGTATGCTGCACTAGCAATCAATAAAAAAATCATATATCTAGTCAATACAGTGAAATCATCAATTCAATCACTGAAATGAACTTTTAGAAAACAATGATTGTGTGTGAAATTATCTTTTATACCATGCTGAATTCATTAACTGCATGATATTTTACTTAGGTTTATATTGGGAACTTTAAAATCTCTTACTTTTCCATGCAGAACTTACAATTGTTTTGGGAGCCAAATAATGAATTTCAATAAAATTGGTAGAAAATATTACAATAATTTTCTCACATATTAAAATATACATTATTATCAGTATAAATGATTTTTGTTTCTCATATTTTTGCTATCATCAGACATGCGACTGATTTAATGTAATCATTCCTAGCATCTAGCACAAAAAGCCTTTTAAATTTTACATACTTCCCATGGACAATTATTCCATGATTTACTTTATTTAATCTTTAGCATTACTCTGCCATTTTCACATCTACATTTCAATTTCAAAATTTTGACCTGCCTTCCTTTCTTTTATAAAATTATCCTTCGGGGCTAGTATAAATTTAAAAAAAATAAAAAGACAATACCCTTGAAGCTTAATCAGATTTAAATTATTGTAATGAATCCTTAATTAAACAAAATATCGAGGTTATACAAGAAGTGAAAAATAGTGACTAGGCTGGGACTCAAACCCAGGTATCCTACTCTCCGGGCAGGTGTTCTTACCAAATAAACTACCGAGGCACCTCCTTCTCATTTCTGTAAATGGGGCTTAAGTGCACGCTAACGTGTGTTAAGATAAAATTCAATTCCATCAATTAAGAAATATCAAGGCTCTGCAGTCTTTAATTGTCTTTTCAATTATAATCTATAACAGCCAATGTTTGAGAGAAGATAGATTAGGATGACAAACAATTAGAATATTTATACTAGAGGATTTTTAACAGTTGGAAGGAAATATTGGCATGTGGATATTCGATAGGATGTTACTCATCCATTAAATTTTAATGCACAGAACTTTTGAGTCATCCTTCTGGTTATCCTCCCTTTTTTAATTTATCTATCATACGCAATTAGAGAGGTCAATAATGTTGAGAATACAATCTAACAACATTTTGAGGAGTTTTATCAAAATGGGGTGAAAAAGTTTCATGAAGGTAATTTTAACAAAAAGAACCATATATCATAAGAAGAATACCTGAAGGTCAATCTTGACAATGTAACAGTGTAAAGAGTAAGAAGTAGCAAGCAGAGAGCCTATCAACATTTCATGCACATCCTTTTTGTAAACATGAGTCAAAGCGACGACCTACAAACAGGCGAGAGATTTTTAGGTCATAGAGAGATTGCATGACTCACACCTTGCAAGGCCAAGAAAGCATATTATTGCCTTATAAGGCTTGAATAAAGCAGATGTAAGCTATTTCACAATCAAATTAATTATAACACACCTAGTAAAAACCTTAATGATGCAATTTTTATAGAAAGAGAATACCTTCCAAGTCAGTATTCAATGTATAACTTCACTAATTATTTTCAACTAATCACATTCTAATCAGAGATACAACAAAATATTTTTCTAGGGTTATTAGAAAATACCCTCTTCCTGCCACAAAATAAAATAAATATTTTGATCGTTGAGCATCAGAAATTACGAGAATATAAGTAACTACATATTCTAATAAATTTTGCAAAATTATAATGTAGACACATCAAGAGAGTTTGCAATGATGACAATTCCATAATTAAGACTCAATAATTTAGAACAGTAAAAAAATGTAGGTGCTTTCAAAAATTTCATATCGATAATTCATAAAACTCATCTCAAAATCACAAAAACATCTCTAAATCCATGAACAGATTAGGAAATGAGGAGTCTACATACAAATTGGACAGTAATTGGAATTAGCAGTTTGAGGTGAAACATGGGAGGAATAAACTGTAGATAGAATAGTTCATTTCACAACAAAGTGCAAACGTCAGCAGCTATTTCATCATCACTTACCATAAAAATCTGAGTCGGCAGATCCATCCATTGACTGAACAAGCAAATCAGTGAGAGCATCGACTTCTGCCTCCTGTCCGTACTTTGGCCCGCTTGGGGAGACCACCCCACTCCCAGAACTTTGTGCCGATGGTGCTGAAGAGCCCTTTCTGTTGAGGGTAGAGTTGGCGGATGACGGAGGGGGAGGGTGGGCGTAAGGGGAGTAAAGAGACGTCGAATAGTTGGAGCGCATCGATGCTTGACTTGGTGGGCGAGGGTTGATCGGCTCGTAAATTGACTCGTAAGTGGAAGAACTCTGAAAATGAGCAACATCGTCAAGAAAAATTTGAACGAATCTTTAAGAGCAGACTATAAATTATACAATAAATTAAATTTCATAAATATCACACAATTTTTATTCAAACTTATGTTCAAGATTATCTTTCAGAGACTTAAATAATTGAGGAAAGTATAAATGAATGTTAAGAATAAGTTAAGTGACTTAAGCACAAACAACATTAGCTTATAAGAATGAAGACAAATATATGTACGTTTGGGGTGTCACATTATACAGTACGGAGAGTAGGATTGTTGCCATACCAGAAACTAAAAACGTAGAAGTTTTTGATATATCTATAATGTTAACATTAATTTACTATTTAATAATATTTTGTTATTAATAATATATTTGCAACAGTACCACAAGTAAATCATGAAAATAAAAATGATATGAATGAATAATAGACCCATTGATAAGACATACCAAAAAATTAGGGGTTCCTGAAACTTATGGTTGAAATGAATTGAATAGGAAAACCAAAAGATTAGGTTGAACTAA
The DNA here is from genome assembly GCA_947579665.1 of Sympetrum striolatum. Classification (NCBI taxonomy): domain Eukaryota; kingdom Metazoa; phylum Arthropoda; class Insecta; order Odonata; family Libellulidae; genus Sympetrum; species Sympetrum striolatum. The sequence continues at coordinate 30,403,738 of OX388347.1, forward strand.
AGTATATGAACCAGATGTTATGACTTGCTTGGATCCCAAACAATAAAAGAGGAATACTGACAAGAATTATTGGAAACTAACAGAAAAGCTATTTATAAACTAATAACATCAAAGGGAAAGTGAGATCACCTTTCCAAATCACATCATAAAAATGTTCAAGGAAACTACCTCTACAATACTTATAATTTTAAAACATTACTACTTATTGCTATTAAAAAGCTAATGATATAAAAATATTAATATAACATTCTTCATGGTCTACTTCAGCAAGTAATGATAGGTGAGGGCAACTGGTAACAAAAATGAAAATGTACAGCAATAATTGTAATGAATAAATCAACATCAATCTACAATCTAAAAATTTAATTTCGGAACCAGAGGTACAAGAATTTATCTATAAGGGACAAAATAAGTTCTTGGAGCAAGATAATGTGCATTCGCAGCCTACATCATTAAACAAATACTTACTACGTCAAAAATTTTGAATCAAAGATAAAAAGAGATCCTATACTCATTTAGATAATCAAAATGTAATTGAAATGCTGAACAGCTGAAATGCTCACAAATTATGCATATATTAATGTGGAAGAATAAAAACAGAAATCTAAATACAATATGAAAGTATTTTTGAGCTATCAAGTTCAGAATCATGCAGAAAAATCACCTGAGAGGAAGGACCGTAGTTTCCATAGTGAGGTCCGCCATGGGCATAATCTGGAATGAAGTTTTGTCCAGTCCCTCCCACATTCATCCCACCAGAAACTGGAAGCGTTGGTACTCCACCTCCCACTGCCTTGCCACCGGGGCCAGTGGCCCTCCTAAGCTCAGAGTAGCTGGAGCTAACTGGGGAGAGTGGAGGTGGTGGAGGAGGCAGATCATCTGGAAGAGGACAGTTTCCTGATCCATTACTGTAATCCCCTTCTGGGGGCTGCGGAGGTGGTGGTGGGAGGTCATCGTCATCCTCATCTGGTGCTACACCTGAAAATATATGACAATTACACATGCAAACCAATTCTGATACTAGTTCCTCACAATTTTAGAGAGGAAATATTGTATTTTTAGTCATCAATACTTGATCACGTGATTTTAAAATATGAAGTAATGAATATAGATAAGGAATAAACACATATTTGGTATTTAAGAAAGAGTTTTGCTTTTCCTTAAGCACTGAAACTTTACCTTTTGAATAACCACATAATATAAAAGCAGAGCAGAAGATGTACATTATTTTTCTGAAGAAGTAGGAAATTTTCACAAGCTTGGAAGAGATCCTTACTGATTGAGAAATAGACCCACCAGTAGAATTCTATCAGATACTGTAAAAAGATGGCCAAAATTGAAATGATTAAAATAAAATATGTAACCAAAATCATGGACTTTGAAAATATTAAGACAACATCTTCAGCTTTCAGCATTGCTCTTTCTGCATGCATTTTAGACAAATGCAAACTTTTCCTCCCAGGAGAATGACTTACTAAGAAATTAATACAATTCACAATATTTACAACTTGTTTTCTTCCAAGATCACATACCACTAAAATGTGAATCTGCACGAAGATATTTCCATTTTGTGGACAATCTAAATCATGAAGAAATCACTTTCAAGAGCCTATTCCAAAAATTTCAAGAGTAAAGATGTTAACAAAGTTTTTAAATGATGAGATGACGCCCTATTTACACCTTTTTATGTACACTCTGAGCATTTGATGAAATTTAATTGTAACTTTGCTTTATAAAATATAACCTTGACTTAAAATAGAGGATACAAGTTATTTGACTGACACTAAGGAAATATTTTAATCTTTTGCTCAACATACCATACTTCAAAAGTATTTAAGAGTGACATAGCTAGATTGTACATAGCTCTTTTCGTATAATTTTAGAATAATTAATACAAGTGTTCTTACTACCTACTAAATAATTGCTCCATCATGGAATTACTGAATCATGTTGACAGGATTTCCAAAACTCAAGATAACTATTTTTCCTTTGATTAATCCATCTTCAATGCACTCTCAACGACATAGATTGAGGTTGATACATCATTCGCAAAGAGATTCAGTATTATATTTAATAATCCTGATATTCGATGACATAAACAATTATGAGACTCACCCGATTCATTAGCATCCACCTCACTGAAGGTCCCAACGTTGCTGTAAGTGGCAGATGAAGCTGAAGTCCCTGCATAAATTGTGGATGATAAATCACTCCCTCTTATTATACCTCCTCTTCCCTTGGAAGACTGAGAGTTACTAGACTGAGAGCCTCCAACAGTTGGAGGTGGAGGTAGATTACTGTACAATGGCACTTGACTTTGGCGGGAATGGTGAATTTGGGAGTGAATACCGCTTCCACTACTACTGCTCCCTCCGCTTGAGCCCCCACTAAGTAACAGAGTACTGTACGAAGGCTCTGATGGAGTGTTTAGACTGTAACTCTTAGGAACTGCTGGAATCTAAGGTCAAAAGAGAATAGTTCATGTATGAGTTTTCAATAAGAGCACAAATAATTATAAGAACGACCTTAAGGTAAAATTATTATACAGAATGGCAAACAGAATCACTCTAAAATATCTGAAATCGTTAAAATTATGAGTTATATTTTAGATAACATTCGTTTCGGAAAATAGAAAAAATAATTACCTACATCAAATCCCTTTACCTGAGCTTGTGCCTTTTTTGGCTTCGGGGGAACAGCTGGGCCTACTTTTTTCGTTTGGCAGTCTCCATTTAGCTGAAGGTTAGCAATATGCTGCTCTAAATTAGCATCCATGTTAAATTATGAATAAGCAAGAAATGGCAGTGGTTTCCAGAACAATATTATCTCTTTCTTGAATCAAGCTAACTTATTTCTCGACCGAAGATCTCACAGTAGAAGTCAAAACCCTGTTTTAAAGCAATATGGGACACTTAACACACTCTTCATAATCGACTCTGGGCAGATCTTAAGCCCACAGCGTTACACCTACTTCGACGGGAAAAACCAGCTCTAAGTTAGTCTTCTAATTGGTAACTGCTCACTCACCTCAAGGAAACAGACTTATCTCCGAGGTTTTCGTCATCCTCTTAATCACTCGATAGGCGTGGCTACTTGATCACTCTTGACATTCATTTAAAGGTCAGTGGCGAGCTCAAGAAAATTAAACCAATTTCCACCACTATTACTGGTAAAGAGACATTACGATGGACCATAATTAATGCCACAAAATAGTTCACTTCCTCAAGTACCTACTAAACTATAACTTCATGCTCAGCCGACAGGGCAATGACATACTCTACAATGTTTCGCAAATTGACATTTTTTGTTTTCTTAGCAGCTGTGAAGTGATTTCTATTCTCACCGCTTCGATCGCTAGCAGCTTCAATTATTTAATATGATATCTTTTATTTTAGGTTATTTTCAATATTTCACCATCATAATAGTGGATTTAATATTAAATATAAATAATTTTATTTCCATGGATCGCTGCGATTGATTTGCGATAATTATGGAAAAAGCCGCCTTATATTCCCCAGACGCTCCTTTAACCAATGGCGCTCGAGTCTATGGATATGAGCAGACGAAAACCTATCCGTGGTTCTCCGGTCAGAGTTAGGACGCGCAGTAGGGTGGATGGATATAGTCGTCGGTGTTGCTAATTATATAAAGAAGACTGATTTTATATGTTAATATTCAAAATTGAAAGTATTATATGATATAAAAATGGCAGCAACTTCACCGAAAAAATCCCCTGTGGACGAGAAGAGTTATATTCTGGGACAAACGCAATCCCCCGTCGATCAACAGGTTAGTTTATCTCTAATTATTAAATATTAATCGTAAACAGTATTTTTAGCTCACGATATTCGTAAAATTTGATCTTATTCCATTTGTGGTTGCTCTTTATTGACATTAACGTAAATTTGCTGGAAGATCAAAGGGTATTTTAATATTCAAACAATAGTCTCGATTTTCCATTCTTCGTGATATTTCAGCTTTAAAAATATAATATCAATGTTAATGAATCATATTTCGATGAACCATATGGCACCGGATTCCTGACGAGGGTTTTGGCATGTGAAGGTAATGCGTTCATCCCTCGATCGATCCGGCTTGGATATCGGTCAGCTGGAGCTGGAATGTGATTAAATGAAGTTTTGGAGGTGTTGGAATGTCATCAATAAATGTGAATGCCCTCGGAAATATTTAGCCAAATAAAAAAAGCCGGCGAGATATTGTGGGATTGCATTCAAAATTCATGCCGCATCCGTTCGGTATGAAGTAGGCAGCCAATAAGATAAAGTGAATTCTTTCGGAAATGAGCAGATTCTCAACTTTTCTAAAAATACAAAACGTTCAGCATTCATCGATATTGTTGTCTGTATCTAAATGTTTCGAGTGCGTCCTTTTCTTTTTAAGCCATACTTCTCGATATGTTTAATAAAAATTTGGGAAGGTGAGGGAAAAATTTTTGATCTTGCTTGAAGACAATCTTGCTTCTAGCGAAGGCTCAATAATTTTCTAAAACACGTCTAATGTTCATGATTTTTTAATCGTTTTCTTGCGATTTGAAAGAGCCACGGTCCTTGTTATTCCAGCAGATAAAAGTATTTAATTCCTTCATTGCACCTGAAACAGGAGAGAACGCTATAAATGTGGATGTGAATGTTTAGGAAATTACTAAGATATTGAAATAGTGTAACTGTCTATGGTAAATAAATTATGCAGCGCTAAAATTACATCCATACATGTTAGAGACCCAAGAAATTCATAGAAATCAGATTCACAGTTTTCTAAATCGTGTATTTAATCACCAAGACTAAATTTCAAGGAATTTTTTCGGCGCTGACATTCGAAAGGATATCTAGTTGAATTCCATTTCAAGGAGGGCCATAATCAGAGGAAGGAGGCTAAACTTGATTACATTTTGGGGAAGGTAGTCCACCTTGATGATAAGAATACAAAACCATATACCTACTGGTTGAAATGTATTTCTACGTTGCTTTTTACGTTCAATTCGTTAATAACGACAAAATGGCATTGTAATTTTTGATTGGAGATAGCTAAGCCGCTATAATATTCCATTAATAATAATCTAGAAATAATGAACATAAAACCGAATCATGAAAATTACAAATATACGTATTGTTGTCGTACACACTATTCCTTATTCACGATAATTATAACTATAACTTGCCTAGCATAGATCCTTCCTTGGCTAGTTTCTATACCCCCCTGCCTTCATGTAAGGTTATATTTCGGTGAATTTTGATTTAAAGTAATACCAATCAACTAATGTATCTAACAAAAATATTTTCCAATTGTGTTCTCAATAATTCTCTCCTATACTTTCAATAGGGTACACCCGGCTCACCTGGTTCTGCCGATGATACTCGGAGTTTGGTACCGGTGAGTATTTATACATTCATATTTACTTCTATTTTCTGGGCAAAGAACAAATTAAAGTCAAAATTTTCCAATCTTGAAGGAACCCAAGGTCCACTACCGGTCTCGAATTCCAATCTTTATTTGTATAAGTACGCGAATATGGGCATAATAGAGATATAACTATAGCGACGGTGTTTTGGCGAAAAGGTTGATTCTCTTTTCGTTTCTGTTTGTGTCGTTAGAGCCTTTTTACGACCTACTTTCAATGTTGTTAATTAATCTAATGACTTTTTTATTGAGAATCCTATTGGTCCTGGCTCATTTGAGCTGTTACATAATTGTTCTTCTTGTGTTTGAACCTTTTCGTTCCTTACTCCTTTTCTCTCTCATTTATTCCTTGTGTTTTATTTCAAACCCTCATTCTTTTAGTTTTAAATTGACTTTAAATTTAAAATCCTCCAATGTTTACTAATTATCGCATTCTTTCGTTTTTTTAAGTTTATATAACCCCAGAGTCATATACGACAATTATAATCTACTTATATCATTACATATCTAATTTTAGGCTTTGAATTTTTTTATTTTCTAATTTCACATTCCTCATCACTTTTAATACTATCCCATTTGCTCAAGATGACAAAAGCCCTTACAGGTAAACTTTCTGGGATTGTCCCCTAAAATGTTTCCTGTTAACTCGGAAACATTTCATGATCCAGAGGGAAAACATTTACACAAAATTCTCCGAATGTGACGATACGACTTTTACAGATGGTAGGACTTCCATCGACAAGAAAATTATCTCTCTATTTTAATCAGCGTTTAAATTTTGTTTTTTTGAGTTTAGAATTATTTTATAGTCTGCGCGATTAAATATTATGAGTCCTATTGCTAATGCTGTTTTAATAAATGTAAACATGTGATAATTACAAATAATGCATCTGTAGAAATGTTTACGTCCGATGTCATGCATTATGTATTATCAATCACTTGCCGACAGAGAGTGTACAAGGAGGTTTTATTGGAAATTTACACCCGTACCCCCAGATGGAAGGCTCTGGAAAAAGCGTATTCGATCTTCCATTCTAACTCATGACATGTATAAGATACTCTACAATTCCCAATGTAGGCTAGTTGTAAGACATATCTATATTAAGGATACTGTCATTCACCTTTACTGCATTGCCCTGTAATAGCCCACGTCCGAAATGTCCTGAGCTGTCGAAGCATTTTTAACAATACAACCACTGCTGCTTTGTAGTATTCTATAAATACGCCTATATGTGATTGAATGGAAATTTATCTCTCGCCGGAATTAATAATTACTTATTAATTATTGTTAATTATGCCCATAGACACTGTTACTCATTTAGTCCGAATAGATTTAAATTAAAAATTAGTCGTGAGATAATGCTCAGTATTAATTCAAATTCCCTATTACAATATAGCTATTCGTCCAGCAATGCATGAGATGAAACTAAAACAAATGAATGATAATATAAAGGAAAATTGTAAACAATATAATCACAGATTGAAACTCCATGGAGAAGCTTCTCAATGAATGTGTCCGTAAATTTAAATAACAAGCAGATGGAAATATCGGATGCCTTGCCGATAGGAAACCTTCGGCGCAATTGATTATCTTAAACGAGGGCAACTTTTCTCTAACCAATGTTATTTGCTTCGTAAAAGATCCATTTACAGGGTTTCATTGCGCTGTTCTGGGGAGCATTTATGTTCCAGGCGCATCTTTCATCCTGTTCGACATACTTCTTATGCATTTATTTGATTTCATTAGTGCCTGAACTGATTTTCCTGTCATAATATCGATGTTTTATTGTTTGACCGCATGCGGAGTTCAATCTAAACGTAAACTGATGTAGATGATGCTACATATTAATTTCAAATGGTAATATACTGTACTATGTACTATAACACCTGCATACATGATGCAATTTTAGATGTAGAAGTTTTTACTATGTATTTTTACGATTTCTCTAAAAAGGTACGTCAATAAAGTATTTAATTAGTCTTTTAGACTTTCCATAATTCCATGGTAACTTGTTTCTAGTGTAAACTCATACATGTTAGATAATAAAGGGTATTGCGTGTGGGAGCAGCGCTTTTTATCCCTTTGATTAATTTACCACTTTTTTTGCCTCCTCAGAGGGCAGTAATCTCCAAACAGCCACTCCCCCTTTCACCTTTGTGATTTATCTTTAGGCTTCCTTCGTTCCACACAGAAAGTACAAAAAAGTAAAATTTACTCTTAAATCTTAAAACTTTGTGAATCTAATACAACCAGTTACTTACTGTCTAGATATTTTTGCATTTAATATTCTTGAATAAAATAAATACAGCAACGATATTACACTCGCAATTATTCTCTTTGCCTTTACAATTTTAAATTCATTACGAATTTGTAAAAGTTAATATTTATGTCGATATCTTTATTTTAAGAATATTAATTAATTATTAAGATAACACAGATAAAAATATTCATACGCCCTTTGGGCCCACATCATGCGGCTCGCCATTCCTGCGCTTCGCAATGGGTTTCGGAAATAATACTCATTTAGAAATTTGAGCAACTGTTTAAAATATGAAGGCGTCGTTAAGTGGAACTCCATCACAACGAAAGGATATCAATTAGAATTATACTTTTTGCTCAGTTTCATTTAGACACGACCGATTTCAATGACCGATCGCCTTCATCATCGCGATCTGATGATGGCGATAGAAAAATTACTATGTATTCTATCTCATTTTCTTTACGAAAATCTTCTTAATAGAAAGATATAAAGTGAAGCATATGAAATACTGATTCATTTTCGTTTAAATAAATATTCCTCCTAATTTGGAATAAAGCAAAATTACAGCCTTCATCACCCCACAATTCTTGTTTTGTGAACTGCTATCTGTTTCCTCCTTTTCTGAAGGTCTGCTATAGGTCCTCCTGAGTCCTATTGGCCTTTAGATAGTCCTAATTATATCTTCTATGTATTCATTTCTTTATTACATTACATATGTCATACCTGATTATCGATGGACAGATTTTCAATTTAATAAGGGTAAACAATTTGTATTTTTCACCATAGCCAAAATGTCTCCCCCAAGTTAATATCTTATGTAACGTTGAACCGGTGACCGTTTAATATTTTGTATACGGAGTTTGTCTAAGTACCGCGTTAAACATTTCGAATAACAAATATTTTTCCTTGGTATATTGAGAATTTTATTTTCTCATATTTATTTAACAATGTTATTAGTTATTACAACACATTTTAAGCAGGAAAGTTAGTGTAAGCAGTCATAAGAATTGGTAGATAGAAATATTTTCAATACATATTCTTTTATAATTATGTATAAATCGATTTTCTATGACTGATTACCATCCTAGGATGTAATTTGAGATTCATGGAGGAAGATTCTTCAAGAAGATGCTGTACCACGAGCTCCCCAGATCCCCTAATATGTATAGGGGGGGGGCGTGGCTCTAAGTTTGAGATCCATTTTATTGAAGCTGTAAGCATTTTATGTTTGGCAATTCACGAATAATATGCTTATGCCACTTTTTTATGCGAAACCCTTAGAGTTGAACCGAGAATATATTTATTCATTCGAAACCAATTTTTTAAAATTAACTCTAAGCACGCAAAAAATTAATCCGAAAGAGAATGTCCTAAATAGAATCAAGCAGATGTGGGGAAAATAGACAAATAAGTTACCGCTAGAAAGTTAAAAAAAGTAAAGTAAAAACAATAATATTTCGCCAAATATATATGCTTTGGGAGAGAAAAAAGGCTACCAGAGTTTAAAGGCAGCATCAGAAAACGTTAGAAAATAAACCTTGTGTGACTCAGAACCTGTCAGTAACTTACGGGTAGAAAAAGATTGAACCTGCTATATGTAATCCATTATATAGCTGTACATAGCTATATAATAGAATAATATTTAGCGTGAATTATAGCCAAAGAAGGTATCATTTATTTGTCGTTTCCCGAAGAGTAGACAAAATTCATTGGTGGCTGGTCTAAGATAAAAGGCTATTCCTCGGAAATAATAGTTTTCCTGTGAAATCAATTACGCACTGAAAATATTACAATGTTTATGGCATAATGTAATGGCGTGCATTGATTTAGCATGGCTATTATTGTTGTTGCCATTCGACACCTCCTTTGCAGAATTAATAATTAGTAATTAGAAAAATAACACCAACCTTTAATTTCAACTTAATTTGAGGCAATCGTTCTTAAGCCTGATGTTGTTCAAGCCATAAGCGAAAAAAATTGCCATAAACACATATTCTATGGAAATTACATGGATGGTTAGTCTAATATAGCATCTTTCCACAAAGTTAAGCTCGAGAACATGTTTTTTTATGATGCCAGTGGATGTATCGGTAAATCTCGCCCAATCTTCTGTAATAGCTCAGGCCAGCACTTTTTTCAGTCGTGCTGCATAATAGAATTATCATTTTTAGACCGTTAAAATCAGTCACTAGAAGCGACTTATATTCATTACTTATTAAATAATGGTATTGAGGTTTTCTTATCCCAATGGATGGAGATAAAGTCTGCATAAATCGAAAAAACGTAACTCAAAGTTAGGGACATCTCAAAGGACTGTAATAGTGTATAGAGTGAACTCGATTATGAGTTTTTCCTCGACATTCAATAGGATAATCAAGGTCTAAAGCGTATCTCTGTACCTAGTTGGCCCTGGTTCAGAGACCTTGCATGCACAGGTTAAACTCCAGTTGTATCATCTTCGCCACGCAAGAAGACGCGCTGAGTTATTTCTCGCGTGACACGTTCTGCACTTGATAAATGAAGGTTGACGTCATCTTTGTAATTATTTACTTCCTTGCGAAGATAAGTGTGATTTTGTGTGCAGGATATCCGTCAGTTATCGGAGCGACTCTACCACAAAATGTAATTACTATATGATTAACTCAATGGACAGTTGATTTTAAGTTGACCGTTATATCTGAATACGTATAAATCATGGTCTGAGTGAGTCTCAATGAGAAAAGTTGTAAGATTGAAATATGCACAAAAAGATTCTCTAAACTACGTCTCCCAAATGAATTATCTAGGCTTTAACTTGGTGAAACCCATTTCACATCACATTTAACGCACTATGTGCTAATTCCACTGAAATCTGAAGGCAACACCAATCAGATGTTTTTGAGTAATATGTATGTATGTTCAAAAGTATATGTGTTTTATACTATATTCGTTGCTGCTAACAACCCATGCCATAAGCTGTTTACGGGGTACCAATGTGGCACCTTGTACTGTTTGGAGACTTGAACGCTGTAGAGGAAGGATGCTCAGCATTTGGAAGGCTTCGAGTTGTGCAATGGGTGGGAATCAAGCGAGCAGAAAAGATAAGAATGAGGAGAAATTGTTTGGATTAGGTAACTAATTTGTTTTGTTAGGTAAAATTTTTTTTTTGTGAAGGGAATCCAAAAAAGTGCAACTCGTCAGCTGGTAAATGAACTAACAAGTGTTTGAGTTATTTTATTTTTCGAATTTCGCTTTTTATTTACCCCTGATACAATCCGTGTTGGTTTTCCTGCGGATTCCATATTTTCTTCGTCGAAATTGATTTTTGAAGTAAGAATGCTTTATTATTGAGTAGCAATGCGTGGTGTCCTACATTGTTAATAATGTGTAGTGGAGAATTTGTTAGAAGGTTGCTCTGAAAGCTGTCGATCCCACTTGCCCAGTTTTCGGCTAGAATGTCTTTGATTCAACGGTCTATAGTTAAGTACTAAACTTACCCAACTGGCCGCATTTTGCCCTTAGACAGGGCAGTCGTTCAACCTATCTTCCTACTCTATTTTTGTCGCGTATCTCCGCGGAATAGAATATTTTTTAGAATCGATTGGTCTACCGTGCATTCCATTTTTTTGTATTTGGTCGTCTATCCCAGGGGTGATCAACTTACGACCCCCCGCAGTCCGAATGTGTTTAACGTGTTTCTTATCGCCTAGCGACTAATTGTTTCGTGCAAATTTCATACATTTTTCATGTCTCAAGCTTAATAAGGGGAGTGGAAAAAACAAGTTTTAACTGAAATCTATCCAAAATGTAAACCACCATTCGTGTATGTGTATCATTTCAGAAGAAATTAAAACATGGATTTTCGATTATTTTTTATGAAGAAAATTAAAAGCTGTGCATGCTTTCTGAGGCCCACCGATTTCAATACTTTCACTACGTAGAACAAGGAAGATACAGTATTTATCACGTCTCTCAAGACTGAATTTCTTTTAAATTTATTGAGCAAATTTAACCTAAGTTAATGTGAAAGGTTTTCCTAGGATTTCTAGATCTACGATTACCTCTCTCGTCTGTTCTTTTTTGTGTGATTCTGTCATGTGCTTTCTACAGGATTTAGCATTTTCGATTCCTTATTATGGAGAAAACTGAGTTCTTATGGAAGAATTCCGTAAATGCGGATGATTCGGATAACGGCTTTTCCGGCTGTTTGAGCGCCGGAACGAGTTATCTTTGGGTTTTACAGCGTGCTTCTGAATTTAACTATCCTCATGGGATGCCGGTTAATGTCATTGTTAATACCAAGCTCGATTCGTCAACGGCTATTGTTAAAAATATTGTTGAAGAGTACTGCATGATTGATAAATTCCATTGTTACTGATTTATTCAACAAAGATTGCTTTTCCCGCTTAAATAATACTGAAGGTGGGCTAACATCCCCCATCCTTGATCTATGATTCAAATGATAGTCCAAGAGTGAATTTTTGACGAGCATTAAGTATTTACGTTGCTTTTAGGCCCGAAAACTATTGCCAGATTAATGGATTGGCTTTTACGTTAAATATCGACGTTAGCGGTTAACACACATTCAAAGCTTTAGCTATTTTTCTTTTTACATCGGCACCACCACATCCGGGGTGCCAATAAAAAGGAACTGCTATCCCCTTACCAGTTGACGATCTCCTGCCGTAGTCGCCTCGATGATGGTCTATTGGGGACCGCACTTTAGTTAGTCCCCTACGCTTCCGGAGGAACGGTTTCGTGACCACAAATTTAGCGAATTCGTGACTGTGGAGCGAGAGAGAGTTTCTCACCGCATCTTTCGGACTAAATCCATTTTCCTCTTTCGTTTTGTTCCATCTCTCTCCTTGGTATACGGGCTTCCATCGGCTGTCGTTTTGTTTGGTTTTGAGTAAACACGAGAATGGCGGAGCGTCGTACTTGCTGCCTCAGACTAAAAAGACGACTATTTCAACGGAGAGCTTTTTTGTGTACGACCCAACAGATGAAATGCTGACATCGGAAGAAACCAAACTAAAATGACACTCTATTTGCATTATTTTTTTATTATCACGCCTCGATATGTCATGTCTTGATAAAGAAAATAGAATTTCAACCAACAGTAATTTTTCACTCTAAATGGGAAAAACATTAGGTTTTCATTCGCAAAAAAATTGCGTTTTATTATCGCCTGGTATCCTTTTCAATTAAATAGAAAGTATGTTTTTGCTTTTTTTGTATTGAAATGGTAATAGCAAATTTGCCACAAGTAGCTAAACATCCAATTAATACAAATACATCAGCATTATTAACCCAAATGCTGATAAAAACTAAAAAAAATGCTCATAAACTTATGAGTGTCTAAAAATATTTTTGAAAATCAGTTTCCTAAAGTGAGTCCTCATAGAAGTACTGTAGGTTGAGTGGTTTCAACAAAATTACTGTCTGATTTTTCTCTATTTTCAATTAGATTTATGATAAAAAGAAGGCTTATTCGATCAATAATTTTTCAACTTAACATTCACGTGAATGGAAGACCTTATTTATAATTCCTACCTTTAATATCTTCGATTATTCACTCCGATTTGTGATTTAATTCAGGCTGTCACCTCAATCCATTAATTCATTTGTAAGGTATAATTAAATTAATTAAAATATATTTCAAATTAAATGTACGAGGGGAATACATTAGGATAAATCAGACACCAAAGATCCGATAACATCGCGTCTGCAATTATCATTCACCCCACAAGGTGTATTCTTTCTTGCGGTTGCAGACGCTCATTGTTACGTAAATGAATGAAGTCATCATTCAGACTTAATTGGTGCTGCCGTTTCTTCTTCAATCGTTTCCATAGTCAATGGAATTTAAGTCTTTGGGGATGGATATTTTCAAGAGTTCGCAAAAGAAAAATTGGAAGTTTTTAGATATAAATCAAGACTTAGTGAAAAGCTTCCATAATAAGGATACACAATCAAAGTTGACGCTTAAGAAATTTTAAATAAACTTAGGATGCTGGTTCTTATTTACCGTATGTACTCGAGCTTAAGTTGTGGCACCTAATTTTATCACAGTATACTGCAAAAACTAATTGACTCGAGTGTAAGCCTAGGGTGGGAAACGCAGCAGCTACTGTAAAATCTCAAAAATAAAATTAGATACCCATAAAATTTTAGTAATTTAGGCATCAGTGGGTTAAAAGTTTTTGAATATTTATTTAACTATAAAATTTATGTATTACTTGAATTAGGTTCCACCTAACTGTTCTCGGTAACTCTAGATAAGCCGAGGGACCTTTTTCAGCATAACAATGTGCGAGTATATGCGATAACATTTTTTTTATTGCAAACAGTTATACTACCTCTAATATTTCTATCTGATTGAGTTTAATTGTATAAACAGCTGCGTAATCGCAGATAATATAGGTATCAGGTTAATCCAGCTACATGGAGAACCATTTGAGTTAAATTCGCTTTTAGCAGATATTCTTCCAATTACGTAATATATTTTAGTGTGATGATCTCGAATTTTCGACCGTGATTGCCCCAAAATCCCTATTTCTTCTGTCTTTTCCTTATTACATCTCCTTTAACTTTTCTCGGGGATTAATTTCCCTCTTCCTTTGACCTTTCTTATTAAGCCTTTTATCTTTCGGCACACTAATTATCTCTTTACTCGCTTACGTAATAACTTCTTATGTACGCCTCAACAGTTTTGAAGCTACTTTTCCTGAGACTGTTTTGGATCTCTAAAGTCTCCCTTCTGTTTCAACAGTATTGATGAGCTTGGGCGAACTTTTCTATGTATTTTTGCAATAGAGTTATCGACACGTGTCGCTAAGAAAAATCAAATTTATTTGTCTCTCTTTTGAGAAAAATGAAGAAAAAATTACTGATATCTAAAATAAAATCAGACAATGGAGATGATCCTATGAAACGTTGGATAATTTTCTTGCTTATTTTTCTAAGTGATATTCCAATCGTTGTTCTTGTTGTTACTGAAGTTAAGGTGAATGTTAGGAAAAATAAGGTTGGCCGTTTTGAATGCAGAGAGACTAACTTCTACCATTATCTGAAGGAGAAATTCAGTTTTTCGATAGTATAATTAGAAATCTATAGTTTGAGGATGGATAAAAACTTATCTAAATTACTGTTAATTTCTCCAGGGACGAACTTCTAAACTCGTAAAAAATACGTAAAATTACTTTTTTATAGCTGACGTTATTTTTTTGCATATTAAGTTAAAATAATTTTTTTCTATATTCTAACTGGACAGTTAGAGAAGAGATCGATTTTATTTCTCTTTTTAAATGCTTAGTTATTGCATATTCCATATTCTTTTCGCTCTGTTGCTCTAATCTCTATGATTTACTCTAGCTATGTGTCTGGTTCTTTATAAAATCTTCTATTTACAGCCAACTCCATATTCAAGCCGAAATATTTCCTCTTTCATGACAACACTTGTTGAATATATGCCAACTCTGATTCGAAAAGAAAAATAAATCTGTCGTATCGGAAATTCATCCCTAGGTGTCAAAGAATTGATTCCTTGACTCCTTTGCTTTCCTTGAGTGCATACAGACTTTCTGAATTATTGGAAAGTCTGTAGGATTTGTCCAATATATGCCTCATCCGATCGAATATGGAAGTAGAAATTGTGAAAATAAGGTCAAACTTTTATGACATAAAAAATGGATTCAATTTACGACTACAGTACGATAATCATATGCAGTGTGATAATTACATATTACACTTTCAAACAATTATCCAATGTGTCTTTGTAAATTGGATATGGAAAAGCACTCAGCTAATTGCTTTGAAGAACTAAATTGTATCCAATATGTTTAAATACATTTCATTCAAAACCAGTAATATAGGCAGAAAAATCTGGATGAGAACCAAGGCAAGGACTGTAACGCAAATATGAATGTGGTTCTTAAAAAAAGAATGCATTTTTAAATGTTTCTTTCATATAATCGTACCAAATTAATTCCAAAGTAGGTTGTAATTTTATATAATCATTCATCAGTAGAAAGCGTTTTTCGATAAAATACCTTTTGCACTACGACTTACTTAGAGAAGAATTAGAATAGACATTCGTAAGCTTTAATAATTTTGAAGAAAGCTCAAATATTTCTCTTTTTCTGAATTTCGTGATTGAATTTTAAAAGGAAAATGTTTTTGGAAAATGTTTCTAAAACGGATGGATATTTCTCTAGTAAATTTCTGATTTCTAATCCCTTTCTAAGGGCTTTAATGTTAATATATGCCAATATGAGAGTATTGGTATGTCAAAATATGTAATATTTCAAAGTTTGGTTTCTTTAACTTTAATGCTTGATTTTTAAACAAATTATCTTAGACGTTTGTGGTTTGGATTCTTCAATCTCCCTGAATTCTGTTACACATCATGTTAAACTATTGTACTGTGAGATGGTCCAGTCATCGAAACAGGAAAAAAATCCCACGGGAAGTCCACGAGACAAAATATCAAATATGTACAATGGGCGATATGCTTGCATATCGCCTCAATATATGGAAAGTGTTTATTTGTCGTTTTTCCTTTTCAAGAGCAGAAGGTGTTTGCCTTTGAAAGTTTTCCCTCACCGTCGGCTTCCAAATCACACAAATATCCGTGATTCATAAAGTCGTGATTTATGGATTCCCATTCCTTTGACCATCGAACGTGAACTGTTAGTCAGACGGACGTTGGACGCTTTATCGCAGCCTACTGACGACTATGAGATCCTCTAAAATATTACATTGAATATTGTGTCATGTATGTGTTAATATCTTGACTAGTTCAGTGAATCACCAAGTTGTCATAAAATATGTTTCACGCCATCACGCCATAATATCTGTAAATTATATAAGTTACGTTTACAAATTATCTATCGTTCCATTACTTTAAAAGGGAAAAACTTATCGATATAGTCGATATGAATCAACGTTGCAATTATATCTCTTTAGTTGATCACTTCATTGTTTAATTTATAATTGAACAATGAAGTGATCCAATTAATCAATCCTTCCATATATCTGTAGATGACAAGCGTTTCATAGAACAATTTTGTGTGCGTTTTTTGTTTTCTTTGTTCTTTGCATATTATCAATAATAATTCATACCTTTAGTCAACAATATCATCAAATAAGCTGAAACAATCAAGTTGTTTTTCTTTCTAAAACGAGTAACAATGGATTTACATCCATCAACAATGTTATCAAACCCAATAATGAAATCTTCCATTGAAAAATGTTTAATAGAATATTTGAGGTGATTTTGTTGAAAATGATAGTCGTTTGAATGGTTTGTGTGATATGTTTAAGCGAATAATTTCATTCTTATGTTTTCATTACATTTCATACTTTTATTCATCGACTGTGATTTGTTTGTTTTAGATCTGAACTATGTATTTAAATAATCTCTCAAGACTTAACTATATGCATAATTAGTATATTATCGTTTATAAAATTTACTAACTTTCATTTCGGGCATCTTATTGCGTGTTATATTTTGATTTCACAAGCCCAAAATGCAATGATATTTCTGATTTCTTGTTTGTTGGCCCTGAACTTCACTTTCATTCCAGAAGGCTCCTCCGTTACTTGCTGTCGCGCTGTTCTTTTCGAATCTCAGATCTTCCAATAATTTTATTTTTTCTCTTTCGGGATAGTAGTACCTTTATTGGTCCTCAAACTCCACCCACGGAACCCATTAAATCCTCCCGAGGTCTCTCGAAAGAGCATCCGCGCTGCCAAAATCAATGACGGATTTAAAGTTTTGATCCGTCCGTGCTTTAATAACACCTTGCGGCTGAATTAAGCTGTTTCTCCATACTTGATCGAAATTTGTATAAAATGATCGTAATTGAGCCAATGGCTTTTTTAATCCCCTTAATCAAGACCGATAGTTTTGATGACTCTGCGTGTGTTTGATGGTAAAGTAGACCTGAGGCATAATTTAATTTTTCTGAAAATAATTTTAAGATGATTTTTATAGAAAATATTATGAAATTATCAAAATAAGTTGAGTCACCGTTGGATGTTGCCTGAAATTCGCTACTTCCAATGTTTATGCCTTTTTGAATGTATATGCCTTTTTGAATGTACATATATGCCTTTTTGAATGCATATGCCTTTTTGAATGTATATGCCTTTTTAACATACGCCTTCTGAATGCTGTTAGTCTCAGTCAAAAAAGAACTCAATCTCTTACCATCGATCTATGTTTTATTATCCTGAGGGGATACTGATAAAGTTGTTTACGAATCCATGGTATCCAAGTAAACTCACATCGATAATTGCGTTCATAATTCTGAATTTCTTGGATTTAAGTCAAGTTTTTCTTGGAACCTAAGAAATAAATACAAGCAACTGCATAATTAAATCGTGTATTGGAGCCGTTAGATTTTATTATACTCTCAGATATGTAAATTTTAGCCGTTTATTTGTCTGACAAACAGCCTTCGTTGTCAAGACGATTTGTAGATTTTTCTCTGCTCTTCAAACAATCAAGTCTGTTGCCCTCATGTCTCTATATCATATTACGTGATTTATTCACGAGACGTAATTACTTCTCCTATGCATTTGTTTTATGTGGTCATCCATGCGGCTAGATGTAATTAAAGGAGAGTGTTTCCGATTCACAAGATTGTGCTTCAGATTTATATAACTTTTTCTTCTTTTATGTATCTAAAATTCTAACGTTTATTGACGACTTTGTGCGTGTTTTCTTCATAAACGCTTTCATTTTCTCCTCATTGATACTTGATCCCTATTGTGATATTTTCACACGATTTTATTTATTTTATTGATGCTGACCTTGAGGACAATCCAGATGTGCTACTCGGGGACATTTCTCCCATTGTTTCTTCTGTATTTTGATTCTTTTCGATCTTCAACTTACTCTCTCATCGATTTTAAACATCTCTTGGACATAGCTAGCTTAAATTAAACTGGTTTTCATGATTTTTTGTGGTGTACCGGTAGCAATGCTTAGTAATTGCGTTTTCTTTAATATAATGTATTGGATTTTCTCGCTTTTGATGTTGCTCCGTTGCTAAGTTGTTGCATTGTTTACAAGGATATGTTTGTATTATTTATTTGTTAATAGAAACAAAATTATAGTGACCATGGCTACTTTGATTTGTATGCTCACTGATCCTTAGCAAAGTTTCAGTGAAAGAATTTATCATAACAATTATTTTTATACATTTAAACTTCGTATTATATTGAGAAAGCAACTCTTTTTTATCTAGTTGTGACGTATGTTTTTAGATATCATGCGCATATAAAGTATTTCATTAAAGTTAATCTTACGATATCAAATTAACATGCTATCGTCGACAGGAAACAATCAATACATTGTGTATGCCATGAATGTAATTAAATGTTTCCGTGTTGTCTGTTTTATTTCTCTTAATGATTATATTTCGTAGTCACATCAACTCGAATTTTCAATATTCATTAAAGGTGTAGTTGAAATCCTTTTGCTTGTGGTAAATAGATCTTGAAGAGAGAACAAATTGGTGCAAAATATCTGTAAGATTTCGTTAAGCTCAATAGTAGTAGAAAGACATGTTTCTTTCTTGGCGAATAAGACGAATAAATTTCTCTCGGGCTCTCGGGTTGTAATAATAATAATTTGCATTTATCCAACGACACGCATATGCATATATAGGACATGTCAATAATATACAATCAATCAAATCAACACAACACAGTCAATACAAGCAAGTCATTATAATCACATTATAACATACATTAGAGTAATGATGCAGCAAAAAAAATTTTCTTAACCAATTTTCACAAACACTTAACACATTTCATCTCTACAACATATTCTGGTTCCCCTCTTTTGAAAATTCATGAACACTCTAATATGACTTTGTTAGAAGATATTTCTTACTGAAATGTACCATTTTATTCTTTTTGATAGAGCTAGGTAGATTGTTATACACTTTTAAGGCCATCACTTCAAAACTTCTTCCAGGAGGACTTAGTCGGTATGGTGGGATTCTCAAATTTTCTTTACCTCTGGTAAAATGAATGTGCAGATCGACCTGTTTAGAGTACCTACCTACCTATATAAGTGTTTGCCACCGACGTTTCGGCCTCGGACTCAGCGGCCATCCTTTAGGGCTTCCCTGAGGATGGCTGCTGAGTCCGTGGTCGAAACGTCGGTGGTATACACCAATTTAACCCGGCAGAGAACCCGAGAGGAATTTATTCAACAGTAGTCTTCTTCTTATGTTCAAAATTATAATTGTATGAAAATTTTTAAATACATTTCATGGATACTTGTATTTTGTTTAAATATTTTCTATTTTTTATAATATAAAAAAAAACTTTTTCGCCGAAATACTGGTTCGCATTACTTCAGAAAAATGTATGAGAGTGTTAGGTCGATCCCTAAATTGTCAGGAATATTGAGTAATCTCTTCTCATTTGGATGGACGCTTTGAAAGAGCAGACTCTTTAAAGAAAATCTTGTTTATGCAACAGTACGGAAATTACCTTAATATGCACAACTGAACACCTATTACTTTTAAAATGCTATTTGAAATATGATTAGGAAAATTTCAATAAATAATACTGCGGAATGTTAATCAAGCAATATCCTTAAAGACCGAACGTTTTAGCTCTCCAGAGAAGAATTTATCAAAATCACTGAGAATCATAACAAATCAATTTATTCTATCAATGTCCTCGCGATCTTAGATTTGAAAACCATTTTCGAGAGTAGACATATGTATAATTTCAGCCATTTATTTATAGTCACATTTTACTGGGGATCTTTCATTTTCTTTTGTCCAAGTCTTGATCATGGCTGTGATGAAATGAAAGCTACGGAGGTATGAGTGAATTATTGCACTAAACAAGGTCTCCCCTTAAGGAATGTCAAGAAAAGTGTAACTCGTAGAGTCATTGTGCTTCACTTGCGTGGACATGTTCCGCTTATAGCATTCTGGCTCAGTGAGGAAAGCAAGGGCAAACTACCTCACTCCTCATCTAGGAAACAAAAGTCTGTAAACGAAAAGAAAATTGAACTTTTGAAGTATTTTTTGCCATCGGATACATAAATGAATAAAGATGTAATTTTTTTAAATATACCCATAACGATATTGGTTAAAGTGATTTGGAAAACATGTGTTTCATATTGAAAGTGTACTGTCGTAGTGAAAGTGGTGAGAAATGCCGTACAGCACATACGTTTGCTTTCCCACATCTCCTCGGCCGCACGCTGTCGGAATTGGTAGAAGAGGCTCCAAGGAGTCCTTGGAGGACAATCGCCTCTTATGTAACATGGCTTCTGTCCATCCTACGATGCATTTTCCACACGTGGTCCCCGCTCGACCTGACTTCCCATGGCAACCGACGGGCGGCAAATTTTTATCAACAGCTGACTTGTTGATCGCCAACAGAACATTAATAGTCATTAAAACAGCAGAAAATAAGTGTTTAGTTAGGTTGCGTATGTCAAGATTTTTAACTAGCGATGCTTATCTGTTTGATAGATATGCCACTGTCACTTAATTAAAACTTGGGCACTTGATGGTTGCTTTAAATTGTGCCTTCCAATAAAGTCTTCGGCAGGAGGTTGGATCCTCAACCCCTCTACCCAAATTTATCCAAGGCTCTGGATGAGGCTTACTAGCCAAGATGAGGAGTGGGGTAACTGACTTTGCTTTCTTTACTGAACCGTAATAAATACAAATCGGAAGTAATATAATGGCAATAACAGTGTCGTCATCTTCATTATTTAATAAGGAACAAATGATTGTCATTATTTAACATAAGTCACACTTCAGGAACTTTCATGTTATCAGAACCATGCGCAAATGAATGTGACAAAAGCATGGAAGGTAAATTTTCCCCTTTTATTCACTCTAAGATGGTTAAACTAGTCAATTCGTCTCTTCTTCTCTTTGCATTGCTCCTTGCTTTACATTATTCATAGGAAATGCTTTTCTTGGGAAAACTCGATGCTCTATATTTAAGTGTTTTTCTTCTTAAATTCCAACTAAATTCCTTTAGTTATTCATCCCTCTGAATTGCTTTCGGTGATGATTTATTTGCTTCGTTATATCGGAATCGTGATTAAAATATACACTCCGTATCCACGGATACCTTCGTTTGAAAGTATAGAGATCTCTTTTCTTACGAGGTACCAAAGATGCTGAGGTAGGTATGTCGTGAGAAGGTGTTTTGAGAAGATTACGTAATTCAATTCGATACCTGGTAAATAAATATTTGAAATAGTATGAACACATTTCTCTGAGATTACGCTCCACTTAAGAAAGTTTTGTTTTTTTTTTTAACTTAACAGCACGTGGTTTTTATTCGTGATACAAAGGGAAATGAGGGAAAAAACAATAATTTATTGGATCGGTAGAGAGTATTAGCTGTTCTAAAAAATGATGATGAGTGAAAAATTCGTGATAAATGTTCTTCTACTTTGAAGTTGATTTAGTTGATATAATACATATAAAAAAATGCAGAACACGCTTATGTGCAAAGAACAATTCATCCTTAATGAGGGATTACGTAATTCAATTCGATACCTAGTAAATAAGTATTTGACCAATATTTCCCAATAATATCTAGTAGCTAAAAATATAATCCCGTGATTCTAAGACTTTCTCTAAATACGATCTCCCGTGCTTCTTCCGTGAGTACGTCTTGACTATAGACAGTGAGAATAGTGACACCTCCTCACGTCTTGTGTGTAAAATCAGAAAGAATTCGTTCAGCTTGGCTTCCGCCCAAGCAGGAAAGCAGAATCCCAAGTAGGCATCGCATTTATTTACTGCAAGATCCACGGAGCTATGCCGCAGACAAGACAGCAAAAAAAACATTAAATATTAATCAATACAATCAGTTTGATGCTACAAATATTCCTGATCTCTCTAACCTGGCCAAACTAAAAGAATTTCCTTTTTCGTTCAATTCAAACCCTGCGTTTATGTGAAACATTCCCGATGACGATGGGATTTTTGGAGTTACTCCCGATTTTCATTACAGATTCTCAGGAAAAAGTACATTAAAGAGATGTTATCTATGAATATAAGTTATTTATACCAGTAGTTCCCGCGGTGCGAGCATCCCTGGGGGTACGAGAGAGCAATTTAAGTTTATCAATTTAAGTTTCTCAATTTGAATGAATATTACCATCTAACCGCTTATCAGAAGCAACGTACCCAACAAAATGTACTATTGTATTACATAAAATGAATAGTGTGTATATATTGTTAACGTATTGGTTTATGCGACAAATTAATTGTCTCGCTATAAATAAATTTTCCCTGTATAATAATAGACACGTATTTTTCAAGAGGAAGTGAGAGCTTATTTTCAGATTCAAGGGGGTGCCCACTTCACCCTCATCACATGGTCAAATCTTGACCAAAGTTCTACCTAGAATGATAAGAAAGCTCACCAAGCATAAAAAGTCCGATGGACTATATGCTTCATAAAATAAAACACGAGTCAGAACGAAGTGTGATCTACTTACTAGGCGCACACAAAAAAATGACAATGCATAACAACCGTAAACTAACGTAGACTAAAATCGATTATTGTGAGTTGTTGGAATAAATTAAACGCGGTTACAATATAACAAATTATTACTATGTGGTATAAACTCGGAGCATTGAACTGTAATATCGTTGGTGAAACTACGCGGTTTTTTAATTTTCATTAAATATCATTAAATATTTCATCAAATTTCAAAATGATTAAATTATTTCATCAAAAGAACCTATACATCTGGTTTCTATATTTCATTTAGTTTTGGATATAATTTATCCTGCCCTTGGGTTGCAGTCGAATTTGTGCTCTCTCATTTTCCCTCCCACGAGCAATCAACGCACGGACTTGATGTATAGTAAAACCTCGTTAACAAGAACCTGAAGGGACGGTAAATCGTGGGTCCTTGTTTGATATTCGAGCAAACGATGTGGTGGCGAAAGATTCTTTAATCTCGTTTAATCTATGGACAAATATATACACACGTATAAAAATATCCAGTTCGAGGATGATT
Organism: Sympetrum striolatum; assembly: GCA_947579665.1. Classification (NCBI taxonomy): domain Eukaryota; kingdom Metazoa; phylum Arthropoda; class Insecta; order Odonata; family Libellulidae; genus Sympetrum; species Sympetrum striolatum. Next base: position 30,427,435 of record OX388347.1, read on the forward strand.
AGACGTAAGCAGATAAATAAATTGACGATAAATAGTCAACCAACTTCAATGAGTATAATTAAAAAATACATAATTTGTGTTGGAAAAGCTTTGAAGATACCGTCAGGGTTTTCATTCGGTAGGACAATGCCGCGCTCAGACCGTAACTGCTAAAAAGCTCGTGCTATAACTGTCTAGTTACGTCTCAGAAACTATTATGCGAAATTCGACTTACAAAAAATTATTGATGTATTTAATAGATCCTGTTAAAGCGTTCGATATAGTTTTGAAAAACTTCTAAACGCACTCCTACCTCGAAGTATTATCTTTGCACATTGAATGTTACTCTTTCAGCAATCTTCTGCTCAAAAAGCTACTTTAAATTCTATTCAATTGTCTTAATTTTTATTTATTTCATCATTGTATAATTTTATTTCGCCTACCCTTGCATATGATTTCATAAGTTTCGATTGCGTTAGCACGTCATTGCAGCAAAAACGGACGTTTCGCTTTAATAGAACGATCCTCACTTCATGGGGCCATGTTTCGTGCTGAACGTATAAGACCTGTTTTCCTGCTGGAACTGTAATTGGGTTCTTTTATGGAGAATATCGCGTAAAGTGAGAATGTTTTAACGAGGGATTTGCTACATGCTAAAAAGAAAAGATAAATGGGACATTAGCGGCCGTTACAGTATGATGATCCCTTCCTAATATTCACTGTTTTTTTGTCTCTGTCTTAAAAAAATTGTCTTTGCGTAGCTTCCTTCACTTCCATCGTCAGCATGGAGATGGGAAACAGAAGAGATGATAACAGTCTTCGGCTGAGCACACATTGGCCTTGATTGATCTCTTGTTTGTCACTGAAAGAGTGCACCGTGTGATGCATTCCATCATGCAATATTTTACTAAGCGCATGCGGTTTTAATCTTAAAAGGTTTCCCAACTAATTGGTATAATCTGGAGGAGCAATTTTCCCTGACGAAGATTTGTGTAGGCTAAGTGGTCGTTAGGGGAAAATCGTTATAAAGACGGTAGCGTAATACTCAAGTTGGACTAGAGAGGCTCATAGCTGAGTTTTATAATAATTCCGTGGAAATGAGGTATGCCTGTGAAGGAAAATGTTTTCAAACATCAAAGTTAAAGGTTTTTGAGCCATTTTCAAGATTTCGTTCGTTAGTTGATTTTTCTAAATAACAGCGTCTCGGGGGAGATACGATTGGAAAATATTCCAAAGGAACTTTAAATCCTCAAAATCTATGGCTGTCATCGGTAACTCGTACCGACGCCTAACGATATCCATATAATTCGCGCTGTTGTGTTTATATGCTGGTCTTAATGTATAAATTTCAACTATGTGCTAATAAGACCTTAAGCCTAATGGTCCATATTTGTGCATTAAAATCTCATGATCAGAGAAACAGCAATACATTTTTACTAAGAAAAGCTCGAACATCGGCTATTTTCATTGCATAACCGCCGGTCGTTGGAAGGGATTTCATTTGAGTCATTCGTAAGAGCTTAAATCATGCTAATGAGAAGAACCGTTATTTTTGGAGTTTTCGCAATTTGAATCTGCATGTATTTACCGTAAGTAAGTCCACCTTAGGGGTCACTAAGGTTGCCCAGCTTGAAATATCATCGTTTTAACTTAATCATTTTCTTCTTAATTTAGCTAAATTTCCTTCGAAGCTATTGCTGTTTTTCCATTTTTGGAAGAAACAGCACAAACAAATAATACTTGCCGTTTGTTTTAGAGAAGAAAATTTGATATTTATAGTTTTTCAGTGGCTTAGAAAACAGTTGTATAAATAAGAAAAAGTTTAAGCGTTCATTTTCAGTAAAGATTTTTAGAAATTACGTCTGTCGATATACTTACTGTGATTAAAATACTCAGGCAATTATAGTTTGTGCATGTCCGGGCATCATCAATGGAAAACTATAGGAGACATTCTCACAATATACGAGGAATGGTATTAACCTAATATGGGCTGGAAGCTGTCGTGTTACCTTTTATGAGTGACATATTTTCTCTTGTTTTCACCTGTTGATGGTTGAATGTGTCGAAATCGCTAATGTTGTCGAAGGTTTCATTTCAAAATTAAGTAACACGTCAGATCAGTGTCTCTGATGCCGCTAGAATCAATCGTCCTTTTTTCTGATCCACTGGGCGAGTTATGTCACTTCTACATCATGCTTGGGGGTCGTAAAAAGCATTCGATATGCTATATTTATTTGCAGATATCAAAATAATGTGTAAATTTGCAACTGAGGTATTTGTAAATGAATAATTATAAAATTTGCTTCAGTCATTCGAAAGTCATCCAATTTTCGATATATTTTGGAATAACCGATCATTCGTTTATCCGATACACCGCACTGTTTCATTGAGGTTGCTCGCCGGTATGGCAATTAATAATTTTTAATCTCTCACTTATTTGCTGGATACACTATCTTGCTAATTTCGTTATATTTTAAAGTCTAAGGACAGTGTGGAGTTAGAGAATCGACTTCTTCGCGAATTCTTCATAAATTTGATGAATTGAGTTTTTATCGCTGTCGTCATGGCGATTTGATAAGTTTGTATCTTCTCCCGTCGGCATTTGTGAGTCATTGTTTACTTCGAGGAAATATGAATGCACCTGTTGTTGTTCTTCTTATCGTCAGAAATCTGCATTTGTTTTTTATCGCCTAAATAAGTATCCCCGATTTTTGTTTGACAATTTGAAAATCGTGATTATGATGGGAATTCAATTGGGAAAGATAATTTTGTTGCATTATGGTCATAAAAATTTAGAAAATGGTACTCAAGAGAGATCGAGATTTTAATTTTATTAGTGATGACAATTCTTCATGATGCATCTAAAGGTTTTTTATACTTCAAACGCTTTTAAAATGTCTGCTACCATATCTTGATGGATTGACCACCCTTCATTTGAATTTTGATCCAGGGCAAAGCAAGATGTATCTTCCAATAACTTTTTTCGAGTCATGGCATTCACCCTAGTACTCCTCATATTATCTTATGATAATTTTATGCTACCCTCTTAAAACTCTATCGGCCAGCATGTGATCTTTCACCATGATTCTATAATGGTTCCCGATAGAGATCCACTATCATTTTATGAATTTGGTAGGACTGGGCTTTCTTGGTGGGATTGGTTCCAAAATTCATTTATTTAATCAAACATCTTCAAGTTGAGCAAACAATTGCACAAAAAACAGCTCTCTAGTTCTCCGATAGAAGGTCCGGGGAATTAAATCATATATGGGAATAGCACCATTTTTATTGATAGGGTCAATGCACTTTGAGATCTTTTTCCTTTTAAACCAGTGATTCTTAACCTTCTTAATGGTCAGCACCCCCTTGAGTCTGAAACTTAGCTCTCGCACCCCGTTGAAAAATGAGTTTGTATTTTATATTTGAAGGCTCCCGGATAGTCATGTGGACAGCGCGTTCGCCTTGGGTGAAAGCGGTCCCGGGATCGATTCCCGGTGGGAGCCAATATGCAAAAGTACTTTTTCTTCTTAAGTAAGATAAAGAAAAATTGAAAAAAGTTGAATTTGAAGCCGATAGGCTGGTAATTCAATAACGCCCAAAAATTAAGAGGGCAAACAGATGTGCTGTTATTTTATTTGAGAAAATAAATGTATTGCGAGATAATTTATTTATTTCACTAACAAATTAATACGTTTGCAATGCATAATATATTATTACATATAATACAATATCTACATTTTTAATGGCCACGTTGCTTCTGATTAACAACTAGGCGATAATTTTCATTAAAAGTTAAGAAACTTTTCTCGCACCCCCAAGGGTGTCCGCACCCTCTGTTAAGGACCGTTGTTTGAAAGCATTTTGAGTGAGAAAAGCGAGTTAATCCTACTCCTCTCGTTATCTTACCTCAGAAACTTCATTTTCAGTTGAGGGATTGAGGATCCAATCCCTCAACCATCATGTAAAGTATTTTAGAAAAATACTATTTCCTTTGTAAAAAGATTATCGGCACCGTAAGTGCTTATCTTCGTCCGAAATTTGATTAGTTTCCAAATCATCCCTGCCAATCGATGCCTCATTCTTCTTAATTCTTAACATTTTGCCCTTCGTAATTTAACCTATTTCTTCATCCATAATTCCTCCACCATCTCCACTCTATCTTTAGAACACTAACGTGCTTCTGTGAGTCAACCGTTAATTTCGCTTTTATCTTTACCAAAGTTTTCCTCAGATTACTATGTCCAGTGTGTCCTCCGAGAATTTATCACTAATTTTGCCTATTTTTTATATCTCTGTCTTAATTTTGCGTCTAAAGTTGATGTAAATAACTGATGAGTCTCGGTAGTTAATTGCATAAACGCACCAGGAATGAAATAATTATGAATTAGTGAGAAGGTGCTGTGGAAAAGCGTGGAGGATTTTTCTTCATGCCTTCTTTAAGCCCTTTGAAAATAAATGAGGGACCACATTATCTCTTCTAATATAAATTATTTTGGCTCCTTATTCCTCAAAATTTCTGATTTATCTGATGAAAATTAAAGTAAATAAAATTAAGCGTGTCCAAATAAGAATTGCGCAGGCTTTAAAAATATCGCTGGAAATCAAATACTAATGCTCCCCACTTGCAGATGAATCCTGAAGTTTATGAATTCATCATCTCACATTCCTTTATAAGTAAATATTATTTGTATTAATGAAGCAGATAACAAAATAAGTGAAAGTATATTTCGTGCTTTCGTACGCAGTTTTCAGAGGATATCAAGATGTAGTCTACAATATAAAGATTCTTTTCTCGTAAATATTGTGATTGCAATGAAATTTCATATTGTTGATAAAATTAATCTTATTTCGCTTTCTAAAGTGAAATTTTTCTATATTTTTGCATTGTTTATAGAAACATACTTTCTCGTTGTTGATAGAAATACAGTGTTACGTTATCGCACTTTTTAGAAAAAGATATTCCTATATTGTTAAATTGTTTAATAAAACAAAATTTACACAGAGACGAATACGATATTATCGATAATAATAAGTACGTGAACCGAATTGGAAATGTGTCGAGCATTCCTCCACAAATTGGCCTTTATGAATTTAAAACTAAGCGCATGTGGACAAACAAAACATGGGCTCAAGCGATTAGGTGGTCACAATAATGACATCCATGTTATGAATCAGCTGCAATTGTTCAAACAACAATTGTATCGTAATATTTGATCGGTTACCTATAATTAAGAAAGAAGTTACTTCAGCTTTGTAGACTTCTTCCTGTTTCGGCTGGCATGTGGATAAGTGTTATCAAAATGTTGTGTCCTCGCCGCATGGGTGAGGAATTGATTCCCATCGACGTGTGTGTGGGATTCCCTCTCCCTTTGATCCACTGTCCCAGGGATGCGACAGCAGTTCAAATTGCGCCCTAGACGTCTTTCGCCAGAATATAGGTCAGTATGAGTAGGATCAAGTTTTTTGTGCAATATCACCGAGAGTAAGCGAAAAGTCCTTCTTTAGCTCTATGCCGCACATTATGAACTGCATTTATGGCGTATTGAGTTTTGACGCAACAATCGACCGATTTCAATTCTTGCAGTGATTGTTCAGTTTTAAAAATTTAAGGCAACAATGCTGTTTAGTTCATTCACTCATTTAATTATGTATGTACACTCCTGGCCAAAATTAACGCACCACCGGTCGTTAGAATCGCTAGGGAGGTGCTGCGTTAATTTTGGCCAGGACTGTGCATTATTGTCATTTTTATTGTTACAATTTAGTTTCTTTTGCTGCGTGAAGTATTCTGTGTTCCATCCGAATAGCTATTAAAGTTTAAAAAGTATAAGACTTAAAAGCTGTAAATCTTTATTAAAATTTTAGTATAGTCTCTCTCTGCTAAGATGGGGACTCTATATCATCTGCCCTAGATTTCCCTCCACCATATATATTCTTCAATTTTCACAGCTTCCAGTTTCTTGGCACTAGACTTCGGATCTTTTGGAGCACGGAATCTTCTAAAATTTCTTGGAAAATTTAAAGGATAAAATACGCGAAGCATCAAAATCTTATCGTGACTCAACCCTTCGCGGTACTTCGTCTTAACATTCAGCGCTTCTCGGAACACACCCTTTGTGGGGCTCGTAATCTGGCTTCGAAATATGCCGGCGCAGTGAATACTTATCTAGTTCAAAGGACCAAATCATTGAACGCAGAGTATTAAACCCGCGTCTGCTAGAATTAGGGCAAAAACTTTGAAATTTGATTTATATCCTAGAATGACGACGGCTAATTTAAATGATAATTTATGGTTTCTTTAATTTTTACATACCAATCCAACGTAAAATATATGAAAATTTAAAAAATAGGGGATGTCTTGTGAAAATTTATCTGCTAAATAATGAAAAGGCCCTCCAAATTTTTTCAGATCAATTTTAATGAAAACATACGACTGACTTATCAACTTGATGATGAACATGAATCCTCGAGAATTGGTCATGAATTTTCATTAAAAATTTTGTGGAAAAAGTGATGGGTTTTCTCTTCATTTAATGTCAAAACTTTTTGTTTAATGAATAATGATTATAATTTTTCAAATTAGAGAAATAAGATGAGGGCGTATCAGAGAGGTTTCGTGGATTTCCTATTATTTTAAATTAAGATTAGAGACGCATTATTCCTGATAAATAGAGGAACTAATAGCTTTCAATTCGAGCTAATTAATTAGCTTCAGATCGTACCGAACGATTCAAAATACTCTTTTCAAAACGGAGCATTGTTACGTAAGGCGTCAGTTTTGATTAGTAGTTGATTAGATTAATAAAAAAGTAATTTCAAGTGGTGACAATTGCTATTTATTATAATTAATAATAATTTCCAATAATAATTAATAATTTTCCATTGATTACTATGGTTACATAATGGTAGCAATAAACTTGAAAAGCGCATCATTGTTCCAAAATGCAATATATGCTAGGCATATCCTTTGTCGAAGGGCATTTTCAGGAATAATAATTTTTATGATGCTATTATAGAGCATTGGTTACACTTTTTTATGTCACCTATGATGGGTTTGATGTGCTTGCAACGAACATAAACATCAATATCGTGCAAACAGCTTATCGGCTTGTGGCAGGTGTTGTTGGCTTCAAGTGATTGACCCGTTTATTTGATTGTTTCGCTCGCAGTTCACGGAACAAAGGCGTCTGAAACGACTTGCCCAAGCGACTAACTTTACCGTTTTACGTTCGAGTACGAATTGCCTAACGTTCCTGATTGCATTAATAATATTTAGAAACTTCTTTACTTCTTTTTTATGATTACATAATAGCGTCGTATAGTATGTTTATTGAATTATTGTATTAAATTTTAATTTAAACTAAATGGCCTAGATTGGCGCTTACTCGAGTTTTACAAATTCATCACCAAAAATGCTATCAACAATTATCAACGATCACATAGAAACCCAATCTAAATCTCTTCGTGATTTTGATGTCAACAATTTGTTGCGGTAAAAATGCGATAGTGTTGCATCATTTAGTATTTCTATCAATAATTACCAACAATCCCAATTTTATTGACTTCTAGATTCTGGTATCAACAATTTGTTGCGGGGGGAAATTACGCAACAGTGCTACGTTATTTAACATGCTATTAACAATCAAAGCAACAATCTAATTCGCTTCCTGATTCTGGTATCAATAATTGTTAATGTAAATTGTTTTGTGTTCATCATGCAACAGCGTCGCGTTATTTAATTGAAGCTCGTAGAATAATTTCCGTTTTATTATTCAGTTACCTCAAGGCATACATAGTTGCTTCTGTATTTTCAAGAAATAGTGTATTCAGTGGTGCCGTGCTGTGGGCCTTATCGGTTGCGTACTCATTAACTCCAGAATCCGGTTGAAATTGCGTTGTTGTTTAGGAAGTGGTCGGCGATAAGGGCTTTCAGGTGGGAAACTCATTTCGAAGGTCTGTCTGTGTTGGGACGTGGAATAGCTGTCGTCGGCAACCGTTTTAAAAACCAAAACGTGCGAGACCACTATGACCTGAATTGAGTGCAGAATCAATAAAATCTGCCCGCACTTGTGGAAACACATCGCGAGAGATACAAGGGAAGCTTTTCCCACTCCGCAAATGGTTTTCTCTTTGCACTCCGTCAGAACTAAAGAGATTACGTCCAGATTGCAATTTTCAGTAGTTGAGTATCCTAAAGGTGGTTCCCGGGATTTTGTATAAGAAAATTAGTATTCTAATTTTCCATTGTTTACTTAATTCAAGTTGTTAAAATTTTTTCATCATTTCATTTACAAATACATTATTATTTCATTATATTGACCAGATTGAGAGGAACCTCTGATTTATTTATCTATCTTCCCATTTATGAAAATAGTATTTTTACATTTATTTTATATTATTATTTTTTTATATATTTTATTATTATAATTATAATTTTACTTACATTTATTCAAATTTTATTAAATTGATGGAAATAGGATTTAACTGGTAGATTTTATAGTAGAGGTTGTCTTTAATCCCGTCGTTAGTTGTTATTTTGACGACTAGATTGAACCGTTTATGTTCAGAAAAATTGTTTTGTCTCAAATTTTCCTTGACAACAGAGTTTTTACGCTCTAAGGCAGTATTAAATTTTTTCGATAATATGTTTCAGAGTCAGATGTTTTGAGCGAAGCTTTCAGGTACATAAACAGTGTGAGTTTGGCTTCAGATCAATGTTCTTGCACATTATATTTTCCTCATGTAGGTTTTACACTTCAAATGTTACTGTACTTAAGATGGTCGTCTAAGTATTTTATTTACTCTGGCGATTTCTACTGATTTAGGCGTTTCGTTTAGAATAAATATCATTTGATACAAATATTTAAAGTGGCTCAGTTATTTGGAAAATTGATTGAGCACTGATATATTTACTTGGAAGTGATCACCTGAGTGTAATTTATTTAACATTGAATTTTTATTTAAATTGCATATGACAGTTGAATCAACTAAGTTATCCTTAAACGTCTAATTAAATGAATTATTGGTTATGCAAATTAAAATTATACCTTAGTTACTGAAATCTCCATTAAATCAAATGAGAATCGTTGTTTAGTCCCTGCTTTAAATAAACAATTAACCACTTATCTTCTGTCACTCATTCTGGACTGACATTGTTGCTAAGAAACTCCCTCCTTTTGGTGCAAGATACGGTGCGCAACAAGTGGTCGTTTACGCAACAATGCAGGTATCGGTGCACCAAAACTCCCAATAGAAATTGGGCGGCAAAATTAAAATAAAATTGTTACTTCGCGAGCCCTGTTCATAATATCCTATCTTTTATCGAACGATTTTATTCGGAAACGTGCTTAATAAGGTGAGATTGGAGCTAGAAAGTCTCCTCATATGTGAAACTCATTTGATTCTCATTTTATACTCAAGTAGCTGGGATATTGGAAATTAATTATATAAAAGAGGATAGGAAAGTGTAATCTACTAATGAGATTTTAATAATCAACTCAACTGAGTCTCACCTGAATGGAAACACCCAAGAAGGGAATCATGCAAAACCTACGGAACCTACTGATAAAAAACTTACATAATCTTAAAGGAAAATGATGTAATAATACATGAAAATAAAAACACGGATAAAGAGCGAAATTTGAAGCAAAAATTTCGATTCAAATAATTTCAACAATTTGTGCTGATATTGAGGAAATAATTAATGCCGCTAACATAAAATAATTATGCAAATTACTTAATAATATTCGTTAGCTATAATAACGTTAAATCGGCAATTCTTAAGTATGAATTGGTGAATAGCATTATTTATTTATTTATTTATTTACAATTTTAGCCGCAGTTAGACAGCAGTCTTGTGGCAGCTTATCTCTATATATAAAATAATACAATTAGTAATTAATACACATTCCTTCAATAATACGATAAATTAATAATGCCAATAAAAGAAAATAATCACATTACTGTAAATAATCATACCTTATAATTTTTTTTGTATATATATAAAGTTTGTAATTTTGTATTTTCCCCTACACCACTGCCACCAGGCCTGATGGCCTAATCGCAGCGTAATTTAAATAAATAAATATAAAAAAAAACAAATAAAAAATATCATTGCAGGTCATCCGAGATTTTTCTTGGTTCCTGATAGGCCTTCACGGCTTCCGTGGCGGTCCTGGGGCACACGAAGTCCCCGCCGTACATCACCCTACCTAAACACCCATTCCACAATTATCTGAACATATACTAGCAAGTTCACGCTACAACAACACAGAACATTTCTTCTTAAATGATTTTGGATTTTTAGGAAGGGACTCAAAGAGCGTCCAAGGTAACTTGTTCCACTCTGCTATGCCTCTATTCAAGAAAGAGTATTTAGCTATATTGGTTCTTTGCGGCCTAAGTTTTATTTTGTGATTATGACTTCTTCCTAAAAAGTTTGGTGTTTATAATAAACTTTTAAAACTTTCCCATTCCTTATTACCTACACTATCTGGTAAATACAGCCTAGCCTGTTTGTTTTCCTCCTCTTCTTCAGCGATTACCATCCGAAGATCTTTAACATTTCTGACACGCTATCTGATTTCTTAAATCTACCCATAACGTAACGAGCTGCCTTTCTTTGAACTTTTTCTAACCATAGCTAGCACTAACCTTATACATCAAGGTGACACGATTATCATCCAGATATTCATCTTCTTTCTATGGACCATAGGCGAAGGGGATTTATCAAAATATTACTTGTTTGTATTCAATAAAATCGCGGGTATTAAAAATATAGGTCTCCTTAAAATATGCTATAAACATGTGTGTGTGTCCTTTCCCTGCCTCCCGCTAGAGGCGCTGTGACGGGTTTGCAAAAACCGCATCTTCTTCATTTGTGCGCATTTCTCCATTGGCCTAAAGGAGAGCGAACGGAATTAACATTTCAGTTGCGTTCGGACGGCCGATTATGACGTGCACAATCGTCGCTAGGAGAAAATAAATAGATATCTCTCCCACGTGCTTTCGTAGGATTTATCGAAAGTTTCCATGCCAACGGCTGCTAAGGCGATTCTCCGAAACGAGCGATGGCTGCGAATTCAATTGCATTCGAACATTCTGCAGGCTTTGATCCTCCACCCGTGATTCCTTCTGGAGGAAATCAATTTTCTCTTTGTCTGAGGTCGGCGCCATTGAGACCGGAAGACGCTGTTTCCGTGTCGCTAGGCGACCGAAAACAAAAAACAAGTACGACATGGAGAATTCGAGAAAACGATTGATGAAATCGGCACTATTTTGCGCAGAATTCTCACGAAATAATGATTCGGACAATTAACCGCCTTTTGACGCTTTCCGTCGAATATTTATTAGGTCATTGGATTAAGTCTTTCGTATTAATATATGTATAAGGTCACTGATTATAGAATTTTATGTTAAATTGTCGTCCCTCAAGTCAACCGAGAAACCTGCCTCTTTATTGAAAAACTATTAGATAATCAACCAAGTATTTAAATAATTATTTTATTGCTACGATTCTTTACAAGATCCTCGTTCTCAACGTAAATAAATTCCTTTAAGATTCTTTGGCTTATTTTCCATACTTTTTCGTCAAATTCCCCAATAATCAGTTCTCATCGCCTTTCTTTACCCTAAGAGGGTTTACGGGGGCCTTCCTTGTGAAACCGAGTTTTTTTTTAATTAATGTTTCAATATTGAGAACTACATTTTTATGTTACATTAAACATGTTGATCTCTTAATCCTAGGTTTCTTAGACCCCCAAAGTAGTTTTCTTTAGCCAACTTTTTCTAAAGTCTTTATTTCAAATTTTAAATTACGAAAATTTAGATGTTGGACTTATCTGTCTCCGTATCACAGCAATAAAGTCTCTTTATTATCCTTGTAAAAATGAAAGCAAACTCTTTTCATAGATGAAAAATTTCTTGGAAGGTAATATAAAACTCAACGTTACGCTTCATTTGAGTGTTGCAGTCTTATCTTCGGAAGTTATCACGGGATAAAATTTTAAAATTTCATATCGGATAGTCTTACTTTCACAGAAGATAGAAAGAATTGGGGGAAATTATATTTATATATATATATATATGTCTTTTTTATAAGTCGGCTGTTTCTTTAATCAGATAATTTAAGCTATTATTCGTGATATCTTTGAATTTCCCAATTATTTGAAAATGTACGCCTTGGATAGAAGTTTGAAAATACTTATTTAAGAATGCTATCGAATTTGTAACGTCTGGGAATATATATATAATCATCAGCCATTTTCAATCCGTGGAATGCCATCTCAATTGTTTCACGATTTCCTCTATTCGGGTTTTCCCGTTGCCAGGTTACGTCTTGATGATGTTAGTTACCAAGACGTAATTAATCACTGTTCTACATCTCCATTTGTTTATTATGTGATATCGTCTCAGAGGCTGATCCCTAGGAATTTCTTTGCATTCACAAAAGCCAATAGTATTCCATATTTTTTTAAATTTTCCATCGCTGCAAATCAACACAGTTTGAGCGAAATTTGAGAATAATTTAGGCCGTTAAATCTGCCATTCAAAGGAGCACCGATCAAAGGTCCTAATACGCCACAGCGCGTAGACCGTTAGCCGAAAAATCGTAATCCGAATCATCAAACACTTTGAGAGAAATACAGTATTTAGTCTCCGGACTTATAAATTCTGTATAAAGTTGCACAATTTGTTCAATTTTTTGTTTCACTAAATGTTCAAAGCAACTGAAAATAATAACAGACGTTTACAATCACCACTATCAATCGGTAGTTGCTATAAATATAGCAATATTCTTTTTGCGGCAATACAGGGAAGTATTTACAAGAAAATACTAAAATTAAAGTGAAAATCAAATGAGAATGTCGGATAAAAATACGTCTTTGGAAGTATATGATATATTTCTAAGTATACTTGTGTGCCAATCTGATTTCTCGAAGGAAAATCTGGAAAATGGATGCTTGGGCAAAAATGCATTCTTCCGAGAAGATATGAGTGAGTAATAGGCTAGAAAAATAGGCATCACTGTGCATTTGTCCTATACCGCACGTTGATTAATATCTGTTGGGACAAATATGTAAATATTGACCGTTATCTGTAGCAAAGGCCTGTATCAGTAAACTATGGTTGTGGGATGGACCGTTAATGGGAAACCCCATTCCAGAGTACTCCCTAAAATCTCTTAGGTAATCATAAGACAAAATTACAAATAATGCATTAATACCCGTGAAAGCAGCAAATAAATAATGATATTCTGGAAGTCCATCTAACTAAAGAGCCAAGGGGTTCTTCGAACTAATCCATCCCCTTAACCGAAAAAGAAAACCATGGGGGAACTTAGGGAAGGGAAAAACTCCGTGGCACTTTTCTGATTTCTCTAGGAAACTAATCCGTGCTGAAAATTTGCGAGGGTCTCCATTCCAAATTCGCGGTTCACGAAAGTGTGTTTTGGCCATCTTTAGCGATAGCTTTGTGCTGAAATCGAAACCTTTAAAGAAAATCGGCTCCCCTTTGGTCTTCTCCCTAAACTTTGGGGTCGCTTATATGGTTGTCGCAGACGCCAAGCCCAAGAAATGCCCCCTCTTTCCCATACAGAAATCCCCAGAAGAAGCTTTAAGGGATTTTAGGGTTGGGAAATAAACTAGCAGATCTTTTGCACTGAAATATTTCTATTTATACCAAAAAGGCTTTAATGATAGACTCTGCTTCTGTTTGGCGGTAATTTGGTCAATTTACATTGCTTGTAACTCATTGTTGCCCATTGTTGTTTGTTTGTACGCATTGGTATTCATTTTATACAGATATTTTGGTTTCTACATTGTAAGATAATTTGTTAGGAGAAGAAAAATAATTCATTTGAATAACAAATTTTGTTCAACAAGCTATTATCAAGGGATATATCATAGCAAATTAAAAGTTTGAAGGTCGTTAAATCAATTCTAATTTAATAATTACACTTTTTCGTGTAATTACTTCAAAATGATTTCCATCAGTATGAAATGGCCCTATTACATTCCAATTAATGTCATCAAAGAGTGCACGCTAGGGTGGATCGAAAAAGCTTTTTTTTAAATCCGTCAACGGCTATTAGTTTGTGGTTTGGGGTATAAATAATTTCAACTCGATCGGATAATGTCCTGAGGCTGCGAATTTTAGTCAAAATTTTAAATATTTTGTGAAAAATGTCAAATTTTTGCATTATTTCCTGATAGTTTCTCAATGTTTCCAAAGTGATTTAATGGCAAAAAAATACATATATTGCTATATAGTTGCTTAATATTGAAGATTTAGTACGTTTCAATCAAGGAAAATGGTTTCTCAGTTCGCCAAAATTCGTCAAAATACGCAAAATATACAGAAATCTTACGGATGTTGGTTAGACAGTAGGGTGGGTCGTTTTGTCTTTTTTCTGATAGAATTGTAACACTCGGTAATAGTGGAACACCCACATTACATATATAATTTTCTTTCCAAATCAACTACTATCTTTTGTGAGAATTTTTACCTCGAAGTTTCGAAATTTCGTCAAGAAACGTTAAAATTGCAAAAATATTTTAGTTCGATTCAAACAAATATTTTTGGATAAACGAAAACTGTCACTCAAGCTTTAATATGCCACCTATTTGCTTCTGTATGGGGCAGAGATGTCTCCTATGGGATCAGAATAGGAGGCGAATTAAATTAGAATTAATTAAATATAAGATTGTTTGTATCTCTTTCCGTTCTCGTCTCGTGCACTGCACGCCCTTATGTGCAAAGTCACCTCAACCCTTTCCTTGTATCACTTTAGGTTATAAGACCATGATGAAAATAGTTTAATGATGTGCTATCCTATGCAATTACAGCTACCATAGAATACTTGGGGCATTGCAATGTATTGCACCTTATCTAAGAACAAAATATTCTAATTGATCAAAACTTTTCAAGAAATTGCGGTTCAGTAATTGGGAATGTAACCGAATAAGGTGTTCCTTCAACTTCATGCTCGCCAATGTTTTCAAATTTTGAGTAATTCGAATGATATTTGAAAGCCTTATTCGCATATAAAGAGAGCAAAATTAGGTGAGAAATAAAGCGTATATTTATATGCTTCCTTTTATTCTAATTAAGAATTAAAATATTGATAAATATATTCTAAATTCTTCCTTTATTATATCGAGAAGAGAGACTGATCGCAAACTTCTTGTTGGTGTTTCCTTTGACATTCCTATCTGAAAATAGGCATTTTCTACTATAGTTTGTGAAGAATATGCGTTTAAATTGTACTGGAAAAATATTTTAATAACCTCGATGTTACCGCCTGTGCATTGCTGGTCCTAATATTGGACTCGTTGTTTACGCCATTTTAGTTATTTCTGATTTCCCATTATTTATGGCATTACTTTAAACTTTTTCTTGCGTATGAAATGTATTTACTGTGCATTTTCTTCCGTTTCAGCCTGAGAGTCAATCAAAAGAAAAGACGAATCTCTCCATGGCCAGCTTTAACTACATAAATTCCATCATTGGGAGTGGTGTTATTGGTGAGTATCCTTGTCTTGACTTATCCCTTCGTCATGTTATTACATATATGTGTAAATTATAACAGACTAGCAGAGGTTTCTGTTAAAATTTAGCAGGAAAAATGGGGAAAGATAAATTGCAACACGTAAATATAACATTAAAAACATCCATTGTTGAAATATTTATAAATCTGTGTCAACAATAACTCTTCTTGAATTATATATTTGTCTCTGTAAGGTATCACGGAATAACTCCTTCGATTTTTAACGCACCTAATGACCGTCCGTATAATTTACCAGTTATAAATTGCAACTTCTGATCTAACATCAACCCGAATGAAAAGTTCACAGTTGGAAGAAACTGTTTTTTCATCTTCTAAAGCGTTACCCGTAAAATATGCAAGCTAATTTAATGGCAATATTTGACAAAGTTACTCTAATCTAGTGAATATTCAGTTTCTCTATTATGTTATTATCATGTATTCAATTTTTTTTACTATTGATGCATTTCCTGTTGTTACATTTGAAACTCATCTCGCGATTGTTTTCTATTCGTGAGATACTGATTTTTATGTAAATATGTCACACTTGTTCATTCTTTTTTGTAAACCTCCATCAATTTTTCTTGTTGTCTTTCATAACTCTTTTAACCTACTTTCATCCTAAAATTTAGCTATCTATCTGTAGACTTTGCAGGTTTTTTACACTCCCCTTCTAGTGAGTGTTTTCCTGCAGTGGACAATTTTCCTAAGCTCTTAGCTAAGGTTTTTTAATCCGCATAGTAGTTTTCTTCTTTGTACTTTTGCAAGCTATCTATTTCCGTTCATTTCTCATACGACAAAGGGTTGGATGTAAGAAGAGACTACCTAGTCTCAATCTCGCCATAATAAAGTCCTTTTATTATTATTATTAAATAAAACATAAAGTAGTGAGATTTTTTTGTAAACGATATTAAGTTAAATTTGCTGAGTAGATATTCTAATTGCAGAAAAGTTTCCAATATTCACACGATGAATATAACTGCATTTAGCAAATCGCTAATTGCCCATGAATATTTACGTAGCTATTCATTATTGTTTGCTTTCTATATCAACGTATCAGAATCCGAAAAGGAAGATTGAGCTCATTCTACTATCATTTACGTTTATTTACTAAGTAAGAAACTTGTTCTTTTTACATATAACTCTATCTCCGATACTAATTTCACAAAACCAGTTGTAAGTATTATAAATAAAAATGAGTTGCAACTTAGTCGAAATAACATCCCTTCTTTCTAGAGTTTATTTATTAGCAACCGAATCCGAGACAACAATGGGGGTCGCCTCATTACCGAAAAGAAAGAGAAACGTCTTACGGATGTAAATATAAATAACGAATTACTATTAAACCGAGCGTAAAACATTAAAACGTCTTAAGAAGAAGATACATTGCAGTTTTGGCAATCGACTGAAGAAAGTGAGGTGGAGATCCGTTTACATTTCGCGTTTATTCTTAAGGGGTAAGTTTCTGGGTTCGAACTCGAGCCTTATTCTCAAAGATCAAAATAGTTTTTCCCTCCCTCCCTAAGGAAAGTAGAATATTTAACAATAATTTCGTGAGAAATAAATTTTACATACATTTTTATTTATTTCTAGGATGTTAGTGTGTTTCTCATTGATGTTTTGTTTATTCTTTTAGCCACTGAATCAATAAAATTCCTTTTTGTCTGAAACTATGATTTCTATTTTGTCATTGCTCAAAACTGTTTCTGCGTGTCTCGTATGCAAATTCGTAATCGATAAGTCATTGAGAGTAAGTAGGTCTTGATTATTGCGTCAGAATTAAAGAGAGACGCCGAATGTGTTCACACATTGCGCGCGACAGTGCGAACTACACATTTTCGACGACAATTATTTCATTATCAAAGTTTATAATTACTTTGAATGCACCCTTGATGATTTCCTCGTATTTTATGCTCGTACACACAAATACAGTCGTTCCGTTCTTTACAATTACCTTGTAGTATAATTAATTAAATAAAGAAATCCTATATAATACTTAAGTACTTTTTATCTGGAACAGAGTTAATTCTGCGTGTACTAAACCCACAACTTCAGTCTGAGAGAATTATATATTTAATCAAGTTCTTCATCATTCGAAATTATAATTTCCAATGTCAACCTCTACGTGCTCACAAATTATCTTGCGTGATTAAAGAGAGTTCGGTTGTAATTGGACGCCATACGGTATAGTAACATCTGTTACATTAGCAGAAGTTGAGGTCTCGATGAAAATGTCCACTGTCAAAGGCGAACGCGCGATTGGTATGACGTAATAATTTCGTTAATTTTCTCCGATTTCTGCATGCAACTCGCGAGAGGTTTAGAGAAGTCCATTGCAATCGCTCGTGGCACGATGTGCAGTTGCTGCAACCAACAAAATAATCGTGTTCTTGCCATACCACCTTTTTGATATTCATAGCGAATGGCTAACTCAAGTGACTATCTCTCCAACTCGTATTATTTCTTCACAACAGTTTTTCTATGCGAGTTATACCAATAAGGACTTGGCACGCCCAAGTCGGTCACTGAATAAGCAAATTATCTGCGAATGATGTAGATTATTAATTTATAATTTCCAAAGCTTAAGTACTAAAGTACTAATTCTTCAATCTATTCATAATCTTTCTTGATTGATATTGTCAGTTCGTATTCCTGATTTATTTAGGATGGCTTTAATTAATAACAAATTATCTTTAATGAATGCCGAAAATTTCTAAATATTTGTAATGAAGAATCAAAAACTCAATAACGTCTGTATTCATTTCTTGCTCTGGTGCTATACAATCTGTTTTAATATACCTAATGCATGGGACATCGAAATTTTAGATTTTTATATTTAAATATACGGCAAGGGGTGTAGTAACACCAATGTTTCAACCTAATCTAATCAAAGTGATGGACCGCGGAATGAACGACCAGAAGTCAGTATTCGAGACTAGGTCGAATTACAGAAAAATGTTCTTGGCGTATGTGTGCGTCGGGCCAACCCCACTGCTAACTGGTAGGTCGCTGAGAGTGTCTTTTGGTTGGCTATGAAGACATTTGGGTGTAATTTTTGGGTTTATTTCACTTTCCTTATCTCTCTTACTCACTTTCCTTAACTCTTTTTGTGTCACCATTTTAGCGGGCCGCGGGATTTAAATTCGATGTGATGTGAGTTTCCTCACTCCACTCAGTTTAATTGAACGTTTTATTCTCTAGTTATCCATTCGCAAGAAATTTAAAGTATTCGAAATAGGTACTGCTCTTGAACTGAGACCCTTCGGTAACAAGGAGATGAACAAATATTTACGTAAGATCCTCTCTGAAGCGGTGAACAGCTCAACCTTATGAAGAGCGCGAGACGTGGTCGGAAAAATTGAAAGTATGATTAGCATGGATAAAAATTTGTCTGTGGATCTCGCATAACTCATCAACTGCGAAAACTAGAAACGGCCAAGTCGCGAGTGATTTAAATCAAGCACTATAACGAAACCGAGGACAAAACGTTCAGTTGATTGCTGGCGGGCTGCATTGCATAAAACTACAGTTTAACCTTGAATATCACTAATTGTCCTTCGGTTTTCCTTTCTTAATTGGTGCCTTTTGTGCATAACTCAGGAAGATTCTCGGAGATTTCTTATGCAAATTAAGTTGCATGAGCGCGAGAAAGTCGTAGATGACAATTTTACCATTCCAGCTACTTATCTTCATAGATATATATAGCGTTTAGGTTGAATCGAAATGTGCCCTCATCTAGTGATATTATTTTTCCACTTATTTTAGACTTTTAGATGTTTTAATCATAATACCACTCCGAGTATCTTAAAAGGGTTCTAACTAAGATTACCACTCCCAGAATTTCGGGAATCTCCCGAAATGCGGCCGATTTGTACACTTCCCTCCCGGCGGGATATTATAACCTGTAGGAGTTTATAAAATATATAAATAAGTCTACTGGAATCTCCCAGAATTTTTATCTCCAGAATCAAAATGCTCCCGAAATTAACCGCTCGTTTTTCCTTGGGATTTTTCCCGGGTGAGCAATTCCCCTTATGAGCAATATATCTACCTTTAACCCTTTCCTCGTAAGATAGCAACCCTAGTTGTTATCATTCAGTGCTGTTTATAACTCAGTAGGGTATACCTTTTGTATATTCGATGTTAAAATCTCCAATGGCCGTCTTTGTCGGCGACCCTCTTCTCATCTGCCTGTGTAAATTTTTTCTTTCCTTACACCTTTATCATAAATTTAGACCGCACCACTGCATTAGAGGAAAATATCGAAATTTGATCCTTTTGCCACTCCTCTATTTTAAGCTGAGCATTTTCTATTACGACTTAAACTTGATTGCTTATTATAATACCTTATTTAATAAGGGTTAATATTGTAAAGGAAATCAAATGTGTAGAACTGTACTCTATTAATAATAGAAAGCTGAAACTGGTTGTATTTAATTACCGTATATATCAGGGTTTAATAAGAACTTTTCTTCCCAAACATTTAGGCCTGAAATTCACGCTGCGTATAATACGCGTATATTATTTTTTTAAACTTGTTTAAATTAAAAGAATCAGATTCATTTTTGACTCAGTTTAAAGCATCTTTTATAGGTATTTTATGGTGTACTATTTTGATTTTTATTTTGCTTGAAATCATTCTTTGTTAGAGAAAGATCTTGCAAAATAAATTTCCATCTTTACTAATCACCTATTACTTAACACATTTTAATGATAGGCTAGTACTCGTAGCCCTTGGCAGATTTTCTGCAGAGTGTGTTGCGTCCTGACCATTCCTAGTCTTTAATTTTAAATTTTAGCTTTTTAATTCGAATTTCTTTCTTAAAATCATGGCGCGTGTTATACGCCGATTAATGAGGTATATCTATTCATTCAATGAACAACATTTCATATTTTAATTGTATTATACATTGCATTACCAATGAAAATTTCACCTATGACATTTCTATTTCAGGAATGCCATATGCTTTCTATCAAGCAGGCTTTGGCTTAGGTCTCATTCTCCTCTTGTTGATGGCCATTGTAACCGACTATTCCCTTGTTTTGATGGTGCGTGGTGCGCATCTTGCTGCTGGAAGAGCTGGCCTCCTTGGTGCTGATGGAGGGTTTTCTTACCCAGGACTTGTTTTTGCTGCTTTTGGTCAAGCAGGATACTTATTTTTGGCAGCTCTACAATTTATTTATCCTTTCATTGGTCAGTTCCCATAGTTTTTGCATTCATGGTATTGGGGTTTTCCTTACTCTTGCCTTTTATCTTTCTTGCATGTGCATATTCTGTGTGACTTTTCCATTTCTATGAAAACAATTCTTGTATTAAAAGTATACTATCATCTTTTGAAAGTGTGGCTTGGATGATTTCTGATGGAATAGCAGTTTCAGATAACAGGCAATTCTTCATCAATTACTCTTTATTTAAATGTTGGTTCTGAGCACAAAACAATTTTATCCTTCTTCATTCAGATGTGTTTGATTTACCTATGTGTATCAAATTTCTTTAAAACAAAACAAATTTGTCCATGAAGAATATTGTTAAACTATCTGACAAATATTTGTCTCATAATGTATCACTTATTAAAATGTCATTTGAGTTCATAATTTTTTTGAACTTTGTTTCATATCATCAACAGGATTATTATTGGCCAAAAAAAGTATATGTTGCTCATATTGCATAATTTTGAATGGTTCATATTTGATTTTCCTCTCTGTTTAGTTTTGCAATATTTAGTATCATAATATAAGTAAAAATTGGTATAATTTTATATTTAAAATACATTCTTTAATTAGTAATCTTTTGTTTAAAAATTTTCATGAATATATGTGATTGTCTTCTGAGACCTCATTCAAAAATATCTGTTTTTTTGAATAAATTCTTTTAATAATGCTAGAGTTGCCTGTTCTCGAAAACTTAGTTTCCATTACTTCTCTTCAAATAACTGTCATTGCATCTTGAATGCTGGGTGTTTTTTGTACTTATTCCAACATTTGCAATTAGAAAAGTTTAATGATTAAGCCATCGTAATGATTTCTATTCAAGTGAAGTGAAATTGTCAATTACTGAAAACCTTTCTTTATTAATAAGCAATCATTGCTTCTTGAAGATAGCAAATGGACATGGCAGAGAAAATATGGAGCTGGATTTGACCATGAAAGTTAAACTTTCATCCAAAATTAATAAGAAGAATGTAGGCGACTTCTTTACCTTTGGGAGGGGTTAAGACGAGAAAGTCTTTATCCAAAGAGAAATCCTAAAATGGTACATGATTTAAAATTTTACGTATATAGCAACACTGTTTAGTGAATACTTAGGCAATCAGCACTCGGCAGTGTTTAGTGTTTAATCAGTCTTAAACTTGTGCTGAAATAAACAGGTGATGTTGTGGGAGTTTTGTAGAGCTCATTGATTACCATTTTATGTTTTTCTTTTAGCAGCCTTTGTAGAGATTTTTGCTACTCTGCCCTTGATCCTCTCATGATCTAATATTAAATAAGCCTCATTGCTTCTGAAATGAGAAGTAAATTAAATGTAGTTACTCAGGTGCCACATTTTTCAGTTTTGCTAGTTTTGGAAAGTAAATAGTAAATAATGAATTGTTGATGCTTGTAAGAAACTCTTGATGAGTTCATTGGTGAGATATTAAAGATAATCTAAGAGTTCACTTTTGCATATTCCCTGTAAGTAATCTGTATCTTTATTGAAGCTTCTCTGAATCTCGATTATGTGAATTGTGGAATTGTTTTAATCATCTGAAATAACTTTCAGAAATGGAACTGGATGACTTTTAATCCAGGTAGAAAATGTGAAGCAAAAACACCTTTTGTTGTCTTGCGTCTGTAGTTCCTTTTACCTAAACAAAATCACCCCAAAGACTAGGATTATAACATCTCTGATAATGAGAGGATTAAGTGTTATATTCTGCTTTAATCAGGATTATTATCTCAGAGATAATAATTATAATATCACTGCATGTATTTATATTCCATGACATGCTGAATTATTTTCTAGCTTTTAATATTAGCTCATTTCTAATGTGAAATTATAATTGTCAGAAATGAGAAACATGTTTCCACCGTTCAAAGTATTTCCTCTCAAGAAAAGTTTTTCAAATTTCAATTTAATTTACATCTTGATTAACTAATTGATTTCAAATTTACATATCATTGTTTGATAAGCAAGTAAGTCTCAGAATTTCTAAGTCAGAGAAAGTACTCAATTGTTCAGAAAATACATATTCTAATAAATAAGAATGCAGAATTTTTTGAGAAATTTTTTGAGGACTTCAGCAAGAATCTGAATTTGGAGATCTTTCTCAAACTTCACTGTTGGATTACGATTATTATCTAGGATAGAATTATACCAAAAGTTGATTTAATGTTGATGATGTTTCATTAAAAAATTCCAGCCGATATGTCCAATAATGATAGAAGAAAATGTTTTTATATTTCATTTCTGTGCTCTAAATATTTTATGATTGAAATTAATTCGGATAGAAAGTAAGATGATCTAATATGATGCCAAAGTAAAAATTAAGTATGACTGATGTAGAAATTTACAATTTCTATTCATAATTCTCATCTTGAACTTTAAATCATTAGCTAGGATTAGTTAAGAAATATATTACGCGTCTATGTTGAACTTTCTTTAGATGATGTTGGCTTTTAAGCCAAAACTATATACTCTTGATCATTCTTTAAGGTATACTTTTGATAAGTGACTTTACTGGTGCACCATTTTAGTTCTCTTTCTAACACTACTTCTACTTTAATTTTAGCATCACTCTTTCTCTTGTGTGCACAGCACTCATAACTTGTGTTAGTTAAAGGTTTATATCTTACTCAGTAACATAAAATAATATTTTATTTACTGAAACTGATTTTCAACCTTTTCAAAATAGATATTGTATTATGTAGCTTTATTTTGTTATGATAAATATATCCTTCTCTCTCTGGATAATTTATACATATAAGTTGAACCTTATAGTTTGTTAATTTTTGCAGTCCAAAATACATTAATGTAGTACGTTGGGATAAACAGGAGCACTAACTAAGGAATGATAGAAGCTCAGTTATCTGAGATAGTAACCATTGATAGCAGATATTTCTTGAATAAATTAAATAAAAGCAAAGAAATGTACATAAGTTTACTAAGATCGTCTTCCACAACTCGTGCTCTTAGAGTAAATAATCTAATGATAGCAGTGTAATTTTTAGAGTTTCTTCTCATTAAGAATGAATGATGTCAATTTTTGTTCAATTTCCATCTTTTTTTCAGAGAAATTTTATTTTAACTATGAGTTACGGCAAAATATAGCATTTTCCTAGACATTTAATGATTGCCATTTTTGTTTTTTCCATCTTCATAACCTCTTTGCTCCAGTTCATACAAATAAAAAACTGTATGCATAAGAAAATCAAAATGGGAATAAACTCAGTAATTTTTGGGTTGGCCATCATAAATATTGAGATTCTTTGGATTAAAATTTTAAATAAGGTTATTATTTTAAAATGATTGCTCTTTGCTTTAAATTATATCAAATGATTATAATCTAAATTACTAGTAAATTAGTACACTCACTACCTAACTAACACTAATTGTAAGTACCTAAGTTGCTTCTCCATCCCCTCAGTAAATTCTAACTGATTTCAGTTTTTTAATTCCTTTAGAATTAAAATTTGCTTGTTGAAAAATTTTGCATAAATCATGCTTTATATTGTCCTGGATTAAATGGTTTGAAAATTTTAAAATTCATAAAAATTGTGGGACTAACTTGATTGACATTACAGGGAATTTTATAGTCATTCATGAAAATGAATTATAGAGTTTTACCCTTCATGTGGACATGTTTATCATGATCTGACAAAATGTTGATCATTTCATCTGTGGAAGGGAATATGTATAATAAGTCCAAAAACTGGGTTGATAAGAATCTTTTTCCCTTCTATTCTGTTTGACTTGAAACTTTGCACTTCAAATTAGTGAAGTTTCATTTTCATCTATTTGTCTTTCTTCACTTTTTTATTAAAAGTTGGTACTATTGACTGGAAATTTATCTGCATGTGCAGTTGTTAGATAATCAAAGTAAGCATTATATATGTTTCATCAGTAGTGCTGTATCAGTTCATGCATGTTGAGTTTCTTTTGCTCTAAGAAATACTTCACCCTCACCGTTCCTTTTCTGAATGTTTGGAACTTTGTCTTTAGTTAGTTGATTTCTGCACCAAATTACAATCCAATAAATCTTGAACGCATAATGAATTGATCTCTGTTTTAGGTGTTTTTTTCTGTTATTTTCTAGTCAAGGATATTGAACATAGCACTGCACATCGAGTAATAAATAGCGTATTTAACTGTAAACTACTTCTGCAATTTAAACATCAATTGTATGTTTTGATTAAAGGAGTATTTGATGATTTATTTCCTTAATGTTTACCAGTCTGCATAAATAATTTGATGAAAATAAATAAAATATTTCACTGTTTAAAAATTTAGCTGATAAAATCTTATTATTACAAGGAATGAAATAATTATTCAAGACCATTACACTGCACTACTAAGATAATGAGGAAAAATTATGAGATATCCGTATGGATACAAGAAAATTTAATATCATTTCCTATTATGTGTTTCATTAAGACATACATTCCATATTCAAAATGTTTGCTTAATTGGTTGCAAGTTGTTTATCTTAAAACAATTTTGATAATTGTAGACCATAGATCAAGATTATCTAGTAATCATACTAATACGAGTAAATGCAAATTTTTTGCATTTAATCATTTTGCAAAGATTTTTATACTATTTAGTGAAATTGTCTGTGCAGATAACTGCAGTCACAGTAAACAGACTGTCATTCCAAAGAGACAATTAATTATAATCTATACCAGTATTTTAGTTTAAGAGGTTAATCATTTATTTATTTCCATATTTTATGAGCAGACTATATTTGCATAATCATCTGTAAATTTCAGAGCAATGTAAATTTTGAATATTTTTATAGATGTTCATCTCAGTTAGAGATTCATTTAGACGTGAAGCTATAGATAAAGTTAATAAAATAAGAAAAACATGTATGTTTTCAGGATTAGATTTTTCTTGACTTTAATTGTATAAATTGGTACAAGATCCTTTGGCTCGTAATTGTGTCATCATTATACAATTATTGTCAGAACTGACTGCAAACCTTCCAACTTTCCATATACATCTAATTAATGGCATTAACTTGTTAAAGTTGTAATGTTACTAGCATCTTTTTATTCTTTTATAGATCTTTTATTGTCCTTGTAATTTCAGAATTACTTTTGGAAATAAAAGGCTGTCAAATTCATGACAGTGATACATGGAACTTAAATTGTTAACTCTGTAATCTGCATCTATCCACAGCAATGGTCAGCTATAACATCATTGTTGGAGATACGCTTACGAAGGTTGTGGCTAGAGCATTGGGGGAAGGAGAATCTACGCTTTCGTTTATTGCTCACCGAGAGGTCCTGGTTGCTATTGCGACTCTGACAGTTACTGGACCACTTTGCCTGTGCCGTGATGTGGCTCGGCTTGCAAGAGCCTCTCTCCTCTCCCTTGGCTGCGTTCTTTTCATCCTTATCTGCCTCTTCATACGAGAAGGGACCATGCGGGACACAGTGTATGCTACATTATTCCTCTTAACTCTAAAACATGATTACAGAAATATTCCATATTATTTATTAGAATGACAATAGTTTTCATCCAGAGACATGCGTTGCTGTACATTTTTTCTATTCAAACTGTAATTCATTGAGTTTGAGTTTTTTGAGTGAGATGTAATTATATATAGAAAACATAGCAAAACTATGAATCTACATTCTTATCTTATAAATACTTTAAAAAATTCTTCTAAGAATAAATTATTAAACAGTCATATAAAAATAAAAGTAATATGAGTATATAGAATTCCAACCTTCTGTTAGTGATGGTTTGATAAACTTCACCTCTGCAAATGCAACATGTGAGTAAGTTGAATGAGTAATAACTGAGTAGAGACAGTGCCTTTTTTCTCCGAAAATGTTTGCCTGATATTCACCCTGTGTGTTATATGCATAATTCATATATTTTATTTAAACTTAATCAAATAAAATGAACGATAATAATTATGAACTCATTTTAAAATAACTTTTTTAGCTATCTATTTTGGAAATATCTCATTATCTGTAAACAGCAATATTCTTTTCAAAATCAGCTAATCAACACTCATATGCACTCGATTACAATTCTTTCATTTTAAATTGTAGTTTTTTATTCAAATTTTTCTTAAAATCATGGTACATACATGTTATAAGCCAATAAACATGGTATAATATTTTAGCATCAACTTATACTTCATTATTTACCTATTCTTAAGTATATAAAGAAATTATAATTCCTGTGTAAGAATGATTGAAAGAATTTTGTGCTTGCAATTCCTCATTATTTTTACTGTGAATAAATATTTCTGATTTTAGACCAGTAATGGAGGATTCCTGGCAGTTTGCCAATACTGGGATAGTACCTGCCATTGGAATAATGGCTTTTGGTGAGAATATTAATATATTACTTATGAAATCATCTAAATATAGAATCTTGAGTTTCAGGTTTAGTTGATTATCAAATGAGAAAACATCAACTCCATTTCAACTTAACTTAAAATTATGGTTATAGCAAAATGGTTATCTACCATCATATGAAATTTATATATTTTAACTAGTTAGAAACGTTGTGGAGAGTCTATACTATTTTCTCACAGAGAAAAATATTCAGTTTACAATGTAGCTAACATTAAGTTGTACAAAGTTGCCTGGAAAGTGGGAGACCTGGGTTTGAGTCCCAGCCTAGTCACTATTTTCTCTTTTACAGCTTCTTTATTAAGTCGCACTTTCCTGTGATAAAATAAATGTAATTTCCAAAAATTTTCGCTAACTTTATTGATGTATCCTAATTGTATGCATTAGTTTTTGCATTCTTTGTCACAACTGATGATTTTCTAAAATTGATTATAATATGTGATTGGTGAATATTTTTATGATTGATTGATGAATGATTTTTTTTCTGATTAATATGCATAACTATCGGTCCGCTTTTATGTTGACTATTAATCATTGTCGTTATCATCACATTTGATCTAAATTGGCTTAGTTTTATTTAGAATTAATAAAGTTCATTTTTACATTTCTGCTTAGTTTTTTTAGGTAATTATTGGGTAAATCAACAAATGGATCAAACATAATATGATAAATATTTTAATTTTAAGTAATTCTCCATTTTAATGAATGCACAATCATGCTGTAAACAGCTGTGCAGTATTAATAATATTGATTTATATAGATTCTGTAAAAAGAAGAACAGGTGGTTATAGGATTGGTGGTTATGTGATTTGACAATTTTTAATGAAATTTACTTTTTGAAAAGTTAAAAGAAAACTATTGCAGTATAAATAATGTATACCAATGTTATTCAAGTTAATAAAAGGCATTATCCAGCAAATTTGCCTAACCCAAGTAAGAATTAGTTATGATTTAGATATTTGCTCAAGTTAAGCGAAGAAATACACTTTCTTGATGGAAACACCTTTAGCAAGAAAACTTTTCATCATAAGAATTATTACATCACATAAGTAATTATCATGCTAAAATTAATCATTTAAATGTTTGAGTGAATGATTTAAAATCATTTTAATTTCATCTTAAAAATGTTTTATTGTAAATATGTTTATAATATATAATTATTAAAAATATTTAACATTTGATCTTTTTGATATTTAGTGAAATGATGATAGATAAAAAATATGGCCTCAATACTGCTGATGCCTATCAATAAAGCCTTTATTGAATTGATCTGGAATAAAAATTTGTCTAAATATTTTATTGTGTGTCTAATATTCTTGTCCAATTGAAAATGTATTAAATGCACCTCATACATTGCCTATGATGTAAGTTATTTGTTATTTGTAACTAAAATACACTTACTTTGCATTTCCTTGAAATTTATCCTTCGATTTATTCTTCATGAAAAATTTTTAAAATGGGTTGTAAATTTTTAATACGTATAATTGTATGTTAAATATAGCTAAATTTTTGTACTTCTCTCATATCAGAAAATATATTTTTCTTTCTCCAAATTTATATTTCCCTTCTGTGTGACATACCTTATCCTCATCTAATATTTTTCTCATGCAGTTTTTTTACTGTTTGTATCTTAAATTTTCAAATTATCTCTTGTAAATAGTTTTTTGTGAACTTTTCTCAATCTGCATTCAATCACTATAACATTTTGTCATTATTTCAATAAGCTATATTTTCCCATTAACATATTTTATAAACTTTGAATTAACCATCCAAAATATAAAATAAACTTTGCTGATTTTGAAGCACTTAATTATAAAGTGATTAATAATGTGACAACATGTTTATGAAATACACTCAAAAGTAAAATTGCAAATTGATTAAACTTTTGTGGAAAATTATAAACCTCTCTTCTTTCATTATAATGTCAAATATTCTGAAATGGTATTTTGTTTTCAGCTTTCATGTGTCATCACAATACATTCTTATTGTACGAATCAATTGAGGGGGCAGACCAAAGACGTTGGGACAAAGTGACTCATGCATCTGTCTCCACTGCTTTTGTGGTTTCCCTAGCTTTTGGAATTGCTGGGTATGCTACATTTACTAAATTATCCCAAGGTTGGTATCAATAGTTATTTCACTCATAACTATAAACATAATTATAATACGTATAACAGTGAAAGCTCATTCACTCAGTGAAGTCTCACTTGCAATCTTGTAACTCAGTTGTGATAAAATATGTGATCTGATTCTATAGAGATAATAATAGTATTGATTCTGTCAATAAAAAATGTATTGCTCTTACACCTGTTTTATTAATGGGAGGTATAATATTTTGCAGGGGATTTACTGGAAAATTACTGCTGGGACGATGATCTCATGAATGTTGCGCGTGTTCTCTTCTGTGCCACAATACTTCTTACTTTTCCCATTGAATGTTTTGTGACAAGAGATGTGATCACATCGGTGCTCCTGCCAGCTATTTCAACTCTTGGTCATCGTGTAGTGCCATTGGCTGAAGCCTCGCAAGTTTGGCACGTTTCTGTGACGATTGCTCTTGTACTCATCACTTACCTGTTTTCCATGACAACTGACTGTCTTGGAATTGTCCTGGAATTGAATGTGAGCAAAACTTTTCTCATCAGTCTGCCTTATCTTGATTATTATCACAAATTTGTTCTTTAAATTCCACATCATATGAACCATACCCATTTTTTCTCTTGCTATCTTTTAGTTAAGTGAATGATTCTCCTTAATTAAGAGAATGATTGATAACTTTCTAGTTACCTTTGGTTATGTAATCTATCCCTTAGAAATTGCTCATTCTTATAGTCTTTAATTTATCTCATAGCTAAGTAGCTTACATTCACTCTTCCTTTTATAAGTTGTTGCTCGGTTGTTGAAGTTTTTCAAATTCTTATTTCTACCATATCTGTCATCTGAAGAACCATCTGTTAACAATAATTTCATAAAATTTCTTTATGGTAAATAATATTTCTCATACTCTTAAAAAACTACTGTGAGTAAAATCATTCTCAAATCTTTTGCTTTATGGTAATTTGTTTAATTATATTACAATATTACATGTCTATATTTTCTACTGTTTCTTATCATTCCAAGGGTTTTTGTTCGTATAATATATTATCTAAATAACCATATTATCTATATGTATTAAGACAGAATCGTGTCTGTCCATCTGTCCTCAAAAAAGGGATGTAACACTTTTAGCAAAATCTGAGTCTAAATTCAATCTCCCGCAACAATTTTTAGTGCGCTGGAGGCGGATGGCCTGCACGCACAGGCGTGCAAAAATTTAAATTTTTTGGTTGAGTTTAGAGGTGCAAAACAGGCGAAAAACTAAAAAAAATCGGGAAAATGAGGGCAGTGGGAGAAGTTTTCTTTTGGGATGACGAACACCGCTTACCTATCGCTTGCACGTCATTTAACATAGTTAAGTCTTTATCAGTTGATCTCACTGCTGAGGGTGAGGTCCCGACTTTGCGGTCTCTGACATTATCTACTTTTTCGGAATCTTTGACGAAGGCCTCGAATAGCATTTGATGCTGCCCCATCAAACATAAGGGAACTAACCTGCCTGCGGAGCAGGCAGTAGGCAACTGCTAGTCTTATTTATTAATCAAGTAATAATTCAGTGAAAATTTATCTACCAAATAAATTTGTTCATGTTATAGCCAGAGGTAATTCATATTTGTTAGAAGTGAAAGAATTCATACACATCAGGATCAGCAAAATTTATTCATATCTACAAAAAGGCAGATCTTGAAGATTTATAAGGGAAAATAGTATATTCAATAACAGTGAATATGCAGGGCATATCTTCAAACTCCTGAGATACTCTTCATAGCCCAAGGAACAGAACAATTTAAATTTCTTGAAAAAATCAAAGGAATAATTAAGTTCCCTGCCAGTAGAAGCCTTCTTTCTCTTCATTTTTTACAATCAACCTATTTTTGTCAGAAGTAATTATTATTTATTTTATGTGAATAAATTCATGTTTTAGAACTATATCAATAAATATTTTATGTCTCAAATTTTAAACATACTGTCTAAACTTACCATCATTATGGTGACATACCACTTTTCTTTGTCTTTTCTTCTTTATATTCTTTTTATGATGAAAATGTTGCTGTTTACTTGAGATTTGCTCTTGATTTGGTTTCAGATAATGTTCCAAAATTGGGATGGGCAGCAGTTTTGTAATGTAGTACCTATGCACACAAGTTGAAGAATATATGAACAATTTTTTATGTGTGACTTACTTATAACCTTTCATGTTTACCATTTATTTTACATATTATTACTGATACCTTGATAGGATATTCAGATTTTTGCTATTTAACATATCTCAATATTTTTTTTACTATTTAAAATCCCATTTTCAAATTATATTGTTTTATATTACTATCCATTAATAATTCTTAACATTGTTATGTCCTTTAGAAAATGATATAAATGGTATAATAGATTTTCTAAAGAAAACTATAGTTGACTGGTAGGCTGACTTGGAATGATTTCATTACAGTTATAAAAATTTAAATCTTAATATCAAACACAATTTCTATATGCATATTTTACTTACTTATCCTCGGCCTTCTGTGGGGTAGGCAAATATAATTCCATTCTGCCAACCTGCCCATTGAGTACTGGTTTAAAACTAAAGTTTAGTTTGCGTATTGTTTATAGTTCTTGTTTTGAAATGGTCAAAATAGAAAAAGTGACATCAGTTGTTCATGAGAATATTGATAGGCACTTGCTTCATTATGTGAGCAATATAGGTGATGACAGAATCCTGGCATGGTGCGACCAAGTCAGGATTTTGCGGAATTGATTGCGGAAAAAGGAAGAGAACATTATTAGACCAGAAATACTGATAGAGCTCTCCTACCTAGATCATCCTATTTACTCCACGTAATGCACTAATTAGAGCAAAAAAGGGAAAAATTCTTTATCTCTAACTCAGTACATTTATCATCTCCGCTACTTACTACATGTACTGTAGCTAATGATCACATCAATGTTTTAAATGATTTCTTTTGTACCTTTTCAGGGAGTCCTAGCGGCTGTTCCACTCGCATACATCCTACCAGCTCTCACATATTGTAAGTTAGAAGAGGGTCCACTCCTTGGATCTCAGAAACTGCCAGCTCTGGCCACCGCAATTTTTGGCTTAAGTGTAGCTATTCTTGGGGTTTTTTCGATAGTTCTAGATTTTAACCATGCTTCACAATGTAGTCATGGTGCTGATATGCCATATTGCATCAGAGACAACTCTACAATGTTAAACAACACACTTGCAATCTGATTTATATGCATGACATAGAGAAAACTTAAAGGTAAACAGATGTTGCCTTAGTTTTAAGTTTCCTATGAGGTTATTGTAGTTTCTATGAAATTATGGCTGCATTTAATCATAAGGGAGGAGTTGACATTAATTATTTGATGAGAAGGAATGGAGACAGAGAGATTTTTTGTGATTGATGCAAAGTTAGCCAAATATTTATTTAATCTCTGGGGATGGAATTTTGAAAGATAAATGGTACTAATTATTAATCCATCCATTTTTAAATCCTGAGCAGTGGATTAATTTTTAGATAAGTAAACATCTGATTGCCATTGTAAATATTTTTCTCTATTTGGTCCGACTGATTTCTTTCCTTCCCAAAACATATGAAGCCAAAACAAAAATTTTATTTTTATAAAATAATTTCTAGTCCATTATTCATGCTTTTTAAAGTAAAAATTATGTCTGTGTAGCACTGACCTATTAGAGTAAATGCAAATGGGATTTAATTGCACTTTTCCTTCTCCATTGTTGACTGCACGAATTAAGTGTTAAAGTAAAGAGTGAGTTGCTAAATGTTGTGAGATGGAAGTATTTTTGTGGAGCACTCCTATTAATCTGCATTATTCTGAAATGTTTAGCCACATTACTTTGTGGCTTTTAATTCATGGGCTAGTGATAATATGCCAATGAAATATTTTAAAAATTCTTCAATTATAAGTCATTGTTGTTTCAGTAAGTGTTGAAAAAAGTACTTGTAATGAAGATTGTAGGGTAATCTGTTGATTGATCTCATTATTATAACCTTGCAGCATTTATCTCTTCAAATGAGCAAACCTTTCAAGTGTAAAGTCTTAAAGTACTCCCTAAACACAGCATTTTGTTTTTTAATCAGCTATTACTTTTCTCTGATAATTTGTAGCTCATTATATAAATATTAATTGAGAGCTGCATTTTTTGCAGTTAATTTTTAGATTACTTTGACAGACTTGTATAATTTCATATTAATATGCATATTAATCATCTTATTGCATTTATACATACAATATTTTGTCAAAGCTTTTATCATGTTATGCTGTTGTATAGCATATTATTAGCCTCATATCTAACTTTAGTATCAGAGGAACATTTATTGTTAATTGGAGAATATATTCTTACAGCCATGTTGAAAGGAGCAAATGTTTATGTAAATTATTCCAAGAACTGGAAGAATTCTTGGAATGATAGCTACAAAATGTAGTTGTCTGAATTGTAGTGAATATTGTAATTTATATTTATTATAGAATTATTTTTATTTGAGATTGTATTTGCCAAAGGTAGCTTATAATCTTAATTCAGCTCTAATGATTCAGAGGCATGTATTAAACAGGGTGAAAATGTGATTTCTGGAAATGCTTTATCAAGTATTTCTCAGATATTTAGTATTTGTTTTATAGCATTAACATTACACAGAATATTAAGAAAATTCATTTTTTGTTCTGTTGAACTGTGATCATCCTTTTTTAAAAACAATCATTTAACTTATCATTTCCTTGCCATTCCTAAGATTCATTAGTTTCTTTAAAATCTGTTTTTAGTACATACGTACATTAAAGGCTTTTCATTTTCGGAAAGAAATGCTTTTGAAAATTATCTGGCTGTTGATGTTGTGCCAAATGAAGTAGTATCATATCAAGGTAGATTCATATCACTGAAATCAAGTGGCATTTACTTTACATGTTATTATTTGGAGTATTTTGTGGCTAAAATATACTCAGGTTAATAAAGTGAGATTTCTATTAAGTTTAACGTTTTAATAGCATGAAGGAATTCCTGGTTCTAAGTCCATTTTCTTTGTAGAAACATGTAGTCAGTGATTTTCAAAAAGAGAATTTTAAGAGCAAAAACTCTTGTATATTTTCATATACAACTGATGTTAAGTAATGATTTTTTTTTATTTTATGTTTTTAAAATTTGTTCTTATTGATTAAGCTGCTTTGGGTAATCATAAGAGGATTGAAATTTTGTCTTCTAATTCTAGTATCTAATTTCATTATTTACATTTTTTGATAGTTCATCAAGTATTTACTCCAGCCCATATTTAATAACATGATAATTAAAACTTTTAAATAAAGGTATTGTAACTATTTTGGAAACTCCATGTTTTTGTTATTTTTATTTTAAATGCAATAACTGAACAAAAGACAATGTTGAATTCTTTATTTGTTATAGATATGAGCATCAAAAGTTAAAAAATCTTGTGTGTGATTGAAAGAAATTTTAGAATTATTATATGGTGTTTTATAATCTTGTTCATATAAAATTATTGCACAAGCTTTTGAAGTCAGCATAGTGAAATCAAAATGGCACTATTTTCTAATTGGACAATTTATAAGACTAAAATATTCAATTTAGAATACATTGGTAATTTTACTAAATATTCTTTCTCATGCAGTGATATTTGGGTAAAATTTGGGAAGCTTATCATTGATTCTCAAATTGATCCAATGAAATTCATGAAAACTTCCACCTGCAAATCATTTAAAAGCTTGCTATCTTTAAATATTTTGTTGTAAATTTATTGATAAGAAATTACTGCTTTCTTATCTTCAATGAGTCTTCTATATCCCACAAAGGTGTGGCATCCTCCCAGGAAAAGAAGATAATTTATGTCTCCATATATTCTATATTATATGCAGCTTTAATTGTATAAAATGAAAATTTTGAATGTATGGAAATGTTATTCTGCAGTTATCTATTGCATGAATCAATTTAAAATACGAATGCAGAAAGTAAATTCTTGACTCGATACTACCAGTCTGATGGACTCATGTTACAGGAAAATCATAATAAAAAGAAGCAAAAGGTTTACGATAAATGTAAATACCTTGGATAATTGTGGATTCATATGTTACTCATAAAATGAAATCAATGTTGCGTATGATAGTTGATGCATATTTTATAGTGTGAGTAAGTAGTTTCTAATGTATGTTTCTCATTCGATATAATTTCTAAATCTCCATATAAGATGTTCTATTTTTATCATTTGGTTCTTCTTTTTACATTGAGATGTTGATTGAAAACCATATTGTTCTTATGATTTTTTTGGGCAAATATAAAAGAGGTTAGGTCTTATTTATAATTTTCTAATGAATGTCTCTACTGTAAGATTGGTTAAGCAACAAATATTTGTGACGGTAAACTTATTGGTGGTTTCATTAAGTATCATTTTAAAATTTGAAATGAACATTAAAAGAAAAGCCATGAAAACTTTTGATTTATTTGCTGTGTGATTTTTGTTACGAAAGATAAGACTTAAATATTTCTGTTGCTTTCCATTGATAGCAGCAAGTCAGGTTTGAGTCTTTTACGAAGAATTGAATGCTATAATATTGCTACTGTCTAATGCACTATGTGGTGGTCCATGAAAGCCGAAAAGATTTCAAAATTCCCAATTTGTTGTCTTTTCAGCACAATTTTTCTGTGTCAAATCTTGTTAAACTGGTACATAATAAAATTTAAATTTTCATGAAGATGTCAAATATAAACAGAGTACTAGAAGAAAGAATTTTGGGTTTACATCTGACATCTTTCAATAAACAGAACTTGTCA
Source organism: Sympetrum striolatum (assembly GCA_947579665.1). Classification (NCBI taxonomy): domain Eukaryota; kingdom Metazoa; phylum Arthropoda; class Insecta; order Odonata; family Libellulidae; genus Sympetrum; species Sympetrum striolatum. The sequence continues at coordinate 30,463,422 of OX388347.1, forward strand.
ATTCATTGATTCCAATACATTTTCTCCTAGGTACTATGAATTGTTTTGTTGTTTCAACTAAGCATATTTTGAACCATTTAAATTACTTGACCTGTACTACCTCTCTGTACTTGGTGACATGGAGGTATTGGAACTGTGAATTTAAATTATTTTTATATTTTCTCAAATCTTATTCAAGCCATTATTACTAAATACAACTCTTGAAATAAGGTACATAACTCTTTAACTTGTAGATGCCAACAACTTGTATGCATATCATTTAAGCAGTAGATGTGAAGTGGGAAAATAGATGTAACATAATTTAAAAATTGTTTGCTCTTAGATTTATGTTAAGATTGTAAAACTGTTAGGTGTTAATATTTTAGTAACTTAGATTTAAAACTGGTCAACATTATAATTTTCATTGGTATTGGAGGAGGTGATCAAATCATATTTGTCAAATCAATGAAGTTAAATTTCAACCAGATCCATTTCTCTACTCAAATAATATTGTTATACTTGTTATATATACTAACCCAGTCTAATTTAATGTAAAATTTTAAAACATTTTGAATGCTCTTTGAGATTATTTAAGTAATGATAAATCAGAAGTTGTTACACCACAATAAAAAGAAAATAGCTCTCAAGGTGTGTGCATATGTGTGTATCGTCATTGTTAGGTAAATGTTCAAGAAAATTGATTAAGTATTCATCATGATATCACAAAAGGTGAATCATGCAATATCCAATTGAGTCTTATCTGAAACTTTTCCTCTTAATTTTTATATCTTTCTCAGCCCCTCTTTCCATTTTTCTTTCTATACCTTATAGCATCAATCTTGTATTATTTACCTAATAATAATATTACACATAAACAATCAGGAAAAAATGTCATGTAAGTTGTGGTGTACTTTAGACAGTTTCTTGTCATGCCTGAGATTTGCTGTGGGTTAAATGTAAGAAGTCATGGCAGATACCAACAAAAATCTATGGAAACAGTATTTTGCACTTAGTGTACAGCATTATTTCCTGCTTCTACATCTGTGTATCTTTGCAATGCATTTTAATGACTTTTCCAAGCTCGACTAGAACAAATGGTGACAATGTGCAGATGTAGTCTTCATTCTATATCGAGTCCATAGAAAATAAATTTAAAGGAAGAAAATAACTCAGTATATGCTACTGATTATGTGTTTTCCTTGATTTTGCAATATCATCATTCATGTATAAGGACTGAACAAATTCACTCTATCAAAGATTATTTATATGTTGAAAATTTAATTGATTTCACTTCTCATCCTTTCCAACAACTCAATTTTCAATTTAAAAACAGCATGTTACTTGCAAAATGGTAAACTTAATTTCATATGTTAGATGGTTTGAATTAGATGGAAGAAAATTACATAATTCACAGAAAAGTTAAGTATTTATTAATACCATGGCAATGGGATTTCTATTCTAGAGTTAATTTATTGGTAGATACTAAATAACTTCTATGTCAATCTTATCATTATGTTTAACGGAAATGATTTTTTAGATGACCAAAATTCTTTTAATTTTTAATTGAAGTTAAAGCTAAGAAGACTTTCATAGTAATTGTTGAAATATTCCTTCCTTTGGAAATTTTTACATTATTTAAATGAATAAATTGTATCATGATTATTTGCTAACTCACCAAATATTGAGATTTCCCATTGCTTAAGTGTCAGCAAATGTATAAGAAAATGTAAACAACTTCTTTTAGAGGTAACATTGTTTCGAGGTATTAATTTATTTTTGTATAAATATTTTTAAATTATGAAACTTACATGTATTGATGATTTCAGCTACTGTTATGTTTATTAACCATCAAAAATGACAATAATGTTCACAGTTCTTAATTTTCATCATAGAAATAATATTTTTATATTTCAAAAACTTCTTTTACTTAAGATTACAAATAGCTGTAAAAAAGTGAGATTCTTTTTTGATGACTGTTATAAAATCAAAATAAATAACTATCAGATGCAACATGCATTATTTATTATAAGTTATCTCCTAAATTACCTTTGAAGCAAAATTTGTTGGATTCCATAACCATTCCTTACCTCAAGCTTTATTAATTTATGGACGGTATTCACAACTCTGAATTTAAAATCAAGACAATCCATCTCTTGAGTTTAAAACACTCCCCAAATACTAGTTTTATTTATTCATATATAGCTTATTTATATATTTTAAGCATTCCGAAATAGGTGCCTTAAAGGTGATGGAGCTAGTCTAGAATCATTGAAGTCCAGGTAAGGGCATGGTTGTTTTGATTTCACAAATGTGAAACTTTAAGAGGGTTGATTTTAACTGTGGCCTTGAGGGGCCAGAATCTACCTAATGAAGTATTATTCCTATAATTTTAAAATAAATGGATTAATCATCAGGTGATGATTTGTACAAAGACCGTTCCGAATGGTGGCAGTTTATAATTATAAATATGTAGTACGTTTTTCACCACAAATGTATTTTAAAGTTTAGAAAGTTCAATTCTGTTCAAGTTATCAATTGATTTACTCCTAATTTAAAATATCTTGTTCTTCACTTCTAAAGTGCCTTGATCTCAAAATCTTATGTCAGTATATATGTATCTGCATTTATTCTGGGTTATATTTGAATTCTCAAGCTCACTTAATCTTTGTAAGTTCTATTATGTATGTACTATACTTCCTAAGAAAGTGTACAATATTGGAATACTTAATGAGGAAGTGATAGAAAATTTATGGATAGTTATATAATGGACATCTTTCACAATCTATTTTTTTAGCATGGTAGTGGTTAACACAAGAAATTAATTGCCTATTTGTTTTCATTCATGCTGGTCAATGATTTAATTTTACAGTTATATTGTTAAAAAAATATAGCATCAATGTCCCTTAAAGCTATGTTCATTCAAACAATAGAAGTTTAATATGCGCTAATAATGATGAGCACAGCACTGCCCAGCACTGCCCTTCCTTGCCATATCTCCATAAGGCAAAATCTCTGTGATTCATTTCTTCAGAGAACTTCAAGTATTTGTTTAGATCCTGAATTTCCCAATGATTAAACAGTGGATATTTAGTATTCTGGATATGCATTGTGAATGTTTCTTGTGGTAGCATTCTTGAATCTCTAACAATTAGATTTCTCCAGCATATAATAATAGCATTACTCTCCTTTATATTCTCTATTATTCTTTAACTAAGCTATTTCGATTAGTGGGGCATGTCTCCTATGTTGCTGGTATATGACTGTGTTTGTTTAAAGCAAGGAAATGATTTGTTCAAGTGACTAGCATTAGATGCAATCATTTGCAGGAGATTCATTGTTTGAGAATGATGAATTTTTGACCAAGTTTTAGTGACTGTTAAAAGGTACAGTTTTCATAGCATGTTGCTCACATTGCTCATTACGCCCTCAAAAGAGGAAAGATTAGAAGATAGTTATCCACCTCATATAGTGGTACAGGGAGAAAAAATTTCATGAAGCAATAAATTGCCCTCATCACTGAAATAGAGTCAATGCTGTGGGTCTATAACTTCAGTCCAAATTCTGACTTTGTTATGTCAATGTTACAGAGCTGCGGTGCCTGAAAATTATTATCATCACTGAGAAATCCCATGGGTGTAACTAAATAAGAATTGGCCTCAGAATGTATTGATATTGTATACATGTTTTTACACTAACAATAGTAATTTTCCCTCTCTAAATTTAACCTTCTTCAATTTCCTAATAGCCATTAGTAGAAAGTCAAGCAATTAAGTATTACAAAATAATCAAGGAAATAAAAAAGACAGATCAATATGAAAATAAAGTGAGGATTGAAATTTTATATTTGTTAGGAAAACAGAATACCTATGTCAAACTTTATAATTTGAGGAATTACAGTACACTCAAGTAAGATAACGATTATAGCATACAGTGAATATAGCAATTAATTTTTTGTAGATAAGATGTGCCTAAAAACAGAAGATAGACTTAAGCATTCGGCATTGAGAGCTTTCATTCAACAGTGAAGAGAGAAAGGAAATTATTTTTCTAACCTAGATATGCATCCTATTTTCAGTAAGTTCAAAAGAGTAACTGGTTTCAACCCTTATTTTTCTCAAAACATGGCAAATTTGTAAATGATATATGCTCAAATAGCTTCACAATATTTTCCTTTTCTTCAAATACTTTGTCTACGCAGCCTCTGAATTTAACTAAATTGGTGTTTTTCTCTCAATATAAAAGTCATTCTAACATGTATCCCTTATAATATTTTTCATACTGCGGCAGGAGCTAAAATATTATGTGCACTTTGATTTCTGTGAAGGTTGTCAAAATTAATAAGAATTACAAGTTATTGGTTATTCTATCAACAAAATATAATAATATCCTATTTTTCCAGTTCATAATAATCAATAAAATGTTCAGAATAAGGGAATTCAGAAATTCTAACAGTTGGAACAAATCATTCAAATATCGATATCTAAAGATGGTTTGGTCAAACTTGAGAAAATATTCAATGAACAATCTGGCACCCAGCTTACAGGGAACCTTGCAGTAAATCGTTTGTGACATTATTTATTGATTCTTTATATCCTTCTGCAAAAACTGAGATCCATTAAAACAAAAAGTACATGGAATAGTTATTCCCAACACAGCAATCAATATCATTTTAAAATAAAGTTAAGGTGTTCATAGCATTCCAAGATGATGTTCACGAAACGGCAACTCTGATATCTAATTGACATTCTCATAAGCTTGTCAAAACAATAAATTGTTAGATACAAGCAAAAATGGTGCTCAACAATATAGCCCAGTATTAATGTAATTTTTCAGCCTCTCAGATTTGGTTAAGCCTGGGGTACTCAACCTTTTTTGGTGCAGGGGCACCCTATGGCATTTCAGAAAGCGAAGTGGGCACCTTATAATATTTCCGTCCAGGGTGATATTCAGGCCCTACCTTGGCAATATTATCACTTGTTAACTGTATGCCTATTTAAAACAACACTCCTTGGATATAAGATCTAGAAAATTACAACATACAAAATTTTATCATAACCTCTCAACGTGATTTGATTATGGGAATACATCTGGGATGAAGGTTTTTGCTGCACATCCGAACTGAGTCTTCACATTCGCATTATGAACAGAATATGAATAGATACGCATCTTATTAATTTGGATGTAGGCGATAAAGTTTAGTCACACCATCACCCTTGATGCTTACAAAGCCCAAGAATAAGCCAACCGAGTTTCTGACCCCTTCCCCGCCAAGCCTCCACTCCATCCCCGCTAGTACAATCCCAAGAAATACTGTAGTAGCAAATAAAAAAATTCTTTTTACCGAAGTTTGGCAGGCAATGTGCAAGGTTGCTTCAGGCACCAGGTTGAGTATCCGGGGTTAAGCAGTTGGAATTCAGGAGCTTATTGAATCCACATAGTGGTAAGCTTGTGACATATTATATGATTACAGTCCCTTGAATTAGTTGTTAGAAGTATCAAAATCTATATTTAAGGATAAGACAGATGTAAATTAAAAGCAACTTTATTAGCATACACAGTGGGAACAATATTTGCCTGATCCCACAAATCCCTTGAATCTCCAGTAACAATGTTTAGGCAGCCCATTAAGAGGCAATCCCCAAACACGTACTGAAGTGGTTCTTTGAATTTGATTAGATGATGTGTTACCGAACATGAAACCACAAGACTTTGAGGCACTTGGAAAACACTGCTGTGGATGAAATTTCTCATAAATTAGAACTCTACAAATCCAACCCAGATATTCAAACCTTTGATGGCTATTACTGGACAGAATACATTACATTCCACAGCCACATTTTCCAGGTTATTCACCAGAGTTAGGCACACACACAAATAAGAACAAAGTTGGATCAAGGTCAATCTCCCACAAGTTGTGATGTTAAATTGCTATACTGTACAACTTGCTCAACAAAGGTTTAGAAAAATAAGCAGACAGAAGACTTTAGACTTTTATCGCACACGATTGCAGGGAAATGCAAATATATAATTAGTTCTTCTCATAACATCACAAAATTTCAATCAAAACAACTCTCATATCCATAACATGCAATTCATCATACATTGTGTATATAGATTTTTTAACTTACAAAACTAATTTTTAAACCTCATGCACACACATACTTCAACTTCAGGAGCATTCTTGAAAGTCATACAAAACTACAAATACAATTAGGTAAATCTAATCTTAAAGTGTACAAATCAACTTCAGCCAAATTAACTTCACGTGATATTATCATGGGAAAGAGACTCGTGCAGAAACAACAATCACTTCAACAGTATTAAAATAAACCAATTTCAACATTTAAGAGACTTCACAAACCTAAATATATTGTCCACATATTCACGGCAACGACTTGCCAGCATCCCTTCACTGTAGCACACCTTTTAAGCACCTTTCCAGAGAGGAAAGCAATAAGCTATACGAACCAGACAACACTCTTAGTATGAAAATATTTGTAGCAGCCACTCCTCAAGCCCACGATAAGTAGTTCAACACTAGCAGCCATTGGCAAAGTCACTTCAATCACATCCAGTTCGCAACATTACGCAATGTTACATAAAATACTTTGAAAATGAAGGTGGAAAGGTTATGACTGTGACTATAAATATGCATTTTAACGATAGAAAGACATTCAACAGTGAGCACCATTCATTTCCTCAGTTAAGTGTGTGTACCAGTGAATATCCCAAAACACACAAATGCAACATCAAATTCACCAATGATGGAACAGAACTCGCTTTTTCAGACATCTGCAAAAAATCAATCAAAAACGAAACTCTTCATAAAGAGTTGGGTTCCTCTGAATCAATGCTGCCTCAGAAGAAAACACACTGCACAATATTTTGTAGAGATAAAGAAATGCAAAGGAATGAAATGTTATGCAGCACAGCACTGGCATAGCTTAATCACACTCACAAACGTTTGCAATCGATTCGATTATCTGTTTGTCCACTCAATGTGTGCAAACACTTGTCACTCATTATCACACTCGTTCTCTTAGTCAGTTGCTGGAATTTTTGGAGAAACAGACCTTCCCTTGGGCTGAATGCCATTCGCAGCAGCTGCTGCTGCCGCTGCAGCTACCTTTTCCTCCGAGGAAACTTCATCACAGGAGGAACTCCTAATGTCACCTTCCATCTGTAAAGAAAATTCATCCCAGACTAAGTAAGACAATTTTAATAAGTAAGGAAGGACCATTTTTAATTTGAAGGAAATAAAGTTCCATGATGAAAAGAGTGCAGTGTTGAATTGTTTGAGATAACTGATAATTACAAAGCTCAAAATTAGCAAGTGCATTCTTAAGGAATGAAATGAGTTCAAGAGTGAAAATAACCTGTGTCTAATATTAATGAAATACGTACAGAATAAATCAAAATTAGAAAGTGATAACTGGTGGAATTCCATAATATATGACGATTTATTGATAAAAAATTATAAAAATTTGAAGAAATTCCACAGAGACTAAAATAAAAAGCATGACTGGTTACTGCACACCTCGCCATGATGTAAAATAATAAGAAAAATGTATTATATAACTTCAAGTAATATGGTTATCTAGATAGAAACTCTTTGATTTCTTTACAAAAAACATTGACCACTTTCTTTTAGGTATTCGTTGCCCTGAAGCTTGGTTTTTAAGAAAACTGAATACATTTCAACACAGGAGAGCATATCTTAGGAAAACTCATAAATATTTAAAAAAGTAAAAGTTGCAATACAAAATATATTGAATATTCAATATAATGGTTTAAGTAATTTCCACAACACACAAAATCACAATAAAAATAACCATAATTCCTACCAGATACTGGAAAGAAAAGCTTTGATATGTCACTATCAGCTTAGAATAGAAACATTATCAGAACAATGGTCAACAAAGGCTTGAATTGGATACTGCCTTTTTCAAAAGCAAGTTTACTCAGAAGTCTTGTTTTCAGTAGTTTCATTTACGCAGCATTAAAATGATTACTATCAGATGAATGGCAATATATAACAGATAAACCATAATTTAAAACAACCAAGTTTTTTTCTTTTGTAAAATATTTAGAATAAATCAATGCAGTAAACTATTTCTATGACAGCATTAAGGAAAACTTAAGTGTTTACATAATTTCCAATTGTTAGGCAATTAAATAACATTTACAATGATCAATGTAATAAGTGTCCTGAATATTTTCATATGTAAAGCATAACATTTAAGAATACTATCAAGATGGGCCAAATAAATATATATTTATATCCTGCCTAGGTATAATTTCTAAGTTTAGATTAGTACTAACATAGAGAAGTAAACTAAATGGAAAAGAGTTTTACCTGTCCTGCCTTCAGCGAATTACAAGCAATCTTCAGAATTAGATAAGTCCAAATCACGTGCAACATCAGGAGAAGTATCAGAAGGGAGTTGAAAATGTAATATGCTGGGAACATTGCTACAATCACAGGAGCCTCTATTGTAGTGCTGTAAATACAGAAAGAATTTTATTAAGATGACGTCCAATGAATATAAATATCCGAATTAACTTTCAATGATAAACAACATACCTGTAGATGATCCAGAATGGGTAAACACCAAGTCGAGTCACTATCCACACAACAGTAAATACAGCAAAGAAAGTATCACAGACACGCTGGTAACCAGAGTACTTAGCCATCTTGGCAGCCTGGAAGCATAAAAATTATAACCATATTTAATAACAGAGAACAAAAAATTATATATTACATATATTATATTTGTCATCACAGACTATGCTTTTGTTAAATTTATGTTATATCATCGACATGAAAACTGAAATAAACTCATTTTACTCAAAAGAATAATACTTGAAATCAAACAGCCATTAACAGATATGAATCAGATTAAACCTTTTCACTGAAAAGGAGAGCATGTATTACAATGACTTAAAAGAAAATGAGAAGCCTTGGAAAACAGGAAAGACAAGAAACAGGACCTATAAATGATCAAAAAAGAATATGGTTTTTAAGGAAAATAATACTAGTATGCGGGGCTGGATTTTCCAATAGGCTTACTAGGCTTCAGCCTAGGGCCTCAAGATCAAGAGGGGCCTACATTCAATTTGTTAGCAACAATAAAATTACACTATTCTACAAACAGTGAACATATGCATATTTTTTTAACATAGTCAAAGATTTTCATTATTTGAATTTTGTTTCTTTGTAAATGTTGGGTGTTATGTTTGATTAGTTATTATTACAAGTAATATATATAGTGCTAAGAATAGATGTCAAAATAAGCGTTCTCAAATTTTTTATTTATTATCCATACCACATTTTTTATAAAGGTTATTAGTACCAATCGCAACATGTTTCATTTAACATATTGATATATATCACAGTAATGATGTATTTTATTATCTCTCATGTAATTTACAAACTTAAAAATGGGAGGTGAAAGGGCCTCATAAGTGGAATAGTCTAGGGCCTCTTTTCATCTAAATCCGGCCCAGTTGTATGATATGTTGTGACACATATATACAATACTGTCAGTATAAAATACATATAATAAAATGACCAGGCTTAAAATAAAGGGTCAAGATCAGATAGCTGTTAAACTACAATAAAGTAAATGCAAATGGGTATCATAATAATCAGACTAGCACACTTAACGATATGGTATGGGAAAGAGAAAACATTAAAGATAAAGTCATTTTTGAACCAGTTTCACAAGTTAAAACATCACATAAAACAAACAGATTTAACGATAAGGATTCGCTTACCTCTAATAGAATGTCTGCTATGTCATGGACGAGCAGAACCAACGTTCCAATACGGGTCAGGTTACAAACCCAGGACAAAGATAACAGCGATATGGCAGCCATGTGATGTATAAACATCTGCCAAAAGTCCTTCCGTCTAACGTCAGTGAATTGGGATACAGTAAGAGACCAATAAAACGATAGGGAAATCATATAGTACCACCATACATCGTCAGAAATGGACTGAAAACAAAGGAAACGTTCGGATTAGTCCTGCATCCACACTTTACCATGGCACAAATCCTCACAAAAGTAAAAATAATTAAAACATAACACGAAGATGACACACCTGGTGAGGATAACCATACCAGCAGTTAACGATACCCCAGAGCCAAGGCTTGTCCCATAGACAGATAATTCCATAAGTAAATATAGATGAATAATAGAAACATCTCCAGCTGAAACACAAATAGAAAAACCGATAATGTGTGACATCTCCAAAATAATAAACGTTAACATACAGCAATTTTCTTTATATGTACCTATTTTCACAAAATTTGGTTAAAGTGGATGGCTTGTCTTGCGAGTGCCTTAGCCGTAACCATCTCTCGACTTGTCTCTCACTCCAATCAAGTTGCTTGGCCAAACCTTTAATCTAAAAAAAAATTAAAAATATAGATGATTTTACATCAATAACAGTTACAGAAAACTTATCCGGGAATTATGACAATACCTTCGGATTTAGTAAACACTGACCTGCTTATGCTTAATTTTACCCTTAGATAAATAAGCTTTTTCGAGGATTGCATTTGGAGATGCCTTCTTTTGACGGGAGTTTTTAATACCTAATGATAATCCAATAGGAGCGAACCAATACCTGTAAGAAAATTTACATTTATAGTGAGACGTTTTGAAACGAAGGCGTGGTCAATAACGCCGAGGTTAGTTAATTAATTGCCTTAGAGGATCGCGGCCAGCCTTATAAATATTTAGAGCACGTTTAATTAAAAAAGAACAAGTCTTAGGTTCATTATTATAAAATAAAATGTTGTACTTACCTTTCAAAAACATATCTCACTACTAGTAATATCAAAGCCAAAGGCAATGGATATATCAAATCCCGATAATCGGCATGCCGAACATTATCATTATCCATTAAATCGGCCCATGTTGTATTGGGAGGGAGCCAAATATGTTCACTCCAGAAACCATCCATGATATCCCGTACTACACCCATTTTTCACAGAAAATCCACCACCTCCAGAGTTCCTCAATACACCACCCCAGACCGCTTCGCCGACAAAACTACCAGTGACTCCATCTACGAGCATATCTTATTTACGGCAAATTACGTCACGTCCGGTCACGCTCTCTGAATCGATTCGCGGTGACTTATAATTATGAACCCTTACGAACGGCAATTTGATGGCAAAAATGTGAAATGAAAATTAACTCCCAACAATTTTGGACAGTTTTCTAGTAGCTTGAGGCCAGAATCATTAAAATAGAACGAAAGGTAATTGTAAAATATCTATTACATAACTGGTCCAAACGCAACGTTTGGGATGATTTTGATCTTACCGAATCTCATCGGGAATTCCTTCAATGTGTAAATATTGTTATCATTTTGACACATATTTCGTCCTTTTCCTAGTAGAAAATAACGTCAGCTATACGATGAATTGTTGCGAAATTATATCTGAAGTACTTTATATGATAAATACTAGCACGTTAAGTAACGCTGCTGGGGAAATGATAACAGTATTATTATCACTTTTACAATTTTTGCCAAGGTTAATATTAGAAAAACATTATATTTAACAGAAAAAAAGTGCCTGGAGAAAAATACTTCGTCAATGAAAAAGACGAATTTATCTGGTAGATACTTTTTCTTAATCCAAATTACAGAAATGACTTGGTTTTTTCAAGCATATATTTGCGATTGATCTCCATTCTTATTATTTTATTAGATCTCTATTGCATATGTTTTGCAGATTAGTACAAATTGGTAGTTCAATTAAATGAACGAACGGGTAAATGGATTATGTTTTACTGGAACGTTTACATTTTGATAATTTTTTACTAAAATTCGTTTCATTTCCGCATGTGGAATCCGTTGAATGATAATTACGCACATTTTTGTATAAAATTTGAAAGATCTAAAATACTTAAATTAATTAGAAGAAGGCATTCAGACCTTATTACTCAACTCTTGACTTGGAGAGACAAAAGGCAGCCTTCAAGGGTATACAAGTAGCGGACACTTTCTGAGTTTTCCTTTCATAGATTCCTACTTCACTAATGACCTATAATGGTATCCAACAACATTTTCAGATATTTTTCTTGCATCACGAAAATAAAAACTAATTGAATGATTTTCTTTTGAGTATAGATTTCGGAATATCTGGTTTATCACAATAAAAATGTGTGCTAAGTAAAATTTCGGAACCATTGAGCAAGTCCCTAATTTCACGGCATTCTTTATTTTATTTTTTAACAACGACGGAATTTAATGCAAGAAAATCAATAGTTTAAATTCCTTAAAATTTTATTATTATTTTTGATTTGCTATAATCTGGGGGAAAACTAGATGAAATCGTATCAATTGAAATTATAATACGTTCTTAAGGACCTAAAACAGAGTTTAAATATATATTTTTTTCTAATTTGTTTTAAATACTATCTATTTTTTGAAAACTTTTCAGTCGTGAAAAAATGTGATGTCGACCAATACTAATACTTTTTTTTAAATAACGCAATACACATATGTGTTGATCATTTTATGGTCACGCTGTATATATGCCGTTCTCTTTGAAAGAAAATACTTCATTTAATTCTATAAATTCGACTGCATGGTCGTTTTTAACCCGATAAGGGTAAATATCCAAGAATTTTGAAAAAAAACAGAAAAATTTCCTCATTATTTTATAGAGACTCATATTCAGCCCTTTTTAGGTTCAGGATTTATGGAATTCGTTTAATACCACCCGGATTAATGAAAATTGAAAATCTGAACTTATTACCTATCTCGTTTAAATAATTCATTGATTTCTCACTAGGAGTCTACTCAAACCAGATGCTTCATCATCATCTGGTGTTCTTCCTGTTGGCAGGTCCCATACACCTAAACTGTTTCCACTTTCCACCAGATGCTTATCAAATCATTATTTGAAAATTAGTTTGTTGTAGTAACCACGTTAAGCAGCTTATACTTGATTAGATTATGGATAGTCTGGTAGTGGACTTTCATTGGTTCATATTTTACTAATTCACTTTGGGAAGTTTTTAGCTTAATTTGACGAAACTTCTCGCGTTGGTGGCCTCTTCGTTCTTCCACAGGAAACCGATTTCCCTTTCAATAGTTTTAACGGTGATTTTTATTTACCCAATGGTCAACCGTAAGACTTTCGGCGCGTTTTGAGCGGAGCATCGCCGACTTCAAATGACCACGGTTCTTCGCAATCTCCTTTTCCAAGAAAAAGGAGAATACCACTCCTCTGCCGAAAAGCGCATGCGTTAGACCACGTACTCCATTACTTAGTGCTCATTGAGATTGTCTGCTTCGGAAGTGTTTTTTGTCTTCAGGACATCGAACCGAAGCTGAGAGGAGTTGCCAAATCCATACAAAATGACGTTTTCGGCTGGAGTTGAACCAAAACCTAAAAGAGCATCTCTCAAAATTACCAATATTTCCCCCCCATTTTCAGTGAGCGATAGAATAGAGGTCAATAACCCCCTGCTGTCCATCCAAAAACTGTCGCCACGATTCGCCATGCTTTCGGGACCCTTTTCTTGGTTACTCAGGATAATTGACTCAGTACGGAATGGAACCACTTTTCTGACACACGAAGAATGGATACAGTTCATGATATGTCAAAAACGTGTCCAAAGGAATAGAAATGACAGACAAACACAACAGATATCTTATCACCTGAAAAAATGACGCATTAAGAAAGGTAAAATTTCACTGGAAATTGTAATGTAAATCGATTCAAAAAATTATAAATGTGGTATTCATTAAAACATCAATTGAATTGTAATCAAATGAAATGTCTTAAATAAGGATAAAAAAACTTGGAGCTTCAAGCAAAACGACCCGACCCAACGAGTTATAATGTGATTACGAGCTATTCTTAAGAGGATTAACACTTGGTTCCCTAGTTCTAATCCTCCTTCTAGAAACAAGGCGTGCGATTTTGCCTTTACGTCGATATTGGATATGAATAGGAAGATGTGATGAATGACGAATTTTTCTGCCATAAGGCGTAGATTCTGCAATATTTAGATAGACTCAAGGTTTTTAAAAGGTTAATATCATTATCATATCCTAAACAGAATATAATAGTGAAAATTAATGTTTATATTGATGCGAGATTCCTTATTAAGCTATTGAAATGACTACGTTATTTTATTAAACAGTTATTTTTAACTCTAAAAATTTACTGGCTCAGGAGACGAGCTCCAGAAAACTGCAACAGTGACATCAGTTTTGAAAGACAGTTGCAAGAATGCCATTACGCGTGATTGCATCATGTTTATAATAATTATTTCAGTACGTTTATAAATGTTCGCTATTTTGGTTTGCAATTTTGTTTGGTACCAGCAATGACTGCTAACAATGGACTAAAAAAATGGCAGTATTAGAAAAGATGTTGCGCTTCTGTTCTGCCGCTGAAAGAATACAGGTTTATTTATAGAATAGGATGTAACCGACTGATTGGAAATATTTTCACTGATAAACTAATTACATCATTAAATAGAATTAGATTTTTTCATGAGGTAGAATTAACAATTTTTCTTAAAGAATGGAGAAATTTAAGATAGAGTAGAATAATGAAAGAGGCCTTAATTAAGAAAAGGTTACAACGAGGAATCTTGTGAAAACTATTCTGAAGACATGAAAGGTAAAGGTATTTGCTTTTACGGGCGTTATGATATTCGTAGCGTTGAAACGGCTTTAAAATTATCTAATGGAGGAGGAGTGGAGGCTTTCGAGATATGTTACGCATGCTCTGGAGAAAGTGAGTTGGTTAAACAAGCAACTGTTACATAAAGGATGGCTGTAGACGAAAGGGTTTCCTTCCAAGAACAAACATTGGGCAAATGCCTACTAATAGTTGAAAAGGTGTGGAGGAACTGACGAAAAGTAAGATGGAAAATTGCAGAGTAAATAACAACAGAGGACAACAGGCAAGGGATGCTACAGAATTATTTGAAAAAAATTGTAGTAATCTGGAGACATGGGAAGACTTTATCTATCAATGGGCGAAATGGTAGGGGAGGGAAGGTTCTCTGCAGATCGGAAGGACGCACCATCTTTGGAGACTGCAGAACGTGCTTTATGCGCACGATCTGTCGGGCCTTCCAGATATAGCTTCCGCGTTCCTCAGCCTTCGGCGGAATACTATTCCCCCAGCTGATAACAAGTAGTATATCAAGTGAGAATGAAAGCATATTATCTAAAGACGTACAGTTCCTGAGGTCAAGTAAGCTTCAACTGTAAATAACGCTCTCTCCGACTTTAATGCTTTCGTCGAGTTAACGGTGAAACTTTTATGACGCCGTTCACACTTCGAAAGATGCATATAAAACTCAACTATTAGGATATTTCAGCCTTACAAACTTGTAGTGAAATCTGGGACTGGCTCGTAGGCATGCAGTTTGTTTATTTTACATGGTAACGTGGCTTTTAAAAGAACTATATTTGGTACCTAAGCCGTGTAAAGCCAATATTACGCGTGATTGATTTTAATTAAAAAGTTTTGCCAGTACTCACACCGAGATAGTGAAAATAAAACTTAAATGATATCAAAGGAAGGAGTTCTTATCGCAAGTAAATATTCCCTCAAATGGCTATCGTTTCTCAATCACAGCGGTAAGTAAATATCTAACGTAGCAATTATGTAAATAATGAGAATCTTTCGAAGTTGCCATTTTCGATTTTACTAATAAATCATCTTTTACTATGAAAAAGAAGTAGCTTCCTCGTCGACACGAAACGAATATTGAGTTATTGACTTCGCATTCCTGAAATCGATAAAATTGATTTAGCAAATACACGGAAAGAGCGAACAGAAATACCAGCTACTAGCTATCACACGTAACAATGCAGTTAATTCATTAGAGGAAAGGTAAACCTTTTTGATATACCGCTTCACCATATTGCTTGGAATGTGTAGAAAATATATTTTGAAATTGTTAGGGCCTGTATATTTCTTTTTGAAGGTATAAAATGTAATATTGAGGATTATTTTCGTGCATGGATTGCTTATATTTCTACGAATACGCCTAAACTATTACCTATTCAGATCTTATTTTCAGTGCTAAGATTGAGGCAGCAATGCATTCCATAAAACAATACATGAAAATCGATTTTTTATTTATATTGTCCCAATATGGCAGGAATCAGAACATATATGCAATAAAATTCTCCTCTACTAGTTCCGAAATAAAAATATATCATTCATTTATCTTGAATATCGAAATGAGGGCAATCTTAGGTAGATTTCTTGGTGGGCAAGAAATAAAGATTTTAAAGATTTTATGTTATAAGCTCGTAGCATAACAAGCGCTATTGACAGAGGCGATAGATAATTTTTTGCTAACAATTTTATCACTATCCTGTCCATTCCCAAGCACTCTTTTTGAAAGATTCAAAATAGCAGAAGACCTATACCTTCAGTATAACATTTTTGGGAAATCTGATGGGACGGGATCATCTCATTTCTTCAGTTCCACCATCTAAATCACCACTTGAGCTTCGCAAAAAATGGCATTTCGGTTTCCGAAATCTGGCAACTAAACCCAACAACTGGAAAAATAGCAACTCACGTCAGAGATATTGATGGAAGCGTTGCAGATTTCCTCAAACTGCTCCCTACGCGAATTCTTCTGCAGACAGATGACATCACATGGAGAAATAGGTCGTTCTCTTTATATCCCGCGAAAGATAAGGAATTTTTAGGCCTTCGATACCAAAATAAACAGAGCGGCCATGTTGTACCTCAACAATGTCAACAATTGTAGCGTCATTTGGATCTAGAGCAGGAGATGAAGATGATACTTTTTAACCTTCTCGAAAGGGACGATTTAGTGAAAGATGATTTTTGTAAAACATTCTTATTTGAAAGGAAATATCTTTCTTGGCTCCCAAGTCTACTTCCTCGGTTTCGGTCGCCTCAGCCGTGAATCTTCTTGTTTGTTTTTTGGTTGATAAAAGGAATTTACCTCTCTTGCTTCTAGAATTCAAATAAATAACTGAATCATTACAAATGCCGCACGTAGTATCACGAGAAAGTACGTTTTTTGCTAAAAATCGTGATGCCTTTCTTGCTTCCTCTCTTGAATTAATCGATAAGAATTTTTTCAGCGGTTCAAAGACACCTAGCATACATTCGATTCCTCAGCGAAGAAAGTCTTTGAAATATATTCCTTAAAGTTACGAGAAAAATTTCACCTCCAGTCAAAATAACTAGAAACGTTTCGGTGTAACGGGTTCAATGTGTTATCAATGCATCTAGTGTTTATCGGAATAATTTCTCATAAAATGAGTCATACCAATATTTATGTGTTTATGGCGGACGATAGCTGTATTGCTCATAGTTTCTGAAGTGATCGCTTTGATCATCCCATGTATCTCGGAATATACATTCAGGTCCATGAAACTAGGAATCATGACGGTTAGAAAAACACTTAACAAACATGTGTTTTCACTTAAGAAAAGGTTACATAAAGTTTATTTTTTCATTAATGTATTTACATAAGATCCGATATCAAGAAGTCTGATTCCATAATAAAATTCCTGTTTAATTAAATTATCGTATCTCACCACTGTAGATGGACAAACACAATTTTGCTTTTCGTAGAAATTATTTCCTGATGAATGTAGTGTTTTTCATTAGTTTTTTGATACAGGACGTAATCTATCTTTCTTTCGTCTCATTCTTGTTTATTACTGGGAAAATATAAAAGCTACTGGGATATGACTGATGCTGAGTTATGCAATTTGTTTAGATCTCTCCATATGTTATGCTGTAAAATTCTACAAAAGTTTTATTTAAAGGGTCATTACGGTACTCTTAATTTTGAATTACTCGTACTTATTTCATTATATGGCTTGTGCAGTTTTAAATACTCTATTAGTAAATACGTGTTTTATCATCTTAAAAATTGTTTGATCCAACTAAACTATTATTATCCTTTAGTTTAATTATTTATTAAAATGATGGATATAATTTCGGTTAATTTTTTCCATCTTCAGGCGATAAAAAAAATGACTGCCTGCATTTAAGGTGAATTTAGGTCCCTATAGAGTGGTAAAAAGATGAAGACGAGGCAATTTTGTTTGAATCGAGCATTTTCTATTGCGACAAATAATTCGCAGAGGTAAACCAACGACCATGTGCAAGCACTTCTTAATCGCACATTTTTACTCTTTGAGTTATCTTTACATTATAACGATAAAGTAGGCGATAAAGCATCAATCAATTTATCATCCCTTAGAAATAAAAGGGAAAAACTTTTGCAAAAATGTGCATTTTTTCCAAAAATTAGGAGAACGACCATTTTTGCTTCTAGTATCATGTGATCCAATACTTAATTGCATTTGATTAATCTTCGATGTATTTCTCTTCAAATTTTAGTAATAAATGCTAACATGATAGTTGTTTATAAATTTAATAACAAAGAGAATAAGTTATGAATTTTAGTATAAATTAATTTTGATGATTTCATACTCAGTAAATTTAAAGTTCCGCCATTTTTACTGCGGAGCTCAACAATACCATATTATAAATCAAATCGATTAATATTCCTTCCTTGAGAGAGAACTGATAAACTATAGACATATCTCGATATCTCTTGCTAATCCTTCTTCATTTACGTTTCCTTATATTTCCAAACCGCTTTTGATGACACGTGGATTACCTCTTATCAGACCCCACTTGAGCAGACGCATTTTCGCATTGCGTTGTGGACATCGGCAGACCATTCATAAAGAAGGCACCTGTGACGTCCACAGATGACGACAGCAGATAACGTCGAAATGGGAAGACGTTTCTCCAAATCGCAGGTGCTACGCATCTTCCGAGGAAACATTCTTCGTTTAACTGTCAATGGAAGATGACTCTTCTGATTCATTTCGGAGGAAGCGTCTCGTGATCTTCTAAACGTTCGGAATTTCGTAATTTCCCATGCTCTTACCATCATTCCGTTTTCGCCATGATGAATTTCAGATCGATTTTTGACCTCAATTTATTGTGCCTAATCATGACTCGCATGGCGGATAACAAATTCAATCTGTGAAAGTGGAATTTGATAACGTAACAGTTTCAAGAATTCGCATAAAGTTGGAAAACAAGTAGAGTCATCGATTTTCCGTAACGTTATATACTTGAGTATATGCCTACCCGAATATAAGTCGAAGCACCTAATTTTATGGCAGAATATTGGGAAAACTAATTGGCTCGATTATAAGCCTAGGATGGGATATGCAGCAGCTACTGGTAAATTTCAAAATCAAAATAGATTCCGTTAAATTATAGCAATTTAGGCGTCGGTACGTTTAATGGTTTTGAATAATAATTCAGGCATACAATTTATATATATAAATGTAATTAGCCCCCACTTGCGTTTTTTACACCGGAGAGCAGGTGTGAGATACAATTCGAAATTCATAGGGATTCGTAGTGAAATTTTTAACTCGATTGTGTGCAAAAATTAGAAATCTTCCAAAATTTTAGCGAACGAGATTATAATTCGCCTTCTATTATTCAAACAATACTCTGCTGGAAATAATAAAATGCTGCACTCTTCCTATTGTAGAGTTTACATCTTCCAGGCCTTGCACTTCCTATTGCAGGTCGACCAAAAGAAACAGTGGTCATTCATCACTCAAGGAAATAACTCTTTGGGTTAAACTGTTTTTCAATTTCGTCCTTATCGTTTTTGGTTAAATTTACAAAAAATAGATTTCAATTCGTCGTTTGGTTATGTTACATGAACGTTTTCCATCATCCATCAGCTTCTTATAACGGTTCAATTTATCTGTGAATTTCAGGTTCTTGAGTACATTTTAATTTAGCATAACAATTAATAATTCCATAACGATGTTTCTACGCAGCTGATCATAGATCATAGACTTTACATTTCCTTATTTTCTGCTGATATTTGTTTCAAAAGTCAACTTCTCACTTTCCAGAGCAGTTTCAAATGTTTCTTCCCTTTTTCGCTGTTTGCGAAATTAGTTTGCCATTGTGAAATTTGTATCTGAATGCTTGCTTATTTTATGTGCTTCTCCTATCCCGACCCAATCGGTTCTACAGATTATGTATGTTTTCCTTTCACTCCAGTTATATAAAATTCCGATATTTTTTCAATCTCGATACTCATTCCTTAGACCTGTCCTCAAACTGTAAGCTCCACTTTCCAATATGAATGCCTCCATCCTTCCTTCTGAGTTTGTATATCTCAACTTTTATTTTTGAAAATTTTCCGGTGGTTCCACATTTTTATTTTCCACGTTTTCGATTTCTGTTTTTCATTTCTGAAACTGAAATCCGCCGAAACACTCAGGTTTAACTGTGGACTGTGGCTTTAGTTTGGCACGTGTGCTGATGTTCTTTTCATCGTAGCTGTTACGATCTTAAGGAGAAAGTAAATCCATCTCTCTTCACACATGATAGACTAATCTATTTTTGATTCATATTTTTAGAAATAAATTTAGAGACTTGTGATTTTAATGAAGTATAATATAGTTATAATGAAATACATTTCCTCAAAATATCATTCAACGTACTCTGGATACGGTAAGTTAATAATTAATAGTAGTTAATAATTTAGCTGACGTCTTTATGGGGCCATCTTTAGAATAGCCAATCCCTTCTTCTGTATTTTCACTATTGCTATAGCTATTTCACAAATTGTTATTAAAAATACATATAAAACAAGGAGAAGGGAAACATAATTAAGTTATTAACGAAGATTTTGATAGTGTATCTTGATTGGTATTAAAACTGTATTTATATATAGAAGGAAATTAATATTTTTAAATGGATGTAAGAAAAAAAAATTAAACAGCGTATGTCTTTATCAAAAAGGTGCGCGAACGAAGAAAATAAAGGAGCTATTAAATGTTGCCGGTATTCTTAGATTTTAAACTTGTTTTCAAATTGCTTTACGATCTTGGCGGGAAACGTTCCTGTAAACATGATTGTTGGCCGTCAAATGGATTGGCGTTCCCAAACGCAAACAAACATCAACTCGGAGGTTGTTGCTTTCTCGCCTTTTTGCCGCATGGGCTGTGACGCAACGATTCCACAATTAGCAAAGGGACGAACTACATAATTCAGTAATTGCATCCCCGCCGTCCTAATTGACGCTTAATTCATCCCCACCCGAAGCGTGAAGATGTTGCCAAAGAAGATTTTCACTTTGTCATTCTTTCGCCATCACATCTGCCACCGACTGATAAAGCCTCCTCTTCAATTGGGTTTTATATGTGCGGAGCGATGCTGCTCCACAGATTAGTATTAATCTCAGCACACGCGGTAAATGAAGCCAACGCTGAGGGAATTAGCTGCAGCGAATGTGTTGGAGCCACCGAATGCAGCCAATTCCTCGTTGGTAGTTGAGATTCGAGGTGAACGGATTGGAGGGATGGCCTCAAAGATTGCTGCATAGAATGCAGAATTTTTAGGAAATGAATAATGATGCAACACTCCAAATAAAAAATATTTTATGAGCTTATGAACAGTCTTGCTAATTTAATTTATTTCACGATTACTTTGCTTTAAGGGCAAAGCAAGTAATTATGTAACGAGAAAGTTCGGGGTAGCTTATTACTATCAAATATCTTCATATAACTACTTTTAAAGTGATTTTTCTAACTGCTGGACATGAACTTACCACCTTTATTGTTCCTCTTGTATTGTACTACAATGGTCATCTTCTATGACTCTCTGATTCGATTTCTGTTGAGGAGTGTTATCCGACTACTTTGTAACCAATTACAACACCCAGAGGTTCTAAAGTCCGAAAGACAAAGTGCGTATAGACAACAAAAACGTAACAATCGCCATCATTGTGAATTCAGTATTATCCTCGAAGTGAGTTCGTCCTAGCTGTTGAGTCATCGGAGAGTAATCCTAAGTGTTTATTTTTTGCACCCATAAATGAAGCTTACAACCACAAGCTTACGCATTAAACTTCATCCGAAGATGAAATCTCCTGATAGTTCAAAATTGCCTCGGAATCTCTCGTTTGCTTGTTTGGTAAATATATTTTATTTCAAGATATAAATTGAATAATTAGTAAATTAGGTAAATAGTGAATTTATAGCTATAAAAATGCTCTACCTAAAATTTCATGTAAACAATAAAACGAATGTGTGCATATAACTATCGCCTTCGTTGTCAGGGGAACGAGTTGCTTATAAACGAAAACTTATTAAAAATGTTGGCTATTTGGTAGGAATTCTCGAAATTTCGTATCGGAAGCAGTATTCTATAACCAAACAAAGAATCTATTTATAATTTCTCCTCTTTTGGTGCCCGTCTCGATTTTGCAGGAAAATTATTTCTAATATTATTCAGGAAAATAATGAAGCATGTAAATGATGAACATAAACTTTAGGTTAAATTCTTAGGTTGTAGAATCCGCTATTTTAAGCGTACCAAACCTGCAAAGCCTTATTTTCACTGTTTCATTGGCTTAGTATGCGAAATTTGATAGAAATGCGTGAAATGTTTTATAAGATAAGGTCTATAAATGATTAATAGCAAACGGAATGAGAAACTGCGGAAACAATGTAAATGATTCGTAAAGTCATCATTGAGCTGTTATGGATTTTTGTCTTGTTTACATTTTTCCAGTGCAGTATTTAAAAATGAAACAGGATCCTCCGAACGCCAGTCTCTAGCCTTCCGTCATCTTTTCTTTGATGACTAATATTCTTACTCATAGTCTTGTTAAGATCTCTATTGGTGGCCTCTCATGGGGGCGAGTGGGGTCATCCCCCTACCTCATGGGGGTAGGTCTTAATCCTCTTTGCATGATGGAGTGCATTTTTTACTACTGAAGTCAATATTTATGGAATTTCTTTACTCAACTGTTTTTCCTTTGACACAGTGATGGGAAAAATTGCTTTCGCTGCCAAGTCTCTTTGACGGATGTGATAAAAAATGAATCACTTTACATATTTAGATAAGGTCGTATCTGACGAAAGGATGAAGGAAATCCTCGAAGAATTCTTGCTCGTGGGCTCTTACCGATTAGCTCCTGCAGTAGAAGGAAGTTTTAGTTACATCGAAATTCAAAGTTTGTCAACTCTTAGCGAATATTTTTTCTATTTTAGCGTTACTTTTGTACTCCGTCTTGTATCTTCCATCCTGGCGTTGCGCCAGGATGGAATTAAAATACTAAATTTATCATATTATCTGTTCAATCAATTAATAATCTGAACTAATATAATATTCGTGGAAGTGAATTCAAGCGTTTGTAAAATTTAAACTTTTAATTTCCGTAATTGTTTCGCAAGTTTAGCGACTTTAAGCTACTTCTTAGGATGCATCTAGCGACATTATCAAAAAATAAATTGGCATGTCCGTCTGTCCAGGAATCATATTAGAGGGGGCAAAATGCTTTTTGCGGTTTCAATGACGCGTCTCTTGCTATTTATACATCACAGGAAAAGCGGCCACTTGCGGGATATGTTCGAGTATTCTTCTGCATTTAATGTATAAAGGGCTCAACGATTATCAGTTTATGAAAATAGTCCTTTCCAAGATTCTTCCAGGAAATAGACAAAGCGATACTTGTAAGAAGAATCGTGGTCAGATTTCCTGTAATTCCCATCGGTTTCATCCAAGGAAATTAAATATTTTGCTTGAGATCCTTCTAATAAATAAGTTAGAATCACTTACTACATTTGCCCAATGTTATTAAGTATTGTATGTTTTAATAAATATAATTGAATAATTCTATATTTTTAATCAGAATCTACATTAATAGTGAATTTAATTAAATAATACCATAGCATAGGCAGTATCGTATCTCAATCAATGTTAAATTCATGTTATCAATATTGTATTAATTATTTGAAATTGTAAACACTGTCACCATGCGATGCACCTACTTGCAGTGAACATTCTATAATAATAATATCTTGGTATTGGTAATTCTATAATAATAATTGGTCGAAATCATTACAAATAAATACTAAGAGATTTTTTTCCAAGTTTTTAATTCCAATAGACGAGAAATATACCTCAGGCCTTACAGGGGGCGGACAAAGTCTGAAGCCGTCCCTGGACTATCCTCGTTACCTGTTATTCAAAGTCAGCTCCTTTTAAAGTCATTTTCTATGTTTTTGATTACGAACCTTATCTTTTTTCATCCTTTTGCTACCCTTTTTCTATTCCATTTTTTCAAGGAATTCGCCTTCTGTTGATGCTCTACCTTCCCACCGCTTCTATTTTACGTCTTCAATCAAAACCCTGTCTTATCTTTTTTTATCAACACTTGTCAAACCTCATCTTCCGCTGCAGCATACGGCGGTGGAATGTTCGGCGAATTAGTGAAAACATGCACCAGCCTTGGGCGTGAAAGATTCAGGAGTGTTTCAAATTTGGAAATTCTCCTCAAATCAATTTTCATTGTTTCCTTCACTGGCTTTTCCTGTACGCCGCCGAATGGATTCAGCTTCACTTAAAGTGAACTGCACAACAATTCCGGTAAAAGATGCGCGGCTTTCCTATGGCAACATAAATTGGCAATCTTAATTGTTGACTTTTCTCTGTCGACCGGTATGTCTACTCTATCGAGGTCACTATTGTTACATAACGCAGCATTGGTTACAACAATAAGTTTCGACTCGTATAGTCTCAAGTTAAACAATGCTGATATCTTCAGTTATTTGATAATATTCCTATACTCGTCACTGTTGATTAAATTGTAAACTTTAAAATATCTATAGTTATTTGTAAAGGAGTTCAGTATATCCATAATATCCAATCTTCGAAGATTGCTCTACTGATTAAGCTACTTTATTTGATGACTGCCTAGATTCGACCGTGCCGTCAATTAGATTTAATATTAAAAGCATAAACACAACGCGTGGAATGCCGAATGAATGGAACAAACATGTACGTCCGATCGGATTAGTATGTATTTTCCCCCTCTTCTCAATGATTGGTATTTTCGATCAGGTATTCGAATCTCTGATTGGGAAATGGGGAATAGCCGTGGTCTCAATACCTAATGAAAGAGTATCTTAATAGCAAATAATTAATATATTTCCCAATCTCATCACATCTAATAAAGCAACATGGAAAATAATCCCCTTAGGTTTACGTAGCAAGTCCTCTTCGCACAAAGACAGTATTTTACCATTCGAATGCAGACAAGCTACTCAAGTCCGGCTTGATGGTTTCAAATGCATCCTTAATGGAGCATGCGGCCATGAAAGTTAGACTCCCCGCCGATGTATGGAATTCACAACGTTGCATTCAGGAGGAGCATTCAAATGTGTCTCTCTTATTAACATTCCCATACAATATCCGCTGTTAATTGTGGAACACACGAATCTCCAATCACCAACCACCCGGAAAAACGACCTCCTGCGGTAATGGCTGAATCGAAGCAAATAATTGCCGCCTGTTTTGCATGTGCAATCGGCGAGTTTCACATCTTGCTCAACGCAAGGCTTTCAGATTTTCAAGAACTTCTCCCACTCTCCAATATCTCTGATTAGAAAATATTTGGTAATATTGCCGTCTACGTGTAATGATTTCAATATGTTATAGTATTTAATTAATAAATAGATTCGTTTAGCATAATACATATATGCATACGTGAATCATAGTTTTAGTAGCGGCAAATAAAATTGAAGAGTACTAATTAGATTCAATCTAAGAATTGATTGAAAAATAGCACATCTTTTACGCAAATAAATATAATCTAAAGTTTTATGTAATTTGCATACTAGATGGTACATTTTTGTAAATATAGTGCAAATTCATAATTGAATGTAATGTAGGAAACACTGATATTTAGGAAGACATTAGAAAAACTACTCACTATTCTAAAAAAATTTGTTAAATGCTGTTGCGTATTTGTGGCCTTTATATATAAAGAAATAAGTAAATAAATAAATAAATCATAACAAGTTGACAAAGGAACTCGAAGATATTTTAAGCGTATTGATGTCAATTGGTTGATTATCTCCCTTTTGCTACATTGATCAAATAAATTTGTTGTTACAATTGTAGCATAAAATGTCAACTTCTTTGTTTTACATCACAACAATCAGTGTCGCCTATTGTTACTTATGAGGAACTTTTGTTTATCATTTTCTAAGCTATCGGTATAAATTTATCCACTCACTTAGCTATCATCGCAATTTTAGTTTCACTTAATACATTTTATTGACCAATTCATTATTATATTAATATTTTTTGTATTTTATGGATATCGTAAAAGATTCGCGAGTTGCAAATAAGCGGAGCATTGCAGTATCTATTTATTTGTTATTCTAAGCACTCATGCCGCTTTCCGACGCCCAATATTGCACCTTTTACTCGGACTGCATATTTTTTCAATAAAATGTTCGCATTTCAAACTGTCCTAATGTTACTACTGTTCTAATACACACCCTTGTAACGCAATTGTTTTCGAAACCACGGGAAATCGCCTCACAGGAGTGGATGTGGCTGATTTCGATCGACAGGCCTTCCTTCCGCTTCAGAACGTGCAACTTCCTCGTTCGTCCTCAGAATTCTGCTCATTAGAGCGCAATTAACAAATTGTGACGGCCAACGGATCACAAAGGGGCCTTCACTGCGATTCTTAAGGTTACATTTCATTTACAACCGTATCAAAACAAATTCTATTCCATTTTTAATTTAATTTTTCAATTGGTCTCCATTCAATTTGATCTTGACAGAAGAATGATTTAATAAAATGAGTTACTACTACAATTAACCAATTCAGTCAATTACAATGGTTGATCATGCATGGTTTAAACTAATGAAGCGCGACGATTAGGAGATAAGATGCTGTCACATTTTCTGCCGATAATTGAAAACAATTTGTTCGAAAGGTTTATATTTAGACTTGCCTCTGAGGTCAACCAAGTGTGAAAATGGTGTATATTATGCGTAAAACGATCGGTTTATAGTTGAGTCTCCCTTGAAGGTCAAAACTATTACTTCAGGCTCTCACTTCCCGATTAAATATACAATTCTTTTGTCATATTGCGTCATTACACTTGACTTTACTTCTAACAATGAAAAAAAATAGAAGAATTATTTCGGTAAACACAACAAATCTACCCTGCTAAGGATGTTAACCTAAATGGTTGAATTGATATACTGCAATTATGAATTGAAGCTTAAATTTCGTTTTCTATCGTTAATAATTTGATTAAAATATATTGATAAAATATTGAATATGATCTATATAAAGTGAATGAACTTGAGCTGCTATTCGAATTCCTTGGAGAAATGAAAACAAAGGACTTGAAGCAGGGTTAATCTTTTCAAAATTATGCATGTTAGGGTGGGGGGTCACCAAACCTGGTATGGTAAGTGCTGGGACCGGCGGAACCCATAAAAAATTCGTTTGATTCTCTTTGAAGACATCGTGCTTAAAAAGAAAGGTGTGGAGAAGTCGTCTCATATGCAAAAAACCAAAAGGTGTAAACGTCTTATCTTTTCATTTCTTCACGTTAAAAGATGCTAGTAAAATGAATATCATCGGTGATATCTAAATAGAAACTTAACTGGTTTCATAGTGCGTGCATACGGAGTATAAAATAATCAGCTTGATAAAAATATTTCAAAGAGGATCAAAGGTTTGATCCGAGCGTTTGGGGACGCCTGGGCTAATATATCATATTAATTAATTACTGATTGGTCATTGGCTTAAACTAGAGCTGCTCAATACGAAGATATTTTCTTAGCGAGTTATTGGTTCAAATGGTGGTGACTCATTTGGTTGCAAACAATGGTCAGTAAACAGTGAAGCCAAAAGAAATCTGCGAGGCGTGAAGGCAGCAGAAAAGAAAAATTACTCCAATGAGGGATAAACATCGGCTGAGAAGAACGGACTCAGATTAGTATAGAGAAAGTTTATGGCGGGCTTTAGGGAAGAATGCAGGAGACTGTTGTAAATGTAAGCAGCTAACGGTTGCGAGGAGACGGGAAACAATAGAGTAAATAGAAGCAGAGAGAGCAATGGAATGCAGAGATTTGCCAAAGAGATAGCTGTAGGGAGAAGAAAAGTCTTTTAGGAGGGAGTCTCGAATGTGTTCTTGGTGAAGGTTAGAAAAAATAGAGAGATAGGGAAGGATGGTTTGAATGCACGAGGCGAAAGTGGATGGATTCGTCTCAAGGTGTGGGAGCCAAGACAAGACTGGAGTGCAAATTCAGACTGTAAGAGAATTCTAAAGCGAAATAAAATGACAGTAATAGAATAAAACTCTGAATATTACAGGAAGGAAACATGGGCTAGAGCTTAAGCGATAGCTGACCTTCGTAAGGCGGAGCTGACCCAAGGTAACCTAAATCTTGGTCAATCCTTGCTCCAACAGTTTTGTGTGACAACAATTAGAGAGAGAGAGAGGGCGTTTAATTTAAAACGAAGTACGTCATAATCTGTATTTCTCATTTAAACGGAATAATTGAAAAGCACATGTTGTTAATAATTTACAAAGCCAGCTGAAATTTTATTATGGAATCAGGACACTGTCGTCGAATCGAATTTCTCAGCCAACCGCAACTTTTTGCCTCGTGATGATGCAATCATGAGCAGAGAAGAACTGTCGCTTTGCGAGGAAAAATGCATCTCCGATATTCGTTCCAAGTTTGTCGCGTGCGGAACATTTCTTCGTGAATATATTCCGCACACAACTTGTTACGCTAAGTCCCAGACTAACCTTAAGAATTTCATTATTTTTCGCTGATTGGAATCTTCTTGACTCACACTCGCCTCAGTTGGCATTGTTACTAAATCATTGTCGCAGCAATGCTATGAATTAGAACAGAATAGTGAGAAAATGGAGGCGTTGTGACCGTCCATTTTCGGAGATTGCGTTGCATCAAAATACACGCTGCAATGTTTTCAAATTAAATTATTATCGATTTTAGAAGCGAATCCTGCGCACTAGTTCGTTATCATATACGAATTTACTGTAAAAAATGAATCGTTTCTGGTAGTAGGAAGGATCTTGTGACACATTCTGTGGAAATATATCTTTAAACGTGCACAATGTGCACTGCACATCTCTACCGTGAAAGGCCTTATGGGGATTTTTCCACGCAGGGCAAACACAAAATAGAGCATGATTTACCGGGAGGAAAACAGTAGAGTTTATGGGCCATGAAGGTTCGCCAGATACATATTTTCTGCCTTGTTACATTATAATCACATTACTAATAATTTCGTTGTTCTCCAATCCATTTTGACAAAGTACATTCATCTCGTATTGGGTGTGCATGCACTCTATCTCCTTCCTCATATACCGGCTAAAATATCTTTATTTCCTTTTGCAATATTTATTTGCGCAGAATTTCCTATGAATTGGCGGGATTCTTCGACGTTTTTGGTTTGGCCAAAGTTTAATGCAATGCACTGTAAATCTTACGCTGTAAGGCTTCCACGACAACGAATGCCTACGTTATTTACGATTCTTGTATTAAGTTTATCAATAACGAAACAACATTCGACTCAAAATGAGCATAAATAATAGGATTCACGCAATATTTATTTACCCGTTGCTATGACCGTTCTATTCGACGTTCTAAGAAATAAAGGGTTTTCATGCGAAGCAAAATAAGTTGGCCATGGAAAAGGCTTCCAGAACGACGATGTGAACCGGGTATTCCTTTTTCTGTGGCATTTTTCCTTAGTACTTGACTCTTCTCTGGCTTCCCACGTATGTACGTACTCGCCGTTTCCCCATAATCGGCCTTTTTTTCTTTCGCTGAAAGAGAAAAAATAAACCTAACTCTTCACCAGCTCTAGCTATTGAAAAAAGGACTTCGGCTTAAGACAAGACTTGACATTTCCTTTCATGGCGCATTGATGATGCATTTTCAGGCCTTTCCAGACACGCTGCAGTCGACATGTTGACTTTTCAAAGCTTTATTTTCCAGTAATATATCGCTTTTCGTTTGCTCCGAATTCACTACTCCCACGCTATCTTCCTTTGCAACAGTAACAACAAACAACAATGCGGCCGCTGCTACCAAACAATTGTGTGGCGCCAATTCAAAACCGTAATCGTTAAAGGAGGCAGCCACAACATCCATTCATAGGAAACTTAATGCAAAGAATAATTCGCTTGTATGTATGAATAATGTATATTGTACACTCCTGGCCAAAATTAACGCAGCACCTCCCTAGCGATCCTTACGGCTGGTGCTGCGTTAATTTTGGCCAGGACTGTACATATCTAAAGAAATCATGAAAATATAGAAAGAACATAAAGATGCCACAAGAATAGACTGCAACGATGTTTCATTTGATGTTGCGCAATACAAAAATGGATTCAGTTTTTCTAATGCTTTTATCAAAATGCTCTGAAATATCTAATTTACAGAAATGTTTTAATATATGTATACATTTTGTTTAAAGGATTGATTGGTATAAAGGTGAAGATAGAGAAATATTTATCTTTCGCCTATTACGTTTTAGATTCTTGTTATTGAAGTTATTTAATAAAATATAACCTACAAAACATAAGAAAAGAGCGGTTCAACGTTTTCCTAATACATTCTAGTAAAATTAGTAAATATTTTATGAAGATATATTTTATTAACGACGGGGTCTTTCTTTTAGGAATAACGTGTGCATGTGACCCTATCGAAATAAATCTTTTCGGTAAACCAAGTAAGTCGGAAAATATTCCTCAAGTCTAGGTGGTCTCTTTGTCTCAACTTCGAGATATAATAAAGCAATAATATCATAAAATTGATTTGATGCGTCGTAATAATTTCTGTAATCACTGTAATAACAATACACCAAATTTCAATTCATTATCAGAATTGTCTCATATCAGTTATCGAAAATAAAAAAATAGATGTAATTTTTCTCTGCTTATAATATATTATATAAAATTTAAATATGAAAATGATCATGTAATGCAAATTCAGGGAAAATTTGTGAATAGGATTTGAAGGAAATCCATTTTTAGATTGTATGAACCATTTCATCACTCTTCAGTATTTCGTCATAGCCGTTTACAAAATCTCTTAAATATCAACAGAACGTATATTTTGGTTATTGCATCTTTTGATGTTTTTTCGGCAATAAATGATTATCTATTTATTACAATAAATTTTAGTATTGTTCAAAAACTCATTAAAATGCATAGACGAGTAAAATTAATTACGAATTTATATTTTAATAGATACATTTAGTGTAACTCTATTTTTTTAAATTTTCAATGCCGATAGTAATGGTTATCGCTGAAAACTGTCATCTAATTTTGTTTTAAAACCAAATTCTGTGAAATTATTCTCTTTTAATCCTATGGCCCTCTTATTGATGTAATGATAATAACTTTACATGAGTTTCGGAATCATTTTTGCAGTTAATATCTGTTGTTTCTGGATTAAGAAAATAGATAACGTTTATAAATATTAAGATTTTATATGAAACAATAAAAAAAGCATACACAAAGAAGAAAACACTAACTAACTAACGCAAACGCTCTGTTTATTCCGTAGCCGCACTTTAAAGCGTTTTAAATTGTCGCCAAAGATGACTGTCGTTTTCCGAAAAGGACCTCAACCTTCATGCACGGTACGAAATAGGTTAAACGATGAAGGATAAATTTCTTGAAGGTTCGAAGGGAGTGAAAGTATTCTTTATAACCTCAAAATAAACTGAAGCATGGACCTAAACAGTGAGTTAACTGAGCAACTGAATGATAAAATTAACAGTGGACAGGAGTTGTTAGCAAAGGTGTCTCGTTTCGGCAACGTTTGCGGAATATCGAAACTTCAAAAGAAAATCAAGCAAGAAATTAACTTTTTGGTGAAGGTCAGTAGTGGTTCTTCGTTACTATTTGCAGCTATTTTTACTCTATGACTTTTTTTGATCGAATTGTTGCTTAAATGTTATTTGCACGTGTTCTTTTTGTGTCACATAACCATCTCTCTCGTTATATTTCTTGTGACACAACGATGAACATATCAATTATTTATTTAGGTAAGATTTAGCTATATACACTATAAGTTAAGTAGAAGTCAGCTAGATCTTGTCAAAGATTACTTAGTGTCATTAAAAAAGTGTCTTATTTTCAGTATTTCGAATACTAATCATTTTTATTTTAATGACAGACTTTACAGCAGGGGCTTGTGAAAAAGGAACACCTTCTCTGTACCAACTTACACCATTTTTGTGCCCTAGTGAATACACTTGAGACTTGCAATGAATTATCGTCCGTGCTCCAGCATTTCTCGTTTAAATCAGATGGTGATGGCAATGAAACTACCAAGAGACTTTGTGTTGATGTGGTTGCTGACAAAGGTAGAACATGGATGAAAGTAGTTGCTCGAAATCCTCGTGCACTGTCACAACTTTGTACAGGTAAGTGCCTGTTATTAGTATTAAATTTCTCGGTTCACATCTTAGTAAGTTGAGAGTTATTCCGTAATTTTATTATCCATTATGAATGTGCTCAGAACTTAAAAGCAATGTACCAGAAAGTTTTTATGCATAACTGCTGTTAAAAGAATAGGCAAAGCAGATATTCAACACTATTGTTTATCCGTGAAATTGATTTAAATTGAAGGTCATTAGCTTTCCTTACCCCAGAAAATTAAGATGGAAATATTTATGCTAAGTGAATCAGTCATCTATTCATTTGTCTGAAAAGTGTTTGATTAAGAAGTTCATATTTTTTGGTCTCCTGATGATGAGATTCAACGTACTTGGAGCAACGGAGACGCTCAAAAAGTAAACTAAAATCTTCGGAAAATTCATGAAATAAGATTATCTTTTTTCTCAAGATTTTTCCTATTTCAGGAGCTGGCGAGTATGGACAAAGAAATGTAATTGACCAAGCAAAGGAATTCTTATCTTGTGCCAAACAACACCCATTTATGTTCAAACCACCTCAGGTAATCATCTTTAGAAAGTAATGAATCCAAGTTTCAACTTATTTTATAGGTACTCCAATTATGTCAGTTAATGGATTTTCTTTATCACATTAATTTTCTCTGTGGTGGTACAAAGCTTGATGCTATTATTGTAATAATGGCACCCTATTGTTTCAACATTGATTTTAGAAGAGGAGTATTTTATTAACTGCAATTGTTTTTGCAAAGAATCTATAACTGCTTCAATTCAGTATTGTTTAGTACTTGGAAAGTATCAGTTCATCGCTGTAAAAATATTTAAATAGTATTTATTAATTGTGGATCTCCTTTCTTTCGAAATTTTGAATGAAACCATGTGTTTTTATTAGAAGTTGCATTGATCTAATATTGCAAAAATGAATTTGTACATGTATGAATAAATAGCAATTTCACAGAGAAGCTGATACCAATCGTTTTAATAACCTAAAAGGTTATGAATGAAATGCGATAACTATGTGCATGCTAATATCTTGTAAGGATTCGTGCAGAATGTTTGTTTGATTTATTGCTGAGAATATGCTACAATGCTCAATGTAGTGTGTATGGCTATGAACATTTTCATTTTGAATATAGATACTGTTCCAGTGGTTGGAAAGTACTTGTATTTACTATTTAATGTCTTACTCTCATTTTTTATAGTTTTAATTGTATACTGAGTATTTAATGAATATGTTACACTCAATGAAATTTCGAACAGTGTAATTTCAGTTGATGAAATAAGTGGGAATAATCAATTGATTCCCACTTTGTTATATTTTATTTTGAAAGTATCTACTTTTTATATGTTCCTTATACAATCATTTTGCTAAATATTTCAGGTTGAAGTTATTTATAATCTTAAAAATTGTGATCAGTTTCATGAATAATTTTTGTATTAATCATTAAGTATTTTTGATATACATAGAAAGTAATAAGAACAGTCTGCCATTACTGCATGAAATTTCTTATCGCTGATTTGTGATATTCTGATGTGATAAGTT
Organism: Sympetrum striolatum; assembly: GCA_947579665.1. Lineage (NCBI taxonomy): Eukaryota > Metazoa > Arthropoda > Insecta > Odonata > Libellulidae > Sympetrum > Sympetrum striolatum. The sequence goes on from OX388347.1 coordinate 30,497,278, forward strand.
ATTTTCAGGATTAGTCAATGTATAATTGTCATATTTCATCCAGAAATAATGAAATATTTAATGTACAACTTTTGAGATAAAATTGGTGTTGTTTAATTCGAGCTGCCAATGCAATTGTGATTATTTTTTACTTGAGATACGAGAGAGATCAAAATTTGGAAAGTTTCCTGTCCTCGTCATTACTCTGTCATTCATATAACTACTAGTGATCAGATTAGACTTGTGGAGGAGTCAGAGATCAGGAGATTGCAGTTTCAAAAAGAATTGTGTGAGGATGCTTTGGCTATACTGTAAAATGGTTACACTTGTAAAGATGTGTAGATGTCTTTGAAGTGATAGATGTTTTGGCATCTAATGGGATGTATAGAGAAGCATTGTGATTAAACAAAGAAAATTAAATGCCTATTCCCACAGTGAATTATAATCTGTTTGGATTTGTATACATCTTATGACTTGCACCTATGTTGAGATTTTTATGTTTAATTTCTGTTTATGTATATTTTTCCAGATAGTATTTGTATTTTCAAGTGGAATAGAAGAATCACTGTGTGAACTCTTGGAAGACATTGGTGTGACGATTGTGGGTGAGCGCATGCCTGACAGCTGTCCGTATCAGTTTGATGAAGATGATGAATCTGACGAGGAGGAGGAAATTGTTTCAGAAGACGGCTCACTATCTCCCCAACATTCACCGAGCAAAGCTGATGTGGTACCAAACCGGCTGAACCTTGATGTGACCACCATGTTGGCTTATGTCTCATCGTTGACGAATGGAGGTGCAGATTGGGAGTACAAGCAGCCAATCTTGAAGGGACAAGCTGTACGTGAATTGAAGTACCCAGTTAAACCTGTTTTAGATGGTCTTTTTGAAGGTTTGTTTTGTTTTTCTCCACCTACATTTGAGATAAGTTTGATGTGTAATATCTTCATCAGTATCAGTTCTTATGCTTTGACTTTAAATTTGGTTTTATTTTACATCTAAATTTGGAAGTTTGACTTGCTTTTACCCTTAGAATGTTAGATTCTGTCAGGTGGCAGCTCAAATTACTTCTTTATCTAATATACCCTTGTCTTCTACTGCCATACATTTTTATTCCTCAGCACATAACACTTTTTTGTGTGGCTGGTATGTGATTTTTGAGAATTTTCAATTTTTGTACAAATATATTTCATGGCACATATGAGACATGGTGACAACTTTTGTTTCCCTGGACAAAGTAACTTCTTGCTTACAGAGACTATTTAATATAACTTAAGCTTGTAGTATTGAAAGGATATTGTTGCCATTTATTTTGAAGGTTTCAATCTATATTTAAATTGTCATATTTAAGAGTTTGTTTCAAAGAAATTGAAAATATATGCATAGGGAACCAATATATCACATAGCTGAAGTCTATCTAAGAGAGTTACGTTTAGAGAGTTTACAATTCCTTTTAAAATAATAGCAAATATTAGGTGAATTATGTTTTTTCTTACCACAAATGTAGTTAAGCCACCTTAAGGTAACAACTAGATTTGTTATAAAATTTGAAAGACTTGCCCAAATCCTTGCGGAATTGCAAAAAAATCTAAATGATGGGTGAAATTATTTCTATAATTTAATATTATATTATAATTTATTGTCAAATATTAATTGTAATTAATGCTTAGCATGCCTTCGGACATTTTAATATCCATAGTTTCTGACATCATCAATAATAGATTGTGCTAAGCCCACTTTCAAAGTAATGTTTTTAATTATTGAAATAATGCAAAGATTTATAAGTCTCAAAATATAATACATTCTGTAGTCACTACAAAATGTTGATCACTAAAGCTAACTCAATAAAGTTGTGCACATTATTTCAGTCAACAGAACATTTGACGTATGGAATTAGGCTATTTTCGAATATGCAACTCAGTAAAGGTAAGAAAATCTGAATTTTCAAAGACTTACTCTTGGTTAAAATTTTTAAATGTTTAATATTTCTCTGTTTACTCTTTTAACCTAAGATGATTAGTATTTAAAACTTTGGATCTTGTCAGTTAAATCTACTTTTTCACATCAATCTTATTTGTTCTATTATTTTTACTGCATAACCATTAGTTTACTCCTTAATGAAATAAATCCACAGCAAATTTGTAAGTGATGATTGAAATTTGCGAGTATACCTACAAAAAGAAAATTATTAGGTCTTTACATTACAATAAATGATAATATCCATTTTGTGAACCATAAATGTTTGCATGTGCCTGTTGCTCCACTCTTGTTTTGGTCAAGCGTATATACATATCATCATACATATATACACTTACATGGAAAAATTGGGACTAGGAAATACAGTACCTTTCAGTCCATTGTCAAAAATTCATAGTCAGAAGTCAATTAAAATGAGAGCTGACAGTAATTATTAAAGTACTTGGTATAAAGTGTACTCACTTGTATTCATCTCTCTTCTTGGTACTTTGTCTCTCACGGCAAATGACAATTTTGAGATATGCCCGCTATGAGATATTTGTAGCTTTCACAGAAATTGTACTAATTTTAATTTTTTATACAAATCAAAGTAATTTAATTCAAACAACTCAAAATTTCTTGTATAAAATTAAAATTTTACCTCTCCATCTTTATTACTTAAGAATATGCTTGTAGATAAAATGAAAATCAATAATTTGTATTCAGTTTACCAGAATTATTGAGTAAGTATTCAATCATTGAAACACTTAGGGTTTGCTTATCTTTTAATACATCTACACAAGTATAGATAGATGGACAAGATAAGTAACAAAATGGAAATTTAAGTTAAAAGTTCTGTGGCCAGTCTTTAGGCAAGGTTGTCCAATATGTGTATATTTTTATTAGCTATAATTTCAATTTGACTTCTATTTCTTTAAACACAGTACTAATATGGGATAGTAGTGACAGACAAACACTGATGCGGCATATTCTTCTAAAAGCAAGGTGCAACAGACAGTAATTTATTTATTGCTTCCAACCACACAGTTTTAGATACCATCATATAACTCATATGTTTGTTTGTATAGATTTCAAGGGTTTTATTTCAATTATTTATTTCTTTAACTTCACTTTATCAAGATTTTTTCTCTACAATATAGGTATATTTTTTGCGTATACAAGCTTGGCTTAATATTTGCAGGGAAGCAGCTGTTGGTATGCCGTTCAGCCTTTGAGTCCTTTATGACAATTTTGAATACTCTTGGGGGTCCTGGGGAGAAGAAGAGGGCAGCTGAGTTTATTCCTCGCATCACCATTGTCGAAGATGGGGAGGAGAGCTTTGAACATTTGAAGACCGGAGGGAAGGTCAAGGAGAGGTCTAGAGTTGTCTTTGCTACCGGTTTGGCGCAGAAGGCTGTCACAGTCACTGCCAATGCTGGATTTGTTCGCTCTGCCAGGAATCAAGTAAGACTCTAAGAATACCAACTGTTTATTTAATGAGACCTCAGTAGAAATTTCCTTAATTTGAAGGTATTGTGATGTGAAACACTAATGAAATGTGGAATGAAAAGGAAGATCCAATGCTAGAGTGAGGAAACAACTAGAGAAACTGGCCAATACAGTTCAATAAAAATTTTATACATATTAGGATTCTGATCTTACAACCCAAGTAGCAGAATGATAACCATACAATATCCAGAAAACGTTAGAAAATAACTTTCATAATATCCATACAATATCCACAATATCAATGTAACCTTGCACAGATATCCAGTGGATATCTGAAGTTCCCACTTGTGGAGATCCACACAATATCCATGACTAACATCCATACAACATTTAACCGCAGGAAGATGGATATTCATACAATATCCAGGACACCCCAGAAGAAAAAAAAAACACTCTATGTGCAGGTGTATCTATTATGTATAGATGATTCTCCGGATTCATTCATATAGATAGATAGATAGATTGATAGATAGATAGGATACTAATTTACAGGCTAAACCACAGGCGTCATTGACTTGAAATTTTTACCACGTATTGGCCATAACGTGTAACTGCCAGAAAAATTGCGATTTTGATCCTAAGTGTCATGGGTTCGATTCCAGAGGGCCCTGAAGTCCCGATTTTTCCATTTAAAAACATTGCTTTGATTTTCGGAATTAAAAAAAATACTTTCCGTATAGGTAGAGAAGTAAAATTTTAGGAGCCTACATACATGGTCAGGATCTATTGATAACATTAATGACTTTCTAAGAAAATATCCTGGGTTCGATGCTAGGACGATGTGAAAATCTGCCCTTTAAAATACATTTAGGTAGTTTTTCATTATATTTTTTGATGCACTTATCGAAATGATAGGAAGTTCATACTTGGCTAGAAGATGTACGATAAGAACTGGTTTAAGAAAAACATTTTCATAAGATCGTACTATTCCTTGGTTCGATGCCAGAGTACAATAACATTTCTCTCATAATGAATAAAAGGGAAAATTAGGATGTCGTTTAAGGCAGTTGCAGCCAATATTTCTGCTTGAATTTTCACACATTGTTAAACATTGTGATCTTCTGTTGTGCTGCATAGAAATTATTGCAAGAAAGACCCGGGTTCGAAGCCAGGCGGTAAATATATCCCCCATTTAAAATACATTGAGGTAGTTTTCATTATTTATTTTGATTTGCTTATCGAAATGATAGGAAGTTCTTGCTTAGATAGAAAATGTATATTAAGATTTGGTTTAAGAAAGAAACTATACAAGACCATGCTGTTCCTGGGTTCGATGCCAGAGCACATTACATTTTCTAACATAAGGAATGTGTTAAGTATGATGTTGTTTGAGGCAGTTACAGCCGTAATTTCTGCTTGAAGTTTCACACATAGTTACAGATGGTGATCTTCTGTTGTGCTGCATTGTAAGCTCACCAGGAAGACCCGAATTCGATGCCAGACGATTAAATTGCAGCAAATTTTAATAATATTTTCAATTCTTTTTTTTTATCCTTTGAGGACCGCCCCGATATGAAATTAGTGTTGTGGATCTGCTTGCAGTATGCAAGCTACATTTTACTCGAATATATAATAGATGAGGAAAAATCCTTTTTCTTTAATTTCATTCAATGTCACCCTTTTATTCCTTTACCGCACTATCACCCTTCATGTACACTCACCATTCATTATTAGCAAAGATACACTTAAAACAGCAATTTAAATGTTTACAAAACAAAAAATTAAATGTTTGTATCTTTAAGGTCCAACATTGACTTTGAATGAAATATCAACCACTAAAATTCACTGACTGTAGGAAATCCTTATTCATTCACTAACATTTTAAGTAGTCTAACAACCATTTTCTCAATAATTTGATATTGAACCAGGATCAAAAAGAAATAATAATAATAGATTAATAATAAATAATCGATTTATTATTCATTGCATGTTACATTTTCCTTTTCTGACACAGGTTTATCACTCCCTCCAGAACGGAATTTTGCATGCCGCAGCCTGTCCTTGACATAAGTCTCTATCTCTTTGTCAGTCGTTGACCCCCATTTAGATTTCCTAACTGCATTTGTAATGTTTAACAGTAATTAATCCAAATCCACCATTTATATTCTTGAATATATATTGAAGTACTCAAATAAGTTGTTCAACAAGCATACTTTCACATCTACTTTATTGACTTGTATGTATTTTACACTATAGCATGTGATGTATTGAGTAAAAAGATCCTTTTCTACACACCAAATAGTACATCCTTCAGCAGGAGTTTTGAAAAGACCTTCTTATTCTTCTTGAAGCCTTGCCAGCTATATTCTGCAACTACTGCATCTGCAAGCATTGCCCGCAATATCCTTCTTGTTGAATCTTTTGTTTAATTTCCACTGATTATTCTAAACTCTGAAACCTATAAAGAAAAGGCATACTGTAAACACTACAGCTACCTATAGTAATGAAAACTACTGAAATACAACAAATATAAAATTAATTTCTTACCAATTGCTTCTTGTACAACTTATCCTGCAGTTTCTTCTCCTCTTACTCTAACTGCATCTGTGCCACAATAGGGTAAGATCCTAGGAGTGATGTTGCTACCTCCCCAGCTGCTGCGTCACCACTTAAAGTAGAAACTGGTGCCTCTAGAGCACTTAGCCTCTTGCTTACATCCACTAATGTGTGCTTTAGAAAAATAAGTGTCCTCAGTACCTCCTCTTCAAACCCTGCAAGTTGAAAGTACATTTACTTTAGCTGCAATAAGTGATAGGTCATGCACACCGATTTACATATTGAAAAACTTGTGTGATTTTTACCCATCTTCCCTGAGAGCATAAGCTGAAGAGGAACAAGAATTCCCCCCTACTTTTTGAGATGCAGTCTTCCCCAGAGTTGGTGGCATAGGGAATCCTTCAATCACATTAGCACAGCTTCTGTTTTCTTACTCACACTCTGAGCTGTACTCAATATGGCATATCTTTCTTTTGCATTTTCAAAAAAATCGCGATTTTTTTGATGAAAATAGGTTTGGTTGATAGATCTCGAGTTAAGAATAAATAATTACCCCCCAGCTAGGCATTTATGAGTGACAGTTTCCCTGAAAATCGACTGAAAATTAAGCTATGGTTATGTTTTTATAATAAAGTCCAAGATAACCCCTATTGAGTTCGGTGTAGCGGTACCGTGTTCATTAAGCAATCTTTTGGTCCGGGTTCAATCCTGACAATGAGAAAATATTCTTTCATTTTTTCTCTGCTAATTTTAATCCTTAAGTAATTCATCCATCTCTCTTTTTTTCTATTTTTGACTTTCTTACGCTTTTTCCAAAACTTTGGGAATTTTTATTTAAGCAATTTTTCTCCCCTGCGAGGCTCTCGTTTCATCATTTATGTGCAGATACTTCAGTCCTATGCTTGTGGGCACTAAATTCAAAACATCTGATTTTTGATAAATTACAATACAAGCAAGAAAACTTGCCAAGGACATTTCCACATCCGGTAAATTCTATGGTCTAACGATAGTTTGCAGGCAAATTTTATGGCACTACCTGCTATTACCAATAGCTATTCCCCCTTTGAATTCAGTGTAGGAGCTGAAGTCACTGTAGATTAGTTGTTTGCCGTCTTTCGAAAGTATCGGAGCTCTTCTACTATAACTCATTATAACTGCTCCTCTTAAGTCTTCAGTTTGAGGATCTGGCGTTCAATTGCATAAGAAGTAAGTATCTGAATACATCTAATATATATTTAGTGCTGCTAATTATGCGAGGATATAATGGATATTCATTGAAATTTAATTAATTAATGGATATACATGGTGAATTTCAGTCTACTGGAATGGATTCTTGTCTGGGAATGTCTTCGGAAAGGCCCTTTTCACCTGATGGCGATATTGAGGCGAAAAAACAGCTGTTCGCAGATGCCTTTCCTCTCTGCGGCAAGCTTCTACAAGAAAGCGGTCATATTTCGGAGGGAATGAGTGGAGTAATCTCTGAAAATGCTTTTGCTGTCGGACGGGAAATTTTCGAAAGAATCTTGACAATGATGGATGAAATATTTTTGGACATTGATGATGACCTTGTTAGAGAGAACAAGTTGGATGCAACGGAGGGATCATATTCGGAAGCATCTTCTACTACATAGGAAGACAAGTCCTGCGGCAAGACTTCAAGTTCCAGTGGGGTAGGCTATAATCCTTCACCGGTGAAGAGAGCAAGGATTCCTCTCAACATTAAAATTAAAGCCTTTACATTGGCAAAAATGCATCCAACCTGGTCTGTGAAATCACTCCATGCCTGTGTAATGCGACGGATAAAAAATATTTCAAATATTGCTGTATGGCAGAAGGATATTGAAACTGGCAGAACGAAGAAGGACAAATGGGAAATGATTGAAAGGTGGACATATGACCATTTCTGCGAGGCATAAGCTAACAGAGAGTTTGTTACACCAGATGCTTCTGAAGTGGGGGATGGCAGGAGCATTTCAGTTTCTCGATGACAGTTTTAAATTTGAAGTATCAGTGTTGTGGGCTACTAAATTCAAGAGGAAGTTTAAGATCAGGCAAAGGAAAGTGGATAGATATGTCAGTAAAAGTGATCGGGTTCAAGCTGAAGATATTTTTAAATCAGCGATTATGTTCCAGGAGCGGTGTAGGAAACTGATTCCTCAATTCAATCCATTATATGTTATAAATACTGACCAAACCAGTTGTCAGTATAGAGTTGATGTAAAACGTACTCTTACTCATCGCGGTGAAAAATTAACGGAGGTGGGCATGCAACAAATGAACAAATTGACGCATTCTTACACCGCGCAGTATAGCATGACCTACTCGGGTGAGTTATTGCCAAAGGTTTTCCTTTGTCTTCAAGAAGTGTCAGGTTTGTTTGGGCCCAGAGTGTCTCAGGATGTAGAGGAAGCGACGAGTCAGTATAAAAATATATTTGTGACGTGCACAAAATCAGGAAAGCTTCTTATGAACACCTATGAGAAGTACATTGAAGAAGTTTTACGACCATTTGTAAAAAATAACAAATTTTCGCTTCTCATCGATTCTTGGAGTGGACAGACGAATCTGGCTCTTTATGATGAACATTTCATAAATGAAGAGAAGGAACTGACTTGCATGGTAAAAGTAATACCACCGAAATGTACATCAATGTGTCAACCATGCGACGTTTATTTCTATAGGCAAGTGCAGATTCTTATTTCGCGAATTCAAAATGCGTAATTTCTATTGCGAAACAAAGACTTGACTTTACAAGTAGGATGGAAATAATTAAAATGCTATCAATAATACAGCATCAGCTATCGGCTCCAATTTTCAAACTGATGCTGAAATATGCACGGTATGCTTCGAAACTAACAAGTGAACGAGAAGTCTGCTTGAATGTAAAGCAAATAATTTTCCCTGATGTGAATAATATATAAATAATAATAATAATAATAATAATGTATAAAATATTATTGTTTTCGATGTTTCGTAGACGTTTACCATCCAAACGAGTGTGAGAAATAAAAAAACTAAATTATTGAATTGAAAGATGTAAAATTTATTTACTTTTAAACAATTTTTTTAAAACAAGATCCCTCAGGCCTTCTTTTCCTTACCGAGCTGTCAAGGAGAAAGCATCTGCAGCAGCAGCTATTGGTTATAGTAGGTAGTGCCATAAAATTTGCCTGCAAACTACTGTTAGACCGTAGAATTTACCGGATGTGGAAATGTCCTCGGCACGTTCTCTTTTTTGTAATGTAATTTGTCGAATTTCAGATGTTTTAGATTCAGTGCCCACAAGCATAGAACTGAAATATCTGCACGTAATTGATGAAGCGAAAGCCTCGCAGGGGAGAAAAATCGCTTAAATAAAAATTCCCAAAGTTTTGGAAAAAGCGTAAGAAAGTCACAAATAGAATAAAAGAGAGATGGATGAATATAAGGATTAAAATTAGCAGAGAAAAAATTTTGAAAAATTTTCTCATTGTAGGGATCGAACCCGGTCCAAAAGATTGCGTATTGAACACGGTACCGCCACACCAAACTTCACTCTGTCAATAAGGGTTATCTTGGACTTTATGATAAAAATTTAACCATAGCTTAATTTTCAAAGTCTATTTTCAGGGAAACTATCACTCATAAACACCTAAATGTGGGGTAATTATTTATTCTTAACTCGAGATCTATCAACCAAACCTATTTTCATCAAAAAATCGCTGCTGACACTATATAGTCATCTTGTTAGTATTTTTTTGTTTCTGAAGTACTTATTACAGGTATCCGTGTTCAAGTGGGAATTTGCCAACTGCGATTTATTTTATCGAGATCTAGTCTTCTTGATCACAGAGGTTTCCTTCATCAACTGCGATCTAAGAGTTGAGCAATTCGGCAGCCCATAACATAGATTTATGTATTGTGGCACCCAATTTTTTACTGAATTTTGCAGATTGCAGTATGAGAATTAATATTAGTCTTTTATTTCCCTCTATTTTTACTCCAAAAGTGAAAAATCTGTTACAAAAGTACTCCTATTTCTAGTCATGATTTTACTACACTGTGGTTGCACTGCTGTTACACAACATGCCTAATTATTTATTTGTTTACATCACGTAACAATTGACTAATGAATACTGTCATATCTATCTATTATATATAGACGCTTCTCCGGATTCATTCATGTATATACCTAGATAGATAGATAGATAGGATACTAATTCACAGCCTAAACCACATGCGTGATTGACTTGAAATTTTTACCATGTATTGGCCATAACGTGTAACCTCCAGAAAAATTGTGGTTTTGAACCTCAGTGTCATGGGTTCGATTCCAGAGGGCCCCAAAGTCCCGATTTTTCCCGTTTAAATGCATTGCTTTGATTTTCAGGAATTAAAAAAAAATACTTTCTGGATAGGTAAAGAATCAAATCTCAAGGAGCCTATATATATGGTCATGATCTATCGAAAACATAAATGAGTTTTACGAAAAATATCCTGGGTTCGATGCTAGGTCGGGGCAAAAATCCGCCGTTTAAAATGCATTGAGGCGATTTTTAAGATTTTTTTTGGACCCCTTCCCGATGGCATGGAAACTTGAAATTCGGCGTGTAGTTAGAATTCATGAACATAATTTATAATATAATTTTCCATATTCGCTGATGGTCATTGGTTCGATTCCTGAGGGCCATTTACATTCCTCAATGCATTTCTTATGAAGATAACGGAAACAAATTTCAGGTACTTTCCGGCATGATATCGACTTTAAACTTGCATAAAATAAGATTAAGTTCTTACAAATCAAACTGTGCATTCACAGCTCCCAATGTTTCCTGGGTTCGACACCAGGCGTCTCTTCAATCAGTAACTGATCCGATTTTTAAGAATTATTTTGAACCCTTTCCCTTTAAATTAAAACTTGAAATTCGGTACCTAGATAGAAATAATTGTTAAATTTCGAATAAATCTTTTAGATTTCCTAGATTGTCCTTGGTTCGAATCCAGAGAGCCATTTACATTCGTGAAAAGTAGAACGTCTTTTGAGGAGTTGCAGCCAATATTTCTGCTTGAATTTTCACACATAGTTAGAGATGGTGATCTTCTGTTGTTGTGCATAGTAAGTTTTCCAGGAAGACCCATGTTCAATTCCAGACGATTAAATTGAAGCGAATTTTAAGAGTATTTTCAATCCTTTTTCTTCTCTTTTGAGGACCGTCTTGGTATAATGCCGATTTTAAATTATTGTTGTCAATCTGCTTGCAGTATGCAAGCTACATTTTACTCGTAACTATAGACAGTTATTCCTATAGCTCAAGCAATGGTACCCTTCAAACACTTAATATATTCCAAATGGTGTCACCTGGTGATATGCCACATGATTATCAACTGCTAGATTCTTCATCTCATAACATTTTGTGCTGTACAGAGTATTGCTATACAGTAGAAGTTTGTTATAATAAGAGCTGACAAAAGTTGGTAAAGTACTTGTTATAGCCGATTTCTAATACTAAACATCCATCCTCTTGAATCCAAGGGTAGCGAGTGCGGCAGAATGGAACTTCAGGGTTTTTAATCCTTATGCTAATGCAACTGCTTTGCTATGCAATATCTAAAAAAATACGTTCTTGATTACCGTATTTATTAAAAAATAAACAGGAACCTTTGGGTCTTTTTTTTTGCCTCAAAAATCAGGGTGCGCGTTAGAATATCTAAGCAAACATTTCACCAATCCGCTATCGATTTTCAGACTCTATACATGTGTTTATACTTATTGATGTTTGCCCTATATACAAATAGGCCAATAGTTTTTAATTGAAAGGGAATTGGCTAGCCCATCAAACTTTTTATATGAACAATTTTGAATTGGCACTAACGTAGGACTTTTGGCATAGACATTTACTGGCATTTTGTTACCAGTGTATATGCGTACATATAAGATTAATAAATAATATTTATTAAATATATGATAATGTATGCCTGTATAGTACAGATGTTTAAGGTGCAGGGAATGGCGTGATTGCATATCTTAAGGTATGCATTACATTCACAGGCAAATGATTTTTTAATGTATGACAATCGAATTTTGGGATGCCCATTACTTACGATGGCTTTATGACTCATTGGAACAAATTAATCTGAAGCAGAGGGAACTGTTCGAACAATGATCTGAGTGATTAAAATTTGATTGTAAATAAACAAGATGATGTAAAATCTAGCCTTTAGTTGCCGCCTGAGAATTTAATTCACTGATATTACGGTTAAATCATGGAATTTCCGGAATAGATGGACTCTGTCTATATAATCAAGCCGGCGTACTTTAATTAAGATAGTATTTGCAGTCCTTGAGCTCAAATTTACATATTTTCCTAGTAGCATATAAGTTTCCTAATGCTAGTACAACACTCAAGTATACTTTTCATTTTATAATTATGGAATTCAATCAATAATTCAATCTTCATCCAACTTCTAACTTTTGCTGATGGGTAAATATCTTGGTGAGGAATACCAGCCATTATTTTAAATTTATTTGGAATCGTCCTTTTACTGGTACATAAATGAAAATCCTACTGTTATTGATTACAAAGTTATGATTTTTGAGCTGTCGTTCTTCTCCGAGACATACCTGCTGACAATGTCACAGCATCAGTTTTTTTATTTTCCAAAACTGACTTGCATTTGATGATTAAATTTACGAGAAAATCTTTTGCGCCTAAAGCTAACCTTTCGAACAAGTTTTGACAACAATGGGGCATTATTTTCAAGTAAATACATTATTTTATTGATTCATGTAGCATAACGACACTGTGTCCTCTAATATAAAATGTGGAATTTATTGCTCAATAATCGAAAAATGATTGCGTGTCATTAGATAATCTTAATTCTTATCAAATAGCTTTCTGGATATATTTTCATTCAGCAATGACTGTGTTGCAAGGGATGGGGAGAGGTTACCCTGGGAATCTGAATCAGGGCTGCTTCTATCTCCTATAGTCTCACCCGTCCTGGATCAGACAATTTGACGCCAGTCTTTGTATGGAAAAAAAATTCCACGGGTGGATGTCAATATGATGGGAACTCGATTAAACATTTCGGCTCTGACTAGAGGGGAGATGAGGAGATACAATGTATGGAGGGATAAAGGGTAGAGTGAAACACATGAGAAGTTTCCGATCAAAGCTCCCTGAAGCATTTTTACCGAGGAAGGATGAGGCGAGTTCTGGAAAACAAATGCATGAATTTGGTGACGATAAGTTTTTCATTTAATATTTTTCTGGCTTTTGAAGAGAATGCCTCTCAGATTATCGTTAGCTTGTCGGCTTCAACTCTAACGTCAGTTGTCGATTCTGAGATATGCCTCCTGCAAGATAAACATAGAAACATGGCACTCATTATAATGATACTTCAGAAATATATATGTTATAATGGACGTAACTCCCTATCCTTTTTGCATTAAACACAATGGCCACAAAATCGCTCACAATAATGCAACTCTCGTTTTATGCCATATAGGTTATAATGGACTTTTACTGTACTTCAAATGCAGGATTTTGTTCACCAATAATGCTGTAGCTAAGCATTTACTCTCAAAATTCTTATTCCGTGGAAAGAAAAACTCATTGTGGTGGTTGAAGTGAAGGTTGTCAAAGCTGAACTACTTGTCAATCACATACCACATGATGCGCTCCATACCATGTTTATGATGTTTTGACCATCCATCATTCTGCAACAAACACTGAATTATTCATATCGCTACCTTCTATCAAAGAAAACTTGCCCCTATATCCCACTGAGTATAAAATCGTTGAATGTTGTTGAAATCTAAGTTTGGGTATCAATATGTAATTGTTATTTATTTTACAAAAATTGCCCATTGAAAAAGGACTATAATGTGTCGCAGTGAATGAAATATGAAGCAAATAAGAGCCTGGAAAATATGAATGTTCATCAAACATTTATATGGTACATTTATAACACAAACAGCATGCAATACAGGCTTCCTCAGACAAGCTTTTCTGTCTCATGGACCAAAAGCTTTGGATGCTTACATAAGGCTTATCTAATCTACTTGATTTATTCAAATAAAGTTGAAAATATCTTGAAGAGTTTTTTTATTCAGCTCTGCAGATTTTTAAATGCTCAAGGATCGACGGTGTTGGAAGAATCTGCTGATGTTACCCAATACATAGTTCTATGCAGGGAAGACATTGCCATTAGAAAAAAGCATCATTGCAATTAGAGAAAATGTAAATTTTAAGAATCATCCAAATTTTTCCAACAAAGATGGTGTGCAAATAAATTTATTTTCACAAAAGGTTATGGCAGGGTTTCCCAAACTATGCCCCACAGCACCCTTGGGCATACTCAATGACACCCTGGAGTACAGTGAAGCACCAAATTAAAATACAATTATTGTGACAGGGCGCCATGAAAACCTGTGCATCTTGAACTGAAACAGTTTGGGAACCCCTTGGTTATGGAACTGTCATATATATATGTCTATTTTCTCTTTTTTAAATATCAGAATGCAATCAAACTTGAGAAAAAAAGATCACTAATACCTTTACCACAGTAATATTTATTAACTCACAACCATGGTTTCAATCTATAAGATCATCCTCAGGTGACATGACAAGTGCAAAGTATGTATAATAAATGGGTGGAAATAACTGTGCAAAAAATTCCAATTTGAAAGTTTTTAATACAGCGACGGGTTTTGGACGTTAGTCCATTATCAAGCACATTTTTTGCACAGTTATTTCCACCCATTTATTAGGATGGAGTTCCGCAAAGTTAAAGCTTCTTTGATGGATTTCAAAGTATATATAGTAAAAGGGAAGGAGGGGAGTGGATGTCAAGGGGTGGTTAAGGGAAGGGGAGGAGGGAGGACGAGGGATTTTCACACCCGCAGAAAGGATCGGGGAACCTAACCCCACCCTAACACCCTTACCATCAATGAAATCTTATTCCCTTCCCCGATCCTTTCTGCGGTTGTATATGCATGGTCATATGGAGAACTACCACAAAGTCAAGGCCGGAGTAATAGGTTTTATATCAGAATGCATCAAACAGTAAAGATAAATGATTCGTAGGTTTCCTCAGTAATCTAGCTAGTGCTGGCCTAAGTGAAACGATGAATAATGGAAACTGAACGAAATAGTTCAGACTCGAGAATAAGAAACAAATCACGAGACGTAAACCTATAAAATGATCTTATCCCTCACAAAGTATTACATAGATGCCCAAAACTTTGTACGTAATAATAAGAGCCATTCCAAGTGAAAATTTTGTTTAATTTTTATTATTGTTTGAAATTACACTTTTCTAAAATTTTGGTCGTAATTTCGGACACGGTCGTAAGTCAGGGAGCATCTGTATATGCATGACCTGTGCAGTGTTTCAGTTTCTTCAAGTATTTATAAAGTTATGCCATGTATCTGACAAACCTTGTATCTGCAGAATCATGTAACTAGAATCCGTGTAACTTAAGGACTCACTGTACACAAGTTTGCTCAAAGGAAACACCGCAATTAGACAATCATTAATTGGGAGAGGACACTAGTTACAAACATATTTCATCAAATGATATCCTTATCAGGTCTTAAATACTCACTAATGTTCTGAAAACACTGAGAAATCAAAATTATACAAAATTATATTTTTAAAATCCCAAAATTCTCATCATTTTTATGTCAAATGATAAGATATTAAAACGTTGTGTGTTCATTGCTCTAGGTACCTTTATGTTTACTTTGATGTAGCTACATATAAAATGTATGCAATGAATTTCCTTGGTTTTGTAAGAATGAATAAGTTGTATTAAATATAATTGTGGCATCACAATTTTTGATAATTTCTCTTTGCTTTAGATAGAATTAATATAGAAAGATTTAAATTATTTTCAATATTATTCAATTAATTATTGGTAAAAGAAACATGCCATAGAAGTCATGATTAATATGTTCTAATGAAGAAAATGTATATTTTTTAAAACTCTTTGTCGCATGTTTGTCCTATTCATACTTTTAAATTTGTTTGCTTTTCTTTACAGGGTTATGAGTTTCCAGTTTTCGTGCATGAGTCAAGGGCCTTGACTGAAGGAAAGCAATTTGGGCCTCCATTGTCATTTTGAACATCTCTATTTGCATCTTTAATTTGTTTAATTTATTTTGAAAGTTTACCACAAACAAGTTAATTTTAAAGGTATTGTTGTCACCTTATTTCATAAAATTTGTATATTTATAAGCAAATATGTAAGTTTCTGTTAAAGTGGCTATATATTATGTGGAATTATGATCACTAATGCAATCATGTTGTCAAATTTCTACCTACTGCTTTGTTGGATTAAGCTTCTTATCTAGCAGTGTGAAGGAATATTGTATTTATCATTTGGAAATGAATACCAAATTCTTTTATCTCTATCTTGGATGATTCAATCCTGTCATTTTCTTTTTTCAGGAGTACATTAACCCTTCTCAGAGTAATCCCATAACCTTCTAATGTTTTTTTCTGCCAACCTTTTCAAATGCATCTCTTTGAAACAGAATTGAAATATTCTCTGGGATTCCATTTTGGCATATTGAGCATGTATTTCATTTTCCTTTTATGAGGGTAAAATATTCTCTGATCTAATCATTTCTTCAAATACACACTTATTGTATATTTCCTGTATCTTCCCTAGCATCTGTTACTTGTTTTGTGGCTTCTTCACTTGCCATGAATTCTCAAATGCTATTTTATGAGTTAAAGGTAATTTTTTAAAAAATTTCAATTGAGTTAAAAATAGAATATTTATTTTGTCCTAGTCAATGGTATTGTACAGTTTTTACCATGCTTAATAATGGAGATAATTTTTTATTTTTTGCTTTTACCCTCTGGAAAAGCTGGATGCACTTGATTAAAATATAAATCAAATTAAAACATTTTTCTTCTACAGCATTTATTGTATATTTTCTTTTAATTTCGCCCCTCACCGCTTCATTCTTCAACTTTTGTGGCTTCATTGAATTGCATTTTTTTCAAATATAGTAGAAGTCCGTTATAACGAGAGCTGGCAAAAATCGGAAAAGTACTAGGTGTAAAGCATACCCCTTATAGCCGATTTCTAACACTAAATCTCCGTCCTCTTTAACCCAAGAGCAGCGAGTTTGGCAGAATGTAACTGTAGGGTTTTTAATTCTTGCACTAATGCTTCATAATGCGTAAAATGGAATATTCGCTTAAAATATCGTATTTATTGAAAATAATGCACACCCATTTGGGTAATTTTTTCAGCTCCAGATTCTGTGTTCACATTTGAATCGTGTACAATACTTCTCATTGGCATGTCCCATAGCGCGGAGCTGGCTGCACCCTGGGCACACCGTGGTTCCATAATACTCGTCTAACGTTCTATCTCCTATCTCCAATCTCCTATCGATGTTTGGACTGTATACATGCGTTTACATTGTATCGATGTTTGCACTATATACGAAACTGTAGGCTGATAGTTTTTAATTGAAAGGGCTAGCCCATCAAACTTTTCATATGAACGAGTTTGAATTGGTACTTGGTTAGGTCTTCCAGCATGGAAGACTACCGGCATTTAGTATACAGTGTACAGGATTTTAAATATATGAATATATTAGCTTATGCGTCCAATTTACGCTGGAAAAAATCATTCAGCGGGAAATTGAGAAAATAGTGACTTTATTTTCAGTTCTAATCTGAACCCTTAATGTTAACAAGTAACTAAAGTAAAACGATTTTTCTTACGGGGATAACTCTTTACGCCGGCCACGATCGTTCGAGCTGTTTAATATCTGCGACATTGTGTCATCGTTCATTTAATAATCAGAACACTCAAATAACTAAACGTAAATGTTTGTGCAGCCTAGCGTCATACGCGGTCTTCCACGTCATCCTGCGACAACCCTGCAAAACTGTTGCTTACAGGAGCATCTGCCTCAACTTCCACCCCGCCATTCCCTCGAACGGCTTCTACCTTCCGCACATCAGGCTCCTTGGCCTCCAATACCCCTGCCGACGAAAACCTCGATCGCTTTGCCTGCTTCAGAACCTCGAGCCGTCGGCGCCGCCCTCACGCTTTCGGAATGCTACCCACACTCCCGTGCCCCAAGCGATCCACTATCAACCCTCCAAGTTCCGCGTTATTCCACGAAAAAAAACGTTGGCAATATATTGGATCAATCCTCAATACCAGTGATTTTCAAGGAAACACCAAGAGCAGTCGCATCGAATATAGCCTAAGTTCAGTTACAGAAATATTGGGAGCCCCATTTCCGTTGTGAATTATTTGAAGCAGATAATATAGAAACTTTTATTATTAACAACAAAAAAATACAATCAAAATGTATCATAAGCTTTACATTAAATCTTGGAATTCCACTTAAGGGCAAGAAGCTCACCAAGCTGGAAAAGTTTCTGGAAGAAAAGAAAGCCTGTATTACATATTGTCACCATACAATTTCGAAAATTTAAATTCTATTGGTTAGCTTGAAATTCCCAGACATCTTAAAATAAAGAAAAATCTTTACTGTCAGCCATATATTTGCTTACTTTTTACAAGTTATTGGCTCGATATAAAGAAGGTAAAGTTTTGAATATGGAATTTTTTCCTTGACAAGCAGGTTACAAAATATAAGTTAGAAGTTCTTCATTGCAATAAGTTCTGTTCTGAAGATAATTTTTCTATTAAAACATACGAAAACAACATTAAGTAAGGAAGGCTTTAACGAGATGAACCTTAAGATTACGGACAATTCATTCTAATAATATTGCTCGAGTCTAATTTAATTATAAAATAGCTACATCATCTAAGCTTACGATAGATTTTAAACTTCAAAAATAGTAGAATTTTCTTACCCTGACGTTTCTTGGGAAAAATGTTCTCCAGGCAGTTGAATTTCTTGCCACTCGTTGACAATGTTCTCGGCTTCTAGAAATAAAAAAATTATGAAATCTTATTAAAAACCACTTTGTAGTTAAATCTGTGTCAATCATTCAATTTTTCAAAACTTAAAAAATTGATCAATGAGAAATAATTAAAAATAGAGATTTTGCACGAGTTTCCAAGCCACGCAAAGGCGTATCGTGCCCAGCTCGTTTCCTCTTTTTTAATGGAGAGGTTCGCCAGAAAACTGCAACTGTTAAACATTTCGGGGAATTGGGACGCACGCGACAGTTGCAATTAACCAGCCCTATAAAACCATGGTGTGACAATGGCATGAAAACCACTGCCACGGAAAAGATAGAGAGAGATTTTTAGAAGACTTAAGTTACTTTATTTTCTAATGGCTAAAAAGCCTGTCTGTCATAGTGTGTGTAATACCTGCCACTTCAATTTCCCTCTCCCCCCAAACAATGCAATTCAAATTTCACTATCGCCCATCAAGTGGGCCCTACTTAATCAAGTTTCCCACTCCCCCCCAAACTCTAATGCAGACCTGTACTCTAACGCCCTTTGTCGGGCCCTTTTCTAAAGAACCTACCACCTTTCCACCTGAAAGACGACGATCCTTACCTTGAGCTGCGGAAATCCTCCAGCGGTGGCCGTGCTCTGCGTTCCATCGGCGTTCTGAGCCTCCTCTTGTAATCACTTCACTATTTTCACTATTATGCACTAAAATGACCATAGCTCACTACACTAAAAACCACTCACTTTCTTCTCGATCTTCCTAACTGGAGGCTGGAGATTCTGATGCGCAGGAGAAGCTTCGGTCCGTAGCGGAATTGTTTTTTTCTTCGTCGAAAATGTTCTTTGAACCCAGGGAATTTGGCTGGCAATCTTCGATGGTCAAAACGTGGACTTTCAGAAAAGAGTTCGATCGGTGATCTCCGCAATTTAACTCTCCACCATGGGTCGAATGGTCCAGATATTTCGAACTGCAGGAACACGGTGTGGATTTAGACTGGACTGAGATGACCAGATTCCTCCGGTGACTGGTGTCCTCCAAGATGTGTTGGATATTTCTTTCGTTGGAACTGCCTCGAACTCATTCTCCCAAAAAACAGTTGAAAGCAGGAGGGCAATCTTCCGCGTCAACGTCAAAAAGTGAAACTGCGTAAGAAACCTCTTCTGTAGCAATGGAAAGGTCGTCACCAAGGAGGCTCAAGTAATTTGATGTCAGATACTCGCTGTCGAGAGGTCCCCGCTCGACTTCTCGTCGATCCGGTTGAGTCGCAGAATGAGCGAGTGCCAATTTCGCAGGGTATATATACGAAAACTGGTGAGGGAGAAGGTTACGATGGAAGGTCGGGGAGGGTAAGAGGGGTTTGGGGCTCCCAGTACCGAGGGGCTCGGGAGGGTTCGTTGGAGTGGAGATTCGTTTTGCTCGTTCATTTTACTTCTTTCTTCTTACTGTTCTCTCGTACGCATTATCTCATTTTTAGATTAATTTATCGAAAGTCGAGCAAGTTTCGGAATTCGCATTGGAGAAAGCAGTAGCTAAATTACACTTTTAATTCATTGAATTGTAGTTGAATGATAATTTCTCGTAATATATTACGAGAAATTATCATTCAACTGAATTTCTAAATGAATTAATTTCCTTACTTGGTCGTTATAACCGCAGTCCTTCGAGAGCATTAAATGAGTCGAAATCCAATCAACATACTTAGAAATTATATCGACCACGCCGTGGATGATTGCTAGGGTTTTTAGAGTAAAACAACGAGGGATCCTAATTAAATTTTAAATAAAGTTATTGAAAATACATATGTTTGAATGTGGTCATTTAGACCAGTTTATGGTTGGGTATTTTTACTCTTCCACATCATTCTTCGTAAATGCCATTTTACATAATGCCATTAGTAACCTAACGGGCGAGTAACACAGTTTGAAGATATGGATTCGAATGGTGGAGTACGTCCTCCTCCATCCCACTCCCTAGCTTATTATTCTTCGTGAGGAATGTTCAATTGAAGGGGTCTATCAAATGGTAATAAAACGGCAAATTAAAGTCATTTTCTTCGCAATACAGGAATCATTGCATTCAACTCCAAAAATTGTTCTTTCCACGCAGAAACTAAGTTTTGACTTCTGCAAATAATTAAATTCACCTAACCTTCCTGCTGATAAATTAATCCTGAAATTATGACGTTCATCCGGAGGCATAATACCCGTACTTTATGGCATTCTTGGAAGAAGGTGAAACCACGCGAATTCTTCCCTCTGCATTCGACTTTTGAGCCTTATCTTCGCATAAATGATTGAAGAAATGAACACAAGAACTGTATCATCACACTTCTCCCTATGAACAGAGTAGGGAATCGGTATGAAATGAGGATTGAGGAATTTTGGGAGCCAGGAGAAACATGAAATCGAAGCTCAGACATTCCTAATGAATTTGAATGCGATTTAGTGAGGAGGCGACGTTCCTAAGAAACATGAATAATTGATGTGTGAAAATTGTGACATTAACCGATTTTTGTCATTTCACCATCACATTGGAGATAGTTTTGTGATATTGTCTCTAAACGCGTTGTAAAGAATGTTATAAAACCGTCATATCCTTTGGTGCGGGAGTTCCGAAAGAGGTATCTGGAGTGAACACATTGAGAGAGATTGCCGGAATGTGAAGCTTATCCTTCTGCTTATTAATACGTGGTATACCATTTAAAATGGATTGATGAATGGATGGATTCGTAAAACTTCCGTTTGCATCATGGAAAGTGAGGCGGTAAAAGATGGAAGATACGGGAAAATGGGAAATTTGTTCAAAAACATGTTCACTGAAGTCTCTCCGTCTCACCCAATTCAACCGAAGAATCCAAGGGCGACCACCGCCTTCTTGGATATCCCCTCGGAGGTGTATCGCAGAAAGTTGCACGAAATTTGGGAAAATCTAGGCATGTATTATACTTAGATTCGTTTCGTGTTTTTCGTCATACTAGCTACTCTAAAGGCCCCTCATACGGCGCACAGGTGCGGTGCTGGGGCTGCAACCTACGTAGGCTCTGCCACGAGTTTCGTTATATTCAGTCTGAGCAGTAAACGGAAGCAATGCGTATTTCTTATGCGGCTTTTTAGCGGAAAAGTAGTTGGAAAAAAGTATCCGTAAAAACATTAAGGAATTATAACATCTTTCATATTGGAATCTAAAATGCCAAATTAGGCAGTGCATATGCCAAATTTCGTGCAAGTGATTGGGTATTCTGTGAGAGTGATATTTTACTGAAGTTTGAAGGTCTCTCAGTGACTGAAGACTTAAAATATGAACTTCTTCATGCATTAAAAGAGAGAAAATCTATTTCAAACTGAATCTCAGGCAAAGTTACACAGTCGCATCCATAAAATTTTTGCAGAACGAAATAAAGCTGATAAGTCGGTGGTTGTCGAACCCAGAGCCTGTGAGCACACGAGCATCGTTACGCTATACATACTTCCCTTCCTCATTTTGAAGCCTTTTATGACGTAATGTGTAGCTCCGGGAGTCGCACACTTTTGGTGCGGCTCATTCGCACTTACTACTTTGGATATTGTGCGGATTTACAGTGACCTCGCTCACGCGTACTCTTCGATGGCACGAAAATAAATTGCGCGATTTAGTCAGATATACTAAGCGGCTAATGGAGTTTCATTCGCTTAAACGAAGTTTAATCAATGCGTATATCGAAATTGCATCTCAGTTAAGATCGATATAAGCGACTCTATTTATTAATTGCTGTTGCAGACACTGATGTCGATTAAAGTGAGAATAGCTTCCGTATTTCGATAGGAATCCTAGATTTTAGAGGGTCTCCTTGAAATGCACTTGGAATTTCTGTCCTTAACTTCGAAACAAGAATATTCTCGAATGTTTCCTAATAAGGGATAAGTATATAGTTTATTAAATATTAATTGTTTCTTAAAAAGTTGATATATTTAAATTTGTTCATTCGTAATTTTAACTGGAATGCATAAAATTCTTTTTTGCGAGTTAAGAATTATTAAAATTAGCAAATTGTACATTGAACAATAGTCACCCTATGGTACTGTGCAGAGACAAGAATTTATTATTTTGAAATTATTTTCTAATTCCCGCTCTTCAAATGAGTCAGGCAATTTTTTAGCCTGTAATTAATCATCGCAGTTAGGTTTCAAAGTTGTCCAACAAGTCATGCGAATTTCTCGAGGTTTTAAAAATAAAATATTAGAGAAGCATTGGAATCCTAATATGAGTATGCACGAATTAGAAACGGGAGTTGGTTCGTTTGGGAAGTAGTTGAAAAATGACCACTTCGAAGGCTCGTTTCCTAAGGAGGGAATATTCATGGCTATTGCTGTTGCCCTCTCTTTTTGCCTTAGTTCGAATGAAAGGTCAATTGTAATGGCTAACTCAGTTCTAATGGAACTAAGCAAAGACTTAGTAAAGAAACTCTTTCTGTCTCTCAACGATACTCCTTTTTGGAACCTCGGATTTCCTCTAATTAAAACTTCCACCCTTATTTTACTCTGCATGATAATTGTAAACGGTTCTTCTATATCCCTTTATGTTCAAAATGTTCGAAACACCAATAATTTTTTTTTGAGCGATTGAACGATACTTTACTTAGTTCCAAATTCCATGTTCTCCATCGTACCCTTATCCGTTTAATTGAATTTTATTAAACGTTTTTTATCGAAAAATTAAGAAATCGCCTCTAAAAAAACAGCCCCCCTCAATTTGCTGATTATTCTCCCCCTTTGACTAACGCATTAACGACAAGCTTTTCAAGGATGCGTCCAAATTCGCTGAAAGGAAGTGGAGTGATTAGCTTTAGTCAATTCGTGAACTAGTGGCGGATACTCCGTAGCCAACAGCGCGGGAGAGGCAGTGAGGGAAGCCAAGCGCAAACATGCTCCGAACCACAATCGGTTACTGCTCAGGGCCTCACCCCTCGAAAGTTCTCCGTCTCCTCCCTCTCGTGCGTCGTCTTCCGCCACTGCTATTTCGCCACATGGCGTCAGCTGAGATTCTTTGCGCGTATGTGGATAAGGGCCAATGTTAATTTAACTTAACTTAATTTTTCTGTAGCCATTCATGAGATGGGGTTTCACCGAGTAACGACTTCAGCACTTTAATATATGAACAATAATCGATTGATTAATAAGGGAAAGTTGAAAGATGCGGGAGAGAACAGAGTGGGGGAAGTCAACTAGCGCCTGAAAGTTGAACTCTCTCCTGCTTTTACTAGCACAATGATTACTAGCGCCAGTTGATTTAGCGTGTTTCCATATGTCAGTTTACTGGTTCCTATCGATTGGCGCCAGTAATCATTGCATATGGAAACGCAGCTAAAATCCAACGCATAATGAAAATTTTTATATCCAATGCAACCGATTATACTCTTATTAGTTTCCTTCCCGCACTAAGGGCTTGTAAAGAAAGAAAGTTGGGATACTGCTGTTAAGGAATTAGAGGGTGAAAATCTCCAATAGCCGTTTTTGTCGGCGTTCTTCTTCTCATTCCCCGGTATTCCGAGAAAACAAGAAAGGACACCGCACTTTTTAAGAAATGCTCTCAAAAAGTGCGGTGTCTTGTTTTCTCCGAATACCGGGAATGAAAAGAAGAATGCCGTCAGAAACGACTAAAGGCTTGGAGAAACTTAATCATCACCAAATAAGTCATTCTTTTCCAAAATTTTAATCCTTTACAGTTATTATTCTGGAATTCTCACAGAAGTTAATCCGTAGCGGAAGTAGTTGACGGTTTCCAAAAATGGATAATAAAAAATTGCGATACTAAAACTCTGCAAATCGTTCGACTTTTTCGATGTAAATATACAATGATTAGCGAGTTAATTGATGGGCTCCTCGTTGTTAGCTTGATTGATTCAAATCGTATCTGCATGGATGACACGATAAGAATAATATGTTAATCGAAATCTTTATCACCACAAATCTTGTAAAGAAAGAAATATTGGAACTCGGCTGTCAATGAATGAGATGCTTTATGCCAAATCAATATTTAGAAATAAATTGACTACTTTTTACTATGGAAAACCAGTGTGGGAACGCCGTTCCCACGCGTTTCCGATCCACTGCGCCACTGGGACAAACCGTATGAGTTACTCACTGAAAAAGGCACATCCCTGTTTTTTATGTAACCAAGAGTACTCTCCACCAAATCAAAACTCAATCTTATCAATGCTTATTCTCTCTCATTTTAACCCTACGCCGCAATAGTTACTTTAAAAACAGCCAGGGAAAATCTAAATTAAGTCAAAAGGTTTTACAATAATACAATTACGTCAGTGACCACTACTGACCTCCTAAATCCTAAAAGAAATCAAATCCTATCACAACTTAACCTCTGTCTCCAACCTGGTAGCGAATATGATCGAAAAATTTAAACCTTAACCTATCAAACATTGATCCCCCCTGTTAAGATCTATGTGGCCTTACACCTCTAGAACTTGAGGAAACAAAAAGAAGGAAAAAAATTCCCAAATGAGTCAAACAAAAATTTAAGTTAATGCCATTTAAAACCAAAAAGAGAGATAAATATGATAAATATCAACTTAATCTGCCTAATAACTGATGCCATCGGAATATATCGCAGGCTTACAGAATATCCCGCACTTTGCGTGGGCTTCCCCACCAATGGTGCAAGTGTGAAATTAGGAAAGAAATCTCTTGCTTATAAGTTAGTGCAGGTCAAATTTAAACATTTGGGGGTAATTGATGCATACAAATACATGGAGCCGCACTACAGAGCTAGCGGACGCCGCGTCGTAATCCGTCGTCTAGATGAAGGTCGACAGGGCCGTCGTTGTGGATGGATGATCCATTTGCAGCGAATATCGCGTAGACTCTCGCACCTTAAATTTCGAGGGTACATACGAGATGATGCACAAACTTCCAAGCTTCTTTCACGAGGAATTGAGCTTTGAAATGAAAGTCACGTCAGCGAGAGCACGGGACGTCCCCTCCGTTGCCGGCAGGGGGTGCCGTCGCTCAAAACGACTTAAAATTGATTCACTTGAAAATATTACAGATCATCCACAATATGCATCACTTCCAATGCAGTAATAACGAATATATGTTTACCTAGATTCCCTTAATCCTTTTGGTTCGCACCTTCCCTTCCTTATCCCTTTCCCCACCTCTCAAACGACTCCCTTTTCTTTGCGATTTTCACACCTCTAGCACCTCCCCTCCTACGCCCTCCCTCCACTCTTTCGTTCTGTTGCGCATTAGCTCTTACGTTTTATGTCACCCCCCATCAGGGGAGCTGACAATAAAAGAAAGAGCAAATGTAAGCACCCTGTGAATATAACCTCAAGCCCCGTCGGGTGCAATGGAAATGTTTGTAGAAAAAGTCTTCTCTCCCTTTTACTGTGAGGAAAAAGGAAAGGAATGGATCACCAATAATGAATATTGTTTTTTTTAAGCTTATGTATTAATTTTGTTAGGCTTATATATTATTAAATGTAGGAGTATTGCTTAAACATAGGAGCAGGATAACACAGGATAAGTGGTAAACCGAAATGGCTTTTCTGCACAAAAGGGAGGTGATTCATGAATTTACTACTTTTTATTGAGTTCTATCTCCCTGCTAAATTTCAATCAGATTCAGGAGAATGCATTCTAATTAAAAAGAGTCGAGAAAAAGAATTTAAGAAACGAATTTAAATAGAAAAAGAATAAAGTTTTGAGATGATAGGTCAAAGAATTCATCGAATAGAGAAAACTCAGGGATTTCTAAGAAATGAGAATAAAGATTATGTATGAATTTAATACCACTTTAGTTGTACTGAAGTAGGTCGGTAATAGGAACTTTGATTGTTTTAGTTATTTTTGGGATTGGGGGAAACATGAAAGAAATCACAAACAAAGTAACATAAAGAAATACTTGTATGAAGAAATGAGCTATGATTAAAGAAAATCTTAAAAAATAAAAATTCATCTGGAAGGAACACATCAATACATGGCTTGGAATATTTTATTACATAGGTGTATCTTAATAAGACATTTTAAATATTTATATACAATATCCAATATTTAAACAAAGTCACATACATATGTAGATGAGTTCGTTTTAGTTTGGTAAATAATCTGCTTAAATATATTCTCAGATATATGTTTACTCTTATATTTCATTATAATTGAATGACGTCTAAAATGAATCTATAATAATTCTGTGGTTACTGTGAAGTGCATGGGTAAAATTATCATTTGAACTGATTACCTTAGACACTCACATGTTGAACACACCCAAGTAGAAGGAATGGCAAGATTTTATAGATGTTATAAATTTTTAAATGTTTTCTTTCATAATATATTACATGGAAAATCCTCCGATACCACAAACTATGCTTTATGATCACACTAGCTGAAGCGCCCTTTGATTCTCAACGGGGAATATAGAAGTAGATTAAATTCAAGTTGCCGGTCGTGCAATGCGTAAATTCCCTTTAGAATACAGTCTAAAATCCCAAGCTATTCTTACTGTACAGGAAAATTCATGAGCTCGGCTCAACAATCGCATTGATCGTGAGGAGGATTGGCTGTTTACAACCTCAACAATTTTGGATAATTCACGCGTATTTTATCAAAATTCACGAAATTTCGATTCGGAAACAATATTCCACGATCAAAATTAGAATATTCATTTAATTTCCGTTCTTTTGCTTCTTGTTTCGACTCCGCACGACTATTTTTCTATTTTAATTCTTCAAAAGAAATATAGCCTGCTACCGATTAAAGTGAAGATTAGATTTATTCTTTATGGAAACCCATCTGAGCGATCTTGGTTCGAACCCAGCAAAATCTATATATATAAAAATGAATGTGTGTCTGTCTGTCTGTCTGTACTCGATAGATTCAAAAACCACACATCCAATCGTCGTGAAAATTTGGGAAATTATTACGTATATCCCCGGGAAGGTTTTTGTAAATTTTTATTTTAATCGGAGTACTCAGTTCGACTCCAGAAGGAAAAACAGTTTCCATAAGAAATACATGTAAACTTCGATTTTATCACTTGCATGCTTCCTTTCTTTTGCAAAATTAAATTAGAAATAACCAACGTATGGTTTTAAAATTAGCACCAAAAGAAGGGAAATTGAATAAAGATTCTTATTTTGGTCATGAAATATACTTTACGATCAAAAATTACGAGAATTTGAATAATTAGATGATAATTTTTATGAATTTAGAGGCTATAAACAAACTATTTCTCAGTTACGACGAATGCGATTGTTGAATTTTCTCATAAGAACACATTGAGAATTTATTCCAGTATTCAAATGATGTTTGTTTATAGCAACGTAAATATTTACGAATATTATCGTGGAGTAAACGGTTTTCGATGTTTAATGAAAATGATATTTTGATACATTCAAGAGATTGTGTGTACTGGACAACTTGGTGAGTTGATGACGTTACAGAATTTGATTACAAATGTAATCTATTTTCAGCATTTCAATTTATTTTATGTCTTTGACTAGACTGAATTTCATTCTTAGGTCTTCTTCAGTTGAATATGTGTTCTGTTTGAGATTTACGAAAAGCGAAGTGTAGAGTAGCACATGATTTAGCATATCATACTCCGAACTGAAAAGGTACTGTGATAATATATTTTCTTATATACCGAATGAAAGTAATGTAGATAGTATATATGATTTCATTGTAATAGCCTGCCATTCAAATTGCGAATGGATTTTCTACGTGAAAAATAGAAGTACGGTACATAAATTGATCCCATTTCTGCAGAATTTATATTTTTTCAATGAATGTTAAAATATTACAAATTAAATTAAAATTTAAAATATTTTAAATACATAAATTGTATTTCTTTTAAGATTTCAACAAATTAATGTAAATTACAAAAAAGTACATTAATGCATTTCACGTTCGATTTTTCGCCAGCAAATTCTCATAAATACAAAAATGCAGTCAAAAAACTTTTGCAATTATTAATACGAGAATAAATTATTAATACGTGAATAAATAAAAATATTATTAATTTCCAGCTGAGGAAAATAATTGGGAATACGTTTTATTTAACCCTACAATTATGCCACCAAAGCGAAGTGCCATTGGTCGATCTACAAATCAAGCAAAAAGGAGAAGAGAAGAACGAACATTAGAAACGAGTGAACTGAGGCAAGCAAGGCAAGAAAGAGATCGAGATCACACTGCTCTTGCTCGATCATTAGAAACGATTGGACAGAGGCAAGCAAGGCAAGAAAGAGATCGAGATCACACTGCTCTTGCTCGATCATTAGAAACGATTGGACAGAGGCAAGCAAGGCAAGAAAGAGATCGAGATCACACTGCTCTTGCTCGATCATTAGAAACGATTGGACAGAGGCAAGCAAGGCAAGAAAGAGATCGAGATCACACTGCTCTTGCTCGAACATTAGAAACGATTGAACAGAGGCAAGCAAGGCAAGAAAGAGATCGAGATCACACTGCTCTTGCTCGAACATTAGAAACGATTGAACAGAGGCAAGCAAGGCAAGAAAGAGATCGAGATCACACTGCTCTTGCTCGAACATTAGAAACGATTGAACAGAGGCAAGCAAGGCAAGAAAGAGATCGAGATCACACTGCTCTTGCTCGAACATTAGAAACGATTGAACAGAGGCAAGCAAGGCAAGAAAGAGATCGAGATCACACTGCTCTTGCTCGAACATTAGAAACGATTGAACAGAGGCAAGCAAGGCAAGAAAGAGATCGAGATCACACTGCTCTTGCTCGAACATTAGAAACGATTGGACAGAGGCAAGCAAGGCAAGAAAGAGATCGAGATCACACTGCTCTTGCTCGAACATTAGAAACGATTGAACAGAGGCAAGCAAGGCAAGAAAGAGATCGAGATCACACTGCTCTTGCTCGATCATTAGAAACGATTGGACAGAGGCAAGCAAGGCAAGAAAGAGATCGAGATCACACTGCTCTTGCTCGAACATTAGAAACGATTGAACAGAGGCAAGCAAGGCAAGAAAGAGATCGAGATCACACTGCTCTTGCTCGAACATTAGAAACGATTGAACAGAGGCAAGCAAGGCAAGAAAGAGATCGAGATCACACTGCTCTTGCTCGAACATTAGAAACGATTGGACAGAGGCAAGCAAGGCAAGAAAGAGATCGAGATCACACTGCTCTTGCTCGAACATTAGAAACGATTGAACAGAGGCAAGCAAGGCAAGAAAGAGATCGAGATCACACTGCTCTTGCTCGAACATTAGAAACGATTGAACAGAGGCAAGCAAGGCAAGAAAGAGATCGAGATCACACTGCTCTTGCTCGAACATTAGAAACGATTGGACAGAGGCAAGCAAGGCAAGAAAGAGATCGAGATCACACTGCTCTTGCTCGAACATTAGAAACGATTGAACAGAGGCAAGCAAGGCAAGAAAGAGATCGAGATCACACTGCTCTTGCTCGAACATTAGAAACGATTGAACAGAGGCAAGCAAGGCAAGAAAGAGATCGAGATCACACTGCTCTTGCTCGAACATTAGAAACGATTGGACAGAGGCAAGCAAGGCAAGAAAGAGATCGAGATCACACTGCTCTTGCTCGATCATTAGAAACGATTGAACAGAGGCAAGCAAGGCAAGAAAGAGATCGAGATCACACTGCTCTTGCTCGATCATTAGAAACGATTGGACAGAGGCAAGCAAGGCAAGAAAGAGATCGAGATCACACTGCTCTTGCTCGATCATTAGAAACGATTGGACAGAGGCAAGCAAGGCAAGAAAGAGATCGAGATCACACTGCTCTTGCTCGAACATTAGAAACGATTGAACAGAGGCAAGCAAGGCAAGAAAGAGATCGAGATCACACTGCTCTTGCTCGAACATTAGAAACGATTGAACAGAGGCAAGCAAGGCAAGAAAGAGATCGAGATCACACTGCTCTTGCTCGATCATTAGAAACGATTGGACAGAGGCAAGCAAGGCAAGAAAGAGATCGAGATCACACTGCTCTTGCTCGAACATTAGAAACGATTGGACAGAGGCAAGCAAGGCAGCAAAGGAATCAAATTCACAGGACACAGACAAGACGAGCGATGAATTATGATTTGAAATTATGTGGTTTCAATTACAATCCAATTTACAATTACAGTCTTCACCCAAGTGTAATTATTGGAAAAATGGATAAAAAGTGTGCGTATTGTGGTGCTCAAAAATTTAAAAATGAAACACCAGGTATGTGCTGTGCAGGTGGAAAAGTAAAGTTACCAGACTTGCGTTCACCACCTGAACCATTATTAACTTTAGTATCAGGTGAAACAAGTCAATCAAAACATTTTTTGAAAAATATACGCAAGTACAATTCATGCTTCCAAATGACATCGTTCGGAGCAACGAATATCGTTAGCGCAAATTATATGCCAACGTTTAAAGTACAAGGGCAAATTTATCACCATGCTGGATCACTACTACCCTTGCCAAATGCTGATCACAAATATCTTCAGATATATTTTATGGGAAATACTGACGAACAAATCGACAGACGGTGTCAACTGAATATGAGTACTAAACGCGAGATTGTCGCTGAATTACAAAATTTGTTTGAACAACATAATGAATTAATTAAATTATTAAAAACCGCCATTGAACAAATGCCATCTGACGATTACAAAGTAATAATAAAGGCAGATAAAACACCTATTGGTCAACATCGAAGACAATTCAACGCACCAACGATCGATGAAGTGGCAATTGTCATAGTTGGTGAAGAATTTGATTCTCGCGATATAATTCTTCATCGTAGAAATGGTGACATCCAGCAAGTATCAGAAACCCATCGTTCTTATGATGCATTGCAATACCCCATTCTATTTTGGCAAGGAGAGGATGGATATCATATTAATATTAATATGAGAAATCCTACAACTAATGTGGACATTAACAAGAAGGTCAGTGCTATGAATTATTATGCACATCGAACGATGATTCGTGAGAATGTTGATAATCATTTATTGAAATGTAGACAATTATTTCATCAATACATTGTTGACATGTATGCAAAAATAGAAAGTGAAAGACTCCTCTACGTACGACTAAATCAAGTCAAATTGCGTTCTGAAGAGTACATCCATTTACGTGATGCAGTTGTAAATGATGGCAATCTCAGAGAATTGGGAAAAATGGTCATTTTACCATCCACATTTACAGACAATCACCATCAGATCGTCATGATATTTCTGCACGTGTATTTAAACAAAAATTAAAATCTTTAATAGATTTTATTGTCAAACACCATGTATTTGGAGAGACGCGCTGTTGGATGTATTCCATCGAGTGGCAAAAAAGAGGTTTACCACATGCATATATTTTAATATGGATGATGGAAAAGATAACACCAAACAGAATTGATGAAATCATCTCTGCAGAAATACCAGATATTGAAATTGATAAAGATTTGCACGATATTGTCTCAAAAAATATGATTCATGGTCCATGTGGCTCACTAAATAATAATTCACCATGCATGTCAGATGGAAAGTGCACAAAGCGGTATCCTAGAGACTTACTTGCTGAAACTATTTCAGGTAAAGATGGATATCCACTCTATCGACGACGATCTACCGAAGATGGTGGAAAATCCATTAAACTAAAAGTACTCAACAATACTATTGATGTTGATAATCGTTGGGTAGTACCATATTCTCCATTGCTACTAAAAACGTATGACGCACACATAAATGTTGAGTACTGCAATTCAGTGAAAGCTATAAAATATATTTGCAAATATGTGAACAAAGGAAGCGATATGGCAGTGTTTGGAGTGGAAAATACAACTGCATCTAACGATGAAGTCACCCAATATCAACTGGGACGCTACATAAGTAGCAATGAGGCTGTATGGCGTATTTTATCATTTCCCATTCATGAGCGATATCCAACGGTTGTTCATTTAGCAGTACATCTTGAAAATGGACAGCGTGTGTATTTTACATCAGATAATGTACGTGCAAGAGCAATATCACCACCGCCTACAACATTAACTGAATTTTTCACATTATGCAGAAATGATACCTTTGCAAGGACACTACTGTACTCTGAAGTACCAACTTATTTTACATGGAATACATCAACAAGAAAATTTCAGCGTCGTAAACAAGGTAGAGTAGTACAAGGACACCTAAATTTATATTCCACAGATGCATTGGGTCGTCTGTACACTGTACATCCAAATAACGCAGAATGCTTTTACCTAAGATTATTATTAATCAATGTTCGTGGGCCAACATCTTTCAAAGAATTAAAAACGGTCAATGGCCATGTGTGTGCTACATTTCGTGAGGCTTGCCAGAAATTAAATCTCTTAGAAAACGATACTCATTGGGATATTTCACTCGCTGATGCTTCTAATACAGCTCAACCACAGCAGATACGTACACTATTTTCCATCATACTAACTACATGTTTTCCTGCTAATCCAAAGGATCTTTGGGAAAAATATAAAGACTATATGAGTGAAGACATTTTACATCGCATGCGTAGAATAAATGCTAATCCCAACATTCAATTTACATCAAATATATACAATGAAGCATTGATGTTAATTGAGGATGTATGTTTGACAATAGCCAACAAATCACTGACAGAATTGGGAATGATTGCTCCAAATAGATTTGGTAATGACATTTTCGATCGTGATATACAACGAGAAACGCACTTCGATGTTAATGAATTACAAACATTTGTTCGAATTAATCTACCGAAATTGGTATTAGAACAACGAACAGCATATGAGACAATTATAAATGCAATATCTAACAAGAGTGGTGGTTTATATTTCTTAGATGCACCTGGAGGCACTGGAAAAACTTTTCTTATTTCAATAATTCTGGCAACTATAAGATCACAAAATAATATTGCACTTGCTATTGCATCATCTGGAATAGCAGCAACTCTTTTGGACGGTGGTCGAACAGCACATTCAGCATTGAAGTTGCCATTAAATATGCAGGTAATTGAAACTCCAACATGTAATATTAGCAAACATTCTGGGATGGGAAAAGTACTAAGATCATGTCAGATTATAATATGGGATGAATGTACCATGGCACACAAGAAATCATTGGAAGCACTCAATCGCACATTAAAAGATTTGAGAGGAAATGAGCAGCTCTTTGGTGGTGCACTCATTTTGCTAGCAGGTGATTTTCGACAAACATTACCTGTTATACCACGGTCAACACCTGCAGATGAATTGAATGCATGTCTCAAGTCATCAGTGTTATAGCGGTATGTGGAGAAAATATCTTTAAAGACCAATATGCGTGTTCAATTACAACAAGATGAATCATCTGAACTATTTGCAAAACAATTGTTAGATATTGGGAATGGTAAAATGGAAATGGACGAATCCACACACTGTATTACATTACCAGAAAACTTTTGTCACATTGTAAAATCCACTGATGAATTGATTGCCAAAGTTTTTCCAAATTTATCTCTGAATTATAAAAATAATCAATGGATTAGCGAGCGTGCTATATTGGCAGCCAAAAACATTGATGTGAATTTAATAAACTGCACAATTTAAAATGAAATACCCGATGAAGAAACAACATATAAATCTATAGATACTGTTGTCAATCACGATGAATCAGTTAATTATCCAATAGAATTTTTAAATTCATTGGACCTACCAGGAATGCCACCGCATATTTTATCTTTGAAAATTGGTTCCCCAATCATCCTTCTACGAAATATAAATCCACCGCAACTATGCAATGGGACTAGGCTATCAGTAAAAAAATTGATGAATAACATAATTGAGGCAACCATTTTAAATGGAAAACACCAAGGGGAACATGCACTACTACCACGCATTCCCATGATACCAACAGATACTCCATTTGAATTCAAACGTCTGCAATTTCCTGTACGACTAGCCTTTGCAATGACCATTAACAAAGCACAGGGACAATCATTACAAATATGTGGATTGAATTTGATAAATCCATGCTTCTCACATGGACAGCTGTACGTTGGGTGTTCACGAGTTGGAAAACCATCAAATTTATTTGTTCTTGTACCAGATAGGAAAACAAAAAATGTTGTATATTTACAAGCACTACAAAGATAAAGTTCACCATCACCTATTTATATCTATGTTTTGTACATATGTTATATTCAAATGACTTATATGTAGGGATAATTTTATTGTTAATTTTCATTTTGATGTATTGTATAAATTTGAACATTAATAAATTATGTTTTAGATATCAAAACTGCCTTTTTGTTCAAACACAACAACGTGTGAACGGGTACAGCTAGTTATCGAATAAAATTGAAACAGTAGGGGAGACCGGGGCTGGTTGGCCATAGGGGCTGGTTGGCCCAGTCGTGTTATTTAATAAAATAAACGCTAGATCGTGCTATGAATCAATCAGTAGGTTGTTATTACTGTCCCCCTCCATCTACAGGAACAATATTGCCGGTGGAGCAGTTTTGGACAAGTTGTAGTGATTAATTGTTTTTGGTCGTGCTTCAGTAAAATTCTACTCGTCGGTTAAATGTGTTTTATTTAACTTTTGCTTACTTTCGGCGCAACAGGTGAGTAGTATAATTAAAGGTCATAGTTTAAGGATTATTTCTGTATGGCATACATTCGAAATAGCTTCAGTGGTTTTTGTCACTAATAGAATTTATTGTTAACATGACGATGGGGCTGGTTGGCCCAGAAACGACGGGGCATGATGGCCAACCGGGCTAACCTGCCCCGTCCTATATATCTTTTTTAACTCGATGAAAGGTTAATTTTAATGATAATAATATGCATAATTCGTTCAGTTTATTCAATTATTTATATAATTTTCGAAGTTAAACATATTTTGATACGTCACAGAGGTCAAAAGATCGTCATAATCACGAGATAAAAAGCATTTCAAAAGAAAACACGAACCTGTAAAATTTGCTATAATCTTAAATATTAATAATACTATTTACTTATCCAACGACATACATATGCATGTATGAGACATGTCAATAATATAAAATCAATCAGATCAAAGCAACACAGTCAAACTTTACATTATAATTACATTATAACATACATTAGAGTAATGATACAGCAAAAAAATTGTTCTTAACCGTTTTCGATAGATCGAGGTTGCATCAAAGTCATAATCGATCGACAATCGACCTAAACTGCCAACCATCAAGAAAACTAGAGTAGTTTCATTGCTTTCAAAGGAACAATGTATATCAGTGATTATTGACATGACACATTCTATGGCACCTCTGCCTTTCAGGGAACCAAATTGTGTGGGACTTATTAGATTGTTCTTTTCAAAGTAAATAAATATTCTTGAAAATAATGCTTTCTCTATTATTTTAGAAAAGACAGGAATTATTGATATGGGCATGTAGCTTGAAGGGTAATTTTTCTCACCTTTTTTGTGTATTGGGATAACTTTTGTGATTTTTAATTGTTCTGGATAATTACCAGATTCAAATATCTGATTAATAACTTTGGTTAGAGGATATGCTATAGCATGTGGTATTCCTTTTAACAGCTTTGAATTCATGCCATATATATCACAGCAGTTACTGGTTTTTATAAGGCAATTATATTGAATATTTCTTTTTCAGTTACGGGTGCTAAGTAAAATGAGTTTGAGTTGGATTAATTAAACTATTAGATATATTAAACTATAATACATTGTACTGTTCTATGTTAGACCCTTTAATTAACTTTTCAATTACATTGGTGAAGTAATCATTCAAGACATCAGGTGACATATTTGTTAAGCAGCTTTCAGACTTAAGTTGAGTCTCAGCCTTGATTACTTTCCATAAAGCTTTTGATTTATTATTAGATGTGGCAATGTATTTATTGTTTGCTTCCACTTTTGCTTGCCTAATCCTGTTGCCTTTTAAGGTCTTTACTGATAACCATTAGTTTTATTTTGATTTCCTAAAGTTATATTTCTTTAACTTATCGAAAGATTGTATGGGTCAACGTGCTCAAGCCTCTGGGCCAACCTACCCCGATGTAGGGGCTGATTGGCCCACTCGACATACATCCAGTAATTATTATATTTTTTAATGTTTAACTCATATTTTCAAGTTTAATAATTGCCATCTAGATTCAATAAGAATGCATCTAAAATTTAGCAATAATTTCATAAGTTTAAATGTGTACAAAAAATAATATAATAAAATAAAAAAACGGGCCAACCAGCACCGGTCTCCCCTACGTCGGGGGGGTTTTTTTCACCCCCCTTCTCTGTGGGTGTTTTCCCGTAACGTGGGTTTTTTCAGGTCAACCTATTAACGGCGGTTACTCAATATAATATTTCATTGCTATAATAATAGGTAACTCAATTGAAAGAGAAATATCGAATTTTATAAGAAAGTAGTTTGAGTCTGTTTAGGTTATGTTTCTGTTGTCTTAGGTGTACCGAAAGTATGTTTTTGCGCTGATTCCAGGTCTGCAATCCGTTTTTTCCTATCACGTACAGTTTCTTTACAAATCAAATAAATTATTTTTTTATTTACACGTAAGTTTCACAACGGGGAATTTGGAAGGACATGGAAAAGAGATACCACGGAATATCGTTTAATTGCGAATAGCTAAACTTCGCATTTATAAATAACCCCCGTTTTTTTCACCCCCCTTCTCTGTGGGTGTTTTCCCGTAACGTGGGTTTTTTCTTGGTCAACCTTCAGTTGCAAAGATTTTTTCCCACACCCTACTCTGTCTTTTTTCATTTTTTTAATACTAGTACTATGGCACACTAGAGCCATCTCTTGAGGAAAATTGGAACTGTTGGTTATAAACTTCGACACTAATGCCATCTCTTGAGGAAAATTGGAACTGTTGGTTATAAACTTCAACACTAGTGCCATCTCTTGAGGAAAATTGGAACTGTTGGTTATAAACTTCGACACTAATGCCATCTCTTGAGGAAAATTGGAACTTTGGTTATAAATTTCGCCACTAATACCATCTCTTGAGGAAATTGGAACTTTTGTTTTTACAATCTTCGCCGTTACTGCCATTTTTCGAGGAAAATTGGTACTTTCATTATTAAACATCGACATTAATGCTGCATCTCCAGATAAATGTGAACTTTTTTAACTGAAAAATAAATATATCCCTAGGTAAACTGTAGCATGACCATTCGTTATGATATAATTCAGTATAATACTTATAGTATATTTAGCAAAAGTCTACTTTACCTTGGAAGGCGGGTCAAAAAATAAATGTTGACCTTTTTAACCAAATATCTTTTTCTATTTATAAGAATTAAAAAACTTTAAAACATTTATTTACCAATAAAGCATTAACTTTGATAGTTTACCAATTTATAAGTAACTTAACAGTTTCAAACTTTTGGAGTATGTAAAAAGGGGTTATTATATTGATTTGAATAACGAAGTCACTCTATGTTTAAATGCCTTAGGAAAATAATGAAAATTAATATCATTCCTTCTGAAAAAAGTCAAAACATAGCGCATAAATAATTTTTCGAATTTTTTATGAAACTTCCAGTTTAGCAGTTTTCGACTATGATATACGATTAGTAATATTGCATTATTTTAAAATTAATCCTTATCACTGTCACCAACCTGTAAAGGATAATTTAAAATTATGTTTTTGAATCGTGTTAAACTTGGGTCCTACAAATGATATCATAACATTTGTTATTAATAAACCATTCTTAACTTACATCCAGCCTAATCGGCGATGACATTGGAGAAGATGGAGTGCAGTTGTAAGGCTGGACCATCACAGAAATGCATACATATTGGAGCTTTTCTGTGGTATCTAAATAGTTGAGCATTTATTATCATAAATTATGAAATTTCTTTGAGTTTTATATGAAATTTTCATTAGTAATATTGATATAGGGGAAGGTCGGGTAAGATGACGAGGCGTGTAAGATGACGAATTCGCTATTTCCTCAACTTTGCCACAGGTAGAGGAAATTTTCCCGGCCCTGTAGGTACCCCTGGGGTCGAGCAACATACCTATCTTGTTAAATTGCGAATCAGGTTGCCCTGTGAGAAGTAGTTGACCATTATTTGATTAGTGAACTTGTTGATGTAATTTTTTGACCATACAACTTAAGGAATAACAATTGTATGGTAAGTTATTTTAACTCTTCCGTAAAATATTCCTAAAGTACAATTCAAAACCTAAACAATCATTGCAAATGTACGTTGATTACGATGATGTAGGAACTGGTAGATAATTTTTAAACAAAAATGGCAAGGTGGGGTAAGATGATGAGGATTTCACAACTTCGTCAAAAGCTTGCCTGACTAGATGTTTGACTACCTACGAACTATAATAGCTGTAAATGCATATTTAATAATGGTAATACTTTCATATTTACGGTAAGATGAAGCAAGAAATAGAATTGCTAGAACGAAAACGACAGGAAAGATTAAGAAGGAAAGCTGTAGCTGTGGCGAGAAAAGCCATCTCCTCTATGGAGCAAGTAGACCTAAAAACGGAAAAACTACGAAAAAAGCAAGGAAAAATACAATGTGTCGACTGAAATTATTGTACTCTTAAGAGTCGTCACTTGGAGAGGTCCCTTATGTTCAAACCGCCGGCGAGGTTGACAGGAATAGTTAAGTGGAAGATGACAGCACGGACTGCATCACATTTGGGGAGCAGGGAAAAGACGAACTGTGGTATCAGTGCTTTAAGTGCCAATCTTGGGCACACTCTGAATGCACCGGCTGGGATGATTATCAAACCAAACAGAGACCCTGGAAGTGCGATTTTTGTTCATGAATTTTCATAAAAATTTTGTTGAATGTTATGCCGAATGTTTAACATTTCGGTGCATGAAATCCAGTGTTTTAGCTTAACCTTTTCATACTTTATTTTTGATAAGTGAAATTCTTTCTCTGCCTTATTTTAATAAAATGTTATCCATTAAATGAGAATGTTATCGCTACGTCATCTTACCCACCTCCATTTGTCATCTTACCCACCTCCATTTGTCATCTTACCCCTAACGTGGGGTCAGATGATGAAAATGACATTTTTAAAACAATCATTAATATTTCATCCTTCAACAGCGGATGGCCGCACTTCATAAATGTAATATTAGAGATAAAGGTTGAATAAAGCATACTAGTAAATTTCAGTTTTTTTCAAACATTTACTAAGTCCAGGAAAAATCTTTGAAGCTTAAGTTCGTCATCTAACCCTCCTATCCCCTACAATTATTTATTTCAATGAAAATGCTCGTCTAAATTACTTTTATACATTGCAATTTATATAATTATTTTCTAAAACTATCAAATAAAGCACTGCTATCTTATATTTTATTTAATCAGGAATGACATCAATGAACTGGAAGAGCTTTCAGCTACTGACGTTAGGTGTATGTGGTCAGGAAAGCGAAAACAAGGGATGGCGAATAATTACGAGGCAAAGAAGATTAGAGATTTCTGTTTTAATTACGTAAGACCAAAATGACTTCAGTAATCAATGAAGCAGTAGCAATGGCGCACGAACTGCTACTGAAAGTGAGCCCAGGCTCAGTATTTTTGAAACATGGGTATAAAAAAACGAACTTATTATATTATTCTAATTATTTTTTATTCCATAACTATAGGATACAATTTTTATGGTATAATTTATATAATCCATAATTTAATACAATAAATTTGGGTTTAATATTCATAGTGCCTTTCCAATTTACATTTATTTTCAATTAATTTCAGGGCACGAAGACAAAAGGAGACTGAGGCAAGTTCATGAACAAAACGAGTGGTAAACATGTTGTATTGAGAAATAAAATTTTTTCCAAAGAACCAAATAATTTTATTTTCACAATATTTCCTACAAAAATTTATCATCTGCCAATATTGGAGATTGTTAGTTAGTAAGACCGCATAAAGTATGCATAATATCATCCACAAAGGGGAGAAGTGATGGAGGAAGGGCATCTGATACTATTTTAAACTTTTTTATGCGTTCTATTACCCTCTCTACGTGCACCCTAGCTTTAGCTATATTTGATGTTAATACTGCATCCTCTTTCGAAAACCTAGTATTTTTTTGAAGAATTAATTGTATTTTAATTATTAAGAAGTAAATTAAAGTTTAGTTTAGAAATTGACTAATTGAACGTCAATTTCCTTATTTATTGTCTTCATTGCAAGTTTAGCATTACTGATAGACTAGAATATTCATTAAGAAATGCCAATTTGTTACTCGGGGGTGAATTGAAAACCATCTTTAACGATCATTAGAATCTTTAAATATTGATTCCTTATTCTACAAATATAATGGAGAAAAGAGTGTAAAGTTTAAATCCATCCTCCAGTACGTGAGAAGAGTCTTTTTATCTGACTATTAACGGAAGTTACTCAATGTAATATTTCATTGCTATAATAATAGGTAACTCAATTGAAAGAGAAATATCGAATTTTATAAGAAAGTAGTTTGAGTCTGTTTAGGTTATGTTTCTGTTGTCTTAGGTGTACCGAAAATATGTTTTTGCGCTGATTCCAGGTCTGCAATCCGTTTTTTCCTATCACATACAGTTTCTTTACAAATCAATAAATTATTTTTTTATTTACACGTAAGTTTCACAAAGGGGAATTTGGAAGGACATGGATAAGAGATACCACGGAATATCGTTAAATTGCGAATAGCTAAACTTCGCATTTAGAAATATCCCCCGTTTTTTTCACCCCCCTTCTCAGTGGGTGTTTTCCCGTAACGTGGGTTTTTTCTTGGTCAACCTTCAGTTGCAAAGATTTTTTCCCACACCCTACTCTGGCTTTTTTCATTTTTTTAATACTAGTACTATGGCACACTAGAGCCCATCTCTTGAGGAAAATTGGAAAGGTTGGTTATAAACTTCGACACTAGTGCCATCTCTTTAGGAAAATTGGAACTGTTGGTTATAAACTTCGACACTAATGCCATCTCTTGAAGGAAATTGGAACTTTTGGTAGTAAACTTCGACACTAGAGCTATCTCTTGAAGAAAATTGGAACATTTGGTAATAAACTTCGACACTAGTGCCATCTGTTGAAGAAATTGGAACTTTTGGTTATAAACTTCGACACTAATGCCATCTCTTGAGGAAAATTGGAACTTTTGGTTTTAAACTTTGACACTAGTGCCATCTCTTTAGGAAAATTGGAACTGTTGGTTATAAAATTCGACACTAATGCCATCTCTTGAGGAAAATTGGAACTGTTGGTTATAAACTTCGACACTAGTGCCATCTCTTGAAGGAAATTGGAACTTTTAGTAGTAAACTTCGACACTAGTGCCATCTCTTGAGGAAAATTGGAACTTTTGGTAATAAACTTCGACACTAGTGCCATCTCTTGAAGAAAATTTGAACTTTTGGTTATAAACTTCGACACTAATGCCATATCTTGAGGAAAATTGGAACTTTTGGTTATAAACTTCGACTTTAATGCCATCTCTTGAGGAAAATTGGAACTTTGGTTATAATTTTCGCCACTAATGTCATCTATTAAGGAAATTGGAACATTTGTTTTTACAATCTTCGCCGTTCCTACCATTTTTCGAGGAAAATTGGTACTTTCATTATTAAACATCGACATAAATGCTGCTCTCCAGATAAATGTGAACTTTTTCAACTGAAAAATAAATATATCCCTTGGTAAACTGTAACATGACCATTCGTTGAGATATAATTCAGTATTATACTTATAGTATATTTAGCAAAAGTCTACTTTACCTAGGAAGGCGGGTTAAAAAATAAATGTTGACTTTTTTAACCAAATATCTTTTTCTGTGTATAAGAATTAAAAAACTTTAACACATTTATTTACCAATATAGCATTAACTTTGATAGTTTTCCTATTTATAAGTAACTTAACAGTTTCAAAGTTTTGGAGTATGTAAAAAGGGTTTATTATATTGATTTGAATAACGAAGTCACTCTATGTTTCAAATGCTGTAGGAAAATAATGAAAATTAATATAATTCCTTTTGAAAAAAGTCAAAACATAGCGCATAAATAATTTTTCGAATTTTTTATGAAACTTCCAGTTTAGCAGTTTTCGACTATGATATACGATTAGTAATATTGCATTATTTTAAAATTAATCCTTATCACTGTCACCAACCTGTAAAGGATAATTTAAAATTATGTTTTTGAATCGTGTTAAACTTGGGTCCTACAAATGATATTATAACTTTTTGTTATTCATTCTTAACTTACATCCCGCCTAATCGGCGATGACAT
This sequence comes from Sympetrum striolatum, assembly GCA_947579665.1. Classification (NCBI taxonomy): domain Eukaryota; kingdom Metazoa; phylum Arthropoda; class Insecta; order Odonata; family Libellulidae; genus Sympetrum; species Sympetrum striolatum. The sequence goes on from OX388347.1 coordinate 30,540,340, forward strand.
TGGAGAAGCTGGAGTGCAGTTGTAAGGCTGGAATATCACAGAAATGCAAACATATTGGAGTTTTTCTGTGATATCTAAATAGTTGAGCATTTATTACCATAAATTATAACATTTCTTTGAGTTTTATATGAAATTTTTCCTTAGTAATTTCGATATAGGGGAAGGTCGGGTAAGATGTCGAGGCGTGTAAGATGACGAATTCGCTATTTCCTCCACTTTGCATCAGGTAGAAGAAATTTTCCCGGCCCTGTAGGTACCCCTGAGGTCGAGCAACATACCTATCTTGTTAAATCGCGAATCAGGTTGTCCTGTGAGAAGTAGTTGACCATTATTTGATTAGTGAACTTGTTGATGTAATTTTTTGACCATACAACTTAAGGAATTACAATTGTATGGTAAGTTATTTTAACTCTTCCGTAAAATATTCTTAAAGTACAATTCAAAACCTAAACAATCATTGCAAATGTACGTTGTTTACGATGATGTAGGAACTGGTAGATAATTTTTAAACAAAACTAGCAAGGTGGGGTAAGATGACGAGGATTTCACAACTTCGTCAAAAGCTTGCCTGACTAGATTTTTGACTACCTACGAACTATAATAGCTGAAAATGCATATTTAATAACGGTAATACTTTCACATTTACGGTAAGAAAAAGCAAGAAATAGAATCGTAGAACGAAAACGACAGGAAAGATTAAGAAGGAAAGCTGTGGCTGTGGCGAGAAAAGTGAAATTCTTTCTCTGCCTTATTTCAATAAAATATGATCCATTAAATATGAATCTTATCGCTTCGTCATCTTACCCACCTCCATTACTCATCTTACCCCTAACGTGGGGTAAGATGATGAAAATGACATTTTTAAAACAATCATTAATATTTCATCCTTCAACAGCGGATGGCCGCACTTCATAAATTTAATATTAGAGATAAAGGTTGAAAGAAGCTTACTAGTAAATTTATGTTTTTTTCAAACATTTACTCAGTCCAGGAAAAATCTTTGAAGCTTAAGTTCGTCATCTAACCCTCCTTTCCCCTACAATTATTTATTTCAATGAAAATGCTCGTCAAAATTACTCTCATACGTTGCAATTTATATAATTATTTTCTAAAAATATCAAACAAAGCACTGCTATCTTATATTTTATTTAATCAGGAATGACATCAATGAACTGGAAGAGCTTTCAGCTACTGACGTTAGGTGTATGTGGTCAGGAAAGCGAAAACATGGGATGGCGAATAAATACGACGCAAAGAAAATTAGAGATTTCTGTTTTAATTACGTACGACCAAAATGACTTCATTAAACAATGAAGCAGTAGCAATGGCGCACGAACTGCTACTGAAAGTGAGCCCAGGCTCAGCATTTTTGATACATAGGTATGAAAAAACAAAATTATTATATTATTCAAATTATTTTTTATTCCATAACTATAGAATACAATTTTTATGGTATAATTTATATAATCCATAATTTAATACAATAAATTTGGGTTTAATATTCATAGTGCCTTTCAAATTTACATTTTTGTAATGTACCAAAATGACTTCAGTAAGCAATAAAGCAGTAGCAATGGCGCACGAACTGCTACTGAAAGTGAGCCCAGGCTCAAGATTTTTGATAGATTTTGATTTGATTTTTTGATTGATTGATTTTTGATGTTAATACTGCATCCTCTTTCAAAAACCTATTATTTTTTTGAAGAATTAATAAGTATTATTAAGAAGTTAAAAGAATGTATAATTTAGAAATTGACTAATTGAACGTCAATTTCCTTATTTATTGTCTTCATTGTAAGTTTAGCATTACTGATAGACTAGAATATTCATTAAGAAATGCCAATCTGTTGCTCGGGGGTGAATTGAAAACCATCTTTAACGATCATTAGAATCTTTAAATATTGTTTCCTTATTCTACAAATATAATGGAGAAAAGAGTGTAATGTTTAAATCCATCCTCCAGTACGTGAGTAGAGTCTTTTTATCTGACTATTAACGGCGGTTACTCAATATAATATTTCATTGCTATAATAATAGGTAACTCAATTGAAAGAGAAATATCGAATTTAATAAGAAAGTAGTTTGAGTCTTTTTAATTTGATTTGAATCGATCATAGGTCAACAATTGTTCTTAAGGCTGCAGTCATCTTAACGTGGTGGTAAAGTAACATTCAAATCGGCATTTACACAGAAACAGAAAATTTATACGCTGATATTTGGTATGAATACTAGAAGGCAACGGTTGAGAGGGATATAACAATGCAATCTTTCCGGCATTCGTCCAAGGAGGCGAGGGAAACCCCTCCAAAAACTTCCCGTGGACAGTATGCCAATGCACTTAATACTACTTCAAATCATATGACTTTCATAGTCATTTGAATTGTTAATTTACGTTTCCGATTTATTTTAACTTTGAAATGATTCCGATATACCTCTAATTCGTTCATTTCCAGATTTTATTAAGAATATACGAAGAAAACCCCTTGAGATAGATATAAAAGAGAACATTACTTCCGTTAGGAAATAGTGAAATAGACACGTTTAAAAATTAAGGCCATGTTATTACCTCAATGAAATTCTTTGTATGTAACAAAGCTAGTAAATAAGTTGTACATAATATTAACACTCTCACTCTTTTTTCCGAAAATATGGCAAAATACAGTAGCAGTTCGTGCGCCATTGCTACTGCTTCATTGCTACTACTTCATTGATTACTGAAGTCATTTTGACCTTACGTAGTTAAAACAGAAATCTCTAATCTTCTTTGCCTCGTAATTATTCTCCATCCCATGTTTTCGATTTCCTGACCACATACACCTAACGTCAGTGGCTGAAAGCTCTTCCAGTTCATGGATGTAATTCCTGATTAAATAAAATATAAGTCAGCAGTCTTTATTTGATATTTTTAGAAAATTAATAAATGAATTGCAATGTATGAGAGTAATTTCGACGAGCATTTTCATTGAAATAAATAATTGTAGGGGAAAGGAGGGTTAGATGACGAACATAAGCTTCAAAGATTTTTCCTGGACTTAGTAAATGTTTGAAAAAAACTGAAATTTACTAGTATGCTTCTTTCAACCTTTATCTCTAATAATAAATTTATGAAGTGCGGCCATCCGCTGTTTAAGGATGAAATATTAATGATTGTTTTGAAAATGTCATTTTCGTCATATTACCCCACGTTAGGGGTAAGATGACAAATGGAGGTTGGTAAGATGACGAAGCGATAACATTCTGATTTAATGGATAAAATTTTATTAAAATAAGGCAGAGAAAGAATTTCACTTATCAAAAATAAAGTATGAAAAGGTTAAGCTAAAACACTGGATTTCATGCACCGAAAAGTTAAACATTCGGCATAACATTCAACAAAATATTTATGAAAATTCATATACAAAAATCGCACTTCCAGGGTCTGTGTTTGATTTGATAATTATCCCAGACGTTGCTTTCAGAGTGTGCCCAAGATTGTCACTTAAAGCACTGATACCACAGTTCGTCTTTTCCCTGCTCCCCAAAATATAATGCGGTCCCTGCTGTCCTCTTCCACTAAACTATTCCTGTCAACCTCGCCGGCGGTTTGAACATAAGGGACCTCTTCGAATTACAACTCTTAAGAGTACAATAATTACAGTCTACGCGTTGTATTTTTCCTTGCTTTTTTCGTATTTTTTCCGTTTTTAGGTCTACTTGCTCCTTAGAGGAGATGGCTTTTCTCGCCACAGCTACAACTTTCCATCTTTATCTTTCATGTCGTTTTCGTTCTAGCAATTCTATTTCTTGCTTCATCTTACCGTAAATGTGAAAGTATTACCGTTATTAAATATGCATTTACAGCCATTATAGTTCGTAGGTAGTCAAAAATCTAGTCAGGCAAGCTTTTGACGAAGTTGTGAAATCCTCGTCATCTTACCCAACCTTGCCAGTTTTGTTTAAAAATTATCTACTAGTTCCTACATCATCGTAAACAACGTACATTTGCAATGATTGTTTAGGTTTTGAATTGTACTTTAAGAATATTTTACGGAAGAGTTAAAATAACTTACCATTCAATGGTAATTCCTTAAGTTGTATGGTCTAAAAATTACATCAACAAGTTCACTAATCAAATAATGGTCAACTACTTCTCACAGGGCAACCTGATTCGCAATTTAACAAGATAGGTATGTTGCTCGACCCCAGGGGTACCTACAGGGCCGGGAAAATTTCTTCTATCTGTGGCAAAGTGGAGGAAATAGCGAATTCGTCATCTTACACGCCTCGTCATCTTACCCGACCTTCCCCTATATCGAAATTACTAAGGAAAAATTTCATATAAAACTCAAAGAAATGTTATAATTTATGATAATAAATGCTCACCTATTTAGATACCACAGAAAAGCTCCAATATGTTTGCATTTTTTGTGATAGACCAGTCTTACAACTGCACTCCATCTTCTCCAATGTCATCGCCGATTAGGCTGGATGTAAGTTAAGAATGGTTTATTAATAACAAAAAGTTATAATATCATTTGTAGGACCCAAGTTTAACACGATTCAAAAACATAATATTGAATTATACTTTCACAGGTTGGTGACAGTGATAAGGATTAATTTTACAATAATGCAAATATTACTAATCTTATGTCATAGTCGAAAACTGCTAAACTGGAAGTTTCATATAAAAACTGAAAAATTATTTATGCGCTATGTTTTGACTTTTTTCAAAAGGAATGATTTAATATGAGATGTAGCATTAATGTCAATGTTTAATAATTAAAGTACCATTTTCCTCATAAGATGGCATTAGCGGCGAAGATTGTAAAAACAAAAGTTGCAATTTCCTCAAGAGATGGCATTATTGGCGAAGTTTATAACCAAAAGTTACAATTTTCCTCAAGAGATGGCAATAGCGGCGGAATATATAAACGAAAGTTCAAATTTTCTTCAAGAGATGGCACTAGTGTCGAAAATTATAACCAACAGTTCCAATTTTCCTCAATAGATGGCATTAGTGTCGATGTTTATAACCAAAAGTTCCAATTTTCCTCAAGAGATAGCACTAGGGGCGAAGTTTATAAGCAAAAGTTCCAATTTCCTTCAAGAGATGGCACTTGTGTTCCATAGTACTAGTATTAAAAAAAATGAAAAAATACAGAGTAGGGTGTGGGAAAAAATCTTTGCAACTGAAGGTTGACCCTGAAAAAACCCGCGTTACGGGAAAACACCCACAGAGATGGGGGGTAAAAAAACGGGGTTTTTTTATAAATGCAACGTTTAGCATTTAAATGATTTTCAAAAGCTACGATTAGAATAGATTAAGATTGTGCATTACTGGAATAGATTACAAATCTATAAAGGGTAGATTATGATCCAATTTGATCTAAATGTTTTTATCGCAAGTTGCAATGCATTGGAGAAATTAGATTATTAAATACAATGAGACGTTACCATTCTGCTGGTTGCGTACTCAATTTTTGTTTCGCATCGCTGCAAGTGCAATTGAAAATACTTGGAAGGATCAAATAAATAGGAAGTTAGTGCATAAATTGACTACAAACTGTGTTAAAAACCATGTTTCTATGTAGGAAAGTTACAAAGCAAATAATTAATATAGATCTCCATCGCTGAAGTATGCATTTGATAACATCGACATAATTCATACGTTTCCTTTTTTTAAACAAAAAAGTTATTTATATTAAATTATTAACTTTTATCAATTAATTGTTATATTGTTTATTGATATTGTATTAATTACACTATGAAACATTTTTAAATTTTTGGTTCGATGTTCTAATATAGTAAGGTGATTTTAGAAGTATTTTTCGTACTGATTTCGAATCTGATTCTAGTTTTCTGTATCATGTAAGGTTTTTCTACAATTCAATAATGAAATTTTGAAAGAAAATGAAATTTTGAACCTGCAAAATAATTATTTGAGTTTGATTTAAAAATTGTGTATTTTTAACTCAGTATAAAATTATATTTATGCAACGCAATACAGTAGAAAATAGTATATACTGACCTAAAAATGCTATAATTATTATGAAAACACAAGATCTGCATGACAATTTAATTCCTCTCCTTCACTGATTTCACTGCTTCAACGTCTTTCTGACGAGGGTTGAAACTTCTCTTCCTTGATTGTCTCCCTTCAACATTTCCGTCTCTATTTAGCATTAAACAGCAGTCAGCCATCATACTTGAATATATCGAAAATGGCAAAGGTCTATTTACTGATCGAACTTTTTAGAGACGATTTTAATATATATCAATAACACAATGCAACATGATTTTCTATGTTTCTGTTGTCTTAATTGTACCGAATGTATGTTTTTGCGCTTATTCCAGGTCTGCAATCCGTTTTTTCCTATCCCGTAGAGTTTCTTTACAAATCAAATAAATTAATTTTTTATTTACACGTAAGTTTCACAAAGGGAAATTTGGAAGGATATGGAAAAGAGATACGACGGAATATCATTTAATTGCGAATAGCTAAACGTCGCATTTAGAAATAACCCCCGATTTTTTAACCCCCCTTCTCTGTGGGTGATTTACCGTAACGTGGGTTTTTTCTTGGTCAACCTTCAGTTGCAAAGATTTTTTCCCACACCCTACTCTGTCTTATTTCATTTTTTTAATACTAGTACTATGTTACACTAGTGCCATCTCTTGAGGGAAATTGGAACTGTTGGTTATAAACTTCACCACTAGTGCCATCTCTTGAAGAAAACTGGAACTTTTAGTTATAAACTTCGACACTAATGCCATCTCTTGAGGAAAATTGGAACTGTTGGTTATAAACTTCGACACTAGTGCCATCTCTTGAAGGAAATTGGAACTTTTAGTAGTAAACTTCGACACTAGTGCCATCTCTTGAGGAAAATTGGAACTTTTGGTAATAAACTTCGACACTAGTGCCATCTCTTGAAGAAAATTTGAACTTTTGGTTATAAACTTCGACACTAATGCCATATCTTGAGGAAAATTGGAACTTTTGGTTATAAACTTCGACTTTAATGCCATCTCTTGAGGAAAATTGGAACTTTGGTTATAATTTTCGCCACTAATGTCATCTATTAAGGAAATTGGAACATTTGTTTTTACAATCTTCGCCGTTCCTACCATTTTTCGAGGAAAATTGGTACTTTCATTATTAAACATCGACATAAATGCTGCTCTCCAGATAAATGTGAACTTTTTCAACTGAAAAATAAATATATCCCTTGGTAAACTGTAACATGACCATTCGTTGAGATATAATTCAGTATTATACTTATAGTATATTTAGCAAAAGTCTACTTTACCTAGGAAGGCGGGTTAAAAAATAAATGTTGACTTTTTTAACCAAATATCTTTTTCTGTTTATAAGAATTAAAAAACTTTAACACATTTATTTACCAATATAGCATTAACTTTGATAGTTTTCCTATTTATAAGTAACTTAACAGTTTCAAAGTTTTGGAGTATGTAAAAAGGGTTTATTATATTGATTTGAATAACGAAGTCACTCTATGTTTCAAATGCTGTAGGAAAATAATGAAAATTAATATAATTCCTTTTGAAAAAAGTCAAAACATAGCGCATAAATAATTTTTCGAATTTTTTATGAAACTTCCAGTTTAGCAGTTTTCGACTATGATATACGATTAGTAATATTGCATTATTTTAAAATTAATCCTTATCACTGTCACCAACCTGTAAAGGATAATTTAAAATTATGTTTTTGAATCGTGTTAAACTTGGGTCCTACAAATGATATTATAACTTTTTGTTATTCATTCTTAACTTACATCCCGCCTAATCGGCGATGACATTGGAGAAGCTGGAGTGCAGTTGTAAGGCTGGACTATCACAGAAATGCAAACATATTGGAGTTTTTCTGTGATATCTAAATAGTTGAGCATTTATTACCATAAATTATAACATTTCTTTGAGTTTTATATGAAATTTTTCCTTAGTAATTTCGATATAGGGGAAGGTCGGGTAAGATGTCGAGGCGTGTAAGATGACGAATTCGCTATTTCCTCCACTTTGCCACAGGTAGAAGAAATTTTCCCGGCCCTGTAGGTACCCCTGGGGTCGAGCAACATACCTATCTTGTTAAATGTCTATGTCTATGTCTATGTAAGAATCCTGCAAGCCGCCTACCGGCGTGTGGCAGGGGGTGCAAGCACCTTGACTCTATTTTCCTAAACGGTTGCTTTCGCGTATACTTCGCGGAAAAAATGAATTTTTGAAACGATTCGTTTTAGCATCTATTTCCCTAGTCTTTCGGGCAGTATCAGCACGGCCCATATAACAGGGGGGTCGCATTATATCGGTTACATCGTCTGAAAACGTAATTTCTCTGAACTTATTTAATAAATTTATCCTTTGAATTTTACTTCTATCTTCTAATGCAGGGGTTCCCAACCTTTTTGTACTCTAGAGCACATTCTAAAATATCGGTAAGGAGACGGGCACCACCTATTTTTAATCAACAAACTCCTTCCATAACTTCTCATTCCCATAATTTATTTTCTTATATTCATAATTTATAAATAAATAATAAACAAAAATGTTTCAAAATAGTAAAATTATTATTCAAATTGCACACACTCAGAGAAATGTATTTACAAAACGTGAACAAAGTAAACAAAAACCAAAAATACAAAGAAAACATTTAATAAAAATAATATAATATCGATGTCAATGTGATATTTGGCATTGCATATCATTGCCAGTACCTCATAATTAGGAGAGTATGACGATAACCCTGTTAGCAAACAATCATAAAGTTGCTCATTGGTGAGTCGAGATCTATATCTTGATTTTATTAAGTTCATGTTTGAAAATGATGATTCGCATAAATATGTCGAACCGAAAAATGATTGAATTTTATATGCCGCTTTTTTTCAAAAATGGAAACTTTTCTCTGTCCACTGAATTCCAAAAGTCCTTTGATATTAAGAATTTTAGCAAAATATCATTCTTAAGGTCCAAAATTTCTAACTCTAGTTCTTCTGTCTTACCTTGAACAAAGTCTGCAATACATTCGGCCATTTCCATTACATTTATTTGGCAAGTAAAAGGATTGATATTGAAGGAAACAATTGGCTCGATATGTGTAAACTGCAAAAATCTCTCTTCAAACTGTTTTTTAAACACTTGAAGTTGCTTAATAAATAATGACCCGTTTAATTCATTGTTACCTAGCATTTTCTTCATAAGTGGAAAATGCACGAGAGAATTGATCTGCAGATGTGATATCAATAAATCCAATTTCGCTTTAAATGAATTTACAGAGCTTATCATTTCAGCTGTGTTTTTGTCTTTCTTCTGCAACTCCAAATTTAAAGAATTCAATTTTTCCATGATTTCTGTGAGAAATCCCAAATCAATCAGGTAGTTCATCATAATTTTCATTTTTATCGTTAAAAAAAGTTTTTATTTCTTCAATCAAACTCATAAATCTCGTAATAACCTTTCCTTTACTGAGCCAACGTACTTCAGTATGCAGAATAAGATCATGTTCTTTATCTTCAGTACCTTCTAACAGGGCCTTGAAAAGACGGTGTTGCAAAGGAGCTGCTCGAATAGAATTGATTATTTTTGTAACTATTTTCATAACGTGTTCAAATGGCAATATTTTACAACACAGCTTCCTGGTGGATAATACAGTAGTAGGACATAAATTTTGAAAATGATTCATCCTTCTTGCAGAGGGCAATAAATCCTTTGTTTTTACCTACCATTGCTGGTGCCCCATCGGTGGTTATCGCAGACAGCTTGTGCAAAGGCATATTTATTGACTTGGCGTATGTTCTGAATATATTATAAATATCCTCACCCCTTTTCTCTCCTTTCATAGGTAATATATGCAACATATCCTCTTTTACTGTGAAGTTAGTAAATACCATTCTCACCATAACTGCTAACTGTGCGGTGTCCGATATATCTGTCGACTCGTCAAATTGTAACGAGAACCAGTCACATATTTCCAAGCCAGTCTTTAACTGAGTTTGTATGTCTGTTTAAATTGCATGTATTCTTCTTGTGACGGTGTTATTTGACAACTGTAAGTTTTGTACTGCAGAGATAATATCACGTTTGTTAGAAAATCCATCAAACAAAAAATCGGCACCAATCAAAAATAGTTCTATAAACAACTCACCATCAATGAAAGGTTTCTTCTTGTTTACGAGCATGTGAGAAATTTTGAAAGAAGCAATGATGGCCTTTTTAGAATTTTCCACATGTCTAGTGAAAACAGTCTGTTGTGCTGTTAGACTTGATTCTTTCTTACTTCAGATTTAAGTGGATAATTCACATAAAAAGTGGCGTGAATTGTCTGAAAGTGACGTTCAACATTATGTTTTTTCGACACTGCAATACTACTACCACACAACAAACAAACACATTTATTTTTCAAATTAACGAAACAATATGATTCCTCCCAGTCAGTGTTAAAATTATAGGTTCGTTGCCTTTTACTCGGTTCACTCATTTTCGGTCTAAAAAAATAAAAAATAAATAGTAATTGAACTACAATATAATATCAATGTTATAGCGCACGTCTGTTCTACATTATATACATAAATTATATTATATTATAACAAGGACTATAACTATCCCCACAATCATAATAGATTATCGCTTATTAATATAATGGATTACGCACCTCGCTTTTAGCCCGTTAAAATTTTTCAGAATGAATATCAAAACTCCTAATTCGTGTTTCGTCAGACGAAGATGTCTCCTATCTACTGTCACGAACCGATCGGGCAGCAATCACAATGACAACAACGCGGTTCCAGGCTGGCGTGAGGAGTGCAGTCGTCCATAGACAAATGGCGACAAGTACTGTCAGCAAAGGAACCACTCATGCATACAATATCGCAAACATACGAACGTATTTAATAAACCTAGGCACTCAAAAAAATTTAAACTCTAACAAATACAGTGGTACCTCGAGATACGAGTTTAATTCGTTCCAGAACTTAGCTCGTAAGTCAATCAGCTCGTATCTCAAACGAATTTCTCCCATTTAATATAACTGAATTCGATTTAATCCGTTCCGGACCTATGAAATATCCCCAAACCATTGTAAATTATGATTAAAGATATGTTTTTAAATAACAAATAAACATTTATAATTAAAAAATACATAACAAAATATGAAATAAAGAAATAAAAGAGTTATTTAGCATAATAGTCTTACTTTGGAGACAGACGAGTGCGGCTAACAAAGGTGAACGGCGAGGAGGGAGGGAGGGGGGAATTTCAAATGAAAGAAAAAACTTAAAACAATGCACTTAACTTTAAACTTATTTATTTAATTATCAGTTGCTTTTGCCTTCTTGGCTGCACTTTCTGTGCATTCACTCGCAGCTCTTTTCAATAAAAATGTATCCAAAGAACTTTGCTTTTGCCTGCCTTTCAAAATGCTTTGAAAATGTGACAAACAAGTGTCATTAAAAAGCGCTGAAGCACGACCAGTTGCCACTTTTTCTGGGTGTTTCTTTTCAATCAAATGTGACAGCTTTTCCCACATTGCCAGCATGTCTTTAATTTCACCTGTAGAAATCACTTCCTCCGGCTCTTCCTCCTCCTCACTTGTGCTAATCTCTTCCAAATCCTTCGTGTGTTGCATCAGCTGCAGCTCCTTCAACTCCTCAGTTGAGAGTTCCTCCTCATGTTATTCGACGAGTTTGTTGACGTCATCCTCATCTAACTCCAGACCCATCGACTTTCCTAGAGATACAATCTCCTCCAACTCTTCTTGCTTTGAGCGAACTTTTGGATGTACAGTCGTTTGCGTAAGTCTGTGGGCATGTCCTGTCGCTCCTCTAGCGGCCAAAGAGTCCACTTAAAATTTATGTTGGTACTAAGTAATTTGCAGGAGGGAAGGAAATCAGAGGTAGGGGTAAATGTTTTGAAACTTACGGCGAGTAAGGGGAAATTACGGGTGACTTTGGAATTTCTTTGGAACCGCACTCGAATAGACACAGCGCCTCGCACCATTGGAAAGAACGGGAAGATTTGATTCTTTTGGTCTGTGACTGAGAAGATTTACAGAAAAGAAAGGTTTCTCTGTTTTAGCTAGACGAGAAACGTTGAGGCAAGTGCGAGGGACTTCAGCCTTCTAGCATATTAAATGTGAGCGTTAATGCTGATATATTCGCTTCTTGAGCTGCTCTCAGGTTGAATATTCATCTACAGTAGTAGTAGTAGGGTTAAAAGTGCTTCGACAGCTAAGGTCATTTCGCACATTGGCTCACACCGGGATTCGAACCCGGGATCGCTTTCACCAAAGGCAAACGCGCTGTCCACATGACTATCCGGGAGCCTATATTCATCTACAATGTAGCGGAATAATATTTTTCTGTTATTTTGATTTTGGCTTTATCTTTTTATCATACAAATGCTTTTGTATTAAATATTATCATGCTTAAATAGACAATAGAAATATCTCAACAACGAAAATATATTTTCTTTTCCTACTCTAATTTAATCGAAACCTTTTCCGGAGAGATTTGATAGTCTTCTTTTGGATATATAAATTTCATTGAAGTCATACTCTCGGTTATTAAAATTAATTTCTATTGAATTGTTTGATTCTTAAATGATACCAACTTTATAAATAGTTTATTGCGGTTATTTACGAATTCAGCGTTGTGACTGGCAAATATCCGCATTATATATTTATATCCTCGAGGAATTCGAATGTGGAAACGTAAGAATAAGGAATCTACCATTCCCGATGAATATCGGAATTAATAAAATACGGAGGATTTCTTTGAATAATATAATATTCAGTGATATCTCCTTCAAACTCTATTGCGCTCTGCAGTCGCCGTCCCATGGAATCTACCAGGTTTTTGAATAAATCTGGACGCCGCGCAGGAGAGGTCCAGATATCCCTGATGTGCTGCTCCAAAGACGCAGGAGTGCGCTGGCTATCTACCGTCCACTCTTGAGTGATAATTCTCCATAAATTTTCAATGGGATTGAAATCTGGGGAACGTGCAGACCAAGGAAGAACTTTTAGATTGTGATGATTATTTAAAAAATCTTTGGTAGCGCGTGCCGTATGCACAGGACTTTTGTCATGGGCAAAAACACTTCTTCGCCTTCTGGGAAGATTTTGTTGGCGTATGGCAGAAGATTATCTTCCAAAATTTGCAATAATCCCTCGCCGTCATTCTAATGAATGAATGGAAATTTTGCCGTTTATATCTTAACTCCTCTGTATATCGTGACCAATCACTAGTATTTTGCGAAATATAATTGCATTTTAAGTATTGAGAATGTGTGATAGAAAGTCATCATTTCTTGCTATAATCTTCCACTTTCCGAACCAAAAAACTCTCTGGTTTTCCGAGACTTAGCTTCGAACCCAGTAAAATTTTGGAAGGAATCTCTGCAGTATACTATAAAGAACCACATTCACTAACGAAATGTTGATTTTAAATTTTCAATCTTTAAGGGAAGTATCTCAAAAGTTTCTAAATCACCCAAAAATATATTCTTATTGGAAAAACTGGGATTTTGGGGTCTGTGATTGATCTAATCTAGGTATGATCCATATCCCCTTTTTCCTGGGGTCTCATGTTAGGGGTTTATTCGAAAATAAAAACGCTGGGTCAATGACGATTTTGATTTAGGCTCGGAGATTGAATCCTATTTAGGTATGAATATATCCGTAGAAGTATCCATCTATGAATATACAGTCAAATCCGTTTGAAACGATCAAGCTTTAGGATCTATCTCTCTTTACATTCCGGTCTCTATCACACGAATCACATGGTAAAAAATTGCGTAAGACGTTAACCGCTTACAAGATGGATTTCTCCCAAATGAGCCGTATCCCGCCAAGCCCACCTTCCATAACCTTTGATAGAATATTGTTTAATTTATCTGTATCGCAATCCACCGCACTCCTCTCGTGCCTCTTCCTTATAGTAATAGAATACCTGTTATATTCTATTTTACTTATTTTACCTGTTCTATGTTACTTATCTCTGCTCTTGTTTGGGATTACTAATTTTGCGAAAAATAAGATGTGGAAAACAGAGCAATTTTCATCTCAATCGTGAATCTCTGTGAGATATTCCCCATCATTCTCGTCTCAAGGCGGAACAGTTGCTTCGCGGGGTTTCCATTCGTCCCAATCCCTTATTTTAAACAAATCGAATAAATCGGAGTGGCACTGAATTTCATTGTTTTGTGTGCTGTTGTGCATACGCTCGGAGAAATCTTGCATTGTGATGGCCTCTCACGAGAGTTGCAATAGCACTGTAGCTAAAACATTCGTTCCTATTCCCTAATTTTCTATCAAATAAACATTTGTTCATTGTAGAGTGAAAAGGCCAGATTGAAGTAACAACGCACTCTTTGTTAAAAAAGAAGACCAATATTAATAATATAACAAGATGACAACCAGTTACCTGTGAAAAATAAAGCAAAAAGAATAACTCTTTTCGGTTTGAGGTTTAGAGTACTTTTTTAAACATCATAGCCAATAAAACCTTTACCTTTTATTTTCCAACATTGCAATATTGAGGTTATATGGTGGTTATGATTGGGTCCCCTGAAAAGCATTTTAAGCGGCAATGGTCTTCATTGCCTTCAATTGCATTGCCTTGCCCGAGTGCTATATGACGGCAAGTTACGTATAATGGACAATAAAGGTCTTTTTCAAGAATCCTGTGCACAGGAGAGAGAAATGAGAAGAAAGATAGTTTGAAGAAAACTACATTAACCAGCGAGTGACGGTGAGATTGAGTGCTTTATATAAATTAAATTAGAGTCATGAAATAAGTGAGGCCAAGGTGTGTTCACTCACATGATTTCTTTTTCATTTTTCTGACGTAAATGATAGAGAAAACTTATAAAGGAAAGAAAAGAGACAAACTGATAAAGTGTGTTAAGCTTGAAGGTAGTTTTCTTCTGTTTACCGAAGATTCTGCAACGTTAATATGGTTATTGGATAACATTAATAAATATCGCTAAAATTGGATTGAATATAAACAAAGGCAAAACCAAGACGAAGAAGATATAAGGAGAAAAATAAAAATAAAATTAACACTGGGTAGAGAGGGTACCAATATCTTGGAAGTGTGCGCAATAGTAATTTGGATTGTGAGATAGATAGTTAATAAAGAATGGAAATGGCGAAGAAATCATTCAGAAGAATGAAAATTTTGTTGAAAAGCAAGATAGACGGAGAATCAAAAAGAGATTGATACAAATTTCTGTATAGTGTGATTTTGTATGGATCGGAAGTGTAGACGACAAGGAAAACTGACAGAAAGAGAATGGAGACGTTTTAGATGTGATTGTAAAGAAAGATGAAAGGAAATTTTTCAGCATTTAGAAAAAGGGCGTCGAAAAAAATTAAAAAGGGACAAAGGAATAGTGTTGGAGACTTCTTAACGTATAAAAAACTATTTAAACTGCATTAAAAGCAGTGGCGGAAAGAAGTTAAAGAGTATAAAAAGAAGGGCAAAATTTCTGGACCTTTTGGATGGAAATAGGGCACAGGAAATGTAATATTGAAGAGCAAAGTGGCGGAATAGAAAAAGAAAATATTACAACGCCAAGATTCTATCGATAGGCACAACAGTTATTGTTGACGAATACTTATAAATAACTAAATATTGCTCTACGTTCTTGATTAGACTTCACCACTTCATCAAGCTTTCTTTTCTTGGTGATGAAACCATTCGATCTTAAAAGTAAAGTATTCTAATGGGTTTGGGATATTTAATCTTTAATAAAAAATTCAAGACTAGTTATCGAATGTTGGAACTACTGCGACGTAGTTCCTCGTTCCGGAAAAAAATTACAATGAATGACTTTAAAACACTTTCCATGTGCTCCATTTCCTTCTGATTATTAGGAAAATTCCACCCAATACGCACACGACAAAGATCTGTTTTGTTGGAGAATACTAAAACAGAATCAAATCACAGGAACAGCAGGTCGAGGATTCAGCAACGAGGAGGAAACAATGGACTAAGAATTGTTGTTCCATTAAAATAATCATTTGATCGAAGGCAACTGATGACAAGTTTGAATATTGTTTCCGTTGCAAAGAAGATCTTTTCATCAAGCAGTTTACTTTTACTCTAGCCTACGATCATTTAACTGAGAAAACGATTGATCAATTTTGCTCAGCAAAGAATTGAACTTTTTACGACTGAACTTGTTAGTGAGTCGAGGGACTCTGATTTGGAGAAAAGAAACAGCTGACGCAGCTTCTAGCCAACTATTTAGTCCTCTATATACCATATTTTAATATTAAAGTATCTTTAATTATCTTCACTTTATTTGCAAAAAAATTTACTTTATCCAAAGCTAAAATTTGGAGCAGCACATCCGGAATATCAGGACCTCTCTTGAGCGGCGTCCAGGTTTATTCAAAAATCTGGTTGATTCAATGGGACAGCTACTGCAGAGCGCAATAGAGGTTGACGGAGATATCACCGAATATTAAATTATTCAAAGAAATCTACCGTATTTCATTCATTCCGGTATTCATCGGGAATGATTAATCCCTTATTCTTACATTTACACATTCAAATTCCTCGAGGATATAATAATACGAGGGTCATCCGGAAAGTAGTACCCGTTCGTGAAATAAAGACACAAAAGTAAATATTAACAAACATAAAAAAATTTATTTGAAAGAGGATACTTTAAACTACTTCTCAACATAATCTCCAAGCAAATTAAGGCATTTATCATAACGTGTGACAAGTTTCTGTATTCCTGCTGCATAGTTCTCCGCCGCCAGCTCATTGAGATACAGGGTCACTCCTTCTTTAAGTTCTTCATCGCTGTCAAATCTTTCCTCGCCAAAAAGTCTTTAAGCAGTGTAAAGAGATGAAAATCCTGAGGGGCCCAGTTCGGGCTATACGGTGGATGGTCGAAAGTTTCCCATTTGAATTGCTGCAAAAGTCTTTGTGTTATCCCAGCTGCATGAGGCCTGGCATTTTCATGAACGAGAATGAAACCAGGAAACAATAGACCTCGCCGCCGATTTTGTATTGCCCGCCGTAATTTCTTTAATGTTTCACAATACGCATTGGCATTAATAGTGTCTCCACGGGCCATAAAATCAATAAGCAATACACCTCGTCGATCCCAGAAAATGGTTGCCATGAGTTTCCTGGTGGACAGAACTGTCTTGAATTTTTTTGGTTTGTTTGGTGAATGAGCATGATGCCACTCCATTGACTGTCGTTTACTCTCAGGTGATGCATAACAAACCCATGTTTCGTCACCAGTAATTATGCGAGTCAAGAAAGAGTCTCCTTCATCAGAATAACGTCCCAAAAACGTCAGTGCTGCAGCCATACGCTTGGTTTTGTGCTCATCTGTAAGCATGCGAGGGACCCATCTTGCACAAATTTTTGCATAATGCAGATGGTCTTTAACAATTTCATGAACAATTGTTCGAGAAACATTGGGAAAATGCTCACAGATGTCATCAATTGTGACGCGCCGATCGTTCCTCACGAATTCGTCAACTGAGCTCACCAGTTGGTCTGTAATGACAGACGGTCTCCCCGAACGCTCATCGTCGTGTGTGTTCCCCCTCCCCATGTTGAACTTGCGACACCACCGCCGAACAGACGACTCGTCCATTACATTGTCTCCATACACCTCCTTTAATTGGCGATGAATATCACATGGGCGAACGTTTCTTGCATTGAGGAATTTAATCACTGCCCTCACTTCACAACTGGCGGCGTTCTCAATTTTTTTAAACATTGTAAACAATCACAGAAACAACACAGGCAATGCTAGCGTCACGCAACTTGGCTCAGAGAAGGCAGACAAACCACTGAAGCTATCTGACCTTGTCCAGCGGCTACTCGCGTCGTCAGCACTTCATGCGGCACTAACGGGTACTACTTTCCGGATGACCCTCGTATAATGGGGATATTTGCCAGTCACAACGCTGAATTCGTAAATAACCGCAATAAACTAATTATAAAATTAGTATCTTTTACGAATCAAGCAATTCAGTAGAAATTCATTTTAATAACAGAGCGAATGACTTCAATGAAATTAATATATTTCCAATGAAACTCTCCGGAAAAGGTATCGATTTAATTGGGGTAGGAAGTAAAAAAAAATATTTTCGTTGTTGAGATATTTCTATTGTCTATTTAAGCATGGTAATATTTAATACAAAAGCATTTATATGACAAAAAGATAAAGCCAAAATCAACGTAACAGAAAAAGATTCCGCTACATTTTAGATGAATATTCAACCAGAAAGCAGCTTAAGAAGCGAAAATATCAGCATTAACGCTCACATTTAATATGCTAGAAGGCTGAAGTCCCTCGCACTTGCCTCAACGTTTCTCGTCTAGCTAAAACAGAGAAACCTTTCTTTTCTGTAAATCTTCTCAGTCACAGACCAAAAGAATCAAATCTTCCCGTTCTTTCCAATGGTGCGAGGCGCTGTGTCTATTCGAGTGCGGTTCCAAAGAAATTCCAAAGTCACCCGTAATTTCCCCTTACTCGCCGTAAGTTCCAAAACATTTACCCCCACCTCTGATTTCCTTCCCTCCTGCAAATTACTTAGTACCAACATAAATTTTAAGTGGACTCTTTGGCCGCTAGAGGAGCGACAGGACATGCCCACAGACTTACGCAAACGACTGTACGTATCGGCTGCTTTCACGTATTCACTTGCAGCTTAGCCATGCCTCACCACTGAATGGATGCCAGTTCTCTTCTTAAAATTATCAAATCAGCCATGGCTTGCCTTAAATGCTTCTTCTGATGCCTCTTTAGAAGTTGATGCTTCTTTCTTCACTAAGTCGGCATAAACACTCCGTGCCTTCTCGCATATTACCGTCTCCGTTACTGTATCTCCTGCCAACTCCTCTTTCACCCACACGAGCAGAAGCTTCTCCATTTCCTCGTGGATATTTGTCCTTAATTTGGAAAGAATTGTGGCTCCTTTTGCTGGTGTAGCACTCGTGATGGCATCCTTCTGCTTCAATATCGTACAAATTGTCGATGTACTACGGTCATGGATCTTAGCGAGTTCAATCACTCGTACGCCACGCTCATGTTTTTCTATTATTTCTGTATTTTTTCCTGGCTTCAAAATATGGGATGTTTTCGGTTACTTTATTTTCCATAACGAACGGGACGCTCCGGAAACACGGCTCGTATCTCGGATTTGGGCTCGTATCTCGAACGAAAATATGGCCCGAGCTCCGGCTCGTATCTCAAAAAACTCGTATGTCAAGCTGCTCGTATCTCGAGGTACCACTGTAAATAAAAACAATTCACATTTTTCATAAATGTTAATAAATAAATTCTGTCTCGGCCGAATAGTGGCGGGCACATAAGAATCGTTCCGCGGGCGCCATGGTGCTCGCGGGCACGGGGTTGGGAACCCCTGTTCTAATGATTCCCATCCCGCGTCCTGTAACATCTGAGTGACACTCGCTGTTTTATCGTAGCAATTCTTTACAAATCGTATCGCCTTCCGTTGTACTTTTTCTAAATCCCGAATATCGGGATTTAGAAATCTCGCCCAAATAAAGACGATTTATTATTATTATTATTATTATTAATATGACATTTCTCGGCGGGGTCCCATACACTACATGCATACTCAAGGTGAGGCCTAACTAACGCTAAGTTACATCGCTCGCGAACCTTTTCTTCGCTCCTACCGACTATTCTTTTAACGAAGCCGAGTTTCTTAAGTGCTTTTCCACATATATTTCGGATGTGGGCACTCCATGATAGATTATTCGTGAGAGTTACTTCAAGATACTTTACCGATTCTACTGACATTAGGTTTACCCCTCGGAGACTATAAGAATAATCATTTATTATAGATTTACTTTTGAAGAAGTTAACTACCGAACACTTTTCTACATTAAGCTCTAATTGCCAATCATCGCACCAATTCATAATTCTATCTAAGTCGTTCGAAAGGGTTAATCTATCCTCTGAACTAACTATTTCCCTGTAAATGACTGTGTCGTCTGCGAATATCCTTACATTGCTTTCAATGTGATTGCTGAGGTCGTTGATGTATACTAAAAATAACAACGGTCCAATTACACTGCCCTGAGGGACGCCCGAGGTCACCTTAACCAAGTTGGAACTAATACCATCGAGTACTACTCGTTGCTCTCTATCGGTGAGAAAGTCTTTTATCCAGTTAATAACTTGTGCATTGATACCCGCAACTTCTAATTTGTACAGCAATTTATGTTGAGGTACCTTATCGAAAGCCTTCCGAAAATCTAAAAATATCGCATCAACTTGCTTGAGTTTAGAACATCGTGTACTAATAAAGCCAGCTGAGACTCGCAAGAACGAGTCTTACGAAAACCGTGTTGATTCCTAATTATGGAATTGGACGTTTCAAGAAAACCCATTAAAGAGCTAGCTATTATATGTTCCATAATTTTACCGCTCAGTGATGTTAAAGATATAGGCCTGTAATTAGCTGGATCGTCCTTAGAGCCACTTTTAAATATTGGCGTGACATTCGCAATTTTCCAATCTTTCGGGACCTTTCCTTCGCTCATACTCTTGTCAAATATAACTTTAAGAAAAGGTGCTACGCTCTCCGCAACTTCCTTGAACACTCGAGCCGGTATGTCTTCAGGACCCGGAGCTTTATTCGGTTTAATCTGTTGCAATAGTTTGATGATGCCGTCTTCTCTGAAGGTGATTTTCGACATTGATTCAGGTTTATCAACATTCGGGAGAGTATTTGATGTATCGTCAGACGTGAAAACGCTTCGAAAAAATCATTCAAGATATTAGCTTTGCCTTTAGCTTTGTTTACTATATTACCGCAAGTATCCTTTAATGAACCAACAGTTTGCTCTTTACCTTGGACCTCACGAACGTACGACCAAAACGCTTTTGGGTCCTCTTCCAAGTGTTCGCATAAAATTTTCTTTTTATATTGACGGAGGGCATCTCGCATAATTCGTTTAGTTTCTGACTTTGCTTCCTTATGTTCGCTCTCTACTCGATCTATGTTGATACTATTCGGTTGCCTCGCAGCGGCTTTTAATTTGGAATGCAAACGCCTCTGTTTCTTTAGTGCTCTCCTAGTCTCCTTATTATACCATCTAGGTTCATTAATTGGATTTGAAAGTTTTAAGGGTACATATTTATCCAATAGGTCACGCATTGTTCTTACAAAGAGATTCCACGTGTCCTCGGTATTTAAACATATCGCGCGCGTTTTATACTCCAGAAATTCGTACATGAGTTTACTACGATATCCTTCGAAATCGGCTCGCGAGTAAAGATAAACTCTGCGCTTAGGTTTTCTGTGCTTTACCAAGTTAAGGTCGAAATCTATAATTATGGCTTTGTGATCGGATATTCCATCGCAAACAGATTTGTTAGATACTCGATCGGGGGTGTTCGTAAGAAAAAGATCTAAAATGGTTAATTCCCTGGTAGGCTTTTTGATTAGCTGGTGTAATGAATTTTTTTGTATTAAATTTAACAAGGTCCTACAAGAGTCATTGTCCCGAGCTCTTTTCTCGACTACGTGCTTTTGCCAATCGATGTCCGGAAGATTAAAATCTCCTCCAATTATCATTATGCTATTGTTGTTTTTACGCGAGTAAAAATTTATTTCATCGTTTAGGTTACGCAAAACATAACGCGAAGAGTTGGGCGGCCGGTAAAAAGCACATACATGTAGATTGGGTTTATTTGGCTGACTAATGGTACACCATACGCTCTCGATGCAACTGTTAGGATACGTATGTGAACTACTCCGCAAAGAACTTTTAACCGCTATAAATACTCCTCCACCCACTTTATCCTGACGGTCCTTACGATAAATCTTAAAATCTTTAGGAAATACTTCGTAGTCGTTAATATCGTCTGTTAGCCAGCTTTCGGTGCCTATAATTATGTCGGAGTCGTTACTTCGGATAAGATGTTCAAGATCGGCTACTTTGTTTTTGATGCTTCTACAATTAATAATGGCAATCGATAGTTCATTTACAATGGGTGAAGCCCGGGAAACCCGTTGTTGCTCATCTTCAACTTGCTCAGTAATTTTTAAGGTGTTAAATTGCGAATCAGGTTGCCCTGTGACAAGTAGTTGACCATTATTTGATTAGTGAACTTGTTGATGTAATTTTTTGACCATACAACTTAAGGAATTACAATTGTATGGTAAGTTATTTTAACTCTTCCGTAAAATATTCTTAAAGTACAATTCAAAACCTAAACAATCATTGCAAATGTACGTTGTTTACGATGATGTAGGAACTGGTAGATAATTTTTAAACAAAACTGGCAAGGTGGGGTAAGATGACGAGGAATTCACAACTTCGTCAAAAGCTTGCCTGACTAGATTTTTGACTACCTACGAACTATAATACCTGTAAATGCATATTTAATAACGGTAATACTTTCACATTTACGGTAAGATGAAGCAAGAAATAGAATTGCTAGAACGAAAACGACAGGAAAGATTAAGAAGGAAAGCTGTAGCTGTGGCGAGAAAAGTGAAATTCTATCTCTGCCTTATTTCAATAAAATGTTACCCATTAAATAAGAATGTTATCGCTACGTCATCTTACCCACCTCCATTTGTCATCTTACCCCAAACGTGGGGTAAGATGATGAAAATGACATTTTTAAAACAATCATTAATATTTCATCCTTAAACAGCGGATGGCCGCACTTCATAAATGTAATATTAGAGATAAAGGTTGAAAGAAGCATACTAGTAAATTTCAGTTTTTTTCAAACATTTACTAAGTCCAGGAAAAATCTTTGAAGCTTAAGTTCGTCATCTAACCCTCCTTTCCCCTACAATTATTTATTTCAATGAAAATGCTCGTCGAAATTACTCTCATACATTGCAATTCATATATTAATTTTCTAAAAATATCAAATAAAGCACTGCTATCTTATGGTTTATTTAATCAGGAATTACATCAATGGACTGGAAGAGCTTTCAGCTACTGACGTTAGGTGTATGTGGTCAGGAAAGCGAAAAAATTGGATGGCGAATAATTACGAGGCAAAGAAGATTAGAGATTTCTGTATTAATTACGTAAGACCAAAATGACTTCAGTAAGCAATGAAGCAATAGCAATGGCGCACGAACTGCTACTGAAAGTGAGCCCAGGCTCAGCATTTTTGATACATGGGTATGAAAAAACAAAATTATTATAATATTCAAATTATTTTTTATTCCATAACTATAGAATACAATTTTTATGGTATAATTTTTATAATCCATAATTTAATACAATAAATTTGGGTTTAATATTCATAGTGCCTTTCAAATTTACATTTTTTTTCAATTAACTTCAGGGCACGAAGACAAAAGGAGACTGTGGCAAGTTCATGAACAAAACGAGTGGTAAACATGTTGTATTGAGAAATAAAATTTTTCCAAAGAACCAAATAATTTTATTTTCACAATATTTCCTACTAAAATTTATCATCTGCCATATTGGAGATTGTAAGTTAGTAAGACCGCATAAAGTATGCATAATATCATCCACAAAGGGGAGCAGTGATGGAGGAAGGGCATCTGATACTATTTTAAACTTTTTATGCGTTCTATAACCCCCCGTATGAAAATTTTCCTAGGTTCCTATTGGTATTTCTGTTGGTTTATGTTGGTTTTCTTCGCTTATATTGGTTTGTATTGGTTTCGTATGGTGTCTTTGTTGGTGTGTATTGGTTTTAGGAAGCTCAGTATTTCCTATTTGGACGTTTCGCAGGATCTTATTAGGTTGTATTGGTTTCCTATAGTGTTTTTAATGGTGTGTGTTGGTATTAGGAAGCTTGGTTATTCTTATTGGGACGTACTGGATCTGAAAAGTCTATATTGGTTTTCGTTCAATTCACTGCGTAGAGGCGCTATGCACTTGTATAACTTCCGCCATATAGGAGAATAATCCTTAGATATTCTAACAAACATTGCAAGAGTATGGAATTTGATAGTAATGTAATTTCATGGGCTAATGATAAATGTATTGTACAAGTAGCAGACGGCCCCGGGGTGGTAGTATCCTAAGGGTCCGCTAGGGACGCTAGGGATAACGGGACCCTAATGGCGGCGTGAAGATGCAAGAGAGAGGAAGCAGTGCGAAAGTTCGTGAGGAGAAAGAGTTCGGGAGTGTTTTGTGAAAGTGCACATTTTTATTTTAAGTGAAAACGCGACGGTATAAGTTAAAATGATCGTACTGTAATCGAAAGAAATAGCAAAAGTTTCTAAAAGAGTATTCGTAAAATTCGGGCCATTTGCACCACTTTCGTAGTAATTCACATGGTGAGCTGTGTGAGTAGGTGTGTAAAGGAAGAAACAGTTTGTAAAGTTTGTAATATGTAAAGGAAGAAAGAGTTTGTCCGGAAGTGAGCAGGTAGCAGAAGAAAAGAACAATGGAAAACATAGGAAAGTGCTTTGATTGTAATAATATTTGAAAGAACGTGGTTAACGAGGTAGGTGTGAATCAATCTGAGGAAAGCGGCCAAGAAGTTGGATTTAGCAATTAATAGCAACTAATTTGGAAATGATGTAGTGTTGTTGTTTGTGGTAATAAATATTAAAGTGTATTTTGCATTTCTTTACTGAAAATTATACCTTTTAAACCTGGAAATAAATTATGCGATAAACCATTAAAAAACCAATAGGATTTTGGTTAAAACCAACAGGAATATTCACGGAATACCAATAGGAAGCAACGGTAAACCATTAGAAAACCAATAGGATTTTGGTTAAAACCAACAGGAATATTAGCGGAAAACCAATAGGAAACCAATACCAATAGGAAACCAACGGCCAAAACTCTAATGGAATCCAATAGAATTTCTAATGGAAATGTTATTGGTATGTATTCGAAAACTTTATTGGAAACCAACAAATATTTCCACATGGGCCTCCCTACGTGCACCCTAGCTTTAGCTATATTTGATGTTAATACTGCATCCTCTTTCGAAAACATAATTTTTTTGAAGAATTAATTGTATTTTAATTATTAAGAAGTTAAAAGAATGTATAATTTAGAAATTGACTAATTGAACGTCAATTTCCTTATTTATTGTCTTCATTGTAAGTTTAGCATTACTGATAGACTAGAATATTCATTAAGAAATGCCAATTTTTTACTCGGGGGTGAATTGAAAACCATCTTTAACGATCATTAGAATCTTTAAATATTGTTTCCTTATTCTACAAATATAATGGAGAAAAGAGTGTAATGTTTAAATCCATCCTCCAGTACGTGAGAAGGGTCTTTTTATCTGACTATTAACGGAGGTTACTCAATATTATATTTCATTGCTATAATAATAGGCAACTCAATTGAAAGAGAAATATCGAATTTTATAAGAAAGTAGTTTGAGTCCGTTTAATTTGATTTGAATCGATTATAGGTCAACAATTGTTCTTAAGGCTGCAGTCATCTTAACGTGGTGGTAATGTAACATTCAAATCGGCATTTACACAGAAACAGAAAATTTATACGCTGATATTTGGTATGAATACTAGAAGGCAACGGTTGAGGGGGATATAACAATACAATCTTTCCGGCATTCGTCCAAGGAGGCGAGGGAAACCCGTCCAAAAACTTCCAGTGGACAGTATGCCAATGCTCTTAATACTACTTCAAATCATATGACTTTCATAGTCGTTTGAATTGTAAATTTACGTTTCCGATTTATTTTGACTTTGAAATGATTCCGATATACCTCTAATTCGTTCATTTCCAGATTTTATGAAGAATATATGAAGAAACCCCTCCTCATCACCGCCACAGTTCATTGCCTCATCGGTGCGGAGGGGTGTTAACGGAGGTTGGAGGCGATGCATAGCCCAGGTTCAACCATGCTAAGAAGGCTTCAACAATATCTCCGGCCAAATAATGAAAGTGGCATTCACCAACCGGCAGTAGGACAGTCTGGTGAATTATTGTCCTAACCCCCCCCCCCCCAAATACAAGTACAATTTTCATGATTAGCTTCTTTAATGGAAATTTATCCGGACGTAAAAGCACCACCCATTCGGATGTCCGGGAGGTGGTGGCATTGAAGAGGTCCATCATGAAGAAAAGAATTACTACCCTGCAATTCACAACCTACAACTGCCGCAGCTTGAAGAGTGAAGAACGACTGCTGGAACTACTCAATGAAGCAGAGAAGATAAAATGGGATATCATCGGTCTCAGCGAAGTCAGAAGAAAATCAGAGGAGCTACTTACACTGAAGGAAGGACACTTATTCTTTTACAGGGGTACCAAGGATGGAAGAAATGGAGGCGTTGGATTTTTGATCAACAAGAGATGGAAGGATAATGTGGTGAAAATCGAAGGTGTATCAGATAGAATTTGTAAACTCATACTGAAGATCAATGAGCGTTACTCAGTACAGGTCATCCAAGTCTACGCACCAACAGCGGCAAGCAGCGAAGAGGAAATTGAAAACTTCTACCAAACTCTCGGCACTGAACATGACAAGGAGGCCCACTACTATAATGTCATTATGGGAGATTTTAATGCTCGTGCAGGGCAGCGGGAAACTGATGACACTGTCGCAGGACAATATGGACTGGGCCAGAGAAATGAGCGAGGTCACCGCTTAGTAGAGTTTGCAGAATGCACCAATATGTATATAACAAATACATACTTTAAGAAAAATCCTACAAGGAAATGGACGTGGAGAGGTCCCAATGGAACAAAAAATGAAATAGACTACATATTGGTAAACAGACTCTACACTGTAACTAACTGTGAAGTTTTGAATAATTTCAACACTGGAAGTGACCACAGAATTGTTAGATGCAGAATCAATATTAACCCCCGAATGGAACGAAAGAAGTTGGTTTCTTGCAAGAAGGAGGAGATAAATATTGATAAACTATCAGATAACGAGAAAAAGTTTCAGCTGGAACTTAGAAATAGATTCTCAGCACTTCAGGAGGAAGAACTCGAAACCAAAGTTATGGAAATTGTAAAGAAAGCGGCAGAGGAAGTAGCAAGCATGCCAAGAAAACCTAAGGATAAGAAATTTAGTGATAAAACCCGGAAAATGATGAAACGACGGAAGGAACTGAAGAATTTAAACACTCCAAGAGATAATATCGAATATGCCGAGCTTTGCAAAGCCATCAGAGTAGCAATCAAGGAAGACGTGAGGAATTTTAATGAAAAGATTGAGCAAGAGGCCATAGAAAATAACAAAAGCATAAAGAGGGCTAGAAGACGCCTAGCAATTGGTAAGAAACAGATTTTAGCCTTACAGAAAGGAGATGGCACCACAACATATAACAGACCAGCAATATTAAGGATTGTAGCAGAATACTTTGGCAACCTATACAAGAAGGTAGGAAACGCCGAAGATGAGAACCAAGATGAAAGCCAAAGCTCACAAAATCTCCTCTCAATCCTCCCAGAAGAAGTAATGGCGGCGATTAAGCAGATGAAGAATGGGAAAGCAGGAGGAGCAGATGGGGTGTTGGCGGAATATCTGAAAGCTGGTGGAACAGAGATTGCTAATGTTTTAGCACAATTATTCAGTAATTGTCTAAAACATGGAATGATTCCCAAGGAATGGAACCACGCAAGGATTTCCCTTCTGCACAAGAAAGGAAGCAAAGAAGATTTGAAGAACTATCGCCCCATTAGCCTCCTTCCAGTTGTCTACAAAACATTCATGAGGATAGTAGCGGAACGTCTTAAGTTGACCCTGTCTTCAGCCCAGCCTAGAGAACAAGCGGGATTCCGGAAAGGCTTCAGTACTATGGACCACATCCACACATTACAGGAAATTATAAACAGAACGAATGAATACGAGATGCCACTCGTCCTTTGCTTTGTAGATTATGAACAGGCCTTCGACTCGGTAAGTACCTCCTCCACTCTGAAAGCTCTGAAGAATCAAGGGATAGATTCTGAGTACATCCGCCTCTTACGCAGTGTCTACGAGAATGCCACAGCTTCTGTAATGCTTCATGAAGAGACCGATGAATTCAAGATTGAGAAGGGAGTTCGACAAGGTGACGGTCTATCTCCCATCTTGTTCACAGCCATTTTAGAAGAAGTTTTTAAAACCCTTGATTGGGAAGAGAAGGGGTTAAGAGTAAATGGGGAGTACATCAGTCACCTCCGTTTTGCAGATGATATAGTTCTCTTTGCAGCTAACGCAGAAGATCTAACTTCAAGACTTGAAGAGCTAAACACAGCAGGACAGAAGATAGGACTCAGGATAAACCTAACAAAAACAAAGGTAATGTATAATTCTTTTACAGTGCAAGAGCCAGTCAAACTTCAAGGAAAACCTCTGGATGTTTGCTTGGAATACACATACCTGGGACAACTTGTAACAACAGGAGAGAAAAACAGGATTAATGAAGTAAACAGAAGAATGAAACTTGGCTGGAGCGCATTTGGAAGGAACTCACACATTCTGAAGTCAGGAATGCCAATGGTTTTGAAGAGGAAGGTCTTCAACCAATGCATTTTACCTGTCTTGACCTATGGAAGTGAAACTTGGGTGTTAAATGCTGCAATAACCCAGAGACTTCAGACGACGCAAAGGAGCATGGAGCGCTGCATGCTGGGAATCACAAGAAGTGACAGGAAACGAAACACTTGGGTGAGAATGATGACTGGAGTTACAGACATAATAGATAAGGTAAGATCACTGGAATGGAGGTGGGCCGGCCATGTTGCGAGAAGAAACGACAACCGTTGGACATCTGCAGTTCTCAACTGGATACCAAGAGATGTGAAGAGACCAAGAAGACGACCTATGGACAGGTGGAACAGAAACATCATCAAGTACTTAGGTGTAACGTGGCAACGAGAAGCTCAGGACAGAGAAAATTGGAAAGTACTTGGGGAGGCCTACATCCGACGTCGGATTGAAAATGGCTGATGATGATGATGATGATGATATGAAGAAAACCCCTTGAGATAGATATAAAAGAGAACATTACTTCCGTTAGGAAATAGTGAAATAGACACGTTTAAAAATTAAGGCCATGTTATTACCTCAATGAAATTCTTTGTATGTAACAAAGCTTGTAAATAAGTTGTACATAATATTAACACTCTCACTCTTTTTCCGAAAATATGGCAAAATACAATCAGAAGGCATTACGAAGTATATAACGAAGAATTATCTGCAACGAAACAATAGCCAAGTAATTCATTACCTCCGTAATTAAATTCGTTAAGTTAAGAATTGTATTCTATAGTTATGAATTAAAAAATAAATTTGAACAGTATAATAATTTTGTTTTTTCATACCTATGTATCAAAATGCTGAGCCTGGGCTCACTTTCAGTAGCAGTTCGTGCGCCATTCCTACTGCTTCACTGCCATACTTCATTGCTTACTGAAAGTATTTTGACCTTACGTAGATAAAACAGAAATCTCTAATCTTCTTTGCCTCGTAATTATTCGCCATCCCATGTTTTCCCTTTGCTGACCACATACACCTAACGTCAGTGGCTGAAAGCTCTTCCAGTTCATAAATGTCATTCCTGATTAAATAAAATATAAGAAAGCAGTGCTTTATTTGATATATTTAGAAAATTAAAATAAGAAATTGCAATGTATGAGAGTAATTTCGACGAGCATTTTCATTGAAATAAATAATTGTAGGGGAAAGGAGGGTTAGATGACGAACATAAGTTTCAAAGATTTTTCCTGGACTTAGTAAACGTTTAAAATAAACTGAAATTTTCTAGTATGCTTCTTTCAACCTTTATCTCTCATATTACATTCATAAAGTGCGGCCATCCGCTGTTGAAGGATGAAATATTAATGATTGTTTTGAAAATATCATTTTCGTCATCTTACCCCACGTTAGGGGTAATATGACAAATGGAGGTGGGTAAGATGACGAAGCGATAACATTCTTATTTAATGGATAAAATTTTATTAAAATAAGGCAGAGAAATAATTTCACTTATCAAAAATAAGGTATGAAAAGGTTAATATCTAAGGTTTGACTATTATATTGAATTTTTTATGAAACTTATAGTTTAGCAGTTTTCGACTATGACATACGATTAGTAATATTGCATTATTTAATAATTAATCCTTATCACTGTCACCAACCTGTAAAGGATAATTTAAAATTTTGTTTTTGAATCATGTTGAACTTGGGTCCTACAAATGATATTATAACTTTTTGTTATTAATAAACCATTCTTAACTTACATCCAGCCTAATCGGCGATGACATTGGAGAAGATGGAGTGCAGTTGTGAGGCTGGACTATCACAGAAATGCAGTCATATTGGAGCTTTTCTGTGGTATCTAAATAGGTGAGCATTTATTATCATAAATTATAACATTTCCTTTAGTTTTATATGAAATTTTTCATTAGTAATTTCGATATAGGGGAAGGTCGGGTAGGATGACGAGGCGTGTAAGATGACGAATTCGCTATTTCCTCCACTTTGCCACAGGTAGAAGAAATTTTCCCGACCCTGTAGGTACCCCTGGGGTCGAGCAACATACCTATCTTGTTAAATTGCGAATCAGGTTGCCCTATGAGAAGTAGTTGACCATTATTTGATTAGTGAACTTGTTGATGTAATTTTTTGACCATACAAAATAAGGAATTACAATTGTATGGTAAGTTATTTTAACTCTTCCGTAAAATATTCTTAAAGTACATTTCAAAACCTAAACAATCATTGCAAATGTACGTTGTTTACGATGATGTAGGAACTGGTAGATAATTTTTAAACAAAACTGGCAAGGTGGGGTAAGATGACAAGGATTTCACTACTTCGTCAAAAGCTTGCCTGACTAGATTTTTGACTACCTACGAACTATAACACCTGTAAATGCATATTTAATAACGGTAATACTTTCACATTTACGGTAAGATGAAGCAAGAAATAGAATTGCTAGAACGAAAACGACAGGAAAGATTAAGAAGGAAAGCTGTAGCTGTGGCGAAAAAAGTGAAATTCTTCTTCTGCCTTATTTCAATAAAATGTTATCCTTGAAATAAAATGTTATCGCTTCGTCATCTTACCCACCTCCATTTGTCATCTTAGCCCTAACGTGGGGTAAGATGATGAAAATGACATTTTTAAAACAATCATTAATATTTCATCCTTAAACAGCGGATGGCCGCACTTCATAAATGTAATATTAGAGATAAAGGTTGAAAGAAGCTTACTAGTAAATTTCAGTTTTTTTCAAACATTTACTAAGTCCAGGAAAAATCTTTGAAGCTTAAGTTCGTCATCCTACCCTCCTTTCCCCTACAATTATTTATTTCAATGAGAATGCTCGTCGAAATTACTCTCATACATTGCAATTCATATTTTAATTTTCTAAAAATATCTAATAAAGCACTGCTATCTTATATTTTATTTAATCAGGAATGACATCAATGAACTGGAAGAGCTTTCAGCTTCTGACGTTAGGTGTATGTGGTCAGGAAAGCGAAAACATGGGATGGCGAATAATTACGAGGCAAAGAAAATTAGAGATTTCTGTTTTAATTACGTACGACCACAATGACTTCAGTGAGCAATGTAGCAGTAGCAATGGCGCACGAACTGCTACTGAAAGTGAGCCCAGGCTCAGCATTTTTGATACATGGGTATGAAAAAACAAAATTATTATAATATTCAAATTATATTTTATTCCATAACTATAGAATACAATTTTTATGGTATAATTTATATAATCCATAATTTAATACAACAAATTTGGGTTTAATATTCATAGTGCCTTTCAAATTTACGTTTTTTTCAATTAATTTCAGGGCACGAAGACAAAAGGAGACTGTGGCAAGTTCATGAACAAAATGAGTGGTAAACATGTTGTATTGAGAAATAAAATTTTTTCCAAAGAAAAAAATAATTTTATTTTTACAATATTTCCTACAAAAATTTATCATCTGCCATATTGGAGATTGTAAGTTAGTAAGACCGCATAAAGTATGCATAATATCATCCACAAAGGGGAGCAGTGATGGAGGAAGGACATTTGATATTATTTTAAACTTTTTTAGATATAACCCCCGTTTTTTTCACCCCCCTTCTCTGTGGGTGATTTCCAGTAACGTGGGTTTTTTCTTGGTCCACCTTCAGTTGCAAAGATTTCTCTTGAGGGAAATTGGAACTGTTGGTTATAAACTTCGACACTAATGCCATCTCTTGAGGAAAATTGGAACTGTTGGTTATAAACTTCGACACTAGTGCCATTGGTACTTTCATCATTAAACATCGACATAAATGCTGCATCTCCAGATAAATGTGAACTTTTTCAACTGAAAAATAAATATATCCC
This sequence comes from Sympetrum striolatum, assembly GCA_947579665.1. Lineage (NCBI taxonomy): Eukaryota > Metazoa > Arthropoda > Insecta > Odonata > Libellulidae > Sympetrum > Sympetrum striolatum. The sequence continues at coordinate 30,572,618 of OX388347.1, forward strand.
TAGGTAAACTGTAACATTACCATTCGTTGAGATATAATTCAGTTTCATATTTATAGTATATTTAGCAAAAATCTACTTTACGTAGGATGGCGGGTTAAAAAATAAATGTTGACATTTTTTAACCAAATATCTTTTTCTATTTATAAGAATAAAAAAACTTTAAAAGTTTTATTTACCAATATTGCATTAACTTTGATAGTTTTCCTATTTATAAGTAACTTTAAAGTTTCAAACTTTTGGAGTATGTAAAAAGGGTTCATTATATTGATTTGAATAACGAAGTCACTATGTTTCAAATGCCGTAGGAAAATAATGAAAATTATTATCATTCCTTTTTAAAAAAGTCAAAACATAGCGCATAAATAATTTTCAAATTTTTTATGAAACTTCCAGTTTAGCAGTTTTCGACTATGACATACGATTAGTAATATTGCATTATTTTAAAATTAATCCTTATCACCGTCACCAACCTGTAAAGGATAATTTAAAATTATGTTTTTGAATCGTGTTGAACTTGGGTCCTACAAATGATATTATAACTTTTTGTTATTAATAAACCATTCTTAACTTACATCCAGCCTAATCGGCGATGACATTGGAGAACATGGAGGGCAGAAGTAAGGCTGGACTATCACAGAAATGCAAACATATAGGAGCTTTTCTGTGGTATCTAAATAGGTGAGCATTTATTACCATATATTATAACATTTCTTTGAGTATTATATGAAATTTTTCATTAGTAATTTAGATATAGGGGAAGGTCGGGTAAGATGACGAGGCGTGTAAGATGACGAATTCGCTATTTCCTGCACTTTGCCACAGGTAGAAGAAATTTTCCCGGCCCTGTAGGTACCCCTGGTGTCGAGCAACATACCTATCTTGTTATATTGCGAATCAGGTTGCCCTGTGAGGAGTAGTTGACCATTATTTGATTAGTGAACTTGTTGATGTAATTTTTTGACCATACAACTTAAGGAATTACAATTGTATGGTAAGTTATTTTAACTCTTCCGTAAAATATTCTTAAATTACAATTCAAAACCTAAACAATCATTGCAAATGACTTCAGTATTCAGCAGTAGCAATGGCGCACGAACTGCTACTGAAAGTGAGCAGAGGCAGAGAAGGAAATTGGAACTTTTGCTTAAAACTTCGCCACTAGTGCTATCTCTTGAGGAAAATTGGAACTTTTGGTTATAACCATCGACACTAATGCCATCTCTTGATGAAAATTGGAACTGTTGGTTATAAACTTCGCCACTAGTGCCATCTCTTGAAGGAAATTGGAACTTTTGGTAGTAAACTTCGACACTAGTGCCATCTCTTGAGGAAAATTGGAACTTTTGGTTAAAAACTTCGTCACTAATCTTGGTTATAAACTTCGCCATCTCTTGAGGAAAATTTGAACTTTCGTTTATATATTCCGCCGCTAGTGCCATCTCTTGAGGAAAATTGTAACTTTTGGTTATAAACTTTTCCAGTAATGCCATCTCTCGAGGAAAATGGCACTTTCATTATTAAATATGACATTAATGCTGCATCTCCAGAAAAATGTGAACTTTTTTAACTGAAAAATAAATATATCCCTAGGTAAACTGTAACATTACCATTCGTTGAGATATAATTCAGTATCATACTTATAGTATACTAGCTGAAGCGCCCGTTGATTCTAAACGGTGAATATAGAAGAAGATTAACTTCAAGATGCCGGTCGTGCAATGCTTAAATTCTCTTTAGAATAAGGTCTAAATCCCAAGCTATTCTTACTGTACAGGAAAATTCATGAGCTCTGCTCAACCATCGCATTGATCGTGAGGAGGACTGGCTGTTTACAACCCCAACAATTTTGGATAATTCACGCGTATTTTATGAAAATTCTCCAAACTTCGATTCGAAAACAATTTTCCACGATCAAAATTAGAACATTAATTCAATTTCCGTTCTTTTGCTTCTTGTTTCGACTCCGCGCGACTATTTTTCTGTTTTAATTCTCAAAAAGAAATATAGCCTGCTACCGATAAAAGTGAAGATTAGATTTATTCTTTATGGCAACCCATCTGAGCGATCTTGGTTCGAAACCAGCAAAATTATCGAATAAAATTGAGACAGTACGTCCTTCCTGGTCCCAGAACTACGTACGTAATGTTTGACGCGAATCTGGCAAACGGTTTGTACTAAAATCGAAGACACACAATCTCCTGACTGTAATTACGTACCTGCAATTGCTGGTTACATCCTTACAGAAAATTTCTCGTTATCCATGTAATATATCGTACTCTTCAATTATCAGCTTCATGGGGCTAAAGTCCTCAAGTATTTTTACGGGATAAGACATGAGCTCGTATTCAACAATGGGATCGGTCGTCAGGGGGATGAGTTGTTTATAGCCTCGAATTTTCACAAAATATTTGTATATTTAACCGATATTCTCGCAAATTCAAATCGAAAGTAAGATTCCACGACCAAAATAAGAATTTTTATTCAATTTTTTTTTCTTTTAGTGTTTGTCTCTACTCTGTACGACTATTCCTTCTAAATTAATTCTCCAAAAGAAATAAAGCCTGCAACCGATAGAAGTGAAGCTTACGTGTATTCCTTATGAAAATCTATCTGAGCGATCCTGGTTCGAATCCAGCAAAATTGTTGAATAAAAATGCGACAGTACTTCCTTCCTGATATCAGAGGACACGTATGCAAAGTTTTAGACAAATCGGGCAATTGGTGTGGACTCCAATCCAAGACAAACAAACCCACAAACACACAAACCCACAAACACACAAACACACAGAATTTCTGCATTTTATATATAGACTAGCTGAAGCGCCCGTTGGTTCTCAACGGGGAATATAGAATTAGATTAAATTCAAGTTACCAGTCGTGCAATGCGTAAATTACCTTTAGAATAGTCTTAAAATGCAAGCTATTCTTACTATACAGGAAAATGCATGATCTCGGCTCAACAATCGAATTGATCGTCAGGAGGATTGGTTGTTTACAACCTCAAAAATTTTGGAAAATTCACGCGTATTTTGTCGAAATTCTCGAAATTTCGATGCGGTAACAATATTCCACGATCAAAATTAGAATAGTCATTTAATTACCGTTCTTTTGCTTCTTGTCTCGACTCTGCACGACTATTTTTCTATTTTAATTCTTCAAAAGAAATATAGCCTGCTACCGATAAAAGTGAAGATTAGATTTATTATTTATGGAAACCCATCTGAGCCATCTTGGTTCGAACCCAGCAAAATTATCGAATAAAATTGAAACAGTACGTCATTCCTGGTCCCAGAAAACACGCACGCAAAGTTTTGACGCGAATCTGGCAAACGGTTTGTACTAAAATCGAAGATACACAACATACAAACAAACGTACAAACCCACAGAATATTTGCTTTATATCATACAAGACATCTAACTTCCCTAATCCATGAACTGGTAATCTCCTAACTGCAATTACCTACCTGCAATTGCTGGGTACCTTCATACAGAAAATTTCTCTTTATCCATGTAATATATCGTCCTCTTCAATCATCAGCTTTATGGGCCTAAAGTCCAAGAGTATTTTTATGGGATAAAACATGAGCTCGGATTCAACAATAGGATCGGTCGTCAGGGGGATGAGTTGTTTATAGCCTCGAATTTTCACAAAATATTTGTATATTTAACCGATATTCTCGCAAATTCTAATCGAAAGTAAGATTCCACGACCAAAATAAGAATCTTTATTCAATTTTCTTTCTTTCGGTGTTTGTCTCGACTCTATACGACTATTTCTTCTAATTTAATTCCTCAAAAGAAATAAAGCCTGCAACCGATAAAAGTGAAGATTACGTGTATTCCTTATGAAAATCTATCTGAGCGATCCTTGTTCGAACCCAACAAAATTATTGAATATAAATGCGACAGTACTTCCTTCCTGATATAAATGGACACGTATGCAAAGTTTGAGACAAATCGGACAAACGGTGTGGACTCCAATCCAAGACAAACAAACAAACCCACAAACAAACACACAAACAAACCCACAGAATTTCTGCTTTATATATATAGACTAGCAGAAGTACCCGTTGATTCTCAACGGGGATATTTAATTTCATAAATATCAGTGTAATAACCTTGATCGTAACAAATTCTTCATAATTGTTGTTAAATAGCGAATACCAAACTTTCAAACCAATATATCAAGAAATGTAAGTTACAATTAAGTCTACAAATCCACTCTAACTCAATATTCAATTTAACGCAGGTTGATGATCTTTTCCGTGACAATGTGTCAAAATGTATCTACTTATGAAAGTGAGGCTTACTTTAGCTTCTTCTCCCTTGGCTTACATCTTCTTTATATCTAAAGGCAGGTTCTAGTATCTGAATGAGCTTTTCGGTAACAATGTACGAAAATGTATCTACGTATGAGAAGAGGCATACATAATAGCTTCTTCCCCTCTGACTTTTATCTCCTAAAGGAGCATTTTTCTTCTTTCTACGCCGACTGAAGCCGCAAACTTTCGACTGGTCATCATTGAGAGGATATCGTCAGTAACTGAATAAGTGTAATTCCGAGAATGGACAAAGACGTCATTGTTGTATTTCTTACGTGAAGAAAAAACTATAGACATTAAATAAGAAATGGTGTATCATGGAACCAGAAGGTATGATTCATTGTTTTATCTTGGCTATACTTCTAACATGAGGTTGTTAGTGAGAATTCGTGACTCGTATAAAATGTAGTGGTATGTTAATTAATGCCCAGAAACGTAGTCGTAGATCTTGGGAATGATTAAGTGCAAGACAAAACGCCATATTAGGATGAAACGATAAAAGCCATGACAATAGAGGGACAACATTACTGAAATCAGTCTGTGGAGCTATGCTCGTAAGTCGAAATTCATTATATGATAAGTGCATTGGGTTAAGTGAGCAGAAAAGTATTTGATTACAAACCTAATAAATATTTGCAATTATTTTATTGCTGAAAATATTTTCGATCGAATAATAACATTGGCAGTCTCACACAGAAATATGTCAGGAAAGTTCCTTTTGGATCCAAGTGATAAGGCTTCGAAAAATGTTAGTTTGATCTCGGTAAACACTTTGCCGATATGTCCGTGTACGGGACTTGGTTAAGATTTTTAGATTTATGTACTCTGCGAGTGACGTATGGCTGGGGAAAATATTGGTAATGTAAATGATCTGATATATTAATTCCTTCTCCAGTAACTAATGAAAAACTTCTAAAATAAATTATTTCCTGGACCCACAAAAACATTCAGCGTAGAATCTTCACAGTAATCAATAAATACAGACACCACCTACCTCCGTTGAGAAGTTGTATAGTGGCTTAAGTAAATTTACATTTTGTGGTTATCTGTATAGTTTCTTATCCCGAAAACAAACTTATGTTCAAGATGTTTAAGAATTATAACCTATTCTTCGGCTGAGGTCAAATTAATAAATTTCAGCGTACAGTGTGTTAAATATGTATTGACATTTGGGTTAGCTGTTTTCAATATCAGAGTTTTATTTCGACGTGGCACTCCGTCCAGTAAACACCTAGGTAAATCATACTATATATTCATAACGAAATGCATAAATCAGTAAGTTGATCACAATGCTCGTAATTATAATTGAACGTTGATATTACTACTGCAGCTATAATTTCCGCAGCATTAGATATTTCTATACGGTTTCGAAAAAAAACAGAATTTTTCACTTTCAACAATTAACAATACATAAAATCACGCAATTTCATAATATTGAAACTGATAAACAATATGACGAAAAGACAAAGCCATTTATATGAAGATAAACAACTTAAACAACGCAAAATATACATTACAATATCGGCCATTAATGTTACATAAGTTTTTTAAACGTTTTTAAATCTGTTGCAGTAAGAATTTTCAACACAAAATAGCATAGTATTATAGCGCAGTAGAATAGACTTTATTCATTTGTGATTGAAAAACTGAGAAATGATTTCAAAAACTATTATACTTGTGTCTATGATATCCACAATATACTGCGTTTCAAGCAGGGGTCTCCAAACTTTTCAGCTTTATTAACTATCAAACAGCAGATGCGGCCCGCGGGCAGTAGTTTGGATTTGGATTGAAGTAAGGGATTACCCATTCTACTACAATATCGTAGATTTTTTGCGGTCTACAGATAACTGAAATCCCTTTACCTTTTTAGGCTTTGAAATGTTACTTATTCGCTCCTGACCACTCGTCGCTCAAAATTTGAAAGAAATCAAAGACCGATTAAACATAAGAAATAAGGACGTCCGTAATTTCCGTCAAAACTCAAAAATAATATGAGAGATGTCCACAACTTACCACGTTATTATTTTAAATCAGTGGAATTGACAGCGAGGATGCAAATTCTATCAACGTACGAATTTCAAAATCGTTTTATTTCACTGAAAATTCAGTTAACAATTACGTTACCATAAACAAAACTCGGTTTTCACAGACGCTTAAAGAAAATTGAAAAATGAATGAAAAAATGTTCGTACCTTTCAATGTGCGTTTCTTCACAGGATATTGTTTGTCACAACAAATTTTAAAATGCCATTCAATTTTTTCATCATCATAATTCTTCAACTCTTATTTTCAAAATTTATTTTAACTGGCCATTGATCCGCCATGTTTTCTTATAGAATTACACATGAGTTCGGAATCAACAATCGCCTTGATCGTCAAGGGAATGGGTTTGTTTATAACATGAAAATTTATACAGAATTTTCGTATATTTTATCAAAATTCTCGCAATTTCAAATCGCATACGATATTTCTCAGCCAAAATAAGAATCTTTATTCTATTTCCCTAGTTTGGAAATATATATAAATATATTCTTAGATCACATTAGGATAAGCAGTACCACGTTTAAAGTTACATTTTCATACAGGTACAAAGGGGCCAAATGAATCAAGCATTAACCGTAAATGACAGAAATAAATTACATTTCACTCAAATAACCAACGATGAATATTCTACATGGAAAGTAAATGTATTTTGGAACTGACTGGTATCTCAATCTTAAAATGTGTAACATAAACACAAACCACAAAAGTAATCGCAATGTCAAAATAGAAACAAAAATTAAACACCAATAACAGAAGGATAGTAAATGAATATGGAGTGGAAGCACTTAAAAACAACGATTAAATCAATTTTTATATTCTGCATGTAATAAAACAAAATTTCTTTACCTTTTTGGTCTATCATACAATGCTGGAGGTTTGCTACAACTTTACAACTCGCCGTTCAACTCTTCAAAGATTACAAACACCGAATCTGGGAAATCTTTACGTTCTTCGCTAACTCCATTCCCGTCAATCGCTAAATACATCATTGCAAAAAGATTAGATTTAGTACTTAATTCAGAAGAATATACTTCAAAACTTACGCAACGCACCAGGATATTTATACGCAACCAGTTGAATTGATCGACAGAAATCCATTTTCAGTTAACCACTGTTATAAATCTCATTTCATTTTACGAAAAAGACGGTAAACAATTAGGTTGATGTAAATAAAACTTGGTTGCTACAGACTCGTCAACAAAATTCGAATTTAAAAAAATTTATATCGTCAAGGGAATGGGTTGTTTATTACACGGAAATTTAGACAAAATTTTCGTATATTTTATCAAAATTTTCGCAATTTTGAATAGCAAACGACATTTCTCGACCAAAATAAGAATTTTTATTCTATCTCCCTTCTTTTGATATTAGTTTGGACTTTCTGCGACTGTTCTTTGTAATTTATTTTTGCAAAATAAATTAACCCTACAACGTAAAAAAACGAACTTTGCGTGTATTTCTTATGAAAAAACTGTTTTACTCGTCTGGGTTCGAACCGTGGACTTTAGGCAAATTTAAAGTATCACTTGATCATCCCTGGGAAGACATTTAATGATGTTAAAAGTTAGAACATTGGGCGTCGTCTAGTTTTCGAGATTACGTGGAATATACATACACACATACAGGCATTTTTATATATATACTAGCAGAAGTACCCGTTGATTCTCAACGGGGATATTTAATTTCATAAATATCAGTGTAATAACCTTGATCGTAACAAATTCTTCATAGTTGTTGTTAAATAGCGAATACCAGACTTTCCAAACCAATATATCAAGAAATGTAAGTTACAATTAAGTCTACAAATCCACTCTAACTCAATATTCAATTTAACGCAGGTTGATGATCTTTTCCGTGACAATGTGTCAAAATGTATCTACATATGAAAGTGAGGCTTACTTTAGCTTCTTCTCCCTTGGCTTACATCTTCTTTATATCTAAAGGCAGGTTCTAGTATCTGAATGAGCTTTTCGGTAACAATGTATGAAAATGCATCTACGTATGAAAAGAGGCATACATAATAGCTTCTTCCCCTCTGACTTTTATCTCCTAAAGGAGCATTTTTCTTCTTTCTACGCCGACTGAAGACGCAAACTTTCGACTGGTCATCATTGAGAGGATATCGTCAGTTACTGAATAAGTGTGATTCCGAGAATGGACAAAGACGTCATTGTTGTATTTCTTACGTGAAGAAAAAACTATAGACATTAAATAAGAAATGGTGTATCATGGAACCAGAAGGTATGTTTCATTGTTTTATCTTGGCTATACTTATAACATGAGGTTGTTAGTGAAAATTCGAGAGTCTTATAAAATGTTGTGGTATGTTAATTAATGCCCAGAAACGTAGTCGTAGATTTTGGGAATGATTAAGTGCAAGACACAACGCCATATTAGGATGAAACGATAAAAGCCATGACAATAGAGGGACAACTTTACCGAAATCAGTCTGTGGAGCTATGCTCGTAAGTCGAAATTCATTATATGATAAGTGCATTGGGTTAAGTGAGCAGAAAAGTATTTGATTACAAACCTATTAAAAATTTGCAATTATTTTATTGCTGAAAATATTTTCGATCGAATAATAACATTCGCAGTCTCACACAGAAATATGTCAGGAAAGTTCCTTTTGGATCCAAGTGATAAGGCTTCGAAAAATGCAAGTTTGATCTCGGTAAACACTTTGCCGATATGTCTGTGTACGGGACTTGGTTAAGATTTTTAGATTTATGTACTCTGCGAATGACGTATGGCTGGGGAAAATATTGGCAATGTAAATGATCTGATATATTAATTCCTTCTCCAGTAACTAATGAAAAACTTATAAAATAAATTATTTCCTGGACCCACAAAATACATTCAGCGTAGAATCTTCACTGTAATCATTAAATACAGACACCACCTACCTCCGTTGAGAAGGTGTATAGTGGCTTAAGTAAATTTACATTTTGTGGTTATCTGTATAGTTTCTTATCCCGAAAACAAACTTATGTTCAAGATGTTTAAGAATTATAACCTATTCTTCGGCTGAGGTCAAACTAATAATTTTAACGTACAGTATATTAAATATGTATTTACATTTGGTTTAGCTGTTTTCAATATCAGAGTTTTATTTCGACATGGCACTCCGTCCAGTAAACACCTAGGTAAATCATACTATATATTCATAACGAAATGCATAAATCAGTAAGTTGATCACAATGCTCCTAATTATAATTGATCGTTGATATTGCTACTGCAGCTATAATTTACGCAGCATTAGATATTTCTATACGGTTTCGAAAAAAACAGAATTTTTCACTTTCAACAATTAACAATACATAAAATCATGCAATTTCATAACATTGAAACTGATAAACAATATGACGAAAAGACAAAGCCATTTATATGAAGATTAAAGTTATAAACAACGCAAAATATACATTACAATACCGGCCATTAATGTTACATAAGTTTTTTAAACGTTTTTACATCTGGTGCAGTAAGAATTTTCAACACAAAATAGCATAGTATTATAGTGCAGTAGAATAGACTTTATTCATTTGTGATTGAAAAACTGAGAAATGATTTCAAAAACTATTATACTTGTGTCTATGATATCCACAATATACTGCGTTTCAAGTAGGGGTCTCCAAACTTTTCAGCTTTATTAACTATCAAACAGCAGATGCGGCCCGCGGGCAGTAGTTTGGATTTGGATTGAAGTAAGGGATTACCCATTCTACTACAATATCGTAGATTTTTTGCGGTCTACAGATAACTGAAATCCCTTTACCTTTTTAGGCTTTGAAATGTTACTTATTCGCTCCTGACCACTCGTCGCTCAAAATAAAAAAAACAAAGACCGATTAAACATAAGAAATAAGGACGTCCGTAATTTCCGTCAAAACTCAAAAATAATATGAGAGATGTCCACAACTTACCACGTTATTATTTTAAATCAGTGGAATTGACAGCGAGAATGCAAATTCTATCAACGTACGAATTTCAAAATCGTTTTATTTCACTGAAAATTCAGTTAACAATTACGTTACCATAAACAAAACTCGGTTTTCACAGACGCTTAAAGAAAATTGAAAAAATCAATGAAAAAATGTTCGTACCTTTCAATGTGCGTTTCTTCACAGGATATTGTTTGTCACAAAAAAATTTAAAATGCCATTCAATTTTTTCTTCATCATAAATCTTCAACTCTTATTTTCAAAATTTATTTTAACTGGCCATTGATCCGCCATGTCTTCTTCTTCTAACACATGAGTTCGGAATCAACAATCGCCTTGATCGTCAAGGGAATGGGTTTGTTTATAACATGAAAATTTAGACGGAATTATCGTATATTTTATCAAAATTCTCGCAATTTCAAAACGCATACGATATTTCTCAGCCAAAATAAGAATCTTTATTCTATTTCCCTTGTTTTAAAATATATATACATATAAATATATTCTTAGATCACATTAGGATAAGCAGTACCACGTTTAAAGTTACATTTTCATACAGGTACAAAGGGGCCAAATGAATCAAGCATTAAACGTAAATGACAGAAATAAATTACATTTCACTCAAATAACCAACGATGAATATTCTACACGGAAAGTAAATGTATTTTGGAACTGAATGTTATCTCAATCTTAAAATGTGTAACATAAACACGAACCACAAAAGTAATCGCAATGTCAAAATAGAAACAATAATTAAACACCAATAACAGAAGGATAGTAAATGAATATGGAGTGGAAGCACTTAAAAACAACGATTAAATCAATTTTTATATTCTGCATGCAATAAAATAAAATTTCTTTACCTTTTTGGTCTATCATACGATGCTGGAGGTTTGCTACAACTTTACAACTCGCCGTTCAACATTTCAAAGATTACAAACACCGAATCTGGGAAATCTTTACGTTCTTCGCTAACTCCATTTCCGTCAATCGCTAAATATACATTATTGCAAAAAGATTAGATTTAGTACTTAATTCAGAAGAATATACTTCAAAACTTACGCAACGTACCAGGATATTTATACGCAACCAGTTGAATTGATCGACAGAAATCCATTTTCAGTAAACCACTGTTATAAATCTCATTTCATTTTACGAAAAAGACGGTAAACAATTAAGTTGATGTAAATAAAACTTGGTTGCTACAGACTCGTCAACAAAATTCGAATTTAAAAAAATGTATATCGTCAAGGGAATGGGTTTGTTTACACATGGAAATTTAGTCAAAATTTTCGTATATTTTATCGAAATTCTTGCAATTTGGAATCAAAAACGACATATCTTGACCAAAATAAGAATCTTCATTCTATTTCCCTTCTTATGATGCTCGTTTCGACTCCTTACGACCGCTCTTTCTAATTTAGTTTTTCAAAAGAATTGAAGCCTGCAACGGAAAAAATTAACTTTAAGTGTATTTCTTATGCAAACTAATTTACTCGTCTGGGTTCGAACCTTGGACTTTTGGGAAATTATAAATACCACTTGATCATCCCCGGGAAGACTTTTAATGATGTTAAAAGTTCGAACATTGTGCGACATCTGGTTTTCGAGATTACGTGGAATATACATATATACACACATACAGGCATTTTTATAGATATACTAGCAGAAGTACCCGTTGATTCTCAACGGGGATATTTAATTTCATAAATATCAGTGTAATAACCTTGATCGTAACAAATTCTTCATAATTTTTGGTAAATAGCGAATACCAGACTTTCCACACCAATATATCAAGAAATGTAAGTTACAATTAAGTCTACAAATCCACTCGAACTCAATATTCAATTTAACGCAGGTTGATGACCTTTTCCGTGACAATGTGTCAAAATGTATCTACATATGAAAGTGAGGCTTACATATAGCTTCTTCTCTCTTGGCTTATGTCTTCTCTAGGCAGGTTCTAGTATCTGAATGAGCTTTTCGGTAACAATGTATCAAAATGTATCTACGGATGAAAAGAGGCATAGGTAATAGCTTATTCCTCTCTGACTTTTATCTCCTAAAGGAGCATTTTCCTTCTTTCTACGCCGATTGAAGCCGCAAACTTTCGACTGGTCTTCATTGAGAGAATATCTTCAGTAACTGAATAAGTGTGATTCCGAGAATGGACAAAGACGTCATTGTTGTATTTCTTACGTGAAGAAAAAACTATGGACATTAAATAAGAAATGGTGTATCATGGAACCAGAAGGTATGTTTCATTGTTATATCTTAGCTATACTCATAACATGAGGTTGTTAGTGAGAATTCGTGACTCGTATAAAATGTAGTGGTATGTTAATTAATGTCCCGGAACTTAGTCGTAGATCTTGGGAATGATTAAGTGCAAGACACAACGCCATATTAGGATGAAACGATAAAAGCCATGACAATAGAGCGACAACTTTACCGAAATCAGTCTGTGGAGCTATGCTCTTAAGTCGAAATTCATTATATGATAAGTGCATTGGGTTAAGTGAGCAGAAAAGTATTTGATTACAAACCTAATAAATATTTTTTCAATTATTTTATTGCTGAAAATATTTTCGATCGAATAATAACATTGGCAGTCTCACTCAGAAATATGTCAGGGAAGTTCCTTTTGGATCCAAGTGATAAGGCTTCGAAAAATGCTAGTTTGATCTCGGTAAACACTTTGCCGATATGTCTGTGTACGGGACTTGGTTAAGATTTTTAGATTTATGTACTCTGCGAGTGACGTATGGCTGGGGAAAATATTAGCAGTGTAAATGATCTGATATATTAATTCCTTCTCCAGTAACTAATGAAAAACTTCTAAAATAAATTATTTCCTGGACCCACAAAATATATTCAGCGTAGAATCTTCACAGTAATCAATAAATACAGACACCACCTACCTCCGTTGAGAAGGTGCATAGTGGCTTAAGTAAATTTACATCTGTATAGTTTCTTATCCCGAAAACAAACTTATGTTCAAGATGTTTAAGAATTATAACCTATTATTCGGCTGAGGTCAAATTAATAAATTTCAGCGTACAGTGTGTTAAATATTGACATTTGGGTTAGCTGTTTTCAATATCAGAGTTTTATTTCGACAAGGCACTCCGTCCAGTAAACACCTAGGTAAATCATACTATATATTCATAACAAAATGCATAAATCAGTAAGTTGATAACGATGCTCGTAATTATAATTGAACGTTGATATTGCTACTGCAGCTATAATTTCCGCAGCATTAGTTTTTCTATACGGTTCGAAAAAAACAGAATTTTTCACTTTCAACAATTAACAATACATAAAATCATGCAATTTCATAATATTGAAACTAATAAACAATATGACGAAAAGACAAAGCCATTTATATGAAGATTAAAGTTATAAACAACGCAAAATATACATTACAATACCGGCCATTAATGTTACATAAGTTTTTTAAACGTTTTTACATATGTTGCAGTAAGAATTTTCAACACAAAATAGCATAGTATTATAGTGCAGTAGAATAGACTTTATTCATTTGTGATTGAAAAACTGAGAATTGATTTCAAAAACTATTATACCTGTGTCTATGATATCCACAATATACTGCGTTTCAAGTAGGGGTCTCCAAACTTTTCAGCTTTATTAACTATCAAACAGTAGATGCGTCCCGCGGGCAGTAGTTTGGATTTGGATTGAAGTAAGAGATTACCCATTCTACTACAATATCGTAGATTTTTTGCGGTCTTCAGATAACTGAAATCCCTTTACCTTTTTAGGCTTTGAAATGTTACTTATTCGCTCCTGACCACTCGTCGCTCAAAATTTAAAAGAAATCAAAGACCGATTAAACATAAGAAATAAGGACGTCCGTAATTTCCGTCAAAACTCAAAAATAATATGAGAGATGTCCACAACTTACCACGTTATTATTTTAAATCAGTGTAATTGACAGCGAGGATGCAAATTCTATTAACGTACGAATTTCAAAATCGTTTTATTTCACTGAAAATTCAGTTAACAATTACGTTACCATAAACAAAACTCACAGACGCTTAAAGAAAATTGAAAAATGAATGAAAAAATGTTCGTACCTTTCAATATGCGTTTCTTCACAGGATATCGTTTGTCACAAAAAAATTAAAAATGCCATTCAATTTTTTCTTCATCATAAATCTTGAATTCTTATTTTCAAAATTTATTTTAACTGGCCATTAATCCGCCATGTCTTCTTATAGAATTACACATGAGTTCGGAATCAACAATCGCCTTGATCGTCAAGGGAATGGGTTTGTTTATAACATGAAAATTTAGACGAAATTTTCGTATATTTTATGAAAATTCTCGCAATTTCAAATCGCATACGATATTTCTCAGCCAAAATAAGAATCTTTATTCTATTTCCCTTGTTTTGAAATATATATAAATATATTCTTAGATCACATTAGGATAAGCAGTACCACTTTTAAAGTTACATTTTCATACAGGTACAAAGGGGCCAAATGAATCAAGCATTAAACGTAAATGACAGAAATAAATTACATTTCACTCAAATAACCAACGATGAATATTCTACACGGAAAGTAAATGTATTTTGGAACTGACTGGTATCTCAATCTTAAAATGTGTAACATAAACACGAACCACAAAAGTAATCGCAATGTCAAAATAGAAACAAAAATTAAACAACAATAACAGAAGGATAGTAAATGAATATGGAGTGGAAGCACTTAAAAACAACGATTAAATCAATTTTTATATTCTGCATGTAATAAAACAAAATTTCTTTACCTTTTTGGCCTATCATACAATGCTGGAGGTTTGCTACAACTTTACAACTCGCCGTTCAACTCTTCAAAGATTACAAACACCGAATCTGGGAAATCTTTACGTTCTTCGCTAACTCCATTCCCGTCAATCGCCAAATACATCATTGCAAAGAGATTAGATTTAGTACTTAATTCAGAAGAATATACTTCAAAACTTACGCAACGCACCAGGATATTTATACGCAACCAGTTGAATTGATCGACAGAAATCCATTTTCAGTTAACCACTGTTATAAATCTCATTTCATTTTACGAAAAAGACGGTAAACAATTAGGTTGATGTAAATAAAACTTGGTTGCTACAGACTCGTCAACAAAATTCGAATTTAAAAAAATTTATATCGTCAAGGGAATGGGTTGTTTATTACACGGAAATTTAGACAAAATTTTCGTATATTTTATCAAAATTCTCGCAATTTTGAATAGCAAACGACATTTCTCGACCAAAATAAGAATTTTTATTCTATCTCCCTTCTTTTGATATTAGTTTGGACTTTCTGCGACTGTTCTTTGTAATTTATTTTTGCAAAATAAATTAACCCTACAACGTAAAAAAACGAACTTTGCGTGTATTTCTTATGAAAAAACTGTTTTACTCGTCTGGGTTCGAACCGTGGACTTTAGGCAAATTTAAAGTATCACTTGATCATCCCTGGGAAGACATTTAATGATGTTAAAAGTTAGAACATTGGGCGTCGTCTAGTTTTCGAGATTACGTGGAATATACATACACACATACAGGCATTTTTATATATATATAAGATAAGATAAGATTTAGCAAAAGTCTACTATACGTAGGAAGGCCGGTTAAAAAGATAAATGTTACCTTTTTTAACCAAATATCTTTTTCTACTTATATTAATTAAAAAAATTTCAAAACATTTACGTGCCAATATTGCATTAACTTTGATATTTTTCCTATTTATAAGTAACTTAACAGTTTCAAACTTTTGGAGTATCTAAAAAGGGTTTATTATATTGATTGTAATAACGAAGTCACTCCATGTTTCAAATTCCGTATTAAATTAATGAAAATTAATATCAATCCTTTTGAAAAAAGTCAAAATATAGCGCATAAATAATTTTTCGATTTTTTTTATGAAACTTCCAGTTTAGCAGTTTTTGACTATGACATACGATTAGTAATATTTGCATTATTGTAAAATTAATACTTATCACTGTCACCAACCTGTAAAAGTATAATTTAAAATTATGTTTTTGAATCGTGTTAAACTTCGGTCCTACAAATGATATTATAACTTTTTGTAATTTATAAACCATTCTTAACTTACATTTAGCCTAACAATTTCAACTCTTTACCACAATTATGACAAGACAACGCATTCTTAAAATTTGCCTCTTCTTCCTTGCTAAGCGATTCCATTTGCACAACATTTTTATACAACTTGAATACTCTCTCTGCTTCCTCTTTCATTTTCTGTATAAAGACCTGTGCGGTATTGGGACCTTGGTAAAGCTGTGGTGCCTCACATCCATTGGGAGTTATGAGAACATAGCAAAAGCTGAATGGTTCGTGTTTCTGCATAGCGTGCCTGTAGGATGCGTTAGGTAAAGATTCACAAGTGCTGATACCTTGGAGAATACATTAAAAGTCCGCTTATATTTCATACGGAACTGGAAATGAATGCCCGAGTTTGGTAATTTCGCTGCTAATTTTATCTTATGAAGTTCACTGCTAATTTTTTCCGTTGAAGTTCGCTGTTGAATTTCTCCGTTGAATTCATCTAAATCTATAACTACATTAATACCCTACGAACCGCCTTTCGGCGTGTGGCAGGGGGTGTATACACCAGTTGATCTAAACTACTTCCATACTCGGTTATTGTCGCGTATTGTTCGCGGAAAGAACGCATTTTTAAAACGATTTGCTCTAGCATCTATTTCCCTTAACTTAATTCAATTATAGGATCGACCGAGATAGCAGGTGGGGTTGCCTGATACCGGTTGTATCTTCCGCAAGTGTAGTTTCCCTGAATTTATTAAGCAATCGCAGCCTAGCTTCCAATTTCCATACCTTTCAATTTCACTATTAAATTAAATTAAAAATAGAATTAATTTCTGTCCAGCAAACTATGAAAGGTCCGCTAAAACATTGAATAAAAATCTGATGTGGCCAGCACATGACTTTCTCCATATATAAGGTGTAAATATTTATCTACGACAGTAATTTCGAACTCTATATTCCATCTAAACTTGGATGATGAGTGATTAATTTATATCATATTATCTTTTACGTCAAAAACATTATAAATAATGTTTTTCGGGACATTCTCGATAAAAAACGATGAATTTGGCCTTTCGCCCATAGAGCCCAGAGCGCACACAAAGTACATAATCAGCAACTTCCGGTTTATCAGTATTTCATAAATAACTCCTAACCAATCAGTGATACAAAATTATGTTTCATACAAAAGTTATAGTAAAATACATTTTCTAAAACATTTATAAATAATAGTATATACCTAAATATCATATTTATGGTGATATTTTGAAAACCGGAAATGAGCTTTGAAGAATGAAGCTCGACTTCCGGTTGACCGATTTACTCCAAAAACTAATCAACTCTAACGACTGTAATAAAAGTTCTATATGTGAAATTTGGTGTTGATTCGACAAATAGTTTTCATGTTAGAGCACCCACAAAGTACATAATCATCTTCTTCCGGTTTATCAGTATTTCACGAATAACTCCTAATCAACCGGTGATACAAAACTATGTTAAATACAAAAGTTATAGTAAAATGCATTATCTAAAACTTTTATAATCAATACAATATACGTATATATCATATTTATGGAGATATTTTGAAAACCGGAAATGAGCTTTAATGAATAAAGCTCGACTTCCGGTTGACCGATTTACTCCAAAAACTAATCAACTCTGACAGCACACACCACAGTACTATATATGAAGTTTGGTATTGATATGACTAATAGTTTTCACGTTAGAGCGCCCACTATCACACACACACACATACACACAGACATCATTCCGAAAATGGTCAAAACGTGTTCTAGGGACCCCAAAACATGTATTTCCGTTAAAATCTCAAAGTCGATTTTTTTCATGAAAACAATACTTTCTCTATACTTCGTATATGGAGAAAGTAAAAAAAGCAGAAGGATAAAACACAGAATCTGTGATTCTATTACGGAAGATGAATAACCCGCAGCATTATCAAATTAAGTAAAAAAAAATCTGATGTGGCCAGCACATGACTTTCTCCATATATAAGATGTAAATACTTACCTACGACAGTAAATTCGAACTCTAAACATTATAAATAATGTTGTTCGGGACATGCTGGATGAAAACCGATGAAACTAGCCTTTCGCCCATAGAGCCCAGAGCGCCCACAAAGTACATAATCAGCAACTTCCGGTTTATCAGTATTTCAGGAATAACTCCTAAACAATCAGTGATAATAAAATATGTTTCATACAAAAGTGATAGTAAATTTTATTTTCTAAAACATTCATAAATAATAGTATATACCTAAATATCATATTAATGGAGATATTTTGAAAACCGGAAATGAGATTTGAAGAATGAAGCTCGACTTCCGGTTAACCGATTTACTCCAAAAACTAATCAACTGTAAAGACTGTAATAAAAGTACTATATATGAAATTTGGTGTTGATCCGACAAATAGTTTTCATGTTAGAGCGCCCACAAAGTACATAATCATCTTCTTCCGGTTTATCAGTATTTCACGAATAACTCCTAATGAACCGGTGATACAAAAATATGTTAAATATAAAAGTTATAGTAAATTATACTATCTAAAACATTTATAAGTAATACAATAGACGTATATATCATATTTATGGAGATATTTTGAAAACCGGAAATGAGCTTTAATGAATAAAGCTCGACTTCTGGTTAACGGATTTACTCCAAAAACTAATCAACTCTGACAGCACACACGACAGTACTATATATGAAGTTTGGTATTGATACGACTTTTAGTTTTCGAGTTAGAACGCCCATTATCACACACACACATACACACACACACACTCACACACACACACACACACACACACACATACACACAGACATCATTCAGAAAATGGTCAAAACGTGTTCTAGGGACCCCAAAACGTGTATTTCCGTTGAAATCTCGAAGTCGAATTTTTTCATGAAAACAATACTTTCTCTATACTTCGTATATGGAGAAAGTAAAAATCTGATGTGGCCAGCACATGACTTTCTCCATATGTAAGATGTAAATATTTATCTACGACAGTATTTTCGAACTATATATTCAATCTAAACTTGGAAGATGAGTGATTAATTTATATATTATTATCTTTTACGTCACAAACATTATAAATAACGTTTTTCGGGACATGCTCGATGAAAAAAGATGAATTTGGCCTTTCCCCCCACAGCGCCCCGAGCGCCCACAAAGTACATAATCAGCAACTTCCGGTTTATCAGTATTTCATGAATAACTCCTAAAAAATCAGTGATACAAAAATATGTTTCATACAAAAATTATAGTAAATTTTATTTTCTAAAACATTGGTCAATAATAATATATACGTAAATATCATATTTATAGAGATATTTTGAAAACCGGAAATGAGATTTGAAGGATGAAGCTCGACTTCCGGTAAAGCGATTTACTCCAAAAACTAATCAACTCTAACGACTATAGTAAAAGTACTATATGTGAAATTTGGTGTTGATCCAACAAATAGTTTTCATGTTAGAGCGCCCACAAAGTACATAAACAGCAACTTCCGGTTTATCAGTATTTCACGAATAACTCCTAATCGAACGGTGATAAAAAAATATGTTAAATACAAAAGTTATAGTAAATTACATTATCTAAAACTTTTATAAGCAATACAATATACGTATATATCATTTTTATGGAGATATTTTGAAAACCGGAAATGAGCTTTAATGAATAAAGCTCGACTTCCGGTCGACCGATGTACTCCAAAAACTAATCAACTCTGACAGCACACACCACAGTACTATATATGAAGTTTGGTATTGATACGACTAATAGTTTTCACGTTAGAGCGCCCACTATCACACACACACACACACACAAACACACACACACACACACACACACACACACACACACACATACACACAGACATCATTCCGAAAATGGTCAAAACGTGTTCTAGGGATCCCAAAACATGTATTTCCGTTGAAATCTCGAAGTCGAATTTTTTCATGAAAACAATACTTTCTCTATACTTCGTATATGGAGAAAGTAAAAAATCTGATGTGGCCAGCACATGACTTTTTCCATATATAAGATGTATATATATATATACGACAGTAATTTCGAACTCTATATTCCATACAAACTTGGAAGGTAAGTGATTTATTTATATCATATTATCTTTTACGTCAAAAACACTATAAATAATGTTTTTCGGGACATGTTCGATGAAAAACGATGAAATGGCCTTTCGCCCCAGTTCCCAGAGCGCCCACAACGTACATAATCAGCAAATTCCGGTTTATCAGTATTTCACAAATAACTCCTACACAATCAGTGATACAAAAATATGTTTCATACAAAATTTATAGTAAATTATATTTTCTAAAACTTTTATATTTAATAGTTTATACCTAAATATAATATTTATGGAGATATTTTGAAAACCGGAAATGAGCTTTGATGATTGAAGCTCGACTTCCGGTGAACCGATTTACCCCAAAAACTAATCAACTCTAACGTAACAAACCAAAATACTATATATGAAATTTGGTGTTGATCCGACAAATAGTTTTCATGTTAGAGCGCCCACAAAGTACATAATCAATTACTTCCGTTTTATCAGTATTTCACGAATAACTCCTAAACAACCGGTGATAAAAAAATATGTTAAATGCAAAATTTATAGTAAATTACATTATCTAAAACTTTTATGGTGTATACAATATACCTATATATCATATTTATGGAGATATTTTGAAAACCGGAAATGAGCTTTGATGAATGAATCTCGACTTCCGGTTTACCGATTTACTCCAAAAGCTAATCAACTCTGACAGCACACACCACAGTACTATATATGAATTTTAGTATTGATACGACTAATAGTTTTCATGTTAGAGCGCCCACTATCACACACACACATACACACACACACACACACACACACACACACACACACACACATACACACAGACATCATTCCGAAAATGGTCAAAACGTGTTCTAGGGACCCCAAAACATGTATTTCCGTTGAAATCTCGAAGTCGATTTTTTTCATGAAAACAATACTTTCTCTATACTTCGTATATGGAGAAAGTAATAATCTGATGTGGCCAGCACATGACTTTCTCCATATATATAAGATGTAAATATTTATCTACCGCAATAATTTTGAACTCTATATTCCATCTAAACTTGGAATTTGAGTTATTAATATTATATATTATCTTTGATGCCAAAAACATGATAAATAATTTTTACGGGACATGATCGATGAAAAACGATGAAATTGGCCTTTCGCCCATAGAGCCTAGAGCGCCCACAAAGTACATAATCAGCAACTTCCGGTTTATCAGTATTTCACGAATAACTCCTAATCAACCGGTTATACAAAAATATGTTAAATACAAAAGTTATAGTAAATTATATTATCTAAAACTTTTATAAGGAATACAATATACCAATATATCATATTTATGGATATATTTTGAAAACCAGAAATGAGCTTTATACAACGTACATAATCAGCAACTTCCGGTTTATCAGTATTTCATGGATAACTCCTAAACAATCAGTGATGCAAAAATATGTTTCATACAAAAGTTATAGTAAAATTATTTTTCTACAACATTTATAAATAATAGTATATACCTAAATATCATATTAATGGAGATATTTTGAAAACCGGAAATGAGCTTTGAAGAATGAAGCTCGACTTCCGGTCAGCCGATTTACTCCAAAAACTAATCAACTCTAACGACTGAAATAAAAGTACTATGTATGAAATTTGGTGTTGATCCGACAAATAGTTTTCATGTTAGAGCGCCCACAAAGTACATAATCATCTTCTTCCGGTTTATCAGTATTTCACGATTAACTCCTAATGAACCGGTGATACAAAAATATGTTAAATACAAAAGTTATAGTAAATTATATTATCTAAAACTTTTATAAGTAATACAATAGACGTATATATCATATTTATGGAGATATTTTGAAAACCGGAAATGAGCTTTAATGAATAAAGCTCGACTTCCGGTTAACGGATTTACTCCAAAAACTAATCAACTCTGACAGCAGACACAACAGTACTATATATGAAGTTTGGTATTGATACGACTTTTAGTTTTCGAGTTAGAACGCCCATTATCACACACACACATACACACACACACACTCACACACACACACACACACACACACACACACACACACACACACACACACACACACACACATACACACAGACATCATTCAGAAAATGATCAAAACGTGTTCTAGGGTCCCCAAAACGTGTATTTCCGTTGAAATCTCGAAGTCGAATTTTTTCATGAAAACAATACTTTCTCTATACTTCGTATATGGAGAAAGTAATAATATAAATATGCATTTATGACATATTAAAGGAAGAAGCAGCATAAAATTATTTATTTTTCCATTGTTATCTCTGTAAGTGAATTTATAATAATGAAAAAATATTCAGCCGACGTTTTACTCGATTATTTAATTAAAATTAATTACAGACGAAGGGTACGTTTTTAAATCCATCGATGGAATCGGAAATCCATCAATCCGTTTTCAAATTCATATGAAAGAATCGTAAAACATATATGTTTTACGAATCGTTAAGAAATCGATCGCAAACGCTATTAAAAAGTTGATTTCCGTGTATATTTCTCATGGTTTATTTTGCTTTACGTTACCAAAATGATAAGGAAAACAATCATTTTTCCTTCATACACGAAAACTGACAAATCTTGCTGGTTTGAGCTTGAGCGGTTCATAGTCTCGTAGCGTGGTAGCAGTGTCTCGAATTATTTTTTGTTGGCAGTAGCTCATTTGAGTAACCGTCATCCGTAATTGTTAGTCTCTGCATCGTTTTGAAGTTGTGAAACAATTTCGAATATTGCGATGAATTATGTCGCCCCAAAGGATATTTCAGCACAGTAGCAGTAAATGTATTCCATCTTTTCACTTTCCAAGGAAATCAGAGAATTGTAAGTACATTATTTAAGCATTGATTATTTATTGCACGTTTCAAACTATGTACTACCTAGAAATGAGTTCTTAATTGTATTTTACAGGAAAATCCTTGTCACCGTCCAATCAATTTTATGAAAGATGTTGGTTGTTCATCCGGAGCATTAAGTTTTACTATACGACCGATGTAGGGTATTTGTTGGGGGAAATCGTGTACGTAAAGTTATCCATACTGTGAAGATGGTGACAGTCTGGAGATTATCTGCAGTTTTAAGCTCAGCAAAGAAACGTAAGTGATGCTTTTTGCCTTCTTTAGTAGATATTAAATATTTAATAAGCTAATATTAATGCTTGCTTACAATTGTTGGTAAAATTCTCCATGATTTACCGTGTTATCGAGAATTTTACCCAAGTGTTTATTTACGTTACTCAAACATTTTCATTTCCTTAATTTGAATTAATTTAAGCCTTCTTAAAACTTAATACAACTGTCATTGAAAGTTGTATTTCACTCTCGTTTGTACGTATTGCAGTATCATGGGAAGTTTTTTAGTAAGAAGCAAATTTTAATTTAGTTATTCCTGTTTTATTTAGTGCAAGAAAAAGAGAAATTCCGGAACTTTAGTGTATTCGTTGAAGACTGATAGATTCTCAGACAGAATGATAGAATAATGAAGGGTTAAAGGACAAGATATGGGTTATAAGAAGAATTAACCCTGGATTGAAGATAATATTACACGATCTTAGAATCCACTTAAGGCAGTTGTTCCACAAGAGGAAGACCTTATCCACAGCAGCAAAAGTGAATAACAAAAGTGAATGAAGAATTGATTTCATTTTCAATATCACAGATCGTTTTGCTTCTCTTTGCTGTATTAAGATTTCATTCCTATTCGGTTATGTAAAACTTAATTCATTGCAATATGTATTTATTCACTAATGTATTTATGTATTAAAACAATGCATAATAATAAAAATTTCATTTACAGCATATTTTCTGGTGTATTCTTCATCCTTTTCCCTTCTTTCAGTTTACTACTAAATCAATGACTACTCGAAGGAACTATTAATTTTCTTTACGATGTGTGCGGAATTTTCATGTGCAAAATATACATCTGAGATGTAACGAAACGGCAGTATTCCTAATCCAAATATTTGAATTTGTCTAAAGCTTTGATATGTTTTATCTTTTGAAATATCTTTCAGGTACTCTTAATTTACCCCTTCAATGACTTCTAAGGAGGGTCAATTTATTACAGAAAAATTTATATTTATTGTTCTCAAAGCCTTTCAATTGGTTAATTTGGAAAATATGCAATGTGTTTTAAGTTAAGTACTTGAGTGCTCATTGGCTGCTTTCAGAGATGTCTTGAGATATAAAGACCTTGAGATGTGATTTAAACTGAGACATTGTCTGAATAAATGCTGCAATGAATCTACTGTACATAGCACCCAGTAATATGGTATGAATGTCCTATATCTTGCTTATCCTTGTCTTAATACTGAATTCAAGTAAAAGACCATTTTTATCCAAACTTTTGATAAAGGTATGAATCTTGGGTAGCATCCTGATATTTTTTCTGAAAGAAAGTATTTCACGCCAATTTATAAAAGTTTATTTTTGTATGGAAAGGAGTGATCAGAAAGTCATTTTTCATTATAAGGGGTCCAAAATTAGCTGGAATATTTTATAAATTTTAGGATACAATATTATAGAAATGTGGTGATTATGTGGTAGTAAAGTTGCAGCACCACGTGGTGACCACATTCCTGCAACTCCATCTCGCCATGTGGTGGCCACGTGGTATTACAACGTAACTGCCACCAAACGCCACGTGGTGACCACGTGGAATTGTTTGCTGGGTACAATGTTTATTGTATAGACATTGTTTTTTTCGTCTAGCCCGAAAACGTTAATAGAAATTTTATTTGTTCGCTCGAATTTAGGAATATCGGAGAGTTTGACTGGGTATCCAATACAATCCCAATCGTACCCGTTGTCGAATTCATATGTATTATATTTGTAGACTCGTTGAAGGTCTTTATGTATGTTCATTCGTTAAACTTTCTAAAATTTCCCCAATGTCATCGGCTAGCAAAACCCTAACGTTTCTCGTTTTAAATGCTCGTTCTATCGTCTTCTCCCCCCTCTCAAAGTTTGCCTTAAACACAATATTAATTTTAAGGGCAGAATTACTTAGCTCATCCCTTATCCTCGGAATTAAAAGATCGGAAGTATAATTTAGAAATGATATAAGGTCTTTATGCGCTTCACTCACCACCCAGTAGGTTTTCAGTCGACCCTTTATATCCCTGTCAATCTCAACGATCGAATGGTCACCGCCTACTTGAGGGTTCAACTGACTGTACTCCAACCTAAAATTTTTGAAATAATTGTTAAAAAATAATACTTGGGAATAACTCAAAAGTAAATAAACTGATACTTACTCAGATTTCTGTTTAAACTGTTAATACTCTACTGTATTTCTTCTTAGAGGAAATAATTCCAAACAGGAAGAATTACTCCAAAACCTTGACACGGAAGAATGTAGCAAAGTCAGACCAAGTCTTCAATGACGAAGAGTAGGAGTAAATGAGAAAGTTCCCCTCATTTAGTTCATTTAAATTATTTACCCCCACTACCGCTTCATTACAAACGTTTCTTCCTATTCAAGCATAATTTCAACGCGTTAGGGGGAGTACAAACGCTACCCCTAGTTTCCTTGCTCTAACTCGTATGGCCCTAGGTAAATTTTCTCACCAACTCATTATAAGGTATTCTTTTACATCATTTTCATGAGATTTTGTTTCGAGGAGAGCATTTGATATCGTCTTTGGTCAGCAGAAGTTACAAGTACTGCATAATCAGCGGATTCTAGGAGCGCGTGCGTGTTGAAAAATTATTACAAAAGAGAATCCCTTATTCCACTTAATCATTTCTATCGGTGAATAAGTTTATCTATAAGAGCCCGAGATCCATCATCTTTGAAACTTGCGTGAATTTTTAAAAATGAATTAATTTATTCGGAAGAACTGTTCACAAATTATCAACATAAAATGAGCGTACTATCTCTAGTAATTCAGATTTTTTTTCGTCTTTCATAATCTTGCTGATTGATAAAATGCAAAATTACTTTCAAGTATTCTAAAATTCATACCAATAAGTCCGCATACTCTTGTGAAAAAGAAAAAATATTTTAAACAGAGTAGATAAATTGACAATTTTTTGTGAATCTGAAAAGAATGAGAATCGTAAATATTTGTCAACGTCATGTCATCAGACGCATTTATTGGGTTACAAGGCTGTCGACAATTACAGAAAATGGCTCTCTTTGTGGTATGAGTTCAAGTTGTGAGGTGCCTTTCAAAACATTTTATGATTTGAAGTCATTCTAAAAGTAAACGAAATTTCTCAAGGTAAATACAGAGCTTAATTTAAATCTATTAATACTAAAAAGATATTTGACTTTCACGAAATCTGTAATGATGGAGCCAAAATACATTGAAGTAAATCTACAACTTGCCAAACGAATGATCTTGCTGGCAAATAGAGCGACCACTGGGCAACTTGGAGATACTGGTCCAAGCCCTGTCTACGTCAGACTAATTCTCCTTCGATTACTTAAATGTGATTCAGAATGCAAATTGGGCTTTCTCTTTGATCATTTAAGCTAAAATTGAATTTTCTTGGATTCGTGAATGGTCAATAATGAAGTTAAGACAATACGTGCTTTATTCAAATTATCATTTAATAAATTTAGATTTGCATAATCTTTTGGATAAGAACGCTTTTAATTGGAGAGAAGTCCAATAATAATGCAGACGATGCAATAACGCAAATGTAATGCACGAATTTAACGCAACGGCGAACTTTAAATTACTGTAACTATTTATACTCGAAAACAAATCCATATTATCCTCACTTAGCTTAGGTGAGGTTATTAACCTCACCTAAGCTAATGATATGTAGTAGATCCTGATGGATATTCCAAATAAAATGAGTTCATCCAATACCTCACGCATTGAAGATTATGACGCAAGATTACGGATCGACTCATTTGGACAATGAATGATGATTTTATAAAATTATTAGTTTGATAATCAGCATTACGGATGTTTGAAAAAGTATGGAATTGATATTCAAGGAGAGGATGTTAAATAAACAGTAATGTAAATAATTTGTAAGAATTTGAATATATTTTATAAAAGTTTTAATACTGATTAGCGACAAAAGAGTATTTGTAAAATTTTCAGTTAATTTCCACAAATCATATTTACCTTGGTCTCCTAGATTTGTCTTTGAATCCCATTTTTTTCTCAATGACTTTCTTTGTAGATAATACATATCTAACATCTTTCAAATAAAGAAAAATCATTTTCTCTATCTTCTATGCTAGATTAATTTTTTTAATCTGGCTATCGCTTCTTAAAAAAGTACTTCAGTTATTGACGCAA
Source organism: Sympetrum striolatum (assembly GCA_947579665.1). Lineage (NCBI taxonomy): Eukaryota > Metazoa > Arthropoda > Insecta > Odonata > Libellulidae > Sympetrum > Sympetrum striolatum. The sequence continues at coordinate 30,600,410 of OX388347.1, forward strand.
CTTTTCTTTTGATAATTCTTCAATACATCCATTCTGTTTACTTGTCTTTTTCATTACATCATTTTTGTGTATTTTATACAGGGAGAGTCTTATCCCTCACTTATTCTTTTTGAATAAAGTGGTATTCCCAAGAAGTATAAGCATGCTTCCGTTATATTAATTATTTACACTGCTCTCAACAGATGTGATTGCTGTAAAATATTGGAACACTACATATGTGTTGGGTTTGTAATCTAAATTCTTACTTTGGTTCATAGTTTGTCTGCTTAGTAGTGATTCATTTGTTTTGGCAGCCATCTTGGTTTCCGTGTTCTCTACTGTTTTGAACACAGGGAGAGATTACCGGCAGAAAAGTGAAGCCAAAAATAACGCAACCCGCAGAGCACTGGACACAGCACTGCACTTTTCTCCAGCTCCCCTTTAACTACATGTATTTTTGGGGTTTTATTTTCCTCTCATACGGGACTCAGGAGCTTATCTATCCTATGAAATGGACTCAGATAGTTTAAATGAACCTTTCACTTAACAATCATGTTCGATTTTTTTCTCTAAGTCCTCTTGATTCCTTTTATTATGGAAAATAAAACTCGGATGCCGATGTCGTCTGCTAAAGAAATACAGAGAACGAATCGTCTGCCAACCTCCCACACTCTATAAAAACCTCGTTGATTATTATAATGTTAATTTTATATATATTATAATGCATTAATTCGTCATAGTTTTTAATTGATCAATACCAAGTATGGCATAAAATTCCTTATTAGCCATTTACCGCAATGAAATAAAGCTACTCTATAGTACATTACAATAGCTTATCAGGGTAATTTGAGATTTTCCGCTTTTGCAACTGTTTGTTCTAATTCATAATTGGGGCTTAATGTAGTAAAAGTTGTCAAAATGACGAATTCAATAGTTGACAATAGGAATATTTCATTAACTCAGAGTTAGTGCATGGGTTTCCTCTTTCATATTTTCCAAAGTTTTCAGTTTCCCTAGGAAGAAGTTTCAAACAGTTTTTTTTTGTTTTTGGCTGGATTTTTTAAATTAATGAGAACTGGTTAATCTCAAATTCATGTTAGGGTAATTTTTTGGATGACATGTGTATATTATCCTATCTTTTTGATCATCATAGCAAGGCAAGACACTGTTGTTAGTGTTTTCTGTGAGGCTACGAGAAGTAAAGGATGGAATACACTCTATGTGCTGTTCCCATACATTGACAAAGCTCTTTTGTAGTCCTGTTCATAAATAAAAGGTTTCTTTGGTTATAAAAACCCTTTTCTTTCCTTATTCACTCCAATGTATCCTTGGGATATAACTTATATATTTATCTCATTATTACGTCTTTATGGCTTTCAAATTAACAAAATAAATTCAATGGTTTGTCAGGTATTAAATTGAAAAATAAACATTAAATAAATAATTTATTATTGTTGTTATTCTATTTCAACACTTATTTTCATTCACTGTGAGATACCAAACACTGCACTGACGAATATTATGATTCCTTAAAGTATTCCAATTAACTGTTCAAACAATTTTATTGCATTAATGATTCTTTACTCATCTTAAAAACATAAAAAATGCTGTTATGGAAAGGAGAGAAAGTGAAATTTGGGATGAAAGATGTCCACCAGAATGTCCAAATTCAAAACCATTATCACGTGTTGTTGTCAGTTGTTGACGGAAACCCTTGACTACTTTTGTTCCATCATTATCTATCACTAAATACATATCATCTTCCTTTTTATATGCCTTCCAATCCGGGGTATCAGCAGCCCTTTTGGCAGGGGCAGGGTTCCTAGCAAATGATAGATTAAATCACACATTAGAATATTAGAGTATGCTTTTTCATGGAGATACTGTGAATACCCTTTTCAAAAAGTTTCAATTACCCATTTATGACAAAATCAGCCCATATTTGCGTCAGTTGTTGCGATATTTTACTTTCTTCCTCATTCAAAGTTATTCCATCTTGTGGACTTAAATACATGAGCTCATCACCATGGAGTACTCCTGCAAGGCAAATCAAATGTGCATGAAGTCATTGTGCACTTGAATTCAGAAATGTTAGTCATATCCTAGGACCTCTAAATGAATTTTATTACTGCACTTTTACCGGCTTTTGAATCTATTAATGGCAGAAAAAGCAATAAATATGGAGGATGAGAAAGCAGGAAATATGTTTTCTGTAGCAGTTCCTTTCCAGTTAGTTTGCTTTAAACATCCATGATAAAAATATTTCCTATGCATAATATGTCTAATATGACAAGAAGAACAATTTTTATCAAAAATCAATATTTTACTTAATTTCACAATCTATTTGATAAAAAATGCTCACTATAAATGATATCCCAACTGAAGTTATATGATATATTTTTTCAGTAGATGTGATCTTTCCAAATTAGGGAGTAAGGGAAATTGATATGAGTAAAGTGGATGAGGACAGTCAATTTTACATATAACCATCTGAGAAGAGAACCCAAAATGATAGAAGAAAAGAATGGAAGATGTATGGAAGGGGAGTAAGTAGTAAGAATGCATTTCAGCCAGTAGACATGTCTAAAACACATTTGGGAAAGATTTTCTAGTAATTAATCAGCATTTTGGAATTACAATTTCATCGTATGTTTTTAGGATATGGTAAAATAGTTCCATTCAAATAGGGGTTGCCAACTCTCTTTTGACTTTTGCATGTATAGTGAAGTCTTTCACATCTTATGGCAGATTTAGGACTTTAAGGGGCTGTAAGAGGCAAATAATGTAAATCAAGTATAATGGCATATAAGATAACTTAATAATGTCTGAAGATACAATTGTATTTGGTTCAGGTTTGTATCAAAGAATATGTATGTTCTGTCACATAATTTAGACCATAAAGTCGTTAAAAGTTGTTATAACTTTATTCTTCTTATTTGATAAATTGCATTCCAAAAATTATTAAATAATTACAAATAATGGGTTATATTTACCAATAAATTTGATATTGAATGTCATATAATCTATCTGAAAATTTTTATCTGTTATTATTTGCACCTTATGAAAATTAAAAATCAGTTGTTCTGATAAAAACTTAACAAAAACTCTCCTGATGGAATAATGATCATATAGTAGTATTTAATTAAAGATAACAAAAATTATGATTGCGAACAGCTGCAATGATATTATCATTGAATACTTTGCAAAAAAAAGGAAAACCTCCTGAATCCAATAAATCTTTGTTAAAAATCTCCCAGAGTGAAAGATTTTGTAAGAGGCAATTATACGTTCTGGTTACTAATATTGGAACTTTGCTTATTCAATCCATTGTTTCTTAAATTGCTGTAATAAGGCTGTTAATTTACCTCTTGACTATTATTCTTGGAACTCATTTGAAAAGAAACATCTCAAACTCTACCTATAGATTCTAAATTTTCATTCTCTTACTAAGAGTTAATGCCAACATTCATAGTTCTTCACTAAAGAGAAATGTTATTGTAAGATTTAATTTTGAATTAGAGCTATACAAGACTATCATACATTATAACATAAAGTATTATGCTCTTCCTCAAACTATTCAGCTTATGTGTGCTGAATAGAGTGGGAGAACTGATTATACATATATATAATAATGTGTAGGTATAGTGGCAAATAAAGCCACCTCTAGATGGTAGGTGAGGTAAGCAATACCTCAAATATCTTTTCTGCTACTATTTTCACAGAAAGCTAGACAACGACTTCAAAGACGACGCTAGAAGCTAGAAACGACTTCTTGATATTATTATGATTATTATTAAAGGACTATGCATATGCCCTAGCATCCATTACCAGTAATACCACACCAACATGAGAACCATAATCAGCTTCAGAGCAGCACTTCATCAACAGGCGAATCTAATTCAGGAAAATTGAGCATTCTATGGAAAAGTTATGAAGATGAGCAGGTGAAAATGTTTTGGTCAAGTTGGTTAAAGCAAATGCATGAGCAAGTTTCTCTTGATAGGATACCTTTACTTGAAAATGAGTGAGAAATTTAAAATAAATTTAAACTTAACCTGAAACTTACCATCTCCATCAGGTTTTCCATCTATGTGATCTGTGAGATGATTTCTGGAGTAATAGTTGAATGCATAAAGGTAGCTATTATTAAATTCCGAGTTGAACTGGACCAATCTGTATATACTTCCTTTGCTCATAGATGAGCCACAAAGCTGTAATGTTTAAAATAGTTATTTTATTAGAAAATGTTTACTTACACAATGTTCTTAGAATGTTTACAGATATTATTAAACGTTTTGTGAGCATAAAAACAGCTTAGATAAAAAGATTGTTCTTTTACATATACTGTACATGGACATATCTTTCTCTGACAAGTATTTATTCATCAGCAAATTCTATGTTGTTTAAAGTATAGCCAAAATTCATTGATAGAGAACAGACTCTATTGACTTCTAAGGAATTTGCAAATGAAAATTTGATGTCCACTGAATGATACCACAAAAGACTGTAAACTTGGTCACAGCAAGGAACCAAAACTTTGAAGCTGCACAGAAAGAATTATGAACTCATGAAGTACATGGATTTTTTCTACAGCCTCCTTCAAAATATAAGTTAATTAATATATAGAATTGTCAATAATATAATTTCATGGGAAAATCTTCAATGCCTGCCTGCAAATTACAGCAATGAAATCAACATAATAAATAAATTATGCTTACATCTACCAGTCCTACATACATAGCATCTAAGTCTCCTAATTCACTTTCATTGAAATATCTCTTTGTGAGAGCATCGACTAGGACACCAGAAGTATCTGGCACATCTGAAAAGATAATTCATTATATTTAATATAGTTTTGTGTCAAAAATATGATGCCATAGTAAAATGAATTTCACTCACCATATTGTTGGCTGATAGTCCTTACTAATTCATTTTTTAAGAATGCCTTGTTTTTGTTCATTTCCTTTTTCTTCAGCAGGTCATAAATATCTAAGAACAGAGAAGAAATATGGGCATATAATTTCAATAAATCTGCTCAACATATTCCTCTTTAAAAATGTATTTTTATTCATATTAGTCTTACGAAATAAGATCTTTAATTTTTTTGTTTGATTAAAAAGTATTTCTAATGGTAATTATTGCAATCTATACAAATACATTGCATCGATAACAAAGGATGTAGCATAAACCATGAAAACAACCTATCAATTAAAAGTAGTTGTTTGGTGCTAACCTTGTTCCTGTCCATGGGCAATGATATGAATAAGACCAATGAAAAATAAAATTGATTGTTATCTTTTTGCTAAGAAATTATTTCTTTCACACATCATCAATATTACCTTGCAAATGAAAATCTTCACATTTACTGATAATATTCTACTTTTAAACTTAGCTCTATTGTTAATACTACTAGTGATGGGATATTATTCCAAGCTTTTTGAGAAAATCCCTGACGATTGATCAACATTACAATAGCATTATAAAAATGTTAATTTTTATGGTAGAGTTTTGTTTAAGAGTTGTATGAAATAAGCAAAACAGAAGGGGGAATAAATAATGTCATACTGGCGATGAGTGTAACAAATAATTTTTTTGCAGAAAACTGCAATAATATTTAGTTTTCCATGGCCCCAAGCTACAACAATTTGACAGAATTATGCCTTGAGATAATTCATACTAGAAAATGAAAACAAGGAAGTGGAAAATCTCTTGAACTATCCCCATTGTAAGTTCCTAGATCTTTTACTGAGGATAAATAGTATGGTAATATGTGAATAACTATCTTAGAGATTCGTATATTAATTGTATAATATCAACCAGGTGGTGCATGCCATTATTTAGAGCTTTCTTTGAAAGTAGATCAATGAATGAGAAATGAACTGATTATTATCACTTTTTATGTATTGCAATCTTTCCTTTCCACTTACAATATAGATGCCATGGTTCTTGAAACCATCTCTTGATGGTAGGATGGTCTGTTTGTTATAAGAAACAACATTCATGAAAGGTTTTACTTACATTCTGTAAATAGCATTCCTTCATGTTTGTTAAAACCCGCAAGGATTGGAACAATATTATATTCTTGATTTCTTAAAGCATCAAATGGATTTTGGGTAATAAATGCTGCAGTGCTCTCTGCCTGGACTGCAGGGCTCAAGAGAGTCAAATCAACTATAGGCTCCTTGAAAGTATAAAAGTCATGTTTTTAACTCATAAATAACGAATTTAACTGAAAAGAAGCATCAATTATGCTGCATCCATATAAAGATGTCAGGATTCTATGGAAATAATGAGTTGACTCATCTTTCTGATAACCTATTAAATTTATTCTATTCTATTATTAACAAAAGGTTGTACAAATGCTTATTGAAAATAAATAATGATAATAAACTGTATTGATTGTAAAAAGGAATTATAACAACTACCAAATATTTGATGGCATATAAGATGCAACTTTTTTCCTAAATTATGTCTCGAAAAAGTTCCCTGCATCTTATATGTGAAGGTTCAACCTCCACAGGTTAACTTTCAATACTGAATGCTATTTTTAGCCCAGATGGTCTATACTACCTATTTCATAATTGCATTCAATGATTGTGTTAATATTTGGCTTTTACGAAACGTGACAACTAAAAGAAACTACATTTTAAGTTATTGTGGTACCGCGCTTTCGCATGGACTATTAAAACCTTTTTTCCTTGTGTGAGGCCAACTTAATGAGGGTGCGTCTTATATGCCGTCAAATACGGTATATTATTGATTCAACTGTGGATCCATGGAAGCTATGGATGGTCACTGATTATAATAATAGGAATTATTATAGTTTTCTATTATTCAATCATTTTACTATATAAGTATTTCTCAATTATTAATTTACTGTATTTCTCTTTATAAAAAAAGTTTTGTCCAACATTTTGGTTGAAATTTTACCTGTGAGTTGCACAAATACATTAACATATTACTTAAAATTAATTGATAGCAGCTTATTCATTTTACCTATCCTTTTTATTTGTTTAAATACTTCTAATTAAATCTTTTTTAAAGCTATATGAATGCCTTAAAGAATTATAAATAAGTTTGTTTTGTCCTATAATTTTGAGTTTTTGGTTCTAATCATTAATGTTAAATTTAATTTCTGACAAAAACTCCCTTCTTCAAATAAAAATGCATGCTGTACACCATGTCTGGTATACACTGATAAATATGTTATTTTATAAGCCCAAAAATGAGCAATATAAATGAAAGAATGACTTCATCAATTCATTAGTCAGTCTGCTTACTGTGTATGAATCCACCAACTCCTGTGTAGTCCTATCTTTTAAGCAGTTTTCAATGTCATTGATATTACAGCCTGTCTGAACAGCTATTCCTCTTGCAGCTTTCATTGGATTTTCAGTAATGGCCCAGCTAGCTATTCCAGCTCCTCCGTGGGCAATGACTTGAGAAAACAAACCTAAAAATAAAGTTTGTAAATTTTGGTTAGAACCTATTTTTTCATTTCGGGCATTTCAGTACCATTTTGGTGCTGCCTTTCTGCTGTGGTACCTAACTCTGATAATTTGTTATTTATAATCAATTGTATCTTATATGAAGAAGCATAACATTTTTAGACTTGAAATCAAACACTTTACTCATTCCTAAAATCAAGATAATATGTATACCTTTATTTTACTTACTCATAAATCAGTAATCATTTTGTTTGTTGAGATATTGTCATTCAGACTTTGATACTCATACGTTATTAGCATATTTTGTGATTCAGAAGCTGTCAATTCTTTCCAATTCTTTTTAAGGAAACTGAAACTCAACTCATAATCTCAATTTAAGATGCATGTATCATTATTTACGAGTAATAAATCTCTCTGCCTATCTGTTTTGAAATTAGTTATACATTATAAATTTCAGCATATTTATTCATTAACTTGAGTTTCATATGTCAATGCTTTAGTAACTGATGGATAAGTAAGATGACTGATTATATTAATGTACATATTTTCTTGAAACCAGTACCTTTTTGAGTTATTTAAGTTAAAATTAATTTTTCACCATCTTTTCTTAAGCATATATCTCCAAATGATTCATCAAAGATTTCCTTTGTGTCTCAAAAATAAACATAGTGAAATATAATTCGCATAATCTTGGTTGTCTTTCCAGAGAAAAAGACAAGGATTTTATGCAAGCATCTGCTTCACTCACTTCTGCAGTAGTTATTTTTGGAATATTTTTTCTATCTCAGGCATAATCGTATAGATTCAACCATCCCAATGAAGATGTTGAGATTTAATGAATGAATTTGTTACTAAGATTTAAATGGCACTAGGAGGAACTAGGAATTCCAGAAAAATCAGTATTCCTTAAATTATAATTTTCAATGGCTACAGGGCTTAAAAGAAGTGTCAGCACATTGTTTTTGTCGCTTGAAAGCATTACCTGTGGAGACTGGGGAGAACATGTGTAGAGAAGCAAATGCAGCGCCTGTGCTATGCCCTGCAATGGTCACCTTATCTGGATCCCCATTGAAGCTAGCAATGTTATCCTGTACCCACTTCAGTGCAAGGTTTTGGTCAAACAATGCTGCATTCCCAGGTATATAATCTGTTCCAAGACTCAGTAAACCTGTATAGAGTAAAAGTATAGAATGATCATGTTTATTTTTTTTGATTCAGTGGTAATTATTAATTTAAAGTTTGAGTGAGAGAAAAGAATGCATGAGCATAGTGGTGGTGGCTATTTGAAAATATAAAAAACAGCTGTTTGATAGCAAAGTCAACAGAAAGTCAATATCTACCCAATCTCGAAAAACAAATTGCTTATATCTCAACAACAAAAAACTTAACTCTTTGAAAAATTATTTTGTTAAGCTTTTTCTAATTTTGTGACAAATTTATTTCCTGTTATCTCACTTTTTAAAATTGTTACACAAAGTACTTCAAATGAAGGTACAACCTAAATGCTATGGACATCATTTAGAGAATGGAGAACAATGGAATTCTGAATCAAGTACTGGAAGTGAAGGTACAAGGGAAAAGAGGAATAGATAGGTCAAGAATAACATGGGAGGATAGAAGAATAATATGGGATAGAAGGAATAGGAAGTCTATGAAGTAAGACACTGGGAGAGATAATAAAAATTATGAGAAATCGGGAAGAATGTAGGAAATAGATTAAAGATGATGGGGCCTGGGCAACATATCTGATGCTGAGAGGTAAAAAAGAATGAGGAAAAAGAAGAATGAGGTAAGATCGACTGTCCTTTAGTTATTTTGCCCTCAAAATATCTGTCAGTATCCTGCTTATCTAATGCACTGTCTTGGTAGCTTCTCGAAAAGGCATTGCCTAAGAAAAGAGTGGACAAATAAAATCCTTGGTAACAAGCTTGTAACCTTAAAAAATCAATTTTAGAAAAGATGTTCCATCCTTGAAGTCTTTGGTTGAGAAGATCAGATGGAATATAACATATCTTTTTATTAAGGACCTCTCTGTCTTTATTTGTAAATCTATCTCTTCCTTTGTATGCTTGGTGAAGTTATATAAGATAATGGCATTAGAGAAATGTTTTAAAAGAGAAGATATTAGAGTTTTTGGTAAATATTATCTTGATACAATGAAGAAGCTCATTCTTTTGTTTAACTGCCAAGCTATAAATGTAACATTCTTATTCATATAATCACTAGTCATTTTAAATCTGACCTTGGAGGCACTCCCAAGTATTTAGGAATTCTTTATATTCTGATCTTCTCTTGGCGACATTTCCCCAAAGTACTTGATGAGATCTATGTTCCATTAGTCCTATTGTATTCTTCTTTGTCCCTTTACATCTCATGGTCTACAGTTCAGAACTGTTGATGTCCATCAGTAGTTGTTTCTTTTCATCAGTTTACATCCATTTCAGTGATCTCATTTTATCTGTAATGAGTTTCACTTCCATAGTTCTAGTGGTCAAATGTAATGACTGCAGACTTTCCTCTTCAAGAACATTGGTGTATTTGGTCTTGGAACAGGTAATTTTCTTCCATAAACACACTAAACCAAAGGATTAAATTTGGCTAAAACTGTTTCCATCTAATCTAAAAAGCTTCTGGTATTCTATCTATACACCCTGCTTTTTTCTTCTTTACCAGTTTAATTAATTGTTAAGTTAAATTCTGGGAAAAGGAGGAAGATCTCAAGAGTTTTGACTCTAGAATCTATATCAAGCAAATTCTGCAAACTCTTGGAATTGGCTTTTGGAAATATGGTCTTGGTTTTATATTCATAAAAATTTCTGATTCAGACCCAGTAATGGTTTCCACACGAAATTATGAACGTCTGTGTAAAGGAATAGCATAAGATGAAAACGTCTAATTTTAGTTTATATTCGTATGTCATTTAGAATTAAAATATCCTTTGTTTACCTAGAACTCCCAGACGAAATTGAGGCACGACTAATACAATATCATGGTCTAGAAGATAGTTTGGCCTTATGGAAGCAGAATTGCCAATAGCGAAACCACCTCCATGGAAGAACACCAACACAGGTAATTTCTTATCACCAGCTTTTACCTGCAAAAATAAGAAATTTTTATGAAACACAGATATGTTTAATTTAGTTCTCATCAGCATTTGACTCCCGTTTAATTAGTAGTTTACATGAGACATTTTTTCACAATCCTTAACTCTATACACACAATAAAATTTGAACTATCCGCCTATGAAAATACTTACACTTCATCTAAGTATTGGAACATCTAATCTATTAGAGAATTACAATATCTGCTTATAAAAATAAATAAATATGAGGGATTTCATTCACATTACTTCCTTTTCAGCTCAAGGGTATTCTTTCGAGAATCAGGAGGAATATTTCAAAACTTACCATAAAAACGTATTCATGAGACTACCATACTGAGGACTATGACTAATTGAGTGTCGAAACGAAATTATTTCCGGAATTTATACATATTAAATTCTTTTAGGTAGAATCGCGATTGAAAAGCATTTTAGCTAATAATTCTTCTATTAAGAGGTAAGCAAAACTAGGAATATGTGATGTAATTACGATGAAAGTGTACTTGTATAAATATAAACTATAGTTTAATAGTAAAAAATTACAATATCCTATACAAAATGCCTAACACTCGTATCAGGTTGTCGTTCTATTTGACTATTTGGGTATGATCCTCACTCCGAAATAATAGATACCCGGCAGGCACGTAGCCAAGGGGGGGCGAAGGGGGCGGTAGCCCCCCCCAAGACTCAGACAATATTATGTTTTTACCTCAATTTCAACGTTCACATGCTATTATTTCGAGCCCCTCGCCCCCCAAGGGAAAATTCCTTGCTACGTGCCTGATACCCGCTGTCCGTTAGTCCGTCTGCTGCTTCCACTGGATGCTGGAGGACACTGGAGCCACCTTTCGGTGTGCGGCAGCGGGTTCACCAACCATGACTCAACTTTCCTAATTGATAACCTTCTCGTATTGTTCGTGGATAAATGAAACTTCAATGCGTTCTAGCTTATATTTCCCTAACCTTCCTCGCAGTATCTGAATGGCCTACATACCAGGGAGGTTTCATAATATCGGCTACATCTTCTCAGAACGTATTTTCTCTGAGTTTATTGAGTAAATTGAGTCTTTATTTAAATCTTCCATCTTTCTAAAGATTGCCATCTTGCATCCCAATGCATATTGGCAACTTAGTCGGATGAAATGTTTACGAAGCCTATAGCCTTCTGCACCACTTTTTAAAATTCACGAATACGAAATATTTCAGCAGGGTCCCATGCACTACATGCATACTTTTGGGGAGGTATAACGTTAAGTAAGAGCGCTCCCGGACTTGTTCTTCTCTCCTACCGACTATTCTCTCGAGCAAGCTGAGGTTTTTAATTACTCGTTCGCAAATATTACGGATACCCTCTGTAACGTTAGTTCAAAATATTTCACCGATTCTGCTGTTACAAAGCTTTTCCCGTGGAGGCTGCGAGGAATACATCTTATTTATGTCACGTTAACGCATCAAATTCTTGCATCATTACTCTCATAATTCCATTAGTTTAATTAATATTTGTACTACGCGAAAATCAGCATATATTTATCGATATTATTAGGATTATTTTTACTTAATTACTGTTGTATAAGATTTTAGCGTAGATTATCACTTAAATTATAATAGTACAATAATCTCAGTTTATATTAATTGTCTTCTATATTTCGAAAACATCTGCAAAAGCTGTCTATTTTCCGCCTACTCTTCTCCTTATTTATTTTTAGGTAAATGGCATCCGTAATTAGTCCATTACCAAGCAAACCTGATGCCACTTCATTCTTGGACGGGACTAATAAATAGACATTAATTAATACAACTTGTAATACACTTGTTTGTATCAATTTCCACCTAATATGTTTTTGCGTTTTTTTCGCTCCCCTTCTTGTGCGAACGTTTACCCGCACAGTAGGCTTTTCACCGAAAGCCTTCAGCCTATATCTATTGTTCACATATTATTTATATCGTACATACGTATAAAAAGATATGCATCTTCAAAGGTTAGGCGTAAGAGAGGCTCACATGGGTCTAACATCACCAAATAAAGAGTTATTATTATTATTATTATTATTATTTTTTTTTTTCCAATTCGGGTGAAGGTAACGGCGCTATAGGCATGAATCACCGTTTAAATCTTGAAATATTCCCAATAGTAACATATTTTTATTATTGTTTCGACGAAAAACTTATTCTTTTGCAATTAACTTCCAACTAATTGCCGTTGAGACATTCTTTATCTTTTCTGCTAACATTGGTTTATATGAGCATGTAGGTTGGATAGGTATAGTACTAAATACCCGCAAGATCTTAGTGAAAAGGGCAGATTGAGATTTCAAATCCCCCTCAAGAACAGATAATAGCAACCATGGTAGAAGATGGCCTTCCTATAGAAAAGTGGTAGATATTCTCACCCTAAGAAAGGGGAAAAACCAACAATAAAACTTCGGTTTCCATCTCAGCTTCCTATTGCTGATTTTAGAGAAAAAAACGGTGCTGCATCCTTTCATATTTCCTCTTTTAATTCTTTAAGAATCGACCTGTCAGTCTGTTAGTCTGCCTTGAATGAGAGTCATAGGTAATTCCTGGGTAAAACATGGAACGATATATTGTAGGTGGCTTGTCGATCGGTTAAAGGCAATTACATTGACTACGTGCCGTTTCTAGCCGTTCGATATGCATGTATTCTGTACTAGTTTTAAGGCAAATATATTTATTACAACATACAATCATATCCAACGCAATAATACAAGAGAACCAAGCATCATTTGGAGCATGAAAATAAATTTCATAGACAATTGTAAAAGACATGATTCATCCCCACTCTTAAGATACCGAAAAATACAGCAGCAAGATTAAATATTTGAGTACTTGGAGAATTGTGGGCAATAACTTTGCGAAACGCTTCCTGTCTAAAAAGATAGATTTTCTGTAAGGATTTTTCTCTTTAGCCAAACTATCAATTTAACCTCTTAGTTTAAAGAAAGCACTTTAGAGATATGACTTTTCAATAACGTATGCTATAAATCCAAGGAAATTCTACAGAAAAAAATACGATATGCAGGATATTACATTTGTATCTCTTGTTTGCCTAGCTCCAATTTTCATACGTCAATATTGCATAAACAAAGATCTAGTTAGGGCAATGTCCGGATATATGCCAAGTGTTTAAGAGCAAAGAATATATTTTTACAGTCTCAAACAAGTCGATGTCACGTACGTTTGGTATTTACCTTGTTAATAGTTACCGCCAGCATCTGACATTCATACAAGCTACCACTGGTAGTGCAGTGATTGAACATTAATCCAGAAAACGGAGAACTTTAGTACGAGAATCACGTTGATATTTATCTCCTTATCAATCCCTGGGATATGTGGCACACTCCTAAACAAGCAAGGTTTAAATAATTCTCCTTGTTTCCTCATTAGTTTCACTTACAGATCTCGTGTGCACGTCAAGGTGTAAGCAATCGTAGGATGTTTTCTTTACTCCAGCTGTTCCATTCGGTGTGAACTGAGTAGTAAACGTCTCTGGCTGTGGACATGCTGGGCCGATTGATTGGCAGTCCAAAGGTTCAGTCCATGCCGGGTGAGGAACGGGTTTCTAGAGGAAAGAAAAATCATTCAAGGATTAAATGCAATGCAATGTCATACGTGGCTAAATTAGTGGGATAGAGATTGCAGTGGAGAATATGGGAATCCGAATTTTACATCAGGCACCCATTTAAAATATAATGACAATTTTATAATAATGGTGGTGTGTACTATGCAATTCGACTCTATATCATATCATTCCTTTGACAGAATCTGCAGTTCTCCATTTTATCGCAAAAGCCATTTCTTACGAATGCGTTACAATGGACGAAAGGGTTACGTTAAGATATGGGTGAGGTAAAAATGAATGCAAAAATGATTAAGAAAAGGGGAAATCGTTATGCTGAATGGTGCTACTGAATAGTGTTAAGCGATTATCAAACACTTAGCTAGAATAAATCTTTCAAACTAAAATTCATCATCTTAAACCATTCACTGGGACTTAATTTTTGTACGTTCCTCTTGCCGTTTTCCGGTAGAGAATTCCTAAAATATGTCATATGGAGCGACCCTTAAAAGTACTTTCGTAAAAACAAAAAATTGCTCTCCGCAATAGCTTCGAGGGTAAGTGTCCATAAGGTGGTTTTCCATCCAGTATGTTTCCACCAAATTGCTGCTTTTCCCTCCAAAACGTCTTCTTGTTTGCACGACAGCAAATTAAGTTAAGATCAATCTTTAGAATTTGTTGATGTTTGACCCAGTGGAAATTTTACCAACGATATATTTAAAGAAGAGTAATTCTACCTGATATAGTTCGTAAGAGAAGCTAATATCGTAAGAATTATTTGGGCCAGTTTTTTTCTTGTAGAATTGTCGTGGGTTTTAGTATGAGAAATAGTAATTGTAAGGGCACTGTCATCGCTAACTATATCCTCCTACCGATTTTTCAACTATAACACCAATGAAACATAGTTTCTTCGCTGTGCGACATCATGAGGTCCTGAACCCACCGATAATCTCAGTTGCACGTGTTCAGTACCTGATGATGTCACACATCGAAGAAATTGTTTATTAAAGATAGTGTTGGATGCACTACAGATCTATCATTCATGTTATAATAAAGGTATTCTACGAGGTCGCGCCTGAGATAACTTGTTTTTTATCATCTATCCCGCTTGATAGAGATTTTGCACAATATTTCCTTTCACCTTTCTTAAATCGCACGTTAATTCGCAATGCAGAATGAAAATTTTTTCGTACATTTCCACAGAAATTTTATTTTGTGACCGGTTTCATAAGCGAGCTTACATCTTCAGGCCTGGCTTTCCACGAAGTCACGCCTTCTCATATCGATTATATTAATTCACAATGGTCAAAGGGATTGTGAACTGGCATGTTATTCTATTAGTTTAAATGCAAAGTTATTGTAATTTAAAATTGTTATCACTGATGAAATTAATTATTCTGATCATTATCTCAACTTAAATGTTGGATAAATCTGGTTCAATATATTTTCGTCTCACACGGAAAATTATTGAAACAAATATGGCCGTATAAGCACATGAATGATTTTTCTTTGACCAGCTTGAGGCCTACCCTCCAATCACAAATTATTTGCATAAATTATGTGCTCCACGCTCTATATCCTCAAAAATTAAGCGACGTTCAAAGAAGGCACACAAATAAGATAATTTCGCTCAGAACCTCCATCTGTTGTAAGGATTTTTTCTCATTGTGCGTTCTGTGAAATGTGGTGCTACAGGCGGATACTAAACACATCATTGGTGGAAAGAGGGGAAAATGCGGAAGTGCTACAAATACTAAACAAAAAAAGTAATTTTGAAAACGATCGAAATTAGATATCAATATTTTGTTCATGTCACGATAGATGTGAGGTACAAAATTTAAAAAATACAACGGAAAATTTCGAGGAAAAATAGAAGGGAAGTGGAATAGTGGTAAAAGAAGAATTTCCGGGGTGGAAAATTTACCTAAGTGATTTAACTGCAGCAGCAGTGAACTCGATCTTGATCAGTAGTGTAACAACATACGAGATTAAGTAGGAGAGAGGCCCACACAGGCCCAATCTTCCATAGAAAGCTGTGAATCAACGCCCTGATAGTGAGATTGCTTATTTTGCGTTATCGTATGAATTAAAAATATTATTTCTACTATTAAATATGTATTACACCGAGTCAAGACCGATACTATCGACTGCACTATTCACTGAGGTCAACACATCGAAGGATTTATAACGTACGTAACTCCGTTGCACCCATAATCCTCATCGTGGGTAATTTCCTATTTGCTTCGTTTGAATTCAGCTCTAACAAGATGGCGATCATGAGGAAGTTCAATAGTTTTGGAGGAAGCTAATCACCTTGAAGCGATTGTCCCCCGTCGGTGGCAAAGCATACGGAATGGCGTAGAACGAGTAAATAGTGTTTCCTGCAGCGGATTTAGTGGTCGTTCCTTTCACGTCTCCCAAATCCGGGATTTGTACAACATCTCCCGCAGCCAAAAAGGCCAGCAGGAGTAGCTGGAAGATTGTCCACATTACTCGAAACATCTTAAGAGATGACTGGATTCTGAAAGGTAGTTAGTTCTCTTATTTATCTCCAGAGAGGGCTTATCTAATGAGAGAACCGTCCTGCATCCAATGGAAGTGTTTCAGCGGAAGGGAGTCGGAGGATCTCGCGCTGATAACAGGAAACGAAACGGAAGATGCTTTACCATTTATTCGATTGCGAACTCGCGTTCGTATCTAATTGATGACGATTCACGACCCGCGTGATGAATCAGCACGAAAATTATTATCCATTCCGATACGATTTCCATTAATTCTGTGAACATCTGTTTCTTATATGGTTCCCGATTCCGATTTATAGAATGATTAGAATTTCGCTGCTAATTTTATCTTATGAAGTTCACTGCTAATTCTTTCCGTTGAAGTTTGCTGTTGAATTTCTTCGTTGAATTCATCTAAATCTACATCTACATTAATATTTAATACCCTACGAACCGCCTTTCGGCGTGTGGCAGGGGGTGTATACACCAGTTGATCTAAACTACTTCATTACTCGGTTATTGTCGCGTATTGTTCGCGGAAAGAACGCATTTTTAAAACGATTTGCTCTAGCACCTATTTCCCTTAACTTAATTCAATTATCGGATCGACCGAGATAGCAGGTGGGGTTGCATGATACCGGTTGTATCTTCCGCAAGTGTAGTTTCCCTGAATTTATTAAGCAATCGCAGCCTAGCTTCCAATCTCCATACCTTTCAATTTCACTATAAAATTAAATTAAAAATACAATTAATTTCTGTCCAGCAAACTATGAAAGGTCCGCTAAAACATTGGATAAAAAACAGCCGATCTCAAGATAAAACACGCCGGTGCCTCGCCTTATTGCACTAACCCGTCACCAAATAGATATCTAATTGCGAGACCGTTGAATTTAAGGATATAATTTTAAATATGTCAGAAAATATACACGAGCGTTCAATCATTTAACATCATCCTTGATTTTTAGAAGCGAGCACAACTGTTCGCGGGGTGGGTGGTCTCTTTAACGGGAATGAAATGTTACTTTTTAATATGTTGAGGGTGAAGTATGTCTTCGTTGTGAGCACCTCGTTAAAGGGGTTGGTTTCCACCATCTCTCGTTTTGGCTCCTATCCTTGCATTGGCGAGATCCGTTTTTACATATTGACATTCACCCTTAGTCAATAGCCACATAATTTTGTAGACGAATAGAATAAGAAGGATCGTTACAGAAGAGAGGACTTCGCCAAAGGACTGATTGACACGATTTTAAGGCTTTGTCTCACTTTTGGGTACTCTATCCTCCATTAGTAAAATTATGAGGAATTTATTATATCCCATTGCAAATAATTCTTCATCAGGTGGTCAAAATTTTTCAGAGTTATCTTTATCATGCGATAAATACACTTAGAAATATTTTAGTGATCCTCTCTTTTTAGAGGCTTTCGTGGAATCTGATTCGTTCAGTGTTTTGAAATCTCAATCTACGGTAATTTAAAGGTTGAAATATTTGGCGTATGCTGTAGCAGATTTTTTGATGGACTGGGTTCAACTTGCTATATTGTAGTATATTGCTAATTAATATTGCTAAAAATGCTTCGACAGCTTAGGTCATTTCGCACATTGTCTCCCACCTGTAATCGAACCCGGGACCATTGACAGTCCATGTGACTATCCGGGAGCCCCACTTGATATGTTTTATGCGCCTTTGTGTAAAATACATTGTCTACAAGATTTAAAAACAAAATAGGGTAAAATGTAAGTGAATATTTTTTATAAACTGATTTCCTATTGAGAGAATGAGATATCGGGTAGCCGTTTAACTCTTTCCGGAAACGACTCAGGGAAGGTCCCAAGTCAGTATACTTGGCCTGACATCGTTGGAAAATCATTTTAGTTAAGAATGATCTGGTGCTTTCCCGGCGAATCGTATGAATGTAGTTTTTTCGGATGGAAACCCGAGAAAACTACATTCATTTTAGTTAAATTATTATTCAGTATACACATATAGATAATTTTTTCAATGTATATGTACATTATTGATAATTTAATATTATTTTGGCAATCCAACATTCAGCTGGCACACTTTTTGCGGAACCATCCCGGAATTTTAATCTTCAGTATCATATCTATTCCTTTATCATTGTTACTGCTCACAAAAGATTCGCTTAAAAGCTTTAAGGGGTTCCTCCCTCAGCTAATAGCGGACCTTCCTTTCCCATACACACTTATCTCTTGGTGGAAAGTTTGCTATTTAGGACTTCCGAAGAATATTTATTAATTTTCAAGCTTAATTGTTGTGATTTTGGTTGCTTATTGTGATATTTTTTAAAGTGTATTACAGGAATATAGTACTGTATGTATGAAACATGGTGATATTAATATGCATTATTGTTATATGGGTACGTATGTATTTCTTACAGTATTAAGTTTAATTATATTCATTGGCTATTAAATTATGGCGTAGTTTAAGGTTATTAAGAATGTTACTATTAAAAAGTATACATTCTCATGGTAATAAAATTCAGCTCAAACCAACGGCGAACAAAAAGCAGGATTTTGTGTTTTCTCTTTCCTTGATCGTCTTCCTTCTCTTATCATTCATTTGTCCTAATTGGTTCTCTTGGATGTACCTATTACAATGCGAGGATTTTGGAAATAGATATTTCTGAATGATAGAGATACATGGTGAGCAGGGGTTTATGAAGTAATGTAATTTATCGTATATGGAAGTGATTAGAAATAAAATTACCTCTATCACTTAAAAGTTATATTTTTGAATGGCAACCTACTAAATTTGCTTAAAATTAGCAAAAAATGTTTTATTTCTTCTTCAATCTATTAACTCATGCTAAACGTAGATTCTCAACGAAAACCGTGATAACAAGTATAGTTCTTTTACGTTCTCAACGTATTATATCCGTATTTTCCCACTTATCTTAGATACCTTTGAACTTAGCAAAGGTTCTGGATGAGGAGTTTAGAAAACACTGATTTTTAATGTTTGATTCTTCTTCGCATTTTACTGCTTTGAAAGTGCAGTTTTGAGCTCTAATTATGATATTCTTTATGGAATTTTGCCCATTCACAAAGTTCGTAGAAAGTATTCACATGCCTGCTACAAATAAAAAAAATATTGAGAAATTCAAAGAAAATCCACACCGCAAACACACTCATGCTGAAAACCTTTTCTAATATTGACCTCCCCGCTTGGAATTTTCCCAATATTTGCATACCTAGTTTCTTCACTCGAAATAAAATAAGTGAGCAAGCACAGGCGCTTACGTTAGGGCAGCAAGAAGTCTTGTACCCATGGCTTCTTGGTAAGTTTCATGCAAATCGGTGTCCCGAACGTCCGACTTTCCCCTTGTCAGTTTCTTCGGCCAAAGTTATCCGCTTTCCTCACCCCTCTAACAATAAGAGGTTCTCGCCATTCGCGATTTCTTTCTCAACTGCCCAAGTAGGTCAGGCATTGCAAAGGCTCCACCTGCAAGCCATCTGTGACCTCACGAATTTCGTGCGGTGTCCTCCGCTATTTCTCCCGCGGGCGAAAACTAGCTTCCGGCGGTATCGGGCTGGGAAGGAAGATCCAAATGCGATTAATCAGCTCCAAGTTGGCTGAAGGTTTATAGGGACTAACTAAAGCTCCATTAGCATTTGTCCACCGCGGAATATTTATCTCGACTCCCTAGGAATGTTGCGGTGGTAGGATTCCCTAATAACGTTCTCGTTATGGTCTGTTGTTAGATGGCGGTAGCAAATTTTATCCTTTGAAGGGTGAATCGGAATCAAGGGCACCTTAATATGTTTGGTCAGTCTGCTGGATTAACTTTCTAAGCCTTCAGAGTGAGGAGAATTAGGGTAATGGTAATACCATCTGAGTAGATGAATGAGATATTTTTGGGGACTATAGCGTTCCGTAATTTATGAATTACCGTATATACTTGTTCAGAAGCCCACAGCACATTTTTATGCTGAAAAATCTCTCCTCGGTTTATACATGACTGAGGGTTTCACTTGCATGTTCTACGGTGGAAATAGTCTGCCGTAGTCGGAAATCTACTTGTAGCAACCTCACTTGCTCAATTAACAATTCTTTGTCAATTTACTTCGCAGTAGCGTGCCGTTGGTCGATAGTTGTTGGATTGAAAACAATCATGTTTGATCGGATGTTCTGATCGGGCGAGGTCGGGTATCATCGCATTTCCTACCCTAGGCTTATACTCGAGTCAATTAGTTTTCCCTTTTTATTGTGATTAAATTAGGTGCCATGGCTTATATTCGCGTGGGCATACACTATAGTATATATGGAAATTAAAAGATTTATGTATGAAAGGACCATGAAATCTGATGATTCATGGAAAATTAGAGAATTATATTTATCGAGTCGAATCAAAGTTGAATCATTTGCTCTTTAAGGAGGTGTGTGAGATCTTCAGAAGTTTTGATCCCAACATCGGATGTGGTCTTCCCACAGGGTTTTACTATTTTATATTATATAGATCTAGGATAAAGATTATGGCAATCATTAACGCTAAAAACCTCCATGTTTGGAAATCATTTTATCGTACCACAAAATATTGTAACATAACGAACACGGTTTCGTAGCTACGTCGTAAAAATCAGAAATAACGGTTTAAAAAAATCATTTGTTTTTAATCTGTTTGTTACTCGACAATGTGCCTTTTCTACGATAGAAAATTATGATCATTATGTTGTAATATTTTGTGGTTTCGTAAAATGTGTTTCAAATATGGTTAATTTTTCAAATTCTCTCCATTCTGAGCTTCCTATTGCTATATATCCTCAAATTTACGATGATTTATCTGTTCCATTATCCCTAGGTCGTCTTAGTCCTTTCACATTTCTAGTGTGTGCATAATACAACGAGAAAGCTTATCGAAAGGCATGGTTTGTAAATATTAAATCACGGCGCTAATGAAAATTTGAGTCGTTTCGGGACTCGGGCAACACTGAGGTATAAATTTTGGTCAAAAATTCTAAGTAATTAAGAAACAAGAATATGTGAGAGAATGGTCTTGAAAGTCGTACTAGGAAGTTAGATACTATGTAAAAGGGACAGTTTCTGTTAGTATGGATACAAAACAAGAGTCCTCAGGAAGGAGAAAAAGTATATATATCCTTTGAGATTTTGTTGCGGTACAATATAAATAAAGCACTCTGTGTGGAAACAAAACAAACGACAAAGTGATGGAGATAGGTGAAGTAAATTGGGTTTAAGTTGAAGAAAGAAAAGCATTTAAATAAAAGTCAGAGCCGTAAGAAAATGAAGATGTTGGATGATATGGTGCGTAGTATTAGCTTCTCAGAAATTAAGGAAGGGATAGTTATATGAGATATTTTTGGCTACTATCCAGAATTAGAATCTTCTAACAGGAATTATAAAAAGGAAGGGCTTGGTGATAAAATTGAAAAATATCGAAAATCTGAAATGCTAGTGTAACCATAGTCACAGTTTCTTTCTATATCTTTCTTGGAACTCTTGGTTAAGTTCGCTGAAAAAGCTGATGCTCTTTTCATGTTATCTTAATCCTCAACTAATCGATGATGGATTACCTCTGTATCTTTATGGCTGCCCATTTGCTCATCAATTGAAAAGCGGCTTGATTATACGAGTAGATATAACTTTTGGGCAATAAGAAAATGCAGTATGTGCTAAAAAAAGCATCGTATAGTATAAATTTGAACTGATGGTTTTGAAAACCATTTCTTGACATAAAACAGGGGAAAAACGAAATAGAACGAACGATTTTTGCGTAAATAAGTAAAACTATTTCTCCACATATGGTACGGGAAAACGACAATGAACACAAACGTTTGTAGCTCTATATATTAAAGAGTGATTAATTTTAGATTGCCTGTCCCTCTCTACCACAACGCAATAAAAAGACTATTGTAAACGTGGCTCATAAACACAATGAAAACGTTAGTTTGCTTCAGCGCCCACGAGGAAGAGATATAGAATACTAGCAGTACCTCTTCATTGCGCATAATGCTATCTGACAGAGATAAGGTTATTTCGATCTATTTATTGTTTCATGTGATACTTCGCTGGCGTTGAAGTGCAAGATAAAATTGTAATGAATATATTTGTTTCGAAACTAGCGAAAATGATTATTCAGCAATAGGTTTTAATTAGAAATTTTTACGTTAATGATTCTGCAAAAGTGTCCGATTTCACAGAGATTTAACTATGAAAGATAATCATATAATTTTTTCAGGAATTTTTCAATGGAGTTGAAATATCGCAAACATAATCTATTTGAACTCAGACATGTTGAGTATGTTTGTGAGGTAGGACTATTCGAGAGTTTTATTATTTTGTGCTTAGTATTTCTCAATTATTCGTGCCTTATTATAAACAACTTACTTTTCGTATGATATTACAACTTTGTTGAATAGAATTCTTAAAGAGAAAATTTAAGACATATTTTTGATAGAAACTTGGAGCAACCAGTTTATTTAATAGTGCTCGAACAAGCCTTCTCAAAAGAATTCATTAGAAAACTAAAAGTGACCGGTTTCAGCATGGCTAATCTTATGGCTTAACAGATAGTGAGAATCGATTAATGATAAACAATAGCTTATACAATATACGTGACTTAGGGATAAAGATATAAATACTACCACTCAATTTGTCAAGCAAACTCCATCTTATAATGTTTTGATTATATAAGTCATGCTTTTAAATTACTTTAGGCTCGTCTCGAAAATCTTTAGTCTTGTAACGGATATCCAAATAAGCTGATTAATTGAACGATTTGCTGAAAACAATACAATCATCGACGAACATCAAGCCTATTAAAATTTCAGTTTCAATATTTTTGATCTTATGAGTTCATGTGAACATTAGTCTTCAGGTTGTTTTCGCAATGCAGGATCTGATGCTGATGCTGTGCTGATGCTGATGCTGATGTTTACAGAGGTTTACATAATAAAAATTATTTGATAGTGAGTTTAATTTAGAAGTCTGAAAGTTGTGATTCAAGTTTATAAAATAGCTGCGAGAGCTAACACGTAGTTCTATCATTCAATTCATAATAAAAGGAACATAAAATTCTCTCTATATGCTACTTATTATATATTTAGGAGTCCTCGCGATGTATTTAGAGGATAACACGGATTGTAGGTCTAGAGAGATAAACAATTAGGGTCTATGTTTAAAAGAGTTCATCCTATAATTCCTCGATATACTCAACGAATAATCTTGAATACATCTTATAATATTGTAGGAGGAAGGTAATACTATAAGTACTAGAAGCTCAAAGTAAAATAACAAACGAGCCCTACGATTTTATTGATCGAAATTCTTCAAATTAAACTCTCATCAACTGAATGATCTATGGTAAGGAAATAAATTGGAGTGCGGCATTACCGGAAACGACGTAAAAGCCCATAGGTCAGTGATCGGGGCCCTTTCGTTGTTTCAGAAATAGGCAGTAATGTAGTTAGGAGCATTGACAAGGCTTTTGGAGATTTCTGAAACCTTTAAAGGTGATCTATGGCGAAGACTATGTCCTAAAAAATGTAGCAAAGCTAAAGAAAAACTTGAAGCGAGATTTATCATTTGTTTGACGGCTGCTAAGGTCGCAGAACACATGTTTGATTGCAGCGGTTAGATTTAGAACTTTCTCATAAACTCTACTTTGAAAGGTATAAAGTAGGATCTGTATACCTCTGGTCGAATTTTAAACATCTCCTAAATGCTTAATTCATCAAAAAACGCACAAAGAGTTTGCTAGTAAAAGTCTGCATTGTGTTGCTTTGTCGCCAATATGAAGTTACTGAGTTAGCTCGGAGGAACTGTGGCAAAAGTAAATGAATCGATTTTTTCTCTATCCTTTAACAAAAGACTAATGAAAAATATTTCATTCATCCAGATGTGGTCATATGAACGTATAGATGTATCATCCAAGATGTATTCTTATGTAACGTTGGTATATATTTTGCAAGTTCCTCATAATCGGATGTAAATATAGCAAAATATTCTTTTCATAAGTCTTATATGAAAAAAATAAGATTTCAATGTTTTCATTTGTAAGGATATGGAAGATCTTCTTGAACATTTTACTTAGAAATGTTTTCAGTAACAAAACAAGGGCGAAAAGCTCGATAAAAATATTTATGCAAAACCCATATCTTTCCAAAATTTCCTCGTTTTTTAATCGTACTTGAATCTATAAAACATAGAAATAGATCGCCAATCAAATTCGGCTTTAGATTTTCAGGCATTTTTCAATTCGAGAAAGATATGCCTGAAATATGATCATTGCCAATTTTACA
Organism: Sympetrum striolatum; assembly: GCA_947579665.1. Taxonomy (NCBI): domain Eukaryota; kingdom Metazoa; phylum Arthropoda; class Insecta; order Odonata; family Libellulidae; genus Sympetrum; species Sympetrum striolatum. Next base: position 30,625,296 of record OX388347.1, read on the forward strand.
TATTTTTCATGGCTTTTCATAGAAATAACATGCCTAACGCCTTGGTTGGGATATAATTCAAACCATATGAGTGATTATTTAATTAAAAAACGAAGGATATAATCCTAACCTCTATAAGAAGTTAATGGGATACCGTGAAACACTGAAGATCAAGAAATTTGTCCATGCTATTAGGGAAATCCGGGTTGGTAAACGTGAAAGATTAGTTTTCCTAGTTTATTCATGCAAATCTTTCGAAAAAACTCTGGACGTCCCATAAAATTGATGATGTGGTGTTTTTCAAATGCTGAGCAAGTCTTTTCTCTTTCTTTTACTCCTACTCTTTTGCGTTGCTCGCTCGAAAGGGTAAATATATTCTCAATTTTCTAACACGAGAGATTGATAGTGTATTATACTCCACTTTCGCACGATGTGAAAGATTAAGGGAGTCGTTTATCCCCATGCATCAATTCTTATTTGTAAGCGGAATGAGGCCTTAATGCATCAAATACCATTCTAATTGTTTTCTCCCTCGCCTCTCAAAATCTCCTTCATTATATTATCTTCGATATTTCTACATAATGAATATATTAAGATAGAAAAATGATCGAAATAAATGACAAAATATCAAGATGTGTTTAGTTATTTATCCAGGTATCTCGTACTTTACATAATTTATGATTTGGGATACGCTTAACCTGTCAATTTTTTCGACGAGGCCACTATTCAAAGCTTCCAAATTTCCTCACTCCTTGTGAAGGTAGCAGTGAAATGCTCAAGATTATGTCGTTATCAGTGTACGGCTTTCATTTGAGAGACTGGCATTTAATTAGGATTTGTTGTTTCTCATGTAAGGTATTCAGCCCGAAGGCCGGTTGGTATGTACCTCACCACCTTCGGCATAGGCTACTTAGAGCGTGCAGAGAGGAATGAGATTCACTAGGTAGGATGAGGAGTGAGGTAGTTTGCCTTTGCTTTCCTCACTGAACCAGAATTCTATAAGCGGAACATGTCCACGCAAGTGAAGCACAAGGACTCTATGAGTAACACTTTTCTTGGCAATCCGTAATGAGATACCTTGATTAGTGCAATTATAGACTCATACCTCCGTAGCTTTAATTTCATCACAGCCATGATCAAAACTGGGACAAAAGAAAATGAAAAATACATTTTTCTCTATCCTGTACCCCATGACAAATGAAAATAGTCCATTCATCAGAGTAGGGTAGCAGGAACGTCGTTTCTCACATGGCTTTAAAAACAAACGCCTTGTAAATGCATAGCTGCAACCGTTAAGGATTACATGTTTTTCACTTAGGTTTTATATGTTTTGATGGACGTAATGATTTACGAAATATAGTTTTTAATTTACTAAGTCGGGATTCTTTACCTTAGTATTTACAAGTTTTACGGGGTGAATGTATAATTAGGGTAGCATTGCAACAGCTCTCTACGCCACCCAGTTTTTAGTCTGTTAGGTAATTTTAGTTCAGGTTTCAATATGTTTTGGTGACTTCAACTGTCTATGTATGCGCGCTTCTTCAAAGAAAAGAGCCAGCTGGGCCCAGGAAAAAGGTGAACACAATCTTTGTCATCAGCAGGTATCTTCGGAAAGGTAATTCGTCAACCAATAAATTACCGAATTCATATGCATGAACTTAATTTTCCTCTTAATTTTCAGTCTTTGTAGTATGACAAGTAACCATAATTGATTGCGTTTCCGTGATATTCCTGTGAAAACTGAATGGATGGGAGCAATAGTTTAATCTTCCGCAAAATGCAAAAAAGTCATCATCTGAAGGTAATTCATATTCTAACATGAGTTATCCCTTTTAGCCTTAGTAATTTATCAATTTCAGTCTCCTTTACAAGTCTCAACATAAAGAGTACGGAATATTAATATAGAATCTTTTTTAATTTCTTGACTTTATTGGCACTATTTTAATATTGTTTCAAATCTGTATCAACTACACTAATTTAATTTTAGATACTGCAAGGAAGCAATGAATTTATTCTACTATTTGATATAAATCAACTTATAATTTTAAAACTCACACAAAAGTACACCAGGGAAAGAATTGAAAACTTCGTCCTTTACACGTACAAGTATTTAAATAAGGAAGACACATTTTATTGCATTCATGTTAGAAGAAACGCATTCAATTAATGGAGCTCAAGTAAAATTGGTGAATGAAATACAGTTAAGAGGAGTTAACAGGAGTAACCAGAGTATAATTTTAAGAGCGTGAAGGAGCCACATTGTAATAAAAAACAGCAAATTTGCATTTTGATTACTACTCTGTATCTAAACGGAAACTTATATTAATGTTGTATTGCGTGCACTTAACAGCTGGGCGAGACTTAATAATTTTTTAGGACTTCTCTGGTTTCCGAAAAATAGCGTTGCAAGCATTAAAGCTGCCACTCTGTAATAACCAGTGTCGTAACAATAGGACACTTTTTTCCTTTCCTCTCGTTTTTCTTAAGGGAGTCCCTCATATCATTAAAAAGAAAATAGGCGTAGGAGGGCAGATGCTGCCCACAAATGGGGCTTGACAAAAAAGGGCGGCGGTAAATCTGAAATGGCCATTAGGCAGTCCTTAACCTCTAGCCACAGCAGTTGGAAGGGAGTTCGAGCGGTAGGTCAGATCCTGATGACCGCTTTTGAGATGGGACTTCATTGACCACTTGACCTCCGTCGCCTTAAATCTAGTAAAAAATTTGCTTGCTCGGTAAGAATTCCTCGGAGGGCCTTGGTCGATTTTTCACGGTGGAGTAAACCCTCCTTTGCGGGGAAGATAGCTGATTGAAAATTCGCGTGATGTAAAAAGTGGCAGTTTGAGGATTAATGGAGGTGATACATTTGCGTGTATTTCTGGAAATTGTTTGGAAACGGTGCTAAGAATATCTCATAGGTAGAATCAGCCTATCGTATTTTCATCTCAATATTTGTCAGCATTAATTGGGTGTTAGTGAGTATAGAGTATCCCTTTCTTATTCGATGAAGACCGCGAATTTTTGGATCGAAATGGATTGAAGAAAGTTGGTGTATGAATGGAAGACTCAGAATAAACCATATTTAATTGTATTTTGAGTCTATATGAAAAAACACTCTCTATAGTATATTTTACTGTACTTGGAGCTATTCCGTACTGTATAATGGGGTAACATATTACTAAGAAATTGAATTAATACAGTGTGTTTACAACAGAATCATCTCTTACTATTATGGTTACTACAACACTTTTCCTATGCATTCTTTTTATACGTTTTTGGACACAGAAATTTATTACTTTCATTATTTCTTATTTCGTGGATAATTTCCATGAAAAATTTGAGGAGGTCTTGGAGGATAAATGGGTAAAAGATATAAATTGGAAAAAAATAACTCTTTTTACCGTTTAGCAGCGTCTTTTACTTTCATTTTGTTATATGTGAATAAAAGTAAATGGCACATATTTGCGAAACAATTAGTCAAGTCGATTTGCTGCATGAAACCTTGACCCTGAGGAAGATAGATATAAATGGATAAAAACTGGCCGTAGTGAGAGAATTTTGGTTGAAAAGAAAAAGAGAGTAAGAAATCCTTGCATCGCAATGCCGAGATGAACAGTGATTTTCCATTAATAATCTTTTCAGGGATCTTATTTTAATTCTTATTCTACAATAAGAGACTTTCTCTGAAAAAGGTTTCGAAATATTTCGTAATTATTATGAATCGTTTCTTTAACACGTTTTAATGGGAACAATCAAGTATTCCTCGATAATCTGGAGGGACAAATAAAATTCGTGCGTGGTACGGGACAATCTGCTACTATTAAGGACTGTCACGCCTGTTGCTTGCCATCCTGCATGTATGTCACCAGACTGCATATATAAGATGAAATATTCCTCTTACAGTCAGTTCAATTCATAACTCACTTGTCGTAAAATTCAGCGACTGTCTTGAAGAAACTAGTTTTTGAATTCTATAAATAAATATCAGATTAGACTCGGTTTCTCTTTCTCGGGAAGAGCTACTAAAGGAAAAAATATGTTTTCCTTATTCGCGGTAAACGAGAAAACTTTTTAGGCGGAATTAAGAAAATAATATTTTTATCATGACGTCTTTTTTGAAAAATGTAGTCTTCTAAATATAATTCCATTAAAAGTTTCCCTCCTTCCTATTATTTTCTTCCTACTGTTAATTTATTCTTCCATTATGTTAAAGTCAGTCCCTTAATATTTATAACGACGTGATACTCCGTGGATTGTAGCGATGTATATCTCATAGTATTGATAATGGGTGTTTTGAAATTCATTCATGTAATATGGTTCATTCGTAATTCGATAATTTTAACATACGTATGAAATTTAATTTTATGAAAATGATAAATTTTAAAATTTATAATACATTTGCACACGGAATGGTTTTAGAAGACTAAGTGGATGTTGATGCGTCCATTCTTACGTAGACCGATCTGACACTCTTAAGAAAAATTATGGAAATTTTTGCAAGAAATTTTTGCAAGTATGGTACATACTACTATCTTGTCTTAGTTAATAGAACAAATTTTGTGTCTTTTGTCACAAGGTAAAGAAAAATGTATTTTTCATTTACTTTTGTCCCAGTTTTGTTCGCGGCAATGCTTATAGGAATGTTATGGTGATGTGAATGATCCAGAGTAATGTCATTGATTAATGTTTCTCCATATGGAAAGTAAGGTTCGTTACTCATAGGGTCATTGTGCTTCGATTCAGTGGACATGTTCCGCTTGGTTAGGTAAGAAAATCAAGGACAAACCACCTCACTCCTCATTTTGCCCAGTTACCTCATCCCCTCGATGCAGCTATTTCATCTAATGGTGGAAAGAATGATGTTCTAACTACCCTTTGGTCTAAAGGCTTTAAAGTTTAATTGCTGCCAGAGACGATGTGTCAGGGTAATAGAAGACAAATAACACTTGTCTATGTCTATGCAAGAACCCTGCAAGCCGCCTTTCGGCGTGTGGCAGGGGGTGCAAGCACCTTGACTCTATTTTCCTAAACGGTTGCTTTCGCGTATACTTCGCGAAAAAAATGAATTTTTGAAACTATTCGTTTTAGCATCTATTTCCCTAATCTTTCGGGCAGTATCAGCACGGCCCATATAACAGGGGGGTCGCAGTATATCGGTTACATCATCTGAAAACGTAATTTCTCTGAACTTATTTAATAAATTTATCCTTTGATTTTTTCTTCTATCTTCTAATGATTCCCATCCCGCGTCCTGTAACATCTGAGTGACACTCGCTGTTTTATCGTAGCAATTCTTTACAAATCGTATCGCCTTTCGTTGTACTTTTTCTAAATCCCGAATATGACATTTCTCGGTGGGGTCCCATACACTACATGCATACTCAAGGTGAGGCCTAAATAACGCTACGTAACATCGCTCGCGAACTTTTTCTTCGCTCCTACCGACTATTCTTTTAGCGAAGCCGAGTTTCTTAAGTGCTTTTCCACATATATTTCGGATGTGGGCACTCCATGATAGATTATTCGTGAGAGTTACTCCAAGATGCTTTACCGATTCTACTGTCATTAGGTTTACCACTCGGAGACTAAAAGAATAATCATTTATTATAGATTTACTTTCGAAGAAGTTAACTACCGAACACTTTTCTACATTAAGCTCTAATTGCCAATCATCGTACCAATTCATAATTCTATCTAAGTCGTTCGAAAGGGTTAATCTATCCTCTGAACTAACTATTTCCCTGTAAATGACTGTGTCGTCTGCGAATATCCTAACATTGCTTTCAATGTGATTGCTGAGGTCGTTGATGTATACTAAAAATAATAACGGTCCAATTACACTGCCCTGAGGGACGCCCGAGGTCACCTTAACCAAGTTGGAACTAATACCATCGAGTACTACTCGTTGCTCTCTATCGTTGCTCTCTATCGTTGAGAAAGTCTTTTATCCAGTTAATAACTTGTGCATTGATACCCGCAACTTCTAATTTGTACAGCAATTTATGATGAGGTACCTTATCGAAAGTCTTCCGAAAATCTAAAAATATCGCATCGACTTGCTTATGTTTTTCAGCAGAGTTTAGAACATCGTGTACTAATAAAGCCAGCTGAGACTCGCAAGAACGAGTCTTACGAAAACCGTGTTGATGCCTAATTATGAAATTGGACGTTTCAAGAAAACCCATTAAAGAGCTAGCTATTATATGTTCCATAATTTTACCGCTCAGTGATGTTAAAGATATAGGCCTATAATTAGCTGGATCGTTCTTAGAGCCACTTTTAAATATTGGCGTGACATTCGCAATTTTCCAATCTTTCGGGACCTTTCCTTCGCTCATACTCTTGTCAAATATAACTTTAAGAAAAGGTGCTACGCTCACCGCAACTTCCTTGAACACTCGAGCCGGTATGTCTTCAGGACCCGGAGCTTTATTCGGTTTAATCTGTTGCAATAGTTTAATGATGCCGTCTTCTCTGAAGGTGATTTTCGACATTGATTCAGGTTTATCAACATTCGGGAGAGTATTTAATGTATCGTCAGACGTGAAAACGCTTCGAAAAAAATCATTCAAGATATTAGCTTTGCCTTTAGCATCGTTTACTATATTACCGCAAGTATTCTTTAATGGACCAACAGTTTGCTCTTTACCTTGGACCTCACGAACGTACGACCAAAACGCTTTTGGGTCCTCTTCCAAGTGTTCGCATAAAATCTTCTTTTTATATTGACGGAGGGCATCTCGCATAATTCGTTTAGTTTCCGACTTTGCTTCATTATGTTCGCTCTCTACTCGATCTATGTTGATACTATTCGGTTGCCTCGCAGCGGCTTTTAATTTGGAATGCAAACGCCTCTGTTTCTTTAGTGCTCTCCTAGTCTCCTTATTATACCATCTAGGTTCATTAATTTGATTTGAAAGTTTTGAGGGTACAAATTTATCCATTAGGTCACGCATTGTTCTTACAAAGAGATTCCACGTGTCCTCGGTATTTAAACATATCGCGCGCGTTTTATACTCCAGAAATTCGTACATGAGTTTACTACGATATCCTTCGAAATCGGCTCGCGGGTAAAGATAAACTCTGCGCTTAGGTTTTCTGTGCTTTACCAAGTTAAGGTCGAAATCTATAATTATGGCTTTGTGATCGGATATTCCATCGCAAACAGATGTGTTAGATACTCGTTCGGGGGTGTTCGTAAGAAAAAGATCTAAAATGGTTAATTCCCTGGTAAGCTTTTTGACTAGCTGGTGTAATGAATTTTTTTGTATTAAATTTAACAAGGTCCTACAAGAGTCATTGTCCCGAGTTCTTTTCTTGACTACGTGCTTTTGCCAATCGATGTGTAGAAGATTAAAATCTCCTCCAATTATCATTATGCTATTGTTGTTTTTACGCGAGTAAAAATTTATTTCATCGTTTAGGTTAAGCAAAACATGACGCGAAGAGTTGCTTGCGGCTTATACATTCCCTGCCACACGCTGATTAACGATTTTTACGACATATAAGTAGATGAAGTCATAGGATGCGATTATCGACCACTGAGGCATAATACGAAATTCATCGCGGCATAACATCGCTAACGCTTCATCGCGAAGCAGTCTCTACATTCACCACGATTTCATCTCCTCCTAAAGTCTATTTCGCTGCAAAAGCTGCAACCGCGAGGCGCTTCTCCATCTTTACGTTAATGTGGACGTTGCCCCTGTCATTTCTCGCTGTAGCCCTCGCACTTCGAGATGCTCGTGTTACTTTGCGAGTTTACTCTCCTTCCGAAACAAGCCCGTGGATTGCAGACGTCACTTGAACGCCCCGTCGTTTATGGAGAAGGAGTGGACGTGGAGGATGCAGGATTACATCCTTTGCAGCACGTTTGTATCCCCCTCCAGGTTGTTAAACGCCAACGCAAACTCCCACTTAGAATCCTTTTTCCTCACTTCCTTTGATCGTCACTTGCGGCGGACTTAATCTACTTCATCTCAGTTATGGATTTCGCGTAAAGCTGTAGTCAGATGCACGCTTGCATACGAAAGGCATCCATATGCGTTTTTTTTTAATTCCTGCTTCATCACCCGTTTAAATCTCATCTACCAGTTATTAATAGAATTATTAAGAGAGGATACGTTATGCTAAAAAATCATACAGTGGAGATAAAATTCTAATTCACCTTTTCATAACATGTTAAAATGAATTTTGAGATGTTTTTTTGGTGGTGAATATCATTAATTTAAATTGTATGTAACAAACACTGGCTCCAATTAATTGTCTGACAAGGGAGGATAATATGATAATAAATAATTTTTTTTTAAGATTGATTTTAAACTAGTCTTATTGTTATTATTAATCACATTCAAAATAGCTGCCATCAGTCAAATGTCTTACTGCAGCGGATAATAAGTAGATAAGTAAATAATATCTCCAATCGAAGAAGCCTTAACTTGGTGGAACTCCTTAATCGGGATCATATTGAATAAAAATGCAAAATTCCACAAAAAATTCCACTTGTTTTGTGGAATTTTGCATTTTTATTCAATATGATCCCAGTTAATATCTCATTTAGAAAAGAAATCAGCAACCTAGAAGTTACGTTTTAATTGAACATTTTATGGTGACGATTGAAGTTAGTTCTTGGGAGCTGTCATGGATGACATTTATTTATTTATTAATGCTTCACATACTGCGATTCGCCAGTTTACAGTGAAAGTATAGCATGAACAATAGACGAACACCTACGACCGTCCCCTAACCGGAAAAGGTAGGCCAAGGTTTGAACCCGGGACCTTGGTGTTGTGAAGTATCTTGGTGACATGGGAGGTATCCATGTTATTAGAAAAACAGTAAATATTGTTCAGTTTTACATAAGTTTATTTTTCTCTGAAAGTTATTCTGGGCTACTAAATATTTTAATATCTATAGAAAATTTCATTCTTTCGGAATTTTAATTATCTTTTCTGTCCATAAAAACTTAATTATATACTTAAAGATTCGAATAAGAGTATAAATCATTTATTTAAATCTAAAAAATTATTTGAAACTTACGTTTTAGAAAGTATTTTCTTTTAATTTGAGTATTATGACACATTATATGTCCTCACAATTGTTTTTAATGGAATATTTTGCTTTAATCTTTTAGTACAAGATAGGAGAGAATTAATTTTAATGAGTCATTTTTATCCCCAGTGTTCTTTATGGTGGTGACAATATAAGAGATAATGAGGCATGAGTGATGCTAAATAATAACATTCATTTTGATCACCTCTGGTTGAATGCAATGAAAAATGTTTTTCGTGTAATTTTTCTGCGATTAAGTGAATGTCTCCCTCGAAGGGAATAGCAAGGACCTCTACGTCTATATTTGGTTCCTGCAAACCGTCTTTCGGTGTGTGTCAGGCAGTGCAAGCACCTTGACTTTATTTTCCTAATCGATTGCTTTCACGTATCGTTCTCGGCAAAAATGAATTCTCGAAACAATTCGTTATAGTATCTATCTCCCTAATCTTCCTCGCAGTATCAGAACGGCCCTAATAACATTGAGGTTCTATTACATCGGTTACATTATCTGAGAACGTAATTTTTCTGAAATTATTTACTTAGTGTATCATTTGAATTCGTCTTTTATCTTCTAATAATTCCTATCCCATGTCCTATATCATCTGAGTAACACTCTCTGTTTCATTGTAGCAATTCTGTACAAAATGTACCGTCTTCGTTTTACCTTTTCTAAATTACGAATATAGCACTTGACGGTATATTACCTCATTATTACCTCACTCCTCATTGTATTTAGTAAGCCTTATTTCCTCTCCAAAGCTATGATTGGATGGTTTGAGTTTAAACTGACCATCAGGCTCTGACACTACTTTTCATTTCTCTAAAATCAGAATTTCTGGGACTAGGATTCTTATTCTCAAAATGAAAAAAAACGCTATAAACATACTCATAGAAAAGATTATTTTTAATGCTATAAAGATGGAAGAAGCATATCATAGCAACTGTGAATGATTTTCTTTGACCGATGTCCATACTACATGGATCCGCTAAAATTTGCCCTCCCATACACCTCATGAATTCAATTCCAGTGGGTCAACCGAATCGACATTCGTATTTCGATTGTGATGAGAATTTCATAAGTGAACGGCTTTATTAGTGAGCTCATTTTTCTAATTACTGCAGCCTTATGCTCATATTATGTGACCACGATTCATAAGCGGCACATAGAATCCATCTTAAATTTAGCAACGAATTTATTGCTCAAAGTATGCATTAGTATGTTTTAAAAAATACTTTCACATAAGACCTACTGTTGAAATTTATAAATCCCATTTATTTAGTAATTGCTTTCAGATAAATCATATGGCTCATTATTATGATTAATTACGCATCAGAGTAATTTGCACGATGAAATTAAAATAGAAATGAAAGAATTAACGGATGAATTATAAAATATCGGCCATCCTTGCCTTTGGATCGAATACAGAATAGGTTATAATCTGTTAACCTATCTTTCATTAGCTCCATCCCCTTTGGAATATGGTTGTAGAATGCAAGGGCGTATTTCATAATGAAAAGCTCTGAATGATGGTGTTCATTACGATTTGGTTCAGCGTAAATTTAATTCTGCCATAAATGAAGCCTGCAAGCCATATCAACGAGACTGACCTACTTATATTAGAGGAATTCCACTGAGTAATTCAAATTCCCGTCTAGCACAGTTTTGGACAGTGACTTCTCGATGTCGATGGCCCTGTAAATTATAAAATAAAATATGAGTATTCCATTTCACACACCTTCTTTATAGGGAAGCTCATTCTTTGAAATACACGTCTTTGGGGTTAATTATGGGTGTAATAACTTAATATTTTGTCTCCTCTTTATTCTACATCTTCGTAATTTGGTAATAATTGTATTAATTCGAAAATCATAATGATTGTTGGTGTGGGGGCATGGTATTGAGTGCAGATTTGTTAGACGTGGTGGAATATAGGGATCTCTATAAATACGATACGTGCGCAGGTGTTATTTTTTTATGTATAGCGTTGCCATAGTATTCCACTGATGACGTAATTATCTTAATAATAATAGTAATCTTGGATAAAATGTTAGTTGTATCATTCATGTAAGCCTTACTTTAAGTTTAGGTGATAAATCGTACTTGACATGAAGTTATGAAGCTTTAGAGTCGTAAATTAAGAAAGCAAATGACTTCCTCTTATGGAACCATTAATAAAACCATGAAGATACGACCCAGGATGCACATGAAAACTCGCCAATTTGAAGATAACGTAACTAGGTGGAACTTCAGCAACCTTATTTCCGTATCAAAGTGGTTCTTTGGTTAATTTTTAGAATTAACACAATCGCCAACTACTGACTGAAACTATTTTCAGCGTTAGGGGCCTTGTGGTTGTGCAGATATGTGCAAGAATGCTTGGCTACTAGTTACATATATGATTTCATATGTGATTTCCTGAGATCGTCCTCTCGCATTATTTGAACTTAGCATTGCGACGCGTATGACTTGTTTATCATCAGCAGTCATTCATTCGTTCGAAGAATTCGTTATCTCATTACCTCTGAGGAGGTGTAAATTATTTTAAGAAAGTGGTTGCCTTATCTTAGATAACAAATGCTCCCGAAAAATAAAACAACCTGATATGAGTTATCTCTGCCTTTTATTTGGACTCAATCGTACTAACGTTTTGAAGTATGCGCTTGAAATATTTCGGCAGCGAAACCATGGCCATTCGTGAAAACTATCGCAGTCCAAAATGTAGATTCGTGTGAAATTCATATAGATTGAAACTAAAACAGTTTTTGGTGAATTACTTCTTAATTCACTGATAATGATCAATGAGTTAAGAAGTAATTCACTGGTATCTGTTGGGAGTTTTAATGCTTATTAGTTTTTGCGGTTTTTTACAATCTCATCGTTGCTTTTCCATCATAAACTTTCAGTTGGCGACTATTTTCCTACAACCTAACACTTTCTATATTTATTTGTATCTAGGTATAGTCTGTAACTAGTTTTCAATTTGTATTTATTAGTTTGTGTAAATTATCATACCCTATTATCTAATTGAATTTAGATCTATATTGCAACGAAATGTTTTTTTCATTCAGCTATTAGTTTGTTTAAATTAGATATTACCAACTCGATACACTTCATATCTGTCGCTTGTTTATTTCCATCGATTAATTTTTTCAAAATTTGGTTTATTTGAAGACAATCGATTAGCTTCAATTTAGTATATTTTTATAAAGATCTGTAAAGATTAGGTGGAAAAGAAGCATTTTGACCTAAAATCTCCAAAAGAGCACAACAATTATAAAACTTTGTGTAATAACTGGTGGAATTACAAATTTATTCATAATAAACTACACTTAAATGCAAAGAGAAAAAGCATGGTCGTCATACACCTGATGATGATGCCATGCATCTAAGCCATGGTAGTTCTTTCTTCGATTTAAAGTGTGGTTTAGCGTGGATAAATTTGTCATTCCCCTTGCTGTTGTCATGGAATACCACTAGGTCGTGGCCTCTATCATCGATAAAACTTCGCATGATTCATTCCATGAAAATCGTCCCGGTTGGAACCCTCCCATGGTATTAATCCGACATTAAGAGGCATCCTTGGAGACGCAAATGACATTCCGATTCCTTTCATAGAACATGTGTACTTGGTTGCAGGAGATTCAGATTCGGATGTGGGTCAAAGTCGAGGCGATAATCTCCAAACGAGCGGCCTTAAAAATCATCAATTTCCGCTCATCTGGATTTACGATTGGAATTACCGCGTTGTTCCAGAACCGTAATAGATCGAAGTGGACGTGCGGGAAGGAGATTTAAGGATAGCGATTAGTCTTGAAGATGATTTGGATGTCGTCAGGGTATCGAACCCTGATTTTTCCGTCTTTGTAAAACGCCAAATGTGGTTTCAAATCCGATGTGGCGTATGTCGATCGAACCTACTTTTTCGCTCAGGGCATTTGACATTTCAGTCTTTCGGCTAGATCATCCACCATCTGCAGCTTTTTGTGACAACGATTTATCAATGTAATATAATGTTATTTCAATTAAAAATGCCACATTATTACAAATCGACACTCAGCAGAAAATGCACTTCTTATCTTGTAATACTATTGGTCTCCGTTTCGATCCCAAAGTTTTATAATAAGAAATGAATGTAAATTTTCTTTATTAAACAATGTAATTTTCAGATTTTATTTTGTTGAAAAATTAAATTGATCAAGATTATTGTATGTAAAAGCTTGAAACAAGTGTCATAGTACGGAAATTCCATAACATTTCACTTTAATATCATATGGTAAAGGTTTGCCTCAATATTATAATATATCCTGCCTGGCTGAACTAAGCTAAGATGAAAGATTTTTTCTGATGTACAAATCGGAATAAAGCAATCCCATACCTAGTTTTCCCGTTGATTGTAGTATAAATTCAATACAATATTAATGCTATAACAGTACCATCTTAATTCTATATCAATGCAATTAATATCAACATATAAATGTATATCAAACTCCCTGTATAGTATCAATCGCTATCAATGTACTAACAATATAATGTCAACATGATGTTTCAATTGGATGTGCAATATCGTTATTCCCAGAAGTGAGCAATACATCACCCCTAATAACGCTGGAATAATCTAGAGGACACTAGCTAAAAGGGTAACAGGTAAAAGGGACAATCTTTCTTTCTTAATTGAATGCTATGAATTTTCTCGACATCATGAAAGCAACATAAATTCGTATTTTAATAATTTAGTGAATGCATTGTATTGTATTATCTGCATTAGGAGGTAGATAGTGGTCAGGTCTATACAATTCTAATACGGCGGTGTTGGAGGGGTCCCCCACTGTGAGTGCCACAGGGTTAGATACCTCAGAGGGCTACCCTGCCATAGATGTTGCTTTACAAACAGATTTTTTGGTTTGGCTCCGGCCATAATCTCCGGAAAAGTAACGATTTTTCAGTTTTCGGTTCTATTCCAGTTTCAATCCGATTTTTCGACCTCTGATACCGGGAAGCAGGAAGTGTAAGAGTTTGAGTGAGATATTGAAGGGCATCCCGTTCGCCTCGTTTCCCCCCTCTCCGAAACCGTATCTTCACGATGTCGGTTATTGCCCCGTAATTTTTCGTCGCTCGACGGATTTGGCAAATGGGCATAATTGAGGGAAAAGGGGGAAAATGGGGTTGAGCGAAAAGAAATGGAAGAGGGCAATTAACCCAGAGGTCTCGAACAGCAATACATCCATGTCCTAATTCTCATTAATAATGTCACTGGAAAAAAACGTCCATGTATTGAGCTATTAAATGGACTACGAGCAGTAAATGAACAGCGCACAGTGGGCTAGAATCGAAAAAACCTGGACAAGGGGCTAAAAATGGGTTTTTTGAGTGCGGTTATTGAAACTTGGTATAGTTATTGCAAAATGATTGCATTGTATGTTCCCGCTCGTCGTATTTTAAAATTTTCAGGCGTCAAATAGATACAGGGCGTCAAACTTGAGAAATGTTCACGAAAACGGTAAGTTTCGGATTTTTTGGAAAAAAGTTCAAGTTCGTTGATATATAGTTGCTTTTGAGGGAAGCTGTTGGAAGAAAAAACACATCAGTAATCTAGCATTACTCTTTGTCTTTTAATTTGCTGAATGTTTCATGCTCTAAGATGATTCTTTGGTTATTTAAAGCAACAAAATGGCGGACACCTTTTTCGGACAAATTTCGAGATAAAGTAAGGAAATCAACTAGGTAAACAGCGATGGACTATCAAGTCTCTTATACCACGTCAATCTACAAGGCTTCTAGGTATGGAATATGAAGAGACTGTTTCATTTCACCTGCTACCCTGTGATTGCGGTGGACTTTTCCTAAGCGCGGCGCGGTCCGGCTGGGCGCCGTAGAATCCCCAAATCCGGTTTCGGTGTCTTTTTGGTTATTTTGAGTCGAAAATTTTGCTTCTTTTATGTTTGATTCTGGCAAACCATATTATAAACATATTTTAATACACTTTAAGATATGAATTTGAGACCATTACTTTAGATAATAAATCCTCGGATTCAAATAACTCACTCTCTCGGTCGTCGATGATGAGGAGATTTCTTAACTCTGTTGTTAGGATCCTTTTCTTCTTGGATTTCAATGTGCCTTACATGGTAAACCTGGCATCTGATGTTAGCAGCAGCCTTTTTATTAAATCCTCATTAGTGGCTATTCTCTAGTGTTTCCTCGTGAATCTTTCCCGAAACCTCCTGATATCCTTGTTTCTAGCTTCCATGGCTTCTTCTGATAGCTCTCCCAACGGAAGAATCGCATCTTTTGATATTTCTGTTCCGTGAATAAGTACTTTATGTTCTGTTGGAGGCATTTGTACCAATGATACAAATTTACGTAGAGACAGGCAGTATCCCAGCAGTAGCTTGAAAAAATGGAAAATTTATTCCATCTTCGGAATGCTCTTCGTCTCCTTCTTCCATTGAAGACGAATTGGCTGCCAAAACATGTTGAGGATGGCCGCGAATTTGACCATATTATTTTACCTTAATGTAATATGATAACCAAAATTATTGAAATTGCTAGATGAAAGTTGTTTTTCTTTTAAGTTTAAGTAAAACGCTGAGTTAGTGCTATTTACCTGTAGTATCGTTGACTAAACGGAGAGGAACGAGAGATCTCACGAATAAGAACTCGTACGATTTTCCCTCTTGCCATCCTTGCTTCTACAGTGAATGGCCAGAGCTTCCATCGCAACTATATTTGCAGGTTAGAGAGCATTTGATTTTACGCTTTGAGGCTTGTACCGTTGATACTGAAGCTACAATTCTTGACGCTGTATGTGCTAGCAGAGATTGCAAATTCACTTCGCAAGTCTCTTCCGAAACGGAAATCCCTTCTCGTTATGGAACAAGGCAGTACCTAAGAGAATCATTCACATCAGAGTTTAATCTTTCAAGTTCAACTTGCAAATCAAAAAATTCAGCAGATGATTCTTTCGATCCAAGATTGATTTGGTTTCCTTCACTTTTATAATTACTTGATGAATCGCCGATCGAGTAATTTCGAAAAAATGCATTTCACAAAAGACAATCCATTGTTTCAATAAACTTCAAGTAAAAGACTATTTAAAAAACGGAAATAAATAAGAATTTGTTGCTTAATTCTCCATGTTGAATTATGAAAAGTATCCAAATCACTACTTAGATACGCAATTTTCGGCGTAAAAAATTTAAGATTCCTATCACTCTTGGTAAAAAATATCAAATTTTCTAAAAATCTTATTTAGACGCCATTTACCCATATTTTTCTTATTTTAATAAATTACTCATACTTTATGTGATGGATCAGCTAGAGATTTCCAAATAACAGCCCCAGGGTAAACTGATCGTCGTTGTATCTCGTGGAGTCTCTTGAAGCCAAAATACTGTGGCAGGATATCCGAAAAGCAAAAGCACAAGAAACTATTTTTTTGCCTTCAAAGAAAGACTAAAACTGAAACTTCCAAAATATTTTCTCTTTCCTAACAACTCCGAAGGCACGTGCCCAATAGCTCTAGCAAAGGGACGGATGCGTACGGATGTTGGCATTGCACTAGAGTGCCGTAAGCCGTACTTAACTCAGGGCCCATAAAATAAGGGCCGGCTAACATTGGCAGATGAGAAGATTTCTCAATTCTGTTAACAGTGTTTTCGACCAGCATAGATAATATACAGTTCGCCAGAGTTATTTTTACTGCTAAAAATATAATTTAGACCAATGCCTCTAATTTGCCAAAATTTCTCAATTCCGCATTTATTATCTAAAGTAATGGTCTCAAATTCATATCTTAAAGTGTATTAAAATATGTTTATAATATGGTTTGCCAGAATCAAACATAAAAGAAGCAAAATTTTCGACTCAAAATAACCAAAAAGACACCGAAACCGGATTTGGGGATTCTACGGCGCCCAGCCGGACCGCGCCGCGCTTAGGAAAAGTCCACCGCAATCACAGGGTAGCAGGTGAAATGAAACAGTCTCTTCATATTCCATACCTAGAAGCCTTGTAGATTGACGTGGTATAAGAGACTTGATAGTCCATCGCTGTTTACCTAGTTGATTTCCTTACTTTATCTCGAAATTTGTCCGAAAAAGGTGTCCGCCATTTTGTTGCTTTAAATAACCAAAGAATCATCTTAGAGCATGAAACATTCAGCAAATTAAAAGACAAAGAGTAATGCTAGATTACTGATGTGTTTTTTCTTCCAACAGCTTCCCTCAAAAGCAACTATATATCAACGAACTTGAACTTTTTTCCAAAAAATCCGAAACTTACCGTTTTCGTGAACATTTCTCAAGTTTGACGCCCTGTATCTATTTGACGCCTGAAAATTTTAAAATACGACGAGCGGGATCATACAATTCAATCATTTTGCAATAACTACACCAAGTTTCAATAACCGCACTCAAAAAATCCATTTTTAGCCCCTTGTCCAGGTTTTTTCGATTCTAGCCCACTGTGCAGCGATTCGAAGCTATTAGTCTGCATGTTCATGGTGACCATGCTTGGGGATTTCTCTTCCTTGACAAGTGTCTTCTGTTTCGTGATTTCTTTTCGATTCGCTCTGCATTCACTCTCTCTGGCAGTTGATATCTTTATATAGCGAGCAAATTTTCTCATTCATCCCAGGACTATTCAGGTTGACAAATATTTTGCAAATTAAATGTCTTCTTTTTTTCTAGCACTCGCTTACATGCGATGAACTTATCAAGTCTCTAAAAATGGCGAGTATTATTTTACTTTGTTTAGTGTTTGAAAAATACTTTTCCATGTGTGAACACATTAATTTGTACAGTCCTGGCCAAAATTAACGCACCACCTCCCTAGCGATCCTAACGACCGTTGGTGCGTTAATTTTGGCCAGGCGTGTACTATGTTTGTTGTTTTTGGCCTGTCTGCGGGGAGTTGCATGTTTAAATTATTTGTGTACCTTATCAAAGCACTTCTCATGGGTATACTATGTTTGCTCTAGAATAAATTCAATGATCGAGGTTCGTTTTTGAGGTAAACGTGAAAATTGGGATAGCCCATGTTGTCACACGGGGATGTAGCTCAGTGGTAGAGCGTTTGCTTTGCATGTGAAAGGTCCCGGGTTCGAACCCCGGCATCTCCACGTCCTTGCCATCCTAGTTGGCGTAAGGTTACCTGTACAACTTACCCTTAGGCTAATACTTGGAGTGTATAGGGAAGGGTACACTTACCCACAGACTTCGGGCTCGCAAGTATCGATTTACTTCGTTCATTTTGAAACGATTTATCTAAAAGCGATGCTTAATAATACTCTTATATTGCACCTACAGTTCTTTCAGAAAGTTTACTCTTTTGTGACAACACCATCTCAAGATCCACTCGCCACCCGCCTCTCCATCGGGCGATAACCCGTTTATCTGTAGCTATTTTATCTTCCGAAAATTCATTACGCCCAATCATTTGGCATTTAGTGGACATATCTGCCATCTTTTGATATTGCTTCTGTTTATTTTTTCGTTTATTTAGCAATATCATTTCCAATTATTGTTATTTCCCACTCTCAATTGAAAACTTTCGTATTTAATAAATAACTACGAGTGAATCTTCCGCATTGTTTCTAGTGGTAAACTAATTTGAACTTTATACAGTGTCTCCACCATATGGTATTAAATTATTTGCGTCTTTTCCTGTGTTTTCATATCTTTCTCCATGTGGCGGATTTTCAAGAGTCGTCAAGAGCTGAGGGCTATATCGCTATTTAGGCAATACATGGTGCATTAAATGTCAAATTTGAACCATAAATATCAATATATAACAGGAAGATAGTATGAAGTATAGTTTTGTATTTCGATAGTATATTCCTGAGTATGATAATATTTTTATTAATATAGGCTTGCTGTTTTGAAACTAAATATGAATCATTCACATCTTCGCTATAATATGTAAGATGTAAGGTGATAAAGAACAATGTAGTGTAGCGAGAAATACAAAACTACCGCTGAGAATGACTTTCAAAAAAGAGCTCAAAAAAGAGAAGTGGAATGTCTCCTGCTGTAACCACACATGACAAGGTGTTGGTGTTTCCGGAACATTTCTTTCCTTTTAACTCACCTCACTGTTACCAACCTATGAGTAAGGAGTTGATTTTTAGTCTAATTCAATGATTACGACATGATTGAATTAAAAAGCCTCATATCTCATTTATTTAGGAAAAAGCGACAAAAACCTAATGATACTCGTTAGTAAAGTTAATTGATTATTTACTCTGTAAATTATGTCTGAAATATTCCTACCGTGCTATGATAATGTAAGTATTGATTGATAAATTGAATTGCGTTTCAACCCTAGGTCGATATCTACAATGTCCCTCTAATTTTTTTCTATTTGTAGTAGACCATATAGTCTGTAACTACAGCTTATCTTGGCTTCAATATTATGTATTGTATTATAGATGTTATGTATATAGAATTTAGTACAACAGCACTCTCTTCTGTGAAGTTTGTAGCTTGAATTTATGCCTCATCTTTCTTTAAAGATAAAGATAACACGACGTTGACTGATGAAGTGGAAGATATTGAAGTGAATGAAAAAAGCTACTGCCTTTTAGAAATTCGTTAGTGACTGATTGTCGAGATGTCGAGATTTCTCGATATATCAAGGCCAAATCCATAGAATCAATCCATCAAGTATCCATCGCATTTGTCTGAAAAGAAAGGCGTCAGCTCACCTTAGAACAGAATTATTAGAATAAAGTAATTACTTTAAATTAAGTTAAACAAAAAACTGCAACTCAGTGGTTATTTTAATCAGGAAATTTGCTGTAAAATTTGTTGGAAATAAGGATGATCTGACAGCTACCTTATGAAAAAATATTTAGAAACTGTGACTGAAATTCATAAAGCGGGCGAGATGTGGAAGTTGCTCTTCATAATGAGAGAAGAGAGATATGCACTTTTTAACAGGAAATTTATTTGGAGGTTATCGGTTTCAGCAAGTAAATTTCATCTTCATATCTCAAAGAGTAAACTTAACATTTAAATTTACATTTAAATTTAAACCCTGCAATCCACCAGTGGCGTAGTGGGGGTTGTAAAACACAGACATTTTTATCTAACCTGGAGAGCTATTACTTTCTCAAATATTTCACGTGAAAAACGACCAAAAGGAACTATCTGTACTGTCAACCACTTCTCTGCGTCTCTTTTTTGTTTTCAGATCGCGAAAGCTTATTACTGGGATCACAATATCAGCTATCTCCTCTCTGAAATCGGCGGTGATAAATTTTTAAAAAGCTTCCGTCGATATTCAAGTCTTCTATCACTAAGAGAATTACATCTGAGGGATTCTATCATAGCTGAATGTAAATAATGCTCTCTTATCTGAAATCTCCCTTGATGAACCTTGCTGATCTACGTTAAACCATCTCAAGAACGGAAATTAATCCTACTTCGTGAGGATTCGAAATCGCACAGCAATGCTCAAGTGGAGGTCGAATCAGGAAAAAGTACTCTATTTCTTTACATCAAGCAATATATAGCGAATAGGGGAAGTTGGAGGAGGATAAGAAAGGGGGAGGAGGGAGGGGTGGAAAGGTTGAGTAGGAGCAGGTACAGAGGTTGTCAATGAGAGGAAAGGCGAGAGCATAATAGGGGAGGAATGGGGAAAAATGTGATTATTAGTTGCTATATGCTTCGAGAAATTGGAGTGATAGATTTTTTTACCAGTTGCCCTAAAGCATTCAAACGGGTGCCTTTAATTTCAAAATTTAGGATTTCTGAACAAAAGCATACATCTCTCTTTTTTCATAAAAGTATATACCTCTTATTTATTGTTGTAAACTGTAAATTTATTGCATAGAGTGGTTTCACGAAGAGAATTTGACATATTATTCACAAAGGGTACAATGATTGAATTACAAAACAAATTCCATATTTTAGATTGACTGGCCGTACAAAAACGACGTAGTACTAAAACTATAATATAAATTGCTCAATCTGTACTTGTTCAACGCCTTAATATTCATTTCAGTGATGTTTTTACGACGTTTAAATAGTAATTAAATGGGGTTGGAAATGTTTTAAAATTTACAGAATACTTCCGAAGAAATGCACATGCATTAAATGGAAGATGATCACATGAATAGTTTATAGTTAATGCACTTATAATATTTGGTATTAGGCGCTGTTTACTAACGAATAGCGAGTTTCTACGATTCGAATCAGAATCATAGCTTCATACGCTCAGAATTCCATCCGATTTCATAAGTTAGTTGTTTTTCTCGGTATTGCGATACTACGTTATCTTTACGTCCATCAGAATGATTTGATCTTTTTGTGATTGACAGCATTTGTGACGGTTGATAAAACGATGGAAATAAAAGAGTAATGCATTGCCACTGTGCTTTATATCTGAGAGTCGATTTAAAACCGAGTTATTATCAGATTATCAGTTAGAACTTCAGTTGCCACATTGTTTCGGTGGGGAGAGTTCTATTCTTTTATTAAATGATCAGCTTCTTCGTTCAAAGAATTTCGCTGAAGTTGAATTCGTTCCTGCCTCAGAAACAACCAAGGGTATTATAGATTCCACATAGACTTTAATTTATACATAGGAATCTGCTCTATTTTTCATATTTTAGTTTGAATCTGTTTTTTTATTAATTGTCCAAAAATAATTAATCATGTTGAGATACCTGAAGGAATTATTTGGATATAGAATTAATCTGCTCTGCCTAATCTGATTAAGAGCGTCACTACAATGATTGAAGAACTTGGCTGGGAAAAATTATAACATAGACGTGAAGTAAAAAGATTAGGGAATGTATACAAAAATATTACTGGAAAGCCTTCGTTGAAAGAATTAAGCAATAAACTCAGGAAACCGGTTTACCTCGAGAGAAACGACCGCAATCACAAAGTCGCTACCCTTAAACAGAGAACAGATGTTTGTAAATTTTCATTTCTAGATCAGGGAATAGAAGAATGGAACAATTTTTCCTGGAGAAGTTTTAGAACCTTTTCCTCCTTCTTATAATATATTTTTCAATAAAATTAAAAGGGTTTAATGATTTTTTGTAGTGTTATCATTTTTATAATATTATAATATTACTGTAACATTTTAAATATTGTATGATTGTTGTAAATTTTGAAGAATTTTGTATATTTCATAACTATATGTATTACATACTGCCTTCGAGAGGTTTTGGCGTGTTTTCCTCCTGACTAGGGTGAATGGCAGATATGTAATTTCCTCCCCCCCATGATATGACTACCACCTGGCCTTGTGTCTATTTGTGGTTTTAATAAATAAATACATAAATAAATCCTAGACTCAATTTGGTACGAATAGACTTCAATAGAATATACAATTTTAATAATAATTCTTGACTTATATGGACAGTTTATCTCAAAATGCAGACCAACCAATGGTCTAAAGATGGTCCTTAGCTCAATTAGGCACGAATAGACTAATTAACTTAAAGTAATTGATTGGGTTAAATATCTCTAAAGAGACATTAATCTATATTTATGAAAGGTATTAAGAAATGGATTAATTAAAGGACGTAGGGAACTGATAGAAGCGTATGAAAAACGATCTGCAACAAGAAGAAAATATGCAAAACTCATAAAAGACAACAGATAGCATTTGCTTGAATATGTGAAAACAGAAGTGCATGAGTATATTACAAAAGTAAAATGCCCGTTTCAATAGAACAATTTAAAATTAAATATATAGGTAATGCGATATTGAAAAAAATAAATTCCAATTAAATATAAAATTTTGGCTTTATTGACAGTGCTAAGTCAATGAAATTAAAATTTTATCCTGAATATTAGCTTTCATCGAAATTGGTTGGGGAAACGTTTCTGTCAATATTCAAATCTTTAAGCGTTGGTATTGAGAACACTGGTGTTATGGAAAAGTGTCGTAAATACCTTATGAGATTACGCAGGATATATTTGGCGTGTCAATGAAGGTAGCGTACAATTGAAATATTACTTGCCCCATTTATAATTTCATATAAATTTTTTCTCCCTTTTCATTTTTTTAAATGTTGAGATGAATGTATTCTCTTAACTTAGTTACGAACCCATTCCAACTAATTGGAAGAGATATGAATTTTCTTCGCAAGCTATAAATTACATTGTTTTTATCATTTGAATTTTTATCACGGATAAATAAGGTTGCTTATCAGTATGCTCATAATAATTTACGATGGAACATAGTAGTGCACTTTGATAAAAATAAATTAAATGAATGATTATCTTAGCTGATCAAAACGAAAGTTTTGCATTGGAAATTTTCAAAAATGTTTCGTTCTGAAAAAAAAGGACGTTTGTCTGTTTTCTTATTTCGTAGAAAGGAGATTCTTGGGAAGAATTTTCTTTAATTCTATCTGACGAGAGTATCAAGGCCATATTTAAATAACAAATTGACACAAATCTTTTATTTTTTCATTTATTCGTGAGCCTTCATTTCATAACATTAGCATAACAATATCACTTATTTCAATCTCAATAGTGGAGTTGTAGATTCCATTTTTATAATTAAATGGTCTCTAATGCCCATACGTAGCCACCAAAAATTGTGATTTTCTCATGAGCGTGATTCAACTCGGTGATTCATCACTAAACAAAAATGAAATGATTTTTACATTCAAAATAAATCATAGCTATCGTAAATTTAGACAAACATAAATTGATATTGTATTAAATCATAAATTTTTAAGATCACAGTTTTTACTCATCGCTCAATTTTAAGAACAGAAGCTATATATTGTCAACTTTGAGACATTAATGTAAGAACGTATGGTCCAAATAACGAAAATTCAAATAATATACACTAAATATAGTATACAATACAAGTAAAATGTACAACTGATTGAAGTAAAACAAGAGTACGTTGTAAAATTCAAAGATATGTTTATTAAACTCGGAGAAAATTCGCAAGCAAGGATCTTATCGATTCTCACAGAATTGTCTCCTGTCGAATATAGCTTATTTTATATCCAAAATACATTATTCATCGTAATACATGAATATATAATGCAAAATATTGTATTATCCAAATGAAATAAGCACTACTCTACTACAGCCTAATACATTGGAAAATGGCCCCAGTCGGTTCGTGACCCGACTTGTGAACAATTAGTCCGTAGAAACTCAGCCTCGCAACCAAAAAAGCGTTGACCCTAAGGTTCGTTCTCCTTGTTTCCTCCACTGCAGAAAGACAAAATAAAACCTCAACTTAACTGCAGCCAAGGCTTATGCGCGGTAAATGGGCTCGATCGTTTTGAGCACGTGTTTCCCGAGCGAGATATTTATTTCTCTCGCGGCGTTGCGCATTCAAATTCCGGGAACAAATTGGCGTCCCGGATATCGCGTCTTCCGCTCTCCGAAACGGAGGCACCCAATCGAAAGCGTGATTAATCTGCGTGGGATAACCATAAACGCATCTCGCGAAGGGTGCAGGTCCATCGGAAGCCCACCACCAGCGCCCCTGTTGGCCCAAATCAACCCAATTAAGACGGATCAATTTCGCCGCGGGCCGCAATCATCGCAATTCGACTCGTAATTGATTTGTAGCGGGCAGGAGTCACGCGAGAGGAGTCGGTGACCGTTGTGGAACGATTGCGCTCTCCGTATTCGATTCGGAAGGGGCAAACAGCCACGCCTTTCGACATCTGAAGTCCTCCGAATTCGCTTAATCAACAATCCATTCTGGAATTGGCCCAAGGAGGAAGAGGGAATGACTTCTGACGATTTGGGACGCTTTTTTGGGTTGGCAGCGCTGTTGACTTTTTTACGGCACCAGGATGGACGGTCATACGGTTGGCCTTTGAGATTTTTTAAGGCGGCGAAAGATTGGCCTTAAAGGAGTTTTCGATGCACTTTCCAAGCGGTCTTTCTTAGGTGCTAGTACCTTCCGTGCATTCAGAGAAAGGATGTCTAAAACTGTCTGCAGAAATTAAGTTATTAGCCCATTCTCGGTCATTCCATTTATTCCATACAAGAAAATGCGCTATCGAGTCCTATTTCTACTTCCATAAAACTTATCTAGGTCTATTTACTCTATTAAATTTTTACGTGGATATTAAATAAATTATCGTATTGTTTCCTTTTAACATTTTTCATATTTGTATTTATTGTTTTCTAATCTCCTGCACTAAGCTGAATTTCCTTTTTCATTCATTCATTCTTAATCGCATTTATACGTATATTATTAACTTGACATATTGAGATAATTAACATGACTATGCTTCTTGATATTCTAAATATATGTATTTTTTGAGAGCATATTTATATTTTATCTAATTTTTCTTTTCATCTATTTGTTGTGACTATTGTTAGGCTTGCGTAGGTTTTTCACACCCTCCTTTGTCATGGATATTTTTTAATATTGTTTTCCTCAGAATCTCTTAAGTTTATTTACATCCACAGTTCTTCTCATTTTTTCTCATTACATCCTCGCACTATAACTTTAGATTAATTATTGCACAACACACGATGGGCTAGCTGGAAGGGGAGAACTTTGGTCTCAATTAAGCCAAAATAAAAGCGTTTTATGATTTTTTAAATTAATACATATTCATCTATAACACTTTCTATTAAACTCTAAAACATATGAAGAGCTAAATTTTAATATCTTTTAGTCAAACGTGAAAGAGAGTAAATAAATGAAGCAACGACTGTTTTTCACATAAAACGCGCGACCGCTTTTGTTTTCGTTAACAAGTTTTACTTTTTTATGTAACGAATGCATGGAATTAGTCTTCGATTTCGTTCTTTTCAAAGGTTTAATCTGGAAAAATGGAACCAAATATTACAAAAACATGAATGATTTAAACCTGTTCTTTGTGAGTTGGATTTTAAATAATTGTGTACATATAGGAAGATGTCATTCCCAAACGCAAAAACATAGGGATTGCTTTGGAATAACGAGAAGCCTATCGCGATCGAGAAGTTCATCTTATCGGTCGCAAGATCACGCATTAGAGTGCTTTTGTTTTGTTTTTATTTGGACATCGTTATCAGCTTTAGTCGTTTCCTATCTGTCGCACTCTCAAGGTTAACGCCTCTCTCTTTCGCAAGTACATTCCATTCGATTCATCTCGGAACTTCGGAAAGAATCGTACGAACACGTTCTAACATAGAATAGCAGCATTTACACCGAACCATACCCAAGGGGGGTAACTGGGTTATTATTTAGGTTCTGAGTGTTTAGTTTCAAGGTTAAAACACTATGAATCTATCTTAAAAATGATTTATAACAGATGAGTGATATTTGCTCTGAAGAAATGCCTTTCTTGGCAAATATAATTAAAAACGATGACACCTCGAAAATATTCACCACAAGCCTTTCAAATGATTATTCAACTGGACAAGTTGAATAAGCATATTCTGAGTGGTTTTATCAACATTTATTAATTATTTCACATTAGGAGCACTTAGAGTAAGAATTGTCTTGCTTATGAAAACATTTATAGTTTTTTTTTCTTCACTTCTTTTACAGAGGGCATATCGTTTCACAGCAAGGTTTTATTATAATTACATCAAAAATGTGTAATTAATGAAAAATAAGCAAAGAATAAAGTTATTAGACCTTGAAGAAGAAATACGTCGACGTATTAAATTATTTTAAAACTTTTAACCTAAATAACACAGAAAAACTATCGCCGGATTAACTGAGTTATCCTCTTTAGTAGCCTATTGGTTGAAAAAAACAAAACGAGAAAAGAAACACAAAGTTTTATAAAGTGATGACAGTTTCTACTTAACTGTATGGGTCAGAAGGTAGGACACCAAGAAAAAAATGAATTAAAGAAGATTAATTGATCTTGTGAGATTATTTGTGATCTGGTTTTAGGGAACGGCACTATTATTTTTTCTTATATCCTTTATTATATTAGTCAAAGTAGTGCGGGCTCTTCGTTTTAATTATAACTCGTGTTTGCGTAGGATACTGGCAATGATATTAATATACAGACCGTTTTACCGTCCCCGGGTTCGAATCCCGGCTGATCGGGATTTTTATGATCAGGGAATGGTAGTGTGTGTTTGTCTGACTTTCCCGTGCAGCGTTAACAGCGGGCATCCGGCTGTAAAAGTTAAAAATCATCGCCAAAACCAAGTTCTCTTAAACAAGGCTCAGAGGAAAAAAAAAATATTTGGGAAATTTCCCAAGGGATTTTGAGTAAACCTCGCAGTGTCTCTCTTATTTTTCGGTATTATTGTATTACATTGCCATTGCTTGTTGTAAAGATAATTTATTTGCAGCCTAACGTTTTTTACTTACATACTTTATTATATTTACTTATTTACTTTTACTATCTTTTATTCAGATCGGTACCTTTAATATCCGAATTATTATTTACATTTAAGAGGAAAGCCTTCGGAAAAATGCGAAGGGAAATCTTTTAGATTCGGGATCCGAAATTTCCGTGAGCTGATAAGCCAGTAAACTTTGAATATTTTACTGAAGATTACTTCGAATCCTTCGTAGATATTGAATGAGTGAATAAACACTCAATCCCGAGAAAAGGATCATTACTTTGTCTCTATTCGTTCGTGGTAAGAAATTGCTCGTTGGTTATATTATTACGACTACTTTTAGGAGAAGTTTAGGGTTATTTTTTTAGAGGGTAACTTTTCGCTGGTGTTCTCAGTAACAACGGTTACATATTATTTGGATTTTTTAGTAATTTTGGTATTTTAACTTAAAGTAGGTTTGATATTCTGCTACCGGTAGCGGGAAAAAATTCCCTAGAGGAAAAAGAACCCTGACGGAAAAAAACCCCAGTGGGAGAAAAAACTCCAGAGGGGTATTCCTCAAATATAAATAAACCACGTGTTTGGGGTTGTGTCAACAGGGTAAGGCATTCTTTATTTCTTTCTGTTTTTTATGTATCACTAAATTATATCTATTCCTAATACTTCTTATAATATATAAAAACATGTTTATTTTTGTTTTTTATATAATTTCACATTTTTCTCCCCGGAAGTTTTTATGTAGATCCTTGTGACCATGATTTTATGGATGGATTATTTCACATTCCTTTTTTTAGCATTGAATTCAAGAAATATGTATTACATTTACTGTTGGTCAGTTTTGTTCATAACTGTGACAATATGAATGTTACTGAGATATGTTGAATGATGGCATTCGTTTAGTATATTCTTATTGAAAGCTACGAAAAACATTATTCATTAATATGCGTTTATTTGAGGCTTAAAAGCTTTTGGGATATCATTTAATGTAATCGATGGTATTTAAACACAATCTCGAACTAAAAAATCATATATTGACGTTTGTGAAACACTTAATAAAAATTATTTACAGGAGTTCATGTAACGATTTGAATGATAATATTGTTAATAATGGTCAAATAGCTCTTTTTTGCAGGGCAAATATTTTCCCTAATTGGCTATTTGTACAAAAAGATAAATGAGAATTATATTATGTGGTGTCCCACAGCTATTCATTATTCAGTTCCAGCAGACCACCCTCACTGATAAATTTGGTCACCAGCGTCACCGCTTTGATTGAGTGAACTCTAAGCTAACCGCTAATAATTGAGTTAATTACAAAATAAAGGCTTTTATCGGATAATGGGCAATTTTCGCATTGCTTTTCCGCTGCAGCTAAAATATTTCTGAAGCAATTGTCGTTCTTTCATTTATGATGCACAACATTAAAACACTGATTAGCATTGAATGAAGCCTCCAAACTCAATCATCAATTGGTGATTGTGGGTTTATTGTGTCGGCACGTGTCCGTCCACCCAAAATATAATTGAAGTTTTGCTTTTGATTTTGCATACATTTCATTTCTATCGCAAAACTAATCGTTGCTGGCTTACTTATTTTCCTTTGAGGTTACGAATTAATTATAGCAATGTGGGTTATGTATTTAGTTTTACAATACACTAATTTCATTTAATTGGTATTTGCGTTCAAAATAGTTTATATAAAAATTATTTACGGGCTGAAATTGGAGAAGTTTTACAAAAGAATTTCACGCAACCGGACTGGTTATTTTTAAGATAAGATAAGAGATAGTTATCATTTTCTCATATGAGGTCTTTTTACATTCTTGAGTTATTATTAGGCAGCACTGTGAATACTTGTTAGCCATAAAACGATCTCTAAAAATAATGAAAGTTTTTGCGGAAGTTAATTGACAGGCGTCATTACAATATTTTAGGAAACGAAGCACCTCTCTAATTAAATATATTTATGATTCAATTTCGCGTAAAGGGAATCTACACATGTTAAAATGAGCGAACTTAAGAGCGCTTTTGAGTAATTGCACTAGCGAAAATATTTAAACGGTTATTTCATATTCACTTTTAACGTTTTTTCTTCAGTGTTCATTTGAAGGCCCACTTTAATTCTGGCAATTACACCACCAAAGGCTTTCATCTTAACGATTTTAACTACGTGAAGACTTCAGAGAATATGACTTGACCATTAGGTTTCATACAACCAACTTGCAAACAAGCTACCTCCACGTCATAATCATTCGCAGAAGAGTAGTTGCGATCTGAGATCACCTCTCCATGTGTTTCAACGATACGGGCACGATATCTCATTTCAAAACTGCCTTTCTGCGTTTGATTTCAAGATTATCTGTTGTTTAAAGCGTAAAATTATAGTACACAAGTGTTTTATAGGGCTTTCTTATTCATTGGTCGTATTTCTATCTCATGTGAGATTTTTCTTTGCGCTGCAAAGTGTTAAGGAGTCTGATTTTATGTTTTAAAAACAATCTTAACTCCATATACTATCGGATATAATAAATGTTTGATATTATGCGTTTTATATAATAAATCATTCTAGGACCTTCTACTGATTGAAATGGCCATAGTTTAGATCTGCACTAGCAGCATTTTATTTGTATTAATATAATGGCTATCTCATGATGATGGTAAGATTTTTATAGCACCACTGTATCAAATAAATCTATATGTTGATAGTAAAGATTAAATGCAATTTAATGAATAAAGAATAGTCGATATAGATTATATATGAAGGATTAAAACCAAAAAGGGTACCTTAACGTCATGAAATGAGGAATATCGAGATAACTTGGACTCTAGCATCGTTTAAATCAATAATTATACTATAGCTCTTAATTAAAATTTTATATATTAATACAATTCGTGCAAAGTTAACAGTTTAAGTAGTAATTTACGAATATTACATGAACTTTAGAATTAATCTAAGTATTATTCGGGAATATCAAATTGCTTACTTTTCATCGTCAACGTAAGTTTTTAATTAGATATTAAAATATGTCGAAGTAAAATTATCACTTAAAGGTATCACGCTTTACTTCTGCATGACACGCCTCTCATCTTAAGTGTTGGAAAAGGAACGAATCCTCTCATAAAAGTTCAAAATTCCCTTCAAATCGTGGTGGAGAAGCCCATTGTTTCCCATTCGACCGCTAGGTGGCACACCGTCCGCGTGGCGTATCGTGCCTCCTCGGCAGCGCTGCTCGCGCCTCTCGCATCGCCCGCGCCCTCAGTCGCCTCTTCGAGGAACCACCATTCCAACGAACACGGGCCAGTCGCTTCTCGTCACAATCCTCGCGCGCGCGTTTTCGGGAATTCTCCGACCGGGTCCCGCGGCTCTCGAAACTCGTCTTCGCGAAGTCCGTTCCTCCCCCCACAAATGCCGAATCGAATGGTGATCGTGAATGCATCGTAGGATACGGCTACGTGGTTTAATGGAGTGAATCGTGCACGAAAGAAAATCCCCATTTGATCAAAGTGTTGGGACATAGTGTTAGTTTGAGTATTGATGGACTTTTAACGACTTGTTTTGAGTGTTGATGGTGTAGGTTCGATGTAGTTTACTTTCCTGTCCGTAGTGAGTGCATTTGAATTGATATCGGTGTTTTTTTATAAGGGTGGATCGTGTACTGTTTTACATCGGGGGAGACCGATGTGTTTTAGAAACCTCTCTTTGGAAAACTTTTCGGTGATTTATCGTCTGTTGTAGTCAGGCCATTTGGAGACAGTGTGTGAGCCCTTCTCCAGTTTTTCTGCCGGTGACAGCTCCTCTCGCTTCAGAATGTCACCCACTCGCCCTTTTCCGAAAAATTTCCCCCTCTGAGGAAAGGGACAGTCCTTCGCAGGATTACGACGACCGCTGGATTAGCAGCCTCCGTGGACTCCGTATTGGCATCCTGCTGGATCGACCGCCTTCAATTGAGGCGTCGGTGGGACCCCGAAGACTCCTCCAGTACCATCATTTTATTCTGTACGTGAATCAGGAGGTCACAATCGTGGGTTTTTCTTTCCGTTTGAGGAAGGGATCAATCACATCTGGGCCGGAGGAATTTTGCCAGGAATCCTCCCAATAAAAAAGAGATAGTCGGAAAGGGACAGAGTGGTGTGTGTGTGGAAAGGGTAACGTAAGACTTCTTGCCCCGCCATAAAGACTGGCGTCCAGGAAAGACTTCCTTTCGAAAAACTCCTTTCTACTCGTACGTTACAGACGTGAAAAAATAACGCATTTCCGGGGGCTATCTCTTGAAGGGATAAGAAAAGTCGTTGGTGCGGCCGATCTAAAGGGATTTTCCTCGAGGCGGAATCGTGTTGCGTGTGTGAATAGTTCAAAAGTTCCTCTGTTGTCGCACAAATAGCGGAGTTGAACTCTCTTGAATAAGGACTGCGAATCTACCGTGTTTCCGAGGAAGGCAATCGCGCCGAAGGCCTCCGTAATGCCCCAGACAGCGGCGGAGTGAAATGAGATCTGCCCCTCTTGGATTTAGGAGTGGTGAGTGAACTTCATTTGACATTGTTTTTCTCTTACATGTTTCTTCTAAAGCGAATTATCGTTTGTATTCTCATTATGAACTTCATGTTGTGCCTCTTTCTGCGAGGTACTTTACCACGTCGATTCGAACCGGAGTAAAGGTATCAGTAACGTGACGCCACTGCTGAAAGCGACAGCGCTGCAAAGACAACCAAACGGTGTAGCTTTTGTCTAGTCTGAAGCAAACTTCTTGCTCGTATGTGTCCTCATAACTTAGCCTTCCTTCCTCGATGGCTTTATAAACAATATTTTAGTAATTTCAACTGGCTTGAATCCAACTTTCTGTCCGTTTGTGGTTAATTTACTTTACCTCCTTTATCTCTAGGGGGTTTAGAATCTAACTTTTTTTCAATTTAGCTCCCTAGAGTTAAGGGTTAATGTAGACGATAAGTACTTACAACGCCTTTAAAATTTGAATCCGGAAGCTTATAGTTTCGCCTATGATGAATATTGCCTCGATGAAGGCAAAACGTCTTTCTATCTTTTATTAAATATCGAATATAAACGGAGATCGTGTCTTTAAGTTTATAAAGGAGATTACTTCTACGGGATAGCCTTGGATCGCCGAGGCTAGGCGGCACCGGCAAGGAGGAGGGACCTACGTAGCTTGCAGCCTTCAGACGAAATGTAATTGAATGTATTTTATAAAGGTTTGTTGCAGTATGATTTGTATTCATGTTTCAGAAATTCACGCAAGTTTTCGTGGTAGACTAATCTATTCTAAAAGGGCTATTACTGAGGTTTTTACATTATTAGAGGAAATAAAACTTGCGTAATCCATTCAATGATTAGTAATTACTTTATATTTCTCTTTAAATATATGAAAAATTCTATTAAAAGTGTTATTACTTTAAATTATTTATTTATCAACATTGTATGTGAGTTTGTGCATTCGATCAAATTGAATGGGTTTTCAATTTTAAAGTGGAGTATGATCTGCGAGTTCTTACGAGTTGCAATTTATTATTTGCAATTCATTTCGGTACACTCGAGCACTGATTGCTTGTAACCCAGCCCGTATAAATTGATTTCACAAAAAATTCCTAATATTTGTATACAAAAATCTACCTCTGAATACCGCGGTTTCTTTTCACATCTCTCGTAGCACGTAAAGCTATGCAGAAATCTATTGAAATTCTCACTATTTTGTTTTATATCTACGTATCTGTCTGTGATATTGAATCTCTGGACGGTTTGGAATGCGTTTAAGAGATGAATTAGTTTTCCGTTTAGCAGATAGGTTATGGGACGAATCACTCTTTGAAATCTCGCTTTTTTCAACTCCTTATTGCGGTGGTGGAGAAGGTTTCTTGCTGCCGAAGACTTCCATCATCGCATATCTGTCGTCTTTGGGGTGCACTCGCCTCATTCTCGGCCTCGCTTATTTTTACGGCAAAACTTCACGGATTCCGGTCCCTTCGGGTGTTGTCTTGCGGAACGGGACAAGGCGCGGCAATGGGAAGCCGCTCCTCTCCCAGATTTACTCTTCTAGCGGAAGGAAGCGGCGGAGCGCCCGTTCCTTACGTCTCGAGGCCTTTTTCCGGCCTTAAATTCCGCCTGGGTTTCTCGTAGGGTGTTTCTCCTTATTCTTCCGCGGAAAGTAATTCGTGCAGAGTGGTGCATTTCTCAGAGGGGAAATTCGGGTCGCGGGAATGCGTTGGTCGCGGTGAGGCGTCTTTCGGCGTACGGAGGAGGTATTTGTGCGTGGCGGAGGGATGTTGTGTGCGGGCGATTGGCAAAAAGCATATCCCCGAGGATGCGATTCCTACTGAAAGGCTGGCTTTGCCGCATGCCGAGTGGTTTATAACCCAAAGATTTGTATAAACCCACCGAAGGGTGCTATATCGAAGGTTTTTGCTGCTTTAGCGTACTTCTTGGTAAATATTTGGTACTTTGTCGTAGGTTTTTGTCGCCTTTACCTATTTCTTGGTAAATATTTAGTATGATCGAGTGGTATCAGTGTGATAGTATTGTAGGTGCATTTATTAAGGTGGATACGTTAACTCTCAGACATTTTCGGTATTTTAAGTCCGTATTATGAGTATTGCTTCTAAGCATCCCTTCCTTAACGGTACGCTTTCATATAAAGGAAGGCTTTCCGAGCTAACAAATAATATCGTTTTCTGTCAGTTTTAAAATTTATGATGAAGGAAAATCAGCGTACAAAATGAGATTTTTGTTACGTTTTAATTTTCTTTAAGAACTCTCACAAAACCATGAATTAATGATCAGATGTAAATTAATGCATGTAAGTGGTATATTAATATGGAATCTAAGATTTGAAGTGGATCCAGCTCGCTTGTCTAGTTCAAGTGATTCATGAGTGTAGGGGTAGTCGTTTGAAACCCAGACTTAGGGAAGTGTAAACGCGGTCATATTAGATTATTTTGAAATTTCAGTGAAAATGTAACAGATTTAGCCGTCGAAGATTATATTTAAATGCGGCATTAAAAGCGTAATGTGTTATGATATAATAATCGCCTTCCGAATATATTACTTACAGCACAACAACTTGAAAGCTCTCCCATTCTTTCGAGAATTCTCAGATATTTAGCGTAAATGGTGCGTAGATATAGTATAATTGAAACTACTTTATTCACTCCGTGTGATATGAGTACTCTTCACTCGGCACTTCGAATAGTTTTCTTACATTTGGCTTCTCCAGCCTGATCTACGGTATAACGTGGATATAAATGTTAGTCTCTCCTTATAAATATATCGATAAATTTTAGTCCACCTGTTTTTCATCCACAATTTGTATTCAATTCAGCTGAAGTTTGGGTAAATGATACAAGTCACGGAAAGATTTTGAATAGTATTTCTCATATTGATTATTTTCAATTAGTCAACACGTTCATAATAAATGTGATGACGAAAGGCATGATTTGATTCAGTTATGAGAGGAGTTAACATTTTAGAATTCTTATAAACGCGGAGATTTTCTAAGATATTTAGGAAATGGTTTGGTTCTTTTCCATATCGATATTGGACTGTATTTTATACATCAAATGCCGATTACAATCTTTAATATGACTTTATTTCCGGCCTTTGCCATCAAATTTTGATTTTAGACATAATTAATCTTAATTTTTGTCTGAAGACCGTTCTCTCATTCAGAGGAACTTTCTCGGACCAAAAGGCTTCTGGTGAAACCCGGTGACCAAGATTATTAGAGATTAAATATGTTTTTCAAATCCTTATTTAATAGGTCTGTGCTTATTTTATAACCAATGAATAACGAATGCATTTCTTGGATACGTTTTTGCTAATTAACAAGCAGTACATATTTGTGGATCTTTCTTTCATTAGATATCTAGCACAGTTCCATTCGCGTTTCTAATGTGTAGTACTCTTATTTTTTTAAGCAAAGGCATTTTTTCTTGCATCTATTCCATAAATAACTAACAACCCAAAGCCAAAGCAAGCATCAAAATTAATTGATGATGATCAGTGCATCAGCCCCTTTGATGCGACAGACGAGTTTAATATTTCATTCGACGTCGCTTTTATCTATTTCCAATGAGTCGATTGATTCGTCTCCCGCTATCCTCACTTCAAAGCATTTATTTTCCACCTCGTCTCGAATCTGGAGCAATATTCTACTTTTTCCTGTTTCATCTCCTAATGTACCTCCACCATCTCCTTTAAGGAATCACGCCCCTCCAAGATACCCTATATTTCTCGACTTCGGACACGAGATTCCTACGTTTTCATCCAATACATCGTCACTGTCTTTCCAATCGGAAGGTGGATTTTATTCGGGAAAAGTCAATATTGAAGAAGACGTACGACTTTAAAAGATTCGCGAATCAGGGGCGTAATTTTCCATCCGCCTTCACTGTCCAATGCCGGAGGTGCCTATTTTCTCAGTCCTCCACCTGAGGGGGTATTGCCGTGCGGGATCTGAGAGATTTCGCGGTGGGCCGATTATACAAGTACCAGCAACATCGCGTGGTGTAACATTTTCTCAAATAATTTTTAATTTAGTACAGAATTTTCCAATTATTTTTAGTTCAGTACTATTAAGTATGAGAAATCATTTTGTAGACCGTTTTCCGGAATTAGGTTCCCGAATGGCTATCTGGGCAGCGCGTTCGGCTTTGGCGACTGAATTCCGGGCTCGATTACCGCTGGTAGTCCACGTGTAAAATTATGTAGCTCTTGAAGCAATTTTAAAAATACTACAACAACTACGTACTTTTCTGGAAAAAATGCTTAAGATCGAAAAAGGAAGCATATTTAAGCATTCTTAAGTAGTACGACATACATGAGAAAAAAGTAGCGAGTACTATTTGCTTTTAAATGGCTATGCTCAGAATCAATATAAATATTTTATGAGCTCGATTTACCAAAATCTATTTACTAACCCGTTCGTAGAGATAAATCGATAGCTTTCTCTCCAAGTTTGCCTCGCAAGGGAATTCCATGTTTCGCGGACCGAAAGCGGTCCTTCAGCTATCGCTTGGGTTACAGAGTTCTACTTCACTCAAGCAAAAATATAGAAGAAGGGTTCAACATAGAGCTGTCAAAGCTTTTACTATTTCTATCACTAATGGTGTTAACTCGGCGTTAGACACCTTGAGGGTCGCAAGTAATTTACTTCACCCAATTTTTAAATATGTTTGTAAATCATCTAATCCCTGTTGTCATTTTTCGAAGAATGGAAAATATTTTCATTCGTCCTTTAGGACAAGTAAGATAAAATGTTATTTCCATTCACTTTTGTGTCAGTCCCGTTCATGCGTCTGATAATTGGAAAGATGTGATATCAATGAGGCTGATTAATGGAATTCATTTCTTCTTTCATACTTGTGTAATGCTATAGGAAGTGTTTTTCATGTATTTTTTCTGCTACACTTTGTGTATTCGCAACATTCTGGATGAGCGAGGAAATCAATGGTGAGCCACCTCACCCTTCATCTAGCCTTATGAGTTTTATTACTTCTTTATATCTTCCGGTAGCTAAAGGTGGATGGAATGATGGTAGAACAAATCCAGCAAGAGTTAGGGTGAATGATTCTACGACTGATCCAAAATCTATAGTTCAGTGCATTAGCATGATTAATATTTATAATTTACCAAAGCTGATAGTTATATTTTTATTCGTCAAGCATTAAAAATATTAAATTTAGATTAGAGAAGAAACTATTATTGAAATTTGATCGGGCAATCAACTATTAGGCCGCAAAAAATTGGTTATATGGCTTGATTTCACATGCGCGACTCTACCGATTAAAAATAGATATCTAGTCTAAATAATTTTCAGCTTAGATTACGATATTTCTAAGAATTTTCTGGAAACAGATCATCGCTGGGTGGCAAGGATTGGTTTCAAGTCTCAAATCGCTGGTCCAAAAGCTTGAAATTTCTGGTGGAGTCTAAGTAAATATCAGCTTAATTTACTAACATTACGATTAATTTAATCGAAATAATTCAGTTCGCTGTTCGCAACTTTACCTGGTGAAAATTTTGCCCTCAATCCGTCCTACCGTACACTTGAAATTCCCGTGGGGTAGTAATGCCTCTCCGTCGCTAGGTCACATCCTTCGTCCGTGGTTCTGCAAGTAGACCGAATCGAATTCCGGATGAGCGAAAAACACGCCGCGAGATAAAGGATTGATAGCGTTGGAAGATCCCGTAGGCGCCATCGGAGGCTGGAATTTGCCCTCCGCTATTTACCGACGTTGAAGCGGAAGGACTTCGAATCGAGAGAAAAAGAGACCTTCCGAGGGTATTAAGTGGGCTCTTTCGCCGGATTCCAAGTGGCTCTCACGGCTTAGCGCCGGCCCTTGATAGATGGCCCGCCTTCCAGTTGCCGTGCCGCCGAATTTCGAGCGCGGAAGGTTTTGCGACGTGGCTGCGGAAGGCGGTTTGTGAACTTGGATGCTGTCGAAATTATAATTCCGCAGTTTATCGTCCTTGTCTTAGACTGATTTGTTCTGGTGAAATGTAGGATCGTAAGGGCGTTCATCGATAGATCTAAGGAGTTGGGTTCTTTACGAAGCTGTTTTTGGTAATTTATTTCCCTGCATTAAGTCGGCGTAGAGTGATGAATTGTTGATTTAGTCTGCGCAGAATTCGATGAAATTTGTTAAAATTTTTGAAAATATTGATTCAGAGTCAATTTTCAAGTTGTAGGAATCGTACACCGAACTTAACCCAATTTTGTTTTTAGCAAAGTAAATTATTCCATAACTCTTGCATACTATTGCTGATGGCATAGCGGTGTGGAATACGTAATTGTGTATTACTTCTTCATATCTATTAAATAGATATAAAATACAATATTTTATATTTAATGGTGATAATTTAAGATCGGAAATAATATAAAGAATATATTTTTTTATTTTTAAAAGGTTTACTGGCTCTCAGTGGTTCCACATCTTTGTAGCTCCTGACAGCTCATAATTCTTAAAATATTGTCGCTCACTTCTTGCAAAAATATCAATTTTCCATAAAAAATGGAGAACAAATTACGCACAGAGAGTAATTGAAATACCGAAAGAAACTCCTAGCAAAAAGGTCCACTCCTTTGGCACTGCAACTGTCTAGGAAGCTATTTTCTATCGTAAGAATTCGCTCCTCAAAACTAACTTCCAGAGGTGTATGCAGATTTGCTTAGGAACCACTTTATTATTATCATATCATCAT
Organism: Sympetrum striolatum; assembly: GCA_947579665.1. Classification (NCBI taxonomy): domain Eukaryota; kingdom Metazoa; phylum Arthropoda; class Insecta; order Odonata; family Libellulidae; genus Sympetrum; species Sympetrum striolatum. The sequence goes on from OX388347.1 coordinate 30,663,774, forward strand.
TGTTATCATTAATTTATCATTACTACATCTCATTAAAGATCTGAACTTGATTGCTCTCAAAATCCTACATTAAAATAATACGTTATAAAAATTATTAACTCTGTAACAAATCACCTTCATTACTTTTTACGTCAAATTTCCTCATATTTAGCGGGTTATAATTTACTAATTATTTATCATATATGTCACAATCAGTTTCACTTAGAATCTAGATATTTATGTCAAAGGGACATCCTTTATTCATGGTCAATTTATTTGTTTGTTTCATCAACTTAGCTATCTCTGCGATTTTTCTCTGATGAAACATATACCTAAAAGTCACGGAGTACGGAAACTTCCCATAAATTTAACACTTTGTAAATGTTTGTGTGTGCGTACTCCTTGGTACTTCAACGTAATTCGCCTGATGCTTCGTGTCCACGCATATTCAGTCGCGATTTTTTTCTTCGATTAAAATACGAGGCGTGAAATCATGATTACATAGTGTTTGCAGGTATGCTGTTGAGTCGGATAACATGCTTGTTTATCTCACCAGAGCAGCAAGAGTAGCGAAAAGTAAGAACTATGCTCCAAGCCCTGTAAATCTTCTCGATTTTACAAGAATGCCGCTTAGTCTGGAGCTGTGATAATAAAAGTTTGGAGAAAGTCAAATTAATCAAGTAATTTTCCCATGAGGATTGTGTAACTCTCCAGATTTCAGAGCATTAAACTGTTTCTCTCACGAGGATGATTTAATTCGAATCAATTCCTGCGATCGTTGAGACAAATCGTTTTACGAAAAGACATCCTGACGTAAATTATACCCTGAGAAACGTATCTATTGCAAAACTTACTTCGTTCCCAACGGCGAGAAGTTGGTGCTAAGGAGTTGCCAAAGCGACTCCAAGTTTTGACTCTCCTGCGTCATCTCGCAGTTTAAGATTTCGTTGAAAAATGGTTTTCAGTAGTAACTTTGCTTAAAGTTTGGGTAGTGTGATGTCTCGACGCGGTTCCAATCAAATGCTTGTCTTTAAAAGCGTAGATAATGGAGACAATCATATTGTATGTGTCTATACCTTGCGCAACATGTTTAAGCATCCATATCGACTGGTACTGGTAGCCTATGGTAAAAAAATTTCTCAATATTTTTGGAATAAAGTAAAGCATTTCTTTTGGCTGTCGACCTGTATAAGCGGAGTTCTTCGTTTTTTTGCATTATAAATTTGTTTTTTAATGGAATTCGTCGTTTAATTGATCCTATAATTCGATTAATTAAATTAAATTAAATTATATTATAAATTCAAATTCGACACAATATTTAAAACATATTGGTTATCTATTGTTTACCACAGAATAGTTTTAAAACCATAATACTGGCCTCTTTCTTTTTTATCATTTTTTTGTAAGCAGACTATATTTTGTATTAATATCTTATGTATATTTTTTATCTATTTTCTGTATAATCTTAATGTGAGCAGATAATATTCTTATTATTTTTCTGCTCTTATGGGACTTAAAAATTCCAGAGCACAGTAAACTTATTATTATTAATGAGTAGCCTCAGTGACTATAGCTGATCCAAAATAAATTATTTGTCACTGATTTTATATCATTGCTGTCCCATAAAATGATATATTATCATGACGTCCCTTTCGGTCCAATTTTTTAAACTTATTATTTGTTTTGCTTCTTATATAAATGGAGTTTACGGTAAATGAATAAATAAGGGAGATGTCCTAATATACCATTTTAAAGATGAGATGACTGTCACCTTAAACCAGATGTAGCGTAGTCACAATATAAGCTTAGCAATTCTCGTACTCAACTTTTTTTTTTTTTTTTTTATTGAGATAAATTTACATAAATACATTGAAAATCAAGTATTAAAAAGTAAATAAAGTTATAATCCAGTACCGCAACTGCTGATAAATGGGTTACAAAAAAACCAAATAAAATAAAACAATGTATTGGTACATTCAAGTCCCCCTGAGCTAATTCTAGCTCATCAGGGGGTGCTCCATATGTATAAATGTGTTCACCTATGTATTGTAAACTAGTTGCTTCATATTCCTTTTCACTTCAGAAATATTTTTTATCCCATGCATATAGTCAGGCAGATTATTAAAAATTTTTGGAACTACAACATTTAATCTATTTGCACCATATTGATTATAAAATTTTGCTACTTCAAGATTAAACTTTTTCCTTGTGTCCATATTGTGAGATTTAATTTTCTGTGATTTTAACTTGAAATTGTAATAGTTATCCACAACAAGCAAGTATTGCAGTAAATCATCTATGGGAAGTAATTCCAGAGACATATACATGGTTTTTACATCAAAAGAAACAATTGCATTTGAATTACCTCTGGTTTTTACATTTCTATATATTAATTTAACTATTCTATTTTGCATTGAATACAGTTTTCTCTTGTGAGTCTTGCGAGCAAGTCCCCACACAGTCAAGCCATACCTAAAAATAGACTCAACAAAAGCAATATATAACATTTTCAACACATTGCCAGGCACTCCATAACTAACATGGTATAATTGATATGAAACTCTCCTCAACTTATTAAATACTTTATCAATATGTGCCTTGAATTTAAAATCTTGGTCAATAACCACTCCTAAATACTTATACTCTGGGACTTGATCCAGATTTTCACAATTACATTGAATATCATTAATATTTCTGTGTAAACAATCATGATTGTGTAGTTTCAAAGTTAAAATTTCTAGCTTATTCAAGGTACTAACAATATGCATACATTTGGACTTTTTAAAATTAATTACCAGATCCTTATCATGGGCCCATTTAGATATACAATTTAAATCATGCTGCATATACAGTGTAGCTTCGTCGATATCTTTATGTGAGGCTATAAGTATAACATCATCAGCATAAAGTAGGATATCACAATATTTAATACATGAAATTATACTATTAATATACATTATATAACATATATAACACTATAACTTCGGTTTTATAGTAATAATTAGAATAAAAATATGCAAGTAGTAAGTAATATAGGTGTGTTACGTTTACCCCAAGAATAATTAAATTTCTTGAGAATGCCAAATAGGGTCAGTTGAGTTAAACAAATAGCAACAGGAGTTAAAATCTGTATCTTTTGCTTCTATTAAATGCTTAGCTATCTGTCATATTTTCCATGTAATTTTTCCTTGATCTTTGCAGAAGTCAAAGTTTGCTCTGTTCTTGGCGTATTTATTCAAGCTTTTATTCATTTAGACTCTGAATAGAAGGCAAAAAAGATTAATAAAACGATATTACCGTTGATATTTTAAGCTTTCGTATTTTTTAAAGTTCAATTCTTAAAATTCATTGACGTAGAGGTTTGAAACTGGCATTTTTCAACGAAAATGCTTTCGAATAGCGTAAAACGAAACTAAAATCAACTCTCAGAAAAAATTCATTTTATTTCATCATGTAGACGCTGAATAGAAGGCAGAAACATATTTTTAATTGGAGATTTCTATTGGTATTATAAACTTTCACGTTCTTCCTCATAAAATTTTGACGTTCATTCTTATAGAAATTAGTAGCAGGCACTTTTGATGAGAATTATTTAGCGCAAAACGAAAATAGTATATAGTTAAATGATGGAAAGCTCTTGAAGTATCATTGAAGAAATCTTGGTCATAAGGCATCCCCTTTACAGAAGTGAGATGGACGTGACACGGTAGTTTAGTGGTAGGAATACCTGCCCGGAAAGTGGTAGACATAGGTTTGAGTCCCAGCCAATTCACTATTTTTCTTTATTGCACAAATTTTCTAAGTTTTACTGTATCTAGACCTAGTTTCGAACTACATGTTTGTTTTAATTTATCTATTAGTTTATGTAAATTCAATTTTAAAGACTGCTTACTCTTCATATCTGTCACATGGTTGTTTCTTTCGATTTATATTTTATTGATGGGAGTTATTTAAAACCAATTGTTTTGCTTTAATTGTGTGTATTCTCATTAAATAGCTGTAAAGATTAGTTGGAAGGGAACCTAGTTTGGTCCAATCTCTTTCCTTGTTTCTTTGCATTGAAGTGTGCTTTAGTGTTAATAAATTAGTTATTCCGCTTGCTTGGAAGTCATGGAATGCTACCAGTTCGAAGACTATCATCGATAAAAACAACGTATCACATTTGTGTCAAAAATCGTCCCGGTCAAAACCTTCCCTGTGTGTTAATTCAAACATTAAGAAGCATCCTTTGAGACGCAAATGACATTCCGATTACTTCTATTGCTTTGAGGAAAATAATCAACTCTCAGAGAATTAAAGAATATCCCTCTCAAGCGTATCTGTCATTCTACACGTAATAATTCGTCTATATATCCGGATGATAGCTCTTTCTCCCCGAAATGATTTCTCTACACGTTTCCCTTAAATCACGAACTATCACTTTATGGGTTACTGCTCCCATTCATCCTCCATCGGCGATAATTCTCCCACAGTTACATCTGGAGATCGCGAACTCCTTCACGTACACGATTTTCAACCGTTTCCTATCTCAAATCGACCAATTCCCGCAGTAAAAACGTCTTCCGTGCGAGATAACGGCCGTCACCTACACTCCGAGCGAATTGTAAATGTCAGAAAGGGCACATAAACGCCTCCCCTAGATGCCGTCCATCTCCCATTTTTACGACCCTCCGAAGAATAGCCGGAATTTTCATAAAAAGCGGGAATGAGAATTCCCCGCGATTACGGAAATTACGTCCTCAAAACCGGAACCCGCCGAATTATCAAGCGAAAAATCCGCGATAAAAAAAGTAGTACTCCAGCGGACCTTTATTCAGTTTACCAACGAGTGTGCACGTAATGTCGGGATTTGTCATCTCGTTGTCATTGTTTGGACCTTGAAGGGTTGTTAAAGGTGTGTTTACTGTTTTTGGAGGGGGTGGAATTGCAGAAAGGCTTGGATTAATCGTTTTTTTGAATTCTTTACCAGAATTGGCATTTTTTATTGGTGTTTATTGCCTTGTTGAGTGTGATATGCATTGTCATCGGTTTGTTTGTTGATTTTGTTGAGTTTTGTGGTGAAATATAAAGGATAATTGCTGATTCTTCAAGTTTATAGCTATAATAATGTAAAAGTTATTTTTAATATTTCTAAAATTTCGTTTTATTTAAAAAAATTGGAGTATGTAATTATAATCTACTTTTTATGTAATTTTTGCATCGTTGGATAATGAATGTATTGTTTGTTATGTAGTTGTTACTTTGGTTTAGCTGCTTTGATAACGTGTAATAATGTCTTGCAAAAATGGTTAATTGTACGTTATGAGGACTGTAGCAAAAAAGGGAATGTTTTCTGAGTTTTTAATCTTGTATTGTTTGATAAACCATGCGTTTTTGCTGATGCAGTCACTGTTTTAGCAAATCATTTTTGTAGGAAATTGTGTTTGAATGGTATATTTTTAGTTTTGTGGCAAAAATGGCAATTGTGCTATTGGTTAATGTGAGGAATTATTGTGTATTTAAGCTTTGCTGCTCTTTTAGTGGTTGTTTTTTTCTGGGTTTTGGTGCAGAAAATGGCTCTTAAATTAGCAAATTTTTAGTATTTTTGGAAGAAAATAGCGTTAACCGGGATTAGGAATTTTTCGAGTCGCTCGACTTCAGAGAGGCTAAATAAGGGAAAAAGACCCGAACGGGGCGAAGTTATTATCGTCGCGTTTTAAGTTGCACAAAAACAAGGCCGCAGATTTTTATTATTTTAGCGCGTTTCAGCTGAAATACCTTTGACCCAAAACACACTCTCTCTCCCACCAGGTTTTCCTCCACTCCTTGGGAACTGGCTTGATAAATGCTCACCTAGGCCATTTCTCCCTCCCATTTCCCTCCATTCTCTCTCCCTTCCGCCTTCACTTTTTATCTCCTCTGCACTCATCGCTCCCATGGTCCATCTCCGCCCGACATGAATTATCTTCCGCGTCTCTCTCCCTTATCACTTACTCTCCCGTAATGTCGTACGTGGTCATCCGCTTGCTAACTACGGACTTCTCGGAGTGAGTTGGTCCTTTGTGATGCTGGGAATGGTGGCGTGACAAACTGACTCGTTTTCTAGGTGCGCAGTTTAAGTTTTTCCTATTATTTCATAGGATGTATTAAGAATGCATATAAGAGTCCGGCAGGAAGGTGTGATGAATTTCAGGTTTCACTAATGTTTGGATAATTATATTCTAATGCAATGATTTCTTACGGAATTTGCATCATCGATGGAAATACAAAAATAGCATTTTTAAAATTTATCAATTTTATTATTAAAGTCATTTTTATAAAATAAACTGCGATTCAAGGTATTGGTGTTTTAATTATTTCGTGTCTCGGGGGTTTTGCTTTCTTGATATTCGAGTTAACGTTTATGATTCTTATAATCCACTAACAGCTTATATTTGTTACTCTGTTATCTGCATCATTAAAATATCATAGCCTAGTGCCTTAACAAAGCAGGGGTACAAAAATTTAAAAACGAATTATTAAAAAGATTTTATTGTGTAGCTCTTTGATACTATAATGGAATTTCATGACCGTAGATGTACTCAGTAAGCATCAGTAAAGCATTTTGTGATCCGTTTGAGCATTCTAAACACTATTGATGCATTCGAAACATGTTCGGTAAAAGCTTGAAAAATATTCGCTAAACCTGTTTTGGGATTTAAATTTTCTTAGATGGTATGTGTGATTTGACATCATATAAAGGAAGCAATTTTAAGTAACTACAATTTTATTAATAAAACAATTTCTCTAAATAATACGGAATCCACATAATTTTAATTTCTTCCTTTCCTATTCCTTTCTAAGTAGGGATATGCTTGATATATCTTTTCTATCTTGTGCCGGACTCGAACCCTATACCTTGGCGAAGTAGCACGCTGACCATTCCGCCACCCGCGGCAGTCCAGAAACATGGAAATCAAATCATTATATAGTAAACGCGCGCAATTAGAGTTGAACACCCGCGGCAGTGTATACGAATGCATGAACTAATACAAGGTTTCAATAATTATTGTTTGCATTTAAAAAAAAAATGTGCTTTGAGGTTCAAATGGCCTCTTAAGACGATGGCTTTACAGATAGGTATACAATTAGCTTGAACTCTTTTTTGCTGGTGATTCATTTTATAGTAATAATCGTCTTCATTTGTGCGAGATTGAGATTAAAGGTCTCTTCTTCCGTCTAACCCATTTAACATACGCAAGAAAAATATTTTTCGCTTTAATTGGTTAGCATAACATTAATATTTACACAAACCAGTAAGCAATGTTTATTTATTAAATTATTTGAGCATATAAATTAAATCGTACATAAAATTCATTTAAATTAAACGTTCTTAAGTTTCTACCATTCAATTTACCTTACTCTTTCCTATAGTTTCCTAACCTAGTGAATAATTACGAATGCAACAAATTTTTTGCATGTATTTTTCGTTGCATTTTTTGTTATACACGTATACAAATAAAAACGGTTTATCTCTTATTACTATTAATGCACATAATTTAAAAGTATATTTCTTTCCCTTTTGTTTTCCAGTGAATGAAATCGCTTTAAAATTTGGTTTACCTAATAATTTGTTCTGTGTGCAGTGCTTATTCTCTTTTGCGCTACATTACTACAATCGATTTATTTAGTACTATCTGTGATTTAATGTCATTTCTTTTAAGAGTATTTTTGATTGATAAAATTTGTACACAGTTACAGCTTAGCATTGCATTCTTTGCCCACAGAATACCTTCTTACATCAGGGTATCTACATATATCACAATTTTCTTCATGCCTCGTAGGTTCCCTCTTGTTAGGTTTCCCATCTCAGAGGATGATTTTACATCTGCATAAGCTAATGAGAGTCCATGCCACTGGAAGTCTCAGTGGTATCATTGTCGGTCCTATTAGTCAACTTTGTTTAGGATATTAAGTGAAATTGCTTGTGCTACAACTGATTTGGGCTGTTGATCAGGAATGGAGAACGTCTTGATTGCGAACGCTCTCCGGCGCACAACCTCAGTCCTCGCACGACGCTGAACTACTCTGCGGTTTGCGAACTTCAACGGGGAAGAGCATCCTCGCAGGTCATTTGCTGCATTACGCCCAAGGGTCAGAGGCGACTCGTCTAATCCAAGGTCTTCTGAAATACCAGAGGAGCAGAATGTTTCAATTAAAGTAAAAGAAATGGAGAAGAAATAAGTTATTACTTTGGTACAATTTTATTCAGGCAGGATGGCCTCAGCGAATGATCGCGAAACGAGTAATTCTCAAGAAGTAATTTTTAAGTAAGGAAGAAGCTAGTAAGTTTTCTGTTTAACCCTTAAATAGATTTAAAGACTTTGTGTATTCATGCCCGAGAATTTTGGCAAAATTAAAATGATATTTGGAGCATGCAATATTTTTAATCTTATTATAGGTACCTTCCATTGACCGTAATTAAAAAAATATCAACTATGCATACATCTCCTTATAAAAAAACTCGGAGACTCCGAAAAATTATGATTTTTTATTTAAAAATTATTATAACTGAGATTTTACGAGGGTGGTCTGAAAAGTTTCCGAGCTAACAAAGATACAAGACATTTTTTCTGAAAATGTTTCTTTATTTTTCAACTTACGTATTGGTAAATTTTACGTGAAACAGTAAGTATTATGAACTTTAACTCTACATATTATTATTAAATATTACATATATTTCTTAAATATGATACTTGCAGATACTTAGACCCGGTATTACGATTAAAGTTTACCTGAATGAGACTCGGTTAATACCTAATAATACTAGGTTAAAATTTCCACTCATAATCACCTCATCGACTAATCCGAAGTTTAAGCGAAATTATGATTTAGTGGCATGGGGCATACTATAATTCATAACAAATTGGTGATTGGAAAGTTATCGATTTGGAACTACGTTAATCATCATTTTAAATTTAACTGAAGGTTGGAGTAATGATTAAAACACGTTTTCTTAGAGCAGAAGCGATGATTGTAGTTTTATGTTAATCTTATATTATGATACCGGGCCTCAATGTATTATTAAAATGTATTTATGTTTCAAAGTATCATACTGTTTCTATAAATTTATGTTAGCAGAAAATTTGAAAGTTTTAGGTTTAGAACTATTTGAACTGAGTTTTCAAGCTATAATACCATCAAATTGTCCAAAGTGACCGTTTTATAGAGCTGAATACATATGATCATGTAGTACAATTGAAGGAAAGAAATGGGGTCAGTGGTATATTTTGAACTTCTCTCAGTACGTGTGAATTCAACTCAATGAGGATCGTTTCATTTATGCAGGCAATTTACCAGTTCCCAAGCTCTCTATGGTAATCCCCGTTCACGGAAATATTCGGGAGATTTTGACTGGTTACATCGTTGCAGAATTTTAATATCCGGGATGAATTTCTAGGTAGAAATAATGCTGCATTATTTATTTATATTAGTCCATAAACAGCCCAATGCCTTTTCAATGGAGTTAAAAACAGTAAAACTTTTATCATAAAGTGAACAGATGAATATTTTTTCAGATAAATATAAAATTAAAATGTTATGTAGGAAAGGGCAAAGCAATGATGGAATCAGGTATTTCAATTTTTGCACTCTTTTATTAATTAGAAAGGTGGATTGTAATGAAGAGCTATGAAAATATTCTTCCGTATACGCATTTATTTTCATTATTGTGGAACTTAATGTGTCATTTAGAACGTCGACTAATACCGAAATTCTTCAAACAGAAGCTTCATGCTGATTAACTTTTTCATCTGAAGCTACGTAGGCAATGCTAAGCCATATTTGTTTTGTTTTTGAAAGTTTGCTTGGTGCTATATACATCCTTGAATAGCTTGTCTTCTGAATTATAATCATTGTTAATAATTCTAATCAAGATCCTCGAAGTTAAATTCAATCCTGCACGAAGAAGTGTGTGACTTAAACCCAAAGTTAAGCGTGAAGTGAAAAGTAAACCCTTTTATAGAAGTGGAATTGGGAAGGTATCGTATCTTAGTGGTTAGAATTCCTCCTCGGAGAATCGGAAACCTGGATTCAAGTCCCACTCATGTCTCTATTTTCAACCTCTCATTTTACTTTGAATTGAATCTAATTACATTAAACAGTAGGTATTTATCTTAACCTAGGGGTTTTAAATGAATTTTATTATTTCAGGTGTATATTATATCGTTATTGTTAATATATTTTAATAATTGGATTAGGATAAAAGCGATTTAGGTATAGAAACAATATATGAATTCAGTGCTCTAGTTATGGGAATAGAATTACTTGCGTACCATGTCAAACATGTTCAGCGAAGTGAATTATAGTTACTCTCGTGAAAACTGCTTGTACAGTGTTATCAAGCCACAGCTAGTTTCTAAAGGAGTAGGGAAGTGAAAGTATGAGTTCTTCATACGCTTCCAAACGAGACTGACATAACCTTGAAGTAATCTCCGGTTGGATAATAGAGAGACGCATGCATGTTATCTCCACTTCTCCAGCGTATTTCAGAGAAGGGAATTTACCAAAAGCAAACAATAGAGAACATATCCAATATAGCAATGCTGATGAAATGTAAGAGGCGTGACCGAGCTTTAACGTATAACATTTACATACTGTTACTCATAATTTAATGTGAATAGCAGTTTAAATGGCTTTCACCTATTGACTAAAAAATATTATTAAAAGCACAGAGATCGAATCCGAATTTTTTGAGTATCAAGGCTGAATAAATTTTAATGCTAGAAAAATCATTTTTCTTCCACAAAATCTAGTTATTTACTTCTATACATGCTTTTGTACCTAGAAAATGAATTATATAAAGTAAAATCCATGTCGAAAAGGTATCCTAATATTTCGAAGATTTCAAACTGTTTATTAATCAATGGATATTTCATAAGTATACCATTATTTAAAAATTAACTAAAAAACCATTTGATATAACAAAAGCAGATTATATTAGCTTCAAGTAGACTGTAAGATTCACATAAGGTAACTATAATTATGAACATATATTCTCTGTATTGCCCTTCTCAGTAAAAAATGATCTTAATGGCCAAGCGTTATACTACATGTTGGGTTCAGTGCAGGGGCTTTTTTTGAGTTTATACTCATAATACTCAAAAAATCTGTGTGTCTTGTAAATCTGAGAAAGGCTTGATATATCTTGAAATTTTTTCCGTTCAATATCCAGAGAAAGAATAATGGCCAAAGAATCTGGGTCTAACCCTAAAAGAACAAACCTGTTCATAATGTAAATTCCATGGTAGAGTGTTTACAGGTTTACATTAGTCATTTATCTTTTAGGTGTCAATTATATTAAAAAACCATCGTCACGGACTCACTCTTATGGAACTTATGAAAATTTTTAGTAAATTTTAAGAATAGTAACAATATAATATGTCCAAGAAGAAAATAAAATTTATAATACAATAAATTATTTAAACGCAACATACAAATCCCAAACCAGATTTTTCTGACTGAAAAATGTGTGAATAAGAATTGAATTACTCATTTCAACAAGAAGTATTTAAAAAGACCGGTTTCTTCGTCGATCAGTCATTAGGTGAAGCAGCTCCAGACTAAAAGACTTATAAGTGTGAATAACAATATAAATGTGTACATTCCTCACCTGACGATCCGTAAGATACAATAAAAAAATTAAATCCAGAGTAAATTTGATTCCTAAATTTTTCTAGGAATGAAAATTAGAAGAATAGGGTATAGGAATTCTCTTAGGTTACATTCTGTTAAACTGACAACTGAAAACTTTAAATAGTAGATCAGAAATAGATTGGTAGAATTGTTAATGTGGGGTGTTTTTCTGCATGGATATAAGGCCTGAACCATAAGAAAGAAGGGAATCACAAGACTGGAGGTTTTTAAGATGTTAATGTGGCGTAGAATGGGTAAAGTTAGGTTGATGAATAACGCCGATACATTTTTCTGCCATTGATTTCCACTCAGTACAGCCTTCCACATTCGATTTCACTTATTCTTCTGGTATGCATGTGTATATATACATATGTGCCTTCCTCCCCTGATGATCATTAGGATGTACTAAAATTTATTGTTTTAAATACTTATCTATTATCTTGTGGAAATATCCATGGATTATTTTTATTCCTATACTTCTCTATTAAGTATAGGGTTTACGAATTCTTTTAGGTTACTTTTCAACGTGCAGGGATCTGAGAACTGAAAGCCTATGTAAGTAGGTCAGAAAATATAGGCTGAGTCCCTAATTTAGGGTGCTTTACTACTAGCATAAAACGAGGACCTTAGGAATTGACAGTGTCGAAAGAGTGGAGGTATTTAAGATGCCAATACACAGAATAGAATAAGTAAGTTAGGTTTATAAATAAACATAGAGGAATTTTCTGCCATGGATTTCTTCATAGTAAAGCAGTTCGTAATCGATTTCACCCATTCTTCTGAATACCTTTAAGCAAGGTGATTCCCCGTTATCTCCTGCGCGTTGAGAAATCAGCAGAAAAGTGGTTTCCTCCTGTATTGGGGCTGTAGGATTTACGGCCGAGTGACTGCACCACCAGCGGCGCAGCGTAAGAGCTTTTTCCGCGGAAAAGAAAATCTTCCGGGCGGTTACTCGAAGCGATCGCGCCTTTATCAAAAAGCAGTCGCCGGAGACAGGCTTTCGGTCCTTAAAAAGAGTCCGCGAGGTTATCGGAAGCAAAGCACGCCGGTCCAGCGGCGGAACAGCGCTGAGCGGGGCAGATAAGGGACGCGTTGCTTAGGTAAATGAAGAGGGCTCAAATGTTTTGCGGGCAGATCAATAAGGGTGTGCGCCCGTCAGTTGCATGGATTTCCCACGTGTTTCTCTTTGATTTACTGCCGTCGATGTTTATCGCGTTGTCAAGGAGCGATTTTTGTCCGTTGCAGGCAGAATTCTTTTTCGCGGACCGGAACGAATTCTTCCGCTTTCCCATTTTTTTTGTGCGCTCCAAAATCTAACCCGCAAAACACCGAAATTCCAGTTTTTCGGGATCGTTTATTTTTGTTCCATCGATTTGCCCGCCGCTTTGTCTGTCCTGGATGTTCGTTCCCCGAATGGGGTCGCGGAGTTTTCTGTTTGATTTTTCTCACAATTATGGAAGTATTTCTGCGGACTCCGGCCGCTTGGGATTCGTTGCTTTTTATTCAGAAATATCCGTCCACTTCCCCATATTCCTGTGTTTTGTGTTCATGAATACAACTGATTTTTCTGTCTTGGCTCATTACTGGGGCCTAATTGTTCCGTCTCATTCGTGTGGTGGTGGTCATATCTCGAAATCTTTAGTCGTTAATCTTTGTTTTTGTCACTTCTCTACCAAGTCATGCAGCTTATCATTTTCTGAATTAGCCATGTTATTGTTAAATTTATATATTTATATTTACTCATTTATACACGATTCACATATGAGAACATCTTATAAAATGTGTGCATGTCGGTATGCCGACCCCATCGTTAACAAAAAACTAGATATTTCTTGAGAGAATATTGATTTACATTTCGTATAAATCTTGAGTATTATCAAGTTATTAACATAAAAATAAAAATTATTTAGTGTTTCATCATTATATCTGACGAATTCTTTTTATAAATACAATTTTTCTCATCAAATTCATATGTGGACAATTGGTATTTCGTTAAAGGCTTGTTTCCATACATGGCATGATATTCATAAATCCTATGTGTGATTACAAAGCGTAGTATGCCGAAGGTCGAAGCTTTCAAGGAGAGCAAACTCTTATGTTTCCTCTGTGTTTGTGACGGTTTTTTAAACAATGGCATTAGTTTTTTAACGTAAATTTTATGTATGTTTAATTATACGTACTTTCTTAGTGTTGTTTTGTTATTGCACCTGACCGGCAATCGGGAGACCCGGGTTAGATTCCCGGTCCCGACGGACTTTTTTCAAGTCTCTTCTTCCTTGACATGCCTATTTATTTATTTATTTATTATAATGTGATTTTAATTATTGAGATTTGTTTTACCTGGCTATTTATACTTTTGTTCTAATTTTCACATTCAATGCTGCTCCAAAGAAGATGTAATTTAAAATTTATTTATTTCTTTTCTTTACTCTAAATGTACATAATGTATTTGTATGGAGAGCTGTTGGGGTAGGGGAAGAGAGGGCGATATATGCCTCACCTACTCAAGCATATAAATAAACAAGTCAAGTCAAGTCTGAGTCTAGATATTATGCCTCATTTAAAGAAAACCGATAAGTAAAAGCCATCTGGTGGAATTTCAGTAGTAGATGTTATCGAAGTTCACTTAGAAAAAAGCTCATTCGTCAACTCTTATGAAAAAGTGTAGGATTTGGTGTTGCAGTAGAATTGTCATATTCTCCATCCAGTGGAGGATATTTGATCAGAATGAAAATTCATAATGGCATAGAATTTCCGTGAATATTTAACTAGTTGTTTGCATTGAACCTGGAAGTGATACATGTTAGTTACTCCATGTTAAGCGAGCTTTAAATTTCAAGTGAATTTAATTACTCCATTGTTAAAATTTTAAGTATTTGCTGAAGTAAAATTCCGGCAACTCCATGAAAGAATAATTCATGGGAGTTAATGAATGAATGGAAAAAGAATTCTAGCAATTGCAGCCGATAGTTCTTGTGGCAGAAAAATCATAAATTCTTGCTGCCTTCATTTAAGATCGCATTTGAGAAATTAAATTCTTTTAATAGCTAGGCAGAAGCTTTTGAAGGAGAATCGAAGAGATAATCATTATTTATGCCGGTCAGCTTATATTTACATTACTCACTCTACGTAAGGATTTGAGATAGCAGTTGAAAGTCTAAACAGTAATGTACCGTCTTTTAGTCACGTGTTTAATCACTCTTCATACTTGATTTCCATTTATAAAAAATGACCCAAATTTGTTATCTTTGACATCATTACCTACGCTCTTAGAAGAACATCTTTAGTAGCTTTAGAAGGGGATGGAATTTAATTACTTTAAAAATGATTTGGTATCAGCTGTAGTGAGGAAGAGTAACTTCCATTGGTAACGTCAGCTGATCCCTTCCACGTGAATTCTTTTCAAATTTCTCAGCGTAGTACTGCAGCCGAAGGTAATAAAATGACCTCGACCTTGAGGCAATTTTAGAATCACTCCTTTTTTTTAATATCCTAAGAACGCTTCATTCCGAATAAATTGGATTTCCTTCATCCCTCGGAGAGCTTCTACCTACTTGGAAAATTACCTCCAAGATGTTAACTTAATCAAAAATCTGTATCCTCAGAAGAGATAAAAGATGAATTAGGTTAAAAGATTAATTCGGTTCTATTACTCTGATTATGATCCTTATGATTGATTTTCAGGGTTTTAAGAAGGTCATTATAGCCATTTATTGAGACGGATGCTATCTTGTCTTAACTGACGTCTTGGTATCAGTGATGGATGGGGCGGATTTATGCATTATGCATTGTACTTAGGCGTATTAGCTGCTGGCTGATTGGTCCTCGTTAGGGAAGCTTCAATGAAGGTTTGACGGAGAAACTTAGTGATTGGTTGTATAAATCAGTTACTGGCGTGCAATCTAGCTTAGCGTTATAATTGCATTTGATATTATTTAGTTATCTATAGTTTATCTTGGATACGTGATTGGTATGTTAATTTATTCGTTAGCTAGTTAATAAATATTTTATTAGTTTAATTTCAGTCTCATTCTATTTTGATGGATTTCTACTGGGTAGGTTTGTTTCTGCGAGCTTTCAGTCGCAAAGATTTTCCAACACCCAACCGTTTCTTTTTTATTTATAAAATTTATTATAACAATGAACGAGGTTAGGTGAAATGAGGTCCACTGCATTACCTTGTCTGAGATATAAATGTATTCTTGTCTTATTACAATTAATAGAAATAATTATTATTACATAAAAAGTTGTAACTACTTTCAATGTGCCTTAATTTATCCAGAATACATTCCTCTTCAACCGTTATGGAAGTTCATCACTTAACGTAACGTATCCAAACGTAAGTATTGTTATTCGTAGCTAAAATATTTTATAGGGTGCTCCTATAGTCTGGGAATAGAGGAAGCCTCATGAACTATATATTTTTCCTGCACAGATTAATTTTGCTAAAGGAGATGGTGCACTCAATCAAAGTCAGTGATATAACATTCGTGACTGAATGCATTTAGAGTACACGTGATAATACTGACAGCTATGTGGCTTTTAATTCCCAGACATAAGTAATATACGTATTATTTGGTTTGCGTGAATTTCATGAAGTGCACAAAAGTTTGCATCGATAAAGATAGAAATCGTATAGACCAAGTTATTTGATATTTTAATTAAAAATGTCTGTAAAATTTTATTTCATTAAAATATTTGTTTTCATTTATTTTTCCAGACTTTTGGGTCTTTAGTAAATTTCTTCAGGATATAATCTCTATGAACCTACAAAGATTTTTTGTTTCAATCCTTGTTTAAATTTATTTTGTAAGAAGGGTACTTTTCCATTTTCCAATACGATTTATAACGTTGGCCTCGGACTAGTTCTTGAACTTAGAGTCTCCGGTAGTCCAAATTCATTGCTGATGATGGATAACGCCTTATATTCAGAAGGACTGTCAAATGTAATCAAGTCTATGCTGTATCTTTATCAGTCCCGACGAAATGAATACTTTTGATTGGAATCTCCGTTACGCAAATATTGCACCAGGAAGAAAAACATTCCAAACACGAGCTTATTTTTTTATATCTGTTTGTTGATGAAATGGACTCTCAAAACATCTCGTAGTTTTAACGAGAATTTCCTTTTCGGTTTTAATCGAATTTTGAGATTCAAAACATTTATTAAGTTTCAGTCAGGGAATTTTGCTTAGAATTAGAAACCAAGGATATCAGAAATATGTGAGAGAGAAATTTAAGTATAATCCACCCAATCTTTATGCACAAGAAAAATAGGTTTTAATTATATTGACGAATTAGAAATGAATTGGTATTGAATATTGAGGGAATATGGAACTAGAATAATATATTTTTTCGGAATGAAAATTTAATTTTTATGATTGAAACTTACCTAATACTTCGATTACTTTTTATAATAACTTACTTTGCACAGCTTCAACTCCAAATGAAGTTGATGAATTAAGTTGCTGGATATCTATATAAAAATTAAATTAATGAAGTTGAGTGCTTCAGCATTACCTTAACTGAGACCTTCGTCTAACGCGTGATAAATGGTGCTGATAAAATATATGGAATTGGTAAAATATAAAAATATTCTCTCTTGTCATTTTCACCATTCGGTTTTGTAGATTACCAATTTAATTTTTCATTAAATATAAAAATTTCTAACAAAGTGAATATCAATTGTTAAATAGTTCTGACTAATCTAAGATGTAATTTCATAAATGGAACAAGGCGAATAAAGTGGCCCAAATTCACAATAAGGGAATTAAATCAAGGGTAATGAGTCATTTCCATTCTTTTTTATCGACATCTTATGTTTCGTAGTGAGAGGGGGGACGTTCATTAAAAATTCACGATTCAGTAGACATCGTCATATGATCGCAGACGAATTGAAAAAAAAAATAATTAAACGAGTGGAAATCATCACACGAATTACTTTTCTCGAGTGAGCATTGGCAGAGGGGGATCTAATTCGGAAGCTAACATTTTTCCCCTCTGTTTTCCTTTGCTCAAGTTAACACAGTCGATTGAATTAAAATCGATCTTTCTTGTTGTTTTGGAACCGAATTCCGTAGTAGCAGGGCTTCATTTAAATTTTGGCTCGCCCATTCCGTTTACATCATTCCGTTTTAATTTTTTTCATGTTATTCCTTCCATCCGTTCTTTTCCAAATTCGCCAGATCTATTAGTCTCTCGAAGCGAACTATCCAATGTTGAAGGGCGTACGCTTGGAAGAGCCTTCTGTTATGTCCATTGTCTGTCACTTGCTATCTCTTTTGTTTTAACCGCGTATGTGTATTGCGGCGGCACGCGCTTAGGGAACATAGGAATTCATAAGAGAGAGAGAGAGAGAGGTTTAGCGAAAATTCCACCACATTTCGTGCTTTTATCCAAACTGCTATGATATAGGCGTCATCGGTCAGCCATTTCAAATAACCTAAGCATGAAAAACAAGGGCGATTGAATAGTGTTTTGCTGAATGAAAGCATTGAAGTTCATGAAGTTTGGCTTTATAAATAATAGGACAAACTTTCTATAATCAAATCATACTTTAATCTATCAGTATAATTTGATCAGAGTAATTGATCTAGATCTTTCGTGAACAATTAAATGCTTATAAACATTTTCGAAATCTCACATTACCGGACACTGTATTTACTTAAAAGTTAAATAATTTATTTAAAATGTGTTGATTTACGTTATAATACTTATATTCATTAAAAATAAATTAAACAGCCGCTGTAGGCAAAATAAAATATGTAATATTTTACACGAAGATTTCATTGCTCCTTATTAAAGGGCTAGTTGCTTCCGTGTTATTGTTTTTAATAGGAAATCAGTAAATTAGGACTCGTAGTTATTCGATGTGAAATCGTTCGATTCACATATTATCCACTCGAAATTTTAAATTAATACAAAAATGTTAGAATTCAGGTCAGGCTGAGCTAGTGTAACATTGTGCCATAATATGTAATATGATAATTATTATCTGGAAAAATAGTGTTAGTTTCAGAAATCTATTCAATATGTTAAATAAAAAAGGAATGAAATGAGAAAAAAGGGAAATCGAAGAATCTTGCTTGAATGTATGCAAAAAGAAATTGGATGAATTACTCAATTTCTGTTTTACCAGCATTTTGGAGAGAAAATCCCGTTTTGCTAATTTAAATTAGATTCTTGCAGAAAACAAACTTTTCCCTCGAAAAATTCTAAAAAATTGCTCCTTTCCTTTATTACAGCGATAAATCTGTTTCCGAAGGTAGGATTTTTATTCTCGAACGGGAGAAAAACGTCCATAAGTAACGCGTCACCGTAGCAAGCTCCTAGTTATACATCATTTCAGATCACATTATATATTAAGTTATGGAAAAACTTCTCGAAATCAGCTTTAGCAGCTGTCGAGCTCGACAGAAGGAGTCCAATTGAAACGTATTTATATTTCAAATATATGTTTCCCCGAATTTTATTTCCACGTGTTTAATTCAATCAGCTCCCATAAAGATATCCAAACAAATAATGATGGACCGTTTGGAACTCCAGAATAAAGAACTGCAAACGTATTAATTTCCGAAGGGCCCATTAATCTCGCGGGAAAGGGAGAGAACTGATATCATTATTGAGTCTCTTTGTCGGAATGGCGTGCGTCATAAGTTTTTCCAAATGAAAAATGTTTAATTTGTGGAAACGAAGCATAAATCCTGTGCCTTCACGAATTTCCGCCTCGCTCCGTGGAAAGTGATGCATTCATTCTGATAACTCCGGATCAAATGGGTGGAATTTGTCGAACGAGATATATTTGAAATCCTGGGCGACCTATGAGAGACCGTATGATTTTAATAGCACGAATGATTCCATTTTTAACAATTTTATATCCTCCATTATTGTATAAGATAATTCCAGGTAAAATGTGAAAGGTGATTTTTACTTAATAGTGTACATTTAGGATAAATTCCAAGGAAAAGAAAATATTAAAACCCTGACATACCGGGGCCTTGATCCTCCATTCTTCGGGCGAATACTTTGAGAAATGGGAGATGGGAAATTCGTTTGGTGATTTCCGAAAATGTTTAGAAAAACTGAGATGCACATTTTTCCCTTTAACAGGCTTAATAGTAAGATTAAATGTAATTTATTACATTAAAATTCACAATTCAATTCAAATTTCATAACACACTAAAAGTGAACACGTCTCGTCAGATACGAAATTGTTATAAAATAATTCATATAGTGCTACGTAATACTATCCAGTCTATATAATTATCTATACATCAATATTATATTTTTGTTACATATTATATATTCTATATTACAAAATATATACAAATATAGATACATTTTTACTTTCTCCCTATAAGTAGTATAAAAAAGTATTGTATTCGCAAAAAAATTTAACCTCCAGATTTCAACGGAAATAGATGTTTTGGGGCCCATAGAGTTCGTTTTCGCAATTTTCCCGAACATGTCTGTCTGTGTGTCTGTCTGTCTGTGGTAAAAAAAGGTCTGTGGGTGCTGTATCTTAAAAATTAATTATCCGATCATTTTCAAAATTCGTATTTAGTATTTTCCTAACAATGCCAAGAGTTGATTAGTTTTTTTATGAATATATCTTAGGCGGAAGTTGCGGTCTCTCCGGAACAAAATTGTGTTCCTTAAATATACGTCAGAATGCACTGTAAGTATATACAATTACATACAAAAGTTATAGATAATGTACATTACTACAACTTTTGTATGAAACACTTTTTCGTAACACTGATTGTTTAGGAGTTATTAGTGAATACTCGCTAACTGTAAGTTACTTTTTATCCAAAAATTGTAGTTTTTCTTAAATATCTCTAACAGAATGTGATGTATTTATATACAATTTGTGCAAAAGTTATAGATAATGTATTTTAATTCAACTTTTGTATGAAACATTTTTCTGTTACACTCATTGTTTTGGAGTTATTTATATATTACTGGCATAGGCTTCTGTTTTCAATAAATATGGAGAAATTCATGTGTTGGCCTCGCCAGATTTTTTACTTTGCATATCATTTTAATTTAAAAAACGTAAAATACACCATTCTTCTCACCCAACTATACATAAAAGATTGTTGGATTTTATTTATAAATTAACTTTATTTCATAAATACTACTTTATTGACTACTAGCTGAAGCACCCGTTGATTCTCAACGGGGAATATAGAAGTTGATTAAATTCAAGTTGCTGGTCGTGCAATGCGTAAATTCCCTTTAGAATAAGGTCTAAAATCCCAAGCTATTCTTACTGTACAGGAAAATTCATGAGCTCGGCTCAACAATCGCATTGATCGTGAGGAGGATTGGCTGTTTACAACCAAAACAATTTTGGATAATTCACGCGTATTTGATCAAAATTCTCCAAATTTCGATTCGGAAACAATATTCCATAATCAAAATTAGAACATTCATTTAATTTCCGTTCTTTTGCTTCTTGTTTCAGATCAGCACGACTATTTTTCTGTTTTAATTCTTCAAAAGAAATATAGCCTGCTACCGATTAAAATGAAGATTAGATTTATTCTTTATGGAAACCCATCTTAGCGATCTTGGTTCGAAACCTGCAAAATTATCGAATTTAATTGAGACAGCACGTCCTTCCTGGTCCCAGAAAACACATATGCAAAGTTTGACGCGAATCTGGCAAACGGTTTGTACTAAAATCGAAGACACGCAATCTCCTGCCGGTAAATACGCACCTGCAATTGCTGTTTACCTTCTTACAGAAAATTTCTCGTTATCCATGTAATATGTCGTCCTCTTCAGTCATCAGCTTTATGGGCCTAAAGTCCTCGAGTATTTTTACGGGATATAACACAAGAGCTCGGATTCAACAATGGGAAAGTGCATTAATCGAATAAACAGATTATGTGAAGCAGCGGCTATTCGCCAATCCAAAATCCGAGTCTTTCACTCAAGCGATGATTTGATAAGGCACATCACTCTCTCCAAGTCAATCGTCGTACCTATTTCCGTGCATTCACATCTGCTCAAGGAGGCGTATCTCGTACCCACGAATGTTTGCAGTGATACTCGACATCTCGCTTTTCCTCCATCGAGCCCGCAATTCCCAGGCGAGAAGGATATCGCCGACGAAATTCGCAACTTAATTTTCGGCGTCGAAAAATACATCGTCGCCTTCCAGATAGAATCTGCGTTCCCTCTTCGAGGTACTCGATTTCGCCTTCGAATACATCTTTCGTGTCCTATCTGCCCCGTAATAGGCGTTCACGAGGGATTTGGAGTTGCCCTTTTATTGGCAGTCAACAAGGGTAAGATCGAAGAACTCCATCTGGAGGAGAGAGCAAACTTCGCCGCGACAGCCTAAACAAGGATTGATTGATTTTGGCAACGACTCTCCAGCCAAATCCGATTTGGCCGAGGAGAATGGATCGCAGGAGAGAAAAAGAAAAAAAAAGATAAGCGACTTTTTTCGTCATTCAGAGAGGTTGCGCCGAGTCGCGGGGACCGTTTGTCTACGTGGAGAGCGAAATATGTTGGCCTTTTTAATTGAATCCGCGAAAACTCGGGGATAATGAAAGGGAGGCTGGGAAACGGTTTCGATTCCGCGAAATAAAAAATGCGCGTTTTTTTGATTGCGAACTTCATTAACGGCACGCACTTGGCAGTGGAGGCTCCAGCGGAAATATCGCCTCGCTTTTGTTTGGAATCAAAAATTGCCCGTCGAAAAGTTTTTGAAGGGCTTATATTTTTGGAACGGCAACAACAGGATGAATGGAATTATTATTTGCTTTAAAATAATAAGGGTCCCATAAGGAACGTATACAAAATCAGGGAGGGGAAGAATTCGCTTTTGAATAAGATTTTTATGCTAAATTTACGTATTAATTTTACAATGCGTTATTTTAAAACATTTTTATAGTCCGTGATTATCAACAACCAAAATAACTGAAAATAATATTTACATCATATTCCTTACTTACTTTAAAACATACTTCAAAATTATTTTCGTGCACGCGTCCATATGCAATTTTTCATGATTCAACTGAGGTTAAAATGATATATAAATAAATAAAATAACTGTAATATATGAATTTAACCATTGGTATGTAATGATATATAGCTTATTTAAGCAACGAATGGGTAACTGTATTCGTATTATTTAAAATTTTCAATAATTGGGTTTTAAAATGTTTTCTGACTGTTAATAAGCCATTTCGTGAACGCACCAATAGTTTGACGAAATACATTAACACATATGTTTCCATAACTTTCGATAATTTCATGTTCAGCAATACTCCCTATTCCAATGCCGTTTTTTTAATTTCTTAGTAGCTTACCTCATCCTCTACGTTATCTAGTATCTGTTGCTATTCCCTCATTTTTTATTTCTATTCTACCTTCAATTACTGCCTTCAGTATTCTCTCCCTTCTCAATATTTGGCCTAACTGTTACCTCTGCTGAATCCTAATTACGTAAAATTCAGTTAGAGTTAAATTAATGAAGTTAAATAAAGTAACATGCTGAATCTGATATTTTAGGAACTACTATATAACGCAATGAAATTGCAAGTGCGAAAGAGTTATCCCTCTTTAATTTCTCGGAGGGAACTCTGTATCAACTATGTATGTTTCTTGGGAGCCCTGTGGATTGCTTGAGGTTGATCTTAGCTACTTTAACTTGTGTCTGAAGTTACGCCGCTATTATATTTGTCCTCATCTTTAGCTAGATAAAACTTAGGAAGCTTATTGAATATTCAATATTTTTGCATACATTAGTTCTACCACTGCATTGCCATAGAATTATAATTTCAAGTCGAATGTAATTCCTAGTTTATGAATGTAAATTCTATTATGATATTGCGAATCTTTAAGTTGATCACATTTGATAACGAGTTTCCATAAAAACGTATAATTCACTATATTATTGTCAATATGTCGTTTGAGTTTATTTGTGAAAATTAATTCTGAAGCCATTTTTTAAATTTATGAAAATGTATTTTGCGGTCACATAAATGATTGGGGTGTATTAATTGGCATATATAATATACGAAATTCGGTAATCCAACTTTGATTGGGAAATTAATGATCGGGTTGATCAAGACGGTAATTCGTATTGAAATAAAATAAATATCAATTTTAATTCACGTTTTTGAAGAGTTAATATACATCAGTTCATTGGCTCCATATCTTGGGAAAAGAGAAACTTTGTATTTACACCGAAATGTATTTATAGCAACTAGTTTCGTTAATATATCTTCATAGGATGTATATTTTGAAAATGGCAAGATTTTATGTTACTCCACCTCAACATCGTGGCATATGGTCTCAAAGTTGACATAGTTGTAAGTGAAATTTTCTGAAATCAGAATGAAGTACGATCAGGTGACTGATAATCCCGTCTGAATGGTTAACAAAAATTTTAGGAGCTAGCAAGAAACCAAAATTTAATTCAAGTCCCATGCTCGTCTGCATAATCCCTGGAGTAGTTTGTCAGGTTCTTGATTTATAATACCAATCGGCCGTAATTCATCATTTCATCGGATCTCCACCTTCCCCAACCATTCCATTGACCTTTGAATCCCGGGGGATGTTAATCACACAAATCCTCCGCAAGAGGAGATCTTTAAAAATATCCTCTCCGAGTATTCTCATTATCTCGGAATCCGCATGGGTGGGCCCGACCTTTGCTAAGGGAGTGTAATGGAGGGATCGGTCCCGCACATATGAAAGGAGCCAAGATAAGCGTAGCCTTAACCTCATAAGGGTTATCCGCTAGAATGACTTCGTCACGGCGCGGGGGCGTCTCATGATGAGGGCCCCCAAGGAGGGTAACACAAGTATATGGGGGACTAATTCACGCCCTTAACACCGTTCCGCCTTGGCTCCTTTAAGGTGAAACGTCAATTAAAGCGGGCTAAGTTCTCTTAATTGCCCCATTTGACCGAGTGCCGGGAATACCTATCCTCTCATCCCGCCCTCGGGCTCCATTTGACTGCACGCCGAGAAGACGTTTCTTGTCACGGTGCAGAATTATCCTCCCGACTTCGCTGAACATGACAAAATGGAGGGAAATGACCACGTTATGTGTTTGTCTACCCAAAGTCCTCAGGAAATTCATGGGATGAAAAATATTCCCTCGGTGTCGTTCTTTCTTTCGGAACAGGCATTCTTCTTTCAAATATAAGATGAAGTTTATGAGTTCGGTTGACAGAGGAAACTTTTTAAGGCGCTGCGAAATGACGTGGGGGAACGAGTGCTGTGTTCCGTTTGCGTAGGTCTTATTCCTCCGGGGATTGCTTGGCGTGCTTCCTAATATATGAGTCCGCATAAAGTTGCTTTTAAAATTGTGAAGGGATCTACAACTACCGAGAGATCTATTTTTAATGGTAATGGTCAATTCATGTTGCCATTCTATCTCCGGAAAAAACACTGAATCTGTTATCCAAATATGATAATCTAACTAGATGAGAATTAGCATTATGGAATATCATAATATAAGATATTAAGGAAAGATTCATTGACACAATTCAAACATATGGGACTGTTTTCTAAGGGTCTTTAACATCAGCCTGCTGTATCGCACAATATAGGGAGAAACATACGCTATTGTTTCAACTTCGTGTAGTATATGCGCTGCATTGCCAAGTGGTTGTCTGTAATGAAATTAGCATTCTACTATTTCCACTCTACAGCAATTTCCGCTTTTTCAGTTGGAATACATACAAATTACACTTTACGTATCACAAGTCTTGAGTTATCTCGTGAGTCGTGTCGTTGGAGTTAGTTGGAAGCATCGACCATAGATATTTCCAATCGTAGAAAAGTTTCTGTGTCACTTCAAAGTTACAAAGTTGTCATTTACGTTTTAATTTATATTTCCAGTCGCATTAGTACTTCTTTTTTACATTTTTATTCTAATATATTTTTATAAACTCTTTTTTTTTGACGTATCTCGGAGAGCCAAGTGGGTAGCGCGTTGGCCTGTGGTGAAAGCAGTCTATGGTTTGAATCCCGATGAGTTACGCATGTGTGAAATGTCAGCAGCTGTTGAAGCAGTATTAACAATAGTAGTGCTCTATAAATCGTTATGGTTAGCCTTCAAGTATATTTTACCTTAGTTACCCTTATAGTATACCTATGATAGCAAATAATAATTACTGGTTGGATATGATTGATGAAGTTGAAAACTTGGATTTTGAACAAAGAATATCTGGAAGTCGGATGATAAATTTTATCTTCATTTTATCCGTTTGACTTAGAGGAATACTTACTCATGTAGTACATTTGCAATTATTCCTTCGTTGGTCTAATTTGTAATTCGTTTCAAATTATGCAAGATACTCCTTTTTCTCTTTTTAAGGCTCGTCCGCATGGAATATTTGTTCTGTACGCTGTCTACTTACATTAAAATCCAATCGACGGCAGTCGTTTCAACATAACGGGCGTTGACCTCGCTATTTTTCGTTGCCGATTATTCAGTATTCAGTTAGGATTCTACTTAAATGCAGTTTGTGTTAATAATAGTAATGAGTAGTAGAGTTTAAAAAATATTTACTTCCTTAAAGTTCCTCTCCATAAAAAAAACAAAAATAATTTTGCAATTCTAAGCTTTTAAATTAACTTAATTCAAGATAATATTTTATAATTAGGGATTTTATCTTTAAGAACAATATTTTTGCTATTCGTAATTTATTCATTTAACTATTTCAAGTTTCTCATTCGATTATCCCTCTATATTTCATATCAAAAATACCTGTGATCATGGATTTCATATTTAATGCATTCCAAGATTAATCATTTCTTTATGATTTGATTACTATATAAATTGAGATGGAGTAAGACTATTTTAATATTTAGGTGAATACATACATAAAATTTCACAGAAAAAGTGTACCTTGGCCTTTCTCAAGATTTGTCTTCCATTAAACAAGAAACAGTGGAACTAAGCTTGTCTTTTTCCATTTTAATATGTTAGGAAGAGTTTCATCTTTTCTTATTTACGTAATCAGATGAGCGCTGATGAACTGTTGATATTCTTGGAATTTCTGCCGTCTTCTTTAAATTACTTCTACGAATTTCTCTCACGTCCATAATTTTCTTAGCAGGTCGAATCTTGGGGATTATTTGAGAAACATTGACACGGAACTGCTAACATGACATAAAATGTTGCTCCTTTACAAGTAAATTTTTTTTAGTTTCAAAACTAAACAATCACAGCAGCCTATATTTTCGTAGAAGCTTCACAACAATTTTTCGCAGTTTTTTACTTCATATCCCTTGATTCAGTGCTTGCTCCACGCTCAAAATCTTTGTTCAAAGTGAATATTGCGGATCAATGACACATTTGAAAATGTAATTCCAAAATTAATTCAGAATGGTCACACATGATTACTTCAGTATTCAACTCTTTCACTGTTATAAGAATCGCAAGGAAAATTTTGTTGTTGTCGTAACCACAAATGGCCATAAGAAAAGGATATTATAAAATGTAGTATGCTACATAATAGATACTTTGTATAACTATTAGTTAATTTTATAGATAAAATCATTATTCTTTCAACTCATTGGTTTTCTTACGATTATATTCTCCGTTAAAACGCGTATTCTAATAATATTAATAATTTATTTCGTCACAGAACATTCAAATACACAGAAAACATTCTGTCGTGAATTGGTGACATGTCAGTTGATACAGGAAATCTAATATACATAAATATACATTACTCAAAGCAAAATTTACATGTAGCCATTTTTACATTCATATCTTCTATTTAAAGAATTTTACTCAAGGAATATGAGAATGATTTAAAAAATTGGAACTACATTGTTGGAACAAATGCAATTATACATAAGTACATTATTTCAAACCAATACCAGCCTCTCGTTACCAATCGTTATTACATCCAATAAGATAAGTCATTGTTCAGAAGATATTTATCAACGGAGTAATGACATTTCATTGTCAATATCTTTTGAGGTTGTCCTGAAATTCTTGCTCATTCTTGCCATATTTTTTCAGAAATGTCTTTGGAATTTTGTTGTAGATTTGTATACACATTTAGTATAGGGCTAGACGATGTGTTGGGTATAATAATTCATAGTTTCTTCTGGTGTTACATTATTTTCCAATATATTCTTTTCATTCTAAAATTACTTCTTAAATTATTTCGATGGAACGTACATAATGTGTTTTTGGGAAACTGGTCTCTTCATGGAACGAAATACCTCCATTTTTCCTCTATTGTAAAAAATGTAAGTAGCGGATCTGCGCTATATAGAAAAGGATAACGAAGGGTTTACCACGGCCAGTTAGTCGACCCGTTCCTCCAGAAGAATCGGCCACGTATAGAATCACGCTCCACGGGACTTGGTCCAATTTCGTCGACCACTTGCAGCATCTCGAGGCAAATTGAATCAGAGATAGTAGGTGGATTCTCCGGCAGATTATTACGAAATCGATTCTATCAGCGGAACAATCGGACTATGGGGTTTACCCCGGAAAGCCAAAACATCATCCAATCTCTCTGAGCGTCAGCGCACGATCTCAATACATAGCGGAGTGCTGCCATGGATACATTGCTTCATTTGCACTTTCTAGTTACGAATTCCTCTGAAGGTTACTGCGCCCTCCCACGAGGTTTTTCAATTTCAGATACGGAGAGATATACTGGTACTACGTCGCAGTTTCTTTGATCCCTGACGCGCACGATACGCTGTATTTTTTATTGCTAATTATGAGTGTTCCCCCATTCTCTGGCCCGTGTCCGCGTTATTTCGGCCAACACGGAAAATTACGTGCTCTCATACTATTAGCACTTTATCTGCTTTCTCTTCAGTGTAGAGCGAAGGCGCTGAAAAGGAATGCGTTGTAAATCCTCTGCTGTTGACGCAGCCTCGTATCGTTCTCTTCAAACCACGCAGGTCTGTAAGGGATATTATTATTTTCTTTGCCTTTCCATGCTACAGTGCAATTATGCGACGTGAATTGATTTTAATTTCTCTACGTCTAAAGAAAACAGGTTAATTTGAATATTGCAAGTACCTGTCTTATGTAGAGAAATAAGTAAATAGCCTCATGCCTCTATAAAACTGGATCCTGTTTCAATAAAAACAACTTGGCAAAATCGTCGGCTTCAAGTGAAAGAATTTTGAAGAAGCTTTATGATGGACCAGACGTGTTCCTTTATTCTTTGCGTATGGGAGTTTGCTAAGTTTTATATTAGGATTTGATTTCGTTTAGGAAAAGTTTTTTTATTTCTCCGCCATCATGGAATTCCTCGAAATAACTCGTAAGTCAGTTGATTTTATCTGTATACTGCTTAAGAATGGAAATATTAAATTTGTGATCGTGTTTTCCCAAGATAATCTAGATCCTTAGGTGAATATTTTAATTCTTTCGTCGTATGCTCTCCTGCTACAGTTTTACGTGATATTCGTAGTTTTTTGTTTTAAATTTTGAAATTCTTCTCTACACAGGTCTTTTATCGTAGTTAAGACACTATCTATTTTTCCGTATTTGCCAAAATCCAACCATTCTGCTTTCCTCTGTTCGTTTTTCCACTTTGTTCTTAAGCCCTTTTAAATCATATCTTAAACTCTGTCTCATTATCCTAGACAACTCGTATGCCAAACGGGCGTTAAGTATGAATTTGCTGCGTTCGGCACTTTGTTAGGTTTCTCAGTAGTTACGCGTCCTATTAGCTTTGTAATTTACATATTTAATAAGACTAGCCCATTTTTAATTATTAATCTCCCACAATCTTTTTTCTTTCGAATGAGTTTATCTTTTTGATATTACGTTGCTACATATGTTTGCTGTTTTGATGAATTTTAAGAATGAAATTCTTTGTGACGCCCTGCAGCGATTTCTTTCGGAAAAAATCTTTGTTTATGGGGTATTGATATTGAATGAAAATAGCTTGAAAATTACAAAAAACTTTATATCCTGAAAAGTAACATAATTTCAGTAAATAATTACAGTGTGGGTTAATTTATTTTACTCACAGTGTTAATTTTAATAAATTATCCTCCATATTCATTAGAATTTACTTTATTTATTTTACGGCTTCCACTGCAAATTTTATTTCAGTTAATTACTCTTGGGAGCAATTTTGATTTTCAGCTTATCATATCATATTATTATAGTAAGCAGATCAAATACTTGACCTAAGAGAAATATTGTAACATTACCTTAATCACATCCTTTCCCAGATTTCAATGTATTGGTACAATAACGTAAATTGATTCGTTATCTGTATGATAGTAAGGAAATTTTTTCTATAACAAGTTTATCAGGAATTTTCAGAACTTTCATAATAGAAGATACATTAAACTATCCTTAACGAAAATTATAAGCAATAGTTCAAGTTTGTTAGAAATTTCCGTAAAAAGCTTTATGCCACATTACGTTTATTAAAAAAAGAAGTAATGTGGTATTGATTGAAACTTAGTCTTTGGAAGAGCTTAAGAAACGAACTAATTATATGAGGAGATAGGTGTTTAGCTGTAATTTGTGGTAATACTAGTATAGGGGACAATTCTTTTCTTTCTTTATTTTAGGTTAAACAGAACTTTTTAATGCCTTTTCCCTTTCTTCCGCCAAAGAGAAAGTTGGAATATATTTGCCCGTTTATTTTCTTTTCTTTCGAATGTCTCAATTCGTCCATTTTGATCCAAGATGGAGACAGCGGTGGGATGGGTCTGACTTCATTAGTGTCTTGGAAGAACTTTCTCCCTTCTTAACCCTGACTTGGTCCTTAGAAGGGGAACTCGTGATGCAAAACTGCCACCTGTCACGCTATTCAAAGACCTATCTTATAAATCCTCTCTCATCTCCTAATCAACCTCCTATCTCCACTTTCCACTCACATCTTTCTCTCTTTTCCTCTCTCTTTGACCGTACTTGATCTTATACCATCATTTTCTAGCCAAAGTTTCAACTAATCCACCTGTTTTCTTACCGTTCTATTTAGTGATATTTCCATCAGTACCAATCTACACATACTCATTTCCACCTTCGACAAATTGCTGGAATTTTCTGATTACAAATTCGTTCTTTTAATACCCTTATTAACGTTTTAAATTCTTATCAAATGTTTTAAGCTCTCAAGTGGTATGAATTTAATATTTAAATTCCATATTTTTCCTTATACACTCCGTATAATATTACACTTCTTTATCATCTCATCTCGTACGTTTTCCCCTTTCGCATAAATCTCATCTAATCATCTCCCGGAATTCCATTTAAATCATAATTTGGTTTCCCATATTTTTGCAGATTTCTCTCAATATTCTCCGAATTTTGTTTTCAGAAGAGAGGGAAAATTTTTAATGAAAATTTGACGGATTTCTCGTTTTTAATAGCGAGAAACAAAAGAATTGTGGTTCCGAAAACCATTCAAAATTAGCAATTAATTAATTAACCCCAATTAATTGGAATTAAATTTTAATATGTACGAATGAATATAATTGGGCACAGGTAGAATAATTTCCTGTTCATAATAACCGAATTCGGTTAAAGTGTATTGCAGAATTTATGTAATTATCGCTTTTTGCTATGTACACACGTATCGCTGAATGAAATCTCCAGTGTTTTCCTAAAAAAACTCACTGAAAGGACCAGCTGAAGCTAGTTTTCATAATAGTGTTGAATTATCCTTGGTGTTTATTCTAGCGTAATTACCTTTTGCCTTTACTGTGTCGGTACGTTTTGGATTATGATTCCTGGCACAATTGAGGAACTGTACAGTAATTTAGAGGCCAAGGATAATGGGGAAGTATTAATAAGGTTTCCTACTAACACTCATGGAAAAGTAACATTTGCAAAACGTAATGGAATTCGTAGCGAAGCTCAAAGTCATGGGAAGGAAGAGGCCATAAGTTACATTTAAGTAGCCTGTATTTGTATTCAAGTTCTCATAGTTTATATGCATATAATCCTCTCACAAATTAGGCGAAATATATTGTAATGTTACACATATTATGTTTGAATGCTTTCCAAGAACTAATAGGTATATCTTTATTATTTTAATCGTTATAGTACACATTATATTTTGGAAGTTAAGGTTTTCATCCTCAGGAAATAAGTTTATTGTCTTTGAGTTACTCTAAAATATACATTTACTCTATTTAATTGTTCCCACTGCCGTTGCTTCATGAATTGTATTTTTCTCATTCTTTTATCTCAATTTTTGAGAGAGTTTCATTTACTTTTATTTCAGTATTGCTCATGAATGTGATAATAAGAAATTTATTGAGTTGTGAATTGTGCTGAATGGAGGTATTAATCTAGGTCCCTCCCTACTGAATACCATATAATACATTTTTCATGGGGAATGGTTCTACATATGCTGAGTTATTACACCTATGACATATTGGTTCATTGAGGTGGCAAGAGTAAAATACTTCACTCCCCATTTTACCAAGTAAGCCCCATTCCATAACCTACGGTAGCCAATGGTGGACTAAGTATGTAACTAACCGGCAGATGATTCTATTGCAAAAACTCGTGTATTTAGTGGAATTTTCTGCAGTGAAACTTATTCCGTCTCTATAAATTACAGTAATCAACGGTAGACAGAGAAAGGAAGTAACCAGAGTTCCTGTTGATAACTGTACTGGGACATAAAGAACTTTAACATTCGTGGATTTAAGTGAATTTTTCCTCTGCAAAACTGGATTTTTAAATTGAAATATACAGCAGTCACTCAAAACGTAAGTGCAAGATATATACCTAAGAATCTCGAAAAGTGGGAAGGTAACCTGTGTATGTCTTTCTTCCCTTCAATATATATCGTTCCTTTTTTTCCTCTCTCTTTCTTTACATTCTTCAGCTCGCTTTTACCTTTGGATCCTCAACGTCACTCTCCACCCTCTGATTTCCCTTTTCACCCCCTAGGGAGATCCTTTTCCTTCTTTAAAATCCACCCCTCCCGGAATAATTCCTCCCTTCATTCTTCTATACACGCCCCGTCCCGAGTGAATTCCGCTGTTTTGTGCTAATACCGGCCCTGTCTCTCGCTTTCCGTTAAATCGAGCATTTCGTTTTGTCTGAGGATTTCGGACGGCGAGGGCTCCGGTCGAGTTCTTTTTATTCCTGGGCTTTGCCAGTTTATCCTCTGCTTGAGGGTATCCTCTACCTTTGCCAAGGATGTCCGGAAATGTGGCCCACTCCTCATTTTTGCCACTGTGTATGCGGGATAAATGGGCGAAAAGGAAGAGGGATTTCAATTTGTTTTCCCTCGCAATGGGACGCAGAGAGGTTATGGGATGTAAAGTGGATGGTTTATTCCATCCCCCGCCGATATATAGGGGTTCCGTCCATAAGGTTTAGGATGCAGATCTCAGACATGCAGTAAAACTGGGTTTAAGATGGTATTCGAGGAGAAGCCGGTTGTTTCGCTCATAACAGGGCCATTTATGTGTTGGATTATATATTGGGATGAGGTGATCGAGTGAAGAAACGGAGGGTTATGTGAGTTGGAATTCTTTATTAAGGCCGTTTGACGTCGAATGAGTTTGTTCGAAATCTTTCATTTAATGGAACCCATATTCAACGGAGGGTTTACATAGAAATTTCATATTGCCCGTAAAATATTCAGTCTGAATGTTGGCTGGAGCTTACTCCCAGTTATTATTAGGTTCCAAAAGCTAGAGTAAGGGAATAAGGCTAACGAGGCAATGTGAGGAGTGAAGTAGTTTGCTGATGAAATCTAGATGATCAAGCGTTACTTTGTGGAAAGCCATTTTAGATAATGAATGGAAAGTGTAATTTTCCGCACTTTTATTTAGAGGACGACCGGTTTCGCTACCGAAGTACCGACTGTAAATTTTTGTTATCGAATTACCAAATGTAATATTTTTTTGTAAATATTCATTATCTGAAGTAGTTTGCTCTTGCTTTCTTCTCCAAGCCAGAGTGCTATAAGTCTAACATGCCCACGTAAGTGAAACACAATGTGACTCTGCGAGTAACGCTTTTTGTAAAATTTCAGAGACCTGAGCCAATGAAAATGCTTTTAAGCATCATTCATTTCTCAGAAAATCTCTTATCATCATTGTCACGAGCATGAAAAAAAAGTGAATGAAGGACATATTTTCCTTTATTTTGTATCAAATGACAGATAAAAAGTATTCTGTTCATCAAGATACGTTAACAAGACCTATATTTCACATTATTTTATGTGTATAATTTGTGAAATTTCAAATGTATAAGATTGATTTAAGTGTTACAGGGAAGATCACTATGATCTCCGTAAAAAACCGTGCGTGGTCCGAAGGCCTCGAGTTTCCAACTTACGAAGATTTTTGCGAAAATGAAATTTTTATTTTCCTTACACGGAGAGTGACAATGAATATAATGAGGTAATTTTAAATGGACGTATATAAGTATGGATACGCTATTAACATTTTTTATCTACTTATTTTTCACTAACACGCTTTTTGCAATTTCAAATGAAATGTTTTCACACCTTAAATTGTCTCTTAAAGAATATATTTTAAATTAATGCGTTTTACTCTACGTTTAAGTAATCACCAAAACTTGTGAATCTGATTTAATATTGCTTTCAATATTCATTGTGGGCGTAAAAATTTCTCAATGGGAGAAAATAATTTTGTTACGTCCGTAGCGATTTAACTGTTTTTGTCGGTGTTCCGCTTCTAATTCCCCGGTATTCCGAGAAAACAAGACTTTTCTTGGAATACCGGAGAGTGAGATTGCTATTGGAGACTTAATTCCTTAACAGCCGTGTCCCAACTTTCCTTTCTTTACTTCCGTAGCGATGTATACCACCAACTTTAGATTACGTGATTCTAATAACTACATTTTAACCAATGAAATATTTTCTCTATTGTCTTTTAGCATATGATGGGGGAGAATTTAATTTTCAATGTATTTGTCTTGTTAATGGCTGTGAAAATATGAAAGCTAGAGTTATGAGTCATTGTGTAAAATGGAATTCGTCTTGATCACCTTGTTGAACTTTGGAAGTTTTTGTTCAAAGAGTCTTCATTCATTGAGTGCTAATTTGAGTGGAGGTTTTCCAGTCATTGCATCATTTCACAAATTTTTATGCACAATAAAGGAAATAAAAGAAATTCTACTATATCTCTCAGTTTGGTTAGTAAGCCACATTCACTCTATATTTACTCTACCTCGGCAGCTAATTGTTCTAACCAAATGGCTCACGTACTTCCAATTAGCTTTTTGGCTTCATATTTCACTCAGAGTTTCAATAAAAAAGGGATAAGATGCAGACGAGGAGAGTAGTTAATCCACAGAAAAGTAAATTATGAGAAGTCAAACATAAAAAAATCATGATTTACTCTGTCATTTTTATTGGCATTTGATACATTTGACGGTATGGATTTTTTTCAGACATGGATAACCTCACTTTAATCCCCACGACATTTATTCCTGACATGGAAAGATTTGAGCTTATCACGAAGGCACCAACTTTTCATTTTTCCGCTAAAACCCGTCACAATCGCCGTCTTTATCAATGTTTCATTCTCTAAGCCCGAAATATCTCTTCTCGCACGCACAAGGCGTTTCCGGCAGGAATAAAAAGGCCCAATCTTCAGAATTGACGTGGTCCTGTCAATTCGACATTCAAAGGAATTAGCGTCATTTCTCTTCTCTTCTCCTTCATTAAATCTTCTCATGTTCTCTCCGGAAGATGGAGCAGTTTTTCACGAATTTCCTTCTAAAGGTTTGGGGCGCCTGTAAACTGCGTTTTTCCCACTTTTTACGCATTTTCCTCGTCCGAAGCTTCTGCTCGTTTTTTCCTGTATTCCGTTCTTTCTTATGTAAATGCATTGTTTTAAAATTAGCTTTTAGGGTCCGAAAGTAAATGAGCTACTACGGCATATTTTCTAGCTTTCCCTCTTTTCCAAGTTAGTTTGGTATCCGTCACTGCCATGGAAACCGGCCAAACTCTTTAAGAATCAGTTGCATTCCAGTGTGAATTTTTTAGGAATTACTTCGCTCAAATATAATCAAACAACGGAGCCGCTTCTTTGCCGCTTTACTGTTTGTATAAATAGATCTCTATAGCCAATTGTTTCAGTCAGTGACCACGGCCAAACAAGGGTTAACATCATTGGGATTATTTCCCTTTCGGAGATAATAGGCTTATGCAAGGTCACTGATATGTGGAATTCCACAATGGAACGATAACTTACTTCCAACAGGAAGATTACAACCGCAGTTTTCAATAGAATAGAGTAATGACCAGAAAAACTGAAACGCAATGCAGTAGAGCATATGTTTCGAATAGTTCCATTGCTTGATGTATTAATCACTCAACAGCTGAACCTTCAAATTTTGAAATTATCTGTTACGGTGGAATATTATGTGAGCTTTGGTATTCATTTCGAATCCGTTTATAGGTGTTTCTCCAATTCATTAGTTTTTTCTTGAAGTAGCCTCCTAGTCAGGTTTTTCCAGTCTTTGTTTGGGTTGATTGTTATTTCTGCATTTTTGTCTATCTGTTTTACATTCCTCATGATACAAGATTATATTCTTATTACTAAAAGTTATTAAAAATTACTGATAACTTATAAAATCAGTTTATGGAAATTAATATTTTTAATAAAGCATTTTTCAGTTTCTTGCGTATTATTATCCAAGTACTATACAGATAAATGAGGGTTAAGTGTACTTAGTTCATTTAAAACTACATTTATATCCCTTTAGACGTATTGTAGGGGATTTAAAAATAGAAGATTCGCACTACTTCTTTAATTTGTTGTTGTCGCTTGACGTTGATCGCTTATCGTTCTCGGAAAGAATGAATATTTAAAACAAATTGTCTAAGCATCTCTTACTTCTCGCTTATCATCTTAAACAGTTGTCACCTCTTTTCAATTAAGATAAATTCTTACGATGCGTTAAAGAAATTCTCCATCTTCGTCTATTCGCTTTCCTTAAAGAATCACATTTTGAGATTAGCTCCACCGCAAAAATCAGTTCCGTTTTTCCTTCGGTCACTCCGACATAAATACAACACCGGAATAGGCGCTTGTGTGAAGGATAGGCATAGTCGGGCGTGACCTCTGCAACAAAAGGTCGAATCAATCAATCACCCTCTTCTACACTGCCATGACCCTCAAACCTTCCCCTTCATCCCACAGTATCCCTCCTCCCCCACCTCCTCTCGCACTTATTCTTCCCGAATCGTCACCCCATATCCTCTTCTGTTTTGTCATTTCCCTCTCAAGAGCACTGTGTCACATTTTACTTTTTGTCGCAAGCCATATCCGTTCCATATCTGCATCATTTGATCGTAAAAAAGCACGATTTTCCGCGAAATATTCGATATTTTAGCCGGAGAACGTGTTCCACGACTCGCTCCATTTCTCCGTGTTTATTCCTCTTAATTGATTAATATACCTATATAGATAGATAGGATACAAATTCACAGCCTAAACTACAAGCGTCATTGATCTGAAATTTTTATGACATATTGGCCATAACGTGAAACCCCCAGGAAAAAAGAGACTTTGATCCTCAGTGTCATAGGTTCGATTCCAGAGGGCCCCAAAGTCCCGATTTTTCCCGTTTGAATGCATTGCCGTGATTTTCGGGAATTAAAAAAAAATACTTTCCGGATAGGTAGAGAAGTAAAACTCAAGGTGCCTATATTTATGGTCTTGGACTTTCGAAAACATCAATGACTTTTACAAAAGTTATCCTGGGTTCGATGCTAGGACGATGCAAAGATCTGCCCTTTAAAATACATGGGAGCCGTTTTTCATTATTTTTTTAGATGCACTTATCGAAATGATAGGATGTTCGTGCTTGGCTGGAAGATGTATGGTACGAATAAGTTTTAGAAAAAAATTTTCATAAGACCGTACTGTTCCTGGGTTCGAAGCCAGAGCACAATAACGTTTCTCTCATAAGGAATATAAAGGAAAAGTAGGACGTCATTTGAGGCAGTTGTAACCAATATTTCTGCTTGAATTTGCATACGCGGTTAGAGATGGTGTTTTTCTGTTGTGCTGCATAGAAAGTATTGCCTGAAAGACCCGGGTTCGATGCCGGGCGGTAAAAATATCCCCCATATATAACACTATGGGGTATCTTTTCATAATTTTTTTATGCATTTATCGATATGTAAGGGAGCTCTTGCTTAGATGGAAGTAGTATATTAACACTTTGTTTATGAAAAAAAATAGATAAGACCATGCTGTTCCTGGGTTCGATGCCAGAGCACATTATAATTTCTCAAATAAGGAGTGTATGTGAATAGTAGGACGTCGTTTGAGGTAGTTGCACCTAATAGTTTTGCTTGAATTTTCACACATAGTTTGATATGGTAATCTTCTATTTTGCTGCATAGTAAGTACACCAGGAAGACCGGGGTTCGCTGCCAGGCGATTAAATTGCAGCGAATTCTACGAATATTTTGAATTTTTTTTTCTTTTGATGTCCGTCCCGATATGATGCCAATATGAAATTAGTGTTGTCGATCTGCTTGCAGTATGCAAGCAACATTTTACTCGTATAGATAGATAGATAGATAGATAGATAGATAGATAGATAGATAGATAGATAGATAGGATACTAATTCACAGCCTAAACCACAAGCGTGATTGACTTGAAATTTTTACGACGTATTGGCCATAACGTGTAACCACCAGAAAAATTGCGATTTTTATCCTCAGGGTCATGGGTTCGATTCCAGAGGGCCCCAAAGTCGCGATTTTCTCCATAAGAATACATGGCGGGGATTTTCGAAAATTTTTTTGAGGTACTTCCCGGATGGAGAAAGAGTTGAAACTCGAGGGATCGCTAGAAGCCGTGCGTATCCAACGAAAATCAGAAAAACATCTTAAAATATAGTCCATGGTTCGATGCTAGATCGGGGCAAAAATCGGCCGTTTAAAATGCATTACGGCGATTTTGAAGATTTTTTTTGGATCCTTTCCCGATAACATGGATATTCGAAACTCGGCACGTGGATAGATATCATGAATATACCTTATAATCAAATTTTACATGTTCGCTGATGGTCCTTGGTTCGATCCCAGAGGGCCATTTGCACTTCTCAATGCATTTCTTACGGAGATAACGGAAACAAAATTTAGGTACTTTCCGACATGCTATCAACTTCAAACTTTGCATGATATAAGAGCAAGTCTTTACAAATCAAACTGTGCATTCACGGCTAGCAATACGTCCTGGGTTCGACACCAGGTGTCTCTGAAATCAGAATTTGATCCGATTTTTAGGAATTATTTTGAAACCTTTTCCACTAAAATAGAAACTTGAAATTCGGCATATAAATAGAGATCATAAATATCTTTCAGAAACATGTTTTAGACATCCACGATCGTCCTTGGTTCGAGTCCCGAGAGGCATTAACATTCGTGAAAATTAGAACGTTTTTTTAGGCAGTTATAGCCAATATTTCTGCTTGAATTTTCACACATAGTTAGAGATGGTGATCTTCTATTGTGTTTCATAGTAGGTTTACCAGTAAGATCCGGGTTCGATGCCAGACGATGAAATTTCAGCGAATTTTAAGAAAAAATTAAATCTTTTTTTTTTCTTTTGTGGACCGTCCCGATATGATGCCGATATGAAATTAGTATTGCCGATCTGCTTGCAGTATGCAAGCTACATTTTACTCGTATATATATATATATGGATACATGAATGAATCCGGAGAAGCATCTATATATAACGAGTAAAATGTTGCTTGCATACTGCAAGCAGATCAACAACACTAATTTCATATCGGCATCATATCGGGACGGACATCAAAAGAAAAAAAAAATTCAAAATATTCGTAGAATTCGCTGCAATTTAATCGCCTGGCAGCGAACTCCGGTCTTCCTGGTGCAGCAAAACAGAAGATAACCATATCAAACTATGTGTGAAAATTCAAGCAAAACTATTAGGTGCAACTACCTCAAACGACGTCCTACTATTCACATACACTCCTTATTTGAGAAATTATAATGTGCTCTGGCATCGAACCCAGGAACAGCATGGTCTTATCTATTTTTTTTCTTAAACAAAGTGTTAATATACATCTTCCATCTAAGCAAGAGCTCCCTTACATATCGATAAATGCATAAAAAAATTATGAAAAGATGCCCCATAGTATTATATATGGGGGATATTTTTACCGCCCGGCATCGAACCCGGGTCTTTCAGGCAATACTTTCTATGCAGCACAACAGAAAAACACCATCTCTAACCGCGTATGCAAATTCAAGCAGAAATATTGGTTACAACTGCCTCAAATGACGTCCTACTTTTCCTTTATATTCCTTATGAGAGAAACGTTATTGTGCTCTGGCTTCGAACCCAGGAACAACACGGTCTTATGAAAATTTTTTTCTAAAACTTATTCGTACCATACATCTTTCAGCCAAGCACGAACATCCTATCATTTCGATAAGTGCATCTAAAAAAATAATGAAAACGGCTCCCATGTATTTTAAAGGGCAGATCTTTGCATCGTCCTAGCATCTAACCCAGGATAACTTTTGTAAAAGTCATTGATGTTTTCGAAAGTCCAAGACCATAAATATAGGCACCTTGAGTTTTACTTCTCTACCTATCCGGAAAGTATTTTTTTTTAATTACCGAAAATCACGGCAATGCATTCAAACGGGAAAAATCGGGACTTTGGGGCCCTCTGGAATCGAACCTATGACACAGAGGATCAAAGTCTCTTTTTTCCTGGGGTTTTCACGTTATGGCCAATATGTCATAAAAATTTCAGATCAATGACGCTTGTAGTTTAGGCTGTGAATTTGTATCCTATCTATCTATATAGGTATATATATGAATGAATCCGGAGAAGCATCTATATATAATAGATATATATACGAGTAAAATGTTGCTTGCATACTGCAAGCAGATCGACAACACTATTTTCATGTCGGCATCATATCGGGACGGCCATCAAAAGAAAAAAATGGAATGGATTTTTCTTAAAATTCGCTGAAATTCCATCGTCTGTCATCGAACTCGGGTCTTTACTGTAAACTTACGATGCAGCACAATAGAACATCGCCATCTCTAATTATGTGTGAAAATTCAAGCAGAAATATGGGCTACAACTGCCTCAAAAGACGTTCTAATTTTCACGAATTTAAATGGCTCTCTGGATTCGAACCAAGGACGATCTTGGAAATCTAAAAATTGTTTCTGAAAGTTATTTATGATCTCTATCTATATGCCGAATTTTAAGTTTCTATATTATTGGCAAAGGTTTCAAAATAATTCCAAAAAATCGGATTAACTTCTGATTGCAGAGACACCTGGTGTCAAACCCAGGACACATTGACAGCTAAGAATGCACAGTTTGATTTGCGTACATTTAATCTTTCTTAGTGCAAAGTTTGAAGTCTTTATCGTGCCGGGAAGTACCTAAAATGTGTTTCCGTAATCTCCATAAGAAATGCATTGAGGAATGTAAATGGCCCTCTGGGATCGAACCAAGGACCATAAGGGAATATGAAAAATTCGATTATGAAATATAATTATGATATCTAACGCCATGCCGAATTTCAAGTTCCTATGCCATCGGGAAAGGGTCCAAAAAAAATCTTAAAAATCGCCACAATGCAATTTAAACGGCCGATTTTTGCCCCGACCTAGCATCGAACCCAGGATATTTTCCGTAAAACTGATTTATGTTTTCGATAGATCATGACCATATATATAGGCTCCTTGAGTTTTGATTCGCTACCTATCCGTAAAGTATTTTTTTTTAATTCCCGAAAATCAAAGCAATGCATTTAAACGGGAAAAATCGGGAATTTGGAGCCCCCTGGCATCGAACCCATGACACTGAGGATCAAAATCGCAATTTTTCTGGTGTTTACACGTTATGGCCAATACGCCGTAAAAATTTCAGCTCAATCACTCTTGTGGTTTAGGCTGTGAGTTTGTATCCTCTCTATATATATATATATCTATTATATATAGATGCTTCTCCGGATTCATTCATGTATCCATATATATATATATACGAGTAAAATGTAGCTTGCATACTGCAAGCAGATCGGCAATACTAATTTCATATCGGCATCAT
The DNA here is from genome assembly GCA_947579665.1 of Sympetrum striolatum. Lineage (NCBI taxonomy): Eukaryota > Metazoa > Arthropoda > Insecta > Odonata > Libellulidae > Sympetrum > Sympetrum striolatum. The sequence goes on from OX388347.1 coordinate 30,705,455, forward strand.
ATCGGGAATGTCCTCAAAAGTAAAAAAAAGGATTGAAATTTGTCTTAAAATTCGCTGAAATTTCATCGTCTGGCATCGAACCCGGATCTTACTGGTGAACTTACTATGTAGCACAATAGAAGATCACCATCTCTAACTATGTGTGTAAATTCAAGCAGAAATATTGGCTACAACCTTCTCAAAAGACGCTCTAATGTTCACGAATGTAAATGGCTCTCGGGACTCGAACCAAGGACGATCTTGGAAATTTAAAAAATATTTCTGAAGGTTATTAATGATCTCAATCCATATGCCAAATTTCAAGTTTCTATATTATTGGCAAAGGTTTCAAAATAATTCCTAAAAATCGGATCAACTTCTGATTGCAGAGACACCTGGTGTCGAACCCAGGACACATTGATAGCTATGAGTGCATAGTTTGATTTGTTAAGACTGGTTCTTCTATCACGCTAAGTTTTAAGTCGATAGCATGCCGGGAAGTACCTAAAATTAGTTTCCGTTATCTCCATAAGAAATGCATTGAGAAATGTAAATGGCGCCCTGGGATCGAACCAAGGACCATCAGCGAATATGTTAAATTTGATTATGAAATATATTTATAATCTCCAACTCCATGCCGAATTTCAAGTTTCCATGCCATCGGGAAGGGGTCCAAAAAAAATCTTAAAAATCGCCACAATACATTTTAAACGGCCGATTTTTGCCTCGACCTAGCATCGAACCCAGGATATTTTCCGTAAAACTCATTTATGTTTTCGATAGATCATGACCATATATAAAGGCTCCTAGATTCTCGATTCTCTACCTATCCCGGAAGTATTTTTTAAAAATTCCCGAAAATCAAAGCAATGCATTTAAACGGGAAAAATCGAGACTTTGGGGCCCTCTGGAATCGAACCCATGACACTGAGGTGCAAAATCGCAATTTTTCTGGCGGTTACACTCTATGGCCAATATGTCGTAAAAATTTCAAGTCAATGACGCTTGTGGTTTGGCCTGTGAGTTTGTATCCTCTCTATATATATATATATATGAATATCTATTATATATAGATGCTTCTCCGGATTCATTCATATATCATATATTCATATATATATACGAGTAAAATGTTGCTTGCATACTGCAAGCAGATCGACAACACTATTTTCATGTCGGCATCATATCGGGACGGTCCTCATAAAAAAAAAGAAGGATTGAAATTTTTCTTAAAATTCACTGAAATACCATCGTCTGGCATCAAACCCGGGTCTTTACTGTTGAACTTACTATGTAGCACAATAGAACATCGCCATCTCTAACTATGTGTGAAAATTCAAGCAGAAATATGGGCTACTACTGCCTCAAAAGACGTTCTCATTTTCACGAATTTAAATGGCTCTCTGGATTCGAACCAAGGACGATCTTGGAAATCTAAAAAAATTTTCTGAATTTTATTTATGATCTCTATCTACATGCCGAATTTCAAGTTTCTATATTGTTAGGAAAGTGTTCAAAATAATTATTGAAAATCGGATCAGTTACTGATAATAGAGACGCCTGGTGTCGAACCCAGGACACATTGACAGCTGGGAATGCACAGTTTAATTTGTATACACTTAATCTTTCTTAGTCCGAAGTTTAAAGTCTTTATCGTGCCGGGAAGTACCTATAATTTGTTTCCGTTATCTCCGTAAGAAATGCATTGAGGAATTTAAATGGCCCTCTGGGATCGAACCAAGGACAATCAGCGAATATGTAAAATTTGATCCAGAAATTTATTATTGATCTCCAACTCCATGCCGAATTTCAAGTTTCCATGCCATCGGGAAAGGGTCCAAAAAAAATCTTAAAAATCGCCACAATGCAATTTAAACGGCCGATTTTTGCCCCGAGCTAGCATCGAACCCAGGATATTTTCCGTAATACTCATTTATGTTTTCGATAGATCATGACCATATATATAGGCTCCTTGAGTTTTGATCCGATACCTATCCGGAAAGTATTTTTTTTTAATTCCCGAAAATCAAAGCAATGCATTTAAACGGGAAAATTCGGGACTTTGAGGCCCTCTGGAATCGAACCCATGACACTGAGGTTCAAAATCGCAATTTTTCTGGAGGTTATACGTTATGGCCAATATGTCGTAAAAATTTCAAGCCATTGACGCTAGTGGTTTAGCCTGTGACTTTGTATCCTCTCTATATATATATATATATGAATATCTTATGATATATGAATGAATCCGGAGAAGCATCTATATATAATAGATATATATATAGAGAGGATACAAAGTCACAGGCCAAACCACTAGCGTCAATGGCTTGAAATTTTTACCACGTATTGGCCATAACGTATAACCTCCAGAAAAATTGCGTTTTTGAACCTCAGTGTCATGGGTTCGATTCCAGAGGGCCCCAAAGTCGCGATTTTCCCCATAAGATTACATGGCGGGGATTTTCGAAAATTTTTTTGAGGCACTTCCCGGAAAAGCAGAGAGTTGAAACTCTAGGGACCGCTAAATGCCGTGCATAGCCAACGAAAATCGGAAAGACATCTTCGAATATTGTCCTTGGTTCGATGCTAGGCCGGGGCAAAAATCGGCCGTTTAAAATGCATTGCGGCGATTTTTAAGATTTTTTTTGGATCCTTTCCCGATAACATGGATTATTGAAACTCGGCAAGTCGATAGATATCATGAATTTTTTTCATAATCGAATTTTACATATTAGCTTATGGTCCTTGGTTCGATCCCAGAGGACCATTTGCACTTCCCAATGCTTTTCTTACGGAGATAACGGAAACAAATTTTAGGTACTTCCCGGCGCGATATCAACTTCAAACTTTGCATGTACAAAGATGAAGTCCATACAAATCAAACAGTGCATTCACAGCTATCAAAGAGTCCTGGGTTCGACACCAGGTGTCTCTGCAATCAGAAGTTAATCCGATTTTTAGGAATTATTTTGAAACCTTTTCCAATAATATAGAAACTTTAAATTCGGCATATAGATAGAGATCATAAATAACTTTCAGAAACATTTTTTAGATTTCCAAGATCGTCCTTGGTTCGAATCCAGAGAGCCATTTAAATTCGTAAAAATTAGAACGTCTTTTGAGGCAGTTGTAGCCCATATTTCTGCTTGAATTTTCACACATCGTTAGAGATGGTGATGGTCTATTGTGCTGCATAGTAAGTTCACAGTAAAGACCCGGGTTCGATGCCGGACGATGGAATTTAGGCAAATTTTAAGAAAAATTTCAATCTTTTTTTTTCTTTTGATGGCCGTCCGGATATGATGCCGACATGAAAATAGTGTTGTCGATCTGCTTGCAGTATGCAAGCAACATTTTACTCGTAATATATATAGACGCTTCTCCGGATATACCTATATATATATACATTCATAGGGGATCAAAATTCTAACCATGTTCCACAAGTGCCAACGACTTGAAATTTTTACGACGTATTGGCCATAACGTGTAACCTTCAGGAAAAAGCTGACATTGAACCTCGGTGTCATGGGTTCGATTCCAGAAGGCACCAAAGTCCCGATTTTCTCCATAAGGATACATGGTGAAGATTTTCGAAAATTTTTTTGAGGCACTTCCCGGAAAGGTAGATAGTTGAAATTCGAGGGATCGCTAGATGCCGTGAATATTTAAGGAAAATCAAAAAGACATCTTCGAATATTGTCCATGGTTCGAGGCTAGGTTGGGGCAAATATCGGCCGTTTAATTTACATTGCGATTTTTAAGATTTTTTTTAATAACTTCCAGATGACTTGGAAACTTGAAACTTGGCACTTGGATATATATCATAAATATATTTTATAATCAAATTTTAGCAACTCGCTGATGGTCCTTGGTTCGATCCCAGAGGGCCATTTACATCTTGCAATGCATTTCTTATGGAGATAACGGAAACAAAATTTAGGTACTTCCCGGCATGCTATCAACTTCAAACTTTCCAGGATACAAGAACAAGTCTTTACAAATGAAACTGTGCATTCACAGTTTACAATATGTCCTGGGTTCGACACCAGGTGTCTCTGCAATCAGAAGTTGATCCGATTTTTAGGAATTATTTTGAAACCTTTCCCAATAATATAGAAACTTGAAATTCAGCATATACTTAGATATCATAAATAAGTTTCAGAAACATATTTTAGATTTCAAAGATCGTTCTTGGTTCGAATCCAGAGAGCCATTTAAATTCGTGAAAAGTAGAACGTCTTTTGAGGCAGTTGTAGCCAATATTTCTGCTTGAATTTTCACACATAGTTAGAGATGGTGATCTTCTATTGTGCTGCATAGTAATTTCACCATTAAGACCCCGGTTCGATGCCAGACAATAAAATTGCAGCGAATTTGAAGAATATTTGTATTTCTTTTTTTGTTCTTTTGAGAACCGTCCTGATATGATACCGATATGAAATTAGTATTGCCGATCTGCTTGCAGTATGCAAGCTACATTTTACTCGTAATAGATATAGACGCTTCTCCGGATATACCTATAAGTTATATATAGGGGATCAAAAGTCTAACCATGTTCCACAAGTGCCACCGACTTGAAATTTTTACCACGTCAAATCCATAACGTGTAACCTCCAGAAAAAATCCGACATTGAACCTCAGTGTCATGGGTTCGATTCCAGAAGGCCCCAAAGTCGCGATTTTGTCCATAAGAATACATGGCGGGGATTTTCGAAAATTTTTTTGAGGCACTTCCCGGAAAAGGAGAGATTTGAAATTCAAGGGATTGCTAGATGCCGTGCATATCTAAAGGAAACCATAAAGACATCTACGAATATTATGCTTGGTTCGATGCTAGGTCGGGGCAAATATCGGCCGTTTAAAATGCATTGTGGCGATTTTTAAGACTTTTTTTGGACCCTTATTCGATGGCATAGAAACTTGAAATTCGGTATGAGGTTAGATACCATAAATATGTATCATAATCGAATTTAACATATTCGCTGATGGTCCTTGGATCGATCCCAAAGGGACATTTAAATTCCTCAATGCATTTCTTACGGAGAAAACGGAAACAAATTTTAGGTACTTCCCAGCACCATATCGACTTCAAACTTTGCATATAGAAAGATCAAGTCCACACAAATCAAACAGTGCATTCACAGCTATCAATTGGTCCTGGGTTCGACACCAGGTGTCTCTGCAATCAGAAGTTGATCCGATTTTTAGGAATTATTTTAAAACCTTTGCCAATAATATAGAAACTTAAAATTCGGCATATAGATAGAGATCATCAATAACTTTCAGAAACATTTTTTAGAATTCCATGATCGTCCTTGGTTCGAATCGTGAGAGCCATTTAAATTCGTGAAAATTAGAACGTCTTTTGGGGCAGTTGTAGCCCATATTTCTGCTTGAATTTTCACAGATAGTTAGAGATGGTGATGTTCCATTGTGCTGCATAGTAAGTTCACAGTAAAGACCCGGGTTCGATGCCAGACGATGGAATTTCAGCGAATTTTAAGAAAAGTTTCAATCCATTTTTTTTTTGATGGCCGTCCCGATATGATGCCGACATGAAAATAGTGTTGTCAATCTGCTTGCAGTATGCAAGCAACATTTTACTCGTATGAATATATATATGGATACATGAATGAATCCGGAGAAGCATCTATATATAATAGATAGAGAGGATACAAACTCAAAGGCCAAACCACAAGCGTCATTGACTTGAAATTTTTACGACATATTGGCCATAACGTGTAACCGCCAGAAAAATTGCGATTTTGCACCTCAGTGTCATGGGTTCGATTCCAGAGGGCCCCAAAGTTCCGATTTTTCCCGTTTAAATGCATTGCGTTGATTTTCGGGAATTTTTTAAAAATACTTGCCGGATAGGTAGAGAATCGAAACTCCAGGAGCCTTTATATATGGTCATGATCTATCGATAACATAAATGAGTTTTACAGAAAATAACCTGGGTTCGATGCTAGGTCAAGGCAAAAATCGGCCGTTTAAAATGCATTGTGGCAATTTTAAATATTTTTTTTGGACCTCTTTCCGAATGCATGGAAACTTGAAATTTGGCATGGGGTTAGAAAACATAAAAAAATTTCATAATCAATTTTTTTGTATTCGCTTATGGTCCTTGGTTCGATCCTAGAGGGCCATTTGCACTCCACAATGCATTTCTTATGGGGATAACGGAAACACATTTTAGGTACTCTCCGGGATGATATCGACTTCAAACTTTGTATGAAATTAGATCAGGTCCTAGCAAGTCATTTTGTGCATTTAAAGCTTCCAATACGTCCAGGGTTCGACACCAGGCGTCTCTACAATCAGTCACTGATCCGATTTTTAAGAATTATTTTGAACCCCTTCCCAATAATATTAAAACTTGAAATTCGGCATATATATAGAACATATAGATACATTTCGAAAACATATTTTATATTTCCTAGATCGTCCTTGGTTTGAATCCAGAGAGCTATTAGTATTCGTGAAAAGTAGGTCTTCGTTTGAGGCAGTTACAGCCAATATTTCTGCTTGAATTTTCACACGTATTTAGGGAAGATGATCTTCTGATGTGCTGCATAGTAATTTCACCAAAAAGACCCGGGTTCGATGCCAGACGATTAAATTGAAGCGAATTTTAAGTATATTTTCAATCCTTTTTTTCCTTTCCGGGACCGTCCCGATATAATGCCGTTATGAAATTAGTGTTGTCGATCTGCTTGCAGTATGCAAGCTACATTTTACTCGTATATATATATGGATACATGAATGAATCCGGAGAAGCATCTATATATAATAGATATATATATAGGGGATCAAAATTCTAACCATGTTCCACAAGTGCCACCGACTTGAAATTTTTACGACGTATTGGCCATAATGTGTAACCTCCAGGAAAAAGCCGACTTTGAACCTCGGTGTCATGGGTTCGATTCCAGAAGCCCCGAAAGTCGCGATTTTCCCCATAAGATTACATGGCGGGGATTTTCGAAAAATTTTTTGAGGCACTTCCCGGAAAAGGAGAGAGTTGAAATTCAAGGGATCGCTAGATGCCGTGCATATCTAAAGGAAACCATAAAGACATCTAGGAATATTATCCTTGGTTCGATGCTAGGTCGGGGCAAAAATCGGCCGTTTAAAATGCATTGTGGCGATTTTGAAGATTTTGTTTGGACCCTTTTCCGATGGCATAGAAACTTGAAATTCGGTATGAGATTAGATACCATAAAAATATATCATAATCGAATTTTTCATATTCGCTGATGGTCCTTGGTTCGATCCCAGAGGGACATTTAAATTCCTCAATGCATTTCTTACGGAGATAAGGGACACAAATTTTAGGTACTTCCCGGCAAGCTATCGACTTCAAACTTTGCATGATAGAAGAGCAAGACTTAACAAATCAAACTATGCATTCACAGCTATCAATGTGTCCTGGGTTCGACACCAGGTGTCTCTGCAATCAGAAGTTGATCCGATTTTTAGGAATTATTTTGAAACCTTTCCCAATAATATAGAAACTTGAAATTTGACATATAGATTAAGATGATTTATACCTTTCAGAAACATATTTTTAATTTCCAAGATCGTCCTTGGTTCGAGTCCCGAGAGCCATTTACATTCGTGAATATTAGAGCGTCTTTTGAGGCAGTTGTAGCCAATATTTCTGCTTGAATTTTCACACATAGTTAGAGATGGTGATCTTTTATTGTGTTTCATTGTAGTTTTACCAGTAAGACCCAGGTTCGATGCCAGACGATGAAATTTCAGCAAATTTAAGAAAAAATTAAATCCTTTTTTTTTTCTTATGAGGACCGTCCCGATGTGATGCCGATATGAAATTAGTATTGCCTATCTGCTTGCAGTATGCAAGCAACATTTTACTCGTATATAATAGATATATATATATACACTGGGGATCAAAAGTCTAACCATGTTCCACAAGTGCCACTGACTTGAAATTTTTAAGACCTTATGGCCATGACGTGTAACCTCCAGGAAAAAGCCGACATTGAACCTCGGTGTCATGGGTTCGATTCCAGAAGGCCCCAAAGTCGCGATTTTCCCCATAAGAATACATGGCGGAGATTTTCGAAAATTTTTTTGCGGCACTTCCCGGTAAAGGAGAGATTTGAAATTCAAAAGATCGCTAGATGCTGTGCATATCTATAGTAAACCATAAAGACATCTACGAATATTATCCTTGGTTCAATGCTAGGTCGGGGCAAAAATCGTCCGTTTAAAATGCATTGTGGCGATTTTAAAGATTTTTTTTGGACCCTTTTCCGATGGCATAGAAACTTGAAATTCGGTATGAGGTTAGATACCATAAAAATATATTATAATCGAATTTTAGATATTTGCTGATGGTCCTTGGTTCGATCCCAGAGGGACATTTAAATTCCTCAATGCATTTCTTACGGAGATAACGGAAACAAATTTTAGGTACTTCCCGGCACGATATCGACTTCAAACTTTGCATATAGAAAGATCAAGTCCATACAAATCAAACTGTGCATTCACAGCTATCAATGTTTCCTGGGTTCGACACCAGGTGTCTCTGCAATCAGAAATTGATCCGATTTTTAGGAATTATTTTGAAACTTTTCCAATATTATAGAAACTTGAAAATTGGCATATAGATAGAGATCATAAATAACTTTGAGAAAAATATTTTAGATTTCCAAGATCGTCCTTGGTTCGAGTCCCGAGAGACATTAACATTCGTGAAAAGTAGAACGTCGTTTCAGGCAGTTGCAGCCAATATTTCTGCTTGAATTTCACAGAATTTTAGAGATGGTGATCATCTATTGTCCTGCATAATAAGTTCACCAGGAAGACCAGGGTTCGATGCAAGACGCTTAAATAGAAGCGAATTTTAAGAATATTTTCAATCCTTTTCTTCCTTATAAGGTCCGTCCCGATATGATCCCGATATGAAATTAGTGTTGTCGATCTGCTTGCAGTATGCAAGCAACATTTTACTCGTTATATTATATTCTTACTCCGAAATCCTTTTGTTCCTTCGCAAAACATTTTCAGTATATTTATTAACGTATTTAATAACTTCTAGTGATATATGGTGGAAATTATCCATGATCATTTGGAAGAAAACAATCTCACTGCACCCACAGAATAAAAATTGGAAAACTAGCAATTTTTCAAATAATGATTAAAATAATTTAATTAAATAATAAATTATTAATTTAAATAATAATTTACTTTTTCAATTTTTTATCCTGTGAACGCTGTCAGATTGTGTTTTATTTCAACTGATTATTTATAAACGTTTTAAATATGCTAATTTTATTGATATTTTTGAAAAAATCTTTAGTGTTAGATGAAAGTTGTCTCAAATGTTTCACTTTCCTCACTAAAAACTTCCCTATATATTTTTATCGTATTCTGCGACTTTTTCCGTATCAACGGATTCTTCATCACTATGGTCGATTTGTCGTTTACTGTTCCTATAATAGTAAATTAGACGAACTGCCACCCTAATTTCGAGATATTTGATCTGGATCAAACTTTGTGGATAAACGAATTTTTATAAAATTATCCCTCCAATATCTTACACTCCTTACCATGAACGGAAAAAGATTATATCGCAATACAATTTTTTTTAATTTCAACTTTAATCCTTAAAACCCGCTACACTATTTCTTTTCTTCTGTTAATATTTTCCTTTCCCGGATAAGTTTCTTCATCCACTTTCCAACTTGTTTTCTTCTCATCCAAATTCCCCTTCTTTTGCCGGCTCTATCTTATTCTCTCCGTTAACACCTCATTACTTTTTATCTTTTGATCTTCTTCTTTCGTCGCGAAATATTTATTCTTACTGTTTTTGTGCCTTCGTTGTGATACGGATACTGCTCTGAGGTTCCGCTCTTTCTCTCTTTCATCTCCAAGTCTTTCTAATGATCAATTCTTTCTTCTCCATTTCTTTCTTTTATTCTATCTTAACATATAATCATCATACATATGAATGTAAAAGACATATCCATCCCAAGTATATTCGGAAGTATTTTCCATCACTTTTGTAGATGTAGAATTTGTAGAATCATCCTTTTGGTGTAGTGAAAATTAATCCTCATTAACCGAAGATTGTTAATAACCCTATAAATACAATCAAAATATTAAACCAACGTCAAATTAAATGTATGTTATTTTTCACCACTAATACAAGGATTACTTTCATAATATTATTTCTTTTAAAAGCAAATTGTCTGGAGTAGGGGGATTTCTGGGAACTCGTATTTATTTCTAGAATTTAATTGATAGGAACATTAAAAAAGGCTTATGATTGTAAAGAAAAGGCAATTCTTACTTAACAGAGAATCATAATCATCATAAATATAATATTTATGAATCTCTTCTCTAATTAGACACAAGTAGTCCGTTTAAAACGCGTATAGCTAAGGATAATAATATTTCTTATCATGCATCTATGCTTTAAAATATATGAAAAAGTACAATTAATGCTAAGAATTTTTTGAAAACAAATATTTAGAAAGATTATTATTGTAAATCTAAACATGCAATTGCGCGTAATATCCATGACTAAAATTTCAAATTAGTGATATCGTGAAAATTAGCAAAAGACATTAAAAGTAGAATTCTTCATTATCGCTCACGCCTACCGTTTTACTGCAATATGCTCGATTTTATAGAATCTTCTTCGATCATTTAGAATACATGCGGAAATGATTAGTTTAGTGTGTAATCACTGATTGTCACAATTGCTTCACGTATCTTTAATTTTCATTTCCATTATCTTTTGCCTTAGTTCGTATTAGCTTTATCTAGGATGAACTTAACTTTTCATGGCGGAGCTTCTCCATTACGTCAATCGAAGAAAAAATATAGATTAACTCCTAGAAAAATATTTAGGATGATTGTCCCTTACATCGCGGATATTTTCATCTCTTTCTTCAGCTTCATAGATCCCTTGCACTCAAAGAATGCTCTTTTTGTCTTCTCCTTTGATTTCTCAAGAACAAACTACTGCAGTAGAGAAGTTTGAATCGCTGATTGTTGCAAGCACTCACACAATCGATCGACAAAACTATAAAATCTGCCATATCTTCCCTTCGACTGGTATTTTCCCTATAAGTATTCCTGGTTCTCTCCTCAGATCCCTATTTCGCTCGATTTTTACAGTGATTATCATTTTTATCTCTCACAGTAAACTTTCTTTCTATGCTCTCAGTCTGTGGGCATATCTACTTCTACTCTTCACGTCTTTCTTTTCACTACATCAATATGTCACCTCATTTTCCTCTGCTGTTCCGCTTCCAATCTCTGCAGTAAAGCCCTTCTGAACTCTTCTCTTCTGTCGGCCTTTCATGTCCACGTCCATTCTTCTCTCTCCCATTCTTCCTCCTCCCTCTTTCCTTATCTTCTCTCTTTTTCTCTCTTGCGATTTCAAATTGTCTTGAGACTTTTCGCATAGTTTTCATCATGGCTTTCCTCTGTGTTCTCCTTCGAAGCGCTAACCTTCTTTGTGCAGTTTTTAGAAATAACCTTTCCCAGGTTTAATACACGAGTGATGTTAGTTTTCCGGGGAATGTTCAACGTTCTTTCGTATGAATTTGCCAAATAAAGAGTTGTATACCGCAGGTGTTATATTGCTGAATTACTGACAACCACTTTCTATGTATAAATATATAGGTTTGAGAATTGATAGATTTGATATTGAACCTGCTTGTAAGCGTGCGTAGGCAGTATTAACTTAGGTCAGACAATAATCGCGTGATTTTAGAAAGATATGATTTCATTGAACCTCTGTAAGTCAAATCATGATTTTACGTTCCTACTCACGCTATACTTCTCGTTATTAGAGGGATGTTAATGGCTCCTGAATTGACATTTAGAACTCTGAGGTACCAGGGATTCAGGAAAAATTTCTTCGCTGAGCTTGAGGGGGAAATTCTAGGTGCAATTATAATATTTACGAACATACATCAGTAGTAAAATATTTTTCTTACTGTCGTTGTAATTCATCATGATTGTTTTGTCTAAGACAGTTGTTAAGACCCAATGTTTTAAGCAAGTAACGTGAAACCTTGTTCATTTTTCTATAATTTTATGGTTTTGTTTAATGACATTGCTCGAATGATTCTCTTAATCGCAAAGTTTGACCTTAACTCTTTAATTTCCTGTTGTGGGTAAATTTTTTCCGTAAGAATTTCTTAGGTTTTTTACATCCACAACTCTTCTCATATATTTTTCATACTATCTCTTTAAATGAATTATTTATGTATTGTATGACGATGGATTGGATGGAAGAGGAGACTGTTAGTATCAATCTCGCCCGAATAAAGTCGTTTTATTATTATTATTAATTTTGGTCTAATCAATCTTCAGTAATGGCATCCAGATGTATTAATATATTAGTGAATCGAACTTCAAGACATGAACGTATTCCCACTTAGAAACAAGGCTATCGTTAATTTCACGTAGGTTTAATGCTGGTTATCTATCCAAGTTGGTTTCATTATCCCGCACCACAGACCGAAAGGCAGCTTGAAGGGTTAATTTAGTTGATTATGTTTATTTAGATATATTTAGTTTTTTTGGTTGCTTGATATAAATGTATGAATGATTATGAACATTGTCACGTGATATACTTGGTTTCTAATAATGTTGTGGGTGAGTTTCCTCGCCCAATAATTTCCCCCACAGTCTCTCTGCTTGAGCATCTCATCTACCATCTCCGCAACCTCCCCCTCCCTCTGCTTGTACTCCATAGGAAGTGAGAGATGAGATCAACAACTTGGCCGCACGTCAAATCGACGTCTTGGGACGCCTGTTTTGCAATGGCCTTCCCCCACATCGCTATTTTCTCTTCTTTTGTTTGTCTCTCCTCCCACGTCTCTCCATTCATTCCTCCCACTCCCCTTTGGCATCATCTTTCTCCCTTTCTCTCCCTCCCAAGGGAATGCGTTGTTCTAGCGAAGAATAAAAGAAGCGAGAGTGAAAGTGAGAAAGGCTGTCATGTGACTTGTGGCAAGGTCGTAAAAAGACAGGCAGAATGACGTAGGGATTTATGCACTCTCCGAGTCTTTTTTATCAGCTTCGACTGCGGGTTTCGAGGCACGTAAATGGGGGCATATATTACGGGCCCTTGCGATGCTTAATGTTTTCTCTCGCTTGAGGAAGGACGATGTTGCCCTTTTTGGAAAACGGATTTTCCTCGTTACGTCTGTTCCTTGCGTTTTTACTCCTGTGCTTCTCTTTTTATGTTCAAGTTGGAGATAATGGTGTAAACAGAACTCGTGTGCTCGTCTTTAAAGCGTGGGATTGAATTCTCCACGCGTGATTTCTCATGTTTGTATGCGCCTTATTGATCATATCGGATTCTCGTAATAAGGTCACAGGGGAGTATTTATAAATTGAAGGAATAAATTATTTTTTAATTTTGACGAGATCTTCACAACACACACTTATAATATCAATTCAAAGACAACGTGAAACTAAAAATAGTAGATTTTGAATAGTTTTTGCAAAATTTGTTGTCCTATTCGTAATACGCTGGGAATTTTCCGTAGTACTTTATCAACATTGAGCGAAAATAATTGTTTTTAATTGATGATTTTACATAATTATTTTAATTATTAGTGATACGTATCATTCCAATGAGAAGAATTGGGATAATGAACATTGTATTTCTATTTTTTATGATGATGATAGCACATATAATTCCATATGAGACCACATACACACTATAGACCTAACTGCAGGAAGTGATTTTTTTTAGTAAAAGTTTGTTAGAACCTGCAATCAAAAGTTATATTTAAAGGCGCATAAAAAATTAAGGGCTTTCAAACGAGAAATAAATTTCTATTTCATCACTTTCTGCATGTTTACTCCCCCCTCATCCAACCTCTTTTGTCTTTGTCTCCCAATTTTTCCATTTAATCTACCCTGAATTACATTTTTAGTAGCATCTCTCCTTTTAATATTTGACCCAACCATTTCCTCTGTCAATGCTAATTACTTCAATTAAAACCCTCTCTTTCCCAACCATCTCCAGCACCTCCATGTTTGTTTTCCTATTAACCCAACTTACTTTTTCATTCCACGCCACACCCACATCTTGAAGGTCTGGATAGTAAAAATTATCTGTTAAAATTTTTATATGTAAGCCTATTAGAAAAATATTTACGTTTTGCTCGGAAACCATCTTCCCGTAAAAAATTTGAGTTGTTGTAAACTAGATGCTGAAGAAGTGAAAGCTTTATGCCTGGAATAAATAAAAGATACGTGGCGTGGTAACCCATGTGTTCAATCATCGAGGATAAGATACATATTTAAATGAAGACCACCAATAGAAGGTGTGTTAAATCGATGAGTATATTTCGTGCATAATATACGGTAAAACAACTAAAGTGCGTTCATACTATGTATTGGTTTTAAAGGGTAATAACAAACAAAGAGTTTAAGATACAAATTATAAATTTTTCAAATTATTTTTAATGCTGTTTGTTTTGGATTTAAGTCTCATGATAATTCTGTTTTTATAATATCAAAATACGCATTTTACAATGGGTGAAATTTATTAATAACTTCGAAATAACATCTGAATTAATAGCTGAAACAATTCAATTACTACAATCGTCACCGTAAATTAATATTCATCATTTTAAAGTCACCGCTAGAATTCTGAATTTGCATTCTGTGGGTTATTTATTATCGAGTATTGGTTAACGTGGCAAATCAATGCGATATCGAGCTTTAAAAAAAGGAAAAAATATGCGCTTGATTTCTCAAAGCTTGCAAACCAACGTAACCCATTTCGATCAGTTGTTTCGAAAAAAAGCCCCGAGAGTTGCAAGATTCTATTGGAGGCTGTCGAAAAAGATGGGGAAAATTCTTGAGGGACAATGAGAAGTGTCCGGATGATAGATTTTACCGTAAGGAAAATTAAAGATTGAGAGGAGGGGATAATGTAATACTCACTCAGTAGTAATAAATGACTTTATTTTATTTAATAACTTAAAATGGATTAAATTACACCATATAGAATTATAGCGGCATTTTAATGTCGCCGGTTTTTGGGAGCGTTGTGTTCTAAAATTATTTTATTTTTGTCGCAAAACGTTCGCATTGATAAAAAGAAATTCGAATGAACCACAATTTTGTTTAAAATGTTTGCATGGAGAAGGCTACGTAGTAAGTTATAAATAAAGACAGTATCCAATTACAGAAGTTCAATATAATTCAAGTTCCACCACCCCTTCATGATACGGCTTGTTGTTTTACATATAATTCTATATTTATGACATGCTTTGTCGTTGATTGCTCTGCTTAATGGTACGATTTGAATAATGCTATATGATGTAATCGATATGTATAGAATTCAATTCCTGGAAAGGAAATACTAATTAAAAACGGTATCGTAGTTAAACTCTATTATGAAATAACATGGATAAAGTTTTACAAAATACGAAATAAAGGTGATTTGAATCGTGTATTTTTTGTGAAATTACTTTTATCCATACCAACCTTCAGTTGTGGAGATTTTTTTCACAAACGATTTCTTTCTTTTTGTTTTACTTTTCTCTATTCATCTCTGATATGCCCTTAGATTATATTAATTATATAGGAATGATGAACGATTTCAGTAGGAAGAGCGTAGGGTAGATCCCTCTCCAGCCTAATGCTTCCTAATAAAGGGTCAAATAATAATACTTAAAATCTCGTGAAAAGTTCGAATTAAACAAACAAAATTTGATTTCTTCCGTGGTTTTCGTTACATTATTTGAATACAAAAATCAACGGACCTGAATAAGAGCGAGTTCCAATTTTAGAGTACCATTTTATCTAAATTTCAATGTAATAGTTTCATGGGGGAGGGAATGATAGGAATTAACACGAATTAATGCGAATGACAACCAATTCCACTTTTCCAAATTTCCACTATGTTCTTCACTGTTATGCAAGCGATTATATTGATTTATGTATGTGAATAAGCGTCTGTATTGTCTTGCGTGCCTTTCAGTTCTCTCTTAATCAGCTTTTTCATAAGAATTTACTTAACTATCCATAGGTTTCGCAGTTTTTTCACACTCCTTTTCTAGAGGGTGTTTTCCTGCTGTAGCGTATATTTTTCACCGAGTGAAACCTTAGGTTTTTAAACTCACAATTTAGTTTCCTCCTGTGTACTTTTTTCAAGCTATCTCTGTTTTTAAATTAATATGACGAAAGGGTAGATTTAACGATAGACTTAATAGTGTCATTCTGGCCCAAATAGAAGACGCTTTATTATTATTAATGTTAAGCAGTACATGGGGAACAAACGCTGACCCAGGTAGGAGCTCGGAATAAAAGCGAATTTGAATTATAGAGGCCCAGATTATCCAAATTCCAGTGTAATGTTTTCATGCGAGAGAAGGGTAGGAATTAACACAGAGATACGATATGCGGATGACAATTAAGCAGTACATAAGGAAAAAGCGCTGCCGCAAGGGGAGAGTTTAATTATTTTTCCTGAATTTTTCTACATTACGTGGTGAGATCGAAATCTTAAGGTGGAGTGGTTGGGCGGCACTGGTTCGAGGAAATGGGGCGCAGAAGGCGACGGGGCAGGGCGGTCGGCGGGGCGGGGCGGAGGGTGCCGCGGATAATGGAAGAGGGCGGAGGGGCGTGCGGGAACAGCACTCCGAGAAGGAGGCGGTGGGGGAGGAATATGAGACCTAGATGGGCCAGGGGGGGCGTAAAACGGGGGCGGGGTGGGAGTCTTTAGAAAGAAAAGACAATGTTCCGGAGAGAAAATGCAGCGAAGGAAGAAATAAACGACCTTCGACTCTAAGTAGTACCGTATTTCTATCAGGGCCTTGTCTCGAAGAGTGGTTGGTGGCGAGTGATCATTTAAATATCTGTTCCGAATTTTCCGTTTCTTTTTTTGTGAGGTTAGAAGGATATGGCGTATAAAAGGGTCAAGGGAAAATTCTCCACTCGAGCATTCTTTCAATTGAGATGGGCATCGGGGAATCTCGCGCGGATTTATATTTTTAATGAGTAACGCCGAAGGGTTTGTTTAAATAAACTTCGATTTTTTTCTGCCTCTCAAAATACAATCCTCGTTCCGAATATATAGGCGTGTTTTTTATCGAGTCTTTTCGCGGTAATAAGCTATATTTTTCTCTGCGTTGAAGAGCTCTGTTGTTCCGGTGGTAATAAGAGAGCCACCCCTCGAGGCATCTGGGAATCGCGGGATATTATTACGTCGCGGAATTTAGAGAAGTTTCCGAGTTGTGGCGAGAGAAAGAATCACTCATCGGAGTGCTCCGGTTTTTTTGATTAAAAGTTTTCGGAATCTACGCGTTTTTTTCAGCGAGGCTAAGCATTTGCTCTTTTGAGGAGAAGCGCCCTATTGTTGTGTTCCCAAAATCTCCCATCGAGGTTCTTATGTTATTTTTACCTGCAATTGGAATGCTTTTCTCATTCTGAGGGGAGTAAACAGAGCTCCACTTGCAGGGTAAAAGTTTAGAATTTTTATTTGAGAACAATTGCGCGAGGTTCCCACGTAGAGTAAAAATTTCTTACCAAGTTTTCAAAATTCGAATGTAATTATGAAATTAAATTTTTATCTCTTTATATCAGACAAAGTAGAAAATAAAAGAACAAAAAAACCCGAAGATGCATCTATTTCTGATAAATATATTAGGAGATCGCAAACTACCATATTCATAAGCCAGCTATCATATTTATAATGCTTCACATCTATCCTACTTTTGTCGGTACACCTTCCTTTGTAATTTGTCAAGTTTGTTAGCAATAACTTTTCTCCACATAATCTTTTGTTCTACACAATGGCACAATGATTTACCTTAGCGGTGATAAGGAAATTAATTAGTATTGATTGCAGTTTGTAATTACATTCAGTATCAATAACTTAGCAAGCACCGGTTAATTCATAGGCTGAAGGTAAAGTTCGTAACAAGAAGTTGATGTATGTTATATAAACAGAAAACTTGAAATTTAATATCTGTACTCTGGTTAACAAAGCGATTGAGGTAAAGGCATAGAACGTAGATATTAATATCCTTAGAAAATTTAATTTAACAGGAATATTTTGTCTTCCCTACTTATATATTTCCAACTTTATCTCGTATATCGCTCATCTTTAAGATTGATATTCAGTGTACGATCAATGAGGTAAAAAGTAGAGAATTATAAAAAATGGAATTGGAATAGTAGAATCTGTATTTTATTAATCATAATATTTCTAAATTTTATGGAATTTTTGATAAATGTGATTGCGACTATAACCGTAGAATAAAATCAGTTTTTGGTTAAATTTAAGTTTTGTTTCTGAAAATCATCATTAGTACCTCTTTTAGCCATGTTAGAGTCTATTTTAGATTAACTTAGAAAAAGAGTTTTCGAGTGTAAAACGTTAAACTTAGTAAGTTATGAGGAAGATAATTTTATCCTTCCAAAAGTTCTGCGACCCTCAATACTTTAGTACGAAGTTCATTAAGTCTTCCTGGCGAAGGCCGTTAAATATTCGCATTTCTACGGGTAGTATTAGCGATAGCAGTTGGATGTTATCTCCGAAAGTTATGATCGTATGCACTTTCCCTTACTCACGCTGATGAAGCAATTCCTCCGCGAATATTTGGAGTACGCTATTTCAGCAAATAAATAAAATTTCCGCTTTCTCTGTTGTGCGATGGTAGGAGAGATTCATTAACATTCTCACAAAAAGTTTATGAAGCAATTTTCACGTTGTATTTATGGAGTTATAAAGCTGTTTCTCGTACCTCTGAAAGTGTATGCATTTAATTTTAAGTAACTTATTATTGCACCTCTTAAGAATTTATATTCATTAATTCTGCAGTGCTGTTGGACGTTTTCTACTACTTGACGTGGTAGCGGAGTGATTTATTTGCTAGCTTTCCATCTTTATGTTGGCCATCGGGTTCGAGTACCGGCTTATTTTTCTGGTTAGGGAGTGGTTGTGAGCGCTCTTTAAAAATAGTAATTAATAAATGTATTAAACTGTAATATTTTCTGTTTCCATTAAATAAGTTATTAAGGTTTTTATCTTTGGCGTAAAAGCTCCTTTAGTGCATTCAGATTAATTCAATTCTCTGTTTTGGAACTTGGTGGTAGTATTTCATAATAAATACGTATATGTTGTTACCTGAATACCATTACCACCAATTTTTTAATCACTCAAAACCTAGACTTTTACGTTTAGTGTCATTATTTAAAGTATTTCTTAAAATTAATTTCAGTCTCTCATTGAAACAATTACCATTTGCCCGTACAAACCACTATTGCTGCCCTTGGTGGCGTAGTGGTAAGCGCGCTAGCCTTGCAACACTGAGGTCCCGGGCTAGAGAATGGTTCTTCGTGTGTAAAGAAACTGGGTTTGTTATGAGAATGGTCAACTTTGACTATAATATTTCCAAAAAATAAAGACATTGTTATAGTAAAAAACAAGGAAAACATTACCCATTATGCGAAAAAAGACCTTACCTCTTGGAGTACCACTAATTGTACATACGTTTTCGTGTATAAGAAACAATCATAAATGTGCTAGCGAGCTAGTGGTACTTTTTAATGTTTTTGAAATTTTATTATCATCATAATCTAAAATCTCGCCGTATTCACTTCTCACCAGGGACGATTTGGAGCATTTATCAGTAGGAATTGTCATGCACGGAAAATTGTGTGAGTGAGAAAGTAAAAGGATCCGAAATTCCCTTAACTTATTTTTCAATTACTTTTATAATTGAGCCCATACGCCATAAATTTTTGCGAAAATAATCTTACATGGCTGACGTCAAGTCAGCGATAAATAAAATTTTCATCTCCTAGATTTGACGTTTTTTGCACGTACGCTCGCCGAATTGGGAGGAATTTGGCTCCGATCCAATACCTAGAGAAGAAATTTGGCGGAGGGAAGATTCATTTTTATTCTGAAGGAGGCAAAATGGCGTTCGGTGATAGATACAATGAGCCCTGTTATTAAAAAGCTATAAAAACCCGCAATTTGCGACGCTCCCCGGATTTCTCGCCGACAACGTGTACTTTGCAAACACGGGTTTTAAAAGCTCGCGAATTTCGGGCGAGAAACGGCGGCGGTGGGACGCGGAATGTTTGCCGCGAAGCGATTTTTCACCGGAGCAAAAAGATGTCGGGCGCAAATCCCTGAAAGGACGATCCGCGGGTTTGGCGTGTGATGCCAGGGGTCGGTCCAGCCGAAAATGGCGGCGAACAATCGCCGGGGGCGCCGCGATATCGACGGCGGAATAAAAGCAAATGACAAATGATGGAGCGCATTTAATGCGGGAACATAAATAAAGGAGAAGTTTTTAAATAGGTGATCAATAAATCAAGAGGCATCTCCTCTCCTTCTCCTCTCGCTGCTCATCGATCCCTCCTTTTCCTCATCCATCGAAGTCCAGCGTAAATAATGGTCCACGGAGAAAAATAGCGGCTGGCGGAAAAAAATATGGATAAAGAGCTCGATCCATAGTGGCCTCTAACCGAAGTTGTGGCGATATCTATGCGGACAATGAGTATTGGATTGACGTGCGTGGAATTCTAGTTCCACAAGATCATAATGGCTCGGGTTAAGGTCAAGAGGGCGATTCCCCATATATCTGTCAGTGATGGCTTTAATAAATTGGTAAAAAGATCTTTTATACATACCGATAGTTGCCAAGGGAGAATTTGATAAATAAATATGAAAGGTTTTAATAGAGAAATTTAGTTATAATGGTAGATATAATGAATAAACAGCGCCTTTTTGGGGGAAGATTGAGGTCGAACGGTTTTCTCTTCTACATCACCGCTTCGTCATTGATAATTTTGAGAAGGATAGCTTGCAATAACGTGGGAGAATTAAAATATGTATAATCTCATGTAATGGGATAAAAGTATGTACAGTAAAAAACATAAAGGAAACCTAATCAAATCTAAAGATACTAATACCAATGGTGTACCAATACAAATAGCAATGGTGATTAGAAAGAAATTATTTTTTCATTGCGAGGGAAAATAAAAGTATAAACAAATAGTCAATGATATATAATATTTTGACATTGTATTAAATGAAAAATATATTTTCTGTCTCGTAACTTTGATATGTTTTGTATTTAGGTGTAGCACATGGCCAGAAACCGTGAATGGCAGAGTGTAATAGAAAAAACATTTTTATTAGCATTCTAGCCTCTTCATTCTTGTAATTTCTCTTCAGTAGTATTCGTTGTTACAGTATGATATTAAGGAAATTTACTTATAAATAAGTATATTAATTATGAATCTTTATCTATTTATATTTGTTTGAAAAAACGAAAGGCATTAAAATCACGAAGTTTGATTAAATTATTCTTTTTATTATCATAATACCCAACGTACGAGACAAAGCTCTAGGATGAGTTAAGGAAGAATAACTCAGTATTAGCTGCATCAAACCTTTTCTAGATGATTAATGTGCGGCAATGTGTGTAGAAAAAAGTTTCTTTTAGTACTGTGCCCACAAAATTAATTATATGGAATTGCAAATATTCAAATCATAGTCTCATTTTGGTATATAAAAAAATAATATGGCAATTTTAAATTATCTTTCTCAACTGAGGAAAATCTTTCCACAATCATAACCTGAAATTCTTTTAGGCGGAATTCGAAGGGGCCATTTTTGAACTACTTCCTCCTTTTAATTTCATGCCATGGATGAACTTGGCTTCTTTGAGGAAATTAAATAAAGAGCGTAGAACTAAAAACTTCGGTTCCGACTGATTTAGGCCGCACATGATCTCTCATGCTCCAGCAAAGGCGCACAATCCCTCAAGGTTTATAATTCCGGCAAAGGCGAATTCGGAAAATCGCCGGTCCTTTGCATCGCTCCCTAAAAGATTAATCGTCCGCTCGATCCTATTCTCCTATCGCGGGCGAAACACGCAGATTGGAAACGCTTTGATCAATTGATAAGCGCCCCCGAAATATGGAACGAAGACACAAAGATGAACGCCGCCGGCGACTCGTTCTTTCTCCCGCTTTTGCCATTAGCCGAAACGAGTGAGTTCAACGCCGGCTTTGTCCAATTCTCCGGACTCGTTCCTCGGAGGGCAGGGGATCCCCGCTATCGCCCCCTGAGATTCACGCGATTATATGCATGGCTGTTCCCGGCATTTGCAGCGACCGGGTGCAGATAACTTTCCGAAGCCGCAGGATAGCACAAACGGCGGTTCGGAAGTAGTGTTTATGCCTTTATTCGAGCGTAAATCTCCCGAAAACGTGTCCTTTCTCTCGCGAACTGTTGATGTTTCAGATACGGGTTGTCCCTTCAGTATGTTCGGTTAAGGTCTGTTTGTTTGTGCCTCGTGCTCCGTTTATGATTCCCGTTTTTTTATTCCGGTCGTTACTCGCCCTTTGTTCTCTCGGGCTGCACGCAAAAATCGAGGCCGTGCTTGAGAGATCGGTGTTTGATATTCCGTACGCACTTGCGCGATTGTCTAAAGGCGGGATCTTAAAAAGAGGTGGATTGAATTAGGGGGAAAGAGCGAGAAATTTTCATAAGTCTCGGTTAATTATTCATCCGATCGCTGCTTGATTTACCCGCGATAACAATGCTAATGAGTTTAAGTCCCTTGTTGGCTATGAAATGGATGGAGACAACCTCCAGGATAATGAGAAGTGGTTTCTGAGATATCCTTACGTTCATTTTTCATTCTGTGGTCTGGAATTTCTTAATTAATGATAGACAAACGATATCCAATGGCTGACATTTTTTGTTAATTATATATAATTTATATATGTATAATTTCATTTGAAATTCCGCAGGGTTTTAAAATGAAATAATCATAATGGTATATGTGGGTAATTACTCTATTATTGCTAATGAAATGCAGCAATTTTATTTTCCAATTAAGGACTGATTCAATTTAGTTCTCGATGTTTTTTTAGAAAAATGATTTATCCCTTGAAAGACTCGTCGAATCCAAATAGGTGAAAACTGAAGCAACGCATTATCTAAAATCAAGCCTGGTATTCATCGTGATGTATGAAATATTTTCACTAATGTTAGTTAATTAATATTATAGAGTTTTGCTAGTAAACTCCTTTTTTCAAGGAAAATCCCACCAAGAATAAATTATTTCAACTTCTAACCGTTCAGTGGAAGATTTAAGTATATTATTATTTTTCGCTTTCGTAACAATAGAGCACATTAACTGTTGTAAATATTGTATATTGATAGCAATATTGCGTATTTTTATGATGATGAATTAATGTTATGAGTAATTTAGGAGGAAGCAATGCTGTGATAGAAAAGAGTAACTACTTGAATTTTTATTAATACCAATTATTTTATATTTGCATTGTTTTTGATATTGATTCAGTCTTTCATTAATTGCTCTTTTTTCATGGCAGTCCTATTTAAAAATATGACCATATTCTATGTATTATACCAAGTGATATCATTTGCTTTTACAACGAATATGTACTGTTTACTGCGTTATAAATAATTAAAATTGGTTAGATTTTGCGATAGCTAAAATTTACAGTAATTAAACATCTTGCTTCTGAAAACTGATCTTGCAGTTATATTTGGTAGAGTTTGTTGGACGTTAGAAAAGCGCTATAAATTCTTACCTTTGTCTAGGTATGACTAAATTAAAAAAATAAATCAGAAGTATTAGAAGTAAGCCTGGATAAATTTGAAATAACTTGTATATCACTCCAGAGCTGTACCATCTATTTGAGTTGTGAGGAAATCTATAGAGCAACACAGTCGTCTGAAAGGTATTGACAGAAAACAATCAACGCCGCCGCACGATAAATTAAAACGAAAGGGGCGTAGAGCGAAGCCGGAATTGCTATTACTGAACCGTCACCGCAGATTCGTTCAGGATGTTTATGCACCACGAGCGCTCCAATTTCGAAGATCAGTACAGTGCGGCCGTTTTAATAAGTCTCGCCCGGTCGACCGAGAAATATCACTCAGGGAATCCAGCGGAGTTTTAAGGCTTACGCCGAGGATTTAGAACGGCGTTGTTGAATAACCGCCCCTTATCTGCACATCGGAAGTCCACGTGCTTTATTCACGTCAGTCTGCGAGGAATGCCAAAAGGAAGGGCAGCGATGGTAAGAAGTGGAGGGAAAAAGCTTTGTTCTCATAGCTAAGCCTAGCGAAGCCGATGTGATGCCAGAGAACGTGCTCCTTCGACCGCAAGGGGCTTGTTTTTACGTAGGCACAGTTCATTCCAGTCTTTTCGAGCAAGAACCCTTTTGCGCGATATTACTTCCTCTCTAATCTGGAATCTTGAAGGAGATAAGGTTCCAAGAGGAAGGTTCGCCCCCACTTTTTTCCGGGGAAAAAAGGATGAATTATATAGGACTCCTCGGAGAATTTATCGCCCTTTGGTTTTAATCGAAAGCTGCGAGATGCCCGGCTTCGTTCCGCAACTGGAAAACACGCCAGGCGCTCGCAATTGCTATCAGACGGGCAATTTGAAACGCCGACTGCGGTTTTCGTTACCCTCCAGTTTTTTTTCCCGCGCTTTTCTCCCGCTCTTTTCTCCTGGCGCTCCTTTGCATCCGCCATCTTGTCTTATTGCGTTTTCGCGAAGGATGGCAAAAAATTAAGGGAACGGTCTCTGTCTTCATAATTTCTCTCGCTGTATGAGCTGAAGACATTACTGCGCAGCGCAATTAAACGCCCTCGAGGGGCAATTTTGAACGATAACGGATAAGGGAGAGAAAGAATTTAATTCGGAGGAAAGGAGGTTTTCCCGTATCTAAATCCCAAAGACGTAATTTATCGGCGGAAAAATTCTGGAGCTCCGTCTCGCTCCCCATTTACTTATCCTTTATTTCATCCGAGCAGCTTGACTATAAGTGCCTTAGCTATTTTTTTCTAGAACAGAGCGTGGTTAACGTGAAGACGTTTGAGGGATTGGAGAAAAATACTGGGAGATTGCCGGCACGGATTTCATATCAAATCACAGTTATGATTGTCATAAAGTCGAAGATATTAAAATTTGCGATAAAACCTGGAGTACCTAGGGAACCTAGGGAACACATTATCAATTGAAAAATCTGATTTAGAAAAGGAAGCAGACAATTATATTTGATATGGCTCTTGGCTGTAAAGACAAAGTGAAAGAAACAAATTTTATTCCTTGAGCGATATGATTAAGAAAGAGGGATGGATTTAAATGATGCCTTTTGGCAACTGCTAAAAGGATAGCTTAAAAGAATTCGATTGAATGAGAAGTCTACTTGAAAATTACGTCCTTACTCAAGGATTAATCTATATCTGAAAATGCTAGTTCTGTTCGTCAGAATCTTAGAATACATAGAAATCTCTTACTCTTTGCAAATGAACCATATTTTCTGGAATCTAATCCATTCCTATTGATTTCTTTTCAGTATTGATTGAAATTCGAATAGGGAAATACGTAAGAAATTTATTCTTGCACTGGACTTGACCTAGGACGCCTGGTTATAATGTATCAATAAGTACTTACCTATATTGACGACAGTTTCTTTGTACGTAAGACAGGAGGATCGTTCTAGGAATCGTCAGCTATCTCTTTTCTTGTTCGTATAATTCTATGAAAGATACATGTATTTCAGCGGGAAAAGAATATTATTAAATTAATTAAAGAGATTAGTTTCAAAGAAAATGTGTTCATGAGAATTCCGAGGAAATACCTCTCGGATAAGGGCCCCTTTTGGGGTTGATAATTATCCTTTGATAAAATAAGATTTCGGAATTTCCTCGTTGTACTGCAGGGTAAAACGAAGTCTGCATAAAAAAGGGATTGGTACGGGGGACGAAATAAAAGTCACGAATTTTCGCGATTCTATATCGGGGCTTCCGAGGGTTTTTCGGGAATTTTTACGCTGGTTCTCAGTCCATAATCGATGCCTTTTTGTGCTTCTTTATGTTCCCTTTCCTCCCCCGACCGATTACACCTTCTCCCGCGAACAAGTCCTGCGACGAGGCGTGATGTGGGACAATTAAATGAAGGACGATCGGAGAGAGGAGAGGGTCGAGCGAGTTTAACTCGTTCGGCGTGAAATGGTTATGTGAGTCACCGTCATGCAAAGGGGCGAGCGATAAGAGCTGCAAAGACCGGAATTCCATCGAGATCTGCCTCAGAAACGAGGTAAAATTCTACGAACGAAAGAAAATCTCCTTGGCGCAGTTATTAACGGCAGAATTATAATTTCTGTAATTTGTGTCTTTTCGTTATCGCTTTCTAGATTTTTCCTTTTTTAACGATTCGCGTACACGCATAGGTTGGGAAAGGCGGACACGCCCTTGTTTCCCTTTTTATGTCATCTATCCTTCCGCTATTTTAAGTTTTAGGTTTATGGGCGGTTCTAAATAAATACTACAGCTTTACTAATCATACGTATTCATACGATATCTACGCGTAGTAGTGGATGCATGCCCCCTATAAACTTGGGTAGAAGTACTCATCTTAAAGTGACATAAGTCTTAAAATGCCTTAATTTGCTACCGCTTGATGATAACAACGCCTCTTTGTCTTGATGAATGCCGTGTTTGCATTGGAGTAATTTTTTTTCTGTCAGTTTTCTACTAAATCTAAATCACGTTAAGACGCGTATCCATGTCATATTTAGTTCATTATACGAATGCGAAGATTCAATTCGGCTCAGCTTATCAATGTATCAAACTCCTCGTAATCAAGGACTGCTGCTTTTCGGAACGCAGCGGTGCACATGCAGGGAAAACCTTCATACCAGATGTATTCCCCGTTATCAAATCTTCTTCGGAGATAAAGACTTTCTCACATAAGAGGTTCTCACATATGAGGTTGTGATGAAATTGTATACGTTGTAAAATTTTGGATCTTATTTACCATGGAACGTTTTTTTCAAACGGCCAACGGTTAACTGGTAAAGTGATAATATTGCCAAGGGATGGCCTGAATGTCACCATGGACGGAAATGTTATGTGGTGCCCACTTCGCTTTCGGAAGCGCCCTTTGGTGCCAGGGCGCCAAAAAAAGTTGAGTACCCCTTATCTAGTGCCTCATATGAGTATGATCAAGTCTGAATGTACTAAATAACTTTAACCTGGATTTAATCTTTACCTTCTAAGAAATTATTGTTTTTTAAATCTCTTTAATTTCGGTTACCGTGTTTGTTCTTCACCGGTTTTGCAGTGGTAACATTTAGTTAAACGTAATTATTTAAGGAACTCGAGTTTACTCCAGCATAATAGCTCAATCACTCACCTCTTATTAAACTCAAACCCATATGACATGTGAAGGAAGTTTTCAAAACCTCAATGCATCAATTATGGCTCGATATACCAATAAATAGTTTTTCCAAAATTATTCTACTCTCTGCACGTTTTGGATATCTTTACCGCAAAATCTTCCTCAAAAGATATTGAAACTTATTTACTGGTTTCCGCGCTTAACTTAAGATCTCCCTCGTGATTGTTTATACTCATTGATGCAACGTATGCAAGTTTAGTATTGAAGCGGGATATTTTATTTTCAGATTTTTCTATTCTTCAGCGTTTTAGTTAATCCATAGGGAAACTCTTCTCGTGTTCTCAAAATATTTTTTTTTACCGCGCATTGATTTTTGGGGCAATCATTTTTGTTTTGAATACCGCTTTTCTTACGACTAATCCCATCCGGTTACCCTATATGGTTACGAACTCTGCCCCGCCTTATGCTCGGGGATCAATTTTAAGGTATAAGTTGAAGATGTTAATGATAAAAGAGTTGCTTCATAAAACCTTGATCCTGCACTCTTATTTTGAGGACAAAAAGCGGATGGAAAACCAATATCGTGGTGGAAAGGCCTTGAAGAGCGGGCATTGGGGAGTGCTCCACTTTTGTAATTTCGGAGTTCAAAGAGAGAGAGTTTTCGAACAGTCCGCAACAAGTGTTAGTTTAATGAGTAATCGTCTTCTAGCATCTCGCGGACATGTCGTCCGGAAATCAACTCAGTCCGGCAACTAGTTGTGTGTTATGCGGGAGTTCGAATATGTCATGTTCTCTCGGATAAGGGCACTTATGAAGTAGCCGAAACTTTTGGTGCAGATAATAAACCTTATCTTCTTTCGACTGCCATCATCTTTTTCCAACTTTCCTAGTACCAGGGTGCATGGGACGGGGTTCATTGCAGGAAGGTTGAGTAGA
The DNA here is from genome assembly GCA_947579665.1 of Sympetrum striolatum. Taxonomy (NCBI): domain Eukaryota; kingdom Metazoa; phylum Arthropoda; class Insecta; order Odonata; family Libellulidae; genus Sympetrum; species Sympetrum striolatum. The sequence continues at coordinate 30,733,579 of OX388347.1, forward strand.
TGGTTCAAAATTGACATTTTTATATTGCTGTAATATACGTACGCAAAATCACATCGCACTTCAAACCAGCCAATTTATTGTAGTTCAAAGTGTACCTGATAATAAAGTTCGTTTTATTTTTTTCAAATTTAACGTAGAACAATACCCATTGCTGCAACTTCGCTACTTATAATGTTAGTGTGTGGGCGTTGTTTCAGTTTTCAGAAGTGTCTACTCCAGATTTATCATCAACGTTAACATCACTAATTCATGATCTAATTTTTTTCAGCGGCAATCGGATGCTTTTGAGAGTAACTTAATGTTGTTTTAGCTTTTAGTATTTTATTCTGCTCTTATTTTCTCTCAAAAGACATATTTTAATCATATATAGAAATATTTTAATATTAAATGATTATATAACCATACAATTTGATGAGTATTCCATACATTTCTCAGTTATTATCGACCTTCCTTACGTTTCTCGGTTACCAAGAGAAGACATACCACCACTTCTAGAATATACCGTTATTGCAATTCCCGCCATTAGGTTTTCTTCTTTATTTTTTGTATTAATTTTTTATTCTAACAAACAAAGAAAGTTGAATCCTGCGATTACTTCCCAAATACCATTTAAAGTACCACGAATGCCTTATTCTTTACGATATTTAATAAACGAAGCCCATATTTACTGTATATTTTCTTGAATGATTTATTTAGATACAATTTAATCCGTGGAGATTGAATTTTTACCTAATATTTAGCTTATTAAGGCATTTACTTTGATAAAAATGTTATTTTATATTAAAGAATATTACTATAACTATGACTAATATGCATTTCTTTAACTATATCATAGTATTATAACTATCTTACGAATATTCCTAATGAAGCCGAAAGGATAGCACTTTGACAAAGAAGTGAATCGCGTCCACCTGCTGATATTCAATACCTAGAAGGATAATTTATCATAGCTTTTTCGTAGCATGGAGGTATCATCACTCATTGTTATGCTCCTCGAATTTGGGTCAGAATTAACTCCCTTAAGAGGTGACTTTTTACCTCCGTTCTCCAATGGGGACTCGTTTCCTATCACGGACGCATTGTGGACGTATTAGGAAAGGCTTCGCCTAGGAATTGATCTGAAAAGAGGGAGAAGGAATAAAAAGAACGCTGGCTGCGAGCGTTCTCCCGAGGAATTCAAGCGTTATAAAATGTACTTCTTTCGTTCCTCGAGAACGGGCTGTCGAGAGCAGCACTTGGAGAAGCGATTTGCATAAGCGAGAACTTGCAAACGAGCAAATTTTCGCCCCGTGCAAAGGAAGAGAGTAATTAAATTTGGGGGAACTGCGTTCGAAACTGCTACGCGGAATCGATACGTACGTTCCGTGGGAGAAGTACGGGATCGGGTCCGAGAATACATTTCCTCGAAGGGAAGATGTGCCTGGCGTAACTGGGACAGAAAATGAAGGGAACGGTTCTCGCGAAAGAAATCCAAAATATTAAGCGAATCGGCGGTACTTTTACGACTACGGTTTCCGCTCGTCGGATGATTTCAAAGGGCGTTGTATATGTGGAGGTTTTTTCCTCCTTCTCGTGAATTCCATATTTTCCTCTCTCGATTAACTTCTTTGTGACCTAAAATGTAGAGGCTTGGATGAAATTAGGTGTAAGTTTAACTCATTCCTTCTTTCTCCTCCAGCCCTAATAGTTTTTTTTCTTTCTTTCTTTGAATTGCGCATATGAACCAACTATTTTATCGCGTAAAGGATGGATGTCAGTGCTACGCCAGTTAACCTCCGTTACATTATTTTTACTCAGGCACGTTGAATCCATTTGCAATAAAGGTATCTTATATGATTATAAAAATACGATTATTATTTATGGTTTTAAATTTTAAACCAAATAATGTGGTCACTTCTATATTATATTCTAGTTGAAATTTTGATCGTCGATTTCCTACGAACTATATATCAAGCGTTATTTTTAGCTTAATTTTTGTCAATTCTTGCCTTGAATTGATTAACTGTGATTATTTTTCTGAAGCTGTGGATTAAGGGAAAAATGTTTCGCAGAGTCTGAAAAAATCAACCTTTAGAAAATAAAAATGTGAAAATAGTATCAAAATCAGGATTATAAATAAAACGGTCACCATAGGTAGAGTTATAAACTGCCCCCTTTGAAGATTTAATTTCCTGTGCCCTTCTACCGATAGTTTTCTTAATTTCATTGAAATGATAATTTAAATCTTTATTAGAATTTCTTTAAGTAAGTAATTACCAATATTCCAAATACCATCAAAAATTGATATCCACCGATGTACATTTCGCTGTCCTACCCAACAGCATCTTCAAGATGACAAAGGAGAAACTTGTCAGAATTTCTTTATTTTTGATAACTGTATTTAATCTACCAATATTACCTCAAGTTTCCTACATAAATTTTACTTCATCTAAGCTCAGTAATAAGCTTTTTGAAAATTATGAAGTCACTGTATGAATCCTTTTCATTGCAATAAAAAAAATGTTTAGTCCCACATGTTAGATGAGGACTTTCTAGTATGTGGAAGAATACTTTTATAAGGATTCACAAATAATCGGTCATAAATTTGCGCATATAGCATTTCCCTTCCGATATGCAAGTTCATCCATATAAAAGTAATAATATAACCCTATAAATTTCCATTTAAATGTGAGGAAAGGATACAATTTTAGTAGTTTAGACCTGTGAGGTTGGCTGTTAGATATAGTAACCCGATCTTAGTTTAATTAAAAATGACACGTGACCTAATTCTAGACGAAAGTGATTTATAGCGCTTGAATTAGGAAAGGTCAACTTGGATTACGCCCGAGATATTTTTTAGGAGATGAATTACTGTTGCTTGTGCGAATACTTCATACACCAAAATGTAAAATTTGTTGGTATTGTTAATATATAAAAAGTAGATTAAGTACTACACAAAATATAGTAAGTATTATATTCTGATTATAATATCGACTGCTGTCATCATCACTTGATATCGACAGTAGAAAACGGTCGAAGTAATCCCTTTTGGAATATTATAAGTTTCTTTCAATCATTTTGTAAAAGAATTCCACACATAAAAGTTCTTCAAGTTAAATTTCATCTTGTATTTCCCTAGTTATTAAAACAAGAGCAGGGACAGGTATTGTTTTTTTTTTCATAACGAGACAACGTCAAGCGCAGAGATGATTGACACTTCTGCTTAATGTGCATTTCTAGATTTCATATTGCTAGAGGATTTGTGTGTACTTTATCATTCGTGTCACATGTGCATCCATCTTGTTCTTCAGGGCAGTCTCGATCCATTCTTTTCTCCTCTCAAAGTTGTTCCTAGTTCTTTCACCTCACCGACTCGGCCAAACTTTTCTCCCGTCCGTGCATCGACAATAGGTCGTCGTAGAATGTGTGTTGTGCCCCGTATTTAATTCAGCGTATGGAAAAATGCAGGGACGTAAGAATGGGGCACGAAATGCCGCGGTCGGAATAGAAGGCGTTTTTTGTCCGTCTAGGCGAGACTGTAAATGTCATTCGCCTGCCCAATACCCTTTCATTCCGCCGAGCAAGGTAAAAATGACGCTTATTCAGGGAGAAACACGGCTTCGGCATTAGCCTACTTTTAACAATAGGTGGCAGGAGATCAAAGGGCTTAGTGTCTCCGCCAAAGGACCGAATTCTACATTCCCTCGGCTTACATTCCTTCTCGGCGGTGGGAGAAAAAATCGCTCGACACATGCATACGTACGCGAACACACAGGAAAACACCTACGCCGACTCCTATCCACGAACGCACACACTTGCTCCTGTTTTTGATCCCCCAGTCGCAATTACGGTGCCGAACTCTCTATGCACCTCTCTCTATGCGACCGCTCTTTCTCCTCTTCTGCTCCTTTTCATAGGCGGAGGCATTATTCGGAACTAATAACGCGTGCGGAAGAATGACGAAAAACAGCCGAGTTGTATCTATACTCGTCAATGGATCGACCTTTAGAAACGAAATTTGAATGCAAAGATCTGGAGTAGACCGCCTCACTGGAGAGTTACAATCGCTGTCACGGTACAATTGGCATTCAGATTGAACGGGTCATTAAGTGTCCAATAGTTTGTAGGCATCAAATAAGCCAATTGTCTAGGAGAGAAATTGAATCTGAATAACTTTTTAGCATTTAAAACTCACAAGGTATTGTTAAATTGAATAACTTGGTTTCCTTTCTATTTTTAATCTTAGAATTAATAAAACTTTCGTTCGCTAATTCAGAAGTAATGCAGTATGCTAATAAAGTAATACTTATTATTAAATTATTGAATAGAATATATATAGTTAAAATGACATACTGAATAAAGTCGTAAGAGTAGAATCAGAAATGAATTCCAGCATTCCGATACGAAATTGATATGATCCTTAGAAATATATAATTTTAATTTTATGTCATTAAAATTATTGTTTATTTTAAATATGATAAATTTCAAACCTAAATTAAAGAAGGTTTTGTTGTATATTAATTCAGAATTTGTTAATTGTGAATACAAAATACGACATTTTAAAAATAGTCGTACACTACTAAGGTATCAGCATATAATTCAAAATTTGTAATTTATAGTTTGAAATGGAATTTATTTAATTGATGTTTGAGTTTCAATTCTTTTGTTTAAGCTTAGAACGTCGAGTTGCGTGTCTCAACTCTTACTACCGAAAGAGTTAAAATCTGTAAAAAAATCGCTTAGGGGTCCGCAAAAATTAGCCTTTGTTTCGTCCTCTCATTTCTTTCAAATCATTATTTAAACCTCCTCTTGTTGAAGGTTGCCAATTGATGCGAAATTGAAAACATATTAGATATATAGTGAAAAATTATCCATTGCGAGACAACGCCCACTAAGACGGAGAGTGTGAAAAAACTGCGCAAACCTGCCGATAGAAATAGCTAAAGGATGGAAAAGGACATACCAAAAACGCAAATACACAATCGATTGATGATGATATTGCGTAGTATATCATGTAATGTATCATGAGAGATAAAAGACGGGTTAATGTTATATCTACTGAAGTTTCTCTTATGTGTCAGACATTGACTTGAAGCTCATGCATTAGGAACGACGTTTTTCTTAAATGACATCTATATAAGCAGATGGAAGATTTATTTAGAGTGGCCATGTTTCGAATGCTGGACTAAAATGAATCATTCTCGTACTTTCTGCCAGCTTTTTCGACTTCAACCCACTGCACGGCTTTTAAATTGACGTACAAACGGTGGAGTTCGACACTCTGTCTGCTCAAAAGAATTCAGAGTTTCTTTTGGGCGTCTTCCGGGACCATATATCCCGATCCTCGCGAAACAAGTTCTTCCGTTTGTTTTTCCATATTTTTGTCTCTGGAGAGAAAACTGCGAAGCTATCGAATTTTAGGAGAAATGTCTCAAGAAATAGGAACGAGACCGAAGCCCGCGTTTACGGCAAAGTGAATGGAATTCTCTCGGTAAGATCATTAAAACAATCTCAACTTTGGCATTGGCTTCGTGATACAACTTGTTAGCGCAGGAATGAAACCTGCCGAAGGGGCTGAGGTCGGAATTTTAAGACGTCCAACTTTTGGATTCGAGTGTATCCTCGAGTCGTTATTTGCGCAGAAAATGAAGGGAAATTTTCCGCGCGATGGGATTCGCGGGTTTGTCGTTAAAACTACGGGGTATCAAAATGCGCTAAATAGGTGCTTCACCGCGTCTTATTTTCATTTGCATAGAATGGAAGGGATTAAGAAAAATGTACTATGAGACTTACAATTGATTTGCAATGTTGATAATAATTTAATAATCTTCTCAAATACTTAGAACACCTGGGAGATAGGAAGTGTAATGCTTATTATCTCTCTAACCTGAACTTTTCTCGAGTCTTAAGAAATTGAATCTTATACTCTTTGAACACCAGTTATTATCGCCTTAAATTTTAAAACGCCATCTATAGTGGAGGCAGAATACGTTCAACTTATCCTTTTTGGTTTATCAAGCTGAAAATTGGTGGAGATGTTCTTTGAACAGCCAAAAGCAAAATCCCAAAAATCCCAAAAAATCCCAATTGGGCAACATGCCTAAATATTTAAACAAAAGTCGCCATCTTGGATTTTCGACCTTGCATCATATTGAACGGTATATCTCCGTATCTAATGGTGATAAAGACACACGGTTTGATTTAAACTACTTACTAAAGTGTAAACTAGACCCATGGCATTTTATATTGAAAGAAAAATGAGTAAATATAAAGCTACACACGAAAAACAACTCGTCTTAGGGTAGCTTCAACGGAAAAATCAGCGTTAAATGTCGATTTTCGACCTTTTATTATCATTAAATCAAAAAACATATCGAAATAAAAGTTGTAGAACACATCAAAAGGCTTCAGAATGTTTTATTATAATCTCCGTAATCCACAAATTGTAGCTTCTACGAAGCGCCAAACACGTTCGCACACTCAGTAGATGACCTCTAACGCGGAGCGCCAATGTGCGAGTATCCATCAAAACACCGATTATAATGCTGGAAAGTATATTCTTATTCCTATATTCCTTATATCCTTTTGTTATATTATATGCTATTGAATTGCTATGACTATAATATAACTATTCAAAGAATTAACCAAATATTTTCCCAAATGGAAAACTAACGAAAATGATTTATAAAAATAAGGCAATAATATAAAAGGATAAAAAATTACAAGCTAACGACTATAAAGTGGAAATATAACCGGAAGAATTAATACTATCGAAGTAAAATAATATAAAACCTTTCTAAACACTAACAACAATAAACCAACATAAGAATAGAAATAAAAAACACTATGTCGAAAATTCTACTTGAGTTTTAATACACGATCGGTTTCAGAAAATTCTGTCCATCATCAGGTAAAGAGACCAAAACTCCAGTGAATATATACAAAACAATGGCCAATGAGCAAGCAAGGTCTGAGAGGGGAGGAAGGGTTAAGGATATTAGGTGAGGGAAGCAGCGGGAGGAGGCAAACAGTTGATAAAAGTAGGGAGTGGTTAGGAAAGAGGTGAATGTTAGTTAGCGTATAATTATGATGTAAAATTTCTAATTCCTCCAGGTAGTTTAGCTTATTTCCTTGAGAATGGCTATGGAGGAGGGTGTTGGTAAAGTCTGAATGGTGTTTATTGTCGAGTAAATGTTTAGCGAAATGTGAGGCACTGGAACCATTGAGGAAAGACTGTTTATGTTCTTTTGTTCGAATGTGTAAATTTCTACTGGTTTGGCCTATCTATATTGCATTACAGTCTTTACAATTTAATTTATATATACCAGATTTGCGTGTTTTATCGAATTTATCTTTATTGTTTAAAATAGTTTTTCCTATGTTTTGTGTTGTATAGAAAGCGGGTCTGATGTTAGAGCATTTAAGAAATTGGCAAGATGATAACTGATGTGGCCGAGGAAAGGTAGTTTCCTCCAACGTTATACTTCCGTGAAAATGGAGCAATCGGGATATATCCTGAAAAAGTTTTGTTTTCTTTGTCCATGTGAAAGTATGGTATCTATAAGTTTTTCGGAATAACCATTGGAGAGAGCCATGCATTTTATGGTTTTTAGTTCCCGAGAAACGTTTGATGGAGAGAGAAGGATATTTAAGAGGCGATGAATAAAACTATGAAAAGCAGCGTGTTTATGTGTGACTGGATGATTAGAGGTTGCATGAATTGTGTGGTTCGTATAAGTCGGTTTTCGATAGATAGAAAATTCAATTGAATCTGCATTCTTTGAGACAGTTAAGTCTAGGAAGTTCAAATTGTTGTTATTCTCTATTTCTAAAGAAAATCTGATTTTACTGTGTTGATGGTTTAGTTGTGACAGCTATTCAACTGTCTGTGGGATCCATTCCAAATACAAAGGACATCGTCAACATATCTCAATAATCTCAACCACAAGAAAACGGGTTTTCGTCATTCTGGGAATTTGCAAATAAATTATTCTCAAAATTATCTAAAAATATTTCGGCTAAAATTGGCGAGAGGGGAGATCCCATCGCTAGACCATCGGGTTGATTAAAAAAAGATTTTTCAAACAAAACTAATTCTGCGAAATACATAAATTTGTCAACAGTAAAATATCGTGAGCAACATTTCTGTCCAAGTTTTTGTCGTACAATAATTTTTCCAACAGCAACAACACCTCTTTCCTAGCGGTTTTTGTAAATATGTTATTAACGTCAAAAAAACAATTTTTTAGTTTGTATATAATTTCAAATTTTTTAGCCTATTAGCAAGGTCGATGGAGTTTCGGATACCATATCTAGGTGAAGACAGGGTTAAGTTTTAAATAAGTTCATTCACTATAGATGCCAGTTTGTGGGCTGGGGAGGAAACACATGAAATAACTGGGCGGATGGGGATATCAAGTTTATGTAACTTTAAGAGAGCGTATAATCGTGGAGGAAGAGGATTTGGATTAATTATTTTATAATAATCCTTGGGTTTTAGCACAGTTGTACACTTTTTCATTATTTCTTTCACTTTTTTATTTAGTTCGTTCGTAGGGTCGTTGATTTTCAATATATGGTTGTCTTCTATGAAGGTTTTTACTTTTTGAGTGTAATTACTTTTGTCTATTATGACAATGCACTTTCCTTTGTCGGCTTTGGAAATAACGAGATTTTCACGTTCCACAGTATTCATGATGTTAAGTAAGGTTTTCTGGGATGTAAGTTTACGGGGAAGTAAGAAGGCAACACTAGATTTTTCAGATTTTAAGTGATGGTATAGGTAAAGTTATGTTTTAAGGAACGATCATTCCCTTGATGGTTGAAAATATATTCACAATCAGCTATCAGATACTTAAAATCGTTACCGTTATAATGGCTAGAATTAAAATTCAGGCCTTTTGATAGGAAGTTGACTTCGTTATCAGAAAAGTTAACGTAGGATAGGTTTTTCACTCACTGGTAAAATACATACTCTGTGGGAGGGAGTTTTGAGGAAAATCGGCGGCAGGTGGAATCATCCTGCGTAATTACTTCTGGGATAATCTGGTGAGTTTATCGCGGAGGGTATTTAACTTCTTAAAACAGATCTCACTGGCAAATGTTCTCACCTTATCATATAAGCAAGCCCATTCAATGGGATAAAGGGATTCCAAAGGAATTCTACGCAGGATGATTCCATTTTTGGAATCTAGAACTCGTTCAGACCGGAAAATGACTGCTGCGCAGCTTTTAGTTTCATTATTTGGCATTTATTCGTTTTTTTAAGTTCCTAGAGTGACTTTGTGCGTAGTTCTTAGCGTCCCTTTAAGTTTTGAATGACTAGTGTAGGCTTGGGTTTGTGACTTGTAAGTGCTGTGTTACTGTATGTTTCTTTGTGGTGTGGGTGTCATTCACGTAAAAGCATGGCTACTTCAGTGGAGGTTGTTTGTTCTATTTGCAAAAGCGTGGTTTTGGACAATGAAGAAACGGCTGTGGTAACGATCCGGTCTTTGATTTTGGTATGGTTCGGATCCGAACGATTTAGATGAAATGAATGAGGAAGAAAAAGACGACATTACTCCGCATTTCGATATCTTACCTCATTCTCGCCAAATTGAAAACTCGCCCGAGGATGCAAACATCAAGAAAAACATTCGTCTAAATTAATGGGGTATCTTTCCTTTTATTAAATTTTATCTTACTAAGTTATAATTATTAAACGCTTAAATATTTTATTAGTAAAATTATTTACTTGTAGGAATAAGAATATACTTTCCGGCATTATAATCGGTGTTTTGATGGATACTCGCACATTGGCGTTCCGCGTTAGAGGTCATCTACTGAGTGTGCGAACGTGTTTGGCGCTTCGTAGAAGCTACAATTTGTGGATTACGGAGATTATAATAAAACATTCTGAAGCCTTTTGATGTGTTCTACAACTTTTATTTCGATATGTTTTTTGATTTAATGATAATAAAAGGTCGAAAATCGACATTTAACGCTGATTTTCCCGTTGAAGCTACCCTAAGACGAGTTGTTTTTCGTGTGTAGCTTTATATTTACTCATTTTTCTTTCAATATAAAATGCCATGGGTCTAGTTTACACTTTAGTAAGTAGTTTAAATCAAACCGTGTGTCTTTATCACCATTAGATACGGAGATATACCGTTCAATATGATGCAAGGTCGAAAATCCAAGATGGCGACTTTTGTTTAAATATTTAGGCATGTTGCCCAATTGGGATTTTTTGGGATTTTTGGGATTTTGCTTTTGGCTGTTCAAAGAACATCTCCACCAATTTTCAGCTTGATAAACCAAAAAGGATAAGTTGAGCCTTTTCTTGCCTAAAATGCCTCCACTACTAAAAGAACTCAAACCGCATATTCCAGACATTATGTTCAACACTTGTTTCTTGTCTAGTTTCAACGCCTTACTTTTAATGAAATTTGAGGAAAGAACAGTTTTTAATTAGAGATTTTAAACCTCTAATTATATTGGATAAAGCCCTCTCGGGTTGAAAGCCGGGTGGTTTCTTCGATGTCTCTCGACGTTTCGGTCCCTGTCTCCTGAAGATGGCTCCGGAGACAGGGACCGAAACGTTGAGAGACATCGAAGAAACCACCCGGCTTTCAACCCGAGAGAACTTTATCCATACTATTCGCCGGGAAAGCACCAGATACTTTCTCTAATTACATTATTTCTAATAATAATATTTTTTTTTAACCGCCGTGCTCCAAATTTTCTTTTATTACAGTTTATGAGTTGAATTACATCATATTACGATTAATGTCTCCATTGGTTGTGTAAATTCATTTAGAAATTTCATTATTCAAGACAATTTCAATCTATCATCGGTTTTTACACATAATGTTTAGGTGATTGATTAATTTAAAGTTCCCGGCCAATTTTTACTTTAAATTTGTATTTTTTATATTGAAATAAATAATAATAATTAATATTGATTAATTTAGGAAAGTTTTCCTGCTATATTGTATTAGATGTTTTATTATAATTTATATTTTCAACTAATGTTTCGATAATGTAATCAATTTACACAGGAATGTATTTTGCTCGACTAATTTAGTATTCCCTGATGATGTCTACAGGTAAATAAAACAAAATATTGTCGCTCCGTGGAATTCACTAGCATCTTTAATTCCTTAAGCATGAAACCCTTCAACAAAGTCGCACTTGAATATTAAATTTATATATATTCGAAGGTTAAAGCTACCTGCCCCATTCGCCAACACATTTATAAATATTCGTGCCATAGTAAAAGCACATCAATGCCAAAACTATAAAAAATATGATTACATTATTGATTTTATGTCGGAAATAACTAGAAATAGTATAATTTATATAGATTCCCATGTCTCCCAACGCTATCAAATACTAATCACGCAAAAATGTTACACGAAACGCAGCGGGCGTGATTGAAAAACGGGCAAATTAAAAATAGCCGAAATTGAATATGAGTTTTTGGTGGACGCATTAGCAAAGGACGGTTTTTAATTTCAACTCATCGATGCACGTCCGCCATTTATGCATGCGTATCATAATGGAAATGAGGTACTTTTATGCGATATCAGCGGGATGTTTACTTTCCCAATATAAATATATAGGGACGAGGAAATTAAAAAAAAACGGATCCCTTTTCCGATCGCTTTTAGCAATGTGGGAATAACGTTGAACGGGTTATTTTCATCCTGATTACTTCGAGTGATGCGGAAAAAGTTTATGGTGATTGTCCGATTCGATTTAATTGGACAGGTTAATAAATGATGGATCATGGTCATCAATGAGCTCAATGGATTCATAAATTTAAGGGAACAACAAGATATGAGCATCGGAAAAAATGGTGGAATTGCGAGTTTGTAATGCCGGCGTAATTAACGGGGAGGTCTCATCTGTATAACGAATTTTTACATTATTATTAAAATCATCGGGGCTTTTGGGACGACTGCGGGTCCATGTTTTAATACGTTTTGCGGGAAATTTTATATAAACACAAAAACTTATATTACGGCTTCATCGAGGGAAAGGGATTGGAAAAATCGACATCGGATTTCCAGGATTATTTGTTCATCAAGTGGAAAAGAATATTAATAAATGTAATACTCGAGAACGAGATTTAATTTCGAAAGTTTTGTTTTCGGGCCAATTTTGTGAATTGCCGAGCCCAAAGGGATATGGGTGATTTTTCGTATTTGTTGTCATATGAGATCGAAATATCTTAAAACTCTTTTTATTGAAATTTGATTTACCTGACGTATTGTGTTCTCATTCGACTCACGAATCGAGATTATATGTTTATGTCTTCATAATATAAATTCCACCACAGTTTGAAAATATGCTTCCAATGAACATAATTTATTTGACCTGTACCTGTTCAACCAACAACTAAACTACTGAAATCACTGTTATTATTGTTAATTTGAGAAATATCTACATAAAGCATATACCGAAAACAGAATTTACTTTGTAACAGATTTATGAAAGATTTTAAGGAAATTTTGGCTTACAATTAGTCTGTTCGAGTAAATATATTGTATATAAAAAGTTATCGGCAATTGTGATTACGATTCTATTTTGTATAATACATTTTCATCGCATATCTCCTTCTGTTATTTACATCAATATCTGCATCTTTAGTAGGTTTTGAGAGAAAGAGCAAGTTGCTGTAATACTATTCCCCTGATATAATCATCTTTCGCTAACAGTCGGAGTTTGGTTTCCAGGCCGTCTATTTCCCAGCCACTCGCTTAATTATTTCCCAATTAATTAACTATACTATGAATATATATTTATATAACTCCCCTACTCTAACCTTTTCTTGTGATACTTCCCGCATTTCATTCATTATTGCTCCCTGTGGACCATAAAATTTCTGTTTCCGTTTCAAATTAAAATCTAAAATTTAATCTTAATCTCAAATCTAAAATTAGCACCGTCAACTTTATTTCACAACTTAAACAGAATGCATTCAGTCTGATGAAATGAGCAATCAAGTATCTGAAATAACCTTTAACAAGCACAACAAGCTATTTAATTTGAAAATTATTTCTCGTCTTTATCAACGTAAATAAATTGAATTTAAAATACGGCCCTGCTTCAATTACTTTTAGCAGATCCAAGCATTGAAAACACTCTGCTTGATTAAAAATATTTCCTTGTAATGAGCGAACTGCTAAAACTTCCATGAGTTGTCAAAGGTTATAAAGGGAATTAAAGTGATACTTTTGTAGATGATTTAAACGAAATTTATCATGTCGTGCAAGATTAGCATTAATTACGGATATTATAAGTATCCTTTAAGAATATGTTTCATCGGTCGTTTTTCTTCTATTTCCGAATGCTTCCTGTTGTGCTTAAATTAATGTATTTTGCCGTCAATGGTTCATTGATTAGGGACTCAAACTTAGGATATCGTAGCTAGCCACTTCCGAGAGTTCCGTAGCATTTTTAGCGCTACTTTTGATTCAGTAATTCACCACATCCTTTAGACTTTCGTTTCGATGAGCCAAGCAAAGCTACTTGAAAAGCGTACTTCTTACGCATTGGACCGTTCATTACATTCTTTAATGACACGCATACGGCATTTCCCAGTAGACAAATTGCTGAGGCTTTGAATCGGTATATACCCGTTGACGTTGTATAGTGGTTCACGGAAAACCAGGAGGATTTCTCCCTTGGACAGTACAGCATATGGCACAGGGAAGCTGAAGGATCCTCGAGTGTACCAGATTGTCGATTAGCCTGGAATAGATGCCAGGGAATGATGCCACTATATCCTATGTTAAGGCGAGGACACAGTCGACGTGTAAGAAAGACTTGAGACGTAACTCTTGTACCTCAAACTTGGAACTAGGTACTAGCGGACACAGTCAGAACGTGAACGTGAACCTCAGCCAATCAGAGACATCAGAAAATCCTAGGGAACAATGGACACTCGTAGGTGCTATGCACGCTGAGTGTTCTAACATTTACAAAGAAATGAAGATAATCTTTTAGAATGATGGATACAAATGAAGCAATTATTACGTAGTTCGGTTTAATAATTATGGCTTAATGATTATTCAAATCTTCGGTCTGTAATGGCGGACCCAAAATAGTAGTACTTGAATTTATCTTCAGATGACGCAGCTATCGCAAGGTGAATACTGATTGGTTGTCCAGGTGCGTGAAACTTGTAAAGATGGAAGTTGCCCATCTCCTTAAGAACACATACACGGGGACTGTGTCCGGTGCCATTTATTTATACACGGCCAACTTTTGTAGGTTTCACATTAACTCTACACGTCTTAAGTACACGTTGATTGTGTCCCAGCCTTTACGCCTCATCTAAGGTGAACATCTTTTACATTCGCCGCTAAGATTTGCTTATATAAAGTTATAACCGAGGGCGATACCGTTTGTTGGAGCCTGGTAGGTCAAAACAGAAAGCTGATCTGTTACGGTACACCGTCTATAGTTTCTCGAGAGGATGAATCTTGGAAGCCGAAGCAATAAAGAGTCTCCGTGGGATTATCTTCCTGTATGACGTCAGTGAGGATAAGAAACTTCCCATGCAGTCTTGGCTGTTCCGATATCGAACTATATATAGATCTAAGAACTAACTGTTATGAAAACTCCTTTTTCCGCCTACAATATGGTGCGAAACCATAAACGGAAGTAGGGCAGTAAGCATATCCTCCTTTCGAGTAGAAAAATGGATAACAAGACAACGATGTAAAAGGATACTATTGAAGATTTCTAAGAATTGTTATAAGGCGTAAAAGTAGTTTCTCTTCTTAAAAAAAATGTTTACCACCCATCCCAGCTTTGTAACAGAAAATTATATTTTCTGGATGTTTACGTGTACTTCAGACTATAGTAATATATGTTATTCTGGTAACATTGTTATATATAATAATACATTTTTTAACGGCCAACTAATTTGTTATTCAAGTTAGATTTAAGGGCTTATAACTAATAAAAGAAGACTCAGGACCAGAATATACGGCATCACTGCGTATTAATTGCATAAATCATTTAAGATAACATTCCTGATGGCAAATGAAAATGCAGGAAGCTTATTTAAATTCAGGTAGCTTCGAATTTACTAGTGGTATAACATAGCCCGTATAGGTTCATGTCGGTATTTACCTTTTACCTTGCTTTAAGTAGAAGTTTCCTGTTAGCTAAGGTTCCATCATTGTAAAATCAATATGAGAAGCGTAACTTTGTGGAAAGCCATAATAAAAATCAAAAATAGCATAGCTTTCAGGTCCTGAAGACGTTTCTTCGTAAGTGAAAACGGTAGTAAAAATAAATACTGTGGAAAATTACAAAGCTAGTTGTAAATATTATAATTCCATCATTATGTTATTTTGTGTCCTTTTATTCAACGGTGACCATTAAAATGTTGCTGAAAATAGCACGTCTCTATTTGGATGATATGGAGAATAAAAGTGTCCTCTTCCATCCCACCCATCTTCACAGCGATAATATGAGACAATTTGTGCAGAATTTTGTAAATACAAAACCCATTAGATATATAGTGAACAATTATCCATTGCGAGACAACGCCCGCTAAGACTGGGAGTGTGAAATCTCTGCGCAAACCTGCCGATAGAAATTGCCAAAGAATGCAAAAGAACATACCAGATATGCAAATACAAAATGGATTGATGATGATATTGTTTAACATATGTCGTATCATGAGAGATAAAAGACACGTTAATGTTATAGCTACTGAAGTTTCTCTTATGTGTCAGATATTGGCTTGAAGCTCACGAATTAGGAGCGACGTTTTTCGTAAATGACAGATATAGAAGCAGATGGAAGATTTTTTTTGAGTGGCCATGTTTCAAATGCTGGACTCAAATGAACCATTCTCGTATTTTTGAAAGAAAATACGAGAATGAATAATAAGCTTATTTAAACATAAATGAATAGACCACAATTTATAGACCTTTCTTAAATTAAAAAAATAAAAGGTTTCCTCGCAACTCGAATTTGAGCTATAAAATAATTGAGAATAAATGAGTCGGAAAATTGTAGGACAACACCACGATGCCAATGATGAACGGGAGCCATAGGAAATTAACAAAAGCAATTCATGTTTCTCAGTGGGAACATACGGCTGTAATCCAGCCGTAATTAATTCATTAACCAGCAGAAGCTTCTCGAGCGTCTTTTTCTAGGACTTCCTTCGCAGGACGCATTCTCGGCGCATCCTCTGTTTACCCTTCAACCATTAAAAGCCGATGAGATTTAGCGCTCGAACGGCAATACGCTGAGTGCTCCAGTAATCCCAGAACGGCTGTTGCACCACTCGGAGGGGTGCGACCGAATGTGGAGTGGGTCGAGCTTCTTGAGTCGGCTTTTTTAAAGCCCACGGAGAACGCGTTTTAACCCTTTCGATACGTGGATTGTTTCATGGGAAAAGGGATGGCTGCATATCTAGGGGAGAGACCTCTCGCGACAGGGGTGCCAACTTACCGTTTTTGGTGCATTGATCACAGGTGTATATGTTGATCGGAAAAGGGTCATTAATGCTGCTGACCACGATGAGGGCTTGTGGAGAACACATTATTTTTCCTTGCTTAATTCTCATCAAATGAAAAATTCCTCAGCTAGGGCTCCTGAAAAGACTGCTAACTTACAGTTTCGGATGATATTCATCATAGGTTCATATGTTGATCGGTACAGTGTTTTAAATAAGATAGAATTACGAAATACGGCCTTGTGGAAGTCTCAAGATTAAAGCTGCTTGTGCCTGTTCCTCAGCATTTTCACTTAGTGTCTTCTGTAGTCAGTAGCTGATTACGATATCTGCTATGGAATTAAGTCTTATTAACGTCGATGAATGTAGTGATAGTACTTCTTGAAAGATGCTGAAAATGTTATGAGTCCTTTCATTACAGAACTTTACCTGATTTTGCGAAAAAAGTAGTGAAATAGACGTTAAAATTAGCCGCTTCGGAGATATAATTTCTAAGAAAATAGAATTTTAGAGCACACTCCCCCTGCCACATGTCTCAGGGTATATTAATAATGGTAGACGTAGATTTGAATCCGGATTCCATGATTGTTATGATTACAATGAAAGTGCAATTTAAGGAGAATTTTCCATGCCTGAGAGCATATAGTTATGACTAAATACCATGGATTAATTTTCTTCAAAAAACAGGCACCGTTATTATATGAATACTAAGTTAAATATTGCTGAGCTATAACACGGTTGAATTTTGATATGTAAACTAATATATGATAGCAAACGTTTTTGCCACGGTCGAGGGTTGTTTTTCCATAGATTGATTGGCTGAACATCTCCAAGACATCCTTTTCCGTATCAAATGTTTTATTTTACTCTTGAATAATTCCACGAATTCATATTTCTTCAAATTTATGTAGAGAAAATACTGAAATTTCAAGTTAAGGATTTCATATTCAGGTGACCTCGAAACCGACAGTTTTTTTTTAGTTTCTAATGAAAAGGAATATATTTTTGAAATAGATAAAATATTAACTAAGTCAAATATTACGGCTTTGTGTTGGAACGTAATCACTCTGTATAATGGAGAGGACGGCTAAGAATTAGGTCACGCTTGTTTAGGTAAATACCTCTATGCTGGTACGATTCTCTGCACTTGCACATTTCAATAAATATAGCAGGGGAATCTATGGAGTCAGGCTCTTGCTTGGAAACTATCGCGTCCTATAGAGCCTTGTGTGGAACTCCTGCGTAGAATATTAACAGTACTCGTCCTACTATATTCCGACTGCACACTGGAGGTCGCTTGTGATGGTATTCAATTTGTTATAAGCCAAAATTACGTTGGACTTCTCATTTTCATTTGTTTCTCTCAACTCAATATGATAAGGGAGTGGTAGAACGGTGAGGTTGAAATTTATCCTATTACACTTCAATCCATCAATATTTTGTTCCATCTTCAGTTGAAAAATCTCCGGTAACTTCCACCGCATCATAATTTACTTAAATATATATGTTAGCAATCTTTGCTTCCATTGTTGAGTTAACTAATTAAATCATTAAATGCTTAAAGCTATCAATGTCAATGTTTTGTAACCTAACACCTTTGAATAGTGCGGTTTTACACCGTTTTGACGAGATATTTTTGCGTTATTTATTACATTATTCATTTTAAGTTCAGATATTAACTTTGGTCGGACCGTTAGTGTCAAAGTAATTTGTAAAAGAAAGGAAAAGAGGGGTAACCTAAAAAAGGAAATTAAATAGATTGTGCTTTTACCGCACATATCAGGATGAACCTGCCTGAAATGAATTCTCTTTTATACTGAATGAATCTCCTATTACAACGGAAAATGATCACGGTTAAGTATACTCTTATACTAAAAGAAAAGTTTCTAGCAAATGTTCATTTTAAAATGGATCAATTTGGAAGGCATTACCCGAAGAAGAATTTGCTTCTTTCCATTCAAACCAAAGGATATTCAGAAGAATTAAATTAACTTATTAACAGTGACGAGTTGAACTGTTGTAGATTATATATGTATTTTGATAGCAGTAGCAATAGTAGTAGTGTTTTTTTAAAGTTGAATAATTGATGCAAAGAAATGCGTTGATATAGATAGCAGTTATAATTGGATTTGTCAGCAAATAATTATGTATTTGTTTGATATTTGTTTACATATTTTATTCATCAAGTGTCTTTTCGCCAAAGTCTTACTTATTTTTTATGTATATATTTTGCGTTGAATGTTAGCCTTCTGGCCAGAATACATTGTTCGAGGGGAGGATTACATATAAAGTAAGATATTGTCTGGAAATTGCCCAAATATGAGAAAGAAACCCTTCCAAAATCCTCCAGTATACAATTAATTGCACTTTATATTCATTTATGAACAACATATTAGTAAAACACAATTCTTTACAAAAATAAGGGTATATAGTAATAAAAACTTTAATTAAAATAACCTACGAAACATAATCAATGAATATAGTCACATTAAAGTAACCTATTATACATAAATATTTTATACATACTTCTCCTTTCATTTACTCTTCGATTGGCATCTTCATTTTTCATTCGCTATTTCGTCATTTGTTTTTAATAAATCATTTTAATGATTTACCGTATTCTTTGTATTGCCCATAACACTGTCTCCTTTTTTAAATTACTTTACCTACATAAAAGTATCAATAATAATCATTATTTTCTGATAATCTTTAAAGTTCCGACGAACAGTAAGGAAGGTGTTGATTCCTCATCTAGTTAATCCTGAGAAATTCGACTCTCGGAATCCGGCACAATGGGCTGAACACTCTACAAAGTGAGTCGGACGTGAGTTTATTCGGCAGGGGGATGAAGAAGGGTGGAAAATGGGGCGGCTTAGCCGAAGGACGGTCGAAGGGAAGATACGGTCTGAGTTAACGCAGTGCCAAAGTAGGCTAAGCACTCGGGCTGTAACCGGTGATTGGCGAATTGGAGATGAGGTTTTTATGTAGATCCCACAGGTGCGAGGGATCTCAAGAGCGCATAGTTTACCCCGATCGCCTTTAAAGGTTGTTTTCTTGCCGATGAAGACGTCGGAGCGAGCGCTCTCTTATTTATAAGTTAGTGGTTTGCGTGGGTCGAGGTGTACATAATTCGTTAAATTCTGTTCCTCCTTTAGTCTCTAAGACTGTCTGGAGAGTTAAATCCCGCGAAAATTGAGGCTTAAATGGATAATTAGGGCGGAAATAGGCGATTAAGTCGAAGCTCGCAGCCCGTTGCTAATTAAGGATGGTATTTTTTTCGCCAAGGCAGACAAAACTGTCGGTAAACTCTAGGAAATATGGAGGAATATTCTTACGGAAATACATTTTTGAGGTAAATTTGCTCAAGTAAATTAACATCTCAAGGATATGTTTTATAAATTAATAGCTAGTGATTTCCGCAAATAATATTGCATCTTACTTAGCCAAGTATTCTTCATAAAATGCTCTTTAGATATATACCAATACCAATATCTAAAATCTCTGCAGATTTGTAAAAGAACTTATCAAGTTACTGTAATACAACCTTCGAATTCCATTTACACACAAAGCACAAGGACATTCTAAATGAAGAACAATTATTCTAATATCCAAGAATTTAGAATTTGATATCAACAATCGTTTTTCTGGTTCAATTCCATTTGCTTTGGCTAATCTACTATTTTCATTTCTGATAGCTTTACTGCAATAATTATCAAATTTTCCTGTTTAACTGTGTTCATTTTATTTTTGGTTGATTTTCAGTTTCTAAAAAAGAAACTAAATTAATACACGGACATTTGATATAATTATACATATTAAAATTCAATATGAATCATCAATATATAATTTTTGATTGACGACAGTATTTGTGAAAATTACGATAGTATGAGTTCAAAGATATTACAACAAAAACATCACGTATGCAACAAACGGCTAACGTAGAGTGAATTTGACAATATCACTATTCTTAATTTAGCTAATTTTATTTTACTGATTTAAATAAAAAAGAAATGGACAGTCAAAAGAGATTAATTCGTTGCATTTGTGATTTATTATTCTGGTAATGATTTTTATGTTATTTTAAACTCTAGGATCCTTACCCCTTTGTATCCCATAGATGTATTGTAACGTTAAACCAAAAGTTGGATTTTTATGATGCTTTGTCTGAAATAACTCTCGTAGGTGTCTCCGCTTAAATTGGCAACGGAATTCGAACCAAGCCCTTTGGTGACTTTGAAGCACGAACGAAACAAAAGGAAATCCTTTGAGCGAGGCGTCGTTCATTGGCGTAGCGATCGTTGGCGCATCAGTTAATCCACGTCAGGTGTGAAACATTGAGGCCAATGAGCAGTTGAGATCACCGGAGGAATACATATACGACCTTTATGGAGCGAAGGAAGTGAGTTAGATGGATAAACAGTAAGAGACGGAATATGCAAATCCGTGCGTCTGAAATAGCGTGGATTAGAATGAAGTAGCGTTGTGCATACAGATTTAGACTATTGATTGAAACTGAAGTCTAGGTTTTTCCTAGGTGAGATTTGAGCTCTAAGCATGATCAACTTGTAATTCAAAAGAACGGGATAGAACACCATTTTTAATATCTCTTTATTTTCAATACCTTAAACTTCAAACTTGTCAAACAAGATGCACTTACAAAATATAAAGCTAGTATTATTTTATATTTTCCTTGAAAATTTAGCAAAACTTAAAATAAATTGAGAGTTTGGCGATTGAATCCCTTACCAATAGGGAGCTCTTAGGGTTTCAAGGTGTTGAGAGTTAAAGGTATTATGGCTATTTCGAGAACTGTCTATAATTTATTTAATTAAATTTCTGTTTCGACTTTCTAAAATATTAAATTAGTTGAATCGGTCATCTTGGTCTGATCTTATTGATAAGTGCGGCTACGGGACAGAATGCCCTAAATATTCATAATTATATATTGCATTAGCATCGTCATACATTTGCAATTTTACTCTGGCATTTACTTGTAAAATTATCGACTTCATAAAATAAATGAATTTAACAACAAGGAAAGGGTTAAGGTGACTTTGCATATAAGGGCGTGCACCCAGAAAAATTCCGAAGGAATTCCCGGCTCTGTCAGACTTTTTTCAAGTCCGTTTTTCCTTGGGAATTTAAGAACGTTGATTCTTTATAATGTTGAGTGTTTTCTTAGCTAAACTAAAACTTTCAGATGTTATACTTTCAGGTTAATTTCCTAGGAAAGTTTTAAAACCATTTTTAAAAGCACGAAAACTGTTTCATTAACGGAATGATCTAATTTCTCATCCTGGTGTTTTCACGTCGTGGTAATTTGCTCTTAGCAACGGGAGGTAAGACATCAATTTACATAATTCAAGAATATCTAATCCATAAACTTCTTCTCCGTCTTTCAACTCTCGGGTGGTTTATGCACCTTAGCATACTTTACTTTACTCCATTCCTTCACATACTTATAACTGACCTATTTTGTATATCTTCATTCCGCTCATAGTTAAGAGGTTATACATATTTAAAAATGTAAGGGATGAGCATTTCCGAGCGTTATATTTTAAGGATAATCGGAAGTGAAAAACGTTGATATAATATTTTTACTTTGAACCTTTACTTATTGACTTCGATTGCGTCTATCAACTTTTTAAAAGTATACAGTTATTTGAAGTGTATTTGTTAATTGGTTGATTCGTGCACGTGAACTAGTATGCGAAAAATTCTATCAAGGTGGATTGTAAAGTATTTATGCAGATTTTGATAAATATCTTACTGGATAGTTTAAGATCTGGGTTTCAAGTCTCTGACAGAACGATATTTTTCTCTCTTCTACGTCATAGGACATCCAGGTGCACGTCTAAATAGAAGAAATTAAAACAGTCAAACTTTATTTATTTCAATAAATCTAAACATATAGGTTGTGCTTTGAATATAATATAAGATATTCATACAAAAAATCATCGAGAACTATCAATAAATCTTGATAGCCAGCAAAAAAAACAGAAAAAAGTTATAAATACTGATCATCAGATATGGCTAAGGATAGTTGAGAGTTGTATGCATATTGTACAA
Organism: Sympetrum striolatum; assembly: GCA_947579665.1. Lineage (NCBI taxonomy): Eukaryota > Metazoa > Arthropoda > Insecta > Odonata > Libellulidae > Sympetrum > Sympetrum striolatum. Next base: position 30,756,095 of record OX388347.1, read on the forward strand.
CATACAGGGAAGGCGATATGTGAAGCAGTGGTTGGTGATTTCCAACGCTATTCAACAAATGATGGTCATCATAAAGTTCCTCAGCTACATTCATTACCATAGGGTAGTTACACAGAGTTTGAAGAGCAGTTGTCAAAAACGAATGAGACACTAGGGAATGTTTGCAGAAAAAGAGCGCAGTTTTCTTCAGATTGCAATGCTCCAACACAGCATCTTGACCTCTTTCGATTTTGTTTTCTTTTGTATCTCTGATGAATTCGATTCGAAAGGGAAACGTTGCAGGAGCAATCTACGAGAGGCTGACTTTGATTAGCGGCCTTCCTGTTCCAAAGTTCCGAAAGCTATGAAGGAGTTCCTCAACCCCTCGGTGGTGACGGGGACCACCGAGGCGTGACTGGTAAGGGAAAGACAAGTCAACGGGAAACAGTCCGTCGTTCGCCGTCATTAACCACTCGAGGTAAATGCTCCCGACGACGGACAGGAGGAAAGGGAAGTTGCATAAATGTAACCCCATGTGCCCATGTTCCGGAATCTCTTCACAAGCGGAAATGTCGTCGCGAGAATGGGATAACTTACGAGCAGATTCTGGGTGCTTTGAAACCGAATCGCGCTGCTAGTTCTGGCAGATTTTATCCGCGCTGGATGTTGAATGAACGAGGAGTCTACTTCCTTGGATTTGTGCGTGGGCCCGAATCCGTCAGCAGTGAGGCAGATTAAGGAGCCGTATAACTCAACGAGAGAACTAACATGAGGTATCGCGACTGGGGACAATGGGTCTGGTTTTCGGTATCAAAGGCAGCGAACAACGGAGGCCTTTCTTCATTCCAATTCCGAAAAGTGATCCAAGAAGATCAGCGAAGGATAAGAGCGGATGTTATTTACAAGTCAACCGTTTTATCTTAATTGTTAAGCTTGTGGGTTTCGGCTAATGCTGGTAAATACTCCAAACAATTTTCTAGCTATTCTATGATTTTTTCGTGAAGGATATATTTCGATGTACAGTATTTCCGATGCATAAGGCGCTCTTTGCTTAGAGTAAAGGGGTCTATAAGCAGGTTACTTACTATACGATGGTTCATTTTTCAAAAATCTGTTTTAACTCCGAACTTTATAGCATCGGCCTTCATCTAGTGGTATTCCGTGATAAAATAAATTTTCAGCGTAACTGGTAAAACGCAATTTGTTCATATTAAAACTTGAGGAAAAGAAGAGGAACACTTATACATTTACCACAGTAATCTCATTCACTTACGATCATGGTTTTGATCTTTAAGATCACCCACAGGTATATATAAAAAAATTATAGTTATATAGAGTTTTATAGGTCGAAACCCCATGGTAGTGAGTGAATAAAATTTCTGTGGTAAAGGTATAAATGTTCCTCTTCTTTTTCTCAAGTTTTATTATAAAGAACTACCACAAAGTTGAGGCCAAATTAGCATATTCTATTGTTCATACTGATAAGACATAAACTAATAGTTCACACGTACATGTTAATTTCTTTTCTTTCAACTGCAACGTATGCCTCCCTTACTGATCACGATGCGGAGGTCGTTGCTAATAGCTCTTATGTTTCTTGAGTTCGCAATTTTGACTATTGAATCTAAAAATCAAGACTCATCATTTACACGGGAGCTTCTTACACATGAAAAATGCGGTACTTTTACACAGAAATCTCCTTTATTCAATTTTAACACCACTTTCATGCTATGATATGAATTATCAATGAAGCATACCATTGATTAATGCTCTTTATATAAGAAATGGATAATTTTAACAAAGCAACGATCTTCAGAGACTAATTTGTTCAAGAAAAATGCTTATGTGCCAGTTGCTTCGATGGCCATTGATGGCATGTTTAATGAAGTTGAATGATGGAAACTGCCCCTTTAATCCTGAGGAATTATTAATTTAAAATTTCGTGAACCACTTTCAGATTTACAAAGCCAATATTTCGTTAAAGCCTACCCCGATTCATTTCCATATTAGGGTCATCCCTTTAAATACCTAACTACCGCAAAAGAAGGAACGGGAAAAGGCTAAAAATTTAAACGGAAATCGGGCGACCTACTCACACGGTTCCCTACAAGTAGAATGGACAAATTAAGGAGATGCCTCAATAGGTGTTTACGAAGTATAATATTCACATTTTCCTTGAAGCTGTAAGGATGAAATCGAACGTGCTGTTACTCCCCTGCATGAGGATGCGACCTGAATGGTTAGATCCTCCATTTCTTAGTGATTACACCAAAATTGGTCGGATACCTTGGGATAAAGATCGAAATCCAGACGTCAAAGAGGATTTACTTTTATCGCATTTCATCTCAATTTCTTTACGTCTCATTTATTTTCCTCTTAAACATTTTCATTGTCCTTGACAGCACTTTTAAAGGATGTTTTTAATGGAGCTATTCCATCGTTGTCTAAGGTCGAAGGTCGGATGTGCGTCATCGGAGGCTTTATTTCGAGGAGCGTAAAACTTTCTAAGCCCTTAAAAGCTGTATAGTTTCTACGAGAAGTTTCTGGCAACAGCAGATGGGTTCTTTGTCGGTAGTGTTTTTTCTTCTTTCAACCAAATTACTAAATCTAATTCTTGAAGCAACAAATACAAAAGTGTAATACTTAAAATACAATCGAGCACTTACAATTATAATAATATAATAAATCGTTTTTATACAGGTGATATCGAGACTAAAAATCTTTTCTTTCATCGTACCCATCGTCATAGATTATAACATAATTAAATCAAAGAGAAAGTATGGGAAAAATGAGAATAATTGTGGATGTAAAAAAATTGAGAGATTCTTATAAAAAAAGATCTACTGCAGAAAAACACGCACGAAGCAGTGGTGTCTAAAAAAAACCTGTGCTATTAAGAGAATCGAGAACTCAAAATATGAATTAATTTCGCGATTTTTGAGGAACCATATAGTAAGCAGCCATATAATCCTTATTTAAAAATATGTTTCACCTAACTGATTTATATGTAAGAGAAATTATCACGGGTATTGAATTTGTTGTTTTCAACTATGTAAAAAGAAAGCATTATCCTGTTTGATTGCATATTAGACCCACTTATATTTGAAATTTTATCGTGAACATCTCCACCTACCACTACCTCAAAGATAACGCTGTCGTTTTTATTCCGATACCCTTTTGCAGCTGATCAAACCCAATAACACTGGAAAGGTTTCATACATATAAAAATTACAATTTTTAACATTTTGATATTAGTTTTGATTGCATTCTTTCGAATATTCAAGTAATGGTGGCAATACCTCATGAATAGGGTGATTTTTTAAATCAGGGACACAAATTCCTGCACTAGGTTTTTTCTTAAATACGTTCATACTATTTGCAATCTTCTCGATTCGTACGTCTTATATTATCCGTCCTTAGTATTTGCTTCCTCCTTTGCCGTCGTTAGTGTGGGCGCACGCCGTAAAAAAGTGTGTCGCGTCTTATCCGTCATTTGTTTGAAGGAAAAAAGGGAAACATAGATGGCGTGTGGGTGGAGCTCGAGTGTGTTTTGGCTGCATTCAATCCGTCGCAGACAAAAGCCTTGGTGCAGAACTGTGCATACGCTGAGAAAACGGAGATGTTTTTACAGTTGATACCACTTTAAGTTAGGCACATGCTCGTTCTTCAACGTCGGGCTCGTAGAATTTGCCTAAATATTTTTACTTTCGCAATACGATGCTCAGGTGTTTTGAAAACTGCCTTTGCTGCAGATTGGTAGCACGTGGCTTGCAAAATGTGGTCCAAAAATGTAACGCAGTTTTATCCCTTTTAAACAAAAATGGATTTTCTTCGAGTATTTTTAAGAGCTTGGAAAATTTGTCTAAAACATACAAACATAAAATATTACAAACGTCTGTATTGTGAGAAGTTGGCCCTAGTAATTCCCATATTCCAATTAATCCATGTCAATACAAATACATATAAAACCAAAAATATAGCTAATTATGTATAAAGATTTTTAACAAGCAATCTAAAAACAGTGATAAAATATGGAAAGAAATAATGGTCTAAATTAGAAAGTAAAAACTGTTGATTTTGATTATGAAACATTCTCCTGCAGGTAAAAACATAAGTGAAAAGAAGGAGGTTGGATAAATTTGAAAAATTTGTGGGAAAGGTTGATAGAAAAAGAAAGATAATTATATAATATAAAAATTATTATTATAAGTGATTTACGCATAGGATAAATAGCTGAACAAATGTGGTTTTTGTCATTGTATTTTGAACATAAAACATTTATAAATATAAGGAGTATTGAGGCAATGATGCTCAGGTCTGTTAGAAACCTCTTTCGAAGCTGATTGGGAGCATGGTTTGCACATTGTGGTGTAAAAATGTACCGCATTACAGCTGTAGCTCTTTTTGAACATAATAATATTTACAAGGAATTTCAGATCTCTGCAAAGCCAAGTTTTCGCACAATTGAGTACCACTCCTGCGTCAACGTAGCAATAATCAATCAATACTTCGGTTTTACCTTAGAGATTACTGGTTTCATATCCGGGCCTGTGTCCTCTGGCACTCAATTTCCGAAATCCATTAAAAGTTCCTTCCTCCATTTCCGGATGAATACATTCTCCTTTAAATTCTTTTTTTACCTATTCCCTTTCTCCTACTCCATAATGGTTTGAATCGTAGACAAAAAAATATTTCGATTGGGTTCGGTAGAAAAAAACATGGTGTGAGAGGCACTGCGACAAATAATAGATGCCCAGTCTAACAGTAACGTAGGCGATGTAAAATATCATTTTGAGTACTAAGTCCTAAGTCATATAAAATATTTTGAAATTTCTTTTTCTAGCTATATGAATAGGTTCATCAAAGTTTTGTAAAAATAAAAAAGAAAAGATGTGAATATGGCGTTTGCTTAAAAATCGAAGGGTATTTTCTTTATTTGGGTTGGATGAAGGTAAATATTGGTGTTAGAATTCTACGAGAACAAGATAGAAGGTAGTGGTATTTTTAGAAGTGCTACTACAGCAAGTTCAATTGGAACATTGTCCCCTACTGAGAATCGAACCCAGGACCGCTTTCACGGATACAGAACGCGCTGCCTACATGACTATTCGGTAGTTCACCAAGAAAAAAATACCAGCTTAAGTCTGAAGTAACTTTAAATAGCTTAAAATGATTATTCTATAATCGATATACACTCGTACAAGATTTATACTCGATTTACAATCTATGACAGTTATGGTCTTTTTATATACTGATAATTCATGCGTTCAGAATGATATTCTGTATCAATAAATGACTATCTCATTCCTCATCCTGCTTTGTAAAACTCTTTCCCCTTACTAGCACTTGGTCGCTAATGTTTGAGGGGATGAGGTGTCAACCAACCTTTGGGTTTGTGCTTTACAGAATTCCAAATAAATGCATTTTTAAAGGCGCTTAGCAATTCCCATGAATTCTATATCGAACTATTCTAATCGATAAAATTGTAAATAATAGAGGAGGAATAGTGGATGCAGAGGAAGGTATCTGGTGGTGCATTGAACAAGTCCTCAAAATATTGATTATAGTTTTTGTTTGTATTTTCTTGATATATTTATTGATTTTATTTTCTCGTTTGTATTTTAGTGATCGTATTCTCTTGACAATATTTTCTGGGTTGTATTGATTATATTCCAGAGACTGTATTTCTTTATATATTTTATTATTTATTGTAATTTCTTAATATTTTTTCCTGTTTTCATTTTATTGATATCATTTTCTTGTTTATATAGTAGTGAATGTATTTTCTTGATTTCATTTTATTGATTGTATTTTTTTCTTGAGTATCTTTCGTATTGCGATAGTATTTTATAACACTGTAGTTATTTTTCCTGTAAACTGCCAATGAGATAGCACCCGTAATAAACATATTGTTATTATTATATATTTTTCGATGCATAATTATAAAGAAATATGATACAACACTTTTATTTAAAATACAAATAAATTAGTGGTTGCGTAGTACCGATCAACTTTGAAGCTTTAGCGATACGTGTTGATGAGAACTCGTTTTCTTTTCGATTTTGTTCAGGTGATTTCTCAGCAACCTTTCACAGATTTTCGCCAAAAACCTTTCCCTCTTTCTTAAATTTTTCAATTTCCATCGACGTCCTTCCATCTCCAACTCAGGCTCCTCATAACGAGTAATAATTTTCGCTCAAAGACAAAGTTCGTGCGATGCGAAGGATAATTCCACCTCCCGAAGATATTATTCGACCGTTTTCTCATTCCGAAAATCTTTATCTCCGAAGCGCCCTGTATCCACGGGGTAACTCATAATCTCCGGAGAATTCCATCGGACCGTGAGAGCACCCCTCTGAATGGGTCGCCTTCGATTCCCCGAGGGGGGGAGGGATTTCTCGTTAATTCCATTCCTCTTTCGGATTGTAATTTGGAAGAGGGCACGGATCCCGTGCGACCGATTGCTCCGCGTGATTAAGAATTCCCCGTGAAGGCCCGTTTATCGGCTGTGCCTACCCAAGGTAGTTATTTCTTCGCGTCTCAAATAAGCAAAATTAGGAAATCCGCCTCCCTGTTAAACTTTGCTAGATTGTCGTCAATAATTGGGGGATCTCTGCCTTCTATCTCCTCTGCGTTCTCTCTCGAATTATTATTATTCCGTGGCAGATTCCTCGATTGGTTTTCGTCTTCGGAGAGGAAGATGAGTGAGGGGGTTGGAAATTATTCCCCGTTTTTTGCTTTCCCCGCATCCATCTTCGCCTCCCGTTTCCAGTACCTTTTATTCTCTCTTCTCACCAAGATGGCTTCTCCATTCGCTTGTTCAAGTCTCCCTGATAACCATCATGCAGGAGTAATGGAAAATAAATCAGAATAAGACTTAAAAATTATGTTTAAAATCTCCAATAGCCGTCTTTGTCGGCGTTCCTCGACTCATTCACCTGTATTCGGAGAAAACAATTACTCTTTCAGATGAAAGAATCGCTTTCGAAATGTGCATTGGGTGTTCTTAAATGTACGGTGCTCCTTTCTTTTTTCTTTCAATACCGGTGAATGAGACGAGGAACGCAGACAAAGACGGCTATCAGAGGTTTTAAGCCTCAGGACTCTCTTTCCTGTCAGTTGAATTTGTTGCTTTAGTCTTGGTTGTCACTACAAGGACTTTTGGTCGTGGTTGGTCTCGTTAAGTATAGAACCACTTTGATTGCAAGCATACATCAATAAGAGTGGATTTTTCAAGGATAAACTAATGTGAAAATATCAAAATGTCTCGGAATCGAACACTGGTCGTCCACTTTCTAGCATGATGTTTCAGCCATACAACTACCATGTCTAGTTATATCCGCTCTATATTTTGAATTTATTGGTACTTTTGCGGTTATGATATCTGTATGATACAGAACAGTTCGAATAAAGGTATATAGTTTACTTTGTACGTAAAGGAGGGCACCTAGTAAAAACTTCTCGAGGAGAAAGGATGTAAAAACTACTTACCGGCCTGGACTCGAACCCGGATTTCCCAGCTGTCGGTTAGTTGGCCTACTTCGACTTGGGTTTGAGGATGGTATCTATGAAAAGTTCGACTTGGGTTCCAATCCCAGAAATGTTTTTCATTGTGTACCCTAAGATCTTGGAATCCATACTCAGGAGATTATTTCCTTTCCATGATGAATGAAAGGATCCAGAGTTATAATATGAAGGTTATATATGCACTCATTGAAGTTTATTTAAAACATGGATTCCATGTGAGGCTGCGGGGAAGCTTATTGAGATTACTCATGAAGCTTAAACGTTTAAATAAATTTGTGTATATTTATAGTTTAAAGCAAATTTCGGTTTTATAGTTTACTGGACGACATTTGAGAAAAGCTATCAACATATCTCTTTACGTTTTTATATGGTTGATAATTCAGATATAGGCGTAAATTATTCTCTCAAATACACACAATGAGCGTATATTTGTCGTGTCAGATTTTGTTTTTCATTAATAACGATATAACCATTGCGTGGAAAAGCAATTAAGCTTATATTTATAATATTCTAAGCGTTTTATAGATGAAAAATCATTTTTGTTTATCATTTATTTAAAGAATATTAAAATACATAAATATTTCACAACTAAAGCAAAGTTTTATTTTAATAATTAATTATTCAGTTGATAAGGTACTGTCTTTCTCTACCAAATTTCACTCATTTATACCATTTTTCGTCCAGTCTTTAGTGGAGACCCCTTTTCCCCCTTCAGCCCCTGATAGATTCATCAATTTTCCATTTTATATCCTTTCCCTTGATGCTCCTATTTAAACCCTTTTTAAATGCCTATCAATCCCACGTCAATCCCCCACCCGCAACCTTTTCAACCCTTATCTCTTTTTCTTTCCCTCTTTAACACCTATCGCCCCCTTTCCTCCCGTCAAAATTCCGATTCCATATTCATTCCACTCCCCGTTTATCCTCATTGCGTCATCTCAACCAACAATTTCCGTCTCACCTTTTCCCCGAGTCTTTCATTCGAACTTAATTTTATTTCTTTTTCTCTCTTTCTTCTAATCTTCCTTCTTTTAATTTGCTATGTTTGTTTACTTTCCTGGTCATAATAAAGCATCTTGCAATTATTTAATGTTTACGAACTGACGACTAGATTTTTTATCATATTTTATTATTTTATTTTATTATTATTTATATTATTATCTAAAGTATATCTGTATTTTCTGTGCGGTTTCTGCAGAATGTATTATTAAATATATCAAATAAATTATATGGGTTCAGTGGTGAAAGCCTTAAGTATGTTCGTATCGTAAACTAGAAATATCCGTCTCTATTATGATTAATTATGATTTTTCAACACGGAAGCCACTTATTCGATAGTGAAATTCGAAAGAAAAACTCAAGAGCATTTGAAAATATCATCGGGGCTTGATGGGTTTTAGTCAATTCTGTGAGCCGCAAATATCTGAAGATATCTTCATCACATATTAAAATTTTGTTTGTGATTCGTATTGTATGCGTTAGATGAGGGTATACAAATTCTCAAATACGATAGCATAAATCAAATGCGTACTTCGTATTTTCCAGAAATTTACGTATTTCGTACTTAGTATACTTCGTATACTCGTATTTAGAAACGACCGGTTACGACCATGAAATTCATCTCTGAACCTGAAGATAACTGTCATGGTCAAAACGGGTCGTTTCTAGATAAATTTGTGGAAAATACGAAGTACGCATTTAATTTATTTTAGATGGCGTTCCACAATAATATGCCAGAACACCCTGAGTTTACTCAAATAGCATAGTAAGGAATCTTGTGATAATTTTATCTTTATAATCAAACGAAAAATAGAACACTTTCTGTAATAATATAATTTAATCATTAATCATAATCATATTTATACCTAAAAAATATCTGACTGTGAATCTGATGTTTATACCAATACTTACAAAAAGACAAAATGTTCAACATATTGTGATAGATAACGCTTTTGTTCTGCTGTTTATTTTTACCTTAAGTATTACTGTACATTTTAAAATTCATTTAATGCCAAATTAAATCATTTGGTCTAAAATTCTCACACCTCCTGACGAGCCAATTATTGGCTCGGGAGGACCAGAAGGGAAACCAATAACTTCAAGGGCAATTTTTTGCTCAATTTGTCTTATGTACCTAATTGACTTTGTATAAATATTAGTTGTCATAAAATATTACAAAATACTTACCTCAAAACCTCAATAAATTTATTATTATAATAAATTACTAGTGAGAAATAAATAATTAATTGATAATAAATACAAAAAATATCCGATTTAAATAATGTGATTTATACAGGCGAAATTTAACTTTTTCATTCTTCATGTTGCTATCTCTCTCTTTCAATATTCCATACACATTTCACAGGTTTTTCACACTCCCCTTTGCTTTTTTGACGTTTTCCTGCCGTGGATTTTTCTTTTAGGATCAAAATAAATAGTTTTTATTTGCTGTACTAATCAAATCTTTCTTTTCATATTTCCCCTAATTTTCCATATTAATCATTGACATATCTGTATTATTGCTTATATCCTAGTTCTGGGTGTGTTTATGATAGACTGAGACAAAATGGAAAATAGGACCTCGTAGCCCTATAAAGCCGTTTGTATGTATCCTCTTCGTTTGCTCTTTCCTCACCTTGGCTCCTTCTTCATTCTCTTCGGGTCCTCAATTACCGTGGTATGCCTTCGTCATAATCTTCATTATTGCCGCCCTTCGTTTTAATCCCGTCTCCCCGAGAAGTAATATCTTCCTCGAAAGACTTCCCCTAACTCTTTCGTCGCAATCACGTCCCAAACCGGAGTCACTTCGTTCGTCGCGGAGGGGTTTCGGGGAGATGCTGATTTTAGTGTAAAATCGATTGAAGAAGAGCTCTTATATCGGCAGGGAATCTACCAAAATGCAGCGAAGAAGGGTTTCTTGATGGCGGAGAGGCAGGCGATGAAGAATTTCGGATCTTTAGCGGTACCTCTTTGTGTCTGTCTGAAAAGTCGTGTGTTATAAGGTTGATTGATCCCTCATCCGCTCCACGGTGAGCTACCATATACTTAGAGGAGGAACAGAGGCTTGCTAGGCAAGGAAAGGAGTTAAGGTCTACCTAAATTTCCGCAATGAGCCAGAATTCTATTAGTGGAACAGTTTCATCTGTGTAACACAACATCGTAATAAATAGAACTTACTGTAGTATTCTATGAGGAGGGACTTCAAATAATACGCTACAAGGAAATTCTCCTGCTCGTTGAGTTGCGCGACTTCAACCGTAGGATAAATAGAATTCAACACCATTGTCAATGACTGGGACTCGAACCTATGCCTTCCACTTTCCAGGAACGTATTCTAACCACTAAACTACCATGCATCAATCCGTCCTCTCTTAAAGGAATACTTTGTCAGCAAGGTGAATGAATGGCCTCCCGCATAGTGGCATCAACCACCTCCGGAAGTCCCTCTGGTCAAAATACTTGCCTGGAAAGTGGGATGCCTGGGCTGAAGTCCCAGTTGTGCCGCTATTTTTATACGTGTTTATCATAAGCTAAAATAATATGACTTCTCACCAACTTTTCTCACAATGGCAGCTTTTACATTATCTCTAATTGATATAAAATTGATTGAAAGGTATGTGAATTTTCTATCATTACCTACCAAAGGGTTAAAGAGAGAATGAGACAACCAAGGAAGTTAATGTTTTCTTGGAATGGTAATTATTTGCTAGGAAGATGTGATGATTTTAATGTTTGAGTTCCTGGTCCTAGAAATTTGTAAATACAAACATTAAATGAATCAGAAGACGATGAGTTTCGAATGAATTATCGACTGATAGTTTTGTGTTATTTTTGTTAGAAGAATGCTAAAAGATATCCAAAAAGAAGTTAATGATTCGCAAACCTTTTATCGTATTTCGAAGGCGGCGAATATTTTTGGTAAGCATCACCTCCGAAGTCAGAAATAGATCCTCCGGCATCAATTCCTTCCCTCAAGTTCTCTTTAAGGATGTCAAGGGATCATCGGAGGGTCGCGAAAGTTGCCCGGGAAGCAAATTACAAAGAAGTAGGAGAGAAGTGGGAGGGTCGAAGTTTCCGTGGATCTTTAGAGGGAAGCACAACTTCTTTCTGCAATCATTGATACGATACTCAATATGAACCCGAATGTTTTCCGCTGCTGTTTATGTTTCTTCTGTCGTTTCGTATTCTGTTCGCGTTGAAAAGTTTAGTTTTAATAGATATTCTTCTGTTTGCACGGTAGCCTATCGTTTCCCGATTCATCGCAAATAGGTTTCTGTAACTATTCTCTTATTTCTTATTGATTTTACTCTTGCATTCATTATTTACGTATTATTAGCTTTGTAAACGCAATGAAAATGTACGAGCAATTATGCTCCCTGATTTTGTAAATTCAATCATCTACGTAATTAAACCTTTTTGAGTAGCTTTGTTTAAAATACAGCGAATGGATTTGTTAAGGCGTATCAATTATGTAGAGATATATATTAATGTCTATGAAATTGTTTTGGATGATTTTTTATTTTATATTTCCTGTATTTTTTTTATTTATATTCTGTATTTTTGGTTGATGATTTATCTATGCGCGCAGTGTGTATCTTAATTCTAAATAAATAGTAATAATTTTTTTCAGAGTTATATGTTACAGCCCTATCAATTATTCTTGCTTATCAAGGATCTTATTTGTAGAATATTTTCACAATTTATATTCTCCAATAATAATATTTAATAAGATCCTTTACATATTTGAAAAAAAAACTACATAAATGAAAAAAAATAGGAAGTCTAAAGGTAAGATGGAATACTTTACCTCAAATATAACTCTTATTTATGACATTTAATTTACTATTAACGTTCATTGAGTTTAATCTCAATATTTATCTCGTTTTTTATGCATGACTGTTCTAATAACTAACCCTTGAAAACGTGTTCACAAACAAGCATACCAGAGAATTTGAACCTGGTACCTCCACGTTGCTTGGCTAATACAGTAATCTATATCCCACCGAGGCCGACTACATGTGTTGAGTCCATGCAGTTAAGATATGCTCTCCATTTATTAAAACGAGACAGAATTTCGTAATCGATGTTATCAAGGAATGCAGGATTGTTGAAGATACATCTCGGTATCAGAGATATTTCAAATTTTGTCCTTTATGTGACCTAAAATGTGCCGCTTGCCATTCCATTCACTTATTGTTAAACAAACTCAACAAATACTTCTTCCGAAAGCCTCTTTATTTGCCTTTTCCTCCATCTTTCAATTTCCCCTTTTGAATCTTCAGTTACTTTCTTCAACCATCTATCTCTTCTCATTATTTGTCAAACACTTTTCCTCTGCCTCAACTCGTCTTTTTATTCAAGACCTTTGATCTTTAGCTATGTTTAATCTATTCAACAAATTAATTAGTTTTTAGAATAAACAATCTATCAAAATAAAATTGCTATATTTTCGGAACTAAAATTTTCGAACTACTTAATATTCATTCATTATCATTGAGTTAATAAATATATATTATAAATATGCAAAAGTTCCACGTTGTGAATGCGTATTATATTTTGTAAAGATGTAGCTATTATATTAAGGAGTAGGTAGCAAAGTTTTAGATGATAAAATGACAAAAAAATATTTTAATTTACGTGGTTAATTATTCTTTTGTTTCATACTTTGTATGATTTTTATTTTAATGCTCTTGTTTAGGGTTCACAGGTGTTCGATAGTTATTAATGGCAGATGATTTCATCTTATAAAACATAAATCATTTTCGCTCTCTCTATTTGCCTATTCCTTGATAGATGACATCCTCCTTTCGGAGTCCACTTCCATTCCTCTTTCTCTCTCCAACAAACTTTCCTGCCAAGGGTTTAATTCTACGTCTCGAGTTTCTTGGGCGTGACTTCTATTAGCATACAAATGTCCCAGTTTATTCCGAAGATGAGCGCTTCCTAAACGGGCAGAAATTTCGAGATGAATTTCTCGAATCGAAAGTTGTTCGGATGATGGATTGGCTTCATCATTTCGAGCGAACGGGGGATCCAGACTATTTTAGCAGCTCCTTCGTTTTCAATTAATGAAAGGTGAGGCAATTGAAGGAAGCTGTTTTAAGAGATATTTCGAAGAAGACGCTCTCGCCCATTCTTGAGTGTCAATTTCCCCGTTGGAAATGGTCGATTGTGAATTTAGTTAAAACCGGCTCTAATTTTCCGATTCAGTGAAATTACGAATGGGAGGTGCATGAGCTTTAATGAGATCCATTGAGACCTTCGGATCAGAGGAAAGGATTCTCTTTATATCGAATTGTCAACGTATTGGAGAATTGGATTGATTTGATTGCTACTTAACTGCATTACGTATAAATTAGGCGGACAAGTTCTAATTTATTAGCTAATGAAATCATTTATACAGGATATTATGTATACAGCATTGGTAACATAAGCTAGTGGCAGATGTGCTTTAGAATGTTTGTTTGATCGATCATGTTAATTCCATCTGTTACAATTTCATCATCTAAGCAAAGCTTGTTAGTGATAATATCTTGTCAACAATAATAAGATAATTTAATTGATTTGATAATAAGATCTTTCGTGCTAGTATACTGTGATTATATCGGAGATGGATGGAAAATACACCCTGCCACACGCAGAAATAGGGTTAAAATGGTTTATGTAGATACCAAACAAAAAGAAAGAATTAGGGATATTAATACTTCCTTAAGAGTCGGAAGTATTCTCAGAATTCTAGCCAAAATCCCGAAAAACATTAAAATTATTGTAACTTTTGAATTTTCCTTATATAACTTATTTTCTTTAACTATTTGTCACCAATATGAAGGATTTTGGTCTTATTTATTTTATAAGCTAGACTCTAACGCTCAAAATCCAGCAGTTCTGTCGAAAATAAAAGTATCATTGGGTAGTTTATTTGAGATGCATTGGCAATAATTGCGAAGCTCGCTTCAGCAGCAGAGATTGGCCCCAGAGTCCAATTATCAAACTCTCTCCAGCTTTGAGTAAACAAGGCGTGACTTGTGTTATTTGTTGATCTTGTAAGCTGTGACCCCATTGAATGAATCCCCGAAATACTCAGACGGGTGACAATCTGTCCAAAAATATCCGAGTATAGTTAAGATTTCTTGTTTGTTGGAAAATCTGCAGCTTTTGAAATCAAACGAAATTGTAAAGATCATTACGTTAGGGGTATGCTGTATTGAAACTATTGGATTTTAAATAATCAGTATAGCTATTTGATACTCATCAATATCGTCTGAAGATCACATGTTTTTGTAGTAAATAATATCCCTTTAGGGGCCGTACACAAATTTCGTAACGCAATTAGGGGGAGGGGGGGTCTAGCTAGGCGTTACGAGGGGGGGAGGGGGGTCGAAGAAAAATTTTGCGTTACGTAATTTGTGTACGGCCCCTTATAGCTTTTCTTGAGTGTAAATGGTCGTCCATTTTGGAGGTTTTCTTGGAACGAATATGCAAAAATAAATTCTTCATCAAAGCATACATGCATATAAATGCTACCAATTTATTTTATTGCCCGATATGAATTTCAACCGAAGGAATTATCGAAATCAGTCCCATCAGTATTTTTACTATGTATCTTAACAATTTTTTGCATAAGAAATTGAATAATGTTATCTATATTTAAGAAGATACCGTAAATAATAAATCAATTTTAACAAGAATAGATGCAGACGTTCTACAGTTACAATGGCGTATTATGGATTCATTAATATTTATAATAAAATATTCAAATAATATATATAATATTTAAAGGTTTTTCATCATTACTCTACCAAATTTTTGGAGGCTTAATTTCAAAAAAGCATTACTCATTATAATTCAAGTAAGGGATTTCAGTTCTTGATATTTTTTTAAAGCGCCAATGATGAATTTTACGTTTTATTTTCAGAAAAAAATAAGTTAAAAGGTAAAATTGAAGTCGTAAAGTTGTCAACTTTTTACCACATGATTGCAATATTAATGACGATTCATGCTGTTTGCTTCACATGAAAGATCTTATTATTATGTTTGATGCTTTAGATTGCTATTTTGGTTTGGAAGAGAGGCTGAAACAAAGTGTTTCGTTTGTGTTTCCATTTTCCGACCCACCGACTCCATTAGATGTTTGTTTGGGTTTGAATTTTGCTTTTTAGCTACTGATGAGGTCATGACATATAAACCTCGGAAAGTATATTCTATAGTAAAGACATTACGTTAGGACTCTTGAACCATTATTATAAAACGTGAAAAATGTTTGAGTACACATAATAAGGGGCTTTACTATTTTCGGTTGGAATAGGAAGCATACGATTTACTCAGTTTCCGAGAAACGCTCTGCAGAATATAATGCCTCATATACTCATCCTCAGTGCTGCTAGTAACGTTTAGAAACAGTCAGTAAACATGCTCGTTTAACAATGCCATCATTCCGCGAGTTAAACCTAATAAAGATGCGGTTTCGTGAGATGAGTTATACGCGTTTTAACCCTCATTTTCAATATTTGCTATAGTTATGTGACTTGACGTAGATGCAGTTTATGTCGGTGGTCCCGGTTAGTATTGACTCATACTTTAATCTTCTTTCAATTCACAAGATATATCCATTCCTTACGGAGAAATTCAGCGATATCTAGAAATGAGATGGCAGTGAATTATTGCGCCTATTTCGGTTCTCACTTCCTTTAATTCGTTAACCCTCAAATCGTAAAGACTTTAAGAGACGAAGGAAGGCATGGGAGTGACCGTGAAATCTATTAGCGCACGCTTTACGACGCCGGTCGATGTACTGGAGTTGATGGGGGCATGACTGACGGCTTGCCCATGTCAGGCGCACGTATTCAGTCCTCGCCTCGTGACTTCAGTTCAAAGAACGATTTCGCACGTTCACATCTCTTGGGATCGGAAGTCTTCTTTTTTTGGTCTGCTGACCTTGACTCAGAATCAGAAGGATGACATAGATTTCTTCGTCTTTGGGAGCTGAGGAAAGATCCAAGTTAGTAGGCCAGGATACAAACTTCCAAGTAGTCTCCCTTAGATCTTTAGGGCGTGAGAAGGAAATTTTAAGCTTTTTTTAGGGACAAGCCGCAACACAATGCGTGATGAATAAATAGAAAATGCTTAGGATAATTCCAAGGACTTCATTTGGAATTTTTTGCAGCTTACTATAGAGTTTAAAATGATGATGATCGAGAGAGGTTTAACATAGCGAGAGAAAGCGGCCACCTTGAAAACAATGATAAGAATTAATAAAAATACCAACATTGCTGGGACTCGAACCACCCTCTTTCCGGGAAGGTATATAAGTAAACTACTTTCAATTTAATCGAAAAGACATAGTCACGTAAAAAATCTACAATGTATATTTTTGTATTTTAAAATAATATTATTACTATAAAAATTTAATTGGAAAATGCATAATTATCTCCAAGAGCACCGTTCTAATATGCTAAGTCCCGTCCTTACTGGATTTAACTTTTTAATTGAAGAATTCCTTTGTGACAAGAGAATAGTCCTTGATAGAAAAAACTCTTGAGATTAGGAAATACTTCTGATTTAAATGAATGTTTTTTTCATTACGGCTTTCCTCAGTTCCAATGTTTCGTTTTTTAATTAACTGCACTACAACGTATTTTACCTAATAATGAATGTTTCTAGTATGACGTTTTTAGTAAATTTAATCTGTAAAGTCACCTACGATATTTTTCTTCCCTTTTTAAGGACTTCATGAAAGCCCTCCAACTTCAATCTAATATATTATAACCAAGATTTGTTTTTATGGATAAAAAACTCGCCAAGTTTTTCTCACTGTTTCTTTGTTACTGGGATGATACCTTTATAAGATACGCCTCCTTATATTTGTTCATCCTTTCATGTTTCCTCATACCTCTCGTTCATCAAAAATTTCACGTAAAAAATATTCAAGCTGATCTAACGCTCGTGTGGTAAATCGACCAATTCTACGATGCTCGGTCGATGCAAACTACGAATTGCTGAGGAGGAATTTATTGAAATCTGGAGCTTCCGCTTCCTTTCAGATGAAATTATCAAGGAAGGATGTCTTGGAGGAATTTTTCCTCGGCGAATGAAATTTTCTTCCTCTGATTTGGATCAGACCACAATAGTTTCAGAACGCGTATCCATTCCAAGAATGTATTTAGAGTAAAGAAGAATAATGGCATTCTAGAGCACGTTATCTCTTTCTTGCTCTATCCAGATAATATCATAAAAGGCCTCGTTTAAGGCAATATCCAGGTGGCTTTGGCATCTAAGTGAGGCAGAGAGTAACCGAGGGAATAAGAGAGTAACAGAGGGAACCGAGTAATAAAAGAAGCTCGGAATTCAAGTTCCGTTGGAGCTAGATGAAACGAAACATGAAAAAAGGAAGAGTACGGCTAGGCGTCTGAAATGAGATTTTGCTGTTATATCCTAACCTTATTTAAACAAGTTGTTTTATTATTATTTTGAAAGCGATGCGATGCGATAAGGAATTATCGATCTAATCTTTTGCATTCAATTAGAGTGAGTAAAAAATTATTAAGGATAAAGGAGAGGAAAAAATTAAATTTAAAATTAATGTATCAGAAGAAGAACTAGTTTGGTCCTAGTAAGCTGCACTTAAACCATGTGCTGAAATGAGGTAACGAAATACGGTTCCACTATAAAAAGTATACTTACTTTAAGTTATACACACTATCTACACTCAATACTCTATAGGAAGAATAAAAAGTTGCAGTAATAATAAACAGTGCAATAAAAATTTGAGGGCAAAGTTTCTACAGAAGGTAAGATTTAATGAATCTGTCACCATGTCGCTACACATCGGTTTTGAATATCTACTCTGAAGACTTTACTTTAAATAAGTGATCATATTATTATTAATATAAATTTCCGGTCTTGGTGGCCGAGTGGTTAGCGTGCAAAGCCCTATCGCTCCAACCTGATCAGGATGTTTCTGATCTGGGAATGGTTTTGTGTATGTGTTTGTCCGACTTTCCCGTTCAGGGTTGGCGGCAGGAAGGGCATCCGGCTGTAAAAGTCATATCAACGCCAAAACTAACCTCATCCTCATCATCACCCAAATCCATCAGCCGACTCCATAAAGAATATATGGAAGTAAGGCTTAGTGAAAAAAATATTATTTGTATAAATTATTGCTTTCTTATTTCACAGATGAATGATTAGTTTTGCTGTTCGATAATGTTAGTTATAAACCAATCATCTATAATATTCCATAGTGGTCTACATAGCCAATCATCTATGTGTGCATATAAATTACTTATAGTTGGAGTAAGGTTTGATATGAATTTTCTATTTTTCTCTTGAATATTAAATTTTCCAATTATCTTTCTCAGAAATGATTATGAAAGGTTTTCCTTACCCTCTTTTTCAAAACTGAAACTTTCTCTATTCAGGAGTTAATTGTTTTCCGTTATTCATGTTTCTTTCGAATATTGTTATTGCTTCACCTTTTCATTGAGTATAATTTTATTGGATCCATTTGTATGTGATACATGAATAAAGTGATATATTATATGGCTTTAGTGGATTAATAAATAACTGTAGGGATATTCAACTTTGATCAGATATTCTGCAAGATGGATTGGCCTACTTACTAAAGAATAAAAGGGTAGCTAAAATGGAGGATAGAAAGCAATTTTAAGTGCCGGGAACTCACATTTCAAAATCCAAATAGCAATTCCGTTCTTAATTTCAGAATAAGGGCGAATAAAGACATGGGCTTTGTCAGGAACACGGCAAGAAATCTCGAATGGCGTACTCAAGAAGGCGTTTTACTTCTCCTTCCATGACAATCTGTTTCTTCTCGAGCTTTTACGCCCTATCTGTAATTCGCAATCGTTTCCTTTGTACATCAGCAAGGGGATAACTCGAAGGGGTGACGTAAGAACGCATTTGGAACCTGGAAGATTCCGTTTGCAGTGGGATTAAATTGCTCGAAGGCTCATCTGTTAGCGTTTTATACCTCCTTTTAGTTGTAAGTCTTTGTTTTATATCAAGCGGTTCTTTCCTACAAAGAATACCACGTTCCATCGATACACATTCATCTGATTGGAATAAATATGTCGTTGGCTTGGAAACGAGCGTAGATTTGCACCCTTTCCTGGAAGACGTAAATGGAGCTATTCTTCTCTGCGCGGTTTACTGCCAAATCTGATTAGAGTTGATTACTTTGGCCCATAAAAATACATCAATTCTGGGTGTCAGGGTACGAGGAAGATGATCACGTTCTATCAGTCTCATTTCATGTTTTATGTCCTGATTAGCTTTCGTAATCGAATCCATTCCACTATCTCATGGAATGGAAAGTTTTCCAATGCAACAATCCCGGGGTACAATTTAACGATTTTTAAATTCGTCATGGATAAGGATTGTAATGTCTTAAAATTTATCATTTGGGTAAACATAATTTTAGATAGAAAAAACATACCTGATTAAAAGTGAAGCAAAATACAACCTCGCGGTATGGAGTTTTATTTCACTACTTTCTTATCATGAGGCAGAAGTAATATAAAATAGAAAAAATCTAGAAATCTAGAAATCCTTCCCACCAACCCAACCCATCCCCGGGGCAACGTTGCCGTGCGTCAACGGGTCATTTCTAGCAAAATCAACAAAAATCTTAATTTTCATCGTAGAACGTCGATCAAAAGACGTTTAAATATCTCTTTGGACTAGTGAGACGACGAAGATAATAAATTGTTGCTCATTCGAATTGTTTATAACTTTTTAAATCGTATTCCACGCGGTCAGTATTTTTATGGTACCCCTGCTGTGGCGGCCGGTCGCTCCTTAGCTGCGAAATCGAGCTAAGGGTCCGGATTAAGACGGCGACCCTCGAAATTTCTACCTGAAAAAAAGTAACGGTGAAACCTTCAGATAACTACCATTAACCAAACTTTCTTTCTTTCAATATAGTGAATTGCTTACAGATTAATAAATGTAATATTGTCACATCCAACATTGTTAAATAGGCATTGTGAATAAGGATTACTTTTGTTCTTTGCACTCTTTGGAAGTTAGAAAAGGAGGGTTAGGAGAAATATGTTAATTTTAATTAATGGTCAATGAAAATCAGGCGAAGGTGAAGAAGTATATTCGGTAGAAAAGATATGTATGTATGTTACTTTCAGAGGTATACAATACGTGAAATGATGTACAAATGGAATGTTTGCACAGATGACTGTACTGAAATGTTTACGCAAGGATGGAAAATTCTGTCGAAGTGCTGTGAATAATTGAAGCAAATATATTTCTTTTCCGAAGATGGAATAGCTTAAGTAATATGCACGTATACATTCCTTAAACAGAAGAGTTAATACGATGCCACTTAATAAGAAACACTAGAAAATAAGCAATTCAGCGCAAAAATTAGGGCGAAATCGATAAGCCGAGCTTTAGTTTAACGCGTGATTCGTTTTCTTGGGAACAGCTCGTTTATTCTAGTCATCCTCGTTTTTAGAAGGCTAAATTCGATAACCGGAGGATATCCGAATCACTTACCGCGGAAATGGAGTGGGTATTGGTAAAATTCCTGCAGCCCTCCATTAATTGCTCTCGATATCGGTAGTCGTTTCGTGGCCTTGATTGACTGCCGATTAATCAAACGACTCAATTACGATCGCAAGTCGAAATGCGTTTACCTTTCCCCGCGTCTGTCACGGGAGCTTCCAGTTAACTTATTGGAGGGACGGCCTTAATATAAGTTTCGCAAATTGATATCAGAAATCCATTTGCCTCCACTCTTTACTCGATCGCGCGAGTAAAGGGGACATTTTTGCGGCGAATGTGTTCTAACGAGGACGTTTTAGACGTCTTTATTCACCGCGCCAATTTTAACGTACTACACTATTTCTAGCTTTATGGATATGTGGTAGTTTTTGAGCTGTTTTTTTTTTCCTTCATTGAATACTTGGGGTATGTAAAATCGATAGCCTATGGATGTCAGTTAGTTATTTACCTTTAACAAATTCGGAAATTTTAAAAATAATAAGGATATTAAAACTTAATTTGTTTATCTGTTTGATTAAATCTAAAAATAATTTTTTACTATTTTTTGTCATTTATTAATTTTTGACATAGCATTTTATTCTTTTCTAAGACTAATTTTTAATCATTTTTTCTTTATATTCATTCATATATTCATTCTTATATTCATTCATATATTCATAAACTAAATATTAAATATTTCTATGAAGGTAACTTTTAAATTTATTTGAATATTTTTATTATTTAAAGCTTAGTCACATATTATTCTTAATTCACTAAATTTCATGATGAAATAAATAAGGTATAAAATTTTTAATACTTAGATATCATACTTGATAATCTGTTCACGCTGTACCTAATGGATTGAAACTTAAGTCAGCATGGGGTTTTAAATATCCTTCAGCAATGATGAGGTATAAGATATAAAAGTTTAATAAATTTTGATTTTTTGTTTAAAATGAGGTTCTGATCTAATGTTAGATTTAAGAATATAATATATTTCGAAAATACGAATGAAAGTTTTTATGTTTTAGTAGTAATTAAAATAATCACTTGCTTTGGTATGTTCAAAAACTTTCAATTTAATAATATTTGAATTAATAATATCACATTTCGCCTAATTATCCTATTGTGTAAAGTAGCTTTCTTCACGTCTGCTTGGTTAATTATTCCTAATGGAAGTCTTTATGAAAAGCATTCAACTGAAAGATTATTGAACTAACAGAATTTTGATATGAGGGATATTTGCGTTGGAAAGTTTATTTTTAGCGATGTACCTCCCCAGTTTCATCGCATTCCGAACGGGAGATGAAATAGTCATCCGCAGTGACCATATGCCGAAGAAACGCCCTATAAGAAATGAAAGGAACAAAAAGAGTAAGAAATTGCAAATAAGGTGGGTAAATAAGAGAGGTGAGAGGTTAAGGCGTTTGTTGGTTTATGAAAGGGCGAGCGGGTCATCATAGGTTGAGACGAGCGAAGTGGCTGTGCCCCTGGGCCGTCTACTTAGTCGCAATCAACCGAAATTTCCATTATGGAAGTCTGGCTTCATTAGCACTGCGGTCAGACTCTCTCCCCTTTGCCCATCGGGATTTTCCGGGTGCCCAAGTCGAAAGCCCCAAAGTTTAAAGGAGAGGCCTTCATTGACCTCCATCACGCGCCAACGCGTTGATGCCAAAAATGCCTTAATTGCACCTCCGATTCGACCTCCTCTTTCGTCCAAGGAGTCTTCTCACAGGAGGCCATTTTGCGAGAATTTCCCCAAAGACTGTTCAATTCTCTTCTTCAGTCGCCTCACTCCCTCTCTTACCCTCATTCCCCCTCTTCCCTTACCCCCTCTACCTTCTCCTTCACCTTTTAAGGCCCTTCCGAAATCTCCGATGCGACCCTGACGGCGTTTACGAACTTAGCCCCGTTCCCTTCGCTTTCGGAAAATCTTATCCCAATGACTTCCAAAGGTTCCTTCTTAAGCACTCGAGGGCATACGCCTCGAAGCCAAATAGGGATTATGGGCAAGTGAAGTTCATGTTAGGGAAGCAAATTATGTTAACACTTCTCGGACCTTCAGTTTCACTTGGCGAAAATACCATTAATTTTATATTATTTCTAATTAAAAACGGCTACAAAGTCACGAATGGAAATTCCACGAATAAATGTGGGAAATGGAAATGATGAATGATCAAAGTTTAAATTTGAGGTTCATTCAAGTATCTTTATTTGTGATGTGCTTACCAAAAGTCTTTCTTATAGAGAGTTAAGGTTATCCAATTAAAGTTTATGAAAATGTATGAAAATTATAGCTTTTGCTGATTCGGGAGTTTAAATAGCAATTGCTTTCAAATTATTTGAAATATTTCGAATGAAAGAGTTTGAAAACAAGACTACGATTGATTGATAAATTTACGAAAATTAGGTTTGCGGAAAAGATAACAGATATCATGCGACCCCCCGGTACTTTATCCAATCCGACAATGAGCATAAATAAAATAAAATAGATGCTTGGAAAAATCTTTCCACGAACGATATGCGATAATATCTAAGTATAAAAGTAGGTCAAACACCTGGTCTTTAAACCCCTTTGCCATAATCCAAAAGGTAGGGTATGGCATTAAGTTCTAGATCTATATATCTTAAATAAAGTGAGTTATATTTTTTGGATAGTGAACCTATGTAAGGAAGTATTTCGATTTAGAGTTGTATGTAAAAGTATTTTTACTCGAAAAAGCCTTAATTCAGATTTCCGTATCAATTTAATTCTACTTATTTCCTAGTTTTTCCTAATTAAGTTCTCGTTACTTTTTTAAGCCATTATGTTGATTCCTATTATTTATTGACAGGCTGTTTGTGACTTCTAAACACATGACTGGGATGTAAACAGTTCATACAAGCTTCGTAAGTACTCAGTATTTTAATACTTTCTTCCTCTTTCTTTATTTCCTTTTCTCCACCGAGGATTATCGTCAACGGAGATAGTATTCCTTGATTGAAATGGGAATTTTAAAATGCAAGGGAGCATATTCATTCTGGAAATTTAATAAATCGGGGAGGAACTGAATGTTTACGATCTATTTTAACTCGTATTTATTAAGCTACGTGACTCAGCGGTGCAGTGCAATACTCATTGGACCAATAATAGAAATAATCGATTTGTTCCACCACCTTCACTCAAAAATTATTTAAACGTAATTTTACAAGCCATAAACTGTTCTTTCTGAGAAGCTATAATATTTACCGCTCTCCCTAATATCATTACTATTGGAAATTCGCTTCTTATTTTAAATCTTAGCGTATTTCCTGCCAAAAAATCCTTTGGTTCCAATTTCCTCCGTTACCGTTTTCAAATCGTTTTTCTTCTTATCATTACGCTTCTTAAGTGGGCAAAAATTTGTTAGGGGCGTGGCTTTCTGTATGCCATTATTTGGAGATAAGATGGGCGGGAATATTTTCACCCTTAAATATAATGAGAGGGTTGGCCATTTTCTAAGTCTTTCATCGGTCGATTTAAAGGTTAACTCTTAATTCTGTGCTTTCTTAATATCCTCAAATAAGTTTTGATGGAACACGGCGTTCAGTTGTAGAATCATCAATGATATTTTAGCTACTCTTGATGTAATTCTTCTGCATGTAATAGTATTATGGACAGGCATCTGCACTACGTAAATATAAAAATGGAATACCATTAAGCTTGCAAAAAACGTTATTTTTATCCATTTAATGGGGATCTGATATGATTGGGATATTAAGAGCAGCTTTATTTCGAAGACAAGTCACAGCTTACTTAGCAGAATAAGCCTCTTATCCAGCTCTGGTAACGTGACGCTTTTTAAATCGAATGAGTTGATGGAAATGTTGGCTGCGTGAAAGTTCATTCGGGGGGATTTGCAAGAGCTATCTGAAAAATATTTTAAGTTCGTGCCAAACCGAGACAAAATAAGTAACGATTGCATTGCAGGATTAACACTTAAGGCTACTTACATTGTCTTTAAGGTATTTATTAAGGCTAGAGTTAATCGAAAAGCAGTTTTTCATTATTTAAAAATCTCAGTTGCAAATCTCTTACATGATTTTTACTTTAATATTTCCCAGATGATCAATTACCTTATGTTTTGCTGATTTGAGGAAAGGTTTAGAGTGTTGGAAACTCGTGATATATTGGTCCACAACCTTTTTAGTAAATATCCGATTCCATAATATAGCTCCAACGTTTGGGTAAATGCTTATTCTCTAAAGGGTCTAAAGCTTTCAGTCTTTGGCCCATTGAGGAAAATAGAGGATCTATGTCAGATGCCGATGATTGCTACAATATGTTCAAATTTGAGACGTAAATAATCTACTTTTCCTTTTATCGCTTCCTCTGTGCTTATGTCTAACAATCGAGTCAAACATCTCAATTAGTTTTCATAACCGTCGCCGTCGCAAAAGCAGCATTTCTCAGGATGTTTGTTTTAGAGAAAATATTTACCCCGGGTGGAGCTGAGGTTTTAATGTTTGCTTTTTTTCTTTGATGTACGCCTTTATTCCTTTGCTTGTGTAAATGAACTCTTTAAACTGCTTTCACCATATGTTGCAAATATTTTCTTCGATAATAATCAATGGTTATTATTTTGTTATTATGTTTGTACAAAGTGCGCTTAAGTAAGTATTACTTGATATTTACCATGATATATATTTTACCCTTTATTCAAAACAATGTCACTGGTTTGAAGATAAGTCTCTCTTATATTTAAATAACTCCAGTCTTGACCATGATGGAATCTTAGGCATACTCAATAGATTAAAAGTGATTGATGACAAGTGTTTTGAGGCAAACGAGATAAAGGAGTTTTATCAATTTACAGGAGTATTAGCTGGTATTAATGGCTTAAGCTAATTCTACTTGAGATTCGAGTAGGCTTAAGAGATAATAACTACCCTTAATCCTTGGTATTTAAACTCCATAATGCTCTTTAAATACAGGAACGTGAAAAGGTTAGTGATTGGAAAGGTATCCTAGAATGATCGTTAGTAAAGCATCCTATAAATACTATTAGAATATCAGTGAATTATATAAGATAAGAAGTATAATTTTGATTAAAAAAAATTATTTTTTTGTTTTGGTAAAACTTAGTTTAAAGCGGAGATCCGTATTATTAAAATAAAATGTCAGTACAAAGGCACACCTTCAACTTTTTACAAATGCATCGGAAGATTTATTAGATCAGTCTTAATACTACATTTAGTAAATATAATATTTACGTGTTGTATCAATATTTGTCATGCTGATAAATCTATCCTGAGGAAATGGTTCACTCAAAAATACCTCTTCGATTTTTCTCTATAGGATTTCACAAGATAGAATTGATTTTCCATTTCATATCGTATAGAAAAGGCTATATCGTGACCACTCACATTAGGGCCGGATCCTTAATCTTTTTATACAACACCCGTTAAAGTCTTCCATGAACCCTTGTATTTCGATCCCCTGTCCAGTTTACCGATTTCCTCAACTTCACCGAAACTTGCTTATCAATTCGATTGTCACGCCATAAGTCACTTTTATTTACTTTTTCTCAGGCCATTTAGTAGTAGAAGAAAATATCACGCAAAGTCAATAGGACTAAACTTTACGGGCTTGTGAATATAAATGTTTTGGTAAATGGGACTCATAATTTACGATGAATAGCTTAGAAATATCACTATCTTAAACTTCCCTTAAAACAGAGAAGTTGTTCTTTATTAAATCAATGCACGAATTCAGGCTAACTAATAGGGAAGAGAAATCTATTTTGCTAGTATTTCAAAACGTTTACGATACTTTTTCTATCGCAACAAAGAATGCTAGATTTTCGTATTATAAACTATGAAAAACATACATCCTGTGAGGTTTGTTAGAGACATACAAGCTTCGAAATGCTTGTTTGGCAAAGTTGTTTGAGGAAATTTAAGCCGGATTTCACTTAAGCTTTGAGGTTTCCGATCTGGAATATATGTATATTCTTGGAGATCTTCTCCTTCCTCTGACATCTCAATATCATTGAAATATATTGTATATGGATTTAATAGAAGCTATAGCCATAGTAAGACTTTTATGTTCTTAGAAGTAGGAAAAAGGGATATAATGCAAGAGTACTAAAGCCAGAGAAGATTGAGAATCTTCGCTTTCATCTGAAAATAAGCATATTTAAATTACCAATATTGATTTATATTTTTCATTATCAAAAAATCTAAAAATAAAAAATCAGAACATAGAATAATATCTAAATAATTAGTTTAAATGGCTCATGTAAAGAAAGCTATTTTGAACTTAACAGCAGGATAAGATCAGATTTCATCGATCAATAAAAATATTAGAAATTTAGCATACAACCTTAAAAGAACGTATTTTGGATGTATAGATTAAAAAAATTCACAAAATTTATCAAATATATGAATTAATATTGTATAATAAATTTAAAAATGAGTTTAAACGATAATTGTTAAAGCCTTTGGATAAATCTGTTTTTAGATGCAATTGTATAATTTCAATACAAACCTTGATTTAATTATGTTCATACCAATGATTTGATAATTTCTGTGAACTACCTACGTTAAAAGTTGTACATGAACAAGGGACATTCCAACAACGCCAAATGAATATCAACCCTCTGTATGAATAGACGTATAGAAGAAGAGCTGGATTTCAAATAAGTATTTGATCAATGAATTAACAATTTCATTGGACGCAATATGCTTTAATAGCTTCATGATACTGCAAAAACTTATAATTATGTCCATTGGAAGGAGATTATCAGAAGGTAATTTTAATTATTTTACCTGGGATATGAATACGTTGAAGTTAGGGGAATTAACTGTTAATGATTATACTTTATCAGAAAATTCACTGATATGCTGTTATTTTTGTGTGAGTTAAGGCTGATTTAAAATATTCCTTCAAATGATAATGTGGTATCAATTTTCGCTAGCTATACTGAAGTTTTAAGATACGCTGTTAATATCAAAGTGCTCTTCTTAAGCTCTACTTTGTAAGGCTCTATTTCGGTTAAAATTTTTATGAGACATAATTCTAAAACTAGAAAACGCTTTCTCAATTCTTAATTAAGTTCCTTAAAGAAGAAGGAACTATAATCTTGATAGTGCGGCCCCCTCGCTGGTAAGAGAATCGTATTCCCCGTCGCGTGAACATGGGTTACCAGGGATCTCGCTAAGAGTCCGACCATTCCCTCGAAATGGTAAAATAAACTCACTAAAGTTTGCTGAACTTATGTAGAATATTTTTCCCGAGTTATCTAGGTCACGTAAGGATAGAATACTTAAGTGAGGTAATCTTTTTGTGAAGGAAACCTAAGAGAGATATGAATGCATTTCTCCCCGCAAGTGAACTGCGTTAAAATATGGTGTTTTTATCTATACCACTAAGGATAGGTTTAATATTGACTTAATTGTTGATACTACCGATTGATAACTTATTATTTTTTACGGATTGAATTAAAACACTAAAAAATTAATAAAAAAATTAATTCCGATTCTGCACTGTTTGTTATTGTTTTATTTCAATAAATGAGAAATAATTTAATATCATTACAGTTATCGATAATGAGAATAACCTAAAGGTATTAAAAAATGACATGTCCATTGGAACAAAAGTTTTATTTGTCGTTGAACTGTAACATGAATTTTTTTGCCAGTTCATAGGAAGTCCATTAGATTAGTAATCGGATTCATTTGGGATATTAATTCATCACATAGTTAAAACATAAAATCATAAAGGAGTTAGTCAATTCGTCTGATCACAAAACTATTGCAAGATGAATTATATGCTATTCTGTGCTTTAATATGTAATCAAAATATAATAAGATCAATATTTATAGGTGACTCTCTACCAATCCACACCGATGATAAGGAGATATTCTCACATTTATATTCTCTTATGGCCGTATTTGCAAATGTGATTGCGCCCTCAGGTCTACACGTAGCCTACATAGACAAGAATAACTCTGATGCCTACTTCTACGTATTTCATCTGCATATTTATCCTACAAGCTGACTTTCAACGTGTGCAAGCGGGTGATGTCCAACATGCTCCCTCTAAAATTCGCTTCCTGTTCCACTAACCTTAAGATACTGCCGCGTATTTTATTCAAAACTCCCTAAGGCTTATATGCTTGAGCTGTTGAATACATTTTCGCTGCGTCATTCGTTTACATGACTACGCTTTAAAGAGAGAAAATGAGGCTCGACGTACGATCATAGTGAATTTCTACGCTCTATCTTTGGAGTGTTTTTTTATCATCAGTAATAAAAAAGTCAGTCGATTGGAGAGTAACGAGCAGATATTTTTTTGGCATCGAATAAAAATTAGTCGCCCGCCATTCTCGTCACTTGGAGAATTTGGTTGGAAAATCAATTGGACTTAACGGAAGTTGTCTCCGGCCCTAGAATAATGGGACCCTCTTCATCCTCTCTTCTTTCATATTCCTTCTTTCTAACTTTTTTTTACTTTCACTTGCTCAGTTTCCCAACTCCTGGGATGTTCTCGAACCAAGAAATACGACTTTGGAGCCAATACTTCATCGAACGCCTCCCACCGACGCAATCTCCTCATCCTCCTCGCTAACCCTCTCCTATCCCACTCTGTTCCCTCCTTAAATTACTTGTTAGTAATCCTACCACTTATTTTAAAATTATGCCAGAAATAACATATTTATTTCTTTTGTTTCCTTCTTAGGGTGGTTATCTTCCTCATAATGCATATAGATATAAGTCCTAAAAAATATTCATATGTTTTTAAAACGAAAAGGAGATTCTTGGTATGTTTTACGATAGTTTACAATGAATACAAACGATCTGGTTTAATTATACATTTTTGGGAAAATATTTTCATTATTATTCAGGTTATTCATACTGGTGTAATTTATTTATCGATTCGCTAGAATTCTTTGTCTAGGATCTGTTGAAGTTATATTTATTTAAGTTACTGATCAAGGACAGGTTACAGGTAAACTTGCACGTAGGGGCTTGCATGAACTATTGTTAGATTATGTTGGATTGGGAATGTATATAGGAAAAAAATGTTAGGCAAGCCTAATTGAATAAAATTTGGAATGTCTCCAAGCATTTACTACCATTTTCCTTATGGAATTAGGCTGATTTTTGGCTGATATGTAATATCATTCGATTATTAACCTACAAGTTTTTAGAACTTAAGGGCCATTCCGATTATATTGTAGTTCTAATAATTCTAATAATTTATTTACTCGGAAAACAAATAACTGTTGAAAGTTTCCCTTCAGCTATTCTGGCTAAAAAATATTTTTTCGTGAGTTAATACTGATATTTTAAAATTTAAATAATTGTTTACCTTTTTATTGATTTTTAGAGCATAGATATGAGTTTTTTCTTTCGAAAAGCTTCTTAGAATAATGGATAAATTCATAAAATGTAATCCCTATTAATTTCATTTTAAAATAAATTACGTAGCTTGATCTCTTTCGGCACGAAGTTTTGATGAAACAGAAACTTTGAATCTCTTATATACGAGAACTAAATAAGAAAAAAATGTGTTAATTCATTTCTCACAGTATTGTTAGATTCTAATGTTTGACTTCAGGCAATTATATTAAATGCAACCAAATACTATTTATGCAGCTGCTTTATTGCAAATAATTTAGAAATGGAAAATGAATGTGAGCGAGCGTAGTTGAAAACAAAATGAGTGAAATGTATTAAGACTTTTTACGGTATTGATGTATCTTCAACTCGTGTCCTTGTCTCGTAATTTTTCCGCGACATTTTCCTCTACATAAGTCATTTCCTTCTCGTTCCTTAATTATCTCTTTTTTTGACCCTCTGAACTTTTCCTTCCTCTTTCGGCATTCATCTTTCTTCTCTGCTTTTGTCCCTCCATTCATTCCGTATTCCGCGCAATCGGCGTTTTCCCAATACCCTTCTCCTCATCCGTCTTTTCTTCGCCTCTTTCTCAATTCCGAGCGACCCTTTTCCCGATCATTCATCCCGCGGTTTCCTCCTCCTTTTGATTTATTCCCCGACTCAACCTCAGAGCCACTAATTTTTCTTTCTCCCTCTATTTCCCATACCTCGCATTCCTCTTTCTCCTCCTTCGCCACTGTTTAGACCTCCAAATTGCCTCCGTTTTCTCATTTTTCTATCCAAACACTTCCCTCTTTCTCCTTTCTTATCTCGTTTACGACTTGCGCTTGACCGTCTCTCTTCCTATCGCTCTCCTATACTTTGAGTTCCTCGCCTATCCCATCGACTCTTCCTCAGCTTCGCTTATTTTGATAACCCTTTGATTTCACGTTTTTCGCTCTAAATTATATTCATTTTATCTCTACAATTCTTGCCTTTTGTGAGAAATGTTCTCTTTATTCTTTGAGAAAGTCGTTGGCAAAATCCTATAAAATCATATGTGAAACCTCTAAAATGACGTATGCGGTCTTTTTACAATACTTTAAGGAGGGATGTATAATTAAATTATTCTTTCCATATCGATAATGTCTTTATCGCTCTCAGATCTCATGATTTACTTCCTATCCTGTAACGGAATTATTATTGTCATCGTTATATTAATCAGATAAAATTATATTTATGAACATTCTACTTATTAAAAAAAATCAAAAATGTACTACTGCTTACTATTTATAGATTTCAATTGAAAAATAATACAGAATCTAATATTGCAATAATAGTAGTAAATCTAATGGCTAATTTCAATGAAAATTCTAGCTCTTTATTTTATTAAACCACTCATTTATTTCTTGTTGAAACATTAGTAAAAATATAGTTCTTCAATACGACCCAAACACACTAATTTCTGGGGATAAAAATTTGAAGCCTATTTAAGAGGCGTACATTTGCGCACTAATCATATTAGAATTAAATTGAACGTATACCATTATAGATAAAAGGGTACGTAAAGTACGTCATTTTTCTTTGGTAGATTCCTTCCCGTTTTAAGTCCTATCAGTAAACCTCTAGTTACTTGTATAGTATCCGACAGTTGTCTGATCGATTTGCTTCCTGTAAAAATTTCAAAAGTCGTTGTCATTTAGCAGGATTATTGATCTAGAATGGAAATTTATGCTTATTTTATAAAGTAAATAATGTTTTCTAGGAATAAAAGAGGTATCACCATATGTATTATGGGTAAAATGGAGAACATCGTAATTAATGATACCTAGTATCTAAGTTTCCGGTGGGCCCTGTACCAATGTTATCGTGGTCTCGAAACAATGGAGTCCTTTCACTTTCCCCATTCCCTTTGTGATAAATTCCCACCATATCTCGTCCTTTAAGGATTTTACTCAAAATTAAACTTCATCCCTACAGTAAGTAGGAATATACTAAAACTGCGTTGTAAATAAACACTGCTTTCTTCTCGAATCCCCTTGTTTGCTGACGACCTTTAGAAAAGAATAGGTGAAGAGTCAAGTCCTTGGTAATCCGTGAGAAGATACAGGGCACGGCATTGCAGTATTTTGAGTTAAAGAAAGTAGGGCGGGATTTCTTCTGCGTGTCTCGGAGATTTGCCCTTTCATTTATTCTCTTGGCCGTCAAAATCTATCACAGCTCCACTTTCGACGTATGAAATATCTCATACACGCTGGCTTTTCTCTCTACCCATCGCACTATCTCTTTAACACTGGTGTGTATTACGTTGGAGCTTCTTAATAAATTTTCGTCAAATTGTCGAGTGCGAAGAAGGAAAATGATTTGTTATCTTATGCCATCTTACTTTTAACGGGTGTATAACATAATCTATGTTTCTTGACAATAATACTTTATTTATTTGCACAGAGTTGGCCTTTTATTTTCCGAGGCATCATTATTTTTTTCGCTGATTTTTTTAAAGTTAAAACGAGGTCGATGCTAAATGTAACATCACACGGTTGAAAATAAATTTAGAGTAGGAGAATGTCTTCTCAATTTATTTCCTAGAAAATAGTCTTTTTTCCTATACGGGTTTTCTGTACCAATGATATACTTATTTTGAACATATTCCCATCCATGCCTCCTTTTATTTCTTTTTCAGATAATTCTGTAAAAAATAATAATAAGCTAATCCAAACCGTGTTTAATTTTTGCGTAAAAACATTGATTCAAAACGTTGATCGTCCTTAAATATTTTTTTTTCACAATTAGTGGTAAAAATAAGACGATGAATTTCACGCTGTATAGGCAAGGAATAAAAGAGGTCCTCTAGTTTTCTCCTCAACAAAACTACCTTTTTTATTCTTTCCTGTTTCATATACTATTGCGTTTCATCTATGAGAATATATGTGCTATATTTAACAACAAAGAGCTAATTTAATGAGTTCTATTTTGTTATGGCTCTCTAGTATCTTATTACCCAACATTATTTACGTACTTCTTAGTGTTCCTCAGGAAGGTAGATGCAAAAGCTGCTCCCATCTGTTCAAAGAATGTTTCCGATGAATTTTTGCATGCACTCCACTAGATCCCAGCTGTCGCATCCCATCCAATCTTTCAGCATAGACGAGAAGCCGTCTTCTCCATCATCGACATTTTAACGCTTCGCAAGAGTGATCTAGGTCACATTATCCCGATAATGCCTTGTCAAAACTTGTATCATCGAAGAAATTGATCCAGCTCTACAGCAACTCATTAAGCTACTTAGGTGGACTGCTGTATCTATTCGCGATGGAGAGACCTATATGTACTTTTTATATTTGGCTCGGTTTTGTGTAAAAAGTACGACGTAATTGTGCATAGAAATGGACGAAAAATGATCGGAAAATACAGTTTAAGTGTGAGACTTGGCAAAATCGTCTAAATGGAATACCCTCTAAAATTTATTTATACTGTAAATCATAAGTAAATTTAGCGGTGGGTAACAGTATGATAAAACTCGAATCTCGAATGATTCTGTGTCGAGATCTACTTGGAGGTTATTTTCATATTTAAATACATGAAAAGATTAAAATGATGTGCATAAACTAGTTTAAATGAGTCTTAAAGGGCTTTTTGGTGTTTTCAGATTGGAAGTTAATATTTTCGCGATCATTTACACCTAAGAAACCATTTTATGAGAAAATATCATATCCTAGCTTTCATGCTTTAATAATTTTGTGTTAAAATGACGTCGAAGGCTCGAAAAATCCAGTTAATGCGAGGAGACAAAGTAGTCAAATCTAAACGTAATAAAAAATACGTTCGTATGTAAAAATTGCACTTATCGCTCAGTCATAAAAATTATAACTTGAATTATAACTTGAATCACTCCATGTAAAGATCAACTAGAAGGAAAATTTCGGAATTAAAAACTTACAGTGAGTAATTATAGATACGTATAAACCGGCTAAAATAGATTTTAAAGCAGATTAAGATTATTAGAGACGATTTACTCTCTGTGAACCAATTTATGAGAAAAGCTCATATTACTGGAATCTGCAGGCTAGGAGCGTAGTTTGACCTTCCATAAGCGCTCAAACTATCCATCATTGAACTTCCTTGTCTCCTTCCCTACCATAACCAACGCATATAATTGTATTTCTCATTCTCCCACGAAACGTGGTAACGTGAAATCTGCCGTAATCATCTCTTCCTCGAATTTAGCTTCAGCCGCAATCCTATCCTTACCCATTCATACT
Organism: Sympetrum striolatum; assembly: GCA_947579665.1. Lineage (NCBI taxonomy): Eukaryota > Metazoa > Arthropoda > Insecta > Odonata > Libellulidae > Sympetrum > Sympetrum striolatum. The sequence continues at coordinate 30,790,718 of OX388347.1, forward strand.
CCTTTATTCCAACTTCCTCGAAATGCACGAGCCTCCCCCTCGACCTTCACCTGAACCCTTATCCGTTCTCTCTTTCCCATTCCTTTCCCACGATTCCATCTCGGAGAATACGAGAGATCCCTTTTCCTGCCTCTCGCACGAGATGAATTCTGGTCTATGTATTTATTTATAAACCTAAACTTGGTTACACATCCACCCGCATGGATTTGAATTGCATATACAATGGATTCCTTCCATGACTCCTTATTCCTTTCCACAGAGTGGGAAGATTCCCTTTATTTTCCTACTCTATTTCTTGTTCATTCCAATTTTTCGTGCCATTTTTAAACATCTTTATTTTACTTTTCTTGGCATTATTTGTCTTTCACAAATCCTATCCTTTATTGGTTTTATTTAATAGAGCATCTAAAGAATCATTTTCGCGCTTAATTATAATTTTTCAAATATTAACCAATCTAATTCTATTTTATGAATTATTTGCAATCAAAAGAAGGGATATCATTGAGGTTTTCATTTTATAAAGTAATAGTAATGCTAAAAATTCACATATACGATATAATGGTAAAGGTATTTAGCATAGAATGATTTGACGTGCACCATACTCATTTCATTAATTATTGATTGAGAATTAAAACAATTGATTAAAAGAGTAAAGATGCATTCGAGCGCATTAAACTGTGCTCAGAACACCCAAATCTTTTCAAGTCAAAGTCTTCCCAAGTAAATAATGACGCTAAACAGATACACAGCAGTGGAAAATGTAAACATGAGTGGAACACAAACCCACGTCTTTCATTCTAAGGACGGATACTTTGGAAATTGTAGAACGGAGTGAGATTTGTTACACAGGCTGACCGAGTTAGTTTTGTACACAGATATTCCACCCGGAAAATTTAAAATTCGATATGAGCTACAAATTGGAATATTTATTGGTCTTCATTAATTTTGGACCATTTAATTTCAATCATTTTATATAGGTACTTAATTACATTTGCAGCTGAAACATAATTCATATACTAATATTTACAACATAAAGTAATTTTAAACTGATTAATTATAATTATGTTCATAAATTATTTTATTTAATTTTAAATACCTAGCTCAGCTATGTTTTAATTCTCACCGCTCTCAGCTCTCGATGAAAATATACTTTATTTAATATCTTACATCACGAAGTTTATTATCCTCCTTAATTTTTCAATTTTGGCAAATTTTTATCGATCACAAACTTCATTCCTTAACATCCTTTAGGCCTCCATCTCAATCCAGTCTCGCAACTGTTTTATCCATTTTTTCGTTTGAGTCCTCCTCACGCTGTGTACTAACCTTTATATCCTCCTATTCCCAATCCCTCCATCAAAGCCCTCCCCGGCGCTTGGGAGGTTATTTTCCCCCTGAATAGTAGCCAGATTATAGATCGGCCGCTTAAAAAGACCAAGAGTTCGAGCCCTGACTGGAGATGTTTTTTCCCGGATTAGAGGAAAATGGAACTCGTGGAGGAGTCTTAGGGAGTATATCCTGGAGAGTGGAGGAAGACGGCCTTCTTTATGTCATCCTCCTCTCCGGCGAAGAACCGCTCTTTCCTCGTCTCGCCACGACCTCTAATCCGAGTCGAAAGTTTTTTAACAACCTAGTCCTATCTCCTACGTGCGCTATGTGTGTTATCTTTCGATTTTCCAAAGTTTTTTGTTTTGGTTTTCCAACCTTCCCCCCTCCTTCGCAACCTCCCGATGTACTCCGTCCCGAGTATTCTTGAAGTGGAAGTTTTTCGAATCTTTAGGAACTGCGATTGGGGATTATGCGACCTCTTGCCCCCGCTTTCTGTTCTTCGTCATTTTCCTGCTTTCTTTCTCTTTCTCTACCCTTCGCGTTTCTCCAATCAAGTTTTTCCCGTTCGAATTGGGGAATCTCTCCAACGTTTTTTTGATTGCACGCTCATGTGTCAACTTCGTCGATATTAAGACGTTGATCTCGTGCCTCAAAAACAGCTGAGTGAATTATTGAGGTATAAGAAATGTTTGGTGAGTGACAGCGCACCTGAGCTTCAAGAAGCCTAGGATCCGTAACGCTACTTTTATGTTTGGCGGAAATAATGAGTCAGAGCAGCGAAAAATTAGGTTTACGTTAAGACGGGGACTTTGAAAGGCTTCTTCTTTCAAAGCTACTGTCGACGAGATATGTGGAGTCATATTAATTGTATATGAAGAATAATCGAGGTAAATATGAATTCAGCAAAAGTTCATTAATTGCTCCACGAGATTTTGTAATTATTTCTGAATTTACAATTAGGTTTACCTTCAATTTTTTAAGGAATGAAAGTACTTTGTATCATTGCATGGGAATAGATTTGTTTTCTTTTTAATATACAACTGAAAGGAAAAGTTCAATTCCTGAATTTCTGTTCCTGAAAGACTTAGTTCTTTTGTCCCTTAAGTATGGATTAATGTCGCAAATTCTAATTCTTCAATCGATTTATTAAAACATTTGAACTATATTTTAGATTTAAGTAGCTTAGCAAGAATATTTAAGCGACTTCAAAGCCTCCAGAAAAGAAATATGCGGAATCTAATGGCTGTAATCATTCCTAAAATTTCAACATACTTAACATGCGTTTCAGGATAAAGGAGTGTCGCATTATTAGCATACTGACATATTATCTTAGCATTGGCTACAAAGCATATGAAGTTGTATATACTAATTTGTGCGCATATACTATATTAACTAGGACTAATAAGATGACACAGATCTCTACTGTTTGCATAGACTACATTCACCCTTGCTTAGGAATGAGCAATTTTCTTTGTAAGAGTGTAGGTTAGAAATGTTTAATTTATTATTATCAGAGCCATTTTCAAAATTTGGCAAGAAATACTCTAAACAATGCGAAGCGAATTGCTAATTCTATACAGCACAGTTATGAACTTTACCAGCTTTACCACTTCTTAGATTTTTAATGGACGTAATTTGGACCTTTCTCATCTCGTTAAATTTAAAAAATACATTTAAATCACCTATGTCTATGTAAGAACCCTGCAAGCCGCCTTTTGGCGTGTGGCAGGGGGTGCAGAGTCAGTTTGTTCAGTAACATTGGTTATTTTAGAGAAAAGACAATGAGACAAATTCTTCTTTATCCAGGACGTGAATTGCATATTTATTTTCTTATTTTTTAATCTTGACACCCAAAAACATGTTTTTTAAACACGACATTAAAAAGTTGCCAAATACTCTGATTATTTGATAAATTTGAATAAATTTCCTTGTATGCCTATTATTATCCCAAATTCCTTATCCATATCTTTCTTTATTTACTCCTCACGCTTATGCGGTTATTTCAAATAGGGAACTAAACAGCTGACTGACTACTTCCTTACAACTTTTTGTTTTGCCCGATCCTTCAAGCTGGACAAATCCCAATGCACCCTTTCAAGCAAAACTTCGTGGAGACCTTTTGTTTAACAGATTATCCAAAGCTCGTTTAATCTCACCGCTGCAGCATTTGCATTGACGCAGACTTCGGCGGCACTCGTCTTCCGAATTGGTATTCATTATTATTTCCACATTTGATTCCTGGCTTTGTTTAGGGGCTGCCTCTCGGTGCGAGCGAAGCCTCTTATCTAGGTGTAATTGAGAGGAATTTTCCATAACTCGAGAGCCCCTCCAATGGAAGGGATTCTAAGCCCTCTGACCTCTTCATTCCCTCGGAAATATTAAGCCGATTCCTCGTGGGAATCTAAACCCTCCTCCTCTGCCTTTACTCCAATGCCCACTTACCCCTTCCACACCCTACCTTTGCGTCTCTACCGTTCATCTCTCCGTTTCATTTCTCTCATTTCACTTCTGCTTCGACTTTTCCTGAAATAATACCCTCGCTCTGTCCCTCTCTTTGTCCCCCATAACCTTTGTATTGATTTCACTTCCTCGACTTTTCCTCTAATTTAACCCAAGACCAGCTCATATTCCTAATTACCTTTTCAGAGCGCAATGCTCCTCACCGTATCGCAAGTAACCTAATTTTCATATAAGAATGAGACATTTTGAATGACTACCCACTTCCTTCCGTTTGGAGGAACTCATCGATTTCCGATCAATCGCACCTCTTATCCTTGAGAAATGCTGAGCGATACGTACTTCTGTGTGTATTGAAATTGAAAGGAGAAAGACGTTTTGTAACCGAGATATTACTCCGAAGCCGTATTTAACTGTATTCCTCACAAGGGCTAAATCGAGGTCAGGTCAGTATATCACCTATTTTTTCATACAACCATCAAAAATAGAAATAAATGTAATCATGTATCCTTTTTTCAGCGAATAAATTGAAAAGTTTACTCTTGTTAACATCCATATTGCTTCGTAAGGATTCCAGGACGACTGTGATGAAAGTTAAATCCCCTCGAAGTTTTCGGCGTCGATGTATTTGCATAAGTTTACACTCATAGCTTATAACTATTTATGTAACTTTTATAATCTAGATCCGAATAAATATTTGGGTCAGTTCACTTCATTTTACGTATGTAATGTAAGTATTTGAAGATCAACATTTTCATTAATATTTGATGTTGATCCATCGATGACGTGCTTCAGTAATCTACCTGGGGTTAAACCTGATTAAAGATTTATAAATTGTATTAAACGACAAAGACTGGATTTTTGTTTTTAATAAGGAGTTTAAGGAGCATCCGTCTTTTATGTGTATCTTGTAACTCAGATTTTACAAAATTCCTCATCTTGCACTTAAAAGAAAAATTTAGTATTTTAGCAGGAATTTGTTAAATCTATTAGTAATAAAAGAATATTAAAATATATGTTAATTCAAAATATTGTATATTTTTTGAAGAATATTAATATATTATATTAATATTCTTCAAAAGTATATTAATGAAGAGGTGTGCTATTGTTATTTTATATTCTGTTTTTACTCCTAAAAATTATATTATGCTATTTGTAAATTTTTGTAAGGGCATGATTGTTGCATTTAACTCCAAATATGATGAGAAACAGTAATATATTGAGCAGTAAAATGTATTCTCAGTGATTTGATATTCGTCTTGAGAAGTTAGCTTCTTGTAACAAAAAATGATAGAGAAAATTGAAAATCGGCTGAATGATAGAACTCCGTAGAAATGTTGCGGTGCTGCTGTTATGGAATATTAAGATTACTTTATTTTTAAAAGTAATTTAATGTAGGAGGTTGTCTAGGTAGTGCTAAATAGGTTTATGTTTTTAATTGAGCTATTTACTGTCTATTCTCTGTATTCTTTGTGTGAGTCAATGTCAATGTCAAACTTATTCTGTGTCACATGTTAGACATTTTCGTATGAATATGATGACCTTGCGATGATCACACTAGTGAAAATAAAAACTTTCCATACATTTCCACTGTTTGATTTTAATGCGACATGTTACTCTTCCGAGCCGCTATCAAAGACCATCAAAGGACTTGAGCTTACTCGTGAAACACGTGGAAAATCAGACAACGGAATTGTACGAACGGTTTTCATTTCCATCATCTTAATGACCTTCCACGAAGTAACGCCTTCCCTCATCAACTTTACGATAATTATTTTCTTCTTCACTCTCTGCCAAGGTTTCTTACAATTTTTGACATTTGTATCCGTTTTGGAAGCTTTAACTGAAAAATAAGGTTTTCAAAACAATATTAATTTTTAGTTTATTTTTATATTATTGCATCAAGATAATCATTTAGTTTGAATGGAGTAGTTTGTGCTGAATATTTTGTATCAGATGCTCGCCCGTTTATTTGCTAGTGATGACTTTTCTAGGTGTAAAGTAGTTATGGTCATTTGTTTTTACCGATTCAAGAGAGTGAAATATTTATTTAAATACGTAAAAGATTAGGCAGGGACCAATTTGGCCATAACTTGCCGTAAGAGTAAGAAAATGATAAATATAAGAAGATGTACCTACTTAGCAGAATTTTAGCATTTTATCCTAATGCATATGTGACAATTACATCATAACCGTGCTGCGGGTAATCTAATTCCACGGGGCTAAAGCTGGGAATATTTATACTTGAGGTGGTTCAGTGACGGAAGTAGAATGTTTCAGTTTATAAGTGTTTTGACAACTGAGATAATATCATGCATATAGCTATCGACCAGGAATTGATCCATGGACCACTTTCACCAGAAGAGAATGTGCTATCCACTACCAGGAACTCGGGGAACGTTTTATAACCGAAAAACTGCATGTCCCATTTAGTCTCATACTAAACCACCTGGCCATATTTTTTTGGTGTTGACTATTGTTTAGAATTTAAACATGAAAAATCAAAGCGAAGACGAATTTAATCATATGATAAATCTAGGATAAATATTACCTCCATTCGTGAAATTTAAAACAAAATAGTTCGAATAAAGCTCTTTGTTTTAATACTGACGATTGTTCGTTCAATAGCACAAAATCACTGGTTATAGGCTTACTTGAGTCTACATTAGAATTCTCAGTACGCTTCAGATACTTTTGTAAAGGTCCAATTCTCTTCATTGCTTAAGCTCACGAAGGTCGAACTTAATCTAACAGTTATGCGTCCACTTTCATCCTTCATCCACAACCGCGAGAGAGACCCTTATAGTCATTAGGTTAACTCTCCCCCTTCCACCTCACTGTCCGCTCTTCACCCCTCACTTGTTTTCTTTTCCACCTTCTGCGCTGCCATATTAATCGTAATCCCCAAATCTCTCTCCATTTTGCTATCACATTCCTACCCTACCCCTACCATCCCACTCTCCTACCCCATACCCTCACTCCCCCGCTAATCCTATTCATAAACTCCCTTCCTCCTCTCAGACCCTCATTCGATATCCGGTCAACTCTCTCAGACCGCCCTTCACTCAATCTGCTCATCTTTGGCGACTCTCCCTTTATAGATCATGAGTTTGAATCCCTCCTCTTCAAAGACTCCTCTTGACCAGGTCGAGATACTCGGTCTAAATTTATTATTCCGCAGTCGAGGAATTTAATTTCGGTCAAACGCACTTATATAACTTAGGATCTCCATAATGTTGAATTGCAGTCTCTATTGGGGATTCATATGAGTGAACGGAACCACAAGGTATAAGAGGAACTATGTGGAGTAATGATTGAGAGGTATATATAATTATATTTGTCAGAAATTGAATAATTTATCTTGAATGTTTTTTAAATTAATACTACATATCTGCATCCTTTTTAACATCCGTAAGACAATCGTTGATTTCAAACACATGAGGAGGAAAATTTGGGCGCGGCTGTTAATGAATGAGATATTTAAAAATTCTCTTAAGACCTTTAGAATTATCATTACGTTACTACTTTACGTTACTGACCATCAATGTACACTCCTGGCCAAAAAATTAACGCACCACCGGTCGTTAGGATCGCTAGGGAGGTGGTGCGTTAATTTTGGCCAGGACTGTACATATTACACATTAGTGAAAAAGGACGCGATTTTCGTTTTGCTCTCAAAACCTCATTAAATCCATTTGTAAGTACCTCCATACAACCTCTATCTTTCTTCAATCATTATCATTTCTATGGTTTCCGAGAGAAGATGATTTCAAATGAAAATTTCGGCGTTCTTTCCTTTTACGTATCCTTTAAATAAGTATCCTTTGTGTGCCAAATTATTTGCACCTTTCACAGTTGCATGCTAACTGGCTCTCTGCGATTGTTTTACCCAAAAATTTTAAGATGGAAATTCAGTCATTAATTCTTAACTGTACGATTTATTATCAAAATTATCCAAAAACTATTATATATCGAAACAGCGTAGCAGTAAATTCAGATCATATTATTTTCATTGCGAGAAAGAAAGAGCTGATAATTACAAGTGTGTTTCGGAAATATTTGAGACTGCTTTTAGGATTAGTGGTCGAATAATATCTACAAAATATTTACACAATCTAAAAGAAGAGATGGACTCTGGACTCAATAGAGTCATAAATAGATTTAAAACTCCTAAATAGAGTAACTTTATTTAATTTCGTTTATTTTCTGGGTATTTAGATCTTTTATTACTATTTTTTATTAAAAAAAACATGGAATATGTTTTGCGATCCATCTCTCAATGGTCATAGTAATTTATTTATTTTGTTTTACGTTACGATTTGTTCTTTGGACCAGGTGGAATTGTTCAACGGCAAGTTAAAGTAGTCTTGTATTTCCCCAAAGACGAGAGGAAAACCCCACATAAACCTCCTGTAGACAGTACTCAGATTTTTACGTATATCTATAGTTGCATACAAAAATTTAGACTATGCATACACACAACATTCAAGTAAAAATAGATATGTACACACAAAATATGCGTACCCCATAGATAGATTATTATGTATAATTTATTGATAATAGATTACTGTATATTATCTGTAGTAATTGCGCTATGCGACTCTTTAACAAATGAGGTAGAAATTTTAATTTAGGTATGTAAGAAATTATTGGTAAATGGAACGGAAAAAATAACCCATCTTTTGATATCCGAGTAATCACAGCCATTATGCGGTGGCATTTTTCTTAACTCGCTATATCCCTCCACTTAATCATATACTCCAAGATTCTTGCGTCTCATACTTCAAATATCTCATTTCCTTCCTCTAATCCCTCTTTCTTATTATTCTTACCAACTTCATCATCTCCCCTTCAACGAAAAATCCGAATAGTCTCTTCCAATTATCTTCCCTCTCGATACTTCCCATTCCCCTTTTTCATTCTCTCCTCTTCCATTCCCTCTCCGATCCCTTCTCTTTATTGGTGGTCTTAGCGTGCGTGACAGAATGAGCGACTGGTTCCCTTTCTGTGTTTTCCCCTTTTTTCTTGCGTGTATCCCATCGCACGTCACACTCGCCCCTTTTCACGGCTTGTGCGTACGCTATGAAAATCAATCAATCTGTCATCGGAGATGGCAAAGCTACTTGCTCGCCCTTTTACTTGGAAGCCCCTCTTTTCCACGACCGATAAAAGAGGCCCGCTGACATTTTGGGGATCCCGCGCTTTACTCCAGTTACCGTATCAGCTCCCATTGTATGAAGTTTTTGGGAAATTCTTTGGGAGTTGGAGGGATCATAAGGTAGCATAAAGTTATTGAGGTTGTACGGTATGCTTTGTTACACCGGTCGTTATAATGTTTTCCATTATGTTTTGTAAACATTTACGAGCTCTATTTATTATAAATATACGCATCATACGCTATTATTCGTGCAATTGTTATCTGTGTCCTTTGTTATCTCAAAATAATGTAGGTTCGAAATTTGGATGTTACTATCAGGTTTCGCAGGTTTTTCGCATTCTCCTCTTGCTTGTGGTTTTCCAGCTATAGAAATTATTCTTTGATAAAAGACATAGTTATGTATCTTCACTCATTCGCTTTATTATATCATGTATACTACATTACGCTAATATGAAAAAGGTTTAGATCTATGAAAAGCCTATATTGACACGGACTCGTCCTCAAAGTTGTTTAATTCTCAATGAATTGCCAAAACATTAACTGTTACTATTCAATTTTACCAAAAATTACCTAAATGGTATTCATGAAGTGATAGTAATTTTTCATAATCTCGTTAAATCATCATTTAAGTAATCGCGTTAAGGGCCTGAATCGTTATCAGAATCAAATGGGCGATTTTTCACATTCTAATATATTTATATATATCATGGATTGATATCTCATATAAACATATTGTTTACTGAACTTGAACTCAATTAGTTATGGAGATTGAAATAAACTAATATGAAGGGAATAGTTACTTTTGTGCCAGTAGCTTCAAGTTATTCAAGAAAATCAATGGTAGGAGATAAGTGTGTATAATTTTGTTCTTCAATGTAGCAGAGAGTTGTGAGGTTTTTGTTTACATTGAGCTTTATTGTCTACAGAAAATATCATGATACCTTTTATTTTTAATTAATTGAGCCTATCCAAAGTAACTCATCTGGAAATAGTAAGAGTACATTCGAAATGGTAGTAATATATCATGAACACACATCTAATACAATATCGAGAATTTATATCATTAAATTTATTGGTAGATGAATTTATCTTCAGAAATGTGTACGCAGCGTAAACTGTAATTTATATACATCATATGCTATTTAGCATGGGAAATTTATTTATATTTTGAAGTTGAAGTTTACGCAGAAAATGCTATGCCTAAATGATCATCATAGTACTCTGGTGAATGCAGTTTTTATTGCTTAAGACGTATAATTCCTCTGATACCATACTCTTTTTTCCTTTCTACGTACGTCTCTTGAGAAAAATTCCATCTCAGCTTTTTCCATTATAGTAAGGCTCTTTTGTAGATTAGTTGGCAAGCATTTTAGTCGAACGGAAAAATAAATATTGGCAAGGGATTTCCGCTACTGAGGAAAAATTGGCGGACTTAACTTCCGCTCGACTCAGCGTTGAAAGTAAAAGTCCGATTTTACTCGTGATCTCGTATTAAGGTCGTCCGTGGAGATATTCCGATTCTTTATTGGAATGAAAATAGACGTAAGATGCGGCTCTATGCCATCTTATCGCCAATCTCCTCTCCAGATCAGCATCATCAGTCTTCATCATCATTTCCGAGAACGCTTACTACCTGTCACTTTGAAAAGATTCGGAGAAATAATTTTTCTTACATTTTATTGACACCGCAATAAAGGAAAAGGATCCAAAGAAGGTTTATTCCAGATCTATGGGTTTCCATGTTTGATTATTGAGCGATAAGTATGGAAAGGGAATCGAAACGTTTCATGACGAGGAAGAAATAGCCTAAACTAGAACTAGTTACAATTAAAAGTAATATCCTTGCTAACAATATAAACGAAATGAAAATGATATTGCAAAATTGTATCGTACATTTTACTTCACACTATATGTACACACTTGTTCTTGATATTTCATAAATAAAGTTGATGTTATCGGAATTCAATTGTAGGTATGCATTACGGAATAGAGTAAACTGATTATGATACCATGCTTCGAAACCACGGTCGTGAGTTTTACCATATTTTGTGTTACTGTATGAATGAATTCATTTAGTTTATCGTTTTCTTTTTTAATTAATTTTCCGTTGATTGTCCCTACTTTTACATTCTTATACAATTATAAATCTTTTGCGGTGTTTTTCAAATGTTAATTCTCTTAAGATTTATGTACAGTTTCACCTCTTCTAAAAGAGTTAACAAGTGTTTTCTAGTTAATGATAACATATTGACATTTTTTAATAGTTCTGCTTTCGTGATTTCCATGTTATTCACCTCTTTCCTTTTCATCTTTAGGCTGGTACTCTCAGTTAGTTTGAGCAGTTTTTCCTTGTCGTTCTTCTTTGCGGGTGCTGCAGTGGATCCTTTTTCCTAGTATTATCTCTTAGTTTTTCGTAATTCATTCTTTTTAAAGTTTTACTCTCTATACTCACCTATGCATCAATTATATTTTAATATTATAATTTACGACTTGCTAGGTGAAATAAGCGACTTTCCAGTCTCAATCAAACTACAATAAAGATATTATACTCATATTAGAGCTGCAGTACCGAAGTATTTGATTTTTTAAATGCATGTTTAGGTCAAAAAATATTTGGAATTATTTAGGAAAACTATGAAAATCAATTACATTTTATCTGTTAATTTTCTTTTGTGAAATCACGCAGTTATGAATCGTTGGAACGTTTATGTATTAACATCCATAAAATTCCTTTCGAAGAATCCGGCAGCTTTTTTCATTTATTTTCTTCACCTGATATTCTTCTTCTCTCAAATCCCATTCATTCGTACTATTTATCATGTTTATCAATTGATCTCCTCCATTCCGACGCTTTGATAACTGATCAGTTAGGGCCAAAACGAACGCTGACGTTTACAGCGCAAAGCAGTGAAAATTAATTTCAGATGACACATAGAGATAATAATCATCAGTTATGCACCACTTCCGAGAGTTAATCGGAAGCTATTACGGAAATGTCACTTTGGGATTTGGTTATACTAATAGGGACCGACGCACAAATTTATGAGGCCGAATTAATGAGATATAATTATCCGCGATATACAATCTGCGAAGAAAATATTATTTTAGTAATATTTAATTGGAAACATGATAATTTTTTAATGACATCGTTTTCTCGTTGAATTAAAAAGCGGCCTCACCATAATGATAAAATAATTTCTCGCTATTAATGAGCTTCCGCATTTTTAATGCTATCGCCATCATGCCATTTTGTTCGTTACTGATACTTTTTGAATTTTCTAATTAACTCCGTTTTCGATGGCTTCGCGGTGTCCCCGCAATATTAACGCGTAGCAATCATGAAGACTCGTTCCACTCTGAGGCCTGGTAAACCTTCGTTTCGGGTATGACGTAAAGGAAGTAGTTTTTTCTCACTTCTCAAGTTTCTCCTTTCATCTTTGTTTTAAACTGAAAGCAAGGAAAGAGTTCTAACAGGTGAACCTTTTTCAAGTTACTGAAAATAGGTTATGTCGTCATCGGAAATACCGATTAAAGTTCCCTTTCATGTCTCTAGATGTATTCTGAAGGTAGAAAATACATAAACAATGAAATAAGGGCTCCTTATAGCCAAGTGAAAAGCACTTTTGGCTTTGGTTAAAGATGTCCCTGGTTCGATTCCCAGTGAGAACGCATGCACGAGATGACAAAGGTGTTGAAACACTTTAAACAATACAGCTATGACATACGTTTAGCTGTCAAGGAGGTAAAATATGTATCTTGTATTCGCTTCTAAAATAGCTTATATTTCAGAAGTTACGCAAGTGTAAAATCGACTACCTAAGCCTTCACTTTGTGGAACCTAGCAATATTGTTCATCGTTTACAGAAATGAACAGAGTACTTCGGTATTCACAATATCTTATTAACATACGCAAAAACGTCAGCACCCTTTTTTCCATCCCCCAACCGTCCTTCGGGCTGAATTCATTATTAATTAACAGTGATTATTTTTTATACACCCAAATTTGTTTGGAATTTAGAAGTACATTTTAATGAAATCCGTGATTATGGAATAAGGAATATAGGGAAGTAAAGAAGTCATTCGTGATTTGTACTTGAATCGAGATCTTATATTACGTCCGGGTAGAGAGACTCTCGGCAATCGAAATAAATAAAAATTGAAGTATGAAAGTGTTCCTCATATAGAACACGTTATAATTTACTATAGGGATGAGATGGAATGACGCTTTGGACGTTAAGTTACCTTTATATAACCAGAATTAACGAGGCTGTTGCTATCGCTCATTACAAATGGTTCAACCAAGACCGTCGTCTAAGTATTCAAAAAACGGATTATATCGGTTTTTATTTGTTTGGATGTTCTAATCTCAAGTTAAAAACTGGATCCTAATTCCCGCATTCCCGGGAAATATTCAATTCATGGATGGACTTGGAAGCAGGGACGAATTCACGCATGAAGTTATCACCCCTTTATTCAGCAAATCTAGCAATTTACTATGGACTAGAAGAGGCTAACCAAAATTATGGAAAAAGATATTTACGTTAACTTTACGGCAGTTATATTTTTCATGATATTACAGCACTTTGAAAGTAGGATGGAGAGAACTGTTATCTACATTTACTAGTATTTTTGTTGTTTAAAAATAGGTTTATAAGGTTATGCCTAGTACCGCAAGTTAGGAAAGTTTCTATCTCCACCCCATCTTGAAGAACTAGTGAATTCCTTGGTTATAAGGAAATGCTGTAACTCATAATTCAATCTCGAAGATATGGAAGTGTGTTTTGCTGTAGTCCAAGCAACATTCTTCGCAGCACGTACACCTTTTCGAACCCTATTATGTATTCAAGCCTAACGGCGAACAAGTATTCTCGGAACTTGCTAGTTCATCCACAACGGATCGAACTTTGGGGAAATTTTAAGAACTCGTCATTTTCGAGAGAGGACTAGAAATAACGGCTTTAAAGGGCAAGGGAAAAGTTGTTGGGTCGGGAAGACTTATAAATCTCAAACTCGAGGCTCCTTACTAAGTATCCGAAGCAAAATCGCTACCCTTTCAGCTATATCAACTCCCGCATTCTGCCTCCAATTTCAGAATCGTCTTTCGCTCGAAAACTTGGGCTCGCCAAAGTCTTGCAGGGCCTAAGATAACCCTGTCCGGTCGCTCAAGACAAGGCCCATCCAATCCTCCGCTCTTTCGCATCGGAACGGATTTCATCGGACCACAAGGTTCGACGATCGCTTGACGGGTCAGTGTGGAAGTTCTCGGGAACAACGAAGTGGGGATGGGAGGGTGTAAGGGGTGGGTTAGTGTAAGGGATATTGCTTTGAAGAGAAAGTGGGAGAGGAAGGGAACGCAGAGAAGGGAAGAAATTGGATTTCTGAAGATGGGCATATAATGAAAGGGAGTGATAAATTGGGAAGTGGAGGGACTATAGAAGTGGATAGACTAGGAGGAAGGTATGCGCATACTCGCCAGTGGCTTCGAAAACCAACCATTGTCTTCCATAGTCAAGGGGTAACTTAAAGCATTTTAATTAGATTTCGACATTTTAGCATCTAGGGAATCTCTTCAATACCAATTCACCTTTATTGGGACCGTAGATTGATAGTTTCTATTATATAACTTTCCATGAGCCATAATTCATTTGGATGAATTTAGAAATTTTTCTTGCTTTCCACTCTCGCTACAATACATAGAACACATTACTCATTCTTGCATTACCAATCCCAGTTCATTAAGACCTTAGTATTAATACATTTCCTCATGGTAGTATATCATAGGGTAGAGAAAGAATTGAAGACTTATCGTTGATTTGGCGTATGTTTATTTCCCATTTTCTGTATGGATTTTTTTCCATTGAGCAGTTGGAAATTCTAAGCCATACCTAATTGTTAATGGGTTAGGTGTAAGAAGAGACTTTCTAGTCTCAATCTCGCCCAAATAAAGGCCTTTTATTATTATTATTATTAATTGTAGAAGGGTGACATACAATACAAATCAGCGATTAAATTATATGTTTATAATATAACATTAAGAGGAAGACGAGAGGTTTGAGAATGAAATAGGTGAATGCACTATTTGAAATCATAGTAAGGAGGTAGATTTTTTAAGGTAATGTCACCACTAAAGCTATTGCCTTTAGATAAAAGGGGGTAAACATGTAAGTAGAGGTAATTATATAGGTATCTACAGATATATTTCTATCTTATCAAAGAATAAATTTATAACCATACACCACGTATAAATAACACGGATTCTCGAAACCTATTGACAGGATTTAAGGAGATACTTAATACAATAGCATTGTAGTGAAACATGAGATGCTTCTGTGTAACAGATGCTTGATATATGTATAAAAGTGGTAATAATTATGATATGTAGAAATCTTCAGAATATCGATTATAATAGAAAATATGAAAAATTGCAGTCTAGCATATTATAATTACGATATTTCTTTACAGTATATAAAACGAGAAAGGAGCTTGGAGAAAGAATTACCAACTAACTATGCTGACAGCATCATGGTAATAATAATATCCATTTTATCGGAGACGAATTTTAGTTCAGGGATATCATGTTTATTGTTTAATTTTTTTAGGACTCGCAAACAACCGTGACCTAACCAGAATTTAAACTCGGCATAGGCTCGCAATTAAACCTAGGCAATCTCTAGGCTAGCAATTAAACCCTTACACCCTACCCTACTACTCAAATCAAATGTATTTGCTTTACTTAATGTATTTTACTGCATTGTGATAAGATATGGGAAGAAAATGATGAGCATATCAATTATATAAGAGTAATTAAATTTTACATAACTAAATATTAAATATGCTAACATTTTTAGTATTTTATTTTAAAGTATTTAAATTGAAAAAAATAATATGGATTGCTGGAGTTAAGATAAAAATGCAGATGATGCACACAGACGCGACTCTATTAGTGTATATAGATGGAACTTAATTTAACATAAAGTTGATCCAAGAGAATCCTTCCGAGAATAAATACTCAAAGAGAGAGTGAGGGAGATAAAAGAGATGGTATAATGCAAGGGAATGGAGAAAAGGGAGAGGGATAAAGGGAGAAAGTGTTAGGTAAATTTAGGGAAACAGAATGAGTAGATTGAAGAAAACAGGAACTTTGAAGAGCGAGGAAGTGAGAGAGAGAGTTGAGGAGGGGCGTAAGACGGAAGGAAACTGAAAGAGAAATGCAGAGAGGAAATTACAGCGAGAGGAGATATGAAGGGAATGGATGACGAAGAGAAAGGAAGATGGCGATTAGAGTGCGTGGGTGTTTATGGTGGAAAATATTTCCGCAAGTTCAAAAAGGGCAGAAGGGTCTTCTTAAGCTGGACGCTATCCATCACGAGTGAACGCCTTAAACTTGCCTTCACTCCTTTCACCCAACTATGTCTTTTTCCAAAGCGATAATCATTCTCGACGTTCCGTACTTTGAGGGTTGCGAATCGTGTAGGTTCGCTCAAAAAACGAATTAACTCCTCTTTTGATATCCTGGAATAACCTTCACTTTCTACGCTCTAGGAATCTGTGCGATATAAACGATAACTTTTGTAAATTCATTCGGGAATATCATGTTGGTACGCAGGAAAAAAAGCTACTGCGTCTATTTATCTTTGGTCATATTTGTGATACTTTTTCCTTAATCGGGATTTGCAGATATATATTGAGTTTATTCGAGAGAGGTGAATGAGTAGCGATGTTCAATTGTTAAGGTGACATCTCCTCCTGAAATATTACGTCGTTGGTGATGATCAAAATTTGTAGGAATTGCTGAGAGAAATCGCGTTTTTTAACGTGTTTTTCCTTTTAAACATTACCCAGATATTTGCGAAGTATTGGGACTTTAGGACTATAAAATTGATTAATTAAAATACCCAAAATATTGTGGTATACACCAAATATTAAAATAAAATGTTGATTATCTCTAATGCATAAGAATGCATAAATGCATTCTAAGTAATCGGAAAATTACTTTCCTCCTGTTTCAAAGGTCCAGGGTTGAGGAACCATTTTTCATCGAAATGGTACTAAGCACAACATGGCAGGCGGCCGCATTTGAAACTCTTAGGCCGCATATTGTTGGTACTTTTAGGCCGCGTAATTAATTATCAGACCGCTTTTGAAGCCTCATGCTGCATTAGAATTATTTGCAAGTAAGATAAATAAAAAACCTCTTGTGCTTCCTAATAAGTGTTTAGTTTCTGAGGAAACAAAAAATAAATAGTTAAAAATACTTAGTTTAGGCAACGAAGGGACGGAGAAAAAATATGGAATAAATTAATTACTGAAGTTAAGGAATCCCTTGTCACCGGAGAAAGGCCATTATTAAGATCATGATTATAATGAAGGCCATAGTTTCCTGACTATTTTATACACAAGAATATACTATAATCTGAGTTGGACTAAATTGTGTTGATTAAATGATAAATTGTAGAATATTTATCGAATTATTAAATTTTTTAATCAATGATATAGAAATGTAATGAATGGGGAATCTTAGTTAATTTCTCTGATGGAAGTTACCGTTACAGTTACCCAGGCGGTGAGGAGCAATTTGAAACCATACCCTAATGCAGCAAACGAGGTAATGACGAAACTCGATGCAATAGTTGCAGGTTCTTGTGTCTATTCCTTGAAACCGCCTATCATTCCTCAAGTAACAACCTCCTGTGTTCTTCTCTCATTACGAACATTCTCGTTACTGGGATGTCGCATGTGATGTAATAAACGGCCATCCGATGAGTATACGTTGGCATCGCCTCCCTCTCATTACTTGTAGCGATTACGCAGAGTAAGAACATGCGCGGTGCAATTCTTTTATTCGCACTGCGATTTTTATACCCACGCTCGGAAAGAGGGACGTATCCTCTGAGGCTCCACTCTGCGTCCCTACGGAAGATGTGAAGTCGGGAAATGTTTTGAGGAAAGGCGTGTTGTTCTTTTAACTTTTTTTCCAAGAGTGTAGCTAAAGGACGTGATATTTTCGTGATATTGCGAAATTGGTTTACAAAATGATCGTTTTAGAAAAGATCTAAGGTTGGCCTACAGCGATGGTAGAAGAGAGGAAGGTTCCCGAGGAAGCGATTTAAAGATTGTTTCAGGGCGAAGATTGGTGCATTTACATAAATATTGAAACTCTACGGTAATTAATATTAAAATTAATCATTTTAGAAACTGAAATGTTGTGTGAAATTCTTTTTACGGTAAATGAATTTAGTACCTTAAATAATAGCTAATTATAAAATTATAGGTTGCATAATTAATGTAATAGTTATCGCATACTTGTTACGTTGCGTACCACCTCCAAAACAAGTGTCTAATATGCTGTTCAAAGTATACTATTTAATAAATTGAAACTAGGTTCCTTTGGAATAGAGATTCTCACTCTATTTTTCTAGAGTACCTAAAAGTTACTCACCAATAACTTGAGTTAAATATGAAAAAACTTTTAATATTAATATATTCACTGAACGAAGTTAAGGTGGTAAAAATTATCAAGACAGTACGGAAAAAGAATACATATAAGGTAACTTTGCTCGTTAGGGTGTTCACTTAGAAAAATTTTAATGAATATGGTATTCAAAAAGTAAAACAGGGCAAGAACTCGAACCCAGATCTTCTAAATTCTGAGCTCCTTCTTATTTTATAGATTAATCTAAACAAGTGCTTGATGTTTTCTAAGATAGATCAATTGAATAGATCTCGTCAAATGATAATTCTACGTCCGTTTTTCCCATGGTCATTTCCGGCTACTTTGTTGTAACCTGCGTAGGCTATAGACTTTCATATCCTTAGAAAGTTTCCCTAAGAAGGCCGTTTAAAAGGGTTCACGGAAGCTACATCGAGTTTGAGATCCTGGTAAAGTAAGACTTAAGGAATTTCTTTATCAGCATAGATGTAATGAAAAGTCATGGTAAGTCTACACGAACTACATAGAGGTTAAGATAAATAAAGTTGTCTTTTTAACTTCAATTATCGTCTTCCGGGAGCTCTTTGAACGCCCTACGTATGTGTACGCCCTACGCCTAAATTAGATAGTATATTGAAATTCGTGATATCTGTATAAGAAGTTGCAATTTAAATATGAATATACCCATATGTACACTTTCATTTCGGCTTCAGAAAATTGCCGCATGAGGTTCGTGTGCCACATTTTTAATATCTCGGATATATCAATGCCAAATGTTCCTGCGTATGATAGATTTCATCCAAATAGTTGCGATATGCATTTTTAAGTTGGAAAAGTAAGAGGGCATAAATTATCTTGAAGTTATTAGTAAATGTGACTAAAAGAGGAATTAATTTGTGTTCTGAACGTCCTGAAAGGTTGAGGATATGTATCTACACCATCAATTTTTGTTGATCCGATAGATCAGCATGATAGAGGCACTTGGTAACATAATCGCTGTATCATGTATCAGTAGTTATTTGATGTAGTAGGTTATTCTGGAGGTATTCAAATCAGAGGTGGTTTTATAATATTATGACCTCGTAAAGTCTTCGGATTTGTTTAGTTGAGGATTAGCATCGAAAATAAACCAGCTTGGTTCCTTTAAAAATATGAGAATAAATATATTTGGTGTTAAAACTGGTTCATTGTACTGATTTGAAACTGATAAAAGTGTAAATGTGACTTTGATAACTCAAGTAAAATAGTGGAGAAGTTGCTTTCGGTATTCTAACAATTTCTGCTACATTTTTACCATTTCCAAACTTTATTATCTTGTTTAGAGCATCTTTATATTTCTATGGACCCATTCCCAAATGCCTTTTCCAACCATTTTTTTGTTTATTTGGAGAGCAGCACGCTATTTTTTCTCCGGTTCCTTGTCTCACGAAAGAAATAGCGGCTAACTAGACTCTGCAGGAGTTATATCTGCATTTTAATGCGGCCGAACTGAAATACAACGGTGTAACTACGTGTCGTTAAGCGAAAGAATTTGGCGGTGAGGACGCTAGTCTACCCTCTGAAAAAGAAAGCAGAACATTAGCAAGAATCTTATGGTGCACTTAACGTAAAGCACTTCTATAACTTCATCTTTAAGCCAAGTTAATGCATTGTAGTACTTTAGGGTAAATAGTACTTTGACACGCCCCGTTTGTTTTCCTTATGAGCAATAAATGGAGCTCCCAGATCAATGATACAGTGCTATACCTCATAAATTCCGTCTTTAATCCTCTGCGTTTAGACACTAATCTTCGAAATGGTAGAGCGAAGTACTACCTGCAGGAAGTAGCGACCCGTTGAGAATTACTGTTTTACATCTTTTCCCATAATTCTGCAACAATGCGCAACATAAGTATACGAGTAATACTTAGTGATGATTCCTAATTATATATGTCATTTATTCTACTTTTTTATAAATTCCAGAGGTTTATTCATCGAGTTGGTTGAAGCTATAAAAGATCCATTTAAAGGGGAAATTTTTCGAAATTTCAATGTCGGGGAAAACGGTAAAATGTTTTACGAGAGAATTATCGATGATGCACGATCCTCCGACCACAGATCGGCTCATAAATTTTTTTAAGCGATTTAATATTACCCGTGTTTCGAATCTCGGAGGATTGAATCAGATTCTACGAAATGTTAATAAAATAGCGGTTGGCGTATTTCGCGATGATGAAGTAGTCTATTTCCTTCAATTTTTTCATTAATGAAGGTATTAACCAAGGGGTATGTAAATAGACAATATCCATCCACTTCAGCTCATTTACCTTGGAGTATTTTTTGAGAAACTAGCAATGCATTTATTTTAACAAACTATTCATTTAGGAATACCACGGTGCAGCATGCGTTGAACTACTTGAGAATTTTGCAGTATATTCATATTGAGATTATGGAGCACGGAAGATGAATTATTTAAGAGATATTTAACTATAATTAAATGAAATTTAGGTATCCCAGAGAAAGCCTTATGTTGGCATAAAATAATGATTTTAATTATATTATATTATTATTATAATTTTAAAGCTTATAAATAAGATAAATTACATTGATAATAATCAATCTAACAGTTAATTACGAGGAACAAGTATAAAATCAATAAAATTTAAATATAAACTATACATTTACTTTAAACATACTTCAATGTCATTTAAGGAAATGAGCAAGTCAAATTCTAATTAAATTTAACTCTGTGAAAGTAATGAGCCAAATCAAAAGTCAATATTTGTATATATGATACATCTTATCCATTATTAGAATAAAATGAGGCTAAGAAGGAAAAAACTTTGCGAATAACGGAGAACCCATGAGAAAATCGAAATTTGCAGCGTCTAGACTTCGGGAACAACTACAATACGTTTTAACGATGTGCTGAGCAAGCTGTCTGGACGTTGAACTGCCCGTCATAACAGCGATAAAAGTTCCACGACGCGGAGAACGGCCCTCAAAGGCCCTCAGTGCCATGCAGTGCTCCTCGTTACCTAAATTACTATGTACTGCAATTGTCGATTTCATACTCCATAAGCAAGATGCATTTTATAGGATGCATGATGACTGGCATTTTGCAAGGATGCAAGATGTCAGACTCGAAAAATTATTTTTATTTAAAAAGAATTTTTTCCACCCAGCAAACCAATGTTCTAGTGTAGTACTCTTTTTTATGACAATCGTTTCTTTTGAATTCCAATTAAACTGTAATTTGAAAGAAATCAGCCATCTTAGTCAAATTTATTATCAATAAAAATTTCTTAATTTTTCCACGGGAGATTTCCCATGGAAGGCTTTCCATCCCTCGTCTTTCCCCGCCTATTTAACGATGTTATTACTTTTAAACTGAGGAATTTTATACACATCAACCAAGATTTGATAAGGTTTATCATTCTACAATTTCATAATAACGTTTCTAGAATCAGGTACTTTAGAGGTTAAAACAAGAACCTCAAAATTAAATTGCATTTTCCATGTTACTTGCAAATGCTTACGGTATCTATATAACTGTCCATATCAGGTACGAGATTATCAGTTAGAAGGATAATTTATTTTTAAAAGAGTTATTAGGTAGTAAATCACCTTGCTAAACATACTTTCATAATCTATATCTTTTCCAATTTCATCTATACCAACTCCGTAGTGACGTCTGGGAGGGGCTGCATTAAAATAAGCATCGCTATATTTTTCTAGTTCAGGGAATCTGCGGCCCTTTTTTCATTCTTTGGAACATTTCCAACGTAAGGATAATGTTTCCTACTCATTTTCAGTTAGCCGATTTAAATTAAATTACCTAAATTTACTTGGTATTTGCGGAGGTTTAACTCGTTTCATCTCGTAAAATTTTATGTAAAATTGTGGTAATTAACTATTTGAACATTGAATTGTCAGGAGTTGCCGAATGATTTATTTGTGCCCCAACGGTTTCTCATATGTGATGTATGCGGTCTTCTGATGAAAAAGGCTCCCATCTCTACTATAGTCTGTTAGTTTCTCCAATTTGCTTGCGGAAAAAAATCCAAAAAGCAACTAACTACTCATTTTAGTTATAATTTATAGGACTTAGTTAATTATTTCTTTACGACTTTCCGCTGTTTTACTCCGGGCTCAAAAGTCATTCCTTTCTTCAAAATATGTTGTTTCGCTGCATTTTTCGAAAGGATTCCGTCGATAATCTGATCTCTGGTTCTCATATTAAGACATGCGAGATGTAAAAGTCCTCGGTTCGCATCTCGATCGAATACCAACTCTTCGATCGCAAAATCCTTAATCTCTTCATCAGTTCAGTAGCCCTAAATTACGCCTCTTCCGCAGTATATCTCCTTCCCTCAGCTCCGATACACCGCACGCCCTAACTCTAGTCCTTTAATAGGTTAACCTCCTGACCTCACCGGAGGATCACTAACGCCTCGCAGCCACCCAACCAGGGTCCATCAACTTATCTTCGCATAACCTTCCTTTCACTTCCCTCGAACCGCCTAAGCCCCCCACCCCTCGCAACGTCTTTACGCCCCTTCCCAACGCCTCCTCTTTTGCCATATTTGACCCTTTTCGCACCCCTTCCCGATGCCCCTTTTATGCCCTCCGGGAGGTGCCAATCTAATTACTCGTCTTCACCTCTTCGGCAGCTTCACACACACGCTCCTCTTCCTCGGAAAGAAATGCCGAAGGAATGAGACCCGTTATCCTTTGGAGGTACGCTCTTTCAATCAGCCGACTTTCTCGTTTTGTGGGAGTTCTTCTCTCTTAAAACCGCAATTACCGTAATGTCTCCAAGTTACCTTCTCGTTTACGTTCGTCTTTTCATGATTTCCTACCCATGATGCACTTCCTGGTTGGCGCGCTTTTTCCGTTGATTTTCCACGTACTCGAGTTTGATAGAGAAAAATGAAGTTTTGTTTCTGAAGAGTACTTGTCTATCCATAAAGTAATCACTTCAGAGATCGTTTGATTTCTCACTCTCTTTAATATTATCTACCAAGAACTGGTAGAAGGAGTGAGGTAGTTTTAAGTTGGCAGAAGAAAGGTAGGTTTTTTTCTGACGAGTACTGCTCTGTCCGTAAAGTACCAAGCCCGAAGGCTGATTGGTATCTCACTCCTTCAAACATTAGCTTTCAAGAGCAAATAGAGGTGAACGAGGTTTACTAGGCAGGATGAGGAATGAGTTTGTTTGCCCTTGCTTTCCTCACCGTGGAAAATATCCACGTAAGTGAAACACTATGTCTCTAAGAGTAACATTTTTATTGGCATTCCACAAGGATGGACCTCAATCAAGCCAATATTCAGCGAATTCATTAATTAATCAATAGATAATCTAAAAATAATGGAAGAAGGAATTGAATTTGCTCATGAAAGTGTGCTGATTAAACCAAAGTTACAGAGGTGAAAAAGGTTTTTTGAGGTTTTTCACCTTTGTATAACTTTGTCAATAGATAACCCCGAATGCCCCTCTGGGTTTATGAATTCTTTTTGTTTTAGATATTTTCCTACAATTTTAAATCCTCATGATTATTCTCTTATCAAAAAAAATGCGGCTTGCTTTTCGTGTTATGAGTCTCTTCAGCATATTTTGTGGGCATGAGGAGAGACACAAGCATATGACTTTGACAGAAAGATTACTTCTGATATCGGATGAAAGAGCGACTCGAAGATCAATAGGCAGACACTAATTAGCCTGGGGGAAATGCAGTAACCCCTCTGTCAGACGTCATCTCATGACCAGATCACAGTGAACCTGACTTTTTTTTGTCAACAAATGCCAATTCTTATTTTCTTATTGGAAATGTCGAGTGAGGCTGTCAGTTTCAGGCAAATATTGTTCCATTGGATTCATTATATATGCTCATAATTGGAATATTTTCCTTTAGTTATCCAAGAGATTTTTCTTCACTGTTATCTAACCTGAAAGAGAAGCTTTAGGTTTGAAATTCAATTTTAGAACTGACAAATGTAAACTCAGCTATTCTGCCCGAATTGTTTGTCCTTGAAGTAGACTTACTGAAACCCGTCAGCCCTCATCTAAGTTTATATGCTCGCAAAATATTTCCTCATTTCAGTCCACAGACATGGAAACCTAATGGATTTATTGTATACTCTATAAGGTGTCTTATGGCGTCTGCTGACTTATAATGCTTCACTAACAACTCTGGGACTAAGATATCTTTCAAACCGTTGAAGTAAATTGAATTTAACATCCAATGAAGATTGTCACCATTTTAATAGTATCAATCAATCAGTAGCACATGATCTCATATAAGTTTTTGCAGATTCCAATGAAGATGTATATTGATAGCAATTTGGATGCAAATGATGATTGATAAAGTAAAGAATTATCAATTTAAGGCCTAAGAATGTCATAAAACCTTCCAAACCGTTGAAGATTATTGATTTTAAAGTTCAGGGAAGTTGTACCTCTGAGTTTCGCCTTATCAGTCAATAAATAGGACATAAACTTCTAATTTTTGCTGTGGAATTTTCAAATATTTATATTTGAGGGAATTAGGATGCCAGCAATGCAAAGAAATTTAAGACTTTGTTTTATAGGCTACGAATGAAGATAGGATATAGAATATATCTCAACAGATAGGAATTTTTATTAGGAGCTATGCTAAAGTTGAATTAATATCACCTGTTGGGAAGTGGCATTAGTTTACCGAGGAATGAATTATGATAACCTTGTTACGTGCTATAACTACAGAAAGGAATTTTTTATTACAAGTGAATTTTGTGAAAACACGCTGAAGATCGTGCCAACACCCGTTAATGAGATGCACCAGTTACGTTACTAGTTTTAAGCTCATTTTGCGCCACTTGCGGTTCTAAGTGGAGTAAGGAGGTCTTTACGTTAGGCAAGTTTCGAACATATTACTTACGGAGCATGAGGAAACATCGCCACCTTCAGTGTTGCGAAAGTAGAAAACTTAGAGCCATTAGCATGCCTTAGCTGTTAAATATAAATCACTAGGTATTTCTAGTAACACGTTAGTGTACGAGAGGAAAAAATGCCAGTGAATAGTTGAATTTCATATAATTTGTTATTTATTATCCACGAATTGAAGAAAATAAGAAAAAAATTAAATTCCGGGAATTAGATAGTGGATAACAAGTTATCAGAGAGATAAAAGAGAGTGTTACAGGAAAGCCATGATGACGTGGGAGGTGATGCGAGTATCATATGTCACCTGTCATAAGTTTAATGCTGCCTGCTTAGAGCCCACCCTGTATGGATCTTACGTCAAATAATGATAATTATTAAAATGGAAGAGCCATGAAGAAAAGGAATATTCTGAGAAGAGCGTGAAAGGGAAATGACGTTTAGGCAAATGTGATATGTGTGAAGCTCAAATTCTGACTAATATGAGAATGTTTCTGAAGTTCTGAATTTCCGTGTCAATCATCGTGGAGCTAAATGAAAAATGCTTTGGTTGAAAACTTATGAAAGGATATCTTTTGAATATGATATGTTACCAAGAACGCTTAATTTTCAACGAGTTATAACTGCTTATTGTGAATGAGATTATAAACACGTAATATGTTGGCCTAAATAAAATATCGTGTTCTTATTTGATATTTTGTTAAACTTACATATTCCTTTAAGACCATGTCTTGTGTTTGAACGTATTAAGGTGACTGAATGAAAGCAAATTGGGTACCAATCACCTAATCGCATTACTATTTGCGTGTCTTCCTTTCCAGTATGTTCATCTATCCCTATTTTATTTTACATTTCTATTAATTTAAATACTGTTATTGCTTATTTTCTCCAGATAACTCACGTTCTCATAACTCATTTTGTTTTGTCGGGTCTTTCCAGGAAATATATCTAACAGGTAGACATATGCTACTTATATTTAGCTATTTTCTTTGTTTGAGTGATTTATTCTGCGGAGGAATAAATTTACGTATTCTTGCTATTCTGTTTTACAGTGCTATTGAATAAGAGTAAAGAATAAAAATAGCAGTCTCCCTGAGTTAACAAGTAAAATATGATTATATTTGGTACCTCTTTTAGGAATTAGAGCTAGGTTCCCTCATTACCTACGTTTTTCTCTCATTATTTATATCCTTATTTCTCAATCGAAATTTCCATTTCCAAAAATTTCATTTTCATTACTTGTTCCATGAAATTTTTTAATGCAATTTGTATGGGATCTATTCTTTCTCAAGCACCACTGTCTGTTTTTTTTCACGATACTCAAACGTCCATCTCCTCCTTCCTCCGTATATTCAACGCCTTTACGTCCATGCTATTTTTATCACCAGCAAAGGATCGGGAGAAACATCATTACGTGGAGAAAAATGGGAATTAGATAGATATAAGGGGCGAAAATATGAAAAAAGGAGACTTACGAAGCGGAAAGCGACCAGATTGGGTGTGGAAGAGCATCACCCGAAAACTCAGAGTGCGAAAATTCATAGTGCGATAACTTATCGGACCCGACAACTCACCGTGTGACAACTGAGCGAGTGACAGCTCATTATGCGGGCAAAAGACCGCTACTGCAATTGAAAAATATCAAATTTTGAACGTTCAAACAATTGAGCGGTAGTCTTTTTACCGATTACTGATTAATTTTTATATTTTAAATAATTATTAGTAATTTATTCAGAAAATCCAAAAATAAAATAATGCAATGTAAATAATATGCCCTGCATGTGAACGGCTTACAAATGAATTTACGTGACATTTAAGTTCAAGAAACAGGATTGTAAATATTCATCTTTTTGGTCCTCCTGAGCCAGAAAGTAGGCTCTTCAGGAGGTGGCAGGTTAAATAACCACAAGCCTAAGATTACAAATTATTTAAAATTTGGAGTATTTTGGAGATTAATGATGAAAATTTAAAAACAATTTCAAAACGTTTATAACAAAATTAATATTAAGTTTAGAAAAACCATCACAAAAAACCACTTAAGATTCCAAAATTGTAAATAATGCATACTTGACTATTGCACTGATTATAAAATGAAGATCAATAACAAAGTCAGCAAATTATGTAATGATTTACAACTCCATGTATATAATTGTTATATGCATATACCATCCATAGTTAGAGCAATAAATATACAAAATCGACTCAGTACAATTTTGACATGTATCATAGTTTGTACATACATAAGGGAAAATAGTTAATAAGCTAATAATAATATAATTAATAGTAAATGAATCGTGCGATGAGCTGTCGCCCGGTCAGTTGTCGTACTCTGAGTTGTCACGGAACCGTTGAAGAGGATAATAATATTAATAATAATCGTCTGTATTTGGGCGAGAGTGAGACTAAATCTTCTTCCATCAAACCTACCATCATTAATCATAAAACAATTTAATTAAATTAACAATACAAGGAAAAATCGGAATAATTGAGGATGCAAAAAACCTTAGAGGTTCTTAGAAAATATATTATCCACTCCAGGAAAACACCCACAAAGATCGGAGATGCGAAAAACCTGCGCAAACCTACCGATAATAATAACTAAAATATTAAAAGAGAGTGAACAGTGAAATACAAAAATACACTACACGAAGTAAGTGCATGGATGCGATACATAAATGAGAATCAGTCTCTACTTAAATAAATAGGTATTAGCATTTTATTACCCCTGACGACGGGAACTTACCTCTTGAAAGGCGCTTTGGGTATTTTAAGCGTTCAGCATTTCTTTCTTGTTTTCTCCGAATACCGGGAAATGAAACGAGGAACGCCGGAAAGACGGCTATGGATATTTGATATCTCTAATTCATTAATAGGCATGTTCTAAATTTTATTTACTTACAAATGAAAACAATATACATAATAAATGTAAAGCAAACAAAAAAGTACAAGAAAGAAGGGAAAAAAGTACTTGGACTTGAATCCATTGGGTACAATGTGTATTAGGATGGGAAAAAAGCAGGAGGAATGGAGAAACGGTGAAGGAGATGAAGGAGACAAGAGAAGGAATCAGGGCAAGTTGTGGAAATAATTGGGGAAAGGGCGCGAAAGTTGCGTGGGTGAGGAAGGAGTTGATTGCGTGAATGGTGTCGAAGGAATGAAGGGGAAATGAAGCGGCAGAAGAGGGTCGAAAGGGCGATCTCACGGAGAAGGCAATTATGGGGCGAAAATGACAAAGGAAGGGGAAAGAATTGAGAGGGAAGGTCACGGCGTGAGGAAAGGTTAAGGACGGATGGAACTAGGAGAGGGTCTCAGGATCTCTTTGGGCCGTATTTCGGCGTGATGAGAGGAAGGAAACATCTCGAAGGAGTGAAAGAGGAGTGAAGAAACAGTTGGAGGAGGTGAGGATATGAAAGGCCGTACTCAGGGCTGATTCCATTCGCTTTAAATGGAGGAGGGGGCGTATACAGAAATCTTATTCTCGATATAGCTCTCGAGATGGAGTTTGGGGATATATTTCCTATCTTGTCTGCTTATTTTAGGAAGAAGAGGTTGCGAAGATGTGTTTAAAGGAGCAACGATGAGTGTTTGATGGAGAAATGATAGCAATTTGCTACCATTAGGGAATCTACGTCAATGTGTCGATAGGTTTTGTTGCCACACGAAGATTCTTTCTTCAGACGCGTTGAGATAGGAATTTGTATCCTCTGGTAAGTTAATTCGCTGAGGAGGAGATTTATCTTTGTATGCCTAGAAGTTACGATTCTCTCGTGTTACTTAAGAAGTAATTCTTTCAATCGCAGTATGTAATGGCTCCTTGATAGTTTTATTGTAATTACACAGTACTATGCTGTTTCAGCCATAGAATAATAATAATTTGATTTATCACAAGACATATTGTGGTTTATTTGAGAAAATATGCTAGATTCATTCTATTACTTATAAGCACCAAAGAAAGGTGATTTAAAACACTTTTCTAAGAAAAATTCCAATTTTGTATTTAACAATTTCAACTTACCAAATTGTACTCTTCCCGAGAATTGTTTATATTTTTCTTCGACAAATTATTAATGTAAGAGCTACAGAGGAAAAAATATTTTAATTTATTCCTATCGTTTACGCATTCACGCAAAAACTATCCAACGATTATTTGACACGATGATTTTTATATGTGGAATAACATATAGGATAAGTTACATCACGATAGATTTTATCTTGCGGTAGATAAACAGGTTATCGTGTTTCATAATACAAGGAAGGTTGAGGAGAAAGTAAGGGGGAGAATGAGGTGGTGTATCTTTTTACTTCCAAAAACCTCTACGTTTGCACACATCTTTTAAGAGTAGCATATTATGAAAAGCGTTTCTTCGTCTATCCCAGAAGAGTAAAATCTTTCCCATTTTATATATACGGTAATTTCACATTTGCCACTTGCAGGCTTCATTTCTTTAGTTAAATTAAAATATGAGTCGTCAAGGTACAAAGCCGAGCATAGTAGTATGTGCTATTAGAAATACAATTCTGTGGATATTTCTTTATTTACTATTGATTATAGATTTTTACGATTTAGAGGTTATTGATAAAATTAAACCATCTAAGATCTTGTATTGACGAAATTGATCTCTTATGCCATTGTCTAGGGGGAAATTAAGTTTTAAACTTTTTCTGCATTATCATAGGAATGTATTTTAGGATAGCATTTTAAGTTACAGTTGGTGATAAATGATGACGTTCTGCCTCTACATGTTGATTCCAGAAAGCTTACTTAAATTTATATTTGTAGTATTACGATTACATTTGTCTAAAAAAATTAAAACTTCTTAATTTTGCTCTTTATTAGGATAGCATTTTAAGTTACAGTTGGTGATAAATGATGACGTTCTGCCTCTACATGTTGATTCCAGAAAGCTTACTTAAATTTATATTTGTAGTATTACGATTACATTTGTCTAACAAAATTAAAACTTCTTAATTTTGCTCTTTATTACGTATCCTCCATTCCCGGATGTTAAACAAATTTTCCTTGCTGCCTTCTTTGCAATGGATTACATTTTTGTAACATTGGTTCAATTGAAATGTCAGATAGACAAGTTAAAAATTTTCAGTCTTCTATCTTTGTTAAATTGATCGTAGTTAACACTCCAGCTCTTTCTTTGCATAATTCTGAAGCCTCTTTTCTGTTTTAGTATTATAATATTATATATAATTTGTTCATTCAAAATCCTTGAACCAATATGTTTGGAAGCCACAGTGCTTCAAACATATCAGGACCAAATACAAGGAGAACGTAGTTTGTGTTGGATATTCAATCCTCCTATTTTTCTCTACGACGTTGAGCAAAGCTGTCGGATTCGCAATCGAGGCGAAGTGGATCCATCATTTTGTGCGTCGATATATATTGGGAATTACATTTAGTGGTCGACCTTTTTGGGCATCGAGATTTTTTTGATCCACGTTCATAAGTAGGCACGCCCTTAAGCTTCACTTTCGCCTAGACTTGGATTTATTTTCTCAAAATTGATCACATAAAAGGTGTATCACGTTCCCTAGCTATTTTCGGATTCAGGAATAACTTACTGAATTACTCTGCTATTTGAAGAGGTGAAGCAATGTTGTGATTATTCTGCAGAAACAAAATATTTGAGGTTGAGTGTCTTGATGCAATTGAGCGAAGATTGTTAAGCAATTTCTGTACGTTATAATCTTTTGATTATTTATAAATAACGTTTCCCATGAAAACTCCCATACTTTTGAAATTTAACGTGTTAGGATGAAATGGGATAAGAATTTGAGAACAAATAAGTATTGCACGAGAACATTTTGCAATGTAGCAATAGAGTACAGTAAAATACTTGAGTAGTTTCCTAAGGGTCCAAGCACGTTCCATGGGCACCTGAAGTAATGAATCCATCTTTCACTACAAGTTTAATATAATCCACGCTGGATTGTGATTTTCGCTTCTGCATCACTCTTTAGGGAAATAAAAATGAGACGGCGGAATGGCCAAATTGCCTCACTATCTGGGGGGTCGTTTTCCTCTTATTATGAGGACATAAATAACGAGATTTTCAAAGTAAATTATGACAGTCTCTTTCCTCGTTCTACCTTTCCTATTTATAATTATAATTTGATAAACATTGTTCCTACAAAATGTATACCGGGATAATTGAAAGTAACTTTTACAAATTAAATGTCATTTTATCGAAGAAGAATTGGAGGAAACTTGATTTTTGATGAGTATTTTTAATATCTTTGTTGGTAATTATGTAGTATGATAGCTCAGTAATCACGATCATAGAGCATTTTAACTTTAGCCGCTTCCGGAAGAAATAAGCAAGCTACGATATACCAATCGGAAAGAAGAAAGTAGAGAACTATGATATGAGGTACCTAGGCAAACAATTGCTGTAATTGATGCAATCAATGCAGTTAATTACTTTTTAGCTGGAAAGCAGCCCAAAAGTTAAATATTTTCTTTATTCTGAGGTTCATACCAAACCCAATAAAATAATTTAAGAATAAAAATCGTTTTGTTTAATGACCTATCCTTGACACTGAATTTGATTCCAGGAAAGAGAACCGTTTCGGATATCATTTGAAATTTGTAATAAGTGTTTCTTATATTTCTAAAGTTAAGAAATAAGTAACAAATAAGTATTATATAATAAGTATAATATAAAGAATACTACAAGGGTCGTTTTTTCTGGAGTAATTTTTTTTATTTCTCAACATAATCTCCTTTCAGCTCTATACGTTTTTCTAAACGTTTTTCAAAAATTTTTATGCCGTCCGAAAAATAGAATTGATTTGGTCAAAATGTTTTTGTTTATAACAATGGAGAACAGTGAGTTTTGGGCTGTGATTAAACATTTGTATTTGAAAGGTTTAACGCCGAAAGAAATAAAAGCCGAGTTGGATGCAGTTCATAGCACATCTACTCCTGTGTTTGCAAATGTTTACAATTGGGTGAATGAGTTTAAACGTGGCCGTTCATCCACAAAAGATGAATATCGTTCGGGACGCCCAGTGGAAGTGACTACTCCCGAAACGATTGACATAATTCACGATATGATTTTGAGTGATCGACGGATTAAAGGGCGCGAAATAGTTGAGGCCACAGGCATATCGTAAGGTACAGTAGCTTTAATTTTGCATGAAAAACTGTCTATGAAAAACATTTCTGCAAATTTTGTTCACAGAGGAGAATAAGCGCAATCGTGTGTTCGACTCTGAGGTTATTTTGACGCTCTTCCGTCGCAATCCTGCCGAATTTCTTCGTCGATACATAACTGTGGATGGAACTTGGATTTATTTCTACACTCCAGAAACAAAGAGACAGTCACAACAGTGGATTTTTAAGGGTGAACGGGCTCTGAAGAAGGCGAAAACGGTGGCATCGGCCGGCAAGGTTATGGCCACGGTATTTTGGGATGCACATGGCATCATCTTTATCGATTACTTGGAAAAAGGAAAAACGATAACAGGGGCGTATATGCGTCATTATTACACCGGTTGAGCGATGAAATCAAAGAATAACGTCCACATTTGAAGAGGAAAAAAATCCTCTTGCATCAGGACAATGCGCGTGTGCACACCTGTGCTGTTTCGATGGCCAAAATTATGGAATGAAAAAACGAATTGTTGCAACATCCACCTTATTCACCAGATTTGGCCCTAAGTGACTATTTCTTGTTTCCGAATTTGAAAAAATGGCTTGGAGGACGACGGTTCATTTCCAACGAGGAGATCACTAAGCAAACGAATGAGTATTTTGAAGAACTTCAAAAATCCTATTTTTCGGACAGCATAAGAACTTTTGAAAAACGTTTAGAAAAACGTATAGAGCTGAAAGGAGATTATGTTGAGAAATAAAAAAATAACCCCAAAAAAAGTGTTTCTACATCTTTTTTTTAAGGACATATTGAACGACCCACGTCTATAGTAATAGATCTTATAGTAATAAGAGTAATGTAATAAATGAAGAAATAAATGAAGAAATAAATGAAGAAAATGCATTTTAGTCTACTATTCTTAAACAAGAAAAGGTAAAAAAGAGATACCAGAAAATTTTGTTTCAGTCGTGACAAATTCTTGGAAGTAATTCATCTTTCTACCTAATTCAGCAGTTTTCTCTCTTTGGGTATGATTATTTCCCCGTTAAAAAGGATTATTAGAGAAAAAGAAGAACATTTTTCGTAGGTAAGCGTGCAGAAAATTTCGAGGGAGGTAAACGTCCTGTTAACTGCAGTGTAAAACAAATGATTGCAGGATTCTTGAGCCCGGGCAAAGGCTTGGAACAAAATAAAAAGTAGACTTCTCGAGGATAAAGAAAAGTAGTACAACAGGTCATTCTAGGCTATCTAAATGCCACGGAAGTGGAGTAAATAGGCAAAGGATAGGAACGGGTGGAGACTCAATTAAGGAGTAAACGCAGAATGAAGAAGGTGCAAAAAACTATAGCGGAAATGAGGATCGCAACATTGGACAAAGAGCGGAACGAGAAGGGGAAATAGCGGCGATATGCATAAATTACCCGAGAAAATTACCGTGGCTAACAAAAGGAAAGGCCAAGGGGATTCTGGAGAGCAAAGAATAAGAGATATTGTGAAAAGAGGGGAAACTTGCTCGAGAATTCCGCGAGAAGCAATACGGACCGAAGATGACAGGGGCAAATCTGGAATAACGAAGTATTTTGTTTCGAAAGAATATCTCTGAATATGCTTAAGAAATAGATATAGAACTCGGATGGATATAGAGTTTTGTGAAACCTTTGAATCTCTTAGATACTTCATTGTTTTTTCCTAGCAGTTATTTTTATATAATCTACCTGATTTAATTATGCCTTTAAATATCCGCGGTAACCTATTAGGCAAATTATGAAACTAGGTTTATAGCTACCACCTTTTATTGGCAAAGTTAGACCCTTGTGTACCTCTGATCACCTTAATCTCATATTTCAATATAATATATACAGCTAGAAATTTAAACATGAAGAAAAATATAAGAGTTGGGGGGAAAATCTTTGCAAATTTAAGGTTTACAATGAATCTATGTAGGGAAAAACAGAGTAGAAAACCGCGAAAACAAAAGAAAAATAATAATACAGTAAATTTTAAAGTAGACGTTCAAAAGGTAAATTTAAAATTAAATAAAATATCACAATAACGAAGGAATTAAGGTAAGTATTGCTAATTTCGTAATATTGGTAAGTTCTTGATAAATCTGAAAAAAATCAGTAAGGTAATTTTCAATGAAATAAAATGCATGGTGTTTTCTAAGCACGATATAAAAGTGGATGCAAAAACCTTTTTTATGCCAAAATTTGAGCCAGGATAACCGCTGTGGATTGTGCAAGGTTTGAAATTCCAAGGAAAAACTGACTTCAAGAAAGTCAGACTGGGCCGGGAATCGAACCCGTGATCTTCCTCTATTTGGGAAGCTGCCTTAACCACTAGGATACCGAGACAGAACATTTCAGCAAGCCGTTATGGGAACTCGTTAAGGCAGCCTCCCGGACAGAGGAAGATCCTGGGTTCGATTCCCGGCCCAGTCAGACTTTTTTCAAGCCCGTTTTTCCTTGGCATTTTTCCTAGGTGCACGCCCTTATGTGTAATTTACCCTTTACCCTTTCCTTGTAAGGTTTGAAAATTTGTCACGAACTTACCGGTTTTACCCTAATTAATCCCTAAGAAAATAATTAATTGCAAAAATAATTAATCCTAAGAAAAGATAATCTCAGTAACATACTCTTATCTAATATCCAAAGGTAACCATAGTTACAGTATTAGTGATTATTTTGATCTAGAGGTATCAGTTTAATAAGCTGTTATTATATCGATAAACAGATCGTGCACCGGCATTTCCTCACATTTTTTTTGGCTCTAAGAGAGTGGGATGGGCCTGAAAATAAAGAGAGAAAAGGAAAGGAGATAAGAGAGCACAAAGAAAAGGGCGAAATTAAAAAAGGGAAGTTTCCCATTGACATTGTGGTTTGGGGGAGAGGGAAATTAAATAAAAAATCGGTGGCCGGGGGAACGTGGACCTTGCGGCGGAATCGTTTTGGGAGGGGAAAAGAATGGTGGCGAACTCCGCGGAAAATCCTTTCTTTTTTCAATTTTCAATCTCCCTCACCTTATCGATCAGTTAGCGTCGGCTATTAATAGGTTGACGATGTAAAAAGTTGGGTCCTCGTCCGTAATATCGGGAGAGTTT
Source organism: Sympetrum striolatum (assembly GCA_947579665.1). NCBI lineage: Eukaryota > Metazoa > Arthropoda > Insecta > Odonata > Libellulidae > Sympetrum > Sympetrum striolatum. Next base: position 30,826,199 of record OX388347.1, read on the forward strand.
TTTTAATCTCTTCCTCGCTGCGATGGAAAGTTTTTCTGTGTATTTAGATGAGGCGTCGGATACTCGTTCTTGACCGGGGAACCGTGTAAACTAGAGAGATTATTGATGGGTACGTCTGGCAAGAGGTAAAAAACGTAATTTTCTCCAATAAAAGCGAGGCCGTGATGTTCCTTTGGGTTTTTTTGATTGGCTTGCTCCACGCCCATATGGGTAGTTTGCAATAAAAATGATTGGGTGATTGGAGGATAGGAGTTTGTCGGCTTGTTTCGGTGGAGATGTGTGTATATTTAGACACGGTTCCCGATTACTTCAGTGGCTAAGAGCAGCCTTGTTGTTTCAATTTCACTTACTGTTGATAAATCGTTGCTTTAGGGTTTCGTCAAAAAGGTTCTTACCCGAATTATGGTTCTTACGGCCATATTCTGACGAATGGATTTTTATCTGGTAATTTGGTACATGAAAGAGAAAAATGCACCTTTCATTTACTCTTGCCCTTTGTTTTTCATGGTTGTTATGTCATGAAAGGTTCTTGAAATTTATGTTTATTCATGTAAATCAATATACAGCACAATGCCTTTACAATGAACTGAAAAATAGTACCACTTGTTCCAATAAAGTCAATAGATATAAAGATATAATTTTTTAAATAAGTACAAATTATTTATAAAAAAGCAGAAAACAAAATTTGCAGGTTCATTATTTGTCATTAGCACAGTAGAAAGATACATCAAGGATGAGTCCTATGACAAAAATGGATCTGTAGATTGAGAATGTGACTATTGTTCAGATGAAGTAAGTGGCTAATGAAAGACCGTGATAAGATTTCACTTATTTATGATTACTGGTAATCATTGAAAGTTGAGAAGGAAAGTAGGTTATCAAACAAAACACAGTTATAAATGACCTTTATTTTTCCACACATTGTTTATATAATAAAATTGGACCATAGTTTGCCTAAAAGTTTTGATCTACTGACCACAAAAATCTTTGTAATTATCACGCGGCACTCTCTTTCTTTTTATAGCTTTGGTTGGCATGATTTGAATTATTTAGATCAGAATGAACCTCAATCCTTCCACAATCGGTCAAAAAACCACTGGAATAATGATATACCTCTTTCCTCAACTAACTAAGGTTACCTCATCAAGAATCATATTTTATTACATCATATAATATTGTAATGTTGCAATGTTTCCTAATTATTTAACTAAACGATCAAAATAACTTAATAACATATATTATGAAGTTAAACACCAACGACGCATAACAAGCAGGTATTAGCTTTAAAAGATTTCAAAATAAAAGTCGCGAGATGAAAAAATATTTCGACGAACTCATGTCAAAGGCAGGTAACAAAATCCCCGTTTTATATCCTCTGATCAAATCCGTCGATCTCGCATTTTATAACGACTACCATGCCATGTACCCTAGGGTTAGTCCTCCATTTTTACTGATATCCCTTTGATTCTACCTCTCGTTTTAAAAGTTTCCTTTTCTTTTTAATCCGATGCATATCGCCTTTCCCTTTATCCCGTAATGCTTAAACGTGTCAGTGGATCATGGCTGAGATATTCTATTTTTTCCACGTTTGATGTTAATGTGATTATGAATATCCGGAACTGAATTGCGTGTTCATTGGCGTTTTCCCCAAGAAAAAATTTATTCTTGCGTTTTATTTAAAAGCAGCCTTGTTTAAAATTAGTCTTTAGAATTAATTTGAAATGTATGTAAGAGGAATCAAGACTCAAAGCTGTTCATTTGCTTCACTGCAATCATTATGTATTGTATTTTAAAATGTCATTCGATAAAAGTCAGTTGTCAATAATTAAAAAGAGGTTAAAATAAAATAACTCTTTCCTAGTGTGGTAGATATTTGAGACTTTAAGAATTAGGCCATTTGCATTTTTTGTTTCACTTTCAGGGATAATTCAAACATACTCAGTCGATTGCTCATAATTGAGTGTAGATGAGATTTATTGAATGAATACTTATGAAGTAATCTAAAGATATCGTATTCGTGAATTTAAATATGTACAATGAAAGTATATACGCTACATAAAGAATTGCTAGGAAAAATTAGAAAGAGTTAGTACTCAAGTACTTCAGAACAAAGGATCTTTATAAATGAAAGAATTTCTTCTGGTATCATCTTTAGTACATGGAACTTATTTTAATTTATGATATGGAAGTATAATATGGGATCTTTAGAATATGGACGAATCAAACAGAGGCTTAGTTTACCTTAACATTCGGAGAAAGTACGTTCTAAGAGAATTCAGCCGATCTAATGCGTCTCTCTGTTTTACATAGGCCATTATGATTCTAAGAGGATGACCAGGGAAGAAGACTTCAGAAGAGTCGCTTCAGGATATTTTTTCCGTGAACAATACACGAAAGTAATTGATTATGGAAGTAGAGGCATGGAGCATGCACCTCTATCAAACGCAGAAATGCGGCTTACAGAGTATAATAATAATAAAACGTCTTTATTCGGGCGAGATTGAGACTAAAAGTCTCCTCTTTTATCTAACTCATCATCATACAATATATAAATAATCAATTTAAATAGATAGTATGAAAAAATATGTGAAGAATTGTGAATTAAAAAAAGAAACTAAAGAAATTCTTAGGGAAAAAATTTATCCTCTGCAGGAAAACACCTACTAAGAAGGGGGGTTAAAAAAAACTTTCGCAAATCTACTGATAGTCATAACTAAATAGATTGTACGAGTAAGAAACATGATTATATTTTATAAATACACCATTAATTGGTACATATATGGGATACATTGATAAGCATAGTCTCGTTGACATTTAAATAAGTGATATCCATTTACATAAGAACATATATTAATAAAAATAAAAATGTTGATACTGTACTAAACAATAATACACTGATCTAGGTAAACATATTTTAGAGTATAAGTATCATATACCCAGTATATAGTCAACATTACATACGACATTTTTACAAAATAATATGTGTGTAGACGTGGAGGAAGTACGTAGAAAATATTTGTTTGCATTGGAAACGCATGTAGTCATGGAGATTTTCCAAAATAGAAGAATTTAAAAGATTAGTATGGCATTCAGTTCTATATTAAATTTTATGCATCCTCTCAAACTCTGATACCTTTAAACTTTTATGGGAGATATTTCAATCGGATTTGCCTTTATAAAGTTTATTTGGAGTGTGCGAGATAATCTATTCAGCAAGCTTTGCAATTAAGTTTATAGCTACCGGCCCACGTTTAAAATTTTAGTCAAAATTATGAATGTCGTACTTCCCTCGCATAAAAGTCATACATTTTTAGCGATTAGAAGAAAATATATTGTAACTGCTTTAAGGTAGGATTGAAAAACGGCTCAGCAGGAACCTATAGGGAAATGGCAGGATTCTAAAAGTTTTCGGGAGCGTATTTAAACGACGCAAAGTTCGCAAGTAAAACTCGAATGCGAAGGGAAGGAAGTTTGCCCAAAGTTGCTCAGTATTTTGACACGTCTGGTTGAGCAGTGACTGTAAGTTACATTCGGAATGATAGAGAAATAAAAATGAAGATAAGCCCAGCTTCACGTCATTAGAGGGGTCGTAGTTCTCGGGAAGAAATAATCAGCGGAATACTAATTTGATTTACAAACTCCAGAAGTTGCGGGTTATCATAATTTTCGGCGAAGATTCCATTACTTTAAGCCTGCTCGACAAATTTGGGAAAGGGCAGTGCCGCTTGCGTTTCAAGCCTATAATTTAAAGCAAAATCTTTCCATTCGGTTTCTTAGCTTTGCAATGGTATCCCATCTACGTAATGCAAGTTATTATTGGTTTAATGCATGGAAGAATTAATTTTACATCTTTCTAACTGAAGTACCCATTAAATCTCAACGGAGATAATAGAATTAGATATAATTTTATATTCCTAATTGCAACGAAGAGAATCTATCATCTCTCTGATTGGGTTAGCTCAAATGAAACATGTATATAAAACGAAATGGTTTATGTGAATATCAATATGTTATCAAAGATTTCTCAATCAAGGAAGTAAAAATCATTTAGTAGCGTCTAAAAAAAGAAATTGTGATAAGAACAATCTAGATTTTAGATTCACCAGGTGAAATGCATGGAAGAAACTTCTTCTACGTAATTAAAGTAATTAAATCGTAATTAAAGAAAGATTCCTTAATTTGTAGCCAATGTCTGAATTTGAGGATTTGATTATGCATCTTTATTGAAGCAAACTTGTGCAAAGATTCTTTTAAATTTAATCTTACATTAGAAATAGAAACTACTGGCGATAAAGTTTATATGTGTTTTTTATTAAACACTCTGACCTGTTGGAGAACTAAAGGAGACCAATCCACACAAGAATAGGAGTCTATTATTGTTTGGCTTTGACTCTTAATACTGTGCAAGCTTGTAAATTTTGCATCTTCTCTATATCGACAAATCGGCGAACATTTGCTCATACATTCAAAGTTATATCATAAAATAGCTACACCGCCCGTTGATTTTCAACCAGGAAATATAATTCGATAACTACTATGCTAATTGTGATAGGGATTTTTATGAGACCCGTTCTAAATTACAAAGACTAATTAGAATTAGAATTTAAACTGATTTCTATGAATTCCTTTCAGTGAGATTTTCGTACCGTGGTATATTCATGTTAATTCCATTGTATTAATTGGTCAAACTTTCTGGGATATAGGAAATATATTTGCTACATTGAGATCAGTTTTCTACAGGTTAATTTTGATAATAATTTTTAATTAATTTTATATATATTATAAAATATCTGTAAAGGTTGGGTGGAGGCCTTTCCGGTCCAACCCCGCCAAAAGAGTTGAATGATGATAATAATACCAACGGCCGTAGATTTGATATTTATATGAAGTCGCTAGACAAATAATATCCGTTTATTTTCTCACTTGTATTAGTAATAATAACGTATATATTAGTATAATATATACGTCATTGGTTGAAGCGTAATTGTGATCTTAAAAATAACTATTTTTAAAATTTCCGTAGCCCCAGGAATTATTAATATTTAATTTACTTGATTTTTTCCTATAATTGGAGTTATTGCAGTCACTTTTTGATGTATTAGTTGAAATATTTGTGGACAAAAAGGTTATTCCTTTATTTCAGTAATGTATAATACTATTCTACATTATGACATATTGTTTCATTAAATTATCGGCTACGTTTCATGATTACGACATTCTTCATATTTTTGGTGATATTTGGGATATGTTACTCTGTATAATCGGTACGAGAAACCGTTAAGTCTCTTCTGTCCAATAATGGCTCGTGCTATCCTAACATAAATTTTGTCGAAGATCTAGATGGAGTGTTATTGTGTATAAGGTCATGGGAGACATTAACCGTGAATCCATTTTTTATCGTTCTATTGGTACGTGTTTTCTAGCTGCTTCGCTCTGTGGAAATTAACAGGCTGTTACTCTCTTAGGCTTCAAGGTCCTGTCGCACAACGCCATCGCTTGAATAAGATCTTTGTACGTACGTTAATGACTTCGCTCCTCTATCTCTATCATTTTCCGTCACATTTGTACTTAGCAACATGAATTTACACGTAATCGAATAAGATAATTACAGCTATGTTCTTTTAGCTCTTGTTAAAAAGTGCGTGCGTATAAGTAATTAGCATTAAATAGGTATTTAATCCAGCATTTTCTCATGTTGCAAAAAGCTGTTTAATCGATATTTTAATACTTAACGTAATTATATTACGAGAGTTACGATCAGCTTATATTACCTTGGCTTACCTTCATTCAAATTGATCTAATCTTTTGAATGTTCAAGTAATAACAATTAAGATTTTATAGGAATCGCTGCTTAAACTTGCACCCTATAGTTAACTTGCTTTAATAGCTCAAATACATGCGTTGTGAACATCAAGACGTGGAAAATTTTCGTTTAGATATTGCAAAATAGCCCTAAATAACAAACCAGCGAACGATCTTGATGAGCTCTTTTTAAAATTTCTTCATTAACCACAATCGTGAGTTGCTAACGAGAGATTTATTTCGACAAATTTGTACCTTTCGATACCGATTTCTTTTGTAATAACTGCATATAGGCAATTTTCTTATCTCAATTAGAGGCCTCTCATCGCTCCCCATCGGTGTCTTAAAATTCGCAATTGTCGTAAAGACATTTGTATCTGAAATCATTGGCTCATTTGCGGCAATGTTAAAGATAAAAATGAAACACGAATAAGCAGTTTTTTCCATTATCTTTGGAAATTTAGTGTGCGTCGTTGTGATAAATATCTAATATCCATTATCCATCACTGCGTTTAATCTTTAAAAATGGTTTGAGGAAAATAATAGTTTGCTCAATCGAGGTTTTAGCGAGCGAAATATCGGTTCAAGGGAAATGTGATATTTGAAAGTCATTTAGAAATATTGTAATCGGACATCGGCTAAAATAATTCAGCTCTAAAATGATTGACTTATATGTGTGACATATGTTGCTGATGGACTTATGCCCAATGAATTTTGACATGATTGACATTTCAAATGAATGCTTACTAAACAAGAGCGATGAGTGGCACATGGGAACATTTACTGTTTCATTCAATGTAGAGCAATTATAGCTGCTCTCTGGAATTGGAAATTCTATTTTTTAATATATCTACGTTTTAAATAATTTAGTTTCTGGGATAAGGAAACTGCGGTCATCGGGTCACATTTGGCCTCTCATTTCTGCCATTTAGCAAGTTCTTGAAACTAACATTCCCATTTACATATTTTTTTGTCTTGCTAATTAATGATTTTATGGGAATAATAGTGATAAAATGTTTTATTTCAGTATACTTAGCAATTGAATTCGTTTTACCGTGTTAAATTTTTATACTTCACTATTTTAATGTAGGCTTCACGCAACAAATGGTAACGCCTGGTAATTTCACTTGCAGCCTTTTTTATGAATCCAATTGCCAAACGGGATATTCTAATTAAAAATGGTTTTCCGCCCCTAACTTTGTCTTTACTATGCCATAGATGCTGTTCTAATGGCAGAAGGTGAAACCGACCTCCAAAGGTTACTGTACAGATTCCACTAGAAATACAGTTAAATTTACAATACTTAAAAACAGAATGTAAAATATACCTAAAATCTAAACAAAAATAATACCTATTTGAAATAAGATTATGATTCATGATGAAATAGCACAGGAAGTAATCAAATTTAAATACGTTGGTGTACAACTGTCAAGATATGGTTATACGGAGTCAGAAATATGACTAAAACAAAAAAATCATCAATGTTTGCTTGATGCTTGAATGGTACTATTTAGGTAGGAACCAATCATAAGGTATATAAAAACTGCTACTGGAAATTTAATTTTCCTAATGATGGAGACAGCAAGCCACTACAAGTATAAGACAGCTACAGTAATCGGTGCTACTAGTACTCGAGTCCTATCGAAAATTACGGTTACATTCGTATGCCTGGGTTGAGAACTGAACGAAAAATAAGAGAACAGGCAAGGTTAAAGTATTGACGAGTGAAATGTAAAAACAAAACCCAAATGAATTGATCATATGGATGAAGTATAGGAAGTAAAAGTAGCGATATGTAGCTTACTAAAATGTGTTGGAAGAGTAGAAAGATAAAAGGAAACATAGCGTTAAAACTTAACCAAAGGAAAAAAGTATCAAAGGTGGAGTAACAGGCAAATTAAAGGCAAACTACCTACCGTACCGAAATAAGAAGTAAATAAATACATAGTATGAATGCGAAATAAGTTAAACGTACATAATTCTCCCATTTCTAATACTTTATTTAGTCGTTAAAAATCAGTATATTTCCATAATTACTGCGCATTAGGAGGTAAATAACATGGTTAAATTTTAAAGACTTATTTCGGCATGGAAACTTCCGCATTTCGAAGCGACCAAATCTCTCTCCTGAAGCTCAAAATACGTAAATTTTAATGCCTAAATAAGGCTCGCGTTTTCAAGTATACAAATCTCAGATTTCCCTCCAAGCGCTCACTTTTAATCCTCCGTGTTCATTTTAGATGTCGCCATTCCGGTCACCTACACAGAACAGCTAATAAAGCTTTCCACATTGTAAAGGCCACGGAGAGAGAAAAACGCCGGAACCAGACGACGGGGAAAATCATGCGGCATTGCTCGGCCGCCCTCTCTTTGAGGTTTTAATTCCAAGCTGCATGAATGGCAGCACTGACGCTCTGGCTGCCGCGTGATAAAATCCGCGAGATGCAGAACCGCATCTAAATCGAGCAGGTGAAGAGGAAGCACGATCATTGGCGCGCGCAATCAAGTGGGGCGACAGCGAAGGAAAAACATCGCAGCATCTGCAATTGAATCGCGGCAAGTGCTTCCTTCGCCCGTCTGATGGGCATTTTTCCCGCTAAAATATCGTGGAGACGGAATGCACAATGGGCTTTCAGAAAGTGTATACCCCTTCGCTACTTGACTCGGAACTGCAACGGGTTAAATGGCAGTGGATTTAGGATCCGGTGGAAATATTCTTTTAATGGGACCCTCGGATTTTTCACGCAGCTCGGTTATTTTTCGCCGGGAGGTCTCGTCGCAATAAGTGCAATCACGCTCCATTGTCACAGTCCTTAAATTCTCCTCGCTCAAAACGGCTTCCCGAGATGCAATTCGTGAATTCCAAACTCGACACGCCGAAATACTGGGGTCGGATGCACAATTATGCCGATTTTTAATTGGAGGCGCTTTATTCGCTAATGGAAGAATCAGCGGGCCGTGATATAATCAACAAAATGAAAATGGGAATGCGCGCGCTAAAAGCGATGGGGTTATTGCTGAATATAGAAAAATGAAGCCAGGAGTGACCTTTTTGACACGTCGGTTAACGAGTCGGAAAATGCGCGCATTATTTTGCTCACTGATGAGTTATTGCGTTAATAAAGTAAAAGTAGATTGCCGAATATAACATCCGCAAGGATTGACGGAAATTTGAATCTCGATATGCAAACTCTTCTCTGTCTATATCCTTAAGTCGTCGCGTGGCATGTGGATCACCAATCACGTTGGGTAATACCCCCAAATACAAAATCGCTTTTGAGGTATGATTACCGTAATATTTATAGTTCAAATTTTATGAGCAGATAATATAATTTACCTACCATATAAAATGACTAGTTTTACATCTAAGTTTTCGTTAAGAACAAGTAGAGCGAGACTTAAATTCGTTGTGATAAAGACACAATAGTGAATAATGTTGCAATACAAGACTCAATGAATTTGTTCTTACTGCGAATTAATAAGTATTTTTGTAGTTATCAAATCAGTTAGAGTTAAAAATTTAACTTCTGATAATTTCAAGATCGGAAAAACTATAAGCCAACCATTTTAATCACAGAGAGTTAAGAATTGTTTGTAGAGGTGCCAAATGTGTCCAGCATCTGAAAATAGATAATTCATTCCAGTTTTTTCCAATCTTCTTAGCTTTAAGATCTGCAGCTCTTTTCCTTGGTCCCACAAAGGGATGCATCTTTGATTTTAAATACTCAATTCGTTCTTGAATTTCCTAAAAATTATTTTTCAAACAAAATATCCGCACCCTATCTAGGGGTTTTCCAAGCTGCATGATTTGGTCGAGTCTCTCTGGTCGGGACACATCAATTAAGTTCACCGCAACGGACGTTTGAGAAAAGGTAACCTGAAGCCTTACAAGACATATATATGTAGACCTCTGAAAATAAGATAGATGTTGAGATCAAGGCAGTTATGCTAGTAGCCTCAATTCCTAGATAGTACGAGGAAGTCAAAGAATACTACGAACTACAAGGCAAAAGAGAAGAAAATCTGGAACTCTGTACGGATAAGAAAATTCTATGATACATTGCAAACTTGGTATTATTCGAACTTCCTCTCGAAAAAAAGAGATCGGATAGTGCAGCCCATTAAATGGTAGAATAAGTTTGAATTATAAAGGAATCAATCAAGCGATAATGTTGATCGTAAAATACTTGATGCACACATACTCTTGTAGTAATTACAGTATTATGATCATTAGTAGGTACGTTATTTAAGTTAACGATTAATTAGTGTGTAAAAGGAAGAAGAGTAGTACCCTTTAGAAGGTTCCATTTCAGCAACTTTCCAGAAAGCCTTTTGATAGCAGAAAGAGATTTTTGAATGCAAATGATGAAGAGTGTGGTACTCTCGGAACAGGGAGAGGCACAAGGCTTTTGTCATGTAAATTTGAAGTGGAATGCAGTGTGCATTTCAAATAGAGAGGAATACAAAGATAAACCAAAAAATGTGCAAAAGAAGATGTTTTCGATTAAAGATGTGAACATGGTTGAAAAATTTAGGAGTGGAATTTTTTTCAGGATGATATTGTCAAGAGTAACGACGGAAAACTCTCAGATATATATTTTAATGATATGAATTCCATTCCTAGGTAAAGTGGAACACGCACTCAAGGCTGGAACTTAAAATTATGTCAAGAAAGGTTCACTTCATATATATACAATGTATAATGTTATTTAAGAAATTGAGAGGTGCTTGGTCTGCTTACTTTAATAAAGAAACTTATTTTCAATAATTTTGAATGCTCATTTCTTCCTGAATGTACCATTGTATTCGAATGGGCACATAATATTTTGGAGTGCACAATGGGAGTTGCTAAGAATGAGTTTTATGATTTTAGGAAAAATATGGGATACTTGAATGCGTATTTATGATTCCACGTTTTCCTAATTATTCCATTCCAAACGTCTGCGGTAATTAACCTAATTTTACGTTCGCATTCAACTGAAGTATTTCCTGTAACAATGTTAACTCGATTCTTAATCTCAATCTGCAGCACTTGACTCCAAAATAGTTCTGCTTTGGCTTTTAGTTTTTCTCCATGCTTATTCAGTATTGTTCTGCCTCCATGCATTGGTAGTTCGAATATTTGGAAGAATTTAGGTTAATCGTCAAGGAAAATGCATAATTATTTTCAATATGTCTTAGTTTATTTATGGCAGTGATACTATGACAAATGCTGAGGTATGAATGATTAAATTCCTGCTCTATAATTTCGTTGCTATTACTCTGGATTGATTCTCGCACATGAACGGTTTGAATGTTTTAAGTAATTTCTGTTTCTCAAGTATATTTATTATATTAGGAATGGGATTATTAGGATTATATCCTTCGTTTTAAATTGCCTTAGACTATTATTAAATGTGATATTGTAGAACCTCTGAAGTATATATGATCAATTGTATTCGTTTCTTCTTTCTTTATAAAAGATGTTCTCTCATAGTTGCTCTTTACAGTGACAGCGTGGCAGAAAAACTCTTCACATGGTTAATTTATAGCATTCTGGTTCAGGAAAACAAATGTAAATGGCATTTGACAAGTTTGTACTACAGATGTATTTTATGTGGTTTCAATACATTAATTCCTTTTAAAGAAGATATTTCTAATACATTACTCCTTTAATTTGAGTTTTTCATCGTGTAATCTGAAACCAAGGGCAAGTTACCACAATCTTCGTCTATTTTCGTAAGCCTCATTTCCTCACAAGTTTTTTTTTACATTTTGAACGTTAAGCTAGAAACTCCAGAATGAGTACTATTACAATATCTATGGTGCGTTTTAACCTATATAAAAAAAGTCTAAAATATCTCTCCTTTTACCACTTTACAAAGAAGGCCTTCTCGATTTGCTTTTCCAAGCATTACTCCTTGCCGCTGGAGTTCCTCCTCTCGGAGAGGTTTAACAGTTGAAACGCATATCTCGCCCAAACGCCCACCAACCCATTTGCAGGTTATTTGGCGGAGTGACATCTCTTCCGCAAGAGGCCTCTCGGAATCCTCACCTCCATTATTCTTTTCCACCAGCGACAGTTTGCGCTCTTTCCCAGCGCTATCTTTCGAGTTAAAGTCTTCTTCAGCGTCCATCTCCGCTAAAACCCCTTCGGCCGTACATTAACCGCGACCGTTTGTCAGTCTCTCTTCGTACTGCTGCTTCTTGTGACCAATCGCACAATTGATTCGTTGGAAAGAAGTGCCTGAAGTTGCCGTTAAATATTGTTTGAATTTAACCAGACTACTCGCATGATTTATGTAGGCATTTTATATTTGAAGATAACAGACTTGATTATTCATCATGAATAGGTAAATTTTAAATATATAGTTGATGTTCAATATTTTAATTCAGGCTTGTCCCTGACATTAATTTTTATTATTTTCTCCTTACTTTATCCCTTTTATATTTTAGTTACTAACTACTACTATCGGTGAGTTGCACAGGTTTTTCTCTTATTTTTTTACATTTTGTGCAAGTACTTATTTTTTCTCGTTCTCTTTCTGTGGTAGTTTTCCTTCTGGTGTTTTACTTAATTCATAAATGTTAACTTAGGTTTTTCACTGTAAACTGAAAGAGTATTTCTCTCTATTTATTGTCTTATTCTTAAAAATCTTTCTTTTGAAATATATTTTGAAATAGGGCTTGAATTTAAATAAGGATATTATTAATATACATTTGTTAATTATAGAATGTATTTAACATATTTATAGCATCACTGATTATCTTAATTACTCTCAAGAATTTCTTTCTATTGGAATTGCACACTTTGTATTCAATATAAATTGTATTTTAACGATTGAAATTATATTATTTAGATTGATACATATGTGCTATCTTGTATTTAATTTTTGTTGTCTATTTGCATTTTTATATGACGTGAACAATTTTTTACGGATTTTTTCACCCCCTTTCTGTAAGTTTTGCTTTGAGGGGTGTTTGTCTCCTTCTGTCTTCAGTTGAGAAGATTATTTCTCACAAATACAAGTCTTTTTCGCTTTATCCTAAATTTTCTTTAATTTTAACATTTAATTCAAACGTAGGTTTATAAATAATTATTTTTTGGTGGACTAGAGACAAACGTAAGGCTAAGGTTGCCTTATTAAAGAGTTCATCAATTCTTTTGTCCCTATCCTCTGTCATCCCGCGTCCACAAACTTCGATATCGCCCTTCGATATTCTCCAACATCGCCAAATTCTGGCTCTCGATATCGACTGGATTCCAGACCATTGTGCCCCTATAATGGCTGTCAGGATATCGCAGTTTTGCGACCTCGAATTTTTTATTCGGCCAATGCAAAATAGGCGCACTCCTCGTTTTGTCTCACCATTCCGTTCCCACACATGAAATGTCAATCCATAGAGCGATTTTCACAGCAGTTTGCGGAGAATTAGCTATCTATTTAGGTCGAGCGGGGAAATCTGAGATACGTCACCCACGGCGATTTTCCTTTGCTCGCCGAGCCGTTTTTAGATATCTGATATCGTGAGAATCACTCAATTCGCGGTCGTAAATAAGGGAAATTTCAATCCCTGTCTGCGTCGACAGTCTCTCCGGGTTATCTCTGAGAGGTTGTCACGACTGATTTTCCTTTTCGATCGCTAAATTTTAGGTGATCGTTTATCGTAGAATATTGCTTCAACGACATGTTACTATGCTGACAAGCCGGTGCGTTTAAGTGCGTAAGAGTGACCTACTCTCTTGTCGGAGCATTTAAAGTATCAGCAGATTCCGTAAATATATTTACATCATAAGAAATTTAATGATGCTTTACTATGCATATTTAAATAGTGGATAGCCTAACAAATAGATTATTTTGCGCAGTAAAGGGAAACACTTCATATGATCCATTTTGTATATTCTGTTTCAACGCTACACTCTCGAGTGTCTTAAGGATATTTTTGTAATAAAATCAGCATATTTAACAATCAAATATATATGGTGAATCCTTATCTTTAAAATTATGGACATAATGGATATTCAACCATTTTTTGTAATAAAGGGGACAAGTTCCCTCCAATAACTACTACTACAATAACTGAATAGAGCCATTTATTTTTATATTATTATTATTATAACTCCTCAGTATGTTATATCGATTAAAAACAGATTCCCAAGGAGAAACGGACACGAAAAAAGTGTGACAGGGCCGGAAAAAACAACCTTTAACCCATTTCTTAAAAAAGATAGTTTAATTATCATTTATAGAATTAATTATTAGTTAGGTGAATATATTTTGTAATCATCCCGGTAGTTTATTGATCATGACAATTCTGAAACTCGATATGAAGCTAATCACAAATTTTCAGGAAATTTAATTCTACAAGAATGTATTTTTGTATATGTACCGCAAGATACTTAGGTCACTCTTTACTGAACTAAAGAAAATTTTTATTAAAGGAGTAATGGAACTGTACGTTCGCAGATGATATTTTAAGCTATCCGTCTTAGTGAGGTAGGAAACGACTAACTTTTTCACAGCATCTTCCTAGTCTCTCATTATGTGACCAAAACTATACGTTTGTTTCAAACATCCTGATGAATATCTCAGATTCTCTCCCAGTTTTTTTTTCGCTAATTAAGATAATGTGGTAAGAGAATGAAACTAGGGTTTGGTTGCTGACGAATGTAGTCTTCCTTTTTCTTTAGATGTATATTTCCTTTCACATGTATATATAATATTATCTTTAAATAAATAAAATAGATCAAAGCCAGTCTTCTGGTTTAAAATGTATTCCGAAGAGTATATATGTTTTAAGGGAATCTACCATTAATAGTAAGAATTCAGAGGTACAGGAAGTAGATCATTAGATAAACTGGTAAATAGTAGTTACGCTAATGAAAGGAAAAGATGGCGTACATCGTATACTTGAAAATTGTGAGAGAAAAAATCATTTATCACTTTCCAATGGTATATTACTTCAAATAAACAGTACCATATGCAACCAAGTGTATTACGCCTGTAATCTTATGGAACCACCAACACAGACTTGGTTTTGAATAGCCTATATTTCAGGAGGAAGGGAAATTTCTTTGTTTTATACGTGTTTGCGAATCTTAAAGAACTCTTTTTTATGGAAATCGATTTTTTGATTTTCATTAAAATGCATGTTATAATAAATGAATATTAAAATTTAGTTCAAAATTAAAAATTCTACCAATGGGATTTCATAGTTATGGGTATAATGGTATGATTTACTAGTACTGCATGATAGGTGTATTATGGATATGCTGTAGGCATTTAAATTATCCTCCATGTAATTGTATACCTGTTTTTTAACTACTCAATACTGATTATCTAACTTATAAGCCCAAGCTTCAAGGGAAATCTCTGATAGCCTAATGAAATCCGATATTGATCTGGAAAATCCAAGATTAATTTCCTTTATAATTCGAAGAAAATTGCATTGGGAATTTAGACGTTAAAGTAATATTTTATTTACACCGAAGTGAAATGAAATATCTTTTCTTTGGGACCAAAAGTCAGCGAGGAATCATTTCCCCTTTATTTGTAAAATGGTTTTGACTTTTTAATGCATGCAGCTTTCCGTCAGAGAGCAAGGGGATGTTTTATTTTTTGCGCTCAAAGTTTTCAAAGCCCTCGTTTGTGTTTTCTACTCGGAATAATAAGAGTGGTGGAGTGCGTTAGATAAATATGTGTGAGTCCTTGGATGGAGTCAAAGGGGACAGTTTGCTTTAAAATGATTGTGTTTGATCATTAGCCTACTTTCCCAAACAATGAGGATGCTTCCCCACGAGATCTCTCCCACCCGCGAAACTTGCGTCGCTGGTTATGAAACCGATCCCCGCGCAAAGTTTGGAAACTTCTTATATCTTTCATGCCGATATTAGATTTACTTGGCCTAATCTGAGCTAGAGCTTCGCTAAGCGATAAACTATGGTAACCAATGGCAGTTTGAGTTTCGATTTGGTGCAGTTATTTAATTCCGTTGACACAGTTTATAATGAACAAAGGTGAAGAAGCTACACATGAAACACATGTTTATTTTTTAATTTACGCGATGGAAATGTGGTAGCTTAGTGGTTAGAGCAACCGACCGGCAATTGGGAGACCCGGGTTCGATCCCCGGCTACGGCAGACAGTTTATAATGTAAACCAATAATTGTTTTAAGTTTGTAACGTTCGAGGTAAATATGTGTAAGGATACTATGCTCGGTGGTTCGCTAATTTTAGTCTCACATCGTTCAAAATAATATTTGATCTACTTGGTTTCAGCGGATATACTTTATTTAAGGGGTTAAACTTTGAGCTTTAAACAATAACTTAATTTAATAGTGATTCCCTAATCAATAGAATGAAATAAGTAGCTTTCAATTAAATTTACAAGGAGTTATAAAATAATTTGAGGCATAAAACGCAAGGGATTAATTTCTCGCGGAAAAGCCTTTAAGGAATAATAAAAATTACAACTTTACCAGGCGAAAATTTAGTCTGGAAGGACTAGGTTTCATCTCTTAAGAAAGAAGTTTTATTGAGTTTTGTTAAAGAATATAATAGTGTTTTCCGGATAAGAAGTGTCATGGAAATATCAGCACCGTTAATGAGGTGACAGATTGCAGTGCATGTGACCTAGAATTTGTAGCCTAGCGTGAAAAAGCTTTGCGTTAATTTAATACTCAGAACTCACTTTTGTTACTGGTTCATAATTTTCTTGCATATACGAGTACGTATAAAAACACGATCTCTCTGTTAAATAAAACCGAGGCAAACAAATTAAAAATACTTAGCGTCCATCTCATAGCCTTGAAGTAATTTTTTCTTATACTCTCTTGTAATTCATACAATGCCAAGTATAAGTTATTCTTGCAGCTGATATTTTGTCCTCATTTGTGTCTTTGACTTCTTCGTCCAGTCAAATAACTAATTATCAGTTATGTTACGTAAAGTGAAAGTATCTAATGATAATTTCTTTGTCTTTTTTACAGGAATGAAGTGAAAATGAAATATCCGCATCATAAGTATGGAAAAGGACGAATGTTGGAGGCATCAGATAATTTCTCAGTTCTTCAGTCAACAAACACTTTAATGTAATTGAGGACATACATAAGACTCTACAGTGCTCCCAAAGGGAATACTGCTGTTGGCTGAATATTCATCAAAGGTACAGTGCCTATCCGCTTATCATTAATCATAGTAGTTTTGGAATAATCATAGATTGAAGAAATTCAAATCATTTTGATCTGGATCCGAGAATAAATTGCCTTAATCAATCACATGTGATCACACACTAAATCAATTGTTTATTGTTAAGGACGTGTGATTTTAAATGATTATAGGCCATCGAAAGGTTTTTAAGTTTTTTTAACATTTTAATTGGAGAAAATGTAAAAATTTTGGCTCATTGAACATTTGATTTTGCTATTAATATAAATGAAAACTTTGAAAGATAAACATAAATGAAAAACTCAGTTGTTTTTAGATAGTTATCGGAAATTTGAATTATTTGGCCATATTAGACTTTCTGCATACATTAGTTACGAGTATATTCCACAAGGAGAGTAAGCAATGTTGAAATTAAATATTGCCATTGATAATAAACCGTATATCAATTTATCGTTTATTCTAGAAATATAAAGTAGCTTTATAAAGCTACACAAGTTGTTGAGCCATAGAACGCTCGTGAGGGTTTTATGTCAGAAATAGTATGATTGTAGAGTAAAGAAATTAATACTAAGTAAATAAGACAAAATGAAAGTTGTTGGTTAATTATGGGAGCGTTAAAGCTTTAACTTCACCACTGTTGGAATTTTGTATGTGTGGGAAGTATTAAATATCTTACAGTAGACATTATATTAAAATTTTGACTTCAATTTTCGTTAAAAATCAAAATAAACTGTCCAAAAGGCAAAACTGCCAAGAAACACGCTCGCACAGCTTTACATTTTCTTTGCATTGTCAATATTTTCATTTGATTTTCATGGTGTAAACTAAAAAGTTTCATATTATCTTGAATAACATGGTAAAGTTTTTTGCCAACATAAGAGATCGCCGTAAGACATACGTGTATTTGCGTTTAGACATCTCACCAAAGAATTTTTTATTGTGATTTTCATTCCCTTAAATTACGATCCCTGTTGTAGCAAATAGAAAGAATAGCCATTTTGAAGGAACGGGGGTAAATATAAATTCTCAGTGATGGATTCTCACTCAAAGGGTGTACTAAAAACGCCATGATAAGTAAAACAACGAATTTTATTTTAATTTTCTACTGAAAGTACATCAGCTTTCTTAAGCATTTTTAAACACCGTGGTGAAATTAGTTACTAGATTTACTTTTCTTCCAACCTTTACTCGTTTTATTTTGTAACTGTACCTCCGAGATCAGAATAAATCTTTACGGGGAATTGGGAACTGTATATTAATTATAAACCACAAATCCTTTATTCGTCTTGCTATTTTCTTACGGATTCATAAATCTTTTTGAACCTCCAATGCATAGGATATTGAAGAATATTTTTACTTTGATTTTTAAGATCATAATTAGCATATTGTTCAGGTTGGACTCTTAGTCTGTAAACAAAACGTATAATTGTAGTGCCATTTTCACAATATTATGCAACAAGAATGCTTTTCTCGCAAAACATTCTCAAGTCCATAACAACAAAGAAAATCACAATTCGGACTAACTTACCTTCTCTAATGAGGGTATCCGGCCCGAAATCGCCACAGCTCGCAAGGAATCATCCCATTTTATTCTGGCTTCTCCGAAGTGACCTTTATCCCCATCCCACCACCTGAAGCATCCCCCCGACCTAGTTGGTCAGAACAGAAATCAACTTTACGGGACGCAACTCCCTCCCAGGTGGCTCCATCACCAAGACCACTACCCTATCCTCTTGTTCCCTTGTCCGAGTTATTTTTCACCGGGCGCCTCTGCTTCCTCCCCTTCCCCCTTGGTGGCGCGCAACGCGATCTCTTAAAACCAACCCTTGGGGAAACCTCCGGAGCACGCCACGGACATTCCTTCTCCTGCAGCCCGTCCCAATCTCTACTCGGTGCCTCCATCCTCCCCCCGCAACCCCTATTTCTGCCCCCACAACCCCTTCTTCTGCCTCCACAACCCCTTCTTCATCAACCTCTTTCTTCTCGAGCGTTCCGTCCACGCCTCTCCTGAGAAATGACCACTCCTATCTAATGTCCTCTTCCCTGCTTTGTTCTTTCCCTTCTTCTCTCTCTGGGGTGCTCGCCCAAAGTACCCCATCTCTCTTCCCGACTAAGCGACTCTAACGTCTGCACAAGTGGCTCCCTTTCTTCCCCGTTCTTTATCCACGGCGCATCTCTTTCGTCCTCTTTTCTCATTTGTGTCCTCCCCTCCCGATATTAATCTTACCGCCACGTTTGCTCATTATCCCTTTCTCTCTCCCTGGCTGTTTTTCGTTTTGTTTATTTATTGGCTCTTTCTACGCAGTCCATTTTCTACTTCATTTTCTTTTCTTATCCCAACCTTCCGTTGGGTCTGCGTTTATCTAACCCTATATCCCTGCCCAAAAATATTGTGGAGCTTGGATGATCCGAACGTGAAGGTGACTGTTAGAAAAATAGGAATTAAAGAGGATTGTTAGCTAGGAATGGAAAACAAAATTCACGATTCGTATAAAACCTTGCATGTATATATTAATTTATTTTTAAAATGATCATTACATCTATTATTTTGTTTAATTGCTTAGTTGAATATCAAAATATTGTAAACTATAAAACTGAACAATGGCACCAATTAAATTTTAAGTAACATTATTAATGATGCACACTTAGACAAAAAATATATTTACGTTTTCTTATAGAATAATCTTAGATTTTGTTTGCTTCGTCGATTTAAACAATTTTTTAATAATGTATGAAACAAGTCGATTCAATGACTGGAAACTGGAATAAGTTCATATCTTCTTTTATTTAATAATTTCATTGGAAATCAAAAAGCATTATAAGGTATGTAAATTGAGATAAAAATTACATTTAGAATGTCTCAAAAAAAGTCTCAAATTCTTATTTCTTACGTAAAACTCTGTCTCAGATATACTGTATGGTTCTGATTGGTTTAATGGTTGTAGCGTTGAATCACATGACTATTACTTCCATTAGCATTTTAACTTCAATCATTAGTTTTTGGGGACTTTGTGATATGAAATTATTATATTTTGGTCGCAAAAATCTCAAATTAACCAACACGAATTTGAGTTCAACATGATTTCTTAATATTGTTTGTATATTAAATAATTAGGACTAACGAGAAAATATCGCATTGAAAACGATTTCAGGTTATGAAAGTTTGAAGTATCCAGTTTGCAAGAGTATCTTCATGGCGCCCCTTTTTTGTGTATTACCGTTCTATATTTATTGCATACCCTATCATTAATTGCTTTGCTCAGTTGGACAGTTAAAATGATGGAATATAATGTAATCGATACGTATTAAATTTAATTCGTGGATCGTTATTATCCATTAAAACAAGAAAGTAATTAAATCCTGGTTTAATAACTATAAACTTGAAACCGCTCGGAAAAATAAACGATTTTGTTGAATGTTATAGGCTTACATTTTGAATTATGAGGTTAAAAACGTACTTAAAAAATAACATTTTATTTCCACAGATGAAATGTTTTAACGCTATCTCTTTTAAAAATATATCTCAATCTGTATCATATTTATAATATCGTAAAAAGTACACAAATTATAATTTTGGCATTTCAAAATAAATTTAACGCGGATAACACGGACTCTTTGTTGTGCTTCAAACTATATATTTTTCTAATTAATATTGTGCATTCATGGGATACTTTGAATACGTAATGGCTTTTCTTTATATCAACGTAGGAATAACAATTTCTTGGTACATACTTGGATTCAGTTCAACTGCTTTCAATGGAGAATTCTAAAGGTGGGATTTTTCGAGAGGTCATACGCCTTTCTTTCCGCGAATTTCTCCAGTTCCGAAAATTAAATTTGTACATTTGATATAAAGAGCTCTTTATAATTTTGCGAGAACACGATAAACGTCTCCAAATTTACCTCGACGGGAAAATTTCATTAAATTCGCATTTCCACCCACACTCTCCCACTGATACATGCTCCGCGTAATGCGAAACTTTCAAGTTTGTCCTTTTCCTACCCAACGTCCTTCTTTTTCTCTCTCATTTTCTGCCTTCTCTGTTACCTCTCTCTTGTCCTTCCGAATTCTCCCGTCCTTCTCTCAAAGTTTCTTTGTTTTCATCATCACTCAACATCTTCCTTCTCATCCGTCACATAATTTTCTTTCATCCCCTCTTCTCTTTACAGCTCTCAGGGCACCTTTTTATGTTTTTCCTGTCTCGTTCTCCTAAACCTATTTCTTTTTTTCATTTTCCCCTTTGGTTTTCCCTTTGTTAGTCTCATCCTCCACGGCGTTTGTCATCTCTGCCCGTTTATTGTCCCTTTCCTCATTATGCCTTAACTCTGTCAGCGTTCTTCTGGCAACCTTAAATATAGCGCAAGTACGTCCGTATTTTTTCAGCCCATCCATAGGTATGCGGACGATAAATATTTCAGAAACGAGCCATCTAGGTCAGCTAAATTATTAAAATATTGCTCCGGGCACGATGGGGGTACTGCTCACGAAGGATGGATTGTTTATAGCGCGCAGTAGGGAAGTACCCATTTGTTGAACCTTTTGTAAATGCGTCACACGAACAGTTTTGCGAGGAATATCAAATATCAAATCATTGGTGTACTGAAGCATGGGAAGAATGATTTCAAAGATGCTCGGCAAAAAGGTTCCTACGCATGGTAGATGGCTGCTTTGAGTTCAGAATAGATTTTTCAGTGTTCGGAGTACATCACTTTTTGAGTGCCACTGAGCGATTTTTTGCATCCTATCTTCTTGTTTCTCTTTGTGTTCATATGTTGAAAATAAAACGTTTAAATGTATTCCTTGAAGTTGATGGGACGGCGGTGGCGAAGTCTTGACGTGCGTGCTCTAATTGGCACGCGAAAGAATAGTTTCGGTAAGCTTATGTATGTCGGTGTTGTCTGGTGGGTCTCTGGTAGTCTTGTTATGTATTCTTCTTTCAATGTTTTACCATACCACGGTATTGGAGTGGCTAGCGAGATAGCGCTCCAACCCCAAAGTCCCGCTTTCGAGTCCAGGTTAATCGGAATTTCTTGGCTAGGAAATCGTTACATTTTCGTTAATTGTCATTGTCTACGTCTCCTACTGTGAGGGGGTGTATTTTTACATTGATCTTGTCTTTTTCTCTTATTGCATTGTCCAATGTATTGATGTCTTCGGAAACTCTGGAAAAGAAATTTGTTCTCTCCGAAGTGAAACTAATGTGGATTCCATTTTTAAACGATTTCTTGATCTAAAGCGTCATTTAAAATGTGACTCAAAGGAGCCATTTCTCTACTATTTTCGCCATGCGTAGGTGGCCATGGGTTTGGTTTCCCTGGGCAAAATGACCTTATCCTCCAAAGCACGTTTAAATGTCTAAACATTTTTATCTCGAGATTTTCATACGCAATGACGCATTGAATGGTAGCTTGCACTTCAATGGCCAGAATGTTACTTATTTCATCAATTATTGTGGTGAGAAAAGAAGTTTAAACACGGGTATTTGAAAATTAGAAGTTAAAAATGACGAGATAAATTTTTCATTAAAATCTTCTTGTGGACAAAAACGAGATCGGTGGGCGTGATTTTTTTGCCAAAACCTTTTCTCTCCCCTCGCAGGAGACGTACGAATCAATTTCACGGAGGGGATTTGGATCGCTCTCTTCAATTCCGAAGCAACTGATCTTTTCGAGCCACATAAAGATATCGAGTAGACAAGATGTTGTTAAAATAGATATATTTAAAATAGCTTTTGGAGTTTCAGAAACTGATTGATGTTTTTTTTAACTTTCACATAGATTTTTCTCCCTTGATGAAAGGGTTTTTTTGGTGTTAGGAGGATCGCTAAAGCGATGATATTCGGATGAAACTCCCATCATGATAAATCAAAATCAGATTATTATTTGTAAGGCAGAGTTCTTTACAAATGATGGTTCTTCCACCGAATATGTATGAATCCCTTTATCAACCCGCACTTTTCATCCCCACACAAGTTTTTAAATATTCGCTAGCTTGGGCGACTCATGCATTTTAAAGGCTAGCATTGTCTCCATTCGGTCGTTAATTAAAAGAGCTAATGTTTCAAATTTATATTCGGACGGAAGCGGGTCTATTAGCTCGTGCCAGAGCTGCATGTTCTCCGCTTCCCTGCTTTATCCCCCCCTTCGGCTGCACCATTCGCCGTTTCCTTCGGTGCGGAACGTACCTGATGTCCCTTTCCCCTTACATATACTCCCTCGCTATTTACCTCTTCCGCCCGCACCCCCATTCATCTGCCGAGTTTTGTCGGATAACCCTAGCCCTTCGGATACCATGCCTACGTCGTCAACGTTGTTTACCAAGCTGATCTTCGCAGGAACTCACGGTTTTTGTTTAATTTTACATTTGCTTTTCTTGTCGAATTACTCAAATAGAGAATCTGGCAAATTATTGGAGTAAGTTTATAAAGTCATACGGCAATTTTGTTGGTTCCAGATTGTTTTGTGACTAGTAGCAATTTGAACTGTGAATTAACGTTGTTTGTTAACTTCTGAAATTAACCTAAGGGATGGTTAAGTGATGTTGTATAGTTTTTTTTTAAATAGATCTTTGTAACATGGTTTTTACTATTTGTAGTGCGCGCCACGTGACATAATGCCTAACTACGGCGGTACTGTATTATATAGAAGGTTTATTTGGTTTCTTGAGCTGCATTGACACAGCTTGTTTAATTATTTTAACAGTAGTAAAACTGAAAAAAAATTTACACATACCTTTATCAGTGATAGTTTTTAAATTGTAGCATTTCAGCATTATAATAACTTTATAAATGAGCTAATATACATGGTACATATATATATATATATTTTGCCCTCGCTACAGTCCTTAGCTAATGTTACTATTTTTTTCGGGATGGTTAGAGCACTAGTAATAGTATACCAAGTGAATAACTTCTGCGATACCAAGAAAATATTTTAATAATTTCCTCTTTACAGAAGAATTTAATAAAACTCTCATTGTGTTTTTTCCTTAATATGAAACGGTACGCACGCAAAAATCAAGAATAACATATTTGTAATGGTGATAGAAGGGTCACTAAAAGTGTCACTCTGGAGTCCTCAGAGGTCCCCCTTTGGTATGTTATGAGTAAAATATACTCTATCCCCTCGCTCTATACCCCTTTTGTCCCTCGCTCTTCCTGCCATTCATCTACCGAGTTTTATCGGACTAACGGAGTGCGGAAAAAGGCACCCTTTGGACTGTTTTCGGGTCCGTGCGAGGGGCGGTTGGTGCCCCCTCTGATTATCCCTTGTGCGGAGGCATCGATGGGAAAAGCCTCGATGGAAAGACGGGTCACATTTCTGACGGAAATAAAGCGTTCGAAAGGTAAGGAAAACAATGGAAGGGACGGATGCGTGTTTGGGTTCGTTTAAGCGTGCGGAAGTGCGCACGCACGCGTGAGGCAAACACACGCACTCGGCCACGCTCGGAAATATGTAAACGGGGATGAATTGAGCGGATGGAAGAATTCTGAGCATTCACTTTTATCAGATGTCATTGCTTTTGTAGTTTGGCCGACCCTTGCCGTGATCTCTTCTAAAGCAGAGATTTTCCACGTTCCGAAATGAATGCCTACGTTGTATTCATGTGTATCGAATTCATATAGACTTCTGTTCTTCCCTGTGAGATAATTATTGGTGTTTTAATCACAGTTCCTCCGTAACTATGTCTGGAAGCTGAAATTAGTCGATCTAATACATTCGTATAATCTATGACAGCTACCAATATAACCAATATATGACACTTTTTATATTTACATGAATATTTTAATGGGTTATCCAAAAATGACAGGTGTATTTGGAAACTAAAATACCGGAAAATAGAAAGGGACAGATTTGAACCGTAACTAATACTGAAATTTAACGTGACTAAAATTTTACAATTTCCCTTTGTATAATTAAGCAACCGCTTAATTTCTACCACTTCCCGTTTTTTAATGCATAAGAGATGTTTATTTATGAAAAACTTTGGTAATATTAGTTCTTATTTAGATTTGTAGTTCATAGATGTAATATTTATTTGCGAACGCAAAGCATTTCAATTGATAATGAAGACTTATCGGCAATAACTATCCTCGAGATTAATTGATCCGTTCAAATTACAAATGAAAATAAATCACCAAGTTCACCCAATTCACTGGTAAAGGTCACTAATATGCTTCTTTTGCAATAAATGATATCCATACTTTTTTCAATGACTAAGTGTATCCTAATGTGAATTTTTCAAAAGTAAAATTTAATAAAGGTTTCATATTTTATAAAATAAAAGCGATTTCAAGCGCACATTTCAGGCTTTTGAAATTGGCCATCTACGTATATGAAGTAGCATCGATATAAAACAATGGAACGATTGCGCTGATAAATTGAAAGCATTAATCGGAAATAGGAACGATCGGAATTATATTGGCATTCGCTATGCTCTGAGACATGATGATTATGAGGATGATATAAAAGTGGATATTTTTATTTACTGGAGATATTTATCCGATTCGTTTGAAATGCGAGCGGTTTTTATCAGCTTAATTCGAATTAGTACTCGTATTTCAAAAATACATTTGCAGGTCGAAGTAGCATGTAGAATTCATTATTCAAACAACCTATTTATTTAATGGGATAAAGCTATATCCCCTGATGTTAGAGCTTATTACGAGCTTGAATTTAACTACTCTTTTCATTATAATTCCAGTTGTAACATTGGTAACGTTAACGAAATGCAATTTTAATAAGTTGTATTTGTCCGAAAATGAGGATAGCTAAATAATGAATCGTTCTTAGAATTACGGTTTGTAATGTGTAAACGCTAAAATCACCGATTCATGCAAACCATCTATTTTCCAAATAACTAGCGTCATTTACAGATTTTGTGGCCTCATTTGCGGATGAACTCATTTAATTCGGGATATACATATATGTTTTAGATACAATATTATTATTGTAATCCTTTCATTGAACATCCGGAAGCTTACAGAAATATTTCCTAAAACAGCTTAGCTACTACTGGCAGAATTGAATATTAAATACGAATAAATTTTACCATAAATATCATCCAACTAATTACGCATATTTTAAATTGGGGATGGATTGAATGGTATATGGTTAAAAATCCTCAACTTTTCCAAATATTAAGATTGAAAAAACTAGTGGAAAATACATTAATTTATGAGAGTATTTCCATTCTACAAAAAACCTGATTTATTATTTATGCACAAGGGTTATTGTTATTTTTGTGAATTAAGCATGCAAAATTGAAGTACGGATGAAAAAATCGAAGAGAATATCCTTTTTGAATATATATACAGATTACATGATACTGTATTAATTTAATCATGATCACCCATCACATAGATGTAATGCGAATGTTAAGTAGCAGAATTAAAAAGAAAGAGGGAATGGAAATAAATAGCGTTGGCGAGGATGAAGATAAATGCGAGGGCCAGATTAAAGATTAAAGTCGTCTGAGGGAAAGGGTTCCGAGAAGAATACAAACGAAACTGATTTCGATGCAAATCAAATGGGCGATGCTTGGAGTTGTAATGAAATATGGTATCGGGGAAAAGCGAGGCAGGCATCGGTACCACGAAAGGGTAATGAATGGGATGCGATAGTGTACCTTAAGAGGGGATCAGATTCGGGGAGGAAAGCCGATAAACTAGGAAAGAAGATCTAAGGAGTTTTTAATGGGAGTTTCGCTCCGATTCTTACCCATGATTGAAGGATAAAGGAACGGTGCTTAACTACGTCAAATTACTTTTGCATCAAGTAATCTGCCGATGGGAATTATTTTGAAGAGCACCGTAATTAGGATTAAGATGCGTAAATGCCTTTTGTTAAACAAGGATAACGATACATGATACTGCATTATTTTTACTATAGTGGAAACAGGAATATCCAATTACATCCGTTTTGATAATTTGCAAAGCACAAAAACACTAATGATGTTCATTTACATCTATGCCCTAGCCAGGAGAATATTTTTAGCTGTAACATAATACCAGAACTTTACATTTATGTATAACTTTACATTGAATAATGCTATAGCGTTTATAAAATTATAACCTGAGATAAGATAATGGCCTATTATTTTGCTCAATTATATGAACTATTATTCACCTCTCTCATTGGATTTCTTTAAATTTTATCTCGTAAGGTAATTTCATACCCTGTAGAAGCAATCCCGCCGGTGAAATTATATCGAAAAGAGTCAAAATCTGATTATTTGTAAATCACATTATACTTCACATTTTAATTTTAGAAATAGATATTTCTAACGTCATAGTAATTAACTAATCAGAACTTTTTGTATAATTTTCCGTACTTCCATAATTTTGTCATAATTTCTATTGAGGAATAAATAGCAGAAATTATCTGCTTAGAAAATGAATTTGTCGTTCACATTTAATTTGATTCTTCTCTCGTGAAACCTTTACCTTCTTATTGAAGTTTACCCGTCGTATTGGCATTTAAATATTTATTCACTTAACATCCGATATTACACTTAGAAATTCGCCATTAAAATATGCTGTATAATAGAATAACAGGATATTTTGCCGTAACCTACCGGAAGACAAACTATGAGTGGTTGAAATTCTAAGGTTTTAGGAGGGAGAAAAAATAAATGTGCTATAGATTTTGATCAGCGAAGAAGAAGGTATCGAATTTCTAGTCTTAAATTAAGTATATAACTTGTGTATACTGTATCTAAAGTTAAGAAGCGGTACCAGTTAATCTAAATTGAAAATACGTTTTGTTCAGCAACAAAGTGTGTAATTGTATTGAGGTGAGTTTGCAAATTAAGTCATGCGTGTCTATTTGATACCTCAAATATATTTGCTGTATTTATGGTTGATATTCCATGCCTTTTCGATTAAAATTGCTTTCTTTAGTTCTAAGTTGTAATACGTATGCGCCCAAACGTAATTTTTCATATGGTTGGGTCAGTGAAAAAGGTCTGTTGCAATAGGCGAAACAAGTTGGCACTGAGAATTGCGTAGAGGAATATAAAACAAGAAAGAGGAATAGTCGATACGGTCGAACACAAAAGAAGAAAAGGTATTCGGCATAGCAGGAAACGAACAATATCGCAATAAAAACAAACATAGAAAAGGCGCGAGAAGCGGTCCAAAGGTATAAATGAATTATTGGCCGTTGAATAATTTAACAAACGAGTAGGGTCCCCTCTGACGTTGGGAGAATAAGTGAATTAACGGAAGTGGAATCAGACTGTTTTTATGGAACAAGAATGGGCGGGCAAAGGGCAAAAGGTTGGTGTATAGCGAGGGGGAAAAATATGGGAAAAATGAACAAAAAATTGGTCGATTGAAGAATATTCAATGGAACGTGGAAGCACTCGAACGGAAGAGGGGGGAAAGAGAAAGGTAGGTGAAAGAAGGTGAGGATAAAGGGGGAAGGGGAGGTATGTAAACAATGAGAAATAAAGAATGTGATAGAAATGCAAATAGAAACTGTCAAACGAAAAAAGGAGATAGAGAGATTTGGTGGTATTCATCGAGAGTGAACAAAGTCCCTAACGAGATAGCATAAGAAATGGTAGAAAAATAGCTTGAGGTAGCAAGTTTATTCATTGGAAAATTGGAATGGAAATGAAGGTACGTGTGGATGGAATCCATTTTGCCCAATAAACAACATATCTGAATAGATGAATTGAATGGATGGTCATTTTTTATGGCAATTGGATTTCAGAGTCATGTAAAATGATAGAATGAGGTGTTAAGAGATTGAAGTATAATAACGGATATTGAGATAACAGGCGGGGTATCAGTTCACAATGATGGAGAATAGAGATAAAATAATGCTGTAGAAGGTAAGCAATTTAAGTTTGCAGTGATATAGATCAGAGTACTATTTACTACGAATTCTAACGCATTTTAAATATAATCTGTACTTTGATTATGACGCGCATAATTTATAGGATGCGATATTATAATGTTTAAGTATTAATTTATTTTTAAATTTATATTTATTATTATCACGTATGCTGCAAGTATAATTATTTCCAGTGGCAGCTCCAACCATTGTCTGGGTATGACTTAATTCAAACCCCAATCCCTTACACCAGACGTTACACGCAAACGAGTTTTTAAAATATCACCACTACCTACAGACACTATTCGAAAACCGCAACATTACAGCAAGATATAATTTACATACATATTCCCGGTACTCCTGTACTCAACATACTCTTATCACAAAAATTATATTTCACAGTTTATAATATCACTTTTCAGGACAAAATGTCACTTCGTCGTTTTCATATCGTCACGTTTAAAAATATCCAAATCGTACAACAAATGACAACAATAAATCCACTTAATTACATAAACTACAGCATCTACTTAACTATACAGAATGTATTCACAATTATTCATTTGTTCTTATGACGTACCTCCCTCTGCCCCTAAAATCTCTGGACACAACCTTTTAGTTTTTTTTCTTTGAGGAGTGTGTCAAACACGAATTTCTTATTCCATAACAATGAAGGCTGATGAAATAAAAAAATCTAATAATAACAACGGTGATAACCGTGTTCTAGGGAACACCACTACGTGTTTGACATGAATTTATTCTTTTATTGACTTGATGTTGTCAAAGCTACGTTCTGCGGTCACATTGGACATTTATAAGACTTAATGTAGAATATTAACCTAGTTATTGTTGTGAATTTTCGTTGGTTAATGTTTGAAATATATTTTCTTAACGAAATTTTAAATGTTATAAAAACACTACTGGTATACCTTTTGAGTCAAACCGTATATTATGTAAATATGGGAAGAATTGGTTGTTATGAATGATCATACACGTTTACCTTTTTTTAGATGGTCTTTATCACACGCAAACGGTAAAAAGTTATTGAGTTCGATATTTTGCACGACACTGCGAAAATGGCCGTGCTCTTTCTGGTGCAACAATCGATGTTTACCCGTTGCCACAACGCGTTCGTCGCAAAGGGTAAACAAATAGCAATGAACAGTTAGATCTTGGTCTCACCACAACTTAATTATGTATAGCAAGATTTGGTTGGCTAAATTTTTGAAAACGTTTTCTCATTAAAATACGATTTTATGGAACCACTACTCGTTTTGGGCAACACCATACAGTAGGATAAACTGTCATGAACGCACGGGCATTAAAGAATTCCCTCTCGGAAGACAGCCGCTGAAATATGTCGGAGAGAGAGAGAAAAAAAGGAGACAAAGGAAAGAAGGGAAGGGATAATCTCATCTTGAATATGGGATGGAGGGAAAGAAGCTCGTCCGCAGACTTTCTCGGAATACTTAAGAACGCACTCCGCACCCACCCGCGTCCCGCGCTTCGTCATCTATAAAACATAACCGGAATAAATCGTCGGGGATAATTTCTCGGAAAGAAACTCCGTCTCCGGCAATGCAGCTCCCGTTTCTGATAGGGTCACGGACTGCTTCGAAAGGCAACAAAAGAGTGTCTCAATCCCATCCCTCGCCGCAGATTTACACCAGAGGCTGGACGCCGCCGTTCCTCCGTCGTAAAACACTCGGAAGGCTCTTCGGCTCTTGCACGTGTGGAATGCCTTATTTTGTTTGCTCGGATTCGCGTCGTAATCTCCCCGTCTCTTTTCGAGCAGTCTTCAAGTCTCCGTCGCCTCCTCTAATTCTTACCCGTCACTCCGAGCTGTTTACTTGCTCTGTCATTTCTTATCCTTATCCACAACTTGATACGAGCAAATTCTTGGAACTTGATGTCGATTTAATTTAATCCTTGCGATTCTGATTCAGTTCTTGAGAAAGTGGACGTAGAAGTTATGGAGCTACCGTACCTTAATAAATATTTTTCGTTTTCAGGAAAGAACAAACGGTATAGCATTTGTTATTCTCGTACCTGTGATAATATGAAAACCACTTAGATACGAATATTGATGATAGACGATATTTATCTTAGTCATCACATTATTAAAGTTAATAAAAGTAATTATCAACATTGTCCTAGTGCTGCAATTAATTTGAAGTTTATCTTATTAGTTAGCATACCATTTAGTCAGGCAGACAACTGGTTACGTTATTAACCTTTTTAAAGTCACACGCGAATTGACTGATTCGACTTTACGAAATAATTCACCATACAACGTTACTTACCTAGACCGGGAATTTAGTCAGTAACACCCATTTAAAAGCTGTAATTACAGTAATAGAGAAACTACAGCGCAAGGCAGTAAACAGTGTCTATAGAAGATGTAAGGTTTAAACAAAGAATAAATTAACTTACGAAACTTAGAAAAAATACGTTCTCAGGGGATGAAACCGGATACTATACATTCTCCATCTGTAGACTGCTAAGAAGCAAAGAATATCAGTAAAGTAGAAAATAAAACAAATCGCCTCTAAACTTTAACTTTTCCGCGAACTTTGCGTGAAAGTAATCGATTGGGAGAGTGAAGTCAAGGTATATGCAGTTTCTGCGAAATATCGAAAGGTAGCTTGCAGGATAATAATGAAGATGTGTTAGCTAACTATTTCATCGTGTAACCGTGTAATTATTATATTCGTGTAATCATGTCGTACAACTAAATTTTGCTTTGATTCAAAGTTACTGAGTTTATTAAACTTCAAATGTGCTTAATGAAATTCTTTCCACTAAAATCAGATTATGGGTAACCCTGCATCATCATTAATTTTGTTTTTTTTAGTACCTGAAATAGTTATAAAATCAATAAATATAAAAAATAAATATGTAAATTTCTATTAAATTCCTTTTACTTAATGACTAATCAAGAGAAAAACACAATTGTGTATTGCTAAACAAGAGTGAAATATCTTACTTAGCATTTTAGACATCTTTATTCCGTTATTTCAGAATTATATCTCACAAAAGTTTCCTTGAAAGAGTCTAATTTGTAGATAAGGTTGCTGCTCACTGTCTGTTAGCGAGTCCTAATGTAACTGCCAGTCGCAGTCCAACATACGAAATTGCATTACTTACAGAAGAACGTAAACATTAACGAACCTTTCTTTCTGCTCTCGAAAAACAATATTTTGTTAGCTTTGTTGCATCCATGGTAACATAATTATCATTCTGCAAGGCTACAAATTAAGTTAAAAGATGAAGAAGTTTGTAGGAAAATAAAATTCTTTTTCTTGATAGAAAGAAAATGTTTCAGATTTTTCCACAGTGACTTAAATATTCCATCTTGCAATGCCGAAATTTTCTTATTTGGTGACATTATTACACAGAATTACAATTATAATTTAGGAGAAAGTTAAATTAATAAAATCCTTCTGTTTTCTGTTCAAAACTCCTAGTGGGGAATAACTTGCTACACATAGCTTATTATTACTTTATTAACTTAGTAAAAATCACTTGAGATTTCAAAAGTAATTCCTCGATGAACAGTTGTGAAATATCGGTTTTCTGTTACACTGCATTTGAACTCCGCTTCCATATTTGTAATTATATAAGTAATATAATTTCATGTAATATCTTATCGTAGTCATATTAGAAAGTATCCATATATTGCAAATATATATTTACGTCTTATTTTTACATGTTTCTTGACAATCATTGCATGGAGTTCTTACACAAAATGATTGTATACAAATAGAGATGGGCATGTCTATGCCTGTATTTGTTTATATTTATCGGTATTTTTCCTCTCGGGAAGAGACAGGCAGCAGGATTTAGCGGAACTTTTCTGCTGCAACGTTGGCGGTGATTGACACATCGAAAAACACAGGGTTTAACGAAAGAGAATCCTTTAAAAATTTCCACTCCGGCTCCGGTCGTATTTTCCCGTCTTTCACCTCTTTTCTTCTGCCCCCCTCCTATTCCACCCCTCCTCCCATCTCAATCTCTCCTTATGCATCGAATGCACGTACTATATGTGGAAAACAAACTCCAAATAGGCGAGGGGCGGGGAAGCGACGTACTGCTATGGAAGAATTGTGGGATTAGGGAGTGGGGGAGAAGGGGAGGCTGGAGGGGAGGTAATAGGGTTGGGTTAGGGATAGGATAGGGTTGGTGGAAGGAGGCGGGATAGAAAAGGCCTCCTAAAGGATCTTCTCTCTATAAAGAATTCCTCTCGGAGAGAACCAAATGCTTTTAAAAGCGCTTGTCAAGAATGAGTTACGCCCATTTTAAATTACGGAAGAATTTGTCTTTTCCCTACAAGAGAGGGTCGCCCGGCGGTTTCTCCCTTTTTATTTTTCTCCTCGCCAAACTGGCCTCCGGGATGAAAAGATGTCTCTTAAATAATCCACCTAGAGAAGGTTTTATGGGCTCCCTGTTATTTGAGCAGTTTTCCTCATTGTGTTGTTTCATGAAATTCAGCCATGTATATTTACGACGGAGTTCGGACGACCGTATGGGTTTTAAACAACGGAAAAATTAACTCATTGCTCAAATGGCGTGCCCGTAAGATATTTGTGTCCTAATTACTCGTTCCAGTTGTTTCAGTGAAGTTATTTTTTGAACTTCGTTCTGTATGAAGATTTCTATATGTGGATGAAACTAAATATGAATCTCCTTCCCATACATAAATTCGGCTTAGCATGGGGTTGTTGATTTTGATGGACATCAATGATCTATCGGTATTAAAGATTAAAATCATATGTGATAAGTATACTCTGCTTTTTAAATACTGTGGGGTTTTATTTTCAAATTACTGGTTTCAACGAATGCTTTTCATATTATAATAATAATCTTAATAAAAGGACTTTATTAGGGTGAAATTGAGACTAGGAAGTCTCTTCTTACACCTCTTACCCATCGTCGCGTGAGAAATGAGTGGAGATTGATAGCTTGCAAAAGTACAAAGAAGAAAACTACTATGCATATTAAAAAACCTAAGCGAAGAGCTTAGGAAAAATTTCCACTGCAGTAAAACACTCATTAGAAGGGGAGTGAGAAAAACCTGCGATGCCTACAGATAGATAACTAAATTTGATGATGAAAGTTGGTTAAAAGAGTTATGAAAGACAAGAAGAAAAATTAATAGAGGTATACAAAAAGGAATAAACAAGTGTGACATATTTATATAAAAATCAGTATCATACAAATAAAAACTAATTGCGAGACGAGTTCTAAATGTAACAACACGAAATGTATCAATAGTAAAAAAAGTCAACATAGAATACATTGAATAAGGGTCGAAAAAGAGAAACAGAATATTCATTAGATTAGACTTTGTCAAATATTACCATTAAATTAGCATTGGTATATTCAGGTGTTAAATAAAATGGATTTGTAATGAATGAATGATAAAATAAGAACTCGAAATGAGAATTATTTGTAATCCCATACAAACTCTAGATTTTATTCCCTCATTTTCATTATTATTATTATATCATTATTAAATTAATCCAAATGTTATTTGGTTATCATTTGTTGCTCGCTGCTTATGACTATTCTGTGATTTCCTAAATTGTGAATTGCTGAGAGAGATATCCTACATAATATCCTATCCTAAGTAATGACAACAAAAATTTGATTTTTCAGGGGAAGCTACTCATTTTAAAAAATATTATTTTATTTACCAATCCAAGCGTAAAATTTTATAGAATGCACTGGAGAGATACCTCAGTCGAGAGAGTTGTAGGTAAATAAAAGGTGTATAAAAATATATAATCATAATTTCCTCTCAATTTCATCTACATTATAAATAAACTCACATTTATTTATTACAACCATTTCTACTCCTCTATGCCAAAACATTGAATTTTCTCCGTACAAGAGACAGAACTATCAGGGTAATCCAATTCACGGCTTCTTGTTTAAAATATTGCTTGTAGGGCTTGAGAAATGATTTGTAAAGTCCATGAAGAATCTGTGTTGTGTAAAACAAATGCTGCAAAAGGAAAGGCGTTCCTTTTTCGGCTGTCCTGCTTCTCGTAGTTATTCTTATGCCTACTGAATGTAATCCCAATCCAATTTTAGAAGTACACCAGAAGTAATGTAGGACTTCTGATTCATGTAAACATTCGATCCTAGAGGGAGGCCATCACGAAGCTCCCTTCTCTCACACCTTTGAATATTTCAATGGGAGGCGTGA
The DNA here is from genome assembly GCA_947579665.1 of Sympetrum striolatum. Classification (NCBI taxonomy): domain Eukaryota; kingdom Metazoa; phylum Arthropoda; class Insecta; order Odonata; family Libellulidae; genus Sympetrum; species Sympetrum striolatum. The sequence goes on from OX388347.1 coordinate 30,861,200, forward strand.
AAAATTCCTCCACGTTGCAGCACGAAAATGGTATAAATCTCTCAAAAGATGTTAAGGGTGCGAACATTCTTAGCACATCCAGATGCCGGTCCATTGCCAGGTTCATTATTTAGATGACATTCAGTTTTGTGATATATTATGTTTAGTTATATATTTTCAGCTTTAAAACAATCTCATTCTCCATAACTTATTAGCTGAGCTACATATTTTAAGAATATTATCAGGATTAATGAAGATTTTTGCGTAAAAATTGTAATTAACACCGTTGTTTAAATGAATACCCCGTTCAATATGTTACAGAGAATTACATCTCAATGAACTCTTCGATCTGCATTATTTTGAATTTTATTTAAAACATAATTTCTAAAAATATCCTTTATCTAACAGGGTTAAAATTTTGGTATATTTTTAAATAATAACTAAATAGCAATATTACTTGTTACAACTTCGCGGAGTACCGTAAATCCTAATTGAAATGCATTTTCAAGTTTTAAAACTCTTCATTCTTCGCAAAACTTACTTACTGATTTACATGTTCTAAAATTATTTGAATAAATGCATATTTAGTCATAAAAATGTCGATTATCACCTTTCTTTAAATTAAACCCCATTCAGTATACTGCAGAGAGATACATCTTTATAAACTCTCCAAACAGAATTCTTTCGTATTTTCTAAGAATATGATATTTTTGTCAAAGCTAAGTTTTCAACAAATTTCATAAGTAATACACATTCGGCGATATAACTCATTGTCCTTCCCGGAATATTTTAAATACTACTTGACATTTTGTTCAAAGAGAGTAAAAATAAACATGAAAAAATAAGCAAACAATTTCATTCAGAGTTGCTAATTTTGAAGCTATACACATTTTTAATTTAATTAAAAAAACAATTACATTTTATTTTAATAAAAAATAGGAAGTACAATATACAGTTTGCATTGTATAATAAAATTTTAATTAAAATACGCCGTAATATACAGTGAAATACATTCTTGAATATAAAACTAGAATAATTTTACAATAATACAAATGGAGAAAATATTAAAATTTACACAAGTTAATAAATACCTGGAATCTTAGCAATAAATATTGAAAGCCTTGTAAATTTATTTTATTGCATAAGTTTTAGCATTTGAGCATTTTTCCCACTTCCTATAAATGTTTAATTAAAGTTAACAGGAAGTTTTTTTTATTTCCAACAGATTGAGTAATTAATTTTTAATTTAGTAACAGCACTCCCGGGTAAAAGGATATGTAGGAATTACTGTTTCCATCAAATGGCGACGTTGTAAAATATCGATACCACGCAGGAACAGGCATTACCTAAGCGTCCGAAATTCTATTACAGACTCAGTTTCCCAGCGGCCTTTACTTCCAGACAAGACATTAACACCTGCTGTAAATAATGCGTCGCCTATCCAACATTGTCACTCTAATGCATCGCACAACGTAGCCGTAGAACCACGTACTCACTCCATACCGCGAATTTCTATTCACTCGAATGCGTTCTATTATGCCGACCTATTTACGCAGAGAAAGATTGGTACGAGGATAAATAATACATCAGATCCACTGCAATTTAATCAAAATTTTCAGCGATGAATTTGGATGAAACATTGTTTGATACTTCACGTGCAGGCTTTTCATGCATTAACAAATTGTTTTGCGGGCAGTTATTTGAGATCTCTCAAATATTGCCGAAAAAATTACATTTGAATTATTTTTAGAATTTTACGATATTCAACACACTTTTTCTGACTACCATCCTTGTCCGGTATGGTGTTTATTGTAAATATTAAATGATTATGAAAGTAAAGGTGACATCGGAAGATTATATGCATCCATTTCCTTAAAGAAAGCTAATTATTGTCACAGTTACGGAGATATTTATTCATTACAATGCAATACAACACAAACATCAACAATAAGCGAATTATGGATTAGAAGTCCCATCTTCCTTGTATGCATCGTCACAATTTAATACTAAATGCATAAAATTTATATAAATTTTAAACTTAAATATAAAAAATATATTTATTTGAGGAGTTTAAGCATGTATGCTGGCAATGGAAAGGAAATTCGGCCAGAGTTTAGTGAAGGAAAAATTTTATATTGTTTTAAGTATAAATTCCCAAAGCAAGAAAATACCGACAGAAAAGATGGTGACCTAAAAAACTTTTAAAAAGAATGCAAATATTAAGGGGTAGATTACAAAGTGCAGGATACTACAAATTGTAGTAGTTTATAGGAATTAAATATACATCAAAACATAAGTTTTCTTTGTTGATGGTATTCGTATTCATAATGTTCTGTTATCAGTGCTATGTTTGAGCAATAGATTCATTTCATTTAACTAAATTTAAACCAAGTTGCTTTATCATATATGCATAAGCATAGCATCACCTTTTATTTTTATCGATTGAATTTTTTTGTAACTCAATAACTTTACCCAAGAGTACCCGAAAAGGTTAAATCAGTATTTTGTAGTAAAGATAATTATTTTTTACATTTAAACCCTGCAATAATCTCGACGTTATTGAAATTGTTTTCAGTAAAGTCTAATTGGCACTAAAAATGGGATTTTACGTGAATATTTTCCGGCAAAGTTCAGCTCGTTTGAAGACGCAACCTTGTACAGGAATACTGTTTTAAGAGGCTCGAATCAGATTGGCTTTATTCTTAGGGGAATAAGGATTAAGAGGGATTTATAAAAGAGAGGGATTTTGCAACAACCGGAAAAGATTGCGAAGTGGGAGGTGATCATTAATGATTAGATTGTTTGAGATGGAGAGTGCCTTTAAGATTTTTAACGTCCTTTGTGTTGACGAATGCAACATGGATCTTAAAGGGAAAATGCTTAGATCGCTGAGAGTACGATGAGATCGCTAATTATATGCTGAGCTCGGTTTTTCCTTATCACTATTTTTACTTCATTAACTCCACATGCACAGGGTGAAGGCATTGCCACATTCATAAATTAATGAACAAAGTTGTATTTGGTACACTAACACACAAGGATCGGAAACATGCATAATGTAATTTACTACTGAATAAATAAAAGTGTCTGCCGAAGCAGGTGTATGCATTCTCTGGAGAATTCATACATTTACTATGATTGATATGATTAAAAGCCTTACCTAAATCAATTAAATTTAAACTTAGATACTTTACGTTATTATTAAAATTTATTGTATGAAGGGGCTTTTGGATAAGTTTTCTTAGATATTGTAAAATCTGTAATATGTAAGTGAAATGATTGAGAAAGGTTTGAAGTGACATGTGACTCTCAAAGGAGCAATGTGAAATGTTATTATATAGGAACAGTAATTATAGAATGTCTGATTTATATGTATGAGGTGGAGTAATAGAAAGATGTTTTCTAAATTTGGCCTTGTTTGTTGTTAAAGCGTGACCTAATCCACTTTGTTAATATTGTGATGTTATTTAGGAATTTAAATCTAATAATTTAAGTTTGAAAGGGTAAATTAACAATGTTTGGGGCTGACTTCTGTCAAACTGTAGCTAATAATTAAATACATATCTAAAAAGGAGTTCATACTTTTTACAAAATCTTACGTAAATGTATACAGTAAGCAGTAATTGAACAAATGTACTCCAATTTACGTTTTTACTGCAACACAGCCAATGGAAATGAGTGGTAGAGCTTATCCAGTTCGTCCGCATTAATTGCAATTTTTAATGCGTTTGGAAAATTAAAAACTGCCTCGCTATGCGATTCGCGCAATTTCGCTAATCAGCGGAAAAGAGGTCGGGCGAACAGGCCAACAACGGGAGCGAATATTTCTTTTCAGAAATCTCCGATAAAAAGAATTCGGACCAGCGAATGGGAAAAATCAAGCCTTTCACAGCGCCGCTCGGGGCTTTTAACTAAGAGAAAAGAATTTCGGAAATTTTCGTCGCGTGGGATTGTCTGATAGCGCTCACGCATCGGGATGAATAGGTGCCGAAGGAACGTCATCCCTCGATTGAATTTTATTGCTTTTCTATAGAATTGGGTCAGGCGTGTATCTGTGTTTGCAGGCACAATTTCCCGCTGTATCAAGGCTCCATTATCTCGTCCAGTTTCGACTATCTTGGCAAATTGCATTTTCTATGTGCGTCCTTTTTATTTACGGTGGGTTGTAAAAACCACGCGAGAGCGGCGTGAAGACCCCGTTAGGGACGATGCCACTCAGCCCGAAGTTGAGATTCAGGTTTCGTGAAATAACCTCACACTTCAAAGCCCACAAGACAAAATCGCGCACGACAAAATCGCGCACGACAAAATCGCACACGACAAAATCGCGCACGACAAAATCGAACACGACAAAACCGCGCATGACAAACAAAAGCGCTCACGACAGAAGCCCCCCAGTGGTAAAACTCGATTTCAAAGGTCCGGATTAGCAACTTTCTAGGAGGGTTTTTCTTAGAAAGCTGGTAATGCCGTTGTTTCTTGAAATGGTGGTAACGAGGTGCGGGGTTCCGAAAAAGACGGCTACTGGAGGTTTTAAGCTTCTTATTCATCAATGAATCAAAAGAAGTAACAAATCGTCAAAAAATTATTTTAAATGATTCGTATTTTTTATGATTTGCTGGTTATTTCGATTCATTACACTTTGCCATCACTGGTCTATTATGTTATCTTTAATTCATTCACAGCTGTGTACCAACTCTTCATTCTTTACATATAAAACCGCATAGTGACAAAACTGATATACAATCACAACCCTACCTTAACAAAAATGAATAGCATAAGATAATGGTGAAATTAATATAATTATATAAGAGAAAGCGTAAAACTTGTACCAATTGTTTAATAAGAAGTGAAAAAATGTGCCATTATCTTGCTCAAAAAGCACTCGTTAAATGGAAGCGAGATTGAAGGGGCATGTAAGTTCAGTGTTTAGAATACCTCCCTGGAAAGTGGTAGACTTGGTTTCGTCTCCCAGTTATGTCGCTACTGTTCACTCCTTGTTTTGCGCAAGTGATATACGATAATCGTGCCATATGTAATAAATGACAATAAATTTTAACATAATAATAGTTACAAGATATAATTATGCAATAACATCAGAGTTGGTAATGTAGAAAAAATTACATTTTCGTTCTTAATTTTTAAACTTTATGTTTAGAATTGACCATGTTAACATTTTGCTATTTTGGTATTGCCCACGTATCCATGTATGCATGTGAGGTTTTATCAATCTGAGGTTTTTTCGCGTGGGGTATATTTATTTTTTAAGGACATAAATGAGAATTTTTTGTTCGAACAGGGAAAACTGTTGACGGAAGACACTGCAGTTAAATTAAAGAATTTAATAATTTTCCCAAATAGAGAACAGCATCTGGTTGATATTGATAGTAACAATGCTGACTTTTTTGGGCGAATCTTTGTCTTACGAAACTACTCTTACAGTTTTCCCTTGAAATCATATAGTGGCTAGGGAATAATTGTTTGTATAAGGAAAGAAAAATTGGCTTTGAATGAACTGTAGATTTAAATTCAGCAATAGCCGTCTTTGTTGGCGCTCCACATCTCGTTGTTCCTAATTCATAGAAATATGAAAAATGGGCGTTTCTTAGAAAGTGGGCTATCCCGGCCCTTCCGAATACCGGTGACAACGAGGTCCGAAGCCCTGACAAAGACGCCTATTGGAGATTTTAAAACTATAGTTTATTAACAGCCGTGTTCAAATTTCTCTTTCCTAACACCAACTACCGTGCCCCAACCAGGATACGAACAGTGGCCCCTGGCTAACAAATGAACCCATACGTCACCGAGGCCGATCATGCAAACATCAGCCTACGCTTATAGGTCGGAAAATTTTGCGTTCTCCCATAATGTTAATAGTTTTGCAAAAAATTGTTCGGTCCACATTTCAAACAAGGAAACGTCAGCTTGGGTTAAGTCGCAATCGATTAGCTTAGCTCGCGATTCCGTCACTAATCGCTTATAATCCGCCAATCGTCAGCATTTAAAAATAACGGGTCCATAATATTTTATTGATGGAATAACTGTAGGGCCTCTCTCATTTGGGAGTGCGCGATTAAGTGTCAATTTCCACGCGGTAATTCGACGGGGAATTGTTTCGTTTTCTGGAGCGAGTGCTGAAATTTCGCGAATTACATCTCTAAATGACCGAAGGAAATTACTAGAAAATCGCGTTCGATTATTCATTCAATTGAGCCGCTCGTTCGGGATCATTATCGGATTGCACTGTTTTTTACCCTTCGATTATCTAACTGCGGCCTTTTAGGGCGTGGAATTCGGATATTTTCGGGATTTAATTCATGCATTTCCTCGAAAATCAACAAAATTGCGGAGCTGATTAATAAATAAATGGTCATCGAATACACCCACTAAAAGTATATTATAAATCGAAAAAAAACTCCATTTTGTTGTGAGTGATTGAAAATGGCTATTAGAGAACGTTTAAATGAGATTTTGATACATTGTATTTTTATAAATGAGAAGTCATCCTCCAACAAAATTCTCAGATTTATTGGCAGCTATTCCTTTAAATGTTTCACTGAAATATTTCAACTCGGAATTTCCGACAGTAATTTTCATTATTTCCACTGCTTATCTATTCGCTTTTTGCATCTCTTTCTCAGCAATCAATCAATGTAAGGCGCCTTTCTGTTGTTCAAATTTTCATAATCCGTAGAACGTCATTGAAGTGGGAGTTTAAAATTGGAACGCAATCTCTTAAGTTGAATGGCATCCTAAATACTCTGTACATTTTTAATAAATTTTTAATAGTATTTATTATTCATCCCGAGCAATCCTTAAGAATCTCCTATACGAACATTCAAGAATACGTCGAGAAGTACAAAAACAAATTATCATTCGGTGAAAAGAATATCCCGAACTCTCATTTGAATAACGGTGTCCTTTTTTATTTTGCAATTGAAATATTATGATTATTTGCTGAGAAATTGAGGTGACGTACGGATTGAGAGTAAAAAATTATTTCTGAGTACGTATCACGCTTTTAATAAAGGGTATTGCCATCTGATTTTCAGTCATTTGACTTTTAAAGACTAATTGTTCCAAGTTAACGTAGACAATTTTAAATACTGGTGGAAGAAGCATTGAATAAAATGAGTTATTTTGTTGGAAAATTCCTTACATCTATGTCATCACAATTTTTGTTTTACGTCGTAATCGTAGAATACCCCCATACATATGTTTTGGAATATCTCTCATTACCTTTTGATAAATCTACCCTTATTTTATTTGATATCTTTGTCGAACGCTAATGTGTATTTTCCATCAATTACATATATAATTCCTTTTAATCATTACAATAAATGTATTAAACACACTTCAGTTCTGCTTACTTTAGAAATCAGTTCTGAAAATGTTAGAAATTGGCTCTTACAAAATGCACTCAGCTTAAGTTTCATCTCGTTCATTGTAATTTCTGTTCAAGGGGCAATAAAAAGTGGAAATTATTCACTGAAAGTTTATAAATTGCATTACTAGAGAGTTAATTAGATTATCAAATGAAGGGTACAAAGCCGCTTGCAGAACTATGAAACCGCAGAATGGCCCTGCCTTCGTCCACGATTATTCTGCGATGACCTTAATCTCTTGTTACATACATTTGTGTCCTGAGTGGCGTAATATTCTATTTATACAAGTTATAACTCTGTGTACAACATGCAATTCATCGGGTAGGTGGAGGAGATTTACATCGGTATAGTGATGAATGCTTCTGCAATCCGATATCGTTATTTTCCTTTCATTGTACCGTGGTTAGTTTCTCGCGTATGAATTCAAAATGGCAAACAGACCATGAAATCTCATCCTATTGACAATTCTAATGGAAAATTGCCTTGGGATTTCAAAGATATCCCTCCTATTGGTTCAAGAATTTCATGCCTCGAAATGGGATCAGTTGTTTCAGTAGTTATTAATGCACTATTGTAATACGCGGTTTAGGCCGGTTGATTATTGTTTGCAAAAACAGAAAATATTGCACCCGGAGTTATTTAGTTTAGTGATTACGATAAATAGGAATTTGAATGTTTTAATGAATCGTTTCCCATATTTTCGTAAGTTTTGCAGTGCTTAAATACTCGAAAAGAAAGAAAATGCATGAACCAGGATGCCATATACTTGATGAAAGGCGAAAATTGATACATTTCTAGCTGTTTTCCGGATACTATCTACTCTTTAGAGCAATTTATTTTGTTCATCAGTTTGCTCTATTTTTTGTGAGCAAATTAAAATTCTAGGATACTTGAATTTGAGTTTACATGGTCTATATGGTAATGGGTCTGTAATAACACTCCTTGTTTTCTGTCATAATCAAGGAAATTCAACATAAATATTAATTTTAATTAAAAAGTTCGATAAAACAGTTTTTTCGATATAAAAAATTTAAAAATATTTATAAATCAATGAGTTACATAGAACGAAGTTATTGTGAATTTTAACTCGTCTGTCAACACAGTATCTTATTTTTCTCTCAGAAATTCTTTGTAGTAAGCTAATCATTTTTATTATAATTGATTTGTTATTATTCAGCGTGTTTTCTCTGCATTTGATTTTTTATAATTGTTGCATGCTTTTTAATTTAGCCCCGAGTAGAATTTGTAAGGATTTCAATTGAAATTTGACATTTTAATTGAACCTGACTGAAAGTTTCTGATTCTTTAGTAACGTTTTGCTCATGAATTTAGATAGGTTCTAAATATGACAATCCAGCAACTCGTTGAGATCACCACCTTTTACTTCCATATCTAAAAGTGTAGCATTATTACCACAATCTTTTTTCATATGTACGATGTGATTAGTTTATGGCATTGATTTGACTTCTTTTTGAAAAAGAATGGACATACTCGTATCGTCTTCCAGAAAAAAATGTTTTTGTTGCCATTGTTCTTTCGTGAAACTTTGGTCATTTTACACCTGGATTCCCTCCGGGAAAGGAACCCGGGACCTCTTTCCCCTTAGCTTAACGCGCTGAATACTGGATATCCAAGAACCAATTCAAATCCAAACACAGAAATGATTAGTTTTATATAAACCCGAAGATCATCTGATCTGTAGAAATATATATAGCATCTTTATATTATGAATTTCCAAAACATCACGGCCGCCTCCGTAGATTGAATAATTTATAGCAAAATAAAATACCACGGAACTCTGAATTTGAGTAAGTCAAGCCGGCGTAAACCGGAGTTTCAGTGTACCTTAATCACTACGGAAAGCCATTTTTGGAATAGAATCCATTCTATGTGATCCCAAAGAAAGGTTTTTGTTCAGAATTGATTCACGCACTGAATAAAAATTAGGGTCAACTTTTCCTCAAAATCTTCGTCCCCAAGCACCATCTAGCTCTTTAATTTTTCAATTTATCCATCAAAAGCGAGGAAACGACCCGGGCACGGCATACTTTCAGGCGGACGAGACCCGCGATAAAAATGTAGTCTTTCGAAGTCGGCATAAATAAACGAAGCAAGTTCCGATACCTTAATGAAGTCATTCGGCTGCATTTCCATTTTGAAATTAGGCCGCGCGCATGATCTGCTTTCGGAATCGGGCAAAGAACAAATGCGTAACCGATGAAAAATTTCCGCGACGCAGCCGAAGGTCGCGCCCCGCATTTTCAATGCACCTCTCCCAGCGAGGGGCTTCAATATTCGACGAATCGCTACGGAACGACCGTCTTTTTTTTCTCCGGGGCACCCTCATCCTCTCTCTCGCCCCACCGATAGCTACCCTTCTTCCCCATTCGTTCCCCATCCAAACTCTCATTCATCCCGGGAAAAAATAGACTGTAAAAACCCCTCTTTCTTCTGTCTGAAGTGGAAAGGATCCTCTCCAATTACTTTCGAATGGGAGGCGCATAAGAGACCGGCAAATGGTCAGGAAAATCAAATCGGGCGGTATAAAGAATGTGCAAAGGGCTCGGAGAAGAGGCGTAATGCCGGATCGGCGGGCGCGGCATCGATAGGGTGCTGGGGGCGCAAAGGGTAAGGGGTGGAGAGAGGGAAAGGGGTTTAAAAAGAATGAGGGAAAGTAGCGCGAAAGGTGTCTGCCCGGCGTGAATATCTTAAGAGAGCTATATCGACTATGGGATGATGCGAAGGAAGATACATTTGAGAGGAAGAAAAGGAATTGGAAACACGAAATGTCTTTCGTTATTTGGTCTGAGAGAAAGTGAATTTTTGTAGCTGTTGGTGTCGGTAGGTTGTGAAAGTAAGGGAATGAAATGGATGCTTCTACATCAGTATAAAAGGGAAATTTCTGAGTTATTCTCCCAACTTGAATATTGTAATTTGGATGCATTTTGTTGTTTCATGAAATTCAGCCATTTATATTTTAGGTGAACGCCAGATGATAGCATTGGTTTTAAAAATTCTGTCAAAAGTGTATGCAATTCTCAAATGGCGAGTTTGTAAAAGCCCATGAGATTTTTAAGTCGTAAGTATCGCTCTCATTGTTTCCGTGAAGTTTTGAATTCGGCTGTTTTCGATGAATATTTTCATATTTAGATGTAACAGAAAATGGATAGCCTTTAGGAGACAAATGAGGGCTTGCGAGGTCCTAATTTATGTTTTTATTTCGCATATGGTAAATAGGGTACTTAAAGACAATTATAAGTGTTCTGTATGGTTGTTGTTCAGTTCAGTATAGTTGTATGGTTCACATGCTTGGTGTTATGGTTAAAACCAAAAGAGAGTGAGCCTGACATATCCTGGGCTTGAACTCACCTGTCTAGCATTAGCCTTAATCAATTCAGCTACCATAACAACATAATTCTGTTATTTCCTTGCAAATGGAAGATGTGGGTCGAATCGAGTCTACGTCGGACATTTGCTCTATCGCTTCTTTTCCTGGGAAACTTTTACAATAGCTCCACATTTTTGCCGTAGCCATTTACTAGTCGATCCACTTCTGACGTAGTTATTTGTTATTATTTCGTCATAGAATTACCTCAAATACTATCGTAGTGCGATAGTTATAGTTAGATCTCTGGAACATTGATTACGGACAAAGAGCAAGACAGGAAAATTTCTCTGGGAACGAAAAGCAATCGACTGTTGTTGATTGAGTTTGAACGCATCAAACTGAAAAATTGAAAACGTGGAGCCTTTATTGTGTGGAACAATGTGGATATAATGAATCGAGCTTTAGATCAATAAAGTAATTCGAAATCTCCATAAATAATTATGCGCTGGATATACACAGCGTGGCAAACTTCGAAGTACTTTTACCACATATATGTCGTTAACTAGAAGTAGATAAAATCTTAGCTGATTGTTGAAAGTAATTTAAGATCAACATTTATGAATTAAGACTGCGAGTTGTTATTGTCACAAGGTGAATACGTGGCTGTTCTGAATTTGACTGCAGAACTTCATGTAGTGGTAATGGTGAAAGGTAATGCCGCTATAGAATCTAATGGCAAAGGCAACAGTTATTTATTGATATCACATTCGTAAGGATCACAGTAAGAATATAATTAGTGAACATATTTCTCTTTAGGTATCATATTTTGTTTCATATAATACCATTAAACACACTTTTATGCATATTTTAGCTCGGCAACTCTTTATTATTTATCCACTTCATTACACCAATATTAAATAAAACTTATTATATCAGTATATATGTAAGTAAATTTTACATATTAAAATTTGAGGAGGGTGGGTTTGGGTAACTTTCCAAATAGGGGCGTGCACGCAGAAGAATCACTAGGAAAATTCCTTCGGATATTAGAAATTCATTGTTGCCTTATGTATATGAGCGAGTTTATATTAAAATTAATGCACATGTATGGAACGTTGTTCGTAAAAGTAAATCATATAATTGCTACATAACAAAGAGATAAGGAACAATAATCCAAGAATTCTTTGATCGAACAGGAACATTTTTCAATTATTATTCTTTTTCAGTTTAGGGAGAAATATCATTAAATTCATATTAGAGGTCTCCAATACCCGTTTTTGTTGGCGTTAGTCTTCTCATTCCCCGGTATTCCGAGAAAACAAGAAAGGACACCGCACTTTTTGAGAGCGCTCAATACATATTTCGAATACATTGCATTTTTCTTCAGGAGTAAATTACTTGGAATACCGGGGAATGAGAAGAGGAACGAAGACAAAAACGGCTTTTAGAGATCTTAAACTTCTAATTCCTTTTAAACCGTGTCCCAATCTTCGTTTCTTTATATCTTTCAAGCTACATTTTTTTGTTAGATTTTTCCGTAGATTTCGTAAGGTTCATCACTAACCAAAAATTTCGAATGAGCTGAATGTTCGGCGATATCCGACGCAATGTGCCGTTGGAGGACAGCTATTGGTTTGGAAAAAGGTGGGGAGGGGGACGCAAAGCGAGAGGGCTTCACAAAGTGGTGGAACAAGAAAGAACGGAAAAATCGAATTTGGAGAATAAAGAGGGAGAATGGGTCTTGACTCAATTCCGCGGGAAAATAATTGGAGCCCGAAATATTTTTTCCGTGAAACGTAATTAAGATTTAGAATTGAATGGAGTCCTTGTGACGTCATGGCCTTCTAATTGGCCGGAGAAAAATTCGGCTTGGATTCTGGGGTCCAGAGGGTGCATTTCTTTCCGAGGCCTTCTCTTTCTTATCCTTCGGTTTTATTTAGGTTTTCGAGCTTTACAAAGTTCCGAGGAATATTAGTAATCAATCGATCTTTTGTGATAACCTTCCAGTCGTTGCCTTTCGAAGGTCTGTTCTTTCTAGCATTCCTTTAGGCAGCTGGGTTTGGATAAAGCACTTATGTTCTCATTATTTTTTACGATCCCAGGAATGTTATAATTCCCAAAGGTCTAACTGATGCCTTTAAGATGTTAAATATAATTTATACCGAGTTCAAAGTGAATCTGAAGCATGGATAATTTAGTGGATAATTTAGTTTTCGAGGAGTACTTTTGAAGTTTGAACTTATTGTCTCATCAATTATGCATGAGAGAAAAAAAGTAGCCTTAAATAACAGATATCTTATTGATGTTTAGAAATTCTTCTTAGTTACTCCTGTAGTTAATATAGTCCCCGTATTAATCTTCAAAGCTTCTCGAATATGAATGTAAATGATTTATTTCTGTATTTTGTTCTTGATAGACCTTGGGTAAGAGATTTTATGTGAGATGCGAGAATGGAATTATTAATTTATGTACTATCGGAAGCTTACAATTTATATTCTTATGGTTTTTAATGATTTCGGATGACATAATTGAAGATTTATATACGTACAATGTACAGCTATATCCTAAAAATGCTCTAATTCTTAATATTATATAGCCCGCGGGACTTTAAATTTTTTTGTACATACTATTCATTTTCAATTTCGTAACAAAATCCATAAATTCAATTCTGTAATATTGTAAGCGATGCCATAAATATGTTTGTAGGGTGTTTAGTTTGAAGAGACGATAGATTCTGCTGAATTAGTAATCAAAATGTAATTTTCATAAGCAACATATATTTTCTGATCAGAGATACTTATTCTGCCTGTCGCAAGCGGAATTCCTTCAGAAGGATACGTAATTTACTTAACGAAGTAACACGTTCATGAAGCAAATCATTCCTTTCATTTGTTCGTGCATTATAAACTACATTAAGAGTTGAAAGAGCTTCAAATAGCCGTAGTTTAAATATTTTTGGAATTGGTTGTCACGGCCCTTCAATTAAAAAGTACTTTGTTTTTTTTAATACAATTGTTTGTCTATAACCACTGCTTTGTCTCCCTTGTCAGCTTATTGTTCTTTAAGTTTCTTAAAATCTGTAAACTTGATAAATTTCGGATTATGTTTTCAATATTCTCCGGTTGATATTTGATCGAAGATTTTATGTCTGTCATCAATTCTTCTACGGGAGGTTTTTCATAAAGAAGGGGTTTGAGGCATTTAGATAGGAGTGTAAGTTCTTCTTTGTTAAAATTTTGACTAGATAAATACTACGTTGTTTGCATTATCTTTGGTATATGTGTTGGAGTTTGGTAGTTGTTTCTGTTTGAGGCTAGAGAGTTTTCTTTGAAGTTCCTTTTTTTTGTACGATTTAGTGGATAGTAATTTCGTGTATTTTTTTCAAGAATTAATCTCAATGTGCTGATTCTAATGAAGTCAGATGGAGCTCTTTCTACTCTTAATGTTAATGACTCACCCGTGTTCCTTTTTACTTTCTCCATATACGAAGTATAGAGAAAGTATTGTTTTCATGAAAAAATTCGACTTCGAGATTTCAACGGAAATACACGTTTTGGTGTCCCTAGAACACGTTTTGACCATTTTCTGAATGATGTCTGTGTGTATGTGTGTGTGTGTGTGTGTGTGTGTGTGTGTGTGTGTGTGTGTGTGTGTGTGTGTGTGTGTGTGTGTGTGTGTGTGTGTGTGTGTGTGTGTGTGTGTGTGTGTGTGAGTGTGTGTGTGTATGTGTGTGTGTGATAATGGGCGTTCTAACTCGAAAACTAAAAGTCGTATCAATACCAAACTTCATATATAGTACTGTTGTGTGTGCTGTCAGAGTTGATTAGTTTTTGGAGTAAATCCGTTAACCGGAAGTCGAGCTTTATTCATTAAAGCCCATTTCCGGTTTTCAAAATATCTCCATAAATATGATATATACGTCTATTGTATTTCTTATAAAAGTTTTAGATAGTATAATTTACTATAACTTTTGTATTTAACATATTTTTGTATCACCGGTTCATTAGGAGTTATTCGTGAAATACTGATAAACCGGAAGAAGATGATTATGTACTTTGTGGGCGCTCTAACATGAAAACTATTTCTCGGATTAACACCAAATTTCATACATAGTACTTTTATTACAGTCGTTAGAGTTGATTAGTTTTTGGAGTAAATCGGCTTACCGGAAGTCGAGGTTCATTCTTCAAAGCTCATTTCCGGTTTTCCAAATATCTCCATTAATATGATATTTAGGTATATACTATTATTTATAAATGTTGTAGAAAAAATAATTTACTATAACTTTTGTATGAAACATATTTTTGCATCACTGATTGTTTAGGAGTTATCCATGAAATACTGATAAACCGGAAGTTGCTGATTATGTACGTTGTGTAAAGCTCATTTCTGGTTTTCAAAATATATCCATAAATATGATATATTGGTATATTGTATTCCTTATAAAAGTTTTAGATAATATAATTTACTATAACTTTTGTTTTTAATATATTTTTGTATCACCGGTTGATTAAGAGTTATTCGTGCAATACCGATAACCCGGGAAGTAGCTGTTATGTCTTTTGTGGGCGCTCTAACATGAAAACCATTCGTTGTATCAACTTTAAATTCCACATATAGTGTTTTTGTTGGTGTCGTTAGAGTTGATTAGTTTTTGGAGTAAATCGGTTGACCGGAAGTCGAGCTTCATTCTACAAAGCTCATTTCCGGTTTTCAAAATATCTCCATAAATATGATATTTAGGTATATACTATTAATTATAAATGTTTTAGAAAATTTATCTTACTATAACTTTTGTATGAAACATACTTTTATATCACCGATTGTTTAGGAGTTCTTCATGAAATACTGATAAACCGGAATTTGCTTAGTATGTACTTTGTGGGCGCTCTCACATGAAAACTATTTGTCGTTTCAACACCAAATTTCATGTATATTACTTTGGTTGTTGTGATTAGAGTTTATTATTTTTTAGAGTATATCATTGAACCGGAAGTTGAGCTTTACTCTTCGAAGCTTATTTCCGATTTTGCAAAATACCTCTATAAATATGATATTTAGGAATATACTATTATTTTTAAAAGTTTTAGAAAAAGTACTCTACTACACCTTTTGTATTAAACATATTTTTGTATCACTGATTGTTTAGGAGTTATTCGTGAAATACCGATAAACCGGAAGTTGCTGATTATTTACTTTGTGGGCGCTCTTACCTGAAAACTATTTGTCGTATCAACACCAAATTTCGTACATTTTATTTTGGTTGATGTCATCAGAGTTGATTAGGTTTTGGAGGATATCGGTTTACCAGAAGTCGATCTTTATTTTTGGAAGCTCATTTCCGTTTTTGAAACATTTCACCATTAAACCTTAAGTAGTCTCGTGGGGTCAATGTGACATAAGGCGCTATATTACCGTCGGGATCACAGAAACTAATGAAGATATTTCAACCAAATTTTCGTTTTGTAAAAATGTTGTCCATGTTATGATTATCTGAGGATTTTCTTAATGTCAAGTTATAAGAAGTATACAATTTTAGCAGTGCTACCAAATTTACTGAAATAAATTTTAATAATTATCTAAACATTATTTCAACAATTTTTAAGCACCTATACATAAAATAATTCATAGGTATTTTAAAGATTTACTGAATATTTTAGGAATGAATCTATAATGTTTAAAATGCTATTACAGTTCACAGAATACCTTACTAATGCTCACTGAGTAAATATGTGTTGATATAGTTTCAATATAGTAACAAAGAGCTACGCATTAATTTGTTTTTTTACTTTCTCCATATACGAAGTAAAGAGAAAGTATTGTTTTCATGAAAAAATTCGACTTCGAGATTTCAACGGAAATACATGTTTTGGGGTCCCTAGAACACGTTTTGACCATTTTCGGAATGATGTCTGTGTGTGTGTGTGTGTGTGTGATATTGGGCGCTCTAACGAGAAAACTATTGGTCGTATCAATACAAAAACTTCATGTATAGTAGTGGTGTGTGTGCTGTCAGAGTTTATTAGTTTTTGGAGTAAATCGGTCAACCGGAAGTCGAGCTTTATTGATTAAAGCTCATTTCCGGTTTTCAAAATATCTCCATAAATATGATATATACGTTTATTGTATTACTTATAAAAGTTTTAGATAATGTAATTTACTATAACTTTTGTATTTAATATATTTTTGTATCTGCGGTTGATTAGGAGTTATTCGTGAAATACTGATAAACCGGAAGAAGATGATTATGTACTTTGTGGGCGCTCTAACATGAAAACTAATTGTCGGATCAACACCAAATTTCATAAATTGTACTTTTATTACAGTCGTTAGAGTTGATTAGTTTTTGGAGTAGATCGGTCACCCGGAAGTTGAGCTTCATTCTTCAAAGCTTATTTCCGGTTTTCAAAATATCTCCATAAATATGATATTTAGGTATATTATATTATTTATAAATGTTTTAGAAAATGTAATTTACTATAACTTTTGTTTGAAACATATTTTTTTATCACTGATTGTTTAGGAGTTATTCATGAAATACTGATAAACCAGAAGTTGCTGATTATGTACTTTGTGGGCGCTCTGGGCTCTATGGGCGAAAGGCCAAATTCATCTTTTTTCATCGAGCATGTCCCGAAAAACATTATTTATAATTTTTGTGACGTAAAAGATAATAATATATAAATTAATCACTCATCTTCCAAGTTTATATTGAATATAGAGTTCGAAATTACTGTCGTAGATATATATTTACATCTTATGTATGGAGAAAGTCATGTGCTGGCCACATCAGATTTTTTACTTTCTCCATATACGAAGTATAGAGAAAGTATTGTTTTCATGAAAAAATTCGACTTCGAGATTTCAACGGAAATACATGTTTTGGGGTCCCTAGAACACGTTTTGACTATTTTCGGAATGATGTCTGTGTGTATGTGTGTGTGTGTGTCTGTATGTGTGTGTGTGTTAGTGGGCGCTCTATCGTGAAAACTATTGGTCGTATTAATACCAAACTTCGTATATAGTACTGTGGTGTGTGCTGTCAGAGTTGATTAATTTTTGGAATAAATCGGTTGACCGGAAGTCGAGCTTCATTCATTATAGCTCATTTCCGGTTTTCAAAATATCTCCATAAATATGATATATACGTGCATTGTATTACTTATAAAAGTTTTAGATAATGTAATTTACTATAACTTTTGTATTTAACATATTTTTGTATCACCGGTTGATTAGGAGTTATTCGTGAAATACCGATAAACCGGAAGTAGCCGTTATGTACTTTGTGGGCGCCTTAACTTAAAAACAATGCATTATATCAACATCAGATTTCATATATAGTACTTTATTTAGTTTCTTAAGAGTTGATTAGTTTTTGGAGTATATCGGTTTACCGAAAGTCGAGCTGTATTCTTCAAAGCTCATTTCCGGTTTTCAAAATATCTCCAAAAATATGATATTTAGGTATATAGTATTAAAAAAAAAAGTTTTAGAAAATAAAATTTACTATAACTTTTGGTTGAAACAAATTTTTGTATCACTGATTGTGTAGGAGTTATTCATGAAATACTGATAAACCGGAAGTTTCTGATTATGTACTTTGTGGGCGCTCTGGGCTCTGTGGGCGAAATGCCAATTTCATCGTTTTTCATCGATCATGTCCCGTAAAACATTATTATTTATGTTTTTGGCGTCAAAGATAATAATATATATATATTAATCACTCATATTCCAAGTTTAGATGGAATATAGAGTTCGAAATTACTGCGGTAGATAAATATTTACATCTTATATATATGGAGAAAGTCATGTGCTGGCCACATCAGATTTTTACTTTCTCCATATACGAAGTATAGAGAAAGTATTGTTTTCATGAAAAAAATCGACTTCGAGATTTCAACGGAAAAACATGTTTTGGGATCCCTAGAACACGTTTTGACCATTTTTGGAATGATGTCTGTGTGTATGTGTGTGTGTGTGTGTGTGTGTGTGTGTGTGTGTGTGTGTGTGTGTGTGTGTGTGTGTGTGTGTGTGTGTGTGTGATAGTGGGCGCTCTAACGTGAAAAGTATTAGTCGTATCAATACCAAAATTCATATATAGTACTGTCGTGTGTGCTGTCAGAGTTGATTAGTTTTTGGAGTATATTGGTTAACCGGAAGTCGAGCTTTATTCATCAAAGCTTATTTCCGGTTTTCAAAATATCTCCATAAATATGATATATAGGTATATTGTATACCGTTTAAAAGTTTTAGAAAATGTAGTTTACTATAACTTTTGTATTTAACATATTTTTGTATCACCGGTTGATTAGGAGTTATTCGTGAAATACTGATAAACCGGAGGTAGCTGATTATGTACTTTGTGGGCGCTCTAACATGAAAAGTACTTTTCGGATCAACACAAAATTTCATATATAGTATTTCGGTTGATGTCGTTAGAGTTGATTAGTTTTTGGAGTAAATCGGTTAACCGGAAGTCGAGCTTCAGTCTACAATGGTCATTTCCGGTATTCAAAATATCTCCATAAATATCATATTTAGGTATATACTATTATTTATAAAAGTTTTAGTAAATGTATTTTACTATAACGTTTGTTTTAAACATATTTTTGTATCACTAATTGTGTAGGAGTTATTTGTGAAATACTGATAAACCGGAAGTTGCTGATTATGTACGTTGTGGGCGCTCTGGGCGCTGGGGCGAAAAGCAAATTTCATCGTTTTTCATCGAACATGTCCCAAAAAACATTATTTATAATGTTTGTGACGTCAAAGATAATATGAAAGAAATTAATCACTTATCTTCCAAGTTTAGATTGAATATAGATTTCGAAAATACTGCCGTAGATACATATTTACATCTTATATATATGGAGAAAGTCATGTGCTGGCCACATCAGATTTTTCCTTTTAGTTATTATATTTTTCATTCAAGTTACATGATATTTAAGTATCTTCTAACGTTATTTTCTTTGTAAGAATTTACTTTGTATCCGCTATGTTACAATGTTATGCTTTTAGTATTTTACGCTATGCACGAAATACGTGATAAGATAATGTTTTTCATCCCTCTAAAATTTACAATTTTACACATTTTACACATTTTCATCTGCATACTGTTACTTATGAATGACCATGTTTATGTCTAGTTTCTATGGTGCTAGATGGATGAATTCCAATCCCGAATTTTATTACGTTCCAGAGGCAATGGAAGTAGACTATTCACCCAATCCCCTTTATCCAGGTCAATGGAATCCTTCCTATAAAATTTATGCTTTGCTTGGTCGAATGTGAAAGGAAAAGAAATAGGCGACTATAAATACCTCAACGCATTTGCTGCGAGAATGAATTCTCCGCCACTCTATGGCTTGAGTCGGAGAAATCGCTTCCTTCAGTATAAAGCCCGAGAATCATAAATACGATAAAAGCTGCATTATCCTATATTGACCTTAACCCTGACCCTCAGCCCGACTTTCATGAGAGTGCCATTTGTTATGAGGGTCTCAATAGTCTTGGATTCGTTTCCTATGACTTTTATGCAGAGCACCTTTCCTTAAAATACGTGGTTCTAAAAGCAAAATGACGGATTTAACTCGCTGGCGTCCACCAATTGGTCTCTTATGACATCCGCAATGATGTTCTCCTGTATTCATTATAATTAAAGAAACCATTATATCAGAATAGTTGTGCTTATTTACATTACATTATGGCATAGCAACGATGTTTGTGTCACAGAAAAATTTAGATCAAAGGCAAATAAATGCGTAAATTGTATTTTTTCCACTTGGCTCAGAGAAGAAAGGGTGAGGATTATCGATTATACTCATTATACAGCCAACGTTTTTATTCAGTTTTTGCTTTAGTGTCTCCATCTATGCTTCCCTTCTCAAGCTCATCAGTTATAGAGAGTGTAAAGATAACATTAGAAGTGCAAGTGAATTGCATTAGCAGTAGATAGTTTTAAATAAATTACTGTGATTTAATATCGAGAAAAAATTTATTATAGATATACGTTATTTCAATAGATATTTTCATGTAAAAACTCTTTACAAGTGGTATTTTCAGTCCAATATTCTCTTGACTCATGTTATATGTATAAATATATCTCTTGAGAGGAGTATATTTTGATGATATATCTGCTTGGCATTTGCCAATTGAATTAAAAGCATAACGCTTCTAGTAACTTTCGATATTTAAAGAAAGAATATACATCACAGCATTAATATGGTGTCATACCTAAAATATCTCTCACTTACCTTTGAAGTCAGGAATATCGGCTTTCCTTTATTTTCAGATTTAAGGTTGAATAAAAAGCTTAACTTGTACCCGGGTACTTTCAGTTAAGTTTTGCGATACATTAGAAATGATAACAGCAGATTAAGTCAGCAATTTTCTAAGGATTTCTATTCATAGAATAAGATGAGGAAATGTTATAATGATACAAGATTAGAACAAATCGGATTTGATTTTACTCAGTGAAAATTAATCTAGCATTAAAATTATTAAATTCAAATTTACAAAATAATTTGTACATCTTGCTTTAGTACCAACATAAGTTAATAAAGTATATCCACTAAATGTTACAGTATACATTACAAATTAATCTATTGAATTAAATAAAACGCATAATATGCAATGAATATCGACATTTATGCTACATAACCATTTAATTTTTTAAGCATAAGCATACCTTGAAAGCTTTCTCTACGGGAAATTTTAAAAAGGGCAATTTTGAAAAATAATTATGAAGTTCCTTGTATTAGGCCCATTCTTATGTAACGCAGCTGTGCTCTTGCAGCCAATGGAAACCTTACTATTACCTAATTCGCCCATGAATATTAATAGTCTTAGTTTCGGATTTAGCGAGAAATATTTTTTGGATCCTAATGCCTCATTGCTGAGAGGCTTCTTTCCTTTGGACTAGGAAAATGAGCACAGAGGGCTGCACTTCGGAAATTAATTTTTCCTAATTCTCAATCCTTCCATTAGACCCTCTCAATTTTTCCTTGGGAAGAAGAATGGGAAAAAATTCAGCCGAAATATTCTCCATTTTTACGGACTCTAAAAAGAGTTCCGCGGACGCTGATGAAGCTAAAATTCCTTTTTGGAATTATTATCAGAGGGTACTCGTTAATGGAGGAGTAATTTTCGGTTTAAGTGGTCTTATGCTCAAAATTCACGTAAGCACTATGTCAGAGGTGTACCATTATTAATGCAAAGCTGAGATTACTTTTGCTAGCATAAATAATTGCTAGCATAATTTTTGTAAACACTTATTATATTTATAATATTTTATCTACATCTTCTCTTTAATTGTGTCACCATATGTTCATTTAAAAACGCAAATTAGAATTTCCAATACGTTACGTTCTATCTTATCCGATTTCATTCTTTTTACCGTGATATTTAGGTATTTCGTGTAGATAATCCCTCATAATTAATTAATTCCGCCTTCAAGCTTTGTGTGGCATAATTTTCGTAGACAAAAAACTTCGTTTATTTGCTTTCTCTATGAGAGGAAGAAACGTCTCGTATTTCCGAAGTGAATTACGATATTCACCTCTTAATACTATGGAAACATAATTTTGTTTTTTTTTGTCAGTTTGTAAAGGGAAATTTTGTCGCGGAAATATATGCTTTTGAAAGGAAAACCGATGAAAATGTACCCTATTTTATAAAGTACATTTTGAAGATGTATTCTCAATTATAACATTAACGAGAGAAGTAATTAATCCATTGTTTTTCAATTATAAGTAGGACTTAATTCCGCTCGTGCATAAAAATATATTTACGGTATGTTATTCTTAGTGATTATATTGACTTATTATTTATACTTTAGAAAAATGAAACTCTTCGGTTGAAAGAGTACATTATTGGAGTGACGGGAAAATGTTTATACGGCAATTGTATCTGTTTATTTTGAATTTCGGAAAAGGTATTCCTTTCTGTTAATCATTCATTAAAATAAAGGCATTCTCGATTAATAATTTCCTTTGTTCATAATTTATTGTTGTTGAAATTCACAGGAAAATTAATTTATGGCTGCGGTTGGGACTTGCAAAGTTAACTTAATTGTACTGTTAATATAGAGGGCTTTGATTTTATCTCGAATCAAATATATATTATTTATGATTCATTTTTCTAGTAATCATTTTTACGACGATAATGAATTCTACATACAATTCTTCTTAAAAAAAATATGCTGGAACATTGTTTGCAACTTCATTTATTATCATTATATCGCGATTAAGCATAGGTGTTGAAATGGCGGAACACGCTCATTTTAATTAGGATAGGCATTAGCGTTTCAGAAACAGTTCCGTGACCTCGGATACAGTTAGATTTAGAATTGTGACTGCAGATCTGATTGAAAATTCGATTTGAAGGAACATTTGCAAATTCCAGGTCCTTAGGTCTCGTATGGTAACATTATTCGATGCAGATTTGGAGACCTTTCTGTTTTTGTTGAATAGGCGTCCTGTTCCAGAAACGTTCTTCATATTTCGCGAGACACCATCTCATTCTACCTCATTAATAGTTATGGGTCTTTACGCAGATGCTCCCTCCTGTATTATTTCGCGAGGTCATCAGGGCTGACAGCAAGAAATTATTCGCGAGGTTTCCCCGAACAACGCTGGCCAGCAGCGCCGCCCCGCCCAGCCGCGGCACGGACCCGAACTAATTTTACGTAACTGGGCTTCATTTCCCATAAATAAGTAACGCCCTTCTAATGATATACCACTCTGGAGACGTGGCCCTTGTCATAATAGGAAACCTATGTTGATAGGGGTCAAGCTCGTTGAAATGTCGGCATAGGGTATTGTCGTCACTAATTGGTTAATAGTCATATTTCATTCTTTCCAACGAGATTATGCAGCAAGGATCGTTTTAAAGTACTCGGTCGAGTAAATGTAACTCACGGAAGTGAGTTTTGTACTGCGCTCTCGTTCGAAAGCTAAAGTGCCAACGGCATTTAATTTTGCCATTCAGATAATATTTTTGTTTTTCTCAATTCGTTTCAATGTGTGTAGAATAGCTACTACAATACCATTTAGTTTATTTATTCTTCCTCGTATGTACACAGGCTGCGAACTGTTATGGGAATCGAAATTTTTTCATAATAAACTTTCTAACCGTGGGTTAAGGTATGTACTTACATGCTTGACTTCAATTAGAAACAATACGAAAAGTGTGCCTTTCATTCTGTTGACATTTTTTTGTTTATCTGTAAGGAGACTCGTGGAAGAATATAATCATAAATAATCGTTGGAAATTACATTCCTAATATGATTGATCGCAAAATTAAATGTCGCGTTTTGAAAGGATATGGAATTTTTAAGTCAACATTTCTGAAAGGCTTTCAGTTTTCATATTCTGCTGCGAAAAAAGTGCTCTAAACCTAAAAAGTATGTTATTGATTCATAATTAGATTTTATTTATATAAGTTTAGATTATATTTACTCCTCAATTGGCATGGGTAGTTTTGAAGTGGGAATCTCCTCTAATCCTCTTCTACCTCCTGGATCAATTATGTTATTTTCAAAAA
This sequence comes from Sympetrum striolatum, assembly GCA_947579665.1. Lineage (NCBI taxonomy): Eukaryota > Metazoa > Arthropoda > Insecta > Odonata > Libellulidae > Sympetrum > Sympetrum striolatum. The sequence goes on from OX388347.1 coordinate 30,885,438, forward strand.
AGGGTTTATCAAATGATTTTGCAGCGTTAAATTAAAAAAGAATGTACCTAGTTGAGAGAAATACCCACAATAATTCTTTTTCCACTCGTTTTAGTTTACATTAAATTCACTTAAGATAACTCGTAAGTGTCCTGAAAAAAATCTTCCTATTCTGGATGCGTAACTAATCAATATCTTTGAAGATGTCCTCTTGACTGAAGATCTACTGGTAGACAAAATGGTTGTAAATTGAAAGTTTTTTTTGTGAAAATATGATAGTTTTTCTCTTGTAGGAAGAATCATATCAGTGTTTTTATAATTTGTAAGTTGAATAAGAAAAGGATCTCTTTCTCAACATTCTGAAATATTTTAAAATTAATCCTTAACGATAGTCTTTGTATTGAGATTTAATCGAAAATAATTTACGAGAAAACTCGCTTTACTAAATAATATATATATATATATAGACATTAAAATTATTTGGTTTTGCAATCAGATAGTCAAATAAGAAGTTATTCTTAATCAGATCTGTTTCGGATGGTTGAAATAAATTTTAGGAGTATACGTTTTAACAAATTCTGATAGAAAATGGGTATCGTTTTATTGCTAATAGTGGCGTAGTAAAGATTAAGATCGTTAATAAATTAATGTTTCTTAAGTTTTACTGTTAATATGGCACAATATCCTATTCTTTCAACTCAAATTAAATTTACTGATGGTATATTCGATCCTATGTATGTATACACGATTATATGTATTTACTTTAACATTTATAACATTGGTCAGTACTTTGTGATTATTGTGCAGGTAAGAATTTAAACGAAGACAAAGAATTTGTAGATGATTTTTTCCCCTTTGATCTCAAGCAGTATATTGTAGCGCATTTTTTATTACAACTGAATAATATATGGTTAATAACAAATATTTATAATTATTCCGAGTGTCAAACGAAAAATTGCTCCATTATTACTTAATTAACTGTATATGATATTTGTGGAACATATACTCTCCCAACAGACGGTTAATGACATTAGTTATATTGCAATTAATTACGAGGTTGATTGCATAGATCCAGTATTAATTTGAGTGCTCCAATATAAACAAATGATTTCAATTAGCCTTTCAATTGGCTGATCAACATCCATCGATGCTTTCCATGCTTGGTGGATTTGACATTTATTTAAAATGCATAAAATTAATTGTTCCAGTATGCGCTATTGTAAGGTATTGAAAGACGTTTTTCTTGCATAAAGCGCAATTTTTTGTTATATTCACTACCAATAGAATGTAATTCAGTGAACGAAGATTGCCGGAGTTTTGGTATTACCTGTTTTTAACCTCATAATTTTTAAAATACTTCCTTTATTGCTACTTCTTTAATGAGCAACGACTTGAATTAAATTAGTAGCGCAATTGTTGTTCTTAGTTTAAAAATTGTGAATAACAAAACAAAGAGGAGACTGGAACTAATTTGTAAAACTGGCGAATTATTAATAAAGTGCTATTCATGGACATGCTAATTTTATAAAACTCTCATATGAAAATGGAGCCTTGAATAGAATACGTGATGCATTAGAAAACATTTCTGGAATCGTAGTGATGCGTGCTCGTGCATGCAAAATAATTACATTTATATAATTTCATTTCGGGTGGCGTGACTTCGTACATGTAGAGTATTTTTGAGAATTACAATATGTATACTACCTTATCATGTTTTTAGTTCATCCGCCATTTTCTGTTTTCAGGTAAATGATTTGATACTCAGTAAAGTATACGGTAGTTACTTAATTTGCTCGTTCCCTCGGGGGCGAAATAAGAATTTTTCTCCTAATAGAAAGGTGAAAGGCACAGAGATAATTTAGATTAGTAATTAGAGTAATGCTTTACAATGGAAAATTAAGATACCTAATGATTACTAGGGAACTATTTTATCGTATAACAATCTCCTTCTGTAAGTGATTAAATATTATAATTTAATAATACTATTGTAACTGAATTTCAAGTTCACGTATTTACTTGCCTTGTCATTCTAAATGAGGCCATTCAAATGTTTACGTAGCAGTTTTGAAAATCGTATTCAATAGAATCACATTTCGAGAATTTAATTAAAAGTTAAATTGGTTACGTTGTCAAAGGCTGCCATCTAGTTTAAATTTATGCAGAACCCTGCTGATTTTATGCAAAGATCAAAATGCAGTTTTGTAAATTTCATCGTTTTTGGGTAACTTTTTTGATTTAAATTTATTGGATTTGCGTCTATGCAACGCTATAAAAGTAGAAGGTGGATTTATCACACAAAGGAAAGCGCATTGCTAAATAATTTTTGAAAACTGTAAATAGTTCCACTTCGAAGCGTAAGTAACAATGTCATGGAGCATTGCACACCTAATTATCTGTAATAACACCGTGCTACGTACTACCTAATCTGTTTTACGTTAATGCGACCTGTAATTAAAATTTTTAAACTAGATATATTCTCCTATCCATTACTGAATTAGATTAATGGGAAGTAACCATATCTGATAATCTTCGAATGACATTTTCATAGGAAAACTTCGTATATTAAAATATAAATATGATATTTTCTAACTGTGTCATTTTTCTCTTAATTTTAACTAGATATTTTTTAAACACGACATTTCTTATCTTAAAGTACGATCTTAAGAAATTTATTATTTTCATATTGTAAATGAAACCGTTAACTATGCCTTTCAAATCTGAAGTTTTAGTAACCTATTTTCATAATTTATTTTATACCGGATCTTTAATAATAAATTTAATCGAAACAGCTCTTAAAATTTTGACGAATTTCGAAAACTCCTGTCAGAATGTCTTGAGTATCAAGAGGTAACCACGTTTTCTGCCTTTTATTCCAATTATGGTTGAATAAAAATGTTAGGCAACTCGGTAATGATATGTCATTAATCAAAGTTATATTCAGTTAATATTTGATACTATTCCAGACAGGATTCAGTCCTTGTGATTAGGCCACATATGCAATAGTTCGCTGTACCTCAAATATCGCTCTATATCCTTCCTTTATGACTAGTACTCTATCTAATGAAATATTATACATTTATACCCTTTAGGGGTAGTATGGGAATGGGTAAATGTACCCGTGTATACATAATGAACCCATCTCGCTTAAATAGAGTATTTATTTTACGCGACAGTAGTCAAGGATAAATGACAATATGTACATTAACATGTGGTTGACTTCATATTTCATTTTAGGAATATGCTATGGTAAAGTATCATCATTCAAGTAAATTTTTCTCTGTCAATTCCTCCATATTTTTATTAACATATACTGCATTTCCTTTATATATCTATGTCCATGCTATTGAGGTAAATCCGTTATTATCATAAATTTTATAAACTGATTATTCTCCCTATCAATCGATGAAAACAAATTTCAAGTAATTGAAAATGTTTCCTTCAATTTAATTTTCAGTGGATATTAACATTATGCTATATTTTATTTATGTATTTAGGGAGATACATTCTTTTTAGAACTTCCCAAATGTAGGATCTCATTAGCATATAGTAATCTTTCTTTAGATTCCATTATATTTTCTTCGGCTGAATTTCATCTGAGTAATTTTTAAAATGAAGGAAAAGATGATGGAAGATCTGAGTGATAGGCAATTTAAGAAAATATGTACGTCTGTATTCAGTGAAATATGACGTCTGATAAGATTACGCGCTCTGCCCCCCATCGCCTGCAATTGCATTCCTTCTTTTGAATAGCTTCACAAATTTTCCTCTTCCGACTCTGGTTTTCCGCTTTTCCGTATAGTCTTATCTGAGGAATACTTTTTGCAAGGAACCTCTCTTATAAAATGTCTTAAATTATTTTATTAAGACCTCTGCCGTCAAGTCATTTACAGAAGCTTTCCGACAGAATCATATGTTATCATTTCTCACTTTTCATTCATACTATTCCCAGCAATATTTAGCTTTTCATATTTTTCTATTTCTGCTTGCTAATTAAAGGTTTAAATGATTTAAGTCAATTCGCCGCCTCCCTTTACGCAACATGAGTTTTGTACTGCCATATTATTGATATTATGGACTTCTGTCCCGTATAGGAGAATTATTAACGCCTTTTAATTTACTAAGAATTACCCTAAACAACTAAAGTTACCCTTCCATTTGAAACAAACACCGAATTTACGGTGTTAATATCAATCGTCTTCAAAATAACATTTATTGAATATCAACGATACCATATATGTAATTGAAAGAAAAGAGTACAACTATTCTCTAAGAAAACGTATTTTCAGTCGTAAACATTGTCGTCTAAACGACAGTCCCTCGCATCAAGGTGGCAAAACGGTCGATTCCAGAGTTAAACATAAATCTAAAACCAAACGATCAATTACTCTTCTTTACTGTTCACATCAGTAAAACATTATTACATAGTACACGAATATTTTGTTTCCATCAAATATGTTCATTGATAACATATTATGATACTTATCTATTTATATTTGTATTTATTTATTTATCCATCCATCCATATATTTAGAAAAGCTCGTGTTATCCTTGGTATTATCGGTTAACTCCATTTCTCATATTTAAGTATGTCGTTTAGACATGGGAGCCCTTTAATCTTTCTCATCGGTCACCACTAATCTATGTTGATATCTATAAATAGGGTGGATTGGATTTTACATTCCTTTTCGTAATGATTTTAAGATTGCATATTCATCAGAGGGATTATCATATCTTATGATTTCTTTCTCTATCAAGAGCGATACTCAAACGATTATCTCATCATTAACAAGATATTTACAATATGACGGAGAAGCAGATGAAGGATAGCTTCCTTTCACCTCGTTTGTTATCACATTTCCTACATCATATTCAACGTTTTTATCAAGATTGATACTTAGAGGTTTGATGAAAAACCAACAGCAAGTTTTATTGATGATAAAAAAGCATAGGTACTTTATTGTTTACAAGCAAGGAAAAAAAAATAATATGAAATCAATACGAAAAAATTTAGCAATCGTATTTAAAATTGTTATTATTTATTTATAACTGGTTTGGACTTTCTGGTCAACATTGAATCGTCAAATATCTAAATATTTGCTATTAAAAAAATTGCTAATATTAAATGAAATATTAAATTTATCCAAATAAGTGTTTCCTTTGTGATACACGCCGATTGTTCATTGCTCGAATTACTTGTATATGGAGAAAACAAAAAAATCAGCTTGGAAGTTCTAACTTACTTTCTACTTGCAGTTGTTCATAACAACGTACCTGGTGTTTTTGTCGAATTACTTCTTGGGAAATTTTAATAATAGAAAAGTTGCATAGCTGATTCGTTCTCTTCTAAACCAAATTGAAGTACTATATCTAGCATTAATTTGGTTTCGCTCTCTTTAAATAGAAATATTAATGAGTCGTGATGAACTTTTATGGTGATTAAATAGCTTGCCTTACTGATTTACTTTTCCTAAATGTATCCTAAATAATCACACTTTTATGAAATAGTAGCACGAATAAGATAAATAAGTAGGCACAATATTATTTTAAATATTGCTGCTTATCTTTCAAGTATTTATAGGTTTATTCAGCTTATCGAAATATACTTTAAAAAGAATACTGAGAATTTGTTCAACTTCCCGAAAAATACTAGTATCTGACAGCCGTTATTGCTGTTCGATAAAATATAAAAATTCTGAAAAGGCCTACCTTTATACCCTGTGATAGAAGTAATACTCTCATGTTGTCGAAAATAAGAGGTCTTTCCGAGAAAATTGTAAGCGATACGTTTTGAAAAACCTATTGAAAACGTAAAAAGTAAGATATATATATTATTTTTTCGCAGTTGAATCTATAGATTCTGAGAACTGTATTTTGCAGTTTCATTCGTCTGCTGCACCGATCAAATGTTATCACCTCTCTCTCTCTATTTGACCCTCCCTCAATAGCCTTTCCAGCGATAGATGCTCTCCATAACCCATTCTCTCTATCACATAGAAGCTGAGGCAGTTGCAAGTGAAGTCCCCTCTGAAACTCTCCCACACCAGAGCGCCCATTTACTTCCGACAGCCCTTCGACGACAACATATCGACTTCTCAGCTAATGACCTCACCCCGTTATTTTTCCGCCGATTCGGAAGGAAAGTAAAAATAATTTCGCTTCCTTTTTGACTCTTCCGACGGCTATCGGAGGAATTGCTCTGATCTTCGCCTCTTGGAAGCTTCCGGAAAAGACGTGTAGGTGGTGTCAGCATCACTGCCCTTGTCGCTTATACAGTACATCTTTCCTCGAGATAACTTGCCTCCTTCCCCATTTGCCGCCTTCGCACGGCTGGAGAGGAAGCGAGTGTCACGTACAACGTTCACGATACATTTGAAGTTTGCCTATCCGAACCTATCTGCAGGAGCCCCGTCTATTTTTTTCCTAAGCTCGGAGGATAAAATCTGAAATGTGAAGGTTGCATGTGATTACTTAAAAAACTCGAACACGGAATGGTCACCATTACTGTTAGGCTTGTTTTATTTCTATCTTCCTTTCGTATATTTTCCTAATGTTTAGGAACTGTATTTATGGGATACGTTTGAAAATGAAAGCCTTCAAATTAGTTAACTGAGAGCTGAAATAGCACTGCAAAGAAATGATTCATATGTAAATTACATGGATGCCAAACGCAAGTTCCCAAATCCCAGCTAAGAGCAAATCATGCAAAATTTCATTTAATTTTTATGCCGATTTTCCAGCTAAATTTATTATAAAAATTAATTGATCATGATTATTAAATTGATGAAAATGCTTAGATTTATAAAAACTGTGTTCTCATAGTAAACTATACGTAATGAAGTCACGATTTAATGCTTTCTCACATAAAACTAATGTAGTTAAGGTAGCTAAAGACAGCTATTGTATACCCCCTGGTTATTTTTACTGATTTTTTTTAATGTTTCATTGCTGTATTATACTTTTCTTAAAACTTATGGTTATTAGTGCCTCAATGTAACAAAACAGGCGTCTGGTTCGCCAAGAGGTTAGCGCCTTTGACATTGGTGAAAGCGGTCTCCGGTTCGATTAACGGATGAGCCCATATGTGTGAAGTGACCTCTTCTGTCGTAGTACTTTCAAAATTAATAATGATGCCCTAGGCTGAATTTAAACATTAATCCAGCATATTTTTCAGCATTTAGAAAGAATTTAGAACGATATTTCCTTATCAATACTCTTATCCTCCTTATTCGTAGAATAAAAAGACTAAAAATTTAATAATTACAGCCAAAGATTACGTAAATAGACCATGATATTTAAAAAAATGACTTCAACAGATGAAATTAAGCTTCTGTAACTTAACCCTATCATTAAATCAGGCCACGTAATCCATATTTGTGAAAATATTTCACTCGTGAAACATTTAACAATTTTCAATCTTCTTTATTAATTCCATATTTTAAAGAGCGCGTAATCTGTGTTCGACACGAGGACAAGGTTACCGTAATTCTTCGGTCATAAAGAATTTAATCCAGATCGGGATGGGATAATCTCTTCAGAAATCCTGTCCTAATGCAAAAAATGTCATGGATTAAGGCACACATTTGGAGTAAACGAGATATCTCGAAATCCCTCTTTCCCCATCTTCATCCTTTTTCCTTTCCCCCGGCGTTTGACGTCCTCCACGACTCTTTCTACGCATTGCAGGAGACGCAAATGGAGCCCCAGCGCTTCCGACGCGATAATTTGCGCGAATCCCGTTTTGTTTCCTCTTTTATTTTGGCTCGTGGCTGAAGCCATCAGCAAAAGTCCACTCCTCCCAAATCCCTTCTCCATCTCCCCACTTATTTACATAGCGCGTGTCTGTCGCATTTACATGCTCATACATCCGCACGGGAAAGTGTATTAAAACAGTCGCTTTCGACACACGTCGCGCGTCCCACACGGAAAACACACGCAAAGGGCCCCCAACTCGCCGGCAATCAACGAGGCTGCCTTTCGCGCAGGTTATAAATCAAAGGAGGCTTTAAATAATTTAGAGCGCTTAATTATCTTTGCCCTTTCCATGTCCTTTGAAAAGTTAAGCGATTTCCCGCCCCCCTCTACGTTTTACTACTAGATGAATCGCGATAAATAATGGTGAAAAGAGGAGATCTTTATCAGAATTCAGAGATAAAATACGAGCTCCAGAGCGGATCGCCACGAGCAGTTAAATTACTGTAACTGATTTAATTTATTCGGCGCGAAAAGAATAAAAAAGAACGTATTCTCTGTTGCCTCCGCGAGTTATTTTTATTGGGGAATAAAAATGAGTTAATTTAGGCAAAGTCACAGCTCTCCCACGCGTACTGTTTACTTTAGCGAAGTATTCGCTTTTATAACGTAATAAGAGATGTAAAACAATGAAAATTCATCCTTTTTTAATAGCCATTCATGCAATTATTTACTCTAAATTATCCGTTACAAAGTTTGCGTAGGAAAAAGAAAATTCCAGGAATAGTAATTTTATTATCTAACGTTTAGTAAGTGGTGAAAAGACGAGTAATCAACTAGCAAAATTTCTTGATGATGAATACCATTATGGAGCTTTGGCATTTGCTATTTTTCTCTCGTCAAAAGATTATTGGCATTCATTTGTTGAACTCAAGGAATCTACGAAACTCGTTAAGCCCTATGATTTGGCTTTCAGATTTTATTGATAAATTAACGAAATGTATATAATTATTTTGCTACATTTTTATTTGGCTGGAAGAGTGTAGATATTGTAACCTAGTTCTTTAATCCAAGGCTTTTTCGTGAACACCGGGCTTCTAATTTATTGGAAAATTTTTACCTGAATTAGAATTAGGTGGTTATTTATCCGTTTTCATTTGTTGTGGTTATCGCAAATCCAATAACTCTCGCTTTTACCCAAAGAAAAATAAGAGATACAAATTTTACCTGTAGTCGTGTACAATTGCAACATTTGCTAGAAATTTCGACTAGTGGTTTCATATTGAGTAATATTGCAATCAAATGTACGCCTGGACCTTGCGCGTAACATATTTGATTTTTTTTTCTTTCTGAGTAAAAGGAACGGGTACAAAGGGTAAAAACGTGAACGTGAACGGGTAAAACGCGAACATAGTACCTAAATGAAGGATTAATTTGAAGAATTTTGGTACGATTTTTTATTGGAAAAAAACTATTAAATCGAAAGAATGAGTGGAATGATAAGTTAAGCGAGTGATTTTGATTTAAAAAAGGAAATCTAAGTTCAATACTGATAGTAGTAAGTAATGCTGCTGATAAAAAAGTAGAAGAAAATTTGATTGAATTAACAGGGGAATAAGTCTCTAGGAATTGCCCCTTGTTAATGCTGTGGGTTATACATATTTTCTTATTATATATTACGTTTTTGTTTGAAATAAAATAAATTAATCCAAAGTCTGTTATTAAAAGTATTTATCCTTTTTTAAAGTTTTGCCTAAAATTTGTATGATTTAGAGATTATAGATAGAATAAAATTAAGGATTGAGCAACAGTAGTTTCGTAAAGTTTCTCGATTTTTCCTTTGGAATTTTGGAAATTTTCATAAAAATGATCGCTTTTGTCATGAAATAACCTGTATACAATTAGCTGAAATAGCGCTTAATAATTAATTTCATTATATTTTAATGGCTACGAATGCTAGGTATATTACTATATATAAAGCTGCAAATCCGACTCATTCATACAAAATCCTGGGCATTTCTAACCGAGCTAGAAGGCTGAAATTTTCAAGAGTGATTCATAACTGTCAGTCGAGTTGGGAAAAAATCGAAAATTCCCAGATTTTGACCTAGGTTTGAGCCCAGAGACGATTATATTTTTCAATGTATTTAAACGGGAATAACGAAAAATGGCCATGCAGAGCAAATTTCTTTCGTTCATTAAAATGTGAAAACGTAATCGTTAAGTAGCGAGGCTCGGTCTATATTGCGTCTAAAAGATCAAAGTTTACTTTTCTTGCGACCGATTATAACATTCCGGCACGAAATTTGCAAAATTTTAGTTACAACGCCAATTTATTTCGTTTTTTTCTGCTCATTTCGAAAATTAAATCTATGGCAACAACCATTGTTTGAATCAAAAACAAGTTTGTTTACAATCCTGATTTCATATTCCGTGATAAAGGTTTGATACATTTTTAATATTTCTTTAATGTTTCTTTTGATATATGTTATTACTGAATATTGAAAAATGTAACTTTCATCAAAATGGTCAGCGAATATCTGCGCGGTCAATGAATTATTCGGGAATACATAAAGTAATAACATACGTTTATGTAGAAGATACGAGACCATTTACCAACGAAGATAATCGTAAAAGTCATGTAAGTAGCGAGATTATTCTAGAATGAAGTACATAGATATTAATATAAATCAATAAATAGGGATATTAATGTAAATTATAAGGTTTAACGACAATCTTTAGAAATAACATAACTGCAAGCAATACGAATCATTAGTTTAACGAACACTATAGTTTATTAATATATTATATTTCATAGCTCACTAAACCAAATGCATTTATCATATACTGAACTCAGACTAAAAAAACTGTTTCACTTTCGTTCTATATACATTGTGATAAATTGTCACCGAAAAGCTCATAACGGCAAGTAAACCCATTGCTGCCCGCCTTTCTTGAAGGACCATGTTATCATTGAATATCAAGAAATTGTAACTTTCATCGATATGAACAACAAATATCTACTCTGGAAACACATGGTATCATTGAACGATGTTAGGATATCGTTGATCTACGTATATGGTGGTTTGCTTTTCGTGTGTGTTTCTGTGCTGTTTATTTTATGCCTATTATGTTTCTTCTTTTCTATTTTAATTACATACTAGCAGAAGTACCCGTTGATTCTCAACGGGGATATTTAATTTCATAAATACCAGTGTAATAACCTTGATCGTAACAAATGCTTCATAATTGTTGGTAAATAGCGAATACCAGACTTTCCAAACCAATATATCAAGAAATGTAAGTTACAATTAAGTCTACAAAGCCGCTCCAACTCAATATTCAATCTCATATACTTTGAATGAAAAATTTCTTCAACTGAGAACATATAAGTATACTCTAAGATCACATTAGGATAAGCAGTACCACGTTTAATGTAACGTTTTCATACAGGTACAAGAGGACAACTGAATCAAACATTTAACATACATTGCAGAAATAAATTATATATCACTCAAAATAGAGAGAAATAAATTATATCTATTATATATAGATGCTTCTCCGGATTCATTCATATATACGAGTAAAATGTTGCTTGCATACTGCAAGCAGATCGACAACACTATTTTCATGTCGGCATCATATCGGGACGGCCATCAATATAAAAAGATGGATTGAAATTTTTCTTAAAATTCGCTGAAATTCCATCGTCTGGCATCGAACCCCGGTCTTTACTGTGAACTTACTATGCAGCACAATAGAACATCACCATCTTTAACTATGTGTGAAAATTCAAGCAGAAATATGGGCTACAACTGCCTCAAAAGACGTTCTAATTTTCACGAATTTAAATGGCTCTCTGGATTCGAACCAAGGACGATTTTGGAAGTCTAAAAAATGTTTCTGAAAGTTATTTATGATTTCTATCTATATGCCGAATTTGAAGTTTCTATATTATTTACAAAGGTTTCAAAATAATTCCTAAAAATTGGATCAACTTCTGATTGCAGAGACACCTGGTGTCGAACCCAGGACACATTGATAGCTGTGAATGCACTGTTTGATTTTTATGGACTTGATCTTTCCATATGCAAAGTTTGAAGTCGATATCGTGCCGGGAAGTAACAAAAATTTGTTTCCGTTATCTCCGTAAGAAATGCATAGAGGAATTTAAATGGCCCTCTGGGATCGAACCAAGGACCATCAGCGAATATGTAAAATTTGATTATGAAATATATTTATAATATCCAACCCCATGCCGAATTTCGAGTTTCCATGTTATCGGAAAGAAGTCCAAAAAAAATCTTAAAAATCGCCACAATGCAATTTAAACGGCCGATATTTGCCCCGTCCTAGCATCGAACCATGGACCATATTCAACGATGTCTTTATGATTTACGTTGGATATGCACGGCTTCTAGCGATCCCTCGAATTTCAATTCTCTCCTTTTCCGGGAAGTGCCCCAAAAAAATTTTCGAAAATCCCCGCCATGTATTCTTATGGGGAAAATCGCGACTTTGGGGCCTTCTGGAATCGAACCCATGACACCGAGGTTCAAAGTCGGCTTTTTCCTGGAGGTTGCACGTTATGGCCAATACGTCGTAAAAATTTCAAGTCAATGACGCTTTTGGTTTAGCCTGTGAATTTGTATCCTATCTGGGTATCTGGGTATATATATGAATGAATCCGGAGAAGCATCTATATATAATAGATACATGAATGAATCCGGAGAAGCATCTATATCTATTACGAGTGCAATGTAGCTTGCATACTGCAAGCAGATCGGCAATATTATTTTATTTCGGTATCATATCGAGACGGTCCTCAAAAGCAGAAAAAAAGGATTGAAAATATTCTTAAAATTCGCTTCAATTTTAGCGTCTTGCATCGAACCCGGGTCTTCCTGGTGAACTTACTAAGCGGAACAATAGAAGATAACTATATCTAACTATGTGTGAAAATTCAAGCAGAAATATTTGCTACAACTGCTTCAAACGACGTTCTACTTTTCACGAATACAAATGGCTCTCTGGATTCGAACCAAGGACGATCGTGGGAATCTAAAACATGTTCCTGAAATGTATCAATAATCTCTATCTGTATGCTGAATTTCAAGTTTCTATATAATTGGGATATGGTTCCAAAAAATTCTGAAAAATCGGATCATTTACTGATTGTAGAGACGCCTGGTGGTGAAACCAGGAAACATTGGTAGCTGTGAATTCACAGTTTGATTAGTAATGACTTGATCTTATCTTATGCAAAGTTTCATGTGGATATAATATCGGGAAGCACCTAAAATGTGTTTCCGTAATCTCCATAAGAAATGCATTGAGGAATGTAAATCGCTCTCTGGGATCAAACCAAGGACCATAAGGGAATATGTAAAATTTGATTATGAAATATAATTATGATATCTAACGCCATGCCGAATTTCAAGTTTCTATGCCATCGGAAAAGGGTTCAAAAAAAATCTTAAAAATCGCCACAGTGCATTTTAAACGGCAGATTTTTGCCCCGACCTAGCATCGAACCAAGGATAATATTCGTAGATGTCTTTATGGTTTCCTTTTGATATGCGTGGCATCTAGCGATCCCTCGAGTTTCAACTCTCTCCTTTTCCGGGAAGTGCCTCAAATAAATTTTCGAAAATCCCCGCCATGTAATCTTATGGGGAAAATCGCGACTTTGGGGCCTTCTGGAATCGAACCCATGACACTCAGGTTTAAAATTACATTTTTTCTGGTGGTTACACGTTATGGCCAATACGTCGTAAAAATTTCAAGTCAATGACGCTTTTGGTTTAGCCTGTGAATTTGTATCCTATCTGGGTATATATATGAATGAATCCGGAGAAGCATCTATATATAATAGATAGATAGGGATATAGATAGATAGGATACAAATTCACAGCCAAAACCACAAGCGTGATGAACTTGAAATTTTTACGGCGTATTGGCCATAACGTTTAACCACCAGAAAAAATGTGATTTTGAACCTCAGTGTCATAGGTTCGATTCCAGAGGGCCCCAAATTCACGATTTTTCCCGTTTAAATGCATTGCTTTGATTTTCGGGAATAAAAAAAAAATACTTTCCGGATAGGTAGAGAATCAAAACTCAAGGAGCCTATATATATGGTCATGATCTATCGAAAAGATAAATGAGTTTTACGGAAAATATCCTGGGTTCGATGCTAGGTCGAGGCAAAAATCGGCCGTTTAAAATACATTGTGGCGATTTTTAAGATTTTTTTTTGGACCCCTTCCCGATGACATGGAAACTTGAAATTCGGCATAAAGTTGGAGATCATAAATATATTCCATATTATAATTTTACATATTCGCTGATGGTCCTTGGTTCGATCCCAGAGGGCCATTTAAATTCCTCAATGTATTTCTTACGGAGCTAACGGAAACATATTTTAGGTACTCCCGGCACGATATCGACTTCAAACTTTGTACAAAGAAAGATCAAGTTCATGCAAATCAAACTGTGTATTCACAGCTATAAATGTGTCCTGGGTTCGACACCAGGCGTCTCTACAATCAGTAACTCATCCGATTTTCAATAATTATTTTGAACCCTTTCCCAACAATATAGAAACTTGAAATTCGGCATGTAGATAGAGATCATAGATGCATTTCAAATCATGTTTTAGATTTCCAAGATCGTCCTTGGTTCGAATCCAGAGAGCCATTTACATTTGTGAAAATTAAAACGTCTTTTGAGGCAGTTGTAGCCAATATTTCTGCTTGAATTTCCACACATAGTATTAGAAGGTGATCTTCTGTTGTGCTGCATAGTAAGTTCACCAGGAAGACCCGGTTTTGATGCCAGACGATAAAATTGTAGAGAATTATTAAGATATTTTCAATTTTTTTTATTTTGAAGACCGTCTCGATAGGATGCCGACAAGAAATTTGTGTTGTCGATCTGCTTGCAGTATGCAAGCTACATTTTACTCGTATTATATACCCGTTGCATCTCAACAGGAGAAAGAAGTACTGTTAAATAAAAATACTAATACAAAAGCTCCAAACGATAAACCAAATACTAATTACCAACTACTTCAAACTGTCCACTATAAGTAAATGAAATCGTGTGAATGTGTGTATGTATGCATGCATATGACCATTATTTTCATATAATAACCATGCCTCAGTTTAAAATTCCTGCAGCGAAGCATACGTAGCAAAAGAAGTTGGTTCACTCTGTGGTGCAAAGTACCAAGTGAGACCACCCGACCCAAAAAAACCCTAATAAACAAATGCTTCAAAGTGTCAGTCTATAAGTGAATGAGACCGTGTGAATGTGTGTATATATGTATGAAAATAACCAAGACTTTCTTAGAGTAACCCCGCCTTGGATTAAAAATGCAACAGTGATGAAACGAAACGAAAGAAAAGGGGGATCCATCATATATAATTCCTTCTCCGGATTCATTCATATCTATTATATTTAGACGCTTCTCCGGATTCATTCATGTATCTATTATATATAATTCCTTCTCCGAATTCATTCATATAGATAGATAGGATACCAATTCACAGGCTAAACCACAGGCGTCATTTACTTGAAATTACTTCCCGAGAAGATTGCATCGAAATTCAATCCATAGTTCACAGCCAATATCATCTCCCATTTTTACTGATATGCTTCAATACGCCTGGTTCACCTCAAAATTAACAGACAACCAAAAAAGTTTTAGGAATGTTAACTAAGTTTGCTTTTCAATAGAACTGCTCAAAACTCCTTGTATATGTCAGCAGCCATCATTTATTTGTTGCTCAAATTATCTAAATATCTTTGGCTTCGAATGCTTTTATGATAATTATCATTTGGGTGCTTGCGATTGATTAAAAAATCGGATTATGAATAAATATAAGCACAAATATAATTTCTATTCTTCGTGACTTCATTATTCTCCCATACACAATATTTCCGATCATGCACATTCTTACGATGTATGATGATATTTGCACGATTATCAGTATATATTAAATTAATTACAAAATAAAAAGAATATAAAACAAAATTTGTGAAAATAAAAAGGAAAAAATTTTGGTCAACCAGGGATTCGAACTGGCAACCTTCTCATATGAATCCGAGATGCTACCGCATCAGCTAGTGTGCACCTTGCAAAATTATTGAATTTAAAACATTATAAACGTTTTACTCGCCTTAGTTGTTTACTACATGGAAATCTACCTAAAAGTTTCGTATATTTTATCAATATTCTCGCAATTTCGAATCGCAAATGATATTTCTCGACCAGAATAAGAATCTTTATTCTATTTTCCTTCTTTTGATGCTAGTTTCGACTTCCTACAACTGTTTTTTCTAATTTAGTTTTGCAAAATAAATAAACCTCAAGACGAAAAAATGAACTTTATGTGTATTTCTTATGGAAAGGTTTGAATCTTCTGGGTTCGAACCGTGGACCTTAGGGAAATAAAAAGTAGCCTATACTCTGCGGGGGGTTGACTTTTAATAATGTACAAAATTTCAAAGTTTTGCGACTCTCGGTTCTCGAGTTTTTAGCGAACATACATACATACACACACACCCACACACACACCCACACACCCACACTCGATTTTATATTATAGATATATCCCTTCTTAATTTGAGAAGAAATCTTTCTTATAAGAGACATGTGATGTACTTAACCATGACACTGATCTTCATTATTTTTTAATATCCGTATATCTTAATTATTTTACAAAGATATGGATGATAGAAGCAGTAATAAAAGATATTATTAATTTAATTTACTAATTACAGCAACATTGCTTGAGATTTTAAGAACACTTTATACCTGGTGATATGATTTTTATGTGTGTGGAATCTATGCAGCCAAAGACCCTTGGAAATGAGGCCATGCTGTGAAATTTTTGCATGTTAAGTCCAATCTCTCGTTTGCTTTTTGGTAGATTTATATATGTCATTGAACGTTCAGCAATGGCTCTAGTAACCTTCTTTACTGTTCGGCTAGCAGTTGATTTATGGACACCAGTGAAGTCTGCTGAAGCGATTAGCATCGAACCAGTGGCATAAAATCTTAATGTCAGTAGAAACTGTTCCATTGCTGACATCGCCTTATTTCTTAAAATAGGAAGTGTAATGATCAAGCAGTTATTTCATACATCAGATACTTTGAATTAACTTTGCAATACCTTGTTGTTCGATACTCTATTTTCATCGCAATTTTTTCTAAAAACTTAACCACTGTTTCTTTATTTAGTCTAAACCTTATAAAAAACTCTTCTTCACTCAATGTGTTGAGATAATCCGGTCGAATCTTAAATATTCTAGGATTTCTTGTTCTCAGCAGTACTCGAAATAAAAATTCATCGTCGTCATCCTCAATATCTTGAAACATTTTCAATACTTCCATTTCTTGTCTATTATGTGAGGTAATAATAAATATCGTTATTAGAGAAGTATTTAGCAGCAATAGTTAATATTATTTACCTGTGATAAGCATCCCTTTTTAAAGGGACTCGTTTCTGAGGTAGGAAATTATGCTGGCTGTTTTTGTTTTATATCACTCTGCTTAAAATCTTTCTAATATTTTATTTGTTAGATGTCTTTCCCCATTTTCAATACTTTTTATCAGCAAATAAGTATTAAAAGTAACTTGCGTCAAGGAGTACGTCCAACGTTATGCACCTTCGCGAGTAATACTTTTATCGAAGCCTTCAAAGCAATACTTGAGACCATACACGTTGACAGGCAGGCCTACTATTAATTCAGATAATTGTATAATAGTTTCCTTAGTTCCTTAATTTTACTTTCACACGAATTTCAATGTTCTTTTAAGTTACACGACATTTGCTTTTTCTGGCCGGTAGTTTCCACATCAGAAAATGAAGAGCTTGTTAATTCATGACTATTTACTTGATATCTTAAATGCTCAAAATCATCCCAATATTAATATTATATTTATTACATATATAATAACTTATTGTACACATCTCCGGAACCAACATAGTTCTACGCGTAATGAATGTGACAGAAAAAACGACCTTAAAATATTACATATACATTTAATTGGAGTCATACCAACTTAATTAGAATATCCGAACTAATATTTTCCAGAAATTGTGGAGTATAAACTTAATTTTCATCAACAAACCAACTGAGTTGATAAGTTAGCAGTAAAGCTTGTCCGCCATTACTTGTTTACACTGGTTTACTCCCATGATGCATTGCGCTATCAATCAGTTAAGGACTCGATCACAACCCAATCTGTTTGATAAGATAACAAACACTTTAACTGACAGATACGGCTTAACCATCGATTATAATACCCAATTTTTGAGTTAACCTGGATGTTAAAGTTACCCAATAGATAACTACACATTATAATACCGGGCCTAGGTATGGTTTATTGAATAAATTCAACAACCGCATTCGTCGTTAATGGGAACGGACTTGTTTATAACCTCAAAAATCTCTCTAATATTTCTTCTATTTTATCAAAATACTGGCAATTTCTAATCGAAATCGCTATTCCACTACTTAAATAAGAAACTTTAATAAATTTTCCATCTTTTGATGGTATGCCTGACTTTTAACAATGATTCTTTCTAATTATATTTTGCAAAAGAAATGAAGCCTGCAACCGATAAAGGTGAAGTTTACGTGTATTCCTTATGGGACCCTATTATGGACTCCTGGGTTCGAACCCGGGCTTTCTTAGTAATGGGAATAGTTTTCCTAGGGGTTTCTAACTCGTAGAAACACAATGCAGTTTGTTTCGAATCGCTAAGTCAAACCGTTTCTGAAATAAAGGGGGGGACGGACGGACAGACGGACGGACGGACGGACGGACGGACGGACGGACGGACGGACGGACGGACGGACGGACTCTTCGGAAATTATATATAAAGATAATTATTCTGTCATCCTCTCCAAAGAGAATTTAAAATTAAGTTCTTTTTCTACTTTTTCTTTAATTAATACGTAGTACACAATTAGTACGTAGTATATTACGTAATTCAACTTTCATCAAAATGAAAAACAAAAATCTACACATAAAATACACTGATTTCCTTCAACGACCTTCTGATTACGTCGTTCTTCGTGTTAGCTGGATAATTTTTCGTTAGTATAAACAATGTTTGCATGTATCATTGTATTAATATTATTTTCCCATCTTCTCCAAACGCGCTTTAGAATAAAGTTCTTTTTCTACGTTATTTAAAACTATTTACATAATTACGTTGCCTATTGTCTATTTGTTTATTTAATTAGAAACGGAGCTCATTGTCGTGGTAGACGCCATTTAATTAGTATAGGATTATTTTGCAGTATGTCTTACACTGAACCGAATACTACACAGGTAATCGTCAATTTATTTTCCACATTTTTATCTTATGCAGATTTTTATTCCAACTTTACTATGTTTGGCGTATTTCCTTAATATTATTTTACGAACACGTATCCATTAAAGACTCCCGTATCACATAAACGTGAAAGGCTCTCGAAATATTTATTTTACTATCATATTATTTGGTGAATCTCGATCTCACTCATTTGAAAATTATGTATACAATATACAATGGTATAATTAAAAAAAATTCTTTCCATATATGTTATTACTGAAGGTTGAAAAATGTAACTTTCATCAAAATGGACAGCGAATATCTGCACGGTCAATGAATTATTCGGGAATACATACTGTGATAACATAAGTTTATGTAGAGGATACGAGACCATGTACCAACGAAGATAATCGGAAAATGCATGTAAGTAGTGAGATTATTCGAGGATGAAGTTGAAGAATCTACACTGAATATTTAGGGGGAATAGGTAAGTTCTTTTACTACGTTTTCTTAAATTAATACATAGTACACAATTAATACGTTGTACCTTACATCATTAACTTCATGAAATTCATTCTTTGTTTGGCGTATTTCCGTAATTTAATTTTACGTATGCGTATTCATCAAGCCTGGTGGCCACCGAATGCGAAGCGGCACTGAGCTGAGTTGAGCTGGAAAAAGTGACGCGGAGCGAATCGTAGCGAAGTTTTAGTCTCCGAGGGTCGGAAACTGGAGGAGCTGAGCTGTGCGAAGCGATTCCTTTCTAAACTACCAAGATGGCGTAAGTTTAGCCTTTAGTTGCCGACCGAGAATTTAATTCTTTGATTACGGTTAAATCACAGAAATTCCGCAAGAGGCGGATTCTGTCACAATATTATGCTGGCACACTTTAATTAAGATATTATTTACAGCCATTGGACACGAATTTATCTATTTCGCTAATATCATATAAGTTCCTATCGTTCGTACCTCACTCGAGTACACTTTTCATTTTGCAATCACGGTACTGATAGTATAAATAGTTTTTAATTTTATATTAATAATTTGTTCAATTATTTTGTAAAGAGAATCACAAAAATGAACCACTTTACTCACATAAGCATGGCAATTCAATTTTTCTTCACTCTTCATCCATCGTCATACTTTTGCTGACGGGTAAATGTCTCGGAGAGGAGCACATGCCTTTTTCTTAATCTACTTCAAATTGCCGTATTTTTAATATTTTTAATGGTGCATAAATGAATATCCTACTGTTATTGGTT
Source organism: Sympetrum striolatum (assembly GCA_947579665.1). Classification (NCBI taxonomy): domain Eukaryota; kingdom Metazoa; phylum Arthropoda; class Insecta; order Odonata; family Libellulidae; genus Sympetrum; species Sympetrum striolatum. Next base: position 30,905,701 of record OX388347.1, read on the forward strand.
TTAGTGCTATGGTAAGCTGGTGTTCCTCTCCAAGACCTACTGACGATTTCACAGTATTAGTTTATTTTCAAAAACTGACCTCCGTTCAATGATTATATTTACGAGAAAATTATTCTCGGCTGTAGTGAACCTTTCCGACGACATTTTCTCAATGATTGCGTTCCGCTAAGACGAGTAAATATCTTAAATTGGGATTTAATTGATTTGTAACCACATTGGAAGTAATTAAATTAGGTTTACGATAACAATTATCATAGGTTGACAGAGTGATTACTTTTTGTGAAATTGAATCGTTCATCAATTATTAAATTAATATTTCTGAAAGAAAGCTGTAATTGGGAATTAATCACACCTTTCAAGCTCATAAATGTGAATCTTAGGTAGGTAGTGTTGTTAAAAGTGCTTCGACAGCTTAGGTCATTTCGCACATTGGCTCCCACCGGGAATCAAACCCGGGACCGCTTTCATCAAAGGCAAATGCGCTGTCCACATGACTATCCGGGAGCCCTCAAAAATGTGAATCTTTCACACACTGATATCAATTCAAATACTGCCGATGAAAGAAGCGAAAGGCTCCCCCCTCCACCACTATCACGTTGAGAACGGTGGAGGGGTAAGCTGACTTCGCTTCAGAACGAACCACGACCGTTAGGAAGATGTGCCTTGCGAGGCAGAGTGACGTCACAATTCTCAGCTCAACTACGCTTCGTATCCGGTGGCCGCAGCTGCATTAAAAAGTATAGATTCTATTGTGAAAGCGTAGTCCGCTCAACGTAACTTCGCTCAACTTACCTTCGCTTCGCATTTGGTGGCCACCCAGCCTTAATGTCTCAACTCCAAACTCCCGTATCAATTAAACGCAAAAAGCTTTCGAAATAATTATTCTATTATTATATTATTTGGTGAATCTTGATCTCACATTTCAAAATTATGTATACGATAGATAGTGGTATAATTAAAAAGAAACGTAAATATAACATATAGACCGATAACTCAGGGTAGTATCCCTTAATGATTTGCTTTGCTTGCAGTTTGCAAGCACCCATTTGCTAGTTGGTGTATATAACTCCATTAAAAATGAGGTGAAACAGGAATGGGTTAGATTTCCTAGTTCATCATTTGTAGTCAAGCTGAGTACTTTCGAGTGATTAGACAATGAAGGTAACGTATGCATGTAATGTATGATATAACTTGATTAACAATGAGTATTGCCATTACAATTCAATTTTTTAGTTCAATATTTGCAGTCCAGCTTATGGAAAGAGAAAAGTAATTGATGGTTTTAATGGAGTTATAATAAGTGTAACAAACGTACTCTTTAAATAAATGTGGTATTTATCGAAGGGACGCGAGGGATTGTGATAAACTCCCTCGAAATGTAAGCATGTGTGATTTGCTTGCTTGTTATCTAAGAAGGGCGCTTTTATCCTATGAATCGCTCATTATGAGAGAGAACGTGAGAAGGGAGTGACATTTTTATCGCTCGTCCAAAAAGAGTGGATTTAAAGTCGACGTTGTCAATTAGCCTTCCTCCCGATAGTGGACGGATTCCATTTTGAATGCCGTCACGCCCGGCGCGAAAAGGGGTTAAATGGGGCATCAAATGGTCTATGATACCGAATTCCAGTTTGCGGAGCGTCACGCTCATCTTTTGTCTCCGAGTGCCGTTGCGGAAAACACATCGCTTAAAATGACGTCACTGCCGCTCACTCTTGGATCACTAGTATCGCGGCGTGAGTTAGGGCGTGCAGTTAATAGGAATCAAAATGAGGAGGGAATTTGTGGAAGTGCGACCATGGGTTCCGGGGCGTCACCCACTTGGACATTAATCCCAAATCACGGTTCGCCCAAGGGCGTTTCACCCATAATGTGGTTCATCGAAGGTCCTTTCATCCAAAATGTGGTACCCCCAAGTTTATTGTTTAAAATTTTATAAATACCAAGTCCAATGTTTTAAGTTGAATACTGTCGAACGCCTAAATAGCAGATTTGTGTAGTCGGCTCGATTTTGATCAGAGTTGGATAAGTGTTACCGATACTGATTCCCGGTTTGGTCTAATCCAGACACACCCGAGCCTAATACATCTAATGTGAAAACTTCACTTTTTCCCAGAATTCTTACTAATTGGCTTGTTTATGTTATTGATGATTAAAAAATAGACATATTTTCCATAATTGGTTCGCAATTCGACTTTTCGAAGGAGTCAATGATAAAAAACATAGTTGGAGTTGATGTTCAGATAGGGGATTTTAAGCTACAGACATAACGCTGTAGAAATTTCATCAAAGGATATTTCGTCCAAAAGTTAATTCTCCCAAATGATATTTCACTCGAATGGCATTACCCAAGGATGTTTTGCGGAAATTTATTTTTAGAATAAGCACGACTTAAACAAGATAATGGTGGCATGGATAATAATTCATTACTTCAGATTAATAGTTAGGCCAATGCTGTAGTTTAGATATTAGAAAAAGGTTTTAAAGACTGATTTATAATATTTATATTTTTTTTAAATTATAAATATTTTTTAATTGAAAATAATTTCTAGAAATTTCTGAAAATGTAATCTTTTATTTATTTTTTTAAAATTTTTATTGATTTTGAAAAGTTTCCCTATTTCGAAAACTGTGATTTAGTGGTTATTGAAATGTGGTTATGGTGAAATTTGTGGTTAGGGTACCTTCCCAAAAATTAGGATAGTTGGGTTAGGTTCCTCTTTACAATCTCAGTTTCTGTTTATTATTCTTTTTTAATGTATCGCTTTCTGAAATATCCCTTTAGGTACACATTCTTCGGTAAATAGTCTTGGATGTAATCTGAGGATTCTCCTGGGTGCAATGTGGTCAGGCAAACCCTCAATGGTGTTAAACGTCCTCCCATTGGGCGAAACAGAACGCGTCCACGTACGATAGCTACGCCGGCGATTAACTTTTACGAAGCTTTCCATTTTTTGTATCGGTCGAGTGTCGCTCGTTAAAATGGGACGTATTTCCCGCGCAGAGAAAGTGAGAGGAGAGCCGCAGAATAAAAGCGTTTCGGCAGAAATTTCTTCTCCTTTTGTAACCTTTTTACAGCTGTTTGCCTCCGAAAACCAACACGGGCTTAATTAATATCGTTTTCGATGAGTGGTTTCGCCCTTCCCGTTGGAGAAAGCGTCGGAGATGCATGGGCTATTAGGTGCTGTTCCCGCTTCTATTTGCCGTTGAATGAAATGGGCTAAAACGATTGGGGAAATGGATGCGGAAACTTTGAGGAATTTTATGAGAGGGGATTCCCTCGTTTATCGGGACAAACGCTGAGTATCAATGCAAATTTTTGTATTTGCGTTGGAGAGGATTGGAGGGAGTGGGAGGATCGAGGCTCCAGTTGGCAAATACCGCGGTAAACAATGGGCAATAGCCTTTTTCTTGTAAAGAAGGAATGGAATTGCCAAATGCCTTTCCTTATGTGATATAATATTCCTAAAAGTGTGAATATTCCTAATATGATAGAAAAACGTTTTCTGCCAAATAATACACCCTATGCGGAATTTATTAAAAAATATTTATAACAAATGATACAAATAGGAGTAAATAAAAACAATTTACGTATCTAGCAACAGGAAATTTTTATTGATTAACATTTTTACAGCCTGATTTTCAGTTTTATTGGGTCATCAGCAAGAATTGAAATTCATCAGCAGTAGCTTGAATTGTTTCTTGTATGAAAATATGAGCTTGCTCACTAAGTCATAACACTTACGACATGTTCTTCATATAGCTTTTGAAAGTTTTAAAGATAAAAAAGGTCATTATTTCTGTTAAAGGAAGTGGATAGGAATTATCTCCCAAACCTCCCTTGACTACTGTTATTAGAATTAAAAGAGAACGAATCCTTACTCTGCAGCCTCTGAACGGGGTTATTGTATGTTTACTGGAAGAAGGGATTTCAAGGTTACATTGTAGGAGAATTAACATAACATAGAATAATGAGTAATAATTATCCTTTTTAACTATCGAAATGAACAACAAAGACAGTGCTGTAGTTATTATTTCTAAGTAATTTACCATATCAGTACCTTTGTAGTATCCTCATTTTAAGGTAGGCTTTCTCTGGACCCTTCCAATCAATTCCGCCTTGTGCACATGCAATACAGTTTAATTAGCCAAGATTATCATGAGGTGGTTAACCCATTGAGTTGGTGGTCTCCTGTATCTTCAACTTACATTTGTCTCTCTCTGTAATATGTAACAATGAAATACTTTGTTGTTGATTTTTTCCGAAAGGTAATCAGACTTTAAAAGAATGAAGGCGTGAAAGCTGGATTGAGATAATATCGTAGATAAATAGAGGTATGATCCATTTTCGTTTTATAGCTGAATTATCACAAAAGGTTTATTGCATAAGCTCTTCAAATATTTATAGAAAAACAGTATTATAGTAATTATTTATGACAGTCCTAATAAGCAAAGGAACTACTATGAAGTTCTCACTTAAAAATTACATTAATTTCCTCAGCTTAATCATCATTAAACTATTCATGGACAGAGAACTCGGTTCCTAATAAATTTAATTATGAATATAGCAAAACTGAATCATATCTTACGATAAAGATAATGCATACCATGGTTTTTACATATGTTTATTTAATTCAACGACGACTTATATCTTAAGTGGGTATTTAATGTTGATATTATTTTCTTCATTTGAAAATGAACATGAATGGGGCTTCAAGGAAGTCAAGGCGGAAGTAGTGAGTCAAAATTAGAGTTTTCCTAGATCCAGCTAAGACCTTCATATTTTCGCTTGTAAATGTGATGATTTTATTCCTTTGACAGTTATATAGCAGCGGAAGATGAAAGGTGTAGCAGAATCTCCGGAACCTTTTCCCTTCTGTGCGAGATTGAGGTTCTTTTAAAGCTAGGATAATATTTTAAGCTACAACTTTTATTCTAAAATTTGCGAGAATCTCTAATGATGATGTAGTGACAAATGAGTGACTCACTTACTTTTAGCCGTGATAACGTTTACGCAAAATTGTAGAGATTTTCACGGAGATAAAATGATTACGAATGCACTTAAGATGACGGCTTGAAGGATAGAGTTGACATTAATAATTCCAGCGTATCCGGGGATTTTAGCTTGAAATCTCCAAGGAGAGACTGATGTAGGAAATCGTTTTTGCGTTTCATTCGTTGCTTAATAAAAACGTTTTGAAAATATGAAAAATTTTAAGTGATACATTTAACAAAATTGCAGCTACATGGATGTTTACACTTTTTAATCAACGTGAAACTCTTATTGGTTGCCTGAGAATTATAGCCGTGTTTTATTTATTCATAAAAGCATTTTAATTTATACTATTCCATAGAAGAATTTTTCATGATTCACTAATATGGCGAAACTTACCTTTTATAAAAATGACGGGAATTAAGTACAATTATTATTGATATAATTTTATGGATAATTTTACTAAATTTGTATTGGAGTTCTCATTGTGTTTGTTTTCAGAAAGGAATCTATTTAATCACATCATAGTAAATCCATCACGTCCAGTCTGGGAGTAGTACCTTATATTTGTAAATTTCTCCAATATCATTGTCTCTTGATACAGGATACAGAAAAATTAAACCTGTCATCTTTTCCTTGCAGTTATTTGTTAAGTTTATACTAAAATGATATTATACTATGAGATATACTTTGATATATGTGCGGTTATGAATTGTTTTCTTATTATTTCAGAAAATTTCTGCAAAATTTCAGCAAGAGTTATAATTGATTATGCAATCGTCTATTCAATAATTAATAAGAATTATTTTAATTTTTTTAAGTTGCAATTTTATATTTTTATTAGGTTTATAGTTTTTTCTGCTTTCACAGAGTATGTCTACGTAATGATAGTAGAAGAAAGTGAATAATGCTGAAATATTTGTTTCTACTTTACTGAGCATATTAGTTGCAGAATTTTTCTGGAACAGTTTCTTTTCGTTAACTTCCCCCTCTCGTTCAAACGTGATTCTTGGCTCGAGAGACGGATTTAAAGCGTCCAAGACTTCCTTCAGTTTTGATCTTAATACAAGAAGCCGTCCATTTTTCTTCCTTGAAGTCATCCGATTCAGTATCTTTTCTCAAATGCGGCTTCTCTTCATAGATTAACTGCCTCTGTGGCCAATCTTCTTCCGTGACCAATATTCCTTTGAGGCGATTAATGTCTCGAGGAAAAACGTCAAAAGAGCTATCGTCTCTGCCTCTTCTGCGTTAGCATTCCCGTAATGTGACTTCATATCCATTTCAGAACAAACATATTTTTTCATTTCCGTACATGTATACATTTCCAGTACCGAAAAGAAATACTTTCTTTTCTTTTTCACTTACACCATTTTCTTTTCATCTGTGGCTCATTGTAAGATCTAAATTCCTTATTATAAATGAATACCTTTATACTCATTTCCATTGAATTTAAACTAAGAACAGTATATTTAGGATGAATATCAAATGTAGTGAAATAAATCTAATAAATTTACCTATCAGCCCAGGTTGAACGAAGATGACCGAAAAATAAGATTTGAATTCTCGCTGATGCTGCATTCGTTAAGACGGTGCTTATTGGGAGAAAAAGTATTCTTTTGGCTAGCCTTACGTCTCAACTTTGCTGGGACAATCCTGTATGTGTAGTTTTTATTATTGATGTTTAATTGTGATTTTTTTTAAATAAGAGATAAAAATAGACTGTTAAGTTAACATTTATTAGACCAAATTGTTACTAATGGTAAAATTTTAAACCAAAGGAAGTTAAAAATATTAATAATTATAAGATAATAGTAGATATTGAACTATTAAACTCGATTTTTTATTTTTATTTATTTTTATATTTTTTTTATTTATGAATCTCTCGATGAAATCCATAAAGTTCTAGCTCCAAAAAACGGAAATAGATTTATTCAGGAATTCAATTTTTATGTATAATTGTTATTTTCAAATTAACTACTTCAATGATACTTCTTGACTTTCCATCAATCCAATTTATTGCAGCAAACGCTATTACTACGCCATCATCAGGTTCAAACTGATTTTACACCTGATGGTGCAGCACGCTGAAACTGGTTGTGTGGTTTTTAAAAAGTGTGCAATATTACAAGCTTCTTAATATTATTTTAAAAGAGTTTACTAAAATATTTTTATTTCAATATTTTGATACTTTATGTAAGAAAGACTCGTCTTATACTAAACTGTAACGATATAATTACATTTACTACATCGTTTTATTAGAACCATTGTTCACGTAAGCGCAGCTTTGTACGTTTCATTTAATCGTGCATGATACCTTTTGCACCCTTTGCGACTGTTATTTGATTACGATATCATATCTATCCTTTTGGAATTAGAGATATTAAACCCTCCCCGTGCCCCCACCCGCCGGATTCCTCTACCGCTTTTCCGCCATTCCCCGCTCCAGGGGCTCTATTTTTCCCCTAAGATCCAATCTCGCTTTTATTGTCTTTCTTAGTAGGATCTCCCGACAATACCTTTATGAAAGGAGAAAAGCAATCAGGTGGGATGGGGTGGCTCCCAAAGACATATGAAGGGAATAGAGCGTTCCACCCACGTCTAAAATAGGGGAGCGATTCAAAGATATTCTTTTAACCCCTTTGGTCGGGGAGCGCATGGCTGAACAAGTGTACCGAGAATCCCATATACTAGTCCCGGACCGCATACCGCCAGCTCCCGGGGTTAAGCTGCCTCTGGCTGCGGCTTTGGAGAGGGGGCAGTATGGGGCACATGGAGCCCACCCCCGATCCTAGAAAGAAACGTGATTGGACTGTCAGTGGTTGGATGCATGTGGTGTCTGGGGTAGAGAAACAGGGGCTGACTGGTGAAGGGGTTTATCTTAAGGCGATTTCCTCTCGGAGATTTCATAGGGTTTAAGACGCAAGGGGTAGGCGAGGATGTGTGTTGGGATGGGGTGAACGAGAATGACAGACCGAAGGGCTTATATGTGGCAGAGTTGGGAAACGTATGGGAATGGCCGTACAAGAGATGTCCGGAGACCAATCTCTATTATGAACATAATACTTTAGGGAAACCAATGATTGTGAGAATGAGAAAGTGTTGACTTTTGCATGAGGGGTTGATTTATGTTCTTGGAATTAATTTACCGATATGTATAAAACTTGGCCAAAGTGAATAATTGCACGGCATCAGATTGTATTCTTCTCAAATGCTATATAGGGAAGATTGGTAGAGGAAGAGAAATGATTAGAGTATTGATGTCAAATTTGAAGTTGAAAATTCTCAATATCTTGCTATAGAAACGTGAAATTTTTAAATTTTTTGTCATTTAAATTGCCCAGAATAGCTACGAATTATATCTTCCTCGATTCCAGTCTAAAATCTGTTGGTATATTGTAATTAGCTCTTACGTCTTCCATTCAGTGTACTCTTCTACCATTTCTTCTAATTTTACAGCCCAAGTATTTCATGTGTTGCTGGTTTATTAAGCTTACTTTTTTCTCCTCAACCTTAATTTTATTTGTAAAGTTTTGAAGACTACCTTGTTTTTCCTCCGAAATTTAAGAGAAAAATACAATATTATTTAGCACTAGTGAATATCATTACCACTAGCAGAGTTACCCCTGAAATTCATCGGACAAGTAGGAGTACAAATAAGTGAATTTTGTTTACAAAAAATCTATTGTTAAAATATTTAAAAAACTGTCTGAACAACGATTCTTCATGTTTATTATATTTATTTTCCATCAAATACTGCATTTTAACTCCTTTGATTTATATACTCGCTAAAGACCATGCATTCTCAATTCGAAATTTCATTTTCTGATCTAATTTTAGCAATATAAATGAAACGTAACTCATCGATAAATCTAGACAATAGTGTTCAAATATTCGTTATTTATCAAGATAAACAGTCGTGAACTGGACGATAGGGTAGATAATTCTAAATTATGAAGGAATGGATAAGAAAAATACCGGAGTTTACGGTGGAGGTTTAATCCCGAAAATGTGAATATTCCTCAGACAGGCGGATACGTAAGCATGTCAAACATCCAAAACTATTCTAAAAACCCTCGTAAGCTGAAGATCTATATTTATACATCCGAGACATTTCAAGGCTCTTCGCGGGTAACTTCTCAAAAGTGAACCGAAATTGGGAATTACAGAGCTTGCGGCGCAAAGAAATCCGCCCGTAACCGCATTCGGGCTTCTGATTATCCTTCCATAAACTATGAATCTCGCTTAAATTTGGGTCAAGTAAACCTCGTGGAAAGTTCGCCGTAGCAAGCACCGGCGGTTTTCGAACCGTTTGCGCGGACGCTCACGGAGTCACGGACAGCTTCGTGATCTCATAAGACTACTTTCCCATTCTTGGTGAAAACTAAAAAGCGAATCGGGAGAGGCGATAGGAGGGCGGGCCCTGATATCCCCGATAACACTTTAGTTATTCAAGGGCCCTGCAGGTGACGTGTTGACGGCGGAGGAAGGGGGCGTTGGGGTGGGATTGGAAACAGTTGATGAAAAGGCAGGATCGGGAAGGAAGTGTTTCTCAAATCAGGGCTCCACCGTCTATTTATTCTTCCATCGGAAGGTTGTTTTTCTCGCAGCGAGGCTTTTATCGTGGCCAGGATTTATGTACGCATTTATTTATTCCTTCCGCCTTTGCGTCGACTACGTGCTTTCGAGGAGGACGCTCCTTGCATCAAATTTAAGAGCTCAGTAATCTGAAAGGGAAAAACAAAGAGGCAGGAAGTGAGTGTCGGTGATCTTTCTCGTAGATTTCCATTGGCGTGATAAATTGACGTCCTTCTTCCTGATCCCTAATCTTCCGTTTTAATACAAACTGAAGAGTGAGTTAAGGTAGTAAAAATTGTCTTTCCTGGTGCTATATTGAAGTTTATTCAATTTTGTATGGACAGTTTTTTGTCATGGATTATAACGATGTAGCAAAAGGCACCGTTTACAATATTACCGTACAGATTTGCTTATTGGTTTATCGAAGGAAAGATGTGATATCTATTACTTGCTTGAGGTGTAATAACTCTGTGAGGATTCAAGTCAAATGTGTGTGGTATACATTGGTAACATTGGTGACATTTACTTGGTATACCTACAGAGCTGAAGATCTTTGAAATTTTCTACTTAACTGACTCAGATTGTATCAAATCATTAGATAAAATGAAGTTCTCTGTTTTAACTGCAAGGAAATAGGTAAAGAGCAAATCGAGTGAATAGTAGCTAAAGATTTAGCAAAAAGCGTAAACTTAGAAATTTTATCTATATAAGAAGGAAATTGCCTATACCAAACTTTGAGTACTCGATATGATTTGACCTAACGTCGTGGAACGTCACTAAGTTAATAATGGAAACTAATTACTCGTAAGTAACCAAAGTTCGTTTCTATTGTTTATCTAAACATAAAGTTTCATCTGTTTCTACTTGTATCTATTATTTGCGAGTTGAAAAAGAAGTCCAAGTAGGATAAGATATGTTTTGAATAGGAATGAACTTACCATCAAGCCTGTTTCACGCACAAAAATGATTCGTAAGTTAAAAATATAAATAGCTTGGGGATAAATAAATGTATCCTACTCTCAAATTTATATCTGAATTAGCATTCATAGGCAATTTAATTCCAACTTATTTGATCGTTTGTTGCTCTGTTTATTTTCTGCCACGTGCTTGAAAAAATATGTTTGATTACCTCAAAGAGAAAATTTATATCGATTCCTAAAAATTTTAACATATACATATTAAATTTTTATCCGTTTTGGTTGTTTATAAATTGTTTGTATGGACTGAATATTTATCTATCGAGTTGATTTTGTGAATGTACAGCGACAAATTTTGATTTTAGTTTACTGGTTACGATGCACAGCCCAAGCAAACCTTTCCTTGTACCAATTCTACAGGAAGTACTTTTCTCCTGTCACAGGCCTTGCAATCCCGAATATGGAAAACGCTTCTTTCGAATGAAAAGGCGCACAACGTCACTCTGACGTTTTCTCATACTTTCTTTCCTCAAACTCGAGACCTCTCTAGAATTTACTTAAACCTTTAACAACCCTAAGAACGTCAAACTGATACCTTTTACCAAACTTTGGAGAAATTCGAGAAACTTTGCTTTTCTGTTTGATTTCGTGCTAGGAGATGAGGAATTTAGCATCGCACTCCCCGTGACTCTATTGGTCCGACGCAAATGGCCTCGAGCCAATCTCTTTTCCTTTCACTCCATCGAATAGGAGGTCGCCCGAATGTCATCGTATTCCCGCTGTATAAAATAGCTCCCCTTTTACAATAAAGGGAGGAACAAGGATAGCTCTTCGTGTTTGTACATTAAATAAGCTTATTTGAAGATCTCGTTGTGAGATAAGTTTATAAAAACTAGTTCGGGATCGTGCGCTGTTGGGTGATTCGCTACGAAGAGGCAGTCTGAATCTCAGTTAAGGATCAAGTGATGGACTTATTTGAAGAATGTTTTTATCATCTAATTTCTCCAATTTCCTCTTAACGTTTCATTTGGCCAATTAATTAGTAATCTGTGGCCGACATTGCCATACTCCGTTGTCTTATTTGTTCCCCTTAAGATGGAAGTTCAAACCTACGAATGCGTAAGTCTACAAAAGCCGACATGTAAACACAATTTAAGGCAAAAGTACCTTGCTATTCTTTTATAATTGGGGTGATCTCTTTGTATTATTTGTTGATGGGTTAATCAGGATAAAGTAGCACTTTTGATAGCATCAAATTAAGTTATGAGAAGGATAAATATTCCCTCGTAATTATATGAATGATAGAGTTTCTAATGGTTTTGCGATTAAAAGTATTTATTCAATGATATCTTTCACGTATAAGCAACTCTTCTTCTATATTTAGGAACCGTAGTGAAGTTTTCCTGTCTGTCTATAAACTCCTCAGCCCGAGGGCTGTTTGGATTCTCAACCCCTCCTCCTTCAGTCCCAAAAAACTTTGGAGAAGGAATATCGAATTTAAGATAGGAAGAAAGGTTCGGTAAATATTTCTTTTCCTATGCTATTAGTGGAAAATATTCACGAAGTACAGAGCAATAACACGATGAATAGCACTTTTTTAAAGCTATCGATGAATTAATTCAGAGATTAATGCCGTTATAAATTCCACTTTTAGACGTCACTCTTGCCTCAATAGCTTTCAATTTATAATTCTAAAAATGTAATTAAAAAAGTATCAGTCATCATGACTGATAGAGAAAATAATTAAATTACTGATGCATTCTTCTCTAACATATACGAAATGAAAAAAAATATTCCCATCTTTCAGATGAATACCCAGGCTAGTAATAATCAAAATAAATCCGTTATTCATGTACAGTATGATTATAATTTTATAGAGTGGCTCATGTGGCTGATAAAGTATTCTAGCTGTAATGAAAGTATTGCTTTATTCCAAATTGTATGATTTAATTACTCATCCAATTCTTCGAACCTAAACATTCTGATATAGTACGCATTCTTTGCACTCCTAATTCAATAGATTCCTTTAAATAAGCCATAAGAAGAATGAGTTTGTTTGACATGAAATATATAATAACATTTTGTTAAAATATATCGTGTAGTAAACCCGGGTTGATCCATTTCTCTCTGTATTTTCTCAATTAATGCTGTTATATAATTTTATGTTCTCTACAGACAGCTGGCTTCTTCGGTAATTCATTTTTTATGTTCCATTTCTCCCACTTTAATGATATTCATGATTACAACCAGTTGCTGTCAGGTTGAAAAATTTTGAGAGATGTTCAATGTTCATCAACCAAATCATCATATATTTACGATTAATTTTCACTCTATGCAGTTAAACGAGAATTGGCTTAATCAGCAAGAATTAAGAAATGCGAATCTTCGATTCGCAAGGACGTGAGATAGATTTAGGGAATTACTTTTGGAAATATTTCAACCTATAAAATCGATAATACATATTTTAATTATTGCTGTATGTGTATATTGGAGGAAATTTGGAAAATATTGAGGAACTTAGAAAAAATGATTAAATCATTATTTGAGACATCAGAGAATTATTTTCTTTGATGAAGGTGAATAGGCAAAGCTGATTATTTGTCGAAACTTTTTTTATCAAAAGAAGTCTGAATAGCTATTTGATAAAAGAATAAGCAATCACGAGAATTATGTTTCTATACGGTAAAGTTTATTAATACGATAGTTTATTTTTAGTCTTTACTTGCACATTGAAAACTGAAACAGGGAAATACGCCTGTAAACCAAAATATAGACCGAGCATGGAGATAGTTCCCTTCTAATTTCCATCAGAAAAGTATTTAAGTTCAACATTCATCTTTTTCTGCGCTGGAAGCATTATTCCGGCTTAAGTGTGTATCCGTCGGGAGAAAGTTTCAGTTTTACAGGAAGTGAAAGTGATCGGCTTGTTATGAATACAAGAACAGCCCCTTCTTTTTACAGTCTGCCACTTTTATTTTGCATATATTTCGGTAGACTCGCCTTCTGAGAGTCAAATCTCGTCAAATCCGATGTTATACTGTCGCTTTGCCTCTCATTCTCGATTCCTTTTAGCTGTTCATACCCCACTTTCTCTCTCTCGTCCTTCCTGTTTCACTTTTATTCCCTTCCCCTTTGAATTCGATACGCTCTCCGAAATGCGCTTAAAATTTCAGGCTAAAACTTTCCGGTGGGATTTTTTTCCGCCTCTTAAACGGCATCTCACTGTGGGAAAAAGAAGGTTTTCGGAATTTAAAAGGGTCTGGGATTTTGATAGTCCAGAGGATTATGCGGCCTTTATCTATGAAGTGACATCATTAAGGAAAACTAACTGGGAATTAGTCCCCATTATGATGCATCGAGTCTAATGAGAGTTAATGATGGGAAAATATATACAAACATATCGGCCAGTTATCTTCAGAAAATTTGGAAAATTACCTATCGAATTTCATTCGTCATTTTCATGAACTGAGTATACTTAATACATTAATATACATGTTATTTTAAATTTAATACATTAATTTATTGCGTTCTGGAATTATTCTTGTAAAACCATTTTACTACATCTGAACAGTTTAACAACGCTTCTTTTGAGTTTTGTGGTATTTCAAACTACTCATACTCCGGGTGAAAATATGTAAACTTTTTAATGTGCAGATGCTTTATATCTAATCTGTAAATTGGGAAAAGGTATCATTTACATCTTCCTTTTATTTATACCTGGTAAATATATCAAGTTTCCACCCTAGAGTTTTAAAATAATAATTTTTCAATGAAAAGTGTAATTTACATTAGGTATTGGTTTTGATACTTTTAGTATTTAGTAAGGCTTAATTTTTATTTTATTGGAAATGTGGAATTAGTAGAAAATGTTGAAAGCTAATTATAAGTTGCAAAGCCTTACTTTAGTCTAAGTTGGACCATATCTTTACTTTTGTAAAGAAATTCATCGATTATGAAATATATGAATTTAATTTATATTTATTTACTTATTTGACCCTTTATTGGCTAGGTTAGTCCTAAGTGGGCCTCTCTTCCGCCTAGCCTCGTATGTCGTCAGAATATGAATAATTATTATATGATTATATAATAAAAAATAATTATTTAAATGAAATAATAAGAGAGATTTTTCATATAAATTTCCGCATACTTGGCTACATTAAGCAAAACATAATTCAGAATCATAATTGGCTATATTAGCGTTTACCTTAATAATTTTCCTCAAGATGCTTAACGATTTGCAATTTATTGAATAACGTAATGAAATAATTTTATCAAGCTGAACTGCATTGCTCCAGTATTATTTAATCTACCTTAACAAAAATAAAATCGCATCATTACTATGACTTGAACCCTGCCCTCCTATTTTACTTGTTTCTTTTATTTCTAAGCGGAAACATCTTTTCTCAACCTTGACAAACACTCTCTTGCACCTAACACAAATAACTGCTTAGAATGACGAGCATAAAAAATTTAATATTAAAATGTGAAATTATTTTTCGCTCTTAAAAAAAATTGCAACTTTACTAGATACTCATAAAATTGGAATCAATTTCATCAAGCACGTAGCTTCCGTTATGCATGACTCAAGAACATAACTCACTCATGAAAGAATTCAAGTTACACGAGGGTTACCAAAAAAGTCATTAGCTCGTGAATATTAAAACCCGTCGGGATTTCCATTTCAATAATTCGCCGAGAGTGAAACTAGTCCCGTGATTTGCTGTTGGAGAATGAGATGTGACTTCGCTTTAAGGAACTTGTGATTTAAGCCGCCTCGCGACTCTGTAATCCGCCGCCCAAATTGAACGTCGAATCCCGCGATGGAATATTTCCGGTCGGGAAACTCCGTATGAATTAGAAAGGAGGTGTTCTCCAGCTCTGTTTGCGTCACTTCCATGGAGACGGGCTAAATTGTTTATTCTTTTGCCCCTGCCCTGGGAAGATAGTCACTCTGAAAAGTGATTGTTTCGAATAAGTCGACGAGGAGTAATTTACTTGCTCAGACATTTCTCGAGTTTTCCAGTTTATTGAGCTAAGGTCTAGACTGTTATTAAGGTCTTTCATGAATCAAAAATAAACAAAAGAATTCCTGTTGCCATATAAAATCCGCTCTGATGCTTTGAGTGGAAAGTTATTAGACGAATGCTTCCCTATGAAGGAGGAAGAATATGTTTCACAAGATCCGGTTTATTTCAAAAATAGGAAACGAGCAGGGCAATGTCAGTCACTGGTTTATTGGGCACTGTATCATACGTCTAAGTGCATAATATATTAAATGTTTCTCTTGTTATCAATTTCCAACTTTCATATATTTATGATTCTTCCAAGATTACTACATGTTAGTTTTTGTTTAAGTGAAATCCAAGTATTTTTATTGGAATGGAAGAACTATGAGATCTAGCGTGGATATATAATTTTAGCATTGGTCTTATATCAAGGGATTTACTTAGGACATCCTAAGTATATTTATCTTCAAAGAGTAAAGAAGTGTCTACATTGTAAGCTTGGTTGTTAGGAGTTATATTACATATATTCTAATTCTAAAATTAATTATTTCATAACTTATCTAATTTTAGCAGACGAGAGGATTCGAGGTAAATTATACCTCTTGCTCTTTTATTGATTGTTATTTCTAAACTTTTTCCATTGTATTAGCTTATGACTATTTATTTATCTTAGACAGAGCTGTATACTATCAAATCTTTAAGCTGAAGGTAATATTTATGCTTTAACTTTTCCAGGAACAAATAAAATAGTCTGATTTGAAAAAGCCTTGAAACTATCCGTTTTCACTAAGAACGATTTTCGGTGATAGCAATTTTTTTTGGTATTGAAATACGTTTTGATTTTTAATAAAAAAATTTAATGGAAAAAGATAAAAGTAAAAATTTTGCAGCACAATCCTTCCTCCTTGGAAATGTTATCGATGTATCTAGTGAAAGAATGCTTTCTTTGAAAAAGCTTTTTGGTTTTTACGTTTTCTTCCAAAACAATGTTCGAGGTAGGATAACTGTATGACACACACCTAACTATTGAAGCCACATTTTGAATCATTACAATTTAACAGTTGTTAAAAGAATCGTAAGCTAAATTTTATTCAATTATTCTTTTTATTGCGCAATGCACTACCGAATAAATATTTTACCATAAAAAATAATAGATTCCGTATTCAGACAAATATGCAAATGCAGCCACAATGATACGGGAAATGTCGACCCGGGAATGTAAATTTCCTCTTTTTATCGCTAATTTTTTCCGCACATCTCACAATATATCGTTTCCGCTTCGGATCGCGAGCACACCGAATATCTAATTCGCATGTATATCGCTCTTCCATGGGAAATTCCTACTTTTAAAAATAAAAAAGGCGATCTCCCATTCGTGGCATCGACTCCGCACGGAATAACGTCAACAATATTATTATTCAACGACCGAACGCGACCCAAAAACAAACGGAAGAGTCACCGGCGTGACCTTCATTCCGTCCCACTCTTGACCTATAATAAATATTCATCCCTCGAACATCGGCGGAAGACTTTCGTTAAGATCTCTCCGCATAACGAACGTTTTCAGGGCCGGAGTATCGAACGCCGGAGTAATTAGCCTTCTCCGAACCGGGGTCTCGGATATAGGCTGCAATCTCAATGACGCAAGTCTATGCAAATGAGACGACCTATGCCTCCATCATAATTTATTCGTCGAGTGGTCCACATCTTCAAGGGAAGACTCCCTTTGAACGGGGCGAGGCGTCCCCGGTCCTCAAGGAGGACAAAGACGAGTTTGCCTTCGTTAAAATTTCAGAAAAAATATTTTAATTTTTTTTTCTCGCGCGGATCCTCGCACTTTGACGGGTTTCCAGGGCGTGGAAATGGCGAATTTTTTGCGCGGATTACTAAAGAGCGTTTTGGCGCTTTGGGAGATGATTCGATCGCAGTTAAACGCTTCGTCGAGAGGTCGTTTAACGCGGAGGCTCATTTAATTCCGGCCGAACTGTATGAGGGGCTGTTTGTTTCTTCACCCCTTTTGTTTTCCTAGATTCAAGTCCGTCGTTTGGATGCGCTAGAAAAGCGGGGATGATTTCAAAGGGACGGAGTTCGACTGCAGTGTTTTTCTGCAGAGACGTTTGTTCCGAATAGCTATTCTCGCAGGACTTATTCTGCGTGAATATCATTCGTGTGTCTGATATGCATAATTAGGACTGACTTGGTGTTACAGAGCATAATGGCAATGAAATTCTTCAATAGATGACAAGAGAACCGTATATATGATTGTGGTTAATATTAAATATTGTAAGATTGTTGTAAATTTTGTAATTACATGTATTAGGTACTACCTTCGAGAGGTATAAAGGGGTTCTTCTACCGAATTCTACTAATTCTAATTCTACCCCCTTTTTTGTGGGTGTTTTCCCGCAAAGTGGGTTTTTTCTTAGTCAACCTTCAGTTGCATAGATTTTTCCCACACCCTACTCTTTTTCTTTTTGTATTTTTGTAATAAGTTTAAATGTAACGACATACGAGGTTAGGTGGAAGAGAGGCCCACCTGGGCCTAACCTCGCCAATAAAGGGTCCAACTAACTAACTAACTAACTAACATCAGGCAGATTAGATAATTTTTCTTCCCCCACGGCAATGAATACTACCTGCCCAATCGTAATCCTTGTAAATAAGTAAAACAATAATCATATTTCTAAATTTTCAACATCCTCAGTATATGTACTTATCCTCGGCTTATTTATTCCTGGTTTTTTGAGTAGTACTATTTTTAAAAGTGCTTTGATAGCATAGATTATTTACACGCCAAAATTTACTCTTTAACTGTGCTAGGATGAAAATGCTTTTTTTATTACAAGAGTACGATATCAGACAAGAGTTCTAAAACAAACTACAACAGTCCAACAATTACCCTATAAACTATCCATCCATCTGTAAATATGTCCATGTGAAGGAATATATATTAGCTAATAGGGTGAGCTTTATTTGATTTTACTACATGTATTTGTTCCGAGGTTTTACAGAATCGCATCTAAAAAACAATCTGAGGACTTATTTGTATCCAACTGAATGAGAAATATAATGAATTCTATGAGCCTCTTTTAGTTAATTTTAATTTATTTAAATAAATGAAAGAAGCATATTTCGATATATTGCTGTATGATGTCTTAATAATGCCTTTAATCCAAAGAAATCTGTGATTGAGCATTTATTTGATGGTCTGGCTAAAGCATGTTGAAATAAGTTTTTTGGTGACTATACAACCTTCGTACTGATAATAACTTTGAAAAATGGAACTCGTATGTATATAATTAGTTCCTGTCCTTGCTTAGTGGCAGATGTTTGAAGCTACGCTATGAATACTAGTCAATAATTTGATTTCCAATGCTCCTGACCTTTATTTAAATTGAAATAAAGCAGAACGTTCTAATTTACTATGATTGTTTTTAGCCATTAATGTGTACTGGATTGATTTGTAATGAGATTCCTAGAAGTGGCCTTTATCTTTGAAAGGAATTCCAATAATTGTATATAACTTTTGAGGTGTACAGCATTGATTTGTGATGCAATTCCTAGAAATGGCCTTTATCTTTGAAAGGAATTCCAATAGTTGTATGTAACTTTTGTGGTGTACTAAATTGGTTTGTCATACAATTCCTAGAAACGGCCTTTATCTTTGAAAGGAATAATTGGTCCATGAAAACAGTCAGTAAATGTGTCATGTGTGTTAAAAACATACGAAGGTGCATTATTCAGGTGATTTCATGCGGAAAAATATTCGAAGAATACGCTCGCAGTAATTGATTCATTCTATTGTACCCTCTGCTTCACTACTGTATACAAAAATATGCGTTTTAGATTTTCAGAATCATGAATAATACTCTTTCGTCCTAAAGCCTTATTCTTACTTCTTAAGTGTTCTCAACTGAGCGTTCTAAATCTAAAATTAGTTGGTCCATTACAGGCGTTTGATACAGGTGATTAAATTCCTTAAATACTTTCCCAAGGTGCCAGTAAAGATTTTCAATATTTCGCAACCAAATGACTATATGAGGTATCAGTGTTTAAAAAATCACAATTATTTATAATATTGACCAATTTTTCCAGTTTTTGCTGCGCATGTACTTAAGGCTTTTACCGTTTAAAATTTGTAGTTTCTTTGATAATTTTAAGATAAATTTAGCAGAATTTGCAGAAATTTTACAAGAAAATTGTATCACGAATTTCAGGCCTTTATATGAATAAAAAATAAGAACAATGCCCAGCGTAATAGTAGGTCTTAGCGGGTTGAGGGGTTACGGTTAGTTTGTAAAATAAAAGATTTGATAGAGAGAATTAAAAAAATGGAATTCAATTATTCAGCTAATTTCTCGAACTAAAAGGATAGCGAAGGCTGTAAAGTAATGGACGTTTAAAAAAGTTAACAAGGATGTCAGTTTTTCCCAATTCTCAGGCAATTCCGCCTCGCTCACAAAGCTAAAAATAAAGAACGTAAGAATTGCGTTAGATGGCATACAGACGGGCAAAAAAGGCCGAATAACGATTATGCTGCGGGCGAAGACTCGAATCCAAAGAAAAGAGGGACGACTTCCCCGGAAGAATCGCGGACGCCTCCCAATTTGCGACCGCCGTCTCCAGAAAAGATAATACAAAAGAATCTTGTTTCCTCCAAAGAAGAGATCCCTACCCCACTCGTTTCCGATAGATTTATATATTTTTCTTTACATATCTATTTTTCCACATATGTACACGCACACAGGAGGAGAGAGGGAGGAAGGGTCGAGAAACAATGAAAGGCCCTTTCAGGAGGGAAAAAAGAAAGAAAAACCTCTGGGGCAAACCATAATAATTTCCGGGCTTTCATCCTTGCTCGAAACACTTAAAAGCTTTCTTCCCTCTCTCTCTTTCTGATTCTTCGTTTCTTCGCACACGAATCCTTTCTCCTCATTCCGTCCATGTTCTTTCGGAGCGTGCTTCAACTTTGAGGTATAAGAACTCTCCAAAAGCCGCGTTTGTTAGCGTTCCGTACCGCGTTGCTGCCGATGCCGGAAACAGCGCAAGGGCCTGGATTACTGACCAAAGAGGCACCCAATGTACATTACAGTAAACACGCTATTATATTCAGGGGTAGAAGAATACATAATTAGTTATATAGGTAATTAATATATATATAGGTATTTGGTGAGGAAAGCAATGGCAAACTGCTTCACTCCTCATCCTGCTTCATTCCTCTCTGTAAGCTCTTAGTAGCTTATGTCAGACTGGGTGAGATACCAACCGGCCTTCGGGCTGAATACTTTGCATAGATATTTAAATAGATACTCTCATTTCATTCATAATTCCAATAACCACGCTTTAATCATCAGGGGTAGAAAAATACTTATTTATATGCTTTCCTGTTTAAGAGTCATCTCACCCCTAAAGATGATAAAGTGCATATTGCAATGTATAGTGGCTATTTCTTTGGAGGTCAAAAAATTTTGTTTTGATATTCCTCAACTTGGAGCAATGTGTTCAGACACCGATGCACTACATAACTATAGCGAAGGATTTAAAATATTCGTTTAATGTAAGATGTAATGATTCATATCTGTTTTTTAATGGACACATGATAAGTAAATTAATCAGTGCTATACGATTCCTTTAAAAAAATATTAATAAATTTTAATTTGGGATTTAAATTGATTTTAAAAGGATATAAACATTCTTTTGAGATAGAAATATTATTAATAAGGATTATTTATTAAATAGCTATTCTTCTATGTCTGAAGATGACAGTTATGCTATTGAAGTGTACTGCATGAGATGCTTATTTGAAGGTCATTAATCCAAACCCTTCCTTATAACAAGTCTATATATGTATAAACAACTATTTTTCTTCTCTTGAAGATGATAGGAAGATTACTAAAAGGAACTGCATTAAAGCTATTAAAAGGTAATCCGATCCCTTCCGTTGTTTTTGGAATCAGTCGCAACGCGGTGCAGCTCGCTGTAAAAAAAACGGCTTTTGAAGATTTTTAAACCTCTAATACATCAACAACCTTGTTTCAATTTCTTTCCTCACGTGTCTTAACTTTCCCAGGCACATCCCCACGCGATTTTTAGAGCACGTGGAGTATAAAGCAGGGTCCGACATGCAGCGCAGTCTGGTGGCCGTGTTTGTATGTCTAGTGGGGGCGTGCGTCATATCGTCGAGGATGGGTTGACTCGTGTTACACTCTCCAGAGGGTTAAATCGGCTCTCGGTGCACGCTTTGCTCGCAGGGTGGCGTGCCAAGTTTGACCGAAACCCGCAAACAATTTGAGCACCGTTGGCCTGTCATCGATCAAGCCGGAATTAAATCCCGCCCCATTACGTTCTTTCTCCTTTTTCCCTCATGCATTATTCAGTATTGTTGTTTGCCGAATCTGTTTTCCGCATTATCATCGATCTATATTTATTACTCCGTGTTTATTTTTACTCGCATTTTTTTATTCTCTCTGACATAATTCAGATAAAAATCACATTTTTTTGCTTGGCCTCCCTTTTCTGCCATCCTATTTACAGCTGAATTTCTTCTCTGACGAATCGTGTAATTGAACATCAGTTGCAACAAGTGATTTCGATTCATATGGAAATGTTACTGTTGAGAGACGGCTGTATTCACTGCTTGAAGGTCCTATTTGTCCATGTAAGGAAACCTTACTTATCTGATTAATTATCTGCAGGATGGGAACAAGTGAAAAGATAAACTTATACAAATAACAGGGAAAACTAAAAACGATATTCCTGTGGTAAGTAAAAGTTTATCTTTTCATTTGCTCCTGATAGAGCCTCACCACGAAGTCATGGCGTAAGTAGTGAATTTTATCTGCATGATATTTTAGCAGAGATACTAAATCACAACTTCCATCAAAATACACTTTATCGCCTCAATAATACTCTACAGCATTTAGAATTTACAAATTAAATCGCAAATACAAATTACAACCTCTAATTTTATTTTACGAGGTAATGTTTGAGTAAAATACAATTAGTTCTTCAATAGTATAAACCTGTTACATTATAAACTGAGAAAATTATTTTCACTCTGATTTAGTTGATAAATTTACTATAAATATTTCGTTATTGAAAACTATTTAATTTTTCCTCGCATGTCTCATAGAAGGTTAAGCTGATTTCTAAATTTTCGTTATTGAAAAATAATTCCGCAAATCTTTCCCGTAATATAAGTATTTTCAATTCAATTATCTATTTTTTCTTCTGTATACTATCTGAACCAAATAATTCTTGCATAAATCAATTTTTTTCCAACAGATACATGTTTATGTTGATTTTTCTCTAATGAACACAATTGTGAATTAATGTTAAAAAAGCATTTTCATATTACATACGAAAACATACATTCATGAACTACAGGGCCTATCCTAATTATGATTCCTACAGGGTATCATAATTTTATTCTTATAACGTATAAACATTCTATCTTCTACATTGTTATAGCTATTGAATGAATTGAAGTAGGCATGCCTGGATACATAAAAACAGTGCAAAATCTGAAACTCATATTCTAAAAATATTATCAATTTTTAAAAATAGTAATAATTTAAATTACTGTTAATTGATCGTCTTTTAATACGCCCTGGTACCGCTAACTTTAATTCTTGATAATTTGAAAGTGATTTTTAAACGGAAACATGCTAAATAAAAAAATCTTATCTTGATGAAGCAGTCTGAAATCATTTTCGTACCTTTTAATCTAAAATTGTCCGCTTGATTAATTTTTGTGGTCGATATTAATTTCTTGCTTGAACAGAGGAGTAAAAATGGTACTTTTGAATGAGGCATGTCAATCCATTATTAATTTATGTATTGGTGATCTATATCCAAGAGTGGGAGTGCACGATCTATTCTCATCGAATTGCCGCACGTGTGCGTAACTGAAGCCCTCTCCACGCCTAGATGGAGTTGCACACATTCATATACACTAGAGCGACCTCTCATGCTCCGCCTACGCCCTTGTTAAGCACCAATAAACATTTACACTACTACGCAGCAACGATTTTTTGTATGCGCAACATATATTTTTGCATCGTTAGAACACTGAGATTCACTCGGGATTCTCTCTGTGCTCACAAAGAAATGGGTCGTCGCTTTAATTCTCCAGCGCCATTATAAATAGCAATCGTAGATCTTTTTCTGAATATCTTTGAGGAGAAGCTTGATGTCATTGTATTAGACGTATCAGTTGTGCTCTAACGTGAGTACTGTGGACTAGGACGCATCTTGAAATGAGTACTTACTACCTTTTTATTTCACCTCAGTGTTTCAAAGAATTTGTTTCCAACATTATTAAATTTGGGGACCATTTACTGCCCTTTACTTATTTTCGAAATTTTGTCAACCATTCTCCCGGATTATCACGTGGGCAGCGCGTTCGTCTTTGGTGAAAGCGGTCCCGTGTTCGATTCCCAGTGTAAGGCCACGTGCGAAACTACCTAAGCTTTTGAAGTACTTAGTAAAATTCTACTTTTACTTTTATCAAACTCATGTGTAATTAATTAACTCAACTAATTACAACTCAACAATTATTAATTAACTCAACGAATAGAATTAATTTGCTTTTATATGAATTACTTTTGCTAAAAGTATTAACCGTGCTCATCAACTGATAATATGTAGGGCTAATATTAGGCGCTAACGTTTGAACTAATTATTGAATTAATTTGAAAATTTTGTGGAGCAAACTCGCGGATCTTCTGTGGTACGCAGAAACTCGGATCATAATTACAGTCACGCGTGAAAATGATGGATTAAATATTATTTTAGTAATCAAGGAAGTAGCAGACAACATGTATGATTTTAACCAACGAATCAAAAGAGAAATAGTATTGGAGAACGAATTGAAGGGGAATAAATGATAACATAGCCATGACTCGAACACGAGTCTCCTAGTCTCCGAGTCTCCTAGTCGTGAGCTTGTAGCCAATTGATCTTCAACAGCAGGATGCAAGACTCCTACGCGTTGTCTTTAGGGTTTCGTATGTAGATTACACTATTATTATTAGATTATTAGAGATTCAGGTTCGAGTCCCACCTAAGCGGGGACCTTTTTCTCTTTCAAATTGTTCTCATTAACGCTTCTCAATCGTTTTTATTGAAGCTTCAATCTCTAATTGAAATAATACAAAATATTGTTTATTTTCTATGTATAATTATAAGGGTTTCTCCTGCTACACTTAAAGAAAATGCAAATCTACAGATGAATGCGCGTGTTCTTTGTAAAAGGTAGCATCCTTAATCAAGAGAAAGGTAATTATAGCATTAATTTTTACAAGGAATCAGGGACCTCAAGAAGGCTTTAGAAAGCGAGCGAAGTACTCCTGCAGGACATTCGGCATTTTGAGAGGTTTCGCAGCTGGAAAAGGGTGTCTTTGGAATATGATCTTTCATTTGAAGCCCAGAGAAGGAATTTATTGTTTGAAATTTCGCTAGCGATGAGAGTAAATGAAGATGGGATTTCATCTCGAATTGTTTTTGGGAAATGAGAATCGGAACAAGGAAAAGCTTTGGCTCGAAATAAAGAGCAGTAATAATCCGAAGCTCGTTTCTCAGAATCATTTGTTGTGATTCCGTCTCTCATTTATCAATATCCCAAAATTGTCGAATTCCTTTATTTGTCCATTTTCGTATTTATTAATAATTAATTGGTGTAAAAATACGTGAAAGCTCCTAAATAGAAAAAAATACTGAGTATCAAATTTAATTGATTAAGTAAACCATGTGCTATTTCATCAAATTTATGCATTAAGCTGTTGAAACTAGATCACCTCTTACAAATACAATAATTGACTAGTTAGTGTAAAGCAATAGAACTGCATATATAATATCTATTATTGAGGCACCCAAAATACACTGAAGCTGTTTCCGTTACGTTCAGTAGCTCATGCTTACTATAATGTGGTAAATATTTCTTAATTTCATAGGAATTCTCAAAAAAATATAATCGTTGAAGGAATACCAACTCTAACTCAGATTTGAAAGGTCTTTCTCACACTGTGTATAAGATCCTCTACATGACAGAGCCATTCGGATTTTTATAAATTAACTAGCAAATGGGTGCTTGCAAACTGCAAGCAAAGCAAATCATTAAGGGATACTACCCTGAGTTATCGGTCTATATGTTATATTTACGTTTCTTTTTAATTATACCACTATCTATCGTAGACATAATTTTGAAATGTGAGATCAAGATTCACCAAATAATATAATAATAGAATAATTATTTCGAAAGCTTTTTGCGTTTAATTGATACGGGAGTTTGGAGTTGAGACATTAAGGCTGGGTGGCCACCAAATGCGAAGCAAAGGTAAGTTGAGCGAAGTTACGTTGAGCGGACTACGCTTTCACAATAGAATCTATACTTTTTAATGCAGCTGCGGCCACCGGATACGAAGCGTAGTTGAGCTGAGAATTGTGACGTCACTCTGCCTCGCAAGGCACATCTTCCGAACGGTCGTGGTTCGTTCTGAAGCGAAGTCAGCTTACCCCTCCACCGTTCTCAACGTGATAGTGGTGGAGGGGGGAGCCTTTCGCTTCTTTCATCGGCAGTATTTGAATTGATATCAGTGTGTGAAAGATTCACATTTTTGAGGGCTCCCGGATAGTCATGTGGACAGCGCGTTTGCCTTTGATGAAAGCGGTCCCGGGTTTGATTCCCGGTGGGAGCCAATGTGCGAAATGACCTAAGCTGTCGAAGCACTTTTAACAATACTACTACTAAGATTCACATTTATGAGCTTGAAAGGTGTGATTAATTCCCAATTACAGCTTTCTTTCAGAAATATTAATTTAATAATTGATGAACGATTCAATTTCACAAAAAGTAATCACTCTGTCAACCTATGATAATTGTGATCGTAAACCTAATTTAATTACTTCCAATGTGGTTACAAATCAATTAAATCCCAATTTAAGATATTTACTCGTCTTAGCGGAACGCAATCATTGAGAAAATGTCGTCGGAAAGGTTCACTACAGCCGAGAATAATTTTCTCGTAAATATAATCATTGAACGGAGGTCAGTTTTTGAAAATAAACTAATACTGTGAAATCGTCAGTAGGTCTTGGAGAGGAACACCAGCTTACCATAGCACTAAAACCAATAACAGTAGGATATTCATTTATGCACCATTAAAAATATTAAAAATACGGCAATTTGAAGTAGATTAAGAAAAAGGCATGTGCTCCTCTCCGAGACATTTACCCGTCAGCAAAAGTATGACGATGGATGAAGAGTGAAGAAAAATTGAATTGCCATGCTTATGTGAGTAAAGTGGTTAATTTTTGTGATTCTCTTTACAAAATAATTGAACAAATTATTAATATAAAATTATAAACTATTTATACTATCAGTACCGTGATTGCAAAATGAAAAGTGTACTCGAGTGAGGTACGAACGATAGGAACTTATATGATATTAGCGAAATAGATAAATTCGTGTCCAATGGCTGTAAATAATATCTTAATTAAAGTGTGCCAGCATAATATTGTGACAGAATCCGCCTCTTGCGGAATTTCTGTGATTTAACCGTAATCAAAGAATTAAATTCTCGGTCGGCAACTAAAGGCTAAACTTACGCCATCTTGGTAGTTTAGAAAGGAATCGCTTCGCACAGCTCAGCTCCTCCAGTTTCCGACCCTCGGAGACTAAAACTTCGCTACGATTCGCTCCGCGTCACTTTTTCCAGCTCAACTCAGCTCAGTGCCGCTTCGCATTCGGTGGCCACCAGGCTTGATGAATACGCATACGTAAAATTAAATTACGGAAATACGCCAAACAAAGAATGAATTTCATGAAGTTAATGATGTAAGGTACAACGTATTAATTGTGTACTATGTATTAATTTAAGAAAACGTAGTAAAAGAACTTACCTATTCCCCCTAAATATTCAGTGTAGATTCTTCAACTTCATCCTCGAATAATCTCACTACTTACATGCATTTTCCGATTATCTTCGTTGGTACATGGTCTCGTATCCTCTACATAAACTTATGTTATCACAGTATGTATTCCCGAATAATTCATTGACCGTGCAGATATTCGCTGTCCATTTTGATGAAAGTTACATTTTTCAACCTTCAGTAATAACATATATGGAAAGAATTTTTTTTAATTATACCATTGTATATTGTATACATAATTTTCAAATGAGTGAGATCGAGATTCACCAAATAATATGATAGTAAAATAAATATTTCGAGAGCCTTTCACGTTTATGTGATACGGGAGTCTTTAATGGATACGTGTTCGTAAAATAATATTAAGGAAATACGCCAAACATAGTAAAGTTGGAATAAAAATCTGCATAAGATAAAAATGTGGAAAATAAATTGACGATTACCTGTGTAGTATTCGGTTCAGTGTAAGACATACTGCAAAATAATCCTATACTAATTAAATGGCGTCTACCACGACAATGAGCTCCGTTTCTAATTAAATAAACAAATAGACAATAGGCAACGTAATTATGTAAATAGTTTTAAATAACGTAGAAAAAGAACTTTATTCTAAAGCGCGTTTGGAGAAGATGGGAAAATAATATTAATACAATGATACATGCAAACATTGTTTATACTAACGAAAAATTATCCAGCTAACACGAAGAACGACGTAATCAGAAGGTCGTTGAAGGAAATCAGTGTATTTTATGTGTAGATTTTTGTTTTTCATTTTGATGAAAGTTGAATTACGTAATATACTACGTACTAATTGTGTACTACGTATTAATTAAAGAAAAAGTAGAAAAAGAACTTAATTTTAAATTCTCTTTGGAGAGGATGACAGAATAATTATATGTAATTAAAATAGAAAAGAAGAAACATAATAGGCATAAAATAAACAGCACAGAAACACACACGAAAAGCAAACCACCATATACGTAGATCAACGATATCCTAACATCGTTCAATGATACCATGTGTTTCCAGAGTAGATATTTGTTGTTCATATCGATGAAAGTTACAATTTCTTGATATTCAATGATAACATGGTCCTTCAAGAAAGGCGGGCAGCAATGGGTTTAGTTGCCGTTATGAGCTTTTCGGTGACAATTTATCACAATGTATATAGAACGAAAGTGAAACAGTTTTTTTAGTCTGAGTTCAGTATATGATAAATGCATTTGGTTTAGTGAGCTATGAAATATAATATATTAATAAACTATAGTGTTCGTTAAACTAATGATTCGTATTGCTTGCAGTTATGTTATTTCTAAAGATTGTCGTTAAACCTTATAATTTACATTAATATCCCTATTTATTGATTTATATTAATATCTATGTACTTCATTCTAGAATAATCTCGCTACTTACATGACTTTTACGATTATCTTCGTTGGTAAATGGTCTCGTATCTTCTACATAAACGTATGTTATTACTTTATGTATTCCCGAATAATTCATTGACCGCGCAGATATTCGCTTACCATTTTGATGAAAGTTACATTTTTCAACATTCAGTAATAACATATATCGAAAGAAACATTAAAGAAATATTAAAAATGTATCAAACCTTTATCACGGAATATGAAATCAGGATTGTAAACAAACTTGTTTTTGATTCAAACAATGGTTGTTGCCATAGATTTAATTTTCGAAATGAGCAGAAAAAAACGAAATAAATTGGCGTTGTAACTAAAATTTTGCAAATTTCGTGCCGGAATGTTATAATCGGTCGCAAGAAAAGTAAACTTTGATCTTTTAGACGCAATATAGACCAAGCCTCGCTACTTAACGATTACGTTTTCACATTTTAATAAACGAAAGAAATTTGCTCTGCATGGCCATTTTTCGTTATTCCCGTTTAAATACATTGAAAAATATAATCGTCTCTGGGCTCAAACCCAGGGCAAAATCTGAGAATTTTCGATTTTTCCCCGGGTTGAGTGTGAATTATAAACCACTCCTGAAAAATTCAGCCTTGTAGCTTGGTTAGAAATAGCCAAACAGTTTGTATCAATGAGTCAGGATTGCAGCTTTATATATAGTAATAATAATATAACTCAACGGGAGTACTGTATTCAGACACTGGTGCAATACATAGCTGAAACAAATGACTTGAAGCATAACGTGTGTTTGACACATGTGCATTGCTTCATTTGTACAAATGGACGAAGGATATGTAAATGAGTTCTATAATTATTTTTCTACAATAATATTTTATATAATTTTGATTAAATTTCTTACTAACCTTAATTAAGATTGATTTTCCCAACAAAATTTTTATCAAGAAAAAACACTAAAGAATAGTAAAATAGAATAATTACAAGTTATAGCCTTAGGACCAAGTAGGTAAAATATCAAACTTTAGGATACGTTTCTGATATCTTTTTTAAATTTTTGACGATTTCTAAAAAAACTGAAATACTAATGATTACATAAGCTTGTATTGGCTGATTTTCTTAGAAGGAAACGCTTACTATTGTAAAATTAGCGGACTTTAAGAGCTCGTAATGAAACGCTAAAATGGCTAAATATGATCTTGATTGTAACATTCATGTTATATTTTTATGTTCACTTATGTTGCATCAAAACTTTTATAATACAGGAGGCGTATACGTATTATGTTTTATCTCCATCGATTTGTGTGAAAATGTATTGATCGAGCTCTAATTTTATGGCATTGAATTCCATGATCTTAGGTAAAATGTCCATGGGATTAGTTTTGACATCCTTGTATTTCAATAATTGTTCTTTACAGTGTTGTTACAAATACTAGAATATTTTTTTGGAGGTTTATAATAAGGCGTGTCCTATCTTGTGAAATATTCAGTGTTCCCTCTGTAATATCGTTGAAAGCATTTCATAAAGATAAATTACTTGAGAGCTTTCAAAATGGAGACATTTGAATATGAAATATAAGTGTGGAATTTTGTGTAACTTAGCATTGATTACCTAGCCCAAAGAACTTTCATTCTCCATCGTATAACGTGAAGATTGATTTGTATTTGATTTGTTTTCTTTATTTTGGCCCCTTTAAAAGTGAGAATTTATTCCATGAGCGTCTTTGTTTCGCTATTAGAATTTTCTTCTCTTCCGATACGTCGATCCTTTCTCATCTATTATAAACGATAGGCATATCGGTGTTTACCTTCAACACTACGCAAACATCGAGACTTTCATTTCCCCATTTTGTTTTCGTAGCAATCAATCACAGAGACTAAAAGCTATGTTTCACAACCTTTCTACAATCTCTGAGAAGTTACCAAATTTACGATTTTATTTCTGGAGAATTATTTATTTATGTTTCATATACCCAACAAACATCCATTTTCTGGAATTTTGCAGTAAGGTATTAACAAAAATATTCCCACAAACCATTCCCTAACCGGAAAAATCCGACTAACCGGGATTTGAACCGGAGACCGTAGGGTTGGAGCGATACCGTGCGAACACGCTAACCATTCGGCCGCCACAGCCGTATAAACTCCTAATGTATCAAAAAAGCCAATATTTTGCCTTTGTAAAATATTTTTGGATTTTGGATGGATTTGCATTAAAATGCAATAAAGCATCAAAATGATGGTGGTGTAATTTTACTTTCTTTAATTAATATTCTCTAAAATAAATCATACACGAGAAAGTATATACCAAAACAAGACATACCTTAGAGCTCAAGAATTACGTTTTTAGGAACAACTGTCCAATATAATTTACAAAGATGTTAAAATTTCACCATCTATATTTATTTATGAATATTTCGAAACGTCCAAAATTTTTTTAACTCGTTTCTTTATTCATACTTATAATATTAATTATACTGTAATATCTATCTTCGAATGTGATAGAAACTTTAATATCTCTTAGCTGTAAGATATAAAGTTTCGTACTGGATAATTTTACTATTACCTTATAAATGAGGTGAATTACGTTGAATGTTTTGAAATTAGCTATGCTTTTAAAAGGATCGTAAACACGGTATTAAGGCAAGTTCCCTTGTCCCGGAATAGAAGAAAATGCCCCTCTCGCGTTATCTTGTTTGTATTTGCCATGGAGCAGATAAATGTACACGACTGAGGTACGGAAGAGACTGTTTAATCCTTATAGAGTAACTCCTCTGAAATTTACAAGGAAACTCTTTCAGATCGAAAAATTCATAGTAGAAGCATTAGACACTCATTCTTGGTTAGGTGAGCCGCTAGTATTTTTTTTCTTTAACCCTCTTAACATCTTTACGCTGCATTTGTTTTTCTGTTTTATTGGAGGGAATATTTTTTCTGTAATCTGATTTTATTGATGAATTAATATTTCATATTCTCGTCATAAAGATAATTCCTTCCTTTCCTTTTAGATACATACTTTTGAGATAAGATGGAAAAGAGGCCAACTTGGGCATAACATCGCCTTAACAAATAATTAATTAATTCGTAAAAAATCCATAGTAAACAAACTTTTACTAAATAGTGGTCTAGTAAAAGTTTGTTTACTATGGAGTTTTTACAAGTTAATAAGTACCACAAAATCAATCCTGAATCTGTATCGTTTAATTAATCAATTTATTTATTTATACTATTTTTACCTACGTAAAGCAAATGATTCTTTATGTCCTTAGTGTATGATACATATTTTTGGTATCCATATATTTGACTTGGTCTCAAGTACTAAAATTACACCTAATAAAACTGTTTTGAGGTGTATTATATTTATTTATATGCATTTTCGGCAATTTTAGAGAAATTTGAAGCACCAAACTTACTATTGTCGGTGTGTTAACGAATGGCTTAAAGCAGTGTTTCAAAAAATGAGAGTTCCATAAGTAAGGTCTCGTTTTACCGTGATATACTCAATGTTTTTAAGTGTTTTTTTAAATTTGGTATAATGCATGTCGGTTTTATTTCAAGATATCTTATCATTTAGTTGAAATTTGATATGCAAAATATTGTACATCCTATTCAATATTTCATAACCGATAACTTTTCAATTTTTTATAAAAATCTATATTTATATATACTTACTGCACAAAGGTGTAGTTTATTGGGTCCTCTAGCTGATCAAGATCAGCTCGTAAATAGGCCTTGGAAGATAAAAAGCTGGGAAGCACTTATTAAGAGGATAGATTCTTTATTTATCTCATTACATTTTTCTTGTACTATGGTTGATATCAGCACCTAGTTCAATATAAAAGAATTTGATGGATTAATGTTAATAACTCACCTTCACATGCATCACATTTTGATATCTTTCGTTCGTTCATTCATTTGCCAGCCTGTGTTCCAAGAAGCAGGGATTTTATAGGCGGGTAAAAAGAAAGGGCAAATGACTATTTTCCTCATTCGAGAATGTTGTTCATCCGTGAGATTGACATTTCGCGAAAGAATGTCACTGTTGCGAGACAGAGGAATACGGTGATGACGAATTTGCCGACGGGGGCTCATTGAAGTATGTACGTCTGCTTTAAGAGACATGGAAAGATGGATGTGCTCTTGGGAGTCGGAACATTAAAACGGACCATATGTCTGCATGGAGATACGTATGTGAAATTATA
Source organism: Sympetrum striolatum (assembly GCA_947579665.1). Lineage (NCBI taxonomy): Eukaryota > Metazoa > Arthropoda > Insecta > Odonata > Libellulidae > Sympetrum > Sympetrum striolatum. Next base: position 30,938,701 of record OX388347.1, read on the forward strand.
GCCTTCATATGGAATATTATACTATCGCCCTTCATTTATCAGTAAATACAATAATACGCCAGTTTCTGAGAAAGTTGCGAGTGGTTAAGAGTGTAGAACAGAAGGATTACTCCAGGAATTAGTAATGTATGGTACTTATTGTTTAAGAACTACAATTTAAATGATTAAAGATTACCTATCACAGCCATAGATGCATATCTAGAAATATTTAGAATTCTTTCAGTAAACGTATTATAAATATAGATCTAGATATGAAGCTATGATTTTCGATATTAATAGAAAATTTTCGACCTAAAAAGGGGGGTGTCATACTTGTAAATGCTCAGATCTAACAAAGGTATTAAGGTAACTAATTAGTTAAAGGGAATTCGATTTAAATTCGTGCCAAAAGTTTTTTATGCTACGATAAAAGGAGTTTTTTTTGAATACTCTGAAAATTATTATTTTAAAAAATTATCTTTTATGTACACATGTAATTAAAATACCTACTTGAACTAGCGCGCTATTTTTAATGGTATTGGTTTTTCCAACTGTCGGCGGTGGTCTGTTGGAAACACATCAACAAATTACACATACGAAGGTCACCTTAAATACAAGAAAGTTTCCTTTCAATTTTTTTCCCCTTTTGCAACGAGACTTTTACCTCATTCGAATTTGTTATATACTTTATTTTGAATTTATTTATGTAGTTTTTAAGACCTTAGGGATCACTGAACCAGGGTTAGTTGCGATACTTCCATATTCGTTAATGGAAATATAGTTCGATGAAAAATATAAAAATACAAATTTCATGTTCTAAGAAGGAAGTAATGCCGCTCAAGAAGCTGCAGGAATGTGATATGCTGGTTCAGCGTATATTGGAGGAGATACGTCTCAGTAGGCGGGAAAACATTTGCGTGGGTTGAGATTGGAATGGGACGGAAAAAGTTTTGATTGCGGAAGTAAAAGCGAGGTAGAGGAATTCTGATGATTAAATATTGATAGGGTATTGATTACTGAATGTTGATGAATACGACAGAGAGCTTAAAAAAGACAAAACGTCTTGGAAGACGTTAAAGTAAGGAACTGCTTCTTTAAGGAAGAGCACTAAACTAGAGGTAGAAAAAGAAATGTTTTAACCCGATTTATTTGTAAGTCAAACTTGGATTAATGTAGATCATTTGAAAAATTGTAATTCCGGTATTTTGGAAATAAAGTGAGACTTCGTCTAAAAAGTAGCACTAATGCAATTATATTCTACAATACGATACGATCATGTGCCTCAATATTAAGTATGTAATACGACTTCTTTCGTTTCTTGGTAACTTATCCTACCCTTATTGTAATCTAAAATGTTTCCCCTTTGCATTCTCCTCTCTGTTTTACTTTGCATTCGCCTTCAGTTAATTTCTTTTGCGGTTCCTCCCATCTCAATATTAGACCCAGTAATTCTCTCTATCGACGTTTGATTACCTCAATGAAAATCGTATTTTCTCCAACTATTTCCAGTTCTTCCATGTTTGTTTTCCCATCAGCCAAAATTATTTTTTTACGCTATACCCACGTCTCAAATGTCTTCAGTCGTTCAATTTTCACTTTTCTTAGAGCCGATATTTCACACTCAATAAGAAAAACACTCGGCGTCATAGTTTTTCAAAAAATTTACTAATCATTTATCGAGACCTTTAGTTATAAGTTCCATATTTCACGAAAGCATTTTTTGCCGAAATATCTTGATTATTTATACACTCCTGCTTTCTACTAAGAATTTATTATAGTTTTTTAATCACAGTATCCTGTGATTTGGAAAAATCAACCTTAGAACTTTGAGGATATACCCCTTCTTACCATATTTGATGAAGAATAACGATTACTTGGTAGTATGAAGAGTAAGGTAGTTTTCCCGTTAGCGAATAGATTAATTGAAGGCATATTCATAGCGTAATACTAAAATATTGTAAGTATATGAAGGAGTTTTACTGGAAAATGGTTCATTAAAATATTTTACTAAGCATTCACCCTAAAGGCATGATGAAATCACTGCGCCATCCATCATCCAGGGAGATAAGGAGCCAAGTAAAACTTGAACTTTGCATTTTTTTCCTTCACTGAGACGAAGTGCGATTCTAGAAAACCGTACAAATAATTGCATGGAAGCTAATAATAAAAAAATAATAGATACTATAACAATAGAAATAAAAATAGATTATTATTATTATGTAATAATAATTTTCGTCAGTGCATAATAAGTTAACCAAAATAAATGTCATTACTTAGCATCACCCAAGCCTTCAGAGGTATTTATTAGCAAGATTGACGCAAAAGTTAATTGAAGATAACATTTTCTATATACTTTTCCCAAACGGGTAGTAATAATATTCCATCATCAGGATTCGATTACAGGAAAACTACTTTATTGAAATCCAGCCGAGTTATCGAAAATTACTCCGATATCATGCATTTTCACAACCCTCGTTAGGCACGGACCCGATCGATCCGGGGAAATATTTGTACATAAGCTCGTGTGGCCGGAAGCGGAGCTCCCATGACTCCTTTGTTCACACAGCAGGGGCTGTGGTTCAACTCCGCCGTGCAGCAGGACGAATTAAATGCCATGTAATCTGTCCCTTCATCCCATGCCCTCTTCCCAAATCCCCTTCCTTCATCCTCTCTGCTTGTCATCGCCATGCAGGGGATAAAAACCCAGATATTTCTCGCCCCTTTTATTCCAGCTTCCTTTTCTCCCTCCCCCACAATCCCCATCTTCCTTCTTGAAAAAAATAACGCCTCCACTTTTATATCCTCTCTCTTATCCCTTGTTTTCTCTCCTTTTTATATTTCCCTTGTTTGCACTCTCTCGTTTTTACTGCTTTCGATATCCTTCTCCACCCTCTCAAAGCTTCTCGCCTTTCCCTTTCCCTATTTTGGGCTCATCATCGCACTCCTTCTCATTTCTCCCTCTTTATTTCTTTCACTCCCACATTCGCCGTATCTTTCACTCGTCCATTCCCCTTTTGTATCATTATTTGGAGCAATTCTAAGGATTCTCATTTGCTTGCCAAGTGGTGGAAATCTAAATGTCGAGAGGAGTATTCAAACTTTTGTCGAAGTAAAATTCGAGTTGAAAATTATTCTTATATAAATGTTTCTTTGCATAAGAATTCTAAGCTACTTTTTAAAACAAAGACTCTATAATAATATCAGTAGTTCAGTATATATACTCAACTACTGATACCACCATAGAGTAAACTAGCAAACTACTGACATATCACTTATGATTTTCCAAAGTACAGGGTGGCACATGGAATGTCATACCATTTAATTATCACATTAAAACTATAATATTGTAGTATCGATGTTCCAAGATTGCGAGTGGTAGCTGAAATTCGTAGATATTCGTGTTTAGTAAAAAATATTATAAATCCTTATTTAATAAAAAGTGTATTATATGTCAAAAATCGTATGAAACTTCGTGTTACGTCTATAACCTGGATATCGTTCCTTAAGATTACCTTATAACGTCATGATTAAAACGGTTGACAGTAAGAATTGGGTTATAATTTTCAACGTTTCTAAATGGACTAAATTTTGAGATTAAGATTTAAATGTGCTTTAGCTGGAACGGTGAGGGCTTCATTATATAATTTTAAGCAGAGTTTTTGTTCACATTTACTAAAAATTCATTTAGCCAAAAAAGTTCATTTCATAAATTTATAATTCAGTTTTGTACAATCAGTCTATTGCGAAAAATTTGTGGCCATTTTATTACAATGGTTTTTAGATATTCTCATTTTCAGGTACAATTAACGCAGCGTTAATTCCAGACTCGCCTTTATTTTGAGAGTAAAAATTGATTTGCAAGGGTTCGATTCCGTGTTTTCATTTCTGTCTTATAATTTTTAGCGTGCGTCAAATTAATTAAAGCGCAGAAAGGTGTATCTGCTCAAGTGTATCATCGTACGAAATTATATCCTACGCATCATAGATCTTCGAATCAAATCTTCATTCGATTTCCTTTCATAAAATTTGATAAAGTCTCATCGAATTCGTAAATTCCTCTTTATATCTCTCTCACAGTTTGGTGATGAATCCTAATGAATTTATTTTCTAGAAAAGTTCGGCTTCTATTTTAGCGATCGTGAGCTTTGAATGCTCGAGTAATTTCAAAGGAATTCTAATCTGATATCTGATTTCTAAGGCTTTGTTATCGGTCTCAATAGGATTGTTCTTTTACAGAAGGCATGGAGCGAGCATTGACCTCATCCTGTGTATCGAGAACTGCTTCTTTGGAGATCTATTTTCATTTGCGTTATTAGAATTGAAATTCCATAGAGTACAGATGTAAAATTTGCCTCTCTGTTTGCATTAACTGCTTCAAAGACTTACGTTTAAGAAACGAATAAGAGAAACTAGCTTATTTCCCACGGAAAATATTTGTAAGCGGCTCTACCTTTCTCAGTTAATGACTATTATCATACGTTTCATATTAAAGAACTTGTGTTCTAAAATGTATGCAAAAACACCTACTGTGAAATATATCTTGTAAAAGCTCGTAAAAATTTCTTAACTATCAAAGGAAACTTCACAGAAATAATAGATGTTGCTTTACGGTAAATTGTTAGCTGGGCAACAAGATGGTTGATTGATTGAGTTTATCACTTTATTCTGCTTCCATTATTCTAAATTTCAACGTACAGGTTTCATTTCCCTTGGTCACATTTTTCAGGTTCTAGGAGAGTAAACAGATGTGCGGACAGCCAGATTTCAAGGGAAAAATATGTGTTTTCCTCGAGCCTGGATATTTATATTCATGTGACCAAGCGCCATAAATTTTTTGCTGCATAAGGACAGAAAGGGAATTTTCATTTTAAAAAGGAAAATTACGGCTCTGCTGCTGTATAATTCCATAACTGAGCTTTGGAATTAGAATTTTACTCGGTTTTTGAGAAAGCTTATTCATCGTGTATGATTTTTAGAGTAATTATAATTAATATAAGGTGTATTAAGTTATTTTTTGTTTTGTTAATGTCTTTGTATTAAGTTTGTTATGCTATACTTGACGTAGTTTTAATTCACTGTTATTGGTTATGTAGAAGATGGGACATTCTGGTTGTCCTATGTTCGTCGATTTAAGCCGTTTTTCGTAGTAAAAATAATTTTTACTGAATACTAGGAAAACAGATTTTCAAGGCAATGAGGTGACAAAATTGTTGAACCATTTGGTCCCTGACATTTTAAGTGCACTTGAGGAATTGAGGTAATTTTATCGTATTGGATCGCTATATGATTGCAGCCAAATATCGGGCTGTTTGAGGTACTTTCTTGGCATAAAACATCTTTGTATTTATCTTCATATGGCGGTATTTTCTTTATTACTTTCTCCATATACGTAGTATAGAGAAAGTATTGTTTTCATGAAAAAAATCGACTTCGAGATTTCAACGGAAATACAAGTTTTGGGGTCCCTAGAACAAGTTTTAACCATTTTTGGAATAATGTCTGTGTGTGTGTGTGTGTGTATGTGTGTCTGTGCTTGTGGGCGCTCTAACGTGAAAACTATTAGCCGTATCAATACCAAACTTCATATATAGCACTGTGGTGTGTGCTGTCAGAGTTGATTAGTTTTTGGAGCAAATCGGTAAACCGGAAGTCGAGCTTCATTCTTCAAAGCTCATTTCCGGTTTTCAAAATATCTCCATAAATATGATATTAAGGTATATACTATTATTTATTATAGTTTTAGAAAATAAAATTTACTATAACTTTTATATGAAATATGTTTTTGTAAAACTGACTGTTTAGGAGATATTCATGAAATACTGATAAACCGGAAGTTGCCGATTATGTACTTTGTGATCGCTCTGGGCGCTGTGGGCGAAAGGCCATTTCATCGTTTTTAATCGAGCATGTCCCGGAAAATATTATTTAATATATAATATGATATAGATATAATTTAATATATAATATGATATAAATTAATCACTTATCTTCCAAGTTTAGATTGAATATAGAGTTCGAAAATACTGTAGTAGATAAATATTTCCATCTTACATATGGAGAAAGTCATGTGCTGACCACATCAGATTTTTTTTGTGTAATATTTCATACATGTTACTCATTTAAATATTCCTGTGCATGAAATAACTCTGTAAGTAGTCAATATTTACCTTTTGTTAAAATCTGTTATTAAAATATCTAGGAGGTTTTCTCTTATTTTGCTTGCTCCCCCTCCCACTCCCACACAATATTTGAGATTGGCAAACAAGTGTTTCATTCAATAAAATGTTCTATTTCCTTAAAGAAATATATGCTAGGCATAATTAATTTTTATCCTTGTTTATTTTCTTTATTAATGTTTATGAAAATAGTTTTGGCGTGTATTATGAAATGAGTAATTTTTGTGTATACTTTTTCATTAATTCGAACTCGATACTCTTGAATAATCCTCTATACGGAAAAGAACTAGAAGTACTCGGGGATGTACTCTCAAAAAGTCCACTGAACTCAGTGGATATCTTTAAAAGTTTTCAATCCCATGTTACTCGACGGTTTTAAGGATGATCCGAGACAAATGTTCATCCTCACCAGGGAATCCCCATCTTACCCACTTCACACCGATAAACCACGCTGGATATTTTTCCAATCTTCTCGTAATTGCTTTCGAATTTTCCCACGGCACCAAACCCTTTTAAGTTCATCCCATTGAAAACATTCTCTCGCAGTGCCCTCGGCGAAGAATAATTAGGCGTGAACCAATTCTCCCGTTGTTCGCTCACTCCAAAAATTCGCTCAATCATTTTCGAAAGCGGCGATCCCATTGAATTCAAACGGGTGCGGAATCAAAGGCTTTCGTTCCCTGTTTAATCGCTACCTACACTACAAAGTTGCATGCGGTGTTGCTACTTATAGGTTTTCCCACAGTCAGTTGATGCCATTCTGTGACAAAGTTTTCATCTTCGTCGAGTGTGAGTACGGAGGAGTTGCAAGCTGCTAATCAGCCATTTAGTTCCCTTTTAATTTGTAACCGGGCAGCCCTTTCGAGAAAATTCCGCCTACCTACTTCCTCACGCGTTTCGTCACCACGTTTACGCATCTTGGAGCAGCCTTCCTTCCGGCGATTATTTTTTTCTCTGCCCTTCCAATTTCTCCTGCCAATCAGTATCTCGATCGTCCTGTTTTCCCTGGCCTTCAACGCCGATTGATTGCACCGAATCGACGCAGGGCGTCGGCCAAACGACTCGAAATGCTCATCGGCGGCCATTGTTGTCTTTGACTCTTATTTCGGCCCTCTGGCGGAAGCTTCCGGAACGAAGCGTCCATTAAAGTCAGGGTCATTTTATTGCCACTTGCCCGTTACCTTCCCTCTCCGATTCGCGCACATTACGCGTCTAGTTATTTTTTCTTTGCTCTTGTTTTCCTTGCCACGTGTTCCGTAAACCTTTCTTTTTTCCGTTAAACGAAGTTGTGAGCCGATAGCGGCGGGAAATTCTGGCGCGCGATTTTCTGATTGGCCGGCGAGTGGCGCTGGTGGGCTTGTTCCCTGTTTGGAAGTGCGAAAATAATGGGTTCGATGAGAGGCGGAAACGATTTGGAGAGCATTTGGAATTTGCTCTTTCCATCAATCACGGGGATAATCATAGCAATTCCCGCAAATTTCTGGTATAGGATTTTGGAAATTTGGCTCTTTTAGAACAACCTGCCGCTCTACTGTTATTAGCTATAAAAGGATACGATAAGTTTTTCTCCAATTCTTTTAGATATGAATATTAAAATTAAGGTGCAGATTACTGAACTATAGTATTGTGCCAAGAAAGGTAACCCTTTATAGTTATTGTGCCAGCTACTTAATTTCTAATTGAGGTGGGCCTATTCACAGGTTTGATGGAAGAAGAGACTTTTTAGTCTCAATCTCGCCTATAATAAAGACCCCTAGTAATAATAATAATAATAATAATAACATACTATACTATACTACATGATTATAATGATCCGCTATAAACGTCGAATAAACCATAGTAAATATTCTATAGAATCCAGTGGCTGGTTATGGTATACGTGCAGGTACGTGTTTGGTGTTTATGCATATCAATTGTGTATGAAAATATATTTTTTTAAATGTTATATTGATTAAATAAACTCTAATTATCAGCATCAAAAGCGTTACTTTTGACATAAATTTTCTATTCCTATGGTAGATACTTCACATCATACTACACCACATTTTAATAACCACTTGCATACACGGGAATTTTCTTCTGATAAAATTCGATAATTAAAAATAATTAAAAATATTAAGATTCTTAAGGGAAGTTTCTATACACCATTGGATGCATTTCATGGTGGTCATATTCTACGCTTCCCGCCGATTACCAAATCGCAAATATACAATGACGAACTTATTGACAGTTGTGAAAAATCTTGCCATTTAAATCAAATCCATATCTTTGTTTTTGCAAAAAATTCCATTATAAGCGGTTATTTAAAATTTTTTTTCTCTTTATCCCATTTCTACATTCTTGCCAATAATCATCTGTCATTCGAGTACTTGAAAATCAATTAATTTTCTTAATGCTCCTCTTCCAACAAGAATTTTGACGTATTACACAATTAAATCATCCCAGAAGTTACTGAAGTATCATTAAAAACAAATACATTTCCTTCTCATATTCTTGTATTTCTTATCGTATTTCGTAGTCATTAAGTGAAATATAATGACATTCAAAGGCTTAATTCTGAAAATGCTTTTTTTTAAATCCTCCATTCTGTGGCACTCAAAATTAATTGCAAAAAGTTGCAGCTCCTCTAAATCTCAAAAATATCGGTAGGAAATTATAAAATAATCGGAAGCATGTTATTCCCAGTCACGAGGGCTCTTAGTTGTCTACTTGAACTGTATGTTACAGGAATCACTTAATGCTAGACATGCTTTTAACAAAATCAATTAAAGATGAATCAGAGTATCCGAGAGCAATTAAATATAATGAAGGCAGAGTAACAAGATTCAGTAAAAGCAGATGTCCTGTGCTTAATGATGCCTACAAATTTAGAGCAAGCGATTATTAATAGACCTTTAATTCGATGGCTCTGTACCATGCATCTTGCCATTACTACTAATAATTCTGTGACCGAATCCTTTATGTTCCAGGAAAAGTATCGCTGTTATAAATTTGATGCGGCAAAGTCATGAGAAATAGTTTGGAGCTTTGCCACGCTTCTTTTTGATTTAAAATAAGGAATGTGTAGTATTTATTATTGGTCCAGTGCAGTTCTGTCTTCATGCTCTAATTATTCCCCTTATTACGACCTCTATAATCTTTAACGGTTCTTTTTATATCCAATGGAGTATTTACGCTCTAAAGAGTGATATTTGAGGCTATATGATGCACATAGAAACTCCAATATTTCTCAAAATAACCATATTATAGAATGATATAAACTTATACTCTTTCCCTGTAGTTAATCTTAAGAATTCAGGGTATGACATCCGCACTTTTGATGGAAAATGTTTATTAAACTGCAACTTAAAAGCCTTCAGTAAGTTCTTTTTGAAAAACTCGAGCTCTGAAACTCGAAAACTCTGCTATTTTAGCTATCGATGTAAAGCAATAGTGGAACTTTGCTTGTAAAATCAATAATATTCTATTGGAAACTAACGAAAGGTTGTATCTATTCCATAGAACTTCAAAGTTAGCCTTCTGATGCATTATATCGAAGGAACGGATGGCCGTAAAAACTTAGATATTGTTTCCCTTTTGATGTTAGATTGAATTCTTTTACAAGAGACTTTATAGCTTGATGTGCCATAAAGAGTAATTTATCTTGTTCCTTAATAAGTCAGAATGAGGATTGGCACATTGAAATACGTTTATTAATCTATCTGGGCTAGTTTTTAATATTTCTGAATACATTTTGACATTTCTTTAGTTTTATATGTAACATTGAATTCTATTCTTGTTGCAAATGTTATTTACCGTTAAATTCATCTTTTTCGCGATATAATTAAATTGCATATAGTATAAATTATCCATTATTTTTTCATCATCTGCCGCAAAGAAACATTCTTCTGAATCAAAATTCTGTAATTTGCACAATTTACTCATCTTGTAGACTGAAGCAATAAGAGCACAATACAGTCACCAACGTGGTTGAATTCCTCTTGTTGCATGCCGATAGGATTCTTACAGTTTGTAAACGTAGAAACCTATTATGAATTTTTACCTTTAAATTATCTCATTGGAATTCCATGAATTAGCTAGTATCAGCGATACTTATAGATATAAATTTGCTATTCTCATCAATATATGATACTAGCTGTACCCGTTCACACGTTGTTGTGTTTAGAGAAGTGTGATCTCTTTCTTGCCTTGCTTGCCTCTGTTCACTCGTTTCTAATGATCATTCTTCTCTTCTCCTTTTTGCTTGATTTGTAGACGAATGGCACTTCGCTTTGGTAGCATAACTGTTTGGTAGCATAATTGTAGGGTTAAATAAAACGTATTTCCAATTATTTTCTTCAGCTGGAAATTAATAATATTTATATTTATTCACGTATTAATAATTTATTCTCGTATTAATAATTGCAAAAGTTTTTTGACTGCATTTTTGTATTTATTAGAATTTGCTGGCGAAAAATCGAACGTCAAATGCATTAATGTTCTTTTTTGTAATTTAAATTAAATTTTTGAAATCTTAAAAGAAATACAATTTATGTATTTTAAATATTTTAAATTTTAATATAATTTGTAATATTTAAACAATAATTGAAACAATATTAATTCTGCCCAAATGGGATCAATTTATGTATCGTACTTCTATTTTTCCCGTAGAAAATCCATTCGCAATTTGAATGGCAGGCAGCTATTCGCGTTGCAAGGCTATTATAATGAAATCATATATACTATCAACATTACTTTCATTCGGTATATAAGAAAATATATTATCACAGTACCTATTCAGTTCGGAGTTAGATATGCTAAATTATGTGCTACTCTACACTTCGCATCTCGCAAATCTCAAAGAGAACACATATTCAACTGAAGAAGACCTAAAAATGAAATTGTATAAAATAAATTGAAATGTTGAAAATAGATGACATTTGTAATCAAAGTCGGTAACGTTATCAACTCACCAAGTTGTCAGGACATACAATCTCTTGAATTTATCAAAATATAATTTTCATTAAATATCAAAAACCGTTTAATCCACGATAATATACGTAAATATTTACGTTGCTATAAACAAACATCATTTGAATACTGGAATAAATTCTCAATGTGTTCTTATGAGAAAATTCAACAATCGCATTCGTCGTAACTGAGAAATAGTTTGTTTATAGCCTCAAAATTCATCAAAAATATCATCTAATTCATCAAGTCTCGTAATTTCTGATTGTAAACTATATTTCACGACCAAAATAAGAAACTTTATTCAATTTCCCTTCTTTTGGTGCTACTTTTAAATCCATACGTTGGTTATTTATAATTTAATTTTGCAAAAGAAAGGAAGCATGCAAGTGATAAAATCGAAGTTTACATGTATTTCTTATAGGAAAGGTTTATCCCTTCTGGAGTCGAACTGAGTACTCCGATTAAAATAAAAATTTTCAAAAACCTTCCCGGGGATATACCTAATAATTTTCCAAATTTTCACGACGATTGGATTTATGGTTTTTGAATCTATCGAGTACAGACAGACAGACAGACAGACATACATCCATTTTTATATATATAATAGATTATAATTTGAAAAGTTCTCATTGAAAAAATTTATATAATTTGGGTATTTTGCTTCCCTTTTTGTTGAGTGATCATTTTGATCATTTTCGGAAGATTAAAGTAAAAAGCCTGGCGAAATTTCGTTTGAGCGTCTACAAGAAGATTATTTCCTCAATTTAAGCTTGCTAAGAAGTTCTCAAAAGTGTCTTCATAAATTAATGACAAATCTCTCCTAGACAGCTGAAGTAATTTTGTACAAGGAAGTACTTTCTTGGAAGACATTTTAGTACATAATGTTATAATACTAACTTTAAATGTATTTAGCGAAAAATGTCATCATTAATGTAAATATTGCGGTTGCTAGGTTTTATAATGACACAAATCGGCCTAGATAATACACACTATAAACTATTGTATACTAGTTAAGCTCACGTTTCCAATTAAACTTAAGTTTGTTGTTTATTAACTGTCATTTTCGTGTTTTAGAAAGGCTTACTGACCTACTTTTGGCAGTTCGAAGCGTGTTTCACTTAATTACAATTATTTACTTCTTTATAAAAGTTTCTGAGTGTTAAAGTCCATATATTTACCACAGAATATTCCTTAATTGAGGGAATAACTGAGGTTTAAGGCTCTAGATTTTGACCATGCTCTCATAAATTAGAGAAGAAAATTGAATTTTTATTTAATTTTGCATTTTCAAATTGAGAAATCAACTCCAAAAGGGTGATGTTTTGTAAAATCTAAGCCAGTTCCTCTTGAGTGCTCATCAAAATTTTAATTTTACTACTTCCTTAATCTTAAATTCAGTCTTTTCAGGGAAATTACTGAGTAAAGAGATGCGTAATTTCCGGATGAGATTACGGAAATTACGTTTTCGTAAATCATCTTTACAACCTTTTAATCTTACCAGGTCCTCTTTCCTTCAACTACAAGATCAATTCTTTACTTATGTACGTATACATTATTCTTGCAACCGTATTACTTGCTTTCTACTATGTTCTTACCGTTCTTATGAATTTATTTATGTGAATATGTATCTGTATTGTCTTTGTTGTCTTTCAGATATCCCTTAACCTGCTTTTCCATAAGAATCTAATTAACTATCTGTAGGTTTCGCAGGTTTTTCACACCCCCTTCTTGTGGGTGTTTTTCTGCTGTAGTGTTAATTTTTTTCTAAGCTAAACCTTAGGTTTTTAAACCAGCAATGAAGTTTTCTTCGGTGTAAATTTTTCAAGTAATCAGTATTTATATGACGAAGGGTTAGATGTAGGAAGAGACTTCAAAGTCTCAATCTCGTCCTAATAAAAGACTTCTATTATTATTATTACACCATGACATAATTTTAGTGCATCTACCGTTCGGGTAAACCGAGAATATAGCCTAGTTTTTGATCACGTCTTACCAGGCTCACTCCTAAATCCAATTCAATCAAAATATATTTTACGCCGTCTGATCAAGTCGCACTAAGAAAGAGCCGAACGAGTCAAGCATTGCCAGATTAAAAGCGGTGGAGAGGGAACCAGATCTCGATATGCGATTTTACATTTCGAATGGGCGAATGTAGAAAAGAAAGAAAAAGGCTTATGCTAAGGGGCGACGACGGCGTCTCCCTCAGGCGGCAGCGATCGGAGTTATCCGCAATATCGCCGTCGCATAAAAATCGTTCGATCAATCGAAGGATCATTCTCGTGTGGCGCAGACCGCGGACGCCAAGGACGCCAAAGAGGAGACGCCGATGACGCTAAATGGGCCGATATGGCGGACCCTATTGTTGGCCCCATAACACAGAGACGTTTCCGACGCCAGAGTCGTTTTAACTTCCGGAAGTGTCCCTTCAGCTGGCAAGTGTCGCCGCACGTGGTCGGGGTAGGAAGATGTGGGGAGAAAAGAAATAGTGCGGCATTAAAGATCGCGACTTCCGAAGGAGCTTTTACGTTCGCTCCCGATGTTCGCCAGGCGGATCGACGGGAATGGTTTAATACGCAGTGCATTTCAATTTGGCGTTCGATTCGGTCCGAAAGAGGTGATTTGTCGCCGCGTATGGGTTTTGATGGTACAAAAAGAAAGGCTCCGAAATGCGTCTGAAAAGAAGTCGAGTTTCTGATGGCCAAGTTGGCAAAAGATGACCCTATGGGATTGGCGGAGGTGCTTGCGGGAGAGATATTGCTTTCAAGAATCCGTTTAAGTTTTATATTGAAGGGGACCGTTTCGTTCATAACTGGAATTTATTTCTAGGGCAGTCTATTAACTCATCGTTGTAAAACTTTTTCTGGTACCCTTTTTCCTGCCTTAAAATGATTGATATCAGTACCACTATTGACCATGGTGGTCATCTTCTTCACCCACAAAAATCAAATCAATATTCTTACATCGGTGCATTTAATAGTTTAAAATTACTACATGTAATATGTATACGCGAATGTGCGAGCATTTGGGCAAAATGGTAAATATAATATTTATAAATTACTGAGTAAGTTAAATTGGTATCCTTACCGCTATTTCTGAAGACAGTCAAAGCATCCTTTTTACACAGAAATTCAGGATGCAAAATTCTTACTTATATTTATAAATTAATTTTGATAATAATTTCCATTTCTCTTTTAAGTATTTTTCTTTATGCAACATCCAACCATCGTTAAAGTATGGTGCTACCCTCTATGAATGTACGTAGGCCGGTAAAAGTCATAACGTATATATATAAATATGTTCAAGCAATGAATATCTTGTTGAAAATGGCGTTGCCTCGGTGGCGTTGTGGTTACCGAGTCTTGCGATGGTGATGTTCCATGTTGGATGCTGATTCGGACATGGTTGTTTCTGTTTGTTAAAGAAAGAGGGTTTATTGTAAAAATAGACATATTTGGGTAAAATATACCCATTAGTAAAGATGAAATTATAATGATGAATGGATTTTTTTCTTTTGGCACAGGATAGAGAAAACTGTATCTTTCATCTGCTTGTATTTATTTTCTCAGTCTTGATCGTGGCTGTAATGACATAAAATTTACTGAGGTATGATAAGATATTTGTACTGATTTAGGTCTCTCTTTATGGAATTCTAATAGAAAAGTTACCCGTAAGGTCGTAGTGCTTCACTTATGTAGACATGTTCCTCTTGCCACCCTTAAGCTTGGTAAATACCTTAGCTTTTTAAGCTTCAGTCCACTCTGCTAGATCGTTGTAGCTTATGTTTGAGAGATGAGGTTTCAAGCGACTTTCGGTCGAAATTCAAAACAGACAGTATATCAACACATTGAATAGCGGTGGTGGATCTAAATTTACAGGTGGAAAGAGATTGGGGCTTGGAGTAATTATTGATTTTACATTAATAAAGACACGCCTCAACTCCATAAATTACGGTTAAATGTCATTGGGTTGCTAAGCACCTATTTGAAATACCATTAAGTCGCGACAAATTCAATAGAAAAAGATAGTGGAAATATTACGCAATTAGTTTGTAATTACTGTTTCTTGTCATAACCTAAATAAGTTGCATATTTTGCAAAATTATGTCTAGAACAGTAAACGGCGGTCACCGTAATAACCTCCTTCTTTTGGATTCTTAAATAATATTTATGCTACTCATATAATTGTATGCCTGAGTATATATTTTAGAGTTTTAACATTATTAAAAATCATTTTTATTGATCTCCTGAAATTTTAATAACTATCTTAGCTGATGTAAATAGGAAGTCTATATTCAGATACGATCGCCTTATAAATGAAAAATGTGTGGAAAAATGTAGTAATTCTATACTCGTTGCACTCAATAGAATTTTCGCTGAGCATCGTGTCAACGCTGTTTCGGATAAAGTGCTCGTAATTTAATTTCATCCGATTCAGCGGTCCCATAATCAGCGTTATGATCCCAATTTAGGTAGCGAGCAAACTTTATAGATGGGATTGGCGGGTAACTTTTTATTTTAGAAGATTCGATCAGCTTATAAATTACGGTGAACTGGCTTTAACCACGAGATTTTCACGATACATGAATGGGTATAGTTTTGGAAATTTGATGTAATTATTTATGTATTATCCTACGAAAAATATGTGAGTTTCTTAGGGCATTGATTGTGTAGCATATAGCTTATAAAATTTAGGTGCAAGTTAAAACTAACAAAGCAATAGCTTTTTGTATACATTGTAGTCATACATAAATTACGTAAAGGACTGCATATATTCTGAGCTCTGTCCATTGAAAAATTTGTTTTGAAGAATAACTGGTGTGATAATTTACTTGCACTCGACTTTTTTAAAACTATTTTCTGGATCCCATACATAATAGAGGATTTAATAATTTCTACAAAAATCATTAAATCAATTCTATAAAACTTCTATAAAGAATTAATTCTGAAACTTTTAATTCGTGGATAACTATTCATTTTTAATTTATTTTTCAAAGATTTATTGCTAAATATTTTTAAATACAAATTCAATGAGATGTTTATCAAAATTATTCTATTACTCTCTATATAATGAAAATATCTCAAATTTTTCTCCAGATAATTTAACATTTCACATTTGCGCGTCGACCCTTTTTCATAGGATACAGTACGATGTAGCATGTTTTTAAAACCACAGTAAAAGAACGTATTAATATGATCTTCTATATTTCTACGTATATTTTAAACCGATCTTATCGTTTTTTCAGCATCATCAGATCACTTACACTGGACATGATCAAATATACAGCAGATTAAAGTAATGGAAATTAATAACATGAATGAGAAATAATCTTCAACCAAACGTATCAAACGTAAGAACTAAAGACACTATCTATTTGTACATTACACCCCGAGTTCAAGGTTGTAATAGTCTCTCTGTAAAGCATTTACTCCGAAGGCTGCTTGGTACTTCAACCCCTGAATATCAGCTATCAACAGCTAATAGAGGGAATGTGGCTGACTAGACAGGATAAGGGGTGAAGCAGATTTCCTTAACCTGACCAAGTCAGAACACTTTAAGCAGAATGTAACTCAATAGGTTTCATGTTATCACAGATATGAATAGAATAGAGATAGAGGAAATTAAACATAACATTTTCTATATCCTTTACTAACAGAGAACTGAAAAATATTCTACTCAACAGGATATGGTAGCTCTGTATTAGTAGTAAATTGTATTGACGTCAAGTTATACCAACAGACTCAAGTATCTATGTAATTGAAAGCAGAAACTACTGAATTGTATTGCTATTTATTTTTATTGGCGGATAAGCTTGTTAGAATCGTCTCCCATTCTTGATTCAACCTCAGAAACGAAACATATTAGGTGTGAAATCTACAAAGGAAAACTATACGTAGTTGTATGAAAATCCTTTCATAGAGAACTGAATAAAATTTCCTTGATCTTGATAAGAGTGAGGTTTTAAATTTTGACGACGACCTCCCGATTCCATTTCGCTACAAAGGGATTTTATTCAGACGACGGTGCACACGGTGTTTATAGTCCTTGAGACAACTGCGGCTCTTCTCAATTAGCTCCAGAAACATCGCCATCCTCCCTCGAGATTGGATACATCTCCAAAGCGCCGCAGATAAAGTTTCGCGATCTGCTATCTCCTCCCCAGCGGTTTCCTCCCGGCAAAAATCCTCCGCGAAAATCCGAAAAATTCGCTGGATTTCGCCAAAGCGTTCCAAACGCTCGGCGGAGAGATTATTTGCCCGTTTCCGCAGCTGTTGCATATTTCTTGCCCCCGCTATTGTCTCCGGGAAGTCCTTCGGTGCGTTGTTTATTCGAAGGGGAAAAATGCGGACGGAATTATCCATTGAGGATGGAAACATACAGCGATTTTTGCTGTCGTTGCAAGCCGTTAGGCTCATTTGTGTCCACGTCTGTGGCTGTGCCTTTTCTTACTCAAAGACTTTGTTCTCTCTTATTGCTTTTACAAGGGCTGTGAACAGTTATGAATGCGAGGTGTTTAGTTATGAAAAACATTTGTTGAATTGAGAGATTACATATTTTCTAAATATTAAGTATAATGTAAAGATAGATTTTTTCTCACGTGAAGCTTTCAACAGATTTTACTATTTGTTGTTTTATGAAGTGTAAATAGCAAATACTTTAAGTGTAAACATTTTGCACCAAATATTAATCATGTGAGGTCAGGAATAGCTGCCTAGATTTTATGGACTTTATAAAGCTTAACAAGTTCATTACATTATCATATCTTAAAGGATTTTTGCTTCAAAGATGACATTAGTGAAACTGATGCATACGGACCTTGCATTGAGAAAACCCTTTCATGTGAAAGAGATATTTATCTTTATCAATTGGCAGGAAATTATTTATTTATCTTTTATAAACTTATTAAGGTTATTTTGTCATAATTTGTTTTTGTATTTATTTACAGATTTTGTAAGGAGTTAAAAGGTAAATTTACTCATCTCTTAGAAATAACAGGACATTGTTTATTTAACAGGATAATTAATTAAATGAAATGCTGCGAGATTCTAGTTTTCTCAGAAAACACCGAAATGACTCTTAGGCTTTTTTTATGACATCACCCTAAGTTACTTTATATTCTTTTGATAATTATAGAGACATATCGTGTAATTAATCTTTTCAAATCTTTAATTAAGTTCTCTTTTGCTCGAATTACTAAACTTTTAAATTTCATTAACAAATTAATAATTCTGCGTAAAAGATTGGAACAAAATACTGATAACCCTATTTAATCCAAAAAAATCTCAAATAACTTTTTTATTCTGGTGCCTAATTATAAATGAGGTGCTTTCTCGGGAATTGAAACCTAAAAAGAAAATTATGGATAGTTTATTCTTTTAAAAAGGTTTTCGAGGTCCATTTTGAGGAACATTGATATTTTTTAGATGATTTCTACGATTACGTCTTTTATAGGTGAATTTTGGGTGAATTGGATCTTTTTGGTTGCTCTGTGGTTCATTCTTATTTGAGTCTTATTTGAGACGTGGATCTTTACTTTCGAAAGTGGATGAAGGGAATTGCCTATTTCCAGTGAAAGTGGGCGTTGTCTAATTCTCATGAAGAGAAGATATTTGCATTAGAACCATAAGTATATATTAAGCGATCATATTCACTTCGGAATAGTCGTAGACCGAGGAGACGGAATCAATAAGTCATTATTGACATTGAAATATTGCAGCTTTTCAAACACTTAGAAATCAACTGGAAGTTGCTTGTCAGAAATAAAAATTGATGTAAATAATAGTCGATCGCAAGAAGTGAATAACGTTGATTTTCAACTAGTAGGTCTATAGCTAATTGGAAATAATTATTATATCTTTAACGAAAACCCATTTCCTCTCCCTACAAAAATCAAGCATAGTCCTGAGGTAATCTAATTTGGGCATACATATAACAGGAATCACTTAATATGGGATTGGATCTCGATTAATGAATTAAATTTTAAATACTGTGAGATAATAAGTGTAAAAGCTAGCAGTTGAAATACTAAGCCTTTGAGTTTAAACGTTTCTGAAGATCAGTCGCAGTAGTCGATATTCCTAAGTAGAGAACAAAATTTAATATACTTTTAAGGAAACGCTCAACATTAGGATATTGAAAACTACGTATTTCTTGTAAAAATGTATTTTAAATGTATGTTGTAAGGGATATCGCAATGACTTCTACTGGAAAATCCGTCTGAAAAATGTTAGCAAAATTTGATGTGGAAGGCACTTATTGTTTTTTTAAAGATTTGTCTGTAAATTCAGCAGATATATTGAATATAATATTTTAAATATTGCCTTTATCATCAAAATAAATTTCAAAATGTTTAGACAATTATAATATCTAGTATTACAAAGACGTAAACCATAAATGACGCTCTAATCAGGATTCGAACTTGTACTAGACAAAAGCTTAGACAACGCTGGGTTAGCATGCTTAAGAATTACGCGCAAGATACCAGTAGTTTTTTCTCGTTCCGAAAGTTGAGAAGATATGAACTTTCAGAAGTAACTTCTGGTAGTAAAAAACACCTTGCACTATCTAGGGGATTCTATTCCATTCGTAAATCAATATATACGAAAGCTACGCAAAAAATTCAATTTCCTTCCACGAGTTAACGAACTAAATTCACCGCCAAAATATTTTCCGAGATTAAGGGAACATGGTTCATCGACCTCCCGAGCCTAATCAAACTTCCCCCCGCCAAATTTCAAAAACCAAAAGAAAAAGCAGCGTTTCATTCTCACCGCCTTCCACTGCGGCAGAACGAAAGAAACCCAGATTCACGAGCGGCTCGGAATCCCTGACCGAAAACGAGGAGCAAAATGCGCTCCTACATTTCTTTTCTTCGAAGCCAGGACTGCCGTATCCGTTCTAGATATCCCCTGGATGTCGCTCAATCACTCCCGAACAGATGCGCCATTGTCGTCGGGCAACAGGCCTTCCTGCAAGGCCCAAGGCGATGCTCGCCTCATTGCAGGTCTGTGTTGATCAAATGCGGCGGTGTCGCCCCCCGCGGGGAGAGCATGCAACTCCCATTTGGCAGCAGATGACGACGGACGGGCGAACAATGGAGAAAACTCGACGCACTTGCCAACCGTGTTTACCCTTTCGATCTTAATAAAAAAGGTTTCCTTTCATTTTACGACCACGCGATATATATCTGTGACGGTGTCTGTCCGCTCTCCGAGGTTCATTATCCCGGCGTTATTGTCGTTTGCAAGGATGACGTGAAAATATCGGAGGGAAGACGCAAATATTTATCAAACGGGAATTCATTTGCATGAAAATGTAATGAAATGAGAGGAGAACGCTTCCGCTGCATAAAGGCCGATTTAAATGCATCTTTTTTGGGTTAAATAGCGGGATTCTGATATGTGGGGATAAATCGTCAAAAGTTTGTTGGCGCTCTAAAACGGAATTCGCTGTTATAATTTCATTCTTACTGCTTATTGTTGTAAAATTCGCTTCCTTGTTTATATTTAGATAATGTCCCAATAAGCCGTAAATATGGGAGGGAGTACAAAAAGCAAATGTATCCTAATGATTGTTACGTTCTCTAATGCTTCGGGGAAAGAACGACCAGAAATAGCATCGCAAAGAAAAATTGTAACACATTTTACTCCATCTATCCTTATTGATTTATATAATCTTTCGGATTAGAAATAGGTACCAGTATAAATGAATAAATAAAACATAACTAAACAACCATAATTTACCCATTTGTGATAAGCGAAAAAGGATAAGTAAGAACATAAAGACAGAATTCACAAACAATTGTTGCTTGAAATTTTACAATTCACTGTTCCGTCAGATAAGCAGCTCGAGTACTTTAGTCGGAGTGTATTAAAGTCGTGTGCATTGGATTCGTTTGCATGCTAATGATCTGTTTTGGATGCCTACGAGGTTGACCCAATTCTATGAATTGAGAGAATCATACAACTGTTCTCGACAGCTTCTTTTAGAGATTTAAATATATTTTATAGTATGCGAATAGGAAAATAGATAAAAAAAACACCTGGAAATGCTAATTAACCAGGATATTATCTGATGTATGAATATCTTTCCATTTTATATTAAAGGCACATTGAGAGAAGACGGCCATAAAGACAAGAGAAATTACAGTTAATGCTGGTCGTTGTATCTAAAACAGAAAGAAATGGCGTGGAGTAAGTGAATCCAAGACATGTAAAACGCTGAAAGGCAGCTAAAAGGCTGATGATTAATTATGACCTTACTAGTTTGATAATGAAGAAATAAATAATGAAATTGAGTTTGGGATAAAATGATTAAATGTTATGCTCACTAATCTTTGAAAGTAAGTATCTATAAATTTGAAAGAGAGAGAGAGGATTTCAATGCGTGCATAAATATTGCAAAATATACGTCATACTCTTCGTTTATCTACTTTAAGTTTATATAAGATGGAAATTATATTTAATAAATTAAGGGATTCTTTCATTAAGGTTGCTTTCAATTTCTCAAACACTGCGCTTTAAGTTCTATTTCAAGTTTACTATGATTCAATGCCATAAAAGTAGAAGTAAATGAAACATAGTGACTATTTTGTTTTGTTTTCTTGGAATTTTTAAAATATTTAAAAAATATTATATTCATTAGGTACTGTAATCAGAACCATTGTAAAAAATTAATATTAACCGTATTTTCAGCAATCACCCTCTACTGTTGGAAATTTTGCTAGTGACATTAAAAGAGTATACGCAATTGCACTATGTAATACTAATTTGAGATGTTGTTCCTATTTTATTATCTTTGCGGAGATGAATGATTGACGCAAGTCTGATATCAAAAATGAAGGAATAAGAGGATTGGAGATCGAAAGAGAAGGAATGAAAGAGGCAAAGACGACAGTTTCGCAAGATTACGCCCAAAGCGAGTGAATGAAAGTCTATTGGAAGAGCAGAGAGAAGAGGATTTTGATGTTGGAAGGAGGAATGATGAGTAATGAAAGTAACCTAGAAAGGACTGCGTAGAGAGAAACAAGGAAAGGGAATTTTCTCCGTGAACCGTGCACATTTGAGTCACAGAGTTCACTTCACCCACGCGCTGATACGCATTGGCAATATTTTTTTCGAGGATTGCAGGATAGATTGAGCACAATGGTTTTCGTGCTTTGGCATCCATTGGTACCTTACATTAGTTGGCTTAGTATGGTTGGCTAGCAAGTTTTGTTTCTCACGGAAAATGTTATTATTGTGTATTAATCATTGCCACCTCTCTACGATTTTCCTCACTTCTTCAACCAGTTTACAATTCTATTCGCTGCAATCTATTTAATTGGTGTTGGTGGCATTAATTCAAGGAACCATTATAGAAATTTTTAGTTAAGATTCCTTCTTTGCAGCTTAGTTTCTCTAATTCTCACTATAGTCATATTCATCCTTTGGGATGGCATAGATCCCATTGCTGCTCATATTCAATTAATAATTATTAATACTTCTAATATTTCTGTAAATTAATTGATTAATGTATATATTATATGTAATTTATAATTATCAACACCACACTGTTATTTTTACTGTGTTTTCGCAGGTTTTTTTTCACCCCCCTTCTCTGTGGGTGTTTTCCCGCAACGTGGGTTTTTTCTTCGCCAACCTTCAGTTGCAAAGATTTTCCCCCACACTGTACTCTGTCTTTTTGTTTTAATTTAATTTATACCTGTTCATGTTCATATTCTGACGACATACGAGGTTAGGTGAAAGAGAGGCCAACTTGGGCCTAACCTCGCCAATAAAGGGTCAAACTAACTAACACGTATCTAATACTCATGAGAATTTAAGATTCATTCCTGAATAAAATTTGGTAATAATAGTATATTGATGATTTTTGGGAATTCCTACTACAAGAAAAAGAGCAGACACTTTTGGTTCTAAATTCGCTCCGTATAGTCTTTTTATTTTAATAATCTCTGTAATAATAACCTGCATTTAGTTCATATATTTCTCATTGAAAGATAGAAAGAATATTCTGAAGCAATGCATGTTAGTAATTCTTTTTAAAACTCGAGATTGGAGATCATAGTCCTACTTTACGATATTACGAAGATATTGAATATTTCTACTTTCATTGCAATTATCGATATATGATGTATTTTATTGTCATTGCTTAATGATGTACTTTTTGTAAACCAGCATTCATAATTTTTATCTTTTTGGTGAATATCATTCCAAAGTTCTGAATGTTTCATTCCCAATTTTTTCTCTAAATATAGCCTTATTATCTCATATCATTGATAGAGTTGCATATTATTATAACGAAAACTATTTGACACAGTTTTGTGTTTGAAATACTTTTTATTGTCTTCCTGCTGGGAAATTATATCCGGTTTAAAAAATGTACTCCGATTCAAAAACTTTAATCTGGGATCGACCGCGGGACCTCTCCCACTATAACAAAGGCGGGCGCCCTTCCAATTAGGCTAAGCGGAAGCACATTCGTTTCATATCAATCCATATTTCTTCTTTCTCTCTAAAACACTCCAATTTTTCTCATTTACTCTAAAACCCTTTCCATTACATTTACACATTTTCGCCGCAGTCTATTCTCTTCTCTAGAATTTTTTTTTGCTTTGCTTATTCCTCATCTGCCCCTTTTTCTATTCTCTCTCCTATTTATTCTCACGTAACCCTTCTTTGTCTCTCCTTTATCAATTCCATCCTCCACTTCCGGCTTCCCCATGTTCCCCCATTCGACGGTGTCATTTCTCGCCCGATTCTTTCCCACCGCACCCATTTACGAATGCCAATTCTGGTCTACTTTATGCACTCGACCTTGACAAAGCGACGCTCACCCAAACGGGTCAAAAGTAGTGGAGAGAATCGCTGCTGTTCTGTGGTCCGCGAGATAAGGGTAATGTTGTTCTGGCGGTCTCTTCTCGTCTTTATTTACTCTCTTTCATTCTCATATTTCATCCTCTCCCTCCATTCCCTTTTATCGCCATTTCCCCTTTTCCGCTCGGTTTACTTTCTCGCTTTTACTACTTTTCGTATAGATATATGTATCTGATCCTTTCGCTGCATATTCTCTATTCTCCCCTTTTTCTGTTCCTTTTTAGCATTTATACCTGATTTTTTTATTTCGATCGTTTTCAGAAACATTTTTGTTCCCTTATCACATAATTTACCGTCTGTTTTCATTTAAATTTTGAAATTTAAATTTTGCTGTTGATTAACCGTGAGCATTTAATTTACCGAAACTGTTGGAGATGTTCTAGGAATTTCCAACTTAAATAAATTGATATCTGCCGAATTCCAAATAATACATATGATCTATCATTTAACTAAAATAATACATTACAATTCTTGCAGTTGGTATGAGTTGTCTTCTTTCTCCTAATTCTTCCTAATCTCCCAAATTCATTTAGCGCTGATTTTTGTTTTGCCTTGAATGTAATCCAGTTTATTATTATGGTCGATGCCATTTATTCTCCTTTATTTCTTTTTCCTTGGATGCTTCTATCATTTTCCATATTTCCATTATATTCCTTATTTTCTATTTCTCTCTTTCGTGATTATTATTACATCTCTCTCCTTCTTCTTTAAGGATCTCTTCATTTGATATTTTTTCTGTCTTTGGCTTGATATTGCATTTGACCTTAAAGCAGATAGTTTTTTCATAACCTTACTCGCATACCATTATTTTTATTCTATTTTTATTGCGCATTTTCTCATTTTCATTACCTATCCTCATCTCACGAAATTTACCTTTTCCGCAATCTTTCCTATTCCCTTTCACTAGCCGTGTACTGTCCATACCCATAGCGCAACATTTTCATCTATTTTGGATCTTTTTTGTCCTTTTCCACTTATCCCTTTCTCCCTGTTTATCAGCACACGTTTTTTCTCCCGTGCCTCACATATTCCCCCTCGAAATTTCTTCGCATTCAAACGATGCTTTTTTCCAGTTCACTTTCAACACCTACGCTTGATATCACCCCTTCCCCCCTACACTGCACAATCGCCTTTCACCCCCAAAACTGCCCCCTTTAACACTCGGCCACGCCCCCTTCCAATCTCCATTGCATTCCACTCCCTTTCACTTTCCGACTTCCATTCACTACGGTAGCTGCGGCTTATGGTAGAATTTTTGGTTCCGTTGGCGTCTGCCTCAGTATCTGAAAACGGGAAACGTTCTTCACTGAGCCGCCAAACAGGCTCTCTCTCTTTCCCACGCTTTTTATTATATTGTTTTCGGGTGAGTGTGTGCTGGCGTGGGTGAAATTACATGGCTGTGGTTTCGGAGAGGCGTTCGGACTCTACGTGTTCTATAATCTCTGGAATGGCGCGAATTTTTTCGTTTACGATTTCCGCGGATATATATATATATATATATATATATCTATTATATATAGATATATATATATATATATATATATATATATATATATACGAGTAAAATGTAGCTTGCATACTGCTAGCAGATCGACAACACTAATTTCATGTCTGCATCATATCGGGACGGTCCTCAAAAGAAAAAAATCTGATGTGGCCAGCACATGACTTTCTCCATATATATAAGATGTAAATATTTATCTACCGCAGTAATTTCGAACTCCATATTCCATCTAAACTTGGAATATGGGCGATTAATATTATATATTATCTTTGACGCCATAAACATGATAAATAATGTTTTACGGGACATGATCGATGAAAAACGATGAAATTGGCCTTTCGCCCATAGAGCCCCGAGCGCCCACAAAGTACATAATCAGCAACTTCCGGTTTATCAGTATTTCATGAATAACTCCTACACAATCAGTGATACAAAAATATGTTTCAACCAAAAGTTATTTTAAATTACATTTTCCAAAACTTTTAGTGATAATAGTATATACCTAAATATCATATTTATGGAGATATTTTGAAAACCGGAAATGAGCTTTGCAGAATGAAGCTCAACTTTCGGTTAACCGATTTACTCCAAAAACTATTCAACTCTAAAAAAACTAACCAAAGTACAATATTTGAAATTTGGTGTTGATCCGACAAATAGTTTTCATGTTAGAGCGCCCACAAAGTACATAATCATCTTCTTCCGGTTTATCAGTATTTCACGAATAACTCCTAATCAACCGGTGATACAAAAATATATTAAATAAAAAAGTTATAGTAAATATCATTATCTAAAACTTTTATAAGTGATACAACATACGTATATATCATATTTATGGAGATATTTTGAAAACCGGAAATGAGCTTTGATGAATGAAGCTCGACTTCCGGTTGTCCGATTCACTCCAAAAACTAATCAACTCTGACAGCACACACCACAGTACTATATATGAAGTTTGGTATTGATACAACTTATAATTTTTACGTTAGAGCGCCCACTATCACACACACACACACACACACACACACACACACACACACACACACACACACACACACATACACACAGACATCATTCCGAAAATGGTCAAAACGTGTTCTAGGGACCCCAAAACATGTATTTCCGTTGAAATCTCGAAGTCGAATTTTTTCATGAAAACAATACTTTCTCTATACTTCGTATATGGAGAAAGTAAAAAATCTGATGTGGCCAGCACATGACTTTCTCCATGTATAAGATGTAAATATTTATCTACGACAGTATTTTCGAACTCTATATTCCATCTAAACTTGGAAGATGAGTGATTTATTTATATATTATTATCTTTTACGTCACAAACATTATAAATAATGTTTTTCGGGACATGCTCGAAAAAACGACGAATTTGGCCTTTCGCCCGTAGAGCCCAGAGCACCCACTAAGTACATAATCAGCAACTTCCGGTTTATCAGTATTTCATGAATAACTCCTAAACAATCAGTGATAAAAAAATATGTTTCATACAAAAGTTATAGTAAAATACATTTTCTAAAACATTTATAAATAATAGTATATACCTAAATATCATATTTATGGAGATATTTTGAAAACCGGAAATGAGCTTTGAAGAATGAAGCTCCACTTCCGGTTGACCGATTTACTCCAAAAACTAATCAACTCTAATGAATGTAATAAAAGTACTATATATGAAATTTGGTGTTGATCCAACAAATAGTTTTCATGTTAGAGCGCCCACAAAGTACATAATCATCTTCTTCCGGTTTATCGGTATTTCACGAGTAACTCCTAATCAACCGGTAATACAAAAATATGTTAAATACAAAAGTTATAGTAAATTACATTATATAAAACTTTTATAAGTAATACAATCTACGCATATATCATATTTATGGAGATATTTTGAAAACCGGAAATAAGCTTTAATGAATAAAGCTCGACTTCCGGTTGACCGATTTACTCCAAAAACTAATCAACTCTGACAGCACACACCACAGTACTATATATGAAGTTTGGTATTGATACGACTAATAGTTTTCACGTTAGAGCGCCCACTATCACACACACACATACACACACACACACACACACACACACACACACACACACACACACACACACACACACACACACACACACACACACACACACACACACACACACACACACACACACACACACACACACACACACACACACACACACACACACACACACACACACACACACACACATTGGACTCCGTAGCGTTCGGACGTGTTTCGGCTTCGCTCCCGGTCTCTTACTTTGTGTGCGCTTTCTTTCATCGTTGTCATCGTTTCATCTCATCGTTCTGTGTTTGTTCGCTTCGTTTGTGCTTCGTCTTCATCCAGTGATCGTCGGTGAGTGTCCAATTTGTTGATTTGTCTGGTTTTTCGTCTCGTGTTGTTCGCATACGCTCGCCATCAGCGTGAGTCTCACACGTTCGTCATCTGCCGCCTCGGTGGCGGCAGAAATGGACGTGGCTTCACCTACAGTGTCGCCTTCATCCTCAGAGATGGATTTATCTGGAAGTAGTCAGTGTAATTCGCAGAAATTGACCTATAAATCAATTCTATCTACGCCCGCTTCTCAATTGTCTGGTGACTCATCGCCATGTGCTCCCAAAAGCTCGTCCTCCCATACCTCGAGGCCTACCTCCCCCGTCCCTCGACCTGCCTCCCCTACTTCTAGGCCAGTATCCCCTACCTCCACGCCAGCTCCCCCTCCCATACGCAGACCTGTTCAGCTACCACCCCTACGTAGCGACGCAGGAGACTCGGCGCACGTCTCCTCTCCTCCCTCTACCTCAGAGCTGGTCGCCCCCCCTACCGCCCCTCCATCCACCCCGGGGCACTCTCTTGTCGTTTCCCCTTCCACTTTGGCTTCGTCAACATACATTTCAGATTCTACTACGTTACCGTCCATTCCTTCCCCGCCAGCGCCTACAGCCCCTCCTCTCGGCACATACGCGCAGCGGGTTCGAGGGGAATCTCTTGGAAATTACGCACGCACACCTACACACGAGAGTCCCAACGGGACTTTTTCTTTCACGCGTCGAAGGGTAACGCCGGTGCTGACCGGTCCTAACCGAAAAAGGGGTATTATAATGCAAGGTTTGCCGGACACCCCAGTTCACCAATATGTCTTCGCGGTTGCTAGTAAAATAGGGGGCGGGAGTAAAATCACGCATGCCACGCGGCTCTCCCAGAATAGAATTTGTATCTACCTCGCGAGCGAGGCACTGGTCGACACATTTATCTCCGACTTCGGCGGTGTCGAGATAAACAACACATGGGTCGCGGCACGCCGCATGGTGACCGCGGCTAAAAAAGTTTTTCTGAGCAACATCCCGCCCGAGGTCTCTAACAAAGACTTACTCGAGATACTAAGCGAGGCCGGAAGAATAGTGTCGCCGATTTATCCCCTGACATCCGGCATTAGAGTCGATGACTTTACTCACGTCTCCTCATGGAGGAGGATGGTACATATGGTCATCAGGGAAGGGATCAGGATGCCCGACTCCTTCGTCGTCGACGTTGGGGACACCCCTTACCGGGTATTCTTAAGAGTTGACGACGGTAGGTGTTTCCAGTGCGGGGAGGACGGCCACGCAGCCAACACATGCCCAAAATCAAACGCCACCTCGAAACAAATACCAAAAACCGTACCGTCAACGGATGGCGTCCCGCTAGCCACCACCAATGCTCCCTCTACCTCTGATGATCTGAGTTCCTCCACGAGTACCTCTGTCCCCGTTGTTTCCGCGACCACTCAGTCCGGTGCACTTTCATCAGAGGAGGGCAAAACTCCTCCCGAGACAGATATTACTCCTGAGGAAATCAATCTGGTCGACTCGCAAACGGCTAAACTCCTTGCCCCTCTTGCCATGGATTCGCCACCATCAGTCGCGATTGAGAGCCTCGAGCTCTCGGCCTCTCAAAAGAGGAAAACACACACGGGAACCCCAGAAGATAACCTCCTCGGTCAAGTGCAAAGGAAAGAAAAGAATCCGAAAATAACCAAAGAAATGCGCCCGGATGACGAGGGGCTTAAACAAATAGCGGATTATTACACAAAAAATCCCGGGTTCACAAACATATCTTTTTTATCCCTAAGTAAATTCTTGCGAGACGTAAAGGGGAGGACGGACAGGATCGCCGCCTTAAAAGAAAATTTCAGTGAACCCATCGAAGCATTTAAAGTCCTGGCCACCCTCGACAAGCAGAAAGTCGTAAAACAGGGGGCAATGAAGATGAGGATCAAGAGGTTGGTCCAGCACGCCCTACAGGACGACATCTTCAATGCATAATTTTGTCATATTTATAACCATCATTATTTATTTACATATTTTGAAAATATCTATTGCCCTTATCAATATTTTTGCCCATTACACGCATCTACTTCGTCGGTGTCGGTCGGTCGGTCGGTGTCGTGTATATATTTTTTATTTATATTTATTTACTAATATTTATTTATTGTCCTTGTTTTAAATGCATCCATTCCTCGGATGTTTTTATCGTGTGTGTCCGATTTGTGCCCTTGTTTATCCTTTTAATGAAACGAGCAATTTTAAATAGGGATTTTATTGCGCCGCCTTCGGCCAGTGTGTGTCTGTCTATTTATTTATTTATTCGTGTTCGTCCGTGCTTTTATAAATTTATAAATTTATTTATTTATTTATTTATTTATTCGCGCATCATAGTGCGTGGTTTAAAGCACGTCTGTTTTTATCATATGTACGACGCTCCAGCTTTTTATGATCCTTTTATAGTTTGCTCGTCGTTTCTTGATTGGATTGTCCTTGCTCGAGGACGGATATGACAGATTTGAGAATAATCTCGCTAAACGTTCGCTCCGTGAGGGGAACTCTAAAGTGGGCACACCTGACGGCCTTCTTGGAGGCCCATCGGCCGGAAGTGGTGCTGCTGCAGGAGACCAACACCGTCGCGCCTGCGATGGACTCCCTGCCGCAGTACGAGTTTTTCTTCTCTCCCCTCTCCACGCCTCACACAGGAACGGCGGTCGCGGTGCACAGATCCGTGTGCGGCGGTGCGCGCCCGCCCGTCGTGATTAGCGACGGGCACGCCTTGGGTGTGACCGTCGGCCTGGGGGGTGTGTCGCTCGACTTCGTGTCATTTTACGGACCGCACGAGCAGCATGAGGCGCTGACTGTCATCGATCGGCTGAGAGAACACCTAGAAGCGACGAGGCAGCAGCGCAGAGGACCGAGAGTGACTATATTAGGGGGAGATTTTAACGTCACTTTGGACCCCGGGAGGGACAGATCCTCCGGGAGGGAGAGACATCCCCGGGTCGCCAACGCGCTCCGGAGTTTGGTGGAGGACATGGAGCTGGTGGACCCGTGGGTGGAGACGAGGAGGGGAGAGGAGGGTTTCACCTTTCACGGAGCGGAGGGTGGAAACGTGCGCTCGAGGCTGGACCGCTTATACGTGTCCGGCGGGAGCCTCTCAGCCGTAAAAAATATGAGGACGGTGCCGTCGTTTACCGACCATAGAGGGGTGGCAGCCACTCTTTCGTTGCCAAGAGTGATCCCTCGACCTCCGTACTGGAGGTTCGACAATGGGTTGCTGCGCAACGAGGAGTACGTTCAAAACATAAAGACGCTCATCGCGGCGATCAACGATCTACGTTGTTTGGGAGACCCGGTATCGAAGTGGGAGACCCTAAAGTTTGAAGTGAAGGAGAGAACGGTCGACTACGTGAGGAGACTCAGACGGCAGCAGAGGGAAGCCATAGAGGAAGGAATTCAACTACAGCGGGCTAAGGCTATCGTGGCGAGGATGGGGTGGGAGAATATAATCGTCAACGACGACCCGCTGGCTCCTCACGTAGCGAAGTGGTACACGCGCGTCGTTCCGAGACCGCTGGAGGGCCTGGAGATCGACGGTCGATGGGAGGAGGACCTTGCGGCGATAAGAATGCACGTTTCCGCCTATTTTGGCGAAATTTTCGACCCAAAAGACGCGGAGCCTCTAACAAGTGAAGAGGACGAAGCCCTCCTCTTCGAAGCCCTTGACAGCGTCTGCGAGG
The DNA here is from genome assembly GCA_947579665.1 of Sympetrum striolatum. Lineage (NCBI taxonomy): Eukaryota > Metazoa > Arthropoda > Insecta > Odonata > Libellulidae > Sympetrum > Sympetrum striolatum. Next base: position 30,970,251 of record OX388347.1, read on the forward strand.
ACGAAAGGGCCTTGCTGAACGTGGAGGTTTCGGAGGACGAGATGCTGGAGGCACTTAAGAAGCTTAATAGAAACAAGACCCCGGGGTCAGACGGACTGACCCCGGAATTCTACATCGCCTTCTGGGACGTCCTCGAGGGCCTGTTCGGGGACATGGTGCGGGAGAGCTTTCGGAGGGGAAGCCTCCCCAGAACCAGCAGGTCGTCCGTCATCGCCCTCGTCCCGAAGAGCGGGGGGGGCAGAACGATCGATGGTTGGAGGCCCGTGTCGATCACCAACACGGATTACAAAATAATGGCAAAATTATTATCGATGAGGGTCAGCAGAGTAATAGCATCTGTCATATCCGTCGAGCAGTCGTACTGCGTTCCGGGGAGAAGCATTTTTGACGCCATCTCCACTGTGCGGGACATGGTGAGATCGGCGAACGCCGAGGATACGCCTCTGGCGGTGCTCTCCTTGGACCAGTCGAAAGCCTTCGATCGAGTCGGCCACTCTTATTTGATCAAGATTTTAGAAAGAATGGGTTTCGGGGACCGACTGATCGGCATGCTGCGGACGCTTTACCGGGACGCCGTATGCATGGTCCGAGTCGGGTCCTCTCTTACGCCCCCTATCCCTTTCCGAAGGGGAATAAGGCAGGGATGTCCACTTTCCGGACAACTGTACACCCTCGCCTTCGAGCCCCTCGTTCGGGTCCTCAAAGCGAGGCTCAGCGGTGCCTCTATCCCCCGCCACCCGGAGACGCGGATAGCCGTCAGCGTCTATGCGGACGACGTGACGGTGTTCGCGTCGGAGGAGGAGGATTTAAGGCGGGTTTTTCCGGCGTACGACCTCTACGCTCGGTCTTCGGGGGCCAAGATAAACGCAGAGAAGACGGTGGGGCTGTGGGTCGGCAGGTGGAGAGGCAGGCAGGACTCTCCCCTCGAAATAAGATGGAATTCGGAACACGGCAAATACCTAGGCCGAAAGATCTTCAACGACGAAGATCCGGAAAGGGAGGTTCTTGAGAAAGAGATGGTCGAAACGATCGAGACGGCCCTCAGGAGTTGGAAGCCAAGAATGAGCCCGATGTCGTTGAGGGGGAGGGTGTGCGTGGCGAATCAGTTCGTCGCGCCCAAGATATGGCACACCCTCCAGACCTTTCAGCCTTCACCCTCATTTTCTTCAAGGATCCAGAGGCTGCTGGTGGATGCCATTTGGTTGGGTAGAAAGCACTGGGTGAAGAAGAAGGTGGCGACGGCGCCGGTTCGAGAGGGAGGACTCGGGCTCGTCGACGTTGGGGTTAAGATCCTCGGATTTCGATTCAACGCCGCACAGAGGCTCCTCCTTTCAGAGGAGGCAGCAGCGGAGCCGTGGAGGCTGCTCGCGGCCGCGGGCTTCGGGCGCGCGACGGGGGGGCGTCCGTGGAGGGACGCTTTCGATCGTGGCACGGGGTCGCGCCGGCTCTCCGGCTTTCGCCGCGCGCTAGTCAGGGCGTGGCGGTCGATGGGGCCGGAGAGAGAGGGCGCGGGAGTTTATGTCTTCTCCAGCCCGAGGCTCGGGAGGAGGATGGATCTTCCGATCCCCAAAAGGGCCGTATACAAAGAAGTTCTGTACAGAAGAAACAACGAGATCTGGCCACTCTCGGGTCGTGAGCCGAGGGAGGAGATCAGGTGGAGATCCCTCCGATCGCACCCCACCCTGGGGCATGATGGGGACGCGGCATGGCGCCTGGCTCATGGCGCGTGGGCGGACTGCCCCTTTCTCAGGAAGACCGGGATAAGAGAAAAAGACGACTGCCCTTGGTGCCCGGGAGTCGTCGGCACGGCCTGGCACCTGGCATACGTCTGTCCGAAGACGAGGCCGCTGTGGAGCGCGGTCGTTGGGGCCACAAAGAACCTGACGGGGAAAAGGGAGGTCCTCGTGAAGGAAATATATGGGGGAATCCTGGAGAGAGGGTCCCCAGGTACCAGGCTCGCCAACTTTCTCCTTTCGTTGGCGAAGGGAGAAATTAGGAGACAGCTAGACGCCTTTTTCCGGGGGCGGACGAGAGACGTCGCCTACGCGGAGGCGTTTTCGAGGGCCCTCCGGAAAAGGTTGAAATTAGAAAGAGACCACGCCGAGGCATGCTGCAGCGGGGAGATGCTCGGCGTGTGGACCCAAAAAAATTTCCTGATCGATTCCCAAACGGGAGAGCTGAAGGAGGAGTGCCCACTCCTTCACTTAAACTGACCCCTTTTTAAACCTTTTATCCTTTATCTTTTTATCTATTTATTTATTTATTTATTTATTGTTATCGCGTCATGGAGTGGCGACGTGTAATTTACTTTTGTCGCCGCTTGATGCACGTTATTTCACCGACGCAAAGCTCTGCAAGGTGAGGAGCAGTTAGACCCCAGCGTGTCAGACCCTTGATGAAGGCTTTATTAACGCGAGGAGCATCCTTTTGTACACGCAGACCAACGCAAACCCACGCACCCGCATTCACGCACTCTCCCTCGATAGAGGGCCATCGAGGGCGATGCCGCCGGCTAGGCCGGGGCTTCAGTTCGGGTGGCGGGACACCGCCTCCTCTTACTCGTGCACCCCTCGATAGAGGGCACAGGGTGTTAGGCGTTTGGTGGGGCGGCCTGGGCCCCGTTTTTAGTTTGGTGCTGAGGATATGGCGTGGGGCTCTACGTGGAATAAATATACACACATACGCGCGCACGCGCACACACATACACACACGCACACATTGGGTTAGGGTATGGGTGTGGGTTAGGGTATGGGTGTGGGTTAGGGTATGGGTTAGGGTGCGGGTTGGGATGTGGGTTGGGATGTGGTTAGAGAGGGGGTTTGGGAGTGTGTTAGGGTGTGGGAACAAGGCTGGCCGGTTAAGAGTGGATGGGACTTATGTTGATTGATAAGTTCTGGAGTTGGATCTGGACTTTGCGTACCGGTCAAGGTAGAGGATGGTCAAAGGGAGTGTCGGGCCCCAAGCCTCAGCCCCCAAGACCTACGCCAGATTTGGAATCAGTTTCACTTCCCTATCTGGCAATATAATAATAATAATAATAATAATAATAATAATAATAATAATAATAACACACACACACACACACACACACACACACACACACACACACACACACACACACATACACACAGACATTATTCCGAAAATGGTCAAAACGTGTTCTAGGGACCCCAAAACATGTATTTCCGTTAAAATCTCGAAGTCAAATTTTTTCATGAAAACAATACTTTCTCTATACTTCGTATATGGAGAAAGTAAAAAGGATTGAAAATATTATTAAAATTCGCTACAATTTAATCGTCTGGCATCGAACCCGGGTCTGCCTGGTGAAACTTAATATGCAGCACAACAGATGATCACCGTCTCTAACTATGTGTGAAAATTCAAGGAGAAATATTGGGTGCAACTGCCTCAAACAACGTTCTACTTTTTCCTTATATTCCTTATGTGAGAAATTTTAATGTGCTCTGGCATCGAACCCAGAAACAGCATGGTCTTATATAATTTTTTTCTTAAACCGTGTCTTAATATACATCTTCTATCTATGCCAGAACTTCCTATCATTTCAATAAGTGCATCAAAAAATAATGAAAAACTAACCCAATGTATTTTAAACGGGAGACATATTTACCACCTGGAATCGAACCCGGGACTTTCTGGCAATACTTTCTATGCAGCACATCAGAAAATCACCATATCTAACTACGTATGCAAATTCAAGCAGAAATATTGCTTGCAACTGCCTCAAACGACGTCCTACTTTTCCCTTATATTCCTTATGAGAGAAAAGTTATTGTGCTCTGGCATCGAACCCAGAAATACTACGGTCTTATGAAAATTTTTTTCTGAAACCAATTTTTACCATACATTTTTCAGCTAAGCACGAACTTCCTATCATTTCGATAAGTGCATCAAAAAAAATAATGAAAAACAACTCCCTTGTATTTTAAAGGGCAGATATTTGCATCGTCCTAGCATCGAACCCAGGATAATTTCCGTAAAAGTCATTTATGTTTTCTATAGATCATGACCATATATATATATAGGTTCCTAGAGTTTCGATTCTCTACCTATCCGGGAAATATTTTTTTTTAATTCCCGAAAATCAAAGCAATGCATTTAAATGGGAACAATAGGGACTTTGGGGCCCTCTGGAATCGAACCCATGACAATGAGGTTCAAAATCGCAATTTTTCTGACGGTTACACGTTATGGCCAATACGTCGAAAAAATTTCAAATCAATGACGTATGTGGTTTAAGCTGTGAATTAGTATCCTATCTATCTATATAGGTATCTATATGAATGAATCCGGAGAAGCATCTATATATAATAGATATATTTATTAACAGTTTGAAGTTCTTGTGCTTGGTTCAGAGGATGAATTTCTCCGTCTTCTATAGTGCTCAGATATTTAGGGTCCTCTGTATAGTTGTAATTAACGTAGGTTTTCAGAACTGGCTCGTAAATAATTTATGTTTTTGTAGCACTTTAGGTAATTCTCCTGTATTTTCTCAATTAGCCACATGCTACTCGTAGCATTATGAACATTCCAACGTCATACAGAATTCCACTATGTCAGTCTAAATAGCATTATTTGTACACTGTAATTTATTTGCATTCATTTTTTGGGATGGAGTTATTAAAGTCATGAATAAGTTCAAAAACTTTGAGATATACTCTTTTTGTTCATAAGTGGTATATTTTTGAAATCTAGATGATCAGGCGTTACTTTGTGGAAAGCCATTTAATATAATGAATTGAAACAGTGTAATTTTCCACACTTTTATTTAGAGGACGACCGGTTTCGCTACCGAAGTAGCATCATCTGGTACAGATATATTTCAAATGTTTCATAAATGTGCTGAGGGGTTGGAGGGGAAAGGGAAGGAGAGGTTATGGGAATACCCTTTTGGGAAGGGAGATGAGAGGTGAGGTATGGGGGAAGGTGTTTTCGTTGGTAAGAAATGAATTTATGAAACATTTAAACACATTTAAACACAGTTATGAAACATTTGAAATATTCCTGTAACAGATGATGCTACTTCGGTAGCGAAACCGGTCGTCCTCTAAATAAATGTGTGGAAAATTGCACTGTTTCTATTCATTATATGGTATATTTTTCATCTAAATATATTTTCGTTAGAAAAAATTGTTTCTTAAGTCAGAAGAATAGAAAAAGAGAAAACATTTATTAGCACAAATTCATTATTTTATATATTCATTTACTATTAAATTCATTGCACCACTTGGAATTAAGTAAAGTGTCGAGTAAAATCTAAATGAATGATGAATAAATTAGATATAAATGAGAGGGTTTATAAAGTAATTATTTGGATAATTAAAAGGTATATACAATATCCTATAATTATAAGGAATCAGCATGTAAAAACGATTTTTAAACATGTTACACATAAACAAAATTGAAATATAATATTAGTAAATAGACGACAAAAATTATAGCAAATCTTTGATTTAAGAATACTTTAACCCTTTTTCTTTGATTTATCGTCCTTCCCTTGCATTGTATATTGTCTCAGAATTAAATAATGCTGTGATTTCTGTGGTCAAGAGCAGTTTTAATAATCAAGAAAATATTATCACCGTAGTTAATTTAATTTTAAATTTATTTCCTTTGTCTTTGTTTCTTTCCATATCTAAGAAAATGGAATCGGTGTAAATGTAACCACCCTCAATAAACTTGAAGATTATTTAAATTAAAACGAGAGTAAATAAAACTAATCTACTCTTATGCACAAAAAATCTCCGTTCAATACAACACGAGGTCATTTTAAGATAGAATAATACGAGTATAGTAATTTCAATAGACGGAACGTAGATACATTTTGCCGATGAAAACAAATTTTGTAAAATAAAGGATTAATTGGCGTGTGTGCGTCCTTTGTCCGTTGAAATATGATTTCGCTCTTCATATGTTCTCTTCGAATCGGCGGTTTGAAATTGAGGCTTCCACTTCACCGACCCAAATACCGATCGGTTCGAGCTGGAAAATCCCGCGGATGAATCCCTGGAAACAGTGATTTGTAAACGGAATCCGTTTAATGGAAAACGATTTAGTTGAGCATGTAAAAGGCATTTATCTTCGTGATCGACCGATAAATCTATAAAAGTCACGGCTTCTGCTATTTCTTCTTGTGCTTTGATAAAAATTATTTTCCCATTCCGGATGTTGGCTTAAAACGTTCACAATTGGTGCCCATATCGATTTTTTTTATCTATGTATGAAATTTTTAGCCATAAAGCCGGTTTGAAGTTCAATCCCTTAATTATAAGGCATCAAATCCCTGTAAGGATTGAAGCTCACGAGACAAGATGAGGAGAAAATTAGTTTTCCTCTCCCTTCGTCGCTAATCTTGTATTCTATGTTTCTTTGTATTCTTTGGTTGGAAATCATCCATTTATGTGAAGAACATTAATTGAGCACATAACAAATGGAATTCGGTTAATTTTGATTCTGATTATTACTATTTCTCTGCAACATTCAAACTATAGTAGTTTTTATATAGTCACAGGCACGAATAATACTGAGAAAAAGAAAAATAAAAATTCAATTTTCAAAAGATAAAAAATACAAGTAACATTTTCCTTTTTCTTATGGCAAAAGAGAAATAGCATTACGTTCCATTCATCTATATAAAAGAGGAAAAACAAAAATGCATTATGTAGTCTCCGAAAAAAATTTAATCATTAAGGTAGGACAAGTGTTGTTAAGCTCCCTTAGGAATTCATGAACCAAAGGGAACTCATTGGTATAACTTGTTCTGAATTAAAAGTGATGTTGTTGTTTCAAGGTTACTTTATATATATCTAAGTTTTAGAGTCATACTTAATATCTTATTTAGTTTCTAGCATGAAATCAATTGATTACTTTTCCGTCCAGAACATAGTCCAGAGACAAACAAGCGAGTATACTATAGAAACTAGATTACTGATATGGAGTAGAAGGAAAAACGCTAACAAGTATGATTCATTGTTTTGAAAATTTATTATTTATATGGAGGAATATTTCGAACAAGGGAAATTATAAAGTTAATGTGTGAGAAAGATTAGCTAAGCTTTGAAAAAATCAGCACAATTTCAGTAAACAGGAGGGTTAAAAATATCAAAGGTGCAGTGGATTAAACTACGAAACATAAAATAATAGGGAATATAGAAAATGAATTTAATATAAATATGGATCTCATTGGGCCTGACCTTGTGTAAATCCATCTTTGGAAACATAAGATAGGTAAATAACTTTTTCAACTTATTATTTGTGGCATAAAAACAAAGTTATTTTTCAGTCTTGTGATCTTTAGATATTCAAGATAAACACGTGTAATAAATATCGGGAGAAAAGAAGAACCACAATTTGATATGTACTAATTAATAAGCCAACTATAAATTTATAAGCTAAGTTTTTTAGATAGTTCCTTGTCATTATATACCTATCATTCAAAGATATACAATCGCTTGCCACCGCTTACGACAACCTTAAATAGAACCCATAAAATTTGCATTTTGGGTGAATCTCATTGGCTCGTTCTTTCCGCCTCCATAATGGATCTTGATACCGAGGACGGCTCGAGTGGAGAGATAAAGATATTAATGATTACGCGGAAAAGTCTATTTCGCAACCTTTTAAAACTTTCTATCTCTCTCGCGCAAGATGGGCTCTTAAGAGACCCATCGATCCGACATATTTACCTAAACGGCCCCAAAGAGGAAGCCGCCTCATTGAATATTGCCATTTTTTCCCTCGACAAATTTGTTTTGCGGAGGCCTTTCTCATCCACTTCCTTTTTTCTAATTTTTGTTTGCCTTCCCGTTCGGCAGACGCCCGGAACAGTCGGGATCTTTTGTGCGAACACAATGCAAGCAGGGAAAGCCAATAGGGGGAAAGGGAAGAGGGTGGGGCATGCAGTGGAGGGCATCTTGAAAGGAAATCGCGAGAATACGTCGATATTTCTTTCAATGACACTGCGTCCAATTTCCGACCGGAAAACATTCGGAGAGCCGCGCTGTAACAATGGGGAAAATTAAATAAGAGGTGTCGGCGGAAAAACTTACCGCCTTGGAAATTGTTTTCCCACGGCTGAAGTCGTAATTGTCCCTACTCTACCACTCACGGCTGTTTCCCAACGCAGTTGAATCACTTCAATTGTGTAGTGGTTTACCTTCAAAGAGGTTTTGACAGAAGGTGTTGACGGGCGCTATTTTTCGGTAAGAGCGAGTGAAATTGACGCAGCGTTCTTTTTTAGGCATTGAAGAGTATTCAGTCGAAAGTGTTAACTTGAAAGTTTACTGATAAAATAAATAAAAATGCATTTTAATACGGATTAAATGTTTATTCTTTTTCGGCTTGTATATCGTCTGTAATCATTCTGCTATTTTGCTGCAATAAATTCTATATGATTTTGCACCGCAGTATTTAATTTTGGTTTCCATATTCATTGTAACATTATCAGATTTAAGTATTTGTACCAATTTTCTTACTTTACATTACCTCTTTGGTATTTTTCAAATTTAAGGTATCGTTAAGCTACCTCTTAAATCATCGTAAATATTTTCACCCTCACTTAATGATTCTAGGACTTTTATTTCGAATTTATAATTGAAATTTCCAAATCAATTTTACACCCATAAGTATTAATTGAATAACTCATAGATCGCAGGTTTTCTGGGAAGAAAAGTGTTTTGATGTGTATCTGCATTAGTTGAATCTATTAATTTTCAGAGTATATGAAAATTAATGCTTATAAATTTCCAATTCAATTCCGATTACTCAAGCTTTCACTTATATATTTTATCTACCTTCACATTGTAGAAAAGATAGAAAAATCTTTAAAGAAATAAAAAGTTTCCAGACTAAAATAATACGTAATATAAATCAAGAACTAATTAATGACGAGTCATACGTTGCAGATGTAAACCTCCACCGGACCAAGCACAAGTAACAAGTTTCTCATTTGTCGACGTAATTCAAATGCCCCGAACTATGGCTGTGCGAATCCACCGACTAATGATAATTACCGCTATTAAGTAGTGATAAATGAAGTAAATACCCTCTGACACATATGTCCTGGGTGTTTGTGTTTGTCGTGCGTGTGTGACTATGTCAAAGATTAACTCTATGAGTAGTCAGTATGACTAAAATTTGCCGTAATAAATAAAGTCAACACCTAAATCACTCTGACCCAAAATTACGAACGCAAAAATTAGATAAACGAAACATCTCGTTGTTTTCTGCATTGAGAGCGGAATGGAAGATATTAGTAGCTGAAACAGCATTTCTAATTAAGAAGTGGGGCAGAAATTAAAGACGATTAACCATGGAACTTAAAAAAATAAAGTGGCGCATAAATTCTTAAAAAGGAAATAAATAGTGGAAAATACACTGTGCAAAAAGTAATAAACTAACGCAGTATGACCCAGATATGACGTTCTTTGAATTTGTTTCCCCACGTAGAAAACTTTGCGAGATAACTTTTTCTATGGCACAGTTTCCTAGTTTAAGCCTACATCCATGTTAATCAGGTTCTTTTAGATAGATTTAATGAAAATTTGCTTCGCAGAACAGAGTCCGTGATATTGCTCTTGTGTTGAAAATTTTCTTGAGCATAAAATGTCTCATTTAGAGGGTCATATTATACTACTGTACTCAAATCAAAGAGGTCAATAGTGAAATACTATGAAAACAATTTTTCCAGAACTCACGCTCAGCAAAATTCTCAAGGTAAAGTGGAGATCATACATTTTCGTTCACTTAAAACCAATTTGGTTTTAAAAGGCAGTATTAAACTCATTATATTAGGTAAAAATAGTAAGGGTGGGAATACTTGAATCAAGGGTTTTTCAAAGAAGGGAATATATGAAATTCAACAAGAGAAACCCCTGAAATAACGCCGTCAGCTATCACGCTGAACACTCTCACAATGACAATTTTATAGGGCAACCTGTTGGCAGAAATATAGACTACTCCCTTATTTACGCTACATTTCGTTACATTACACGTTAAACGCTAGCTAAGAGAATCCGCCCAAGATAGGGGAATCTGCATTCGGGTCCTAGTCATGAATGACGTTTAATTCATTCATATTTCAGATAAAAACTGATCCCTGCATTTTACAGTTCATTTTAAAATCTCCTGAAAATGCTTTCATTGTATTTAAGAATTGTATTACAAAAAAATCAGAAGCAGAAAGCTTGCGATTCTAGCCAGAAGTTCAAGTCGAGAATCGGAATTTTCCGATTAGGGAATGGAAGAGTATGTTTTTTGTTTTCATTATTTATGGCTACTACAGTAATTGTCAAGAAAATCAGTGTTTCTGAGGAATTAAAATTAAATAAAAATAAGCTTTTTAAAATAAAGTAAAATGCAGTAAGCTTGAGACTTGTTGCAGTTTTAATGTGCTTGAATTTTCATTTAATGTACAATTGAGCCGTAAGCGATGATGGATTATGAGATAATTTATTAAAAGAGACACAAAAAATATAAATGGCTTTACACAATGACTTCCTTCTTATAATTTTATTTAATGTAATCCACTCGGCTGCATTCGTGACCCTTTGTTAGCTCATTGCTCGGACGCATTCTTTCATTCTTCACGCACCCACTCTTTCGCATTCACTTCTGTGACCTTCTCTACAGATTCCTGTGGATCACTCCTCCCCTAACTGAATTGAAATTTCTCTTCATTTCTTTTGTTTTTATTGTCATCATTCTTTCGGAGACTCTTCATTTCACTTTAACTAACAAAGGTACAACTCTATTTTTAAAGAGGCACTCTTCGTGTTAGTGGAATTACATTTTTCAGGGATACTTCATCTCAAAATAACTAATTTTTACCAAATACATGTCAAAATAAATATATGTGATACATTGCATTATAATTTTTAAAATTATATCAATACTATCTGTAGACGAAATTTTCTCGTTATAAAAAATGAATTACCTCGGGAAAATTATCAAAAATATTTTCGTCCCGCGTGAGGAAATGGGATCCAGAGGAGAGTTGAAAATCTCTTCGAAAAGATCTCAAATGACTAGGCTTTAGTTCAAAGCATTTTTTACGAATAAGGTTTCATAAATTTTTACGTTAAGTTTCCTCTATCATACAAATTTGTGACACCGAATTTTTGTATTATAGTTAAATTTAAGCAAAATACTCTATATAAATGCAACCGATCAAATCGTTGACTGTAGGAATATATGCCGCGAAACATCGAGATAAAGATGAAATTTCTTCTCATAAAAGGACTTATTTTCATTTCAGTGTGAAATAAAAATTGAATGGCAAACGCGTTCTGTTGCAAATCTCATGCTCGTCATCGGGTTGGAAAACGTGAATTTTATGTGAATATGAAATATGCTTCAAACATTTCCAAAATGTCATTACAGTTGGAAAATACTCGTGACATATTTCCATCGAATTTCCATATTTCAATTTGTGAATTCGTCAAAGGTGTCATGTCAACACCACCTCCATTAAATATTCATATCCTTCCATCATTTCCATTGAAAACAGAGAGAAATTAAATAAATAAGAACCTATTGTTATATTTTCTTAAAATTGATAATGCAGCTATAACTAAACAGCTATTTCTTTAATGAAAAATCCCTAAAAATATCATAAAGGGCTCCTAATAACTCTCGCAGCTCTAATCAATCAATGTCAATATCAATTAATATGTAAAATCTCTAAGATTTTACATATTAATTGATATTCAATTCTTAATACATTGTATTAATGTATTGTACTATAACCACTTGTGCACATGGAAGTTTGTTTGATTACAATCAACGCAGTTCTACTACATCATGCTTTACTCAACTGAACATTTTATTTTCACAATTATAAGAAATACTCAATAAGAATAATCCAAGTGATTTGTATGAGTATTTATATAATTTGAAAAATTTCATCGCTACTGAACATTAAAGATTCTACTAAAAGTTACCGTGAGGCTAGGGGCATAGGAAGGTCATTAAGATTAAAAAGAGGCGCAGAATCAAAGTGTTACGTATATAAATTTATTTGCGTATTCAAAAATTATTTAGACGGCAGTAATACGAAGTTAGGTCTCAAAGCTGCATGACTATTAAAATCGATATGCAAAAGCGTGACTTGGTGGAAAGCCATATTAATGATTAAAAAGCCTTGTAAATTTCCACAATATTTATTAGTACTACCGGTTTCACTTTCGAGGAAGCATCATCAGGTCTGTGATGCTGAATTCACCTGATGATGCTTCCTCGGAAGTGAAACCGGTAGTACTAATAATTATTGTGGAAATTTACAAAGCATTTTAATCATTACTGCATAACTGCATACGTACATGCAGGAATGCTGCTATCGAGAACTTGTTTCTATGAATTGATAAAAAGACCCTAATCAAAAGAGACACGGACATACCTTATGACACGGTGCTTAACTTCTTTACAAACTCCAAAAAAATTAGAGAGATTCGTTTATCTACGGCAGATTTACTGAAAATACTGCATTATTTACCTTTCATAGATATAGAACATAAATTAACTAGCCGTCTACGAGAGAGCCTTTTCTCATAATATTGTAATGGTACCCTAAAATATATTTTTAAATAAATTTTAAATATATACCTTTACAGAATATGATGTTTCTCATAAAATGAAAACGAGTGGTCTCGTTTATATGTTTCCTTTCCTAGCATTATGCTTCCGCTGAAACACTCCCACACACTTCATGGTCTCATTCACCATAGTTAAGCTGCTTTTCCTCGACATATCACATTAACGTGGGACGAACACTTCGTGTTTAAATGGCAGCCTCTAATCAGAATATTATAATTTGTGGATGATTCCACCTACTGTACTTAGTTGAGGATATTTTTGAAGGAAAGTTGTGATTGTGGTTATAATCCCTACGTATAATCAAACTGAACTGTTTAGGGAACCCTTTTCAGGTACTCATTTCAACACATTTTGCTATTATTGACAACATTATAGTCATATCATGTATATAATATATGCGCGTAATTTATAAGTATTTTTTTTGCAAAACCCTTTTTCTCAGTTTTTACTGAGAAAAACTGCGGCAAAAACTTATGGCAAACTGTTTTATTGTCATGTTCCTATTTAAATTTCAATTTTCATATCATATGTCTTTAAATATTAAACAATAAGAATAAGAATATTTTAAATATTCTTAGGTTAAGATAACACAAGATTTATTTATTCCTTTAATAGTATATAGTATCCTCAAACAAGAAATATCCTAATTAGCTTTCGTGAGTATAATTATGTTTTAAATTTGGTATTTTTATATCTGATGGATAAATTTGGAATCAATTTTGATCGAATTTTTGTTTATCATGGCATGAAAGCTTTTCCTCCGGAAGCGTCCGGATTCATTCAAATATATTTCTCAGATATTTTCTTAATATAAGGATATCTACATTCTCCCAATGAATTCCGTAGCGTTAATCTCATCTACGAGTACGTGAATATTTTAGAAATTGAGATTTAAGAGATACCAGTTCTATGTGTGGTTTCCGTGATATGAATTTCATCTCCACAATTTCAGAGATATTTTAGAAATAATATAATCAAATTTGCAAGCGTTGACGTTTGTCGCTTGACTTGGGGTCCGTTCGCCTGCGAAGAGACGGCGAGGTTTCGGAGGATACAGATGTCTTTAGCGAAGGAGAAGCGAGCGGATACATCAGAGAGGTTCGACTGCTGGAGAGAGAATACCTCGCTGAATAAAAAGACCTCATTTCTTCTTTCGGAAGGCAAAAGAGTGGCTCCACCTCTTTGGGTGGAACTGGGTTAAAGAGTTGCGCAAGTTTAAATTGAAGAGAGAAAAAAACCCTAAAAGGAATTGATGGCCGAAAATTTTTGTTTCAAGTTTTTGGAAGTTCTTTGGGGTGTAGTAACATTCATCAATTCTACTTCTTGCGCTTCATTGAAGCGGCGCGCTGCAGAACGGGGAAAAGGGTCGTAATTATTTTTAACTTTTTCACCGGAAGGAGTTGGCTCGCCGTGATAATTCCTCCTCAAAGGGAGTAAGTCGTCCCTTCCTCTCAAAATTTTATTTTTTCCCTATCGGCGGAATAGTTAAATACTTTTTTCCGCCAAAGGAAAAGGGAAAATACATTAGATGCTTCCCCCGCGTCTGGAAATTTAAGGAATAACGCGAAGGCAAGCGTTGAACTACAGTTAACGTGTTGTGGAATTCCCACGGCTTAAAAGTAATTCGAAATTTATTTTTAATCTTTCATATAGCACGCATTACGTATCCTTTCGATTAAGTAAAATTTATGGTAAATTGATTCACGCAAAGAACCTCTGTAATAAGTGATCTGAGTTTTGATGCTTCACATCCTCATCGAATGAGCATTTATATTGTCGTTTAAATATAAAAACCAAGAACTCGACATTTTTGAAATATTATCCGCTATATATTTTCCATGTCTGAAAATATTTTATTAACCATGATATTAAAATTAAGTTTATGGACAGACAAGGCCAGGAACGAGAAGGTTCTGAAAATCAGATAGACAATAAGAATAAGAATATTTAAAACATTCTTAGGATAAGATAACACAAGATTTATTTATTCCTTTAATAGTATATAGTATCCTCAAACAATAAATATCCTAATTAGCTTTCGTGAGTATAATTATGTTTTAAATTTGGTATTTTTATATCTGATGGAGAAATATGGAATCAATTATGATCGAATTTTTGTTTATCATGGTATAAAAGCTTTTCTTCCGGAAGCGTCCGGATTCATTCAAATATATTTCTCAGAGATTTTCTTAATATAAGGGTACCTATAATTCTCCCAACGAATTCCTTTGCGTTAATCTCATCTACGAATATGTGAATATTTTGGAAATTGAGGTTTAAAGAGTTACCAATTCTATCTACGGTCTCAGTGATATGAATTTCATCTCCATATTTACGTATCCTTTCGATGAAGTAAAATTTAAATTAAATAGTTTTACGTAGAGAATGCGACCACTGTATTAAGTGATCTGAGTTTGGATGCTTCACATCCTCATCGAATGAGCCTTTATATTCTCGTTTAAATATTAATACAAAACACTCGACTTTTTTGAAAATGTTATCCCCTATATTTGTTCCTTGCCTGGAAGTATTTTATTTACTATGATATTAAAGTTAAGTTTATGGACAGACAAAGCCAGGCACGAGAAGATTCTGAGTTGAAGAAGGAAGAATATTTCTTAAATGAATCAATGAAAGGAAATTAAATTAGTTGGACATATATTACCAAGGATATTTTTGCTGGGGAATGTTTTAGAAGAAATAGTCGAAGGAGTAGTAAAAATGGAAGATAGAGGAAAAAATATAATCGATTCTTTAAGGAAAGGAAAACGTAAGTGAAAGAAATAGAAGGAATTAAAGTTAATGGTTGACACCCAGAACCTGCGAAAGCAGATTACTATTATTGCTTAGATAGAGAAGAGACTTTCAGTGTCAATATCGCCCGAATAAAGTCATTATTACTACCAAAGAAAAAGAAAACAACATAGGATCGTTCAGCAGCCGTTCCTATACGCCTGGTGTAGGCTAAGTTCAATCATTTGGAAGATGCTATAGTAACGGCACCCGAAATGTCGTTTAATCTCAGTTATGAAAATCCCAAAAGTTGTAAATTACTAAGTTGCAAATTAGTAAGCTCAAACTATGTGCAAAAAGAGAGATGGGTTAGTGACAAATGTATGCGAACGATAATTTTTTTCAAGTATAATTAAAAAATTTGTTCATGATGCCTTTATCTCCTCATACTTTTAGTTAACCTAATGTGTTTCACATTAAAAATTTTTTTAAGATAGAAAAATGTCTTTGAAAAACGAATGACACGTAGCAGCTCCCAGGATATAGATTCGTTAAAAATGAATTGAAAAACGTGACTGGAGCTTAGCGTGGAAATGCACATTGGGACCAAGGAAGGTCCTCAATATTAATCAGTTACTTTATGGACATTTTGATTTGATATTTTACGCAGTCACAATATTGACAATTTCAACCAAACAGGATACATATTGCATTTGGAGCTAATATTTTCGAAAAATTGGAAACCCCTTCCTTTGTGCTTGTTATTCCTCTATAGCAGGGAAGTCTCCATCACTCAAACTGATTTTTATGTTTCAACTTCAAATAACATTATTTTGCTGAAATCTATCTCTATAAAGCTGCGCAACTATTTCTTTACTATGAGTTATTTAGATTTCCGCATAGTATGATGTAAACAGGTTGAATTTCAAAAAGTTTTATTACTATTCTATTTGAAAAAGGGTATAAAGAGAGGAGAAATGCATCTTCTCTTATAATATTTGCATTGATCTTTTCAAGTCATTTGTTATAGAGACAAAATTTCGAAGAAGTATTGTTTAACTTTTGTGTCGGAAGGAGTTACATATTTTTACAAGGTATAAATGTTCCAAATTGTATTAGAAAGAAAATCATATTGACTCATAGATCTGGAATATTTAAGGGAAAAGTGTTTTTGGCGTGTGGAAGAGGTATGAATCCATGTTTTGAACTAGTCTTCAATTTTATACGAGAAATCATGGCAGCCAAGAGGTGAAATGTAATAATTCAATTGTCACGAATGTTTTTGAACGATAGCCATAGAACTTGATAGCCGCAACTTCTACCATGAGAATTTTAATTTACTAAATTCTAAAATTACTTTATGCTTTTGAAATCACATTATGAATACTGTGTGGATTTCATATTCGTTAATGGTGGTTATATACAATTTCATATTATTGTTATGTTTATTATTAATACCTGTTATTATGAGATCTTCATGACATTATAGATGAACGAATGAATATTGTGGCATTGTTATTCAATTGGAAAACGATTAATATTGAAATTTTGCGGTAGATTCTGATTACTTCACCGAAATTATATTTAAATATTATTACTTTCCGATTGTGCTTTATTCATAAATCACCTGTCAAACTGATTTTTATATCAAACCGAGGAACTTTGGCCTGTTTTCTCATCGGTTTCGAAATGAATTTTGTGTTTTTACGGAACTCTCGCACGCAAACTGAGGCAGAATGGCCGTCAACTGACATTCGACACGAAAATCAATAAAAGCCGAAAATGTCATCCGCCGAAATGTGAACTGAAATTGTTTAATGGTCGATCAGAATATAATTTATCAATGGGAAAAGATAACATTTCGAAAGAAAGAATATAAGAAGAATTAAATTCTATTTTCCTTAATACGTATTTTAAAGCTCCTCTACATTGAATATGCATTGCGGAAACCGAATTTAATTATTTATAAAGTCGAAAGATGAGTTGTTTAGCGGTGAAATAATAAATATGCGATGCCGGTGGGACGCTTTTGATTTGTTGAAAAGCTCTCCCAGATTTAATTAAAGTTTTTCCTCCGGATTCTGTATGACTTAGGCAAACAATTTGATTTAATTATGAAAAGGACTTTTGTTATTATCTTGGTTTCATATTAAAAATTTTTGGCCGCAAAGTAAACATTTTTCCGATTTCTAATCAAGGGAAATTTCAAATTCGTCGAATATTTGACAGCGTAATTGTTAATCGTACGCTCTCCCAATCAATTGAATGTAGAGTTTAAAGGAGGTGGACAAGGATTTTCGTATTTTGGACAAATCTGTTCGTTGAGTGCGTATTTAAATGTTCGCTGAGAGCTTAGTAAATTTTGGCTATTACAGCATTATTGAGACTCCTTTCAAGTTGTCTTTTTCGGTAGTCATTGAAATACGCGTACAATTTTAGGGTGTTTTGAAATACTAAATTACTTAAATAATTTTATAAGTATAAATGAGTGTTCTTCGGCATGTGCGTGTACCTTAAAATTTCTTAATCAGTGACATTTTATTTGTTTCTTGGTAGCTTACTTCATCTATAGGACACATGTATTAACAAGTATATGCATAAAATTATTTTTTGCCTACGTTCCCCTCAGTGGTTTCCCTTGTATTCTACCCTCGATTTTTGTACCCCCTCTCCTTTCAATATTTAGACCACCCATTCCTTGTGTCAATGCTGAATTAATTAAATTAAAGCCCTCTTCTCTCCAACCGCCTCTAATACTTGAAGATGAATATAAAGGGAATAATATAAGTTGTATTTTTATCAATTATTCTAAAAGCACACGTGCATTGTGAGTTAAATTCATTACGTTCAGCAGGAGGTGTCATTCGTTTTAAATTAATTAGAATTATTATTGAAGAGGCAGGGTAGCAATGCTTTTTTGTCATAAGCTTTACGTAAAAATGCTCCATCAGCGTTTGGATTTTAATCTCAAGGACTCATTCTTAATTTTCCATTTGAATTGTTTTTCCCTCAATACTATTCTAAAAAATCACACTTGGCTTTTAAAGCTGAAATGAAATTTTGGTGGATACATTTGAGAACTCGAATTATTGTGAAACCTTGCATCATTGTGAATGAATATCGTTCGCTTCGTAAATTCACCCAAGCATTTAGGAAAGCACGTATTTTATGCCCTGTGTTCCGTAGAAAATGATTAGAGAAAATAATTCAGATTTTTATAAAATTTATCTACACCCTCTTATTCCAAATCTTCTAAGGAAACTAACTAACTAACTGCCATAACAAATTTCTATACTTACCAAATCTTTTTCGCAAAGGAGATCATCTTGTTTCAGAAAAAAATGTGAATACAACATCCGTGGTTATACATGTGGAATTTTGTATCTAAACTGCTAAATCTTTAAGTATGACATTAATTTAATAAAAGAAATTAATAAATGTGGAATATTTTACGTTTATTGAACGTTGGAATGCAAAATCTACAGAAAGATAGGCGAATAAGTATAGTTCCAATCATCTAAAAAAAATATTGTTAATTTTTTTACTTAGGAGAACAAGTTAATTGTTTTTTAACTCATCTAAAAAAGAAAATGATGTACGAATATTATCTCATTTTACATCATTTTCCCTCGAATAACAAATACGATAACCGTTAGGTTAAAAATAAAAAAGTGATTGTTTCGATGGTAGGTTTTAAAATGAGGCTTGCCGAGTATACTCCAAAATGTTCACATTAACTTTATTGTATCATTAACATTATCATATTAAACCAGTCTTTCATCTGTACCACCATTCATCAGTTGATTAAAAAAATCTCTTTGGATATTTATGCAATACAATATCAATTGTAGCAGGCTATACTCCATAGAAATTCCATAAGAACTCCATAAAAATAATTTGAAGATATAAATTCGCTTATATTATATCTTCAATTAATTTTTGCTAAAGTTCATGATTTATAGTTATTTTTCTTGTATCAATTTATCTTAAAGTTGTCATTCAAGATATAAAATTTGTGTTTGCCTCCTCGCGACATCTTGTGAAACTTAAAATTACCTTGAAGAAAATGTAAGGACATTACTAAAATTATTTTGAGAAGAAATGATTAAGGAAATCAATATATTTATAACTTATTCACTCCCAACTTACGTCAATGAACAACTGGAGAAAAACTAACCTCAACTTTCCATTTATCCAGATCGATCGATCTTAAACAAGACAAAAATTTATTGCATAAGATTTTTGTAATTTTACTCCATTTGATCTCTTCATTATTTTAAATGCCTTATTCAGAGTAATAGTGTAACTATATAAATATAAGTATTTTAGCGTCAGTTTAAATAAAAGTAGAAATACTATACAATTATAAATACAATGAAACATAATAACAAACAAAATATCATGGATATGATATCACCTTATCCATTAGTATTAAAAATTATTGCGTTGATAATATCGCCATATTGTCACGTTAATTAGTACACTGTAGCCAATTAATAACCACTACGTGGAATATTTAATCTAAGTAAAGAAAAAACTCAAAGTGTTCTGGCCTAATATTTTTGAGTGCCATCTAAAATCAATCTAATGCGTACTTCGTAAATTTGTGGAAAATACATTAGATTTATTTTAAGTAAAAATATTTCATAAAATTTTCTCCATAGGATATTTCGAACTTATATTTTGGATATTTAATCAAAGTTAAATTAATGAAGATTAAGCGTAGAAGTAAAGTAAACTTCTTATTATTAACCCTTCTTTGACCGTACGGGGTACTGGAGGACCCCAAAATAGCTAAATTCAATAGAAAAGTTTTATTTTTAACCACATGCATTTATTATTCCATGTATTCATGCATAAATGTTTTTTATATTATGTAATTGAAGGAAATTTGTTTCACATACTAATTTCCTAAATATCATTAGTTTTTGAATAGGGTACCAAAGTACCCCTCGCAGCGATTTTTGCTTGGATTGCTATTCACAATGTCATGTCGTGTGATTATGGCAATTCAGTCACCCTTTCTTACAGATTTTTCAATTGATTCATTATTTATTGCATTAACAGTAAATATAATCAAAATAAAATAAGATTATTCAAATTTAGTCGTAATATACAATCTCATATTATAGTCAAAACTCTAATGCTACATTAAAAGAAATGAAAGGTAATCTCAACAAAATAATCAATAATGTATTTATAAACATAATTAAAGGTAAAGTAAAAGAAAAACAAAAAACAACGTAATATTAGCAAAAAAAGCATTGGGGTACCCGAGTACCCCGCACCGCTGTTTTTGGAAGTTTTCTAGGCACAGTCAGGAAGGGTTAAAATATACTCACTTATAGTATATATATAATGCAGCAGAGGTAGCTATAAATGTACAGCAAAACCTTGAGTAATATGAATATTTTTATGCTCGGAAAGGACTTGATTTGCCTTGATTTTCCAATGCTGTGAAAGCGTTATTTGATAAATCCTCGATGTTACTCGATTTGTGGTGGAAAAAGGTCCTTAAAAAATGTAACTCCCGATAGATTGATGTTGTTTTGCATGTTTGGCTCTTTGGGAGTGGTAACGCCAGGCGTAAATGTGAAATGATGTGCAAGAGAGCGAAAATTAGTGTCCATAAAGGGTTCTTGTATCCACTTTGTAGTCCTGCGGTTGGGTAATTTCGGAGAAGCATTGAAGTGGATTGAAAGCTATGGGAAAAAAACGATATGTCAGCAGCGCACCTGTGGTGATTAATGTGAGGCAAAAACCACATTACCATGATCTCGTCAAATCTCTTCGTAGAGAATGCTAAATTAGAGGAGCAGGGTTATGGGATCAAGGGTGGATGGAAACTTTACTTCTTCCTTCCGGTGCATTCATTGTCACGTGACACGTTAAGTTAAGGTAATAATAGGATAAGCAAATAAAATATAATCTGTTGGTGGAATGCGATGAAAAGTAAAGTTTGAGGTTTTTCAAAGCTTTATATTAGAGAAAAAGACTGCTAAGTAAATGCAGTAACCAATTTACACTAAACGAGGCATTAAGTTTTGCTCTTAATTTTAAATTATTTAGCCATAAAAAGAGAACTCATAAGCAATGAAGAATAAGCAAATGAAATTTAAACTTTGCTGCTTAAAGAGCTTAAAAATCTACATTTATTTTCTTGCTTATTGTCATCTTAGATGCAACTTTTCGCAATTTTATATTTTAGAATATTTATTATATTTATTGAATTCTTCACAATTTAAAATCATAAAATCTCTTCAATGATTGCCGTAGCATAAAATTATTTTTTTAAATTAAAGGTGAGATTTAAATGCTGACTAATATGTATTTGTATACAAAAGTATTTTGTATTTGTATGTAGATAACGTATTATATATCTCAGTGTTGTTTTTCTCTAGCAGCAGCTAGAATTCCTTATTTTATCTACTTATTTTGCTATGTTTTTAATATAAAAAAGCTCAAATGATGGATTTAAACTTAATAACCTTAATGATGCAAATTATTTCCGAGTTTTTCTCGACATACTTCCTAATTCGTACGCTACGGAAAATGCTTTCTTTCTCTCGACCAAGATTTCACTTTTATACGAATAACAGCTTCGGAAAGTAAAGCACCTGATTAAAAAAGAAGTAATTTACGCTGAAACATTCTGAAGTGAGTGGAAGGTAAAGGAAACAATTAATGAAATAGCTGAAGAAGCACACGTTCGATTCTATCGCAACCCTAAGAAAAAGGTTAGCTCGCTAAACTATAACTTAAGCTCCTTTTGTCCAGTTTCTTTTGAGAATGTTCCCTTATCGAAGAGCCAATCCATGCCTTTTCCACTCCTTTCGCAAGCAATAACCATTACCTTTGTCTCCAGAGCCTTCTATCCTCTCTAACAACCTCCTCCTTCCCATTTCGACTCATCCTATCCTTCGACCCTATCTTCCCCCCTTTCCTTCCCGTTTCGTCATTATCGCCTTTCCGACTCACTTTTAAAAAATCTGGCTCTCTATTCCATCAATCACCTCGTCTCCACGCCTTGTGTACCTAACATTAATTCTGTCCCTTCCTCCCATCAATACTTACACAAATATTATTCGCCTCTCCACTTTTCCCGACAGACTTCCTTTCACCGCACTTTTCCCTTTGGTAAACGATCCTCGCGTCCTTGCCTCTCGAACCTTCTCCACATAACCGCTACCCGGGTACATCACCATACACCCTCAAAAAGTGTCCTTTTATTCGGCCTCAGCCCACCACCCCTCCCTTTTCCTCGTGACCCTCACTCCTGTCACTCGGTCCGCTCTTTCCCATGTTTCTCAGACCCTCACCATCGTATCTACCTCTTTCTCCCTATTCTCATCACAGTCATTCACCCGCATTCCCTCATTCCCGCATAATTTCAACTCCTTAATCACACCTTAGTCTTATGTTCCTCATACCCTAACCTTCCCATGTATATCATTCCCTCTCTTTCCGATATCCCTCATTCTTCTCCATTCGTCCTTATTCCTTCACACTAATTCCAATCTTCCTCATCTCCCATCTCCTCATTCCCTCTCATTCAGATCTCCCTCAATCTCAGTCACTCCCATATTCCTCTTTCCCTTTCATACCCATCTCCCTCATCCCCCCTTAATCCCACCTCCCTCATTCCCATCGCCCTCATTCCCACTCATTCCCATCTTCCTCACCCCCCCCACATTCCTACCTCCTAATGCCCCCTCAATATCTTTTCCCTCCCCACTCTCTTATGAACAGTACCCTTTCATTCCCATCTCCCTCATCCCCCCTTAATCCCACCTCCCTCATTCCCACTCATTCCCATCTTCCTCATCCCCCCCACATTCCAACCTCCTAATGCCCCCTCAATATCTTTTCCCTCCCCACTCTCTCTTATGAACAGTACCCTTTTATTCCCATCTCCCTCATCCCCCCTTAATCCCACCTCCCTCATTCCCACTCATTCCCATCTTCCTCATCCCCCCACATTCCAACCTCCTAATGCCCCCTCAATATCTTTTCCCTCCCCACTCTCTTATGAACAGTACCCTTTCATTCCCATCTCCCTCATCCCCCCTTAATCCCACCTCCCTCATTCCCACTCATTCCCATCTTCCTCATCCCCCCCACATTCCAACCTCCTAATGCCCCCTCAATATCTTTTCCCTCCCCACTCTCTCTTATGAACAGTACCCTTTTATTCCCATCTCCCTCATCCCCCCTTAATCCCACCTCCCTCATTCCCACTCATTCCCATCTTCCTCATCCCCCCCACATTCCAACCTCCTGATGCCCTCTCAATATCTTTTCCCTCCCCACTCTCTTATGAACAGTACCCTTTCCAACCGTTTTCCACCCCCTCCATACATTCACCTTCTCTCCAATGTTTCATCCCTAACCCCCTCCCTACCATCCTTATTCCCTTTTAGACTCCTCCTCTCAAACCTCTTATCTCCTCCTCCTCCCTTACATCTTTTCTCGCTCCCCAATTTCCCTCCGACATTTCCCTCTTTCCCTTCATTTTCGACCACTGCATTCGACCCACTCTCTTGTCCCTCAGAGTCCTTTCTCTCACGGAATTTACGTCTCCCACATCCTTGCGAAAACTCGCTCCGCAGCCATTCCTCTCATTCTCTGTCCATTTACCCGCGAAATTCCGCTTTTTTCCTGCTATTCCCTCCTCATTTACACACCCGTGCGTTACAACCCTTCTACCACACCCGACCCTCTACCTTTATTTCCTCTCCTTTTTCTAATTTTCCTTACCGTCACGAACCCCATTTCATACCCTCACTATTTCCGCTTATCCTGGCTCCTACGCCTTCTCATCTGTGCCTTACTCTATTTTTTCTAAGTTTCGCTCATCGCAATCATTGTGAATGCCCCTTAGTAAACTACACCGGCTATAGTAGGATAAGAGAGAATTCTGTTTATGTATATATCATATCTTGTCAGTACGAAATCGGTACGTATCAAATTTTGAAGGTAATAAAATCGTGGATTAGCTTACTTAACTTAAAATAATTTTTTTACGTTTTTACCTCATTTATTATGCTTGATTCGGTCTTCAATGCTTCAGTATTTTTTGCCAATGTCTGCAAAGTTTCAGCTCACGGGATTTAAAGTATGAGCATGATGACTAAAAGACGTATTAGTCAAAGGAGGAGAATATAATGATGTGCTGATTGTTAAGTACTCATTTTCATTTTATTTAAATATCTATCTTACATATGCGTGATAAGCTTACCCGCTTAAAAAATTGAACCGATGATTTGAACTGCGAAGCTAAAACGTAGATATGGTAAAAAGTAGTTGTAAATGGTTAGAATATCCTTTTGTTTGCGGCTACTTGATTATCTTAGGGACATCCATAACCCTATTTTCAATTGAGAATTAATACTTTTAAAGAAAGCGAAAATGTCTAGACTCTTGTGGGCAGTAATAGTTAAAAAGAGGGAAATCCCTCTTAAATTGGAACGTCTAGTCTTTCTAAACATTACGCTCTGGGATGAATCTTATCTCCTATGAAATTTCATTCTTTAAATCGCTCCAAATTAAAATTTGTTTAATGAACGAATAAACTCCTTCTTTGCTACCTGTATTACGTATTATTCTATCATTATTTCTTGGACATTCTCGTTTCTCCTATTGAGTTACATAATGATCCTTCATTCCTCAATTTTTGTCTCTTGGAGGCAATTTAAAATCCCAACCCACCTCTTAAGAATCTCTCTGAATAGAATAGCAGGAAACTTCTTAACTGTCAGTCTCACTTTGAATTTAGGCTTCTTCTGTTCCAACTTTATCTAATTTCCTGGTGAAATAGACTCTTTTCCACTCCTTATTTCATTCACTACCTTCTTCTTCTCACATTCACGGCCTTTGATATCTAAGACTTAAATTGTGTTATGGGGTTTAACATAGTTTTCCGGGATCTTCTGTTTTGGCTCTATGCTGATGAGTGTATTCTCGTCCTAGATGAGGTAGTTGTTATACAAAAGCTGCGTATTATTATCTTTTACAGATTTGTAACATTTATCCTTGTAATATTATTTCTATTATTATTTTCTTACTTTTATCTACTTTCATACAAGTTTTATTAATCTTTTCTAGAATTACGAATGTAGAAGAGTTATTTTTCTCATCACTCAGATAATGCATCCTTATTTCCCCAAAATGCTTCCATTTTTACTTATTTATTTGCATGTACATTTTATAAAAATATTCATTTTTTAAACACCTGTCATTTGAAACTCTATTCAAGATGACTGTACACCGTGACATGGGTATTAGAGGCTTTTTTTATCTTTGACCTTAAATGGAGTCTTAGGGCTCCTGTCTCGACTTTGCTCTACGTTGAAAGAACTTAAATCTAGAAGCTTAAATAACGTGGCGATGAAATATTTGTGATATATAGAAATGAGATAAAAAGTTCTCCTCATTTAGACAGGTGCAGTGGCTGGGATTTGAAATTGTTCTTTGGCTTCATTGATAAAGCCATAATTTCTCATTTATTTTATGTCTTAAATAAAGATAATGGAAACAAGTGAGGTTGTACCTCAATGATTTGATTAAAAAAGATATTTGAATTTTTGGGTAATTAACATTTACATATTGTAGTATCATTATATTATGTAGTATCATGAAGGATTAAATTAGTTACTCAAAAATATATTCTGTAAGATCTTTATATTATATTTGTCTCAAAATAGTCCTGAATTGGTTATTTTTATATTTGTTTCCTAGAATTGTTTCTCACAACTCACTTTGTGACACATTTGTCCCAACCCAAATTCAAGTTTAGGCCCATCTTCTTTGATTTCCTTTGTAATACCTTCCTTCCTTTTCTCTTCCTTTACCTTCCGTTTCTTTTATTCTCTTTCCGTTCGCCATAAAAACTTTATCTCTTATCGACTGTGAAAGCCGCTATTCCTACCCTCATTGTCCCTCCTCGCCATCTGCTCTCCTTCCTCGGATTTTCCCTTTTATCCCGGCTTTCTCACTCTGTTTACTCTAATACCCCATATTCATTCCCTCCGGAGGCTGTAAGAGAGTAATACCCTTTTTGGTTTCCTCACCAGCACTTTCCCCTCTACCTCTACACCCCAATACTTCTTCACACCTACTAATATTCCAACGTAGTTTTCCTCCTTCCATTTTCCTATTCTCTCCATCCCTTTTTCAATCCTTTGTCCACTTCCTCTTTAACATTCTCCCGTGTCCCTCCAATTTCGCTTTCTCATCTCCGGGGTGAGGAAATTATACGTAAAATGAATACTTTATGCTCATGTATTTGTTTTGGGGAGGGGTTGTTATGAGGAACCAAAACTGGGGAAGAGATGAGAAAGGAATATACTGAAGATTTAATTATATTGCAGGATTAGGGGGAAATCTTTGGAAAGAGAAGAACCGGATTAGTTGGGATTTAGGATCTCGGAGGGGAAAGGGATTACATCGTGGCCTATAGCTCTGCGGAGAAAGTAATACCTACGTAGCGGATAGAAGTAGAACTAACAAATCCACCTCATTCCTATGATAATGGTTAGAACAATGCTATCTTTACTTTTTATACCAAATGATTTTACCATTATCTTATACATCAAGATTTAGAAAATTGAATGGGAGCAAAACAAATTATTGAAATAAGTGGTATGGAGAAATTAAAGTAATTCATACAAATTAGATTATTTTCACTGATAGATGTAGCTTTTTCACTTCCAAACAGAGATGATTGTATTTGCAACTGTGTAATTTGAAACAAATTGATCAAATTTGATTTTTGAAAGGTTTGATATCTTCTGTTTCAATTTCAAGACTTGTGATCTGAAGTAAATATAAGCTCAGGGGATATGGCTGATATTTTTTTATGTTCCATATTCAATAATTATAATATTTATAATATTTTTTATGTGAAGCATATAAGGGTATTCTCTTAAAAGGGTATTATCTTGGTGTAAGTTTAGAATTTCATAGAATATGGGTTTCCTTAATGCCACCAGATTATGCGAATATGTGTATGCATTAACGTAAATTTATTGATTCATTCTTATTATTCGTTCTTTTCATTTATTTTTTTTCTCTTATGAATCTGAGCCTGATTTTTCGGATTAAATCTCGTAAGATCTAATGTTCTGCAAATAGGTTGATTATTCTGTAGGAAAAGTAGGCTCTCCGAGTATTCCTCGACGATAGAGTTGATTATAATTTTGAAAAGCTGTATCAGTTGAACTTATTTGATTGAATTAATTTTCGATCAAGCTCATTTTACCAATTCGTTGGGTATGATAAAAGATTTTTTAAATTCTTTTTGAAATTTTCTACGACGTTGATGGTTTTTAACTTTTACAGTTTACGAATGGCTATTTATGTTGAAGAAAAGAAGATATTATCAAGTGAAGAAGTGTTGAAGAAAGTGACAGATCGATTTCTATCATTTCCATTTATCAAAGTTTATCAGATAATGCATTTCCTCGGAGGTGGTTTTCCAAGTTACATTGTAATTGGGTAAATACCTGGCTGAAATTTTTTTTTAATGTTTCCCCTTACGATAACTCCTGGCCAGAAGGCCAACTTGCAGCGTAACTTTAAATTATTAAATTGTTAAGGCAACCAATAAAGACTTTTATTACGTGTGAGATACTCTCGGATATTCCAAGTAAACCAGGCGTTTTCCCTAGTTAAAACCATCCTGGGTTCGATTTCCATCAGAAACCAACAAAATAAGCTATACAATATATGAAAGGGTATAAGTTTTGGGCTTGAAAAATAATATCATCTACGAAAGAGTTTTTTAAAATAACTCTACTACGAGAGGTGCCGAACGTTTATCTCTTGATACCCGCCTGTCTAAAGCAAGCACTAGGAAAAAAATCCTAGCTCGGCCGAACTTCCACCTCGATAATGTTCTCTAGTTCACACACGATTTGAAGTATGCAAATTGCGAAATATATTCCCGGGCGTTTGCGATCTCGGCAGTGCATCAACGTCGCCTAATCACCCGTCACCCCTGTTTGGTTACTACGGACACGTGTAAAAAGAGCAGCCGTGATTGAGATGTAAATGTGCCGAGAGTGCGGTTTTTCGATCGGGACTCGGAAGAGGATCAGAAGAGAGGGAGAGGAATAAAAAAGACATAAAGGGGAGAGAAAAGGGGAAAGATAAAAGAGATGGGGAAGAGCAGGTGGGATCCGGCAGAGGGAATGAGATATTGAGTGCTACGGTGGGAGAGTTGGCTTCTGGGGAAGAGAATTGAAAGCGGAGGGGGAGGGTAGGGAGAAAGAGAAGGTAAAAATTCGGTGGAAAGGTGAGAGTGAGTTTACAGAACGCGGCCGATCGAACCCGTGTAACCGGGGTGTTTCCTCATACAAATAAAGGGGAAAACCCTCGGGTGGTCGGGACGGGGGATTCAAATACGGGGGATTTTTCAGGCGGGAAGTTTTTAAAGGGGTTGGAGTAGGGCTTCCAATGAAGAGACTAGAAGGGGATGGAGATGGATTCTCGGTGACACGGAAAAGTGACACTTTTATCCATCTTAATCAGAAAGAGGAATCAGAGGAATAAATCAACCTCCGTGGAGCAACTCACCGGCAATGATGCAGCCGCTAATCTCTTAACGCCTTAGGTAAACATTACGGCGGCATATTTAAGCGCGATGGCATCAGGAACTCCCACGGCGGAGTTGAAAGTTCCGTGTTTATAAACATTATTCACTCCTAAACAATTCAATAAGGGTAGCAAATGAGGTCGCGGTACGAGGGGAATTAAGTGAATTCCAGCAGCTCGTGCCATCAAGAATGACGGGTTGTAAACTGTGGTAGCTTTTTACTCGGTAAAAAGACTCTTATAAACTATCAAATGTGTTCACTAGAGGGTTCGAACTCAGGGGTTGATATCTACGTAGGATTACTTGTAATTTCTGTGTTCCCAATTTTTACGGTTTAAACTACATAAAGTAAATTTTATTTTTATTCATTTTTAATTATTATATTCCTTCAGTTGTTTGTTCATCATTCATTTTTTATATATAAATGCAATATTTGGCCACATTAAGTGTATTATCTCAAGGACTCCCAAATGGTTTATACCCATTTTTAGTATTAAATGATTTAATTATAGTAATTACATAGTTTTAGTAAGTAAATTGGACGATCTTCCTCAAATTTAGTTCATTCCCCGGCTAAAACTATAATCTATATTTTGCTGCGATGTTTTTGCACCCTAAAGTTCTGAAATTTCATTAATTTGTCATTTCAATAACATAAATCAATAGTAAAATGCAAAAATTCACTAAAAGTCATCATCAATAAGAAAGTCTTCATTTTGTTCCATGGTAAATTTTCTGAACTGTTCTGAATGTTCCTGGGCTTAAATTGTAAGGTCCAAGCACGCATGGAAGAATGATATGATTCAATTTCCTATGAAAAAATTCCAAGTTCTTATTGATGAATTTAAAATGTATTTCTTTTCTTATCTTATGGATAGCTCACCGACCTATTAGAAAACTGTCGTAGCAACTAAAATTGTATTGATAGGAACCTAACAATCAACCAATTTTTTTGATGAAATTAATTCAAAATTGATATATTCCATTTTAGATTTTACAATTTCGTCTTCAGCAAAACATTAGAAAATAAAATAGGAACCTCTTTTGAATTTTGATTCCTATTGTAGTACCTTATAGAATAAAAGAAAAAAGGAAGGCTTGTGCACGAGCGAAATACTTATGTTAGCTAGTTCCCAGTATTTCTTAAAGAAATTTCTTGCGTGGAATAAATGCTTAAACCAAATTATAAATACACTTAGATATGGATGGCTCATTTAGTTGTGTCAAAAAAGTTAAAAAAAAGTTAAAAGTTAACCCTTAATGCAGTTTATTGCATGGAATTTATGAAAGAACTAAATTGTAGATACGCAAGTATTTGCACGTTGGTGCTTATTTCGATAGTTGAAAGGTGTTGTTGAAGCACAACTTGAAATGATTAGGATTCGCGTCGCATACCCTGTTTATGGGAATTTTGTGGTGCTAAAACGAGGCGGTGTGAAAGGAGAAGAGTTTAAGGAAGGTGAAAGGATGGGCACGCGATTAAATCTCGCTGCGTTGAGAACAGCGTTTCTCTTTTACGACTCTTCCAAGCGTGGAGACAACGATAATTTCATAAACCTATACACAACACACTGCCTCAAAGCTAAATTATTAATTACGAAGGCGCAGAAATGCGTTTAGGGCTCTTCTCTGTCATCAAATTCCGTGGAGGGTCTCCGCGATATTGCACGGAAGACGCGCTTTAATTTACAAAAGTAATCAGTAGCTGGGGTAAAGTTACCTTTGAATAAATAGTGATTATTATCATTCCAAAATAATTACGATTTGCAAGATAATTGCGGCTCCGTCTAAGTAATTTGATAATATAATTTAACTTTGTTGAACAATTGTCTTGTCAATAATTTAAATATTCTCATGGAATAGAGTCATTTAATAATCCCATCTTTTTGTTAAATATTCTGCTAATCTTGCTAACAACTTTTACTGAAATTATTCTTTTATGCCATATCTACTGCATGGCGTAACAAGATTCACTTCTGTGTTTTTAATATACTAAAATTGTTATAAACATTTATTGGCACATTCTGTCATGGTATTAAGAAGGAGCAAATATATCCATTTATAATAAAATAAAATCAGTTGAACATAAAAAATTTAATTTTCTGACGCAACCATATTATTCGTAACGAGGAGGACTTTTTAGTCCTTAGACTTAGTCCTTTTAGACTTTTTAGCAGGAAGATATATTTAGTGAATAAAGTCACTGGATCTCTTTAGCATCTTTTCATCCTAATATTACGTAGGTTTTCAACCCGAAAACCTATGTCTAGTCAACAGAATAAAATAATAATGATAATAATTTATTCAGAAAATTCAAAATACAATAATTTACAAGAAATATTAAAATCCATTAAAGAAGATGCTATTTAAAAAAGAATGACTTACAAAGAAAATTACATTTTAGAACATAAATTACATACATATTTAAATTTTTTACATAATACCAATATAGTCTTGCAGAGTCCAGAAAAGGACTCGTCTGCAAGTGCCAGTTTTGCATACAAAATCGGTGTAAATTAAAAAAAATACCTATTTTACCTTAAATATATAAATCTATTCATATTTATCTTCATACATAAATACATTAAAAAACAAAATCTATCTGTTCTACAAAATTTATACAAAAGGTTATAAATTATATATACATATATTATTAATAAAGTTAAAGACATTAACAATGTATAAACTGGTTTTTAATTTCCCTTTTTGCCACAATTTTATCAATAAAATGCAGATTTTTTGGTAATGTATTGAAAAGAGTATAATAATAAGAATATTAATAATAATATTCGTCCTTATTTGGTCGAGATGGATACATAAAGTCCTTCCAACCAACCTAAAATTAGAATAATCACTATTCTAAATATATATGATCATGCTAATAAAAGCATTTTAATTTCGATAAATAAATTTATACAATAGAAAGCTCACGTAACATTGGACTATTCTAATTCTAGATTAATAGGATCTCTTGATGCTATTATACCAAGATTCCGAGCTTATTCTTTCTTTGTGAAGCTATATAAGTTAACTTTTAAACTTTAGAAGTATCAGCGTTACAAGCAGTTTATAAGTCCTCGTATCGATTGTAACGCGATAACGAGGAAAATATTTTCCTCTAAATGTGTCCTCTCTGGACTTTTTGTCTTATGGCGTTCCAAATTATTCCAAAATGTGGGTTATTTGTATTCATATTTTCTCCGC
The DNA here is from genome assembly GCA_947579665.1 of Sympetrum striolatum. Classification (NCBI taxonomy): domain Eukaryota; kingdom Metazoa; phylum Arthropoda; class Insecta; order Odonata; family Libellulidae; genus Sympetrum; species Sympetrum striolatum. The sequence goes on from OX388347.1 coordinate 31,002,394, forward strand.
ATTAGAAACTTATTTACGCCGCAGACCTTGTTCCATCGATTGTCTTCCAGTTCTCTCTTTCTTTCAAGCTTATACCGTCCTCTTAAGGAGAAAGACATGCCTATTTCATTTGAATTCCAAAAGAGCTTAAAGCCCATCTTACCAACTTCGTGTACGTTCGAACAACCCGACAATTATCCGCAGGAAGACAAACTTAAACTTTTAATATTAGGTTTCCAAAGATTTCCAGGATTTTTATTCGCAAAAGAATCCCATTTTTGCCGATTCGCAGAATAATCTAATGAAAATTTTCCTCCAACTACGCAAGTAGAGGATCGTTTTACAGAGTTGTTTCCTCGTTATTAGAATAAGGGTAGACAGGATTGGCTTTGCCACTACATGCTTTAAACGATGGTACATTGCTAATAGATTCACGTCAAATCAAGAAGGGGAATATCCTCTTTCTCTTGGCTGTGTAAGTGATCTCATGTATCATTCGTTATAAATATACGCATTTCCTAGGAATGTAAGTCTTCTTCAACAACAAAATTCTCATTATTTCAATATAAAGACCATGGCCCGTTTGGGTGTTCGAAATCACGCAAAAAGGCGATCATTATTATAGGTTTCTTAGGAAATAGAAATTATTTTAAACATAGGTAATTATAAATTAAAAATTTTTATGTGAATACTTTAATTTTCATATGAAAATCATATCATTAGAACGTAACTTCCTCTTTTTGTCTAGATTTCAGCGTAAAATAAAAATTCTAAATTATTTATTTTTCATATGAAAATCATATCACTGGAACGTAACGTTGTTTATTGCGTAGTCTTTTGCGTATAATACATCTTGCTAAAATAACTACATTTTTTGAATGAGTAAATACCTGCTCCTACGTAAAGTCTATTAAGGGAACTAATTTAAGGGTGAATACATCAGATCAGTCTGTTTATGGAACAACTAGTAATCGTTATAGCTTGCCCGTGAAGTAATTAAAGCACATTATGTTGTTTATTGAATTAAGTTCAGTTATTTAATTAATTATTTAGGTGCCTCGTCCAATTCCGTTGCGTAGAATCGTGGCCGCGGGTCACAAAAAATCACGTCGAAGAGCGTACGAAACCCGCGGACCAAAAGTTTGGCAGGACAGTATAAAAGGAAGATAGTCCATGACTACCAGTATTACCAATTTCAAGCACCTTGCAGTACATGAGTTGAGACATAGATAATAGAAACAGGTATAAGGAAAGGGTTGAGGTGATTTTGCACATAAGGGCGTGCACCCAGGAAAAATAGAAACTAGAAATAGTTACTCATAAATCACATCTATTCATACTCCAGACTCAGATGCGAATGCATTTCAATGCGATGAAGGATATATATGTGCCCGCTGACCTGGGTGTCTCTCCGACCTATCGCACCCCCGCCACGCCCCATCTCGTCTTCCATTACATATATTTCACCCCCAGGGGGAGATGCGACTCACGTTCCGCGACTCCTCCGAAGGATGGCGCAAGAAATGGGGAAATAAAATCCGAAGAAAGGATTGAATAATAGAGAGAAGTAGGTCGAAGGTCGGCCGGGTGTCCATCCGCGGGATGTAAGTGCTTCGGGAGAGGAGAAAAAAGCGGAGTTAACACCGTCCGGTTCTCGAGTATCTCCCCGTAATGGAAAAAGAGGATGTCCGGGAAGGGCAATGAAGGGCATTCCCGAGGACCTCCCTCGGAAAAGAATTCCACTCCGTGTTACTCCCCCTTTTCATCCTCGACGCTCTAAATCGCCGTCCTCGTAGTCAAATGGGCTAGTACGTGTGTAGGAGGAGCTCTGTTTCCTATCCCCCCCGCTGACCGCTCAAAGATGTATTCTGGGTCGCCCGGACGTACTTTGAAGGAAGATGGAGTCGCGGACAAAAAAGTCACGTCTCTGAGCGCCAACTTCCCTTTACCCTCCCCCGTATCCATCTAGGAGAGTCGGCGCGAGGTTTTTTCATCGTCTTACGTGCCTCTTTATGCATCGTCCTTTTTTGTTTCCGGAAGTGAAAGACTTTTCCAAGAGATCTCATTGTTTGGGTCGGGGATCGACTCGGTCTGCTGGATGAATTATGCGACGACGGCGTTTTTTGGCCCCGTTCTTCTTCCCTCCGCCGCTTTTTCTGTATCGCTGTTATCGAGTCGGCCGATGTCACGCTATCCTTTGTCCCTGCATTCTCGTGAAAGTTTATTAGGCCCTGTGAAGGATGCATTCGTCAAAGTCTCGTTTTGCGGTCGCGAAGTTGCCTGTGATGTTTTTGGGGCAATTTCGGCGTCCTTACTTTCTCTGCCGAAGGGTTGGTTATTAAGGATTCAAAGGATAGAAAACAAAAACTAATAATATAGGGGCTATAATAGTGATTATAGATCTTTTATTTATGCGGTGATATTATGCGGTAAGTATTAAGTGAATTTATTTTGGTTAGCTTGAGATCTAATCAGTGTCTACTTATATCTAGCCCTTTGCCATAACAAATTTTAAGGAAGAGTAAATGAGAGCTTCATTGTTGGGTCAGAAACCGAAGTTTTATGTTTGGAAAGAATACACCAGAGAAGGAACCTAACCGCAAGAACGGTGGCACAAAAAACCTACAACTCGTACGGAGAGTTAAATAAATTGTAAATGTATATCATATCAAGACAGTTATGACAGTTCACCAAAACTATTTGGATACATTTCCACGTAGATAAATCAAACTATTTCCGTAAATTTAAAACAAAAAAGTATCATGATAATAAGAAAATAAATTACACACCTCGACAATGCAAGATTATAATTGTAAGCAGTCGGAATAAAGAGTTGTAATTTTATATTTATGTATAATAAATTTAGGCGTAAGTAGGAAAGACGAAGCTCATTAATGTAATGAATTATCGTTATGTAATGAATGCGTTATCGTGACGTCAGAGATATGGCCACCGGTCTCCTCCGTACGTTGAGCTAAATTGTAAATATATTTCATCCAAATTTACGTATTCACCATACGAGCCGCCTTTGCTGTAAAACAGGGATCCTAATCACCTTAACTCTCCATCCATAATCGTTCACTGTCGCGTATAGTTCACGGAAGAATGATTTCCGTGATGGATTAGTCCTAGAATCCATTTCACTGATTTCTCTCAGACATCAAATCGGTCAATGTAACGAGTGAGCATAGTATACCATCATATTCCAAGAACATAATATCTCTTTTAATAAGAAGCAGATTAATTCTCAGATGAAATCTTCTTTATTCTAAAGATCACCAAACTTCGTTAATAGATATCTAGGTAACGTTTACTGAATTTCCATTACAACCCTTAGCGAAACCCGAAAATACTGAAGTATCTCACAAGAGAATGTATGACTTTGTATCGTGATCACAGTTTGTACAGCCCAGCTTAAGAAATACTTAGAAAAAATTACATTGCCAGCATATTTTTAATTTCTTTTGAGGAGCCATTTATTATATAATATGTTTTAACTTGTTAGCCACTACAGTTAGACAAAAATCTGGTGTTAGCGTTGTGGAGTAAATATATAAGAAATAATTAGTTAGTTTTTACAATGTGCAATAAATTAGAATGATTAAAGAAGACATACTGAAGCAAATTAAAATACATGAATTAATCGATATAAATCTCACAATTATTATTAAAAGTTATACAAACATTCAGATGATTTTAGGAATAAATGAACTTTTAGATCGATATTAGGAGTGAAGCCAGTTAAGGGGTAGACATGGTAATAATAGTAAAATTTATTTTTCACAAACAGATATGAAATTACCCAATTGGTCTCCCGGATGGACAAGTGGGCAACGCTTTCGACTTCGATGAAAGCGGACCCGGGTTCAATTCCCGGTGGGAGCCAATGTGTGAAATGACCTAAGCTGTCGAAGCACTTCTAACAAACAACAACAACAATTACCCAGTTACATGTGGCATAATAAAGATGATGAATGAAATTTAACACAAAAATGTGACAAAGAGACACAAAAATAAATAAAGATAAAGAAGAAAAACACAAATATTAATAGGAAGGTAATATCTATTTAACAAAAATAAAATCCTGAAAGTAAATTAAGTAAAGAAGATAAAAACAGAAAAATAGATCTAATAATACAAATATTTAAACGTCAATTAATCACCTAAAGTCAAAAATTACATTTTTGATACCACAAATCAAAGTTTTAATTAAACTATTCAAGTACTATTCTTATAAAAAGTTGAAAAATAAATCACTTTCTAACATGATATAATTCAGTGGAAACCAGTGCTATCACAAAAGTAAATACGATAAAACCCAGAATTACATCTATAAACTGAAGAAAAAACCTTACCATGTTGAGTATAACTGTATATGTATAGAGTATATGCAGCTCAAAAGAATGGCATTCTTATTGAGTATAAATTACAATTTAATGAATAAAAGGAATAAATAAGATCTTATGCTATGAGCAAGCAAAAAATCTGCTAATATTTTGATGGAAATAAAAGTAATACATTTGCAAAAGAGACCTTATACTGAAGGAATCTCCGATGGGAATAGAGAAAATAGATGAATAAAGAAGTGGTAACTAAATAATAGTGCGTGCCAAGCGGTAATTTTTCTTCCTAAACATTGAGCCTCTCCCTTCGAATCGGCTAATCTTTCATCAAATGGCTCTCAATCCTCCGCCAAAACAAACCGACCATTATTAATCAAAGCCTGGAAGGGCGTCGCATTTTTTCTCCACCTTGCCCATGGCTATGCACCAACCGTCACGTTTCGTTTATCTCCGATTATTTTTTTCCAACTTCCGCCCAGAAAATATATCGTCTTGCTCGGCGAAAAAACCCGATAATTTCAATCCTCTCCCTTTATAATGGAAAACATCGATTTCTAATCGAAATATTAATCATTTTTTCTCGGCTTCTCCTCCCATTCCCGAGCACCTTTCACTCACCCATTCTGCTCGAGATTCACTTTCCTTTGTTTCGTCCCGTGAGAGGGAAAAATGAGGGCACCTTCCCTTTCAAATATGCCCCTTCCCCCTTAATCTTCCCTTCCTCTGTTTTTGTTTGCTCTTTCTTCCCTCCAGGTGGCGGGCTTTACCTTTTCAAAAAATCATGAGGGACTGCCTCGGCCCCATTCCACTAAATTCTCATCTCCTTCCCCCAGAATCATATTCCCTCTTCGTTTTCCCACCAAACATCTCCCTTTTCCCTCCCACTATCTCATCCTTTCCTTTAATTTACGCGCGACAATCTGATAAATCTAAAAATGTGCGACGGCACAATCGTGGGGCGATACCGAAGATGCTTTACTGACGAGGTCTCCTCCAAACCTTCTTTTTCATTTGGTTTTTGATTGGTTCATTTGAACCAGGGAATTAAGCCTTCTCGGGGGAAAAGGAAGATTTTCAGGATCGCAGAAATGAGGAAACCGAGAAATGTGTTTCGCAGGCCGCTAAAATCGCTCCGAGTTCGTTCTTTATTCTCTTTTTGTAATATTTTTGGCTTAATGATCTTGCGTAAAGGCGAACCAAGGTTTAAAATGATCGATTCTACCTTTTCCGGAGACGGTACGTTCTCAGGTTTTGCTTTCCTCATTATGGAATTAAAGTTAGCATCGGAGAAACTGAAAATATGAGATTTCGCTAAAAAATGAAAGCAAAGGAATAAAAAATAAGTGAAACTTTTGCACTATGCAGTATTTATTAATATAAATATGGTCACACTAAAAAACACCTCTTCTTTTTTTGGTTGACCTTATTCGTGTTAACTTGCGCCATCAACAGGCATTCTTCAATATTTATAAATAACGACTATGGTTTCAAGTGAACCTCATATAGACTCAGGAGTTGAAACCATGTTTTTTTCTACGCCTTCCTATATATTTGCTGAAGAAATCTTTACCCTGTTCCTGAAGATGTAAGATCACTTACGAAACTGGTTGCTTATTCAAATTTATTGCGGAAAAATACTAAGCATTATCATTCTGCTCTTTATGTTTTTCTATTGAATATTATGGTGCGGATAACGTTGACCTTTTCTTGGCTCCTTATGGATTCTTACCTCACATCTCAAGAAGTGGATTCTATGGAAAGCTAAGAGAACAATCAAGATCGATGGAGAAATACTAGAAAAGCTGGATCTATTCCCTTTCTAGGATAATAATTTTCCTAAGAATTGAAGGTGTTCTGAGAAGGAAAAAGAATAGCAAGCGCAAGAAAATCTTCCATGAAGTGCGAGTAACTGATGATGAAAGCCGTAAGGGGATAAGGGATCTAGGAAAAGATTCTGAAATCTCAGTGCCTGGATTTGGTTGCTGTGAGAGAAAAAGTACCTCAGTTATGGAGGACATTTGAGATTGGAGGCCTTGTAAATGTGTTGGTGTGTCACAGAATTGCGTAGGTATATAGAGTTACTCAAGGAACATGAACTTCTCAAAAGGAGGAATACTTACAAATATATTTCCGGAAGAGATCTCAAGGTTCATCAGATAGGGCGAAAGAAAGAGAGGAAATAGTGGTTTGAACTGATTATTTCCGGAATTCAATTTTCCCTGTAAGATATGCGAAAGTGATTAAATAAACTTAAAATAAATATAAATTGAAACATTTTACTGTAACTTAAGAGTATAAATATTACAGAAGCCGTAGGTTGCATGCAGACATGTAGGAAAGTCCCTTAACCGATTCTGAGAATCCAGGAGGGACTCAGATCTACTTAGCTGTTCTTGCAGTTGGGATTTCAAGCACATCTTTCGACGGCTTAATTGCTATTTTCATGGACCAAGAGAGCGAAAGTCAGTAAGAAGATTCTCAGCAGGTTTTCTAGAAATGGCTGGTGTACTTTCCACCCTGGTTGCTTCCAGCCTTCGACTTCTGCTATGTAGCTTTCCTTTGGGCAGATTCAGCAATCCTCAATGATATCGATAGAATCACAGGGATGGTTTATGATAATTATATTTATTTATTATTTATTGACGACTTAATTGGGCGAAATTGGGACTAAAAAGTCCCATCTTCCATTTGAGAAGTGTTCAAGTCAGAGGAGGATCGAAGTAGGTCTAGTATATTGCAGCGAATAAGATAAAGAAAATATCAATGCGTAGTTTGAGTAATAAAAAGGAATCCCTCTATGAATTGATGCAAGTATGAGCCTGTTGCGAAAGTTATATGTTAGGCTAGGGTACTTTAGACTTTTAGTTGCTAACGCTTCTCATTAAAAAAAGTCATTATTAATGAATATGAAACGGAAACCGGTTAACAAGGAAACGGATAAATTGTTTGTTTCGTGCAACACGGTTTACGCGAAAAAACAAGGTCAACAGCAAGGTTCAGCAACAGATCCCATCAAATTCAACCAGGTAACACGAACAGTAATTTATTGTAGGATTTCAATGAGGAGAAGCAACTTCACTTTGTGTTTTCATTAGCGTTTTCATTTATAAAATCTGCAGCTATATTATTCATGGATAGATTGATGGACCTTTTAATTGACGACGTCAGTCTCATGAGGGATTCTCTCCAACCCAGCTTTGTATGGCGATATGTAATTTACAAATGTTAATTAAAAGAAAAAGAAAGAGTACAGCTTGGGAAGAAATATTTGATACTAATGGTTGACAAGGATTACTAATGGGTGATTACCCACATGGCGTGCAATCACCTAGTTAGGAGGGGGTGAAATATTACGCAAAAAACAGTAAAATAATAAAACAATAATATAGATAATCAGAGGGTAAATTTAAAAATCTTATAAAATATCAGGATGAAAAAAATAATCTCTAGAACATGCTTAAATCCTCCATATTATATTATTTAACAAACAATAATAATCATAATCGTAGTATTAATAATCTTCCCGTTGTATTTGTTAAATAACTACTTTTTATGTTTGAAAAATATTTCTTAGGATGCATTTCATCTCATTTTTCCTCGTCAGGATATTTTCTTGTGGATTTTCATCTTATAGGCAGCTGAGTTTATGTATTTAAGGTTTTCGCGCCCACTGGTGATGCAAATTAGATTTAAAACTTAAATTAAAGTTTATTATTTAAGGAATGAAAACTTATTTTAAGGATCTTTTTTAATACAAGGCACTATGAACACTCCGATCTATGTTGATCAAAGCAGTGGGTCGCCTAAGCTAGGAATTCGGTTTAAAACGAGACTCACTTAAATCGAAATGTCTCCTAAATTTCCTTTTTACCATTTACCGCTCTATGTGTAGCTCCTCTTCTTCTGCCATTTATTCTAGGAATCCCATTACACGATTTTTTCCCCTTGGCAACTCCTCATTCCCATCCTCTCGGCATTATTGTTTTCCCTCTCTCAACACTCACTCTTTTTGCTCATTTCCTCTCACTTTCACGGCCTCTCTCCCATCCTCTCGTTTAGGCGGGTCGATGCCTTTCTTCATAATTTTCGAAAATGGCCGCTAGGAGGTGCATGAGGGCATTCCTTTATATGGGGTCACATTCATTGTTTAGGGGACTATCTCAAGGGAGGAGTACGTTTGGAAGTTTTCACTACGTTTAGGCGAAAACTAATTAGTGATTAAATTTTTTGGCTTAGGATATTTCTAACTCCACATATCCAATTTTTGTATGATTTAGGTGAAGGTATACCACAAATTTGTTAGAAAATAATAGTATGATTATAATACAAGATATTTATCAATCCATACTAGTCCATACATGATTAGTGGCATCGGTTTATATCGAACCGATGCTTAAAATTTCATTTTAGGAGTGATTATCTTAATGGACACATTTAAAATATTGTCCTCGACGTTGAAGCATAGTGAAATATTGAAATGAATAGTCTGAAACAAGTTGACGCTTGAGGGGAATCAATTTAGATTATTATTCAGTGCATATCGCAAACTCTACGACGAATTATCATTTGTGACTTTTATTCCTAAAAATATTCCCACTCATAGATGCTAATTGAATTTTGAATTTTAAAGGATACCCACTACTAATGTAAACCATCCTGTATTTTGTTGAAAATCTTGAATTAATGGGACTCCACTAGCTAATGCACTACACAGCATTTCATCTTGCTTTTTATTATTTATTCTATACGAAAAACTGAAGTCTTATCAAATTACAATTTGGCAAATAAGTCGATTTAAAATCTTTAAACGAATAAGTAACAAATACGTGCTCAGTAAGATACTAACATCCTGGCATCAACCTTTATCGTATTATTTATTTGAATATAGAAATATTCATCTGCTGTTTTAGAAAAGGAATTACATATCAAAACATATTGATATTACCACCTTAATCCTAATTTATTGAACCTGTTTTGTATACCATCGAGTTTTAAATATCAAAATTCGAATTCAAAATTACATGTAATTTTTGCTCCCAGTTCTTCAGTAAGAGGTTAGTAAAAACCAATTGACCGACCATGAGTAATATCATACCTATTACCAATGTTAAAGCAGTTAGTAATATCACGCCTATTATACGCGTGTTATATGTACTGAAATTCACTGAATAACATATCCACTTCATAATTGAATAATACAAAACTACTTTAGCAGTATGTCACGATCTCCGTTATGTTGCTTACTCGAACATAAGTACGAAGCGGCGTATGTTTATGTTATGAAATCGATTCGACTACGAAAAGCGAATGAACTGTTCTCTCATTAGAAGCTCCGGCCTCATCTTTTTATTCATCCGATAGTGGAGACAAGCCTCTCGTAATGGAATTTTTAATGGAATCACTGGATGGTGTAGAAAATAAAATTAAAAATTGATCTCTAGCTTAAAATGCACGGAATTAATGAAATATCCCCTGTTGATTTACGGAGCAATAAATTTATCCAGAAAATGGCGGCACGTAATCCTGATTGCAGTTGGATTTCTAATCCCCAATATTTGACGATAATTGTTCTGGGACTGGTAATTTTATTATGAAGTAATTCCCTTCGTTATTCGAAAATTCTGCGAGATTGGTCTTCGAATTTTGTATCAATTGCGGTGTAAATGATAGATAAATGCTGTAGTAAGCATACAAGTCAACGCAAGCTTTGCTCTCTAAATTTAATTGGCTTATTTGTGAGCACAGCAAATTAATTATAATAATAATAACGCGTGAAACACATATGATTGTGATGGGACGATCAGCATTAATTCAACATTCCATCAATTAATGTCATATATAGCGATTATCCTAATATTTGTGATTGGTAGATTTAATTACCAAGGTGTATTGAACACTTTCTTGAATATGTATTGAAACTTAGCAATGCTTTAGGAAGGATCAATGTATTAAGTTCTAACAAATCCTTAAAATCAATATTCTGAGAGCAAATTATTTGAATGGAGCTTAAATTCTTTATGAAATCAATATTAAGACCTAAAAGTTCCTTTTTCCATCTAACTGTTAATGTTATTAATTAAAACCAAAATATGGTAAAGGTTATTAGAAGCTGAGAGAAAATATTTAAAAGAAGTGGATTTAAAAAACTTGAGGTATTGTCTTAGGGATAAAGATCCACTATAGGAAAAAAGTATGAGTTTAAAAAAACCTGCGCAAACCTACTTATAATACAAGATAAGATATAAGTATTACTAAGTCATGGTTTAACGGTTTTCCCAATGAAAAGTTTCGGAGTTTTATAAATATAGACGTTCTTTTGTGTAAATAATTACATGCGAGTTTTTTCATTATGGCATATGTAATTTATAATATATTAATACTATTCTCCGTTATCTTTTCAGGTGTTGGATGCAGTCAAAGAATACAGCTGGAGCTAGTTTGGGTGGCTTGCCGATGCGTTTATGGACGGAGCTTGTCATCTAAAAAGGTAAGAGAACGTTTTAGATGGTACGTATGAATATACGGAGATATTTAAAATATTTGTAGGTGTGCTGGTAACGAAAAGTAGCGACATTAGATTTCTCAATACTTTTCACTGTATTGAGACTACTGATTACCTCACTAATTTTTGGAATGTTATTCATTAATATGCACTACCATCTTCCATAATGTTTTGTAACTCTTTCAGTCATGAGCTTGAAAGTATTTTAAATATTTTGATAATTTAAATTTAGATTAATTGATTTAAAATTAAGTACGGAATTACAGCTTTAATATATAAACAACTTGAGTACTCGCGAGAGCCTTTCAGAGTAATATTTTTCTATGTTTTCCCTCCAGTTAAATGAATGGTAATATATAGTTCTATTAGTTCTACTTTATGTTTCCAGCTCACTGAGTGATTGCGGGGCTAAATTAATAGCTTCGTACATACGGGAACTAAAATTGTACAAAAAGAAATAAACTAAGTTTTCATACATTTTTGCGTATATTCGTCCCGCGAATTATACATTCCAGAGTTTCATTAAAAACGTGAATTTACGTATCTGCTGACGATTTCCGTTTGAAGAACTAGAATTAGAATTATTTGCCGCCGTCTTCATCGGAAAAGTAAATAACTGAGGATTTTTGGATCTCTTTTAATATTTCACATTTAAGACAGTATTTTTAGAGTTCTCAATCGTATAATGACCACTTTTCCCGTGATTTGAAAGTAACTCACCATTTTAATCCGTCTGGATTAAATTCGTGACTCGACAAATTCCATTTTCAAATAAACAGTCAAAAGAATTCGAAGTTGGTCCTTGATTTAATGACTTAGATTCAAATTAGATAGTTAAAAATTAAATATTTATTAATCCAGAAATATAATACCATTAAATATCTTTTTACATTACATTTAATTTTACAACGCAGGCTTACGTTTAATTAAGAAGACAATGAATATTTTAAATATAAAGAATGTTTTTTATATTCTTTTTAATGATAAAGAAATACAAACCGCGACACAACTTCATGAGCAGTGCTCCATCTTCAGATAAGGAATGAAGAAACATCTTTTTTATAACTTTTATCCATAACATTAATTCAAATCATCCTTTCCTTTCAATCATAGATTATAACTATATCACATTTATCGTTGTTCTATAAGGAGTATATAATTCATGCATGAGTTGGTAATAAAGTTTTTTTATAATTAAAATTATATCGGGTACTTAAACTTGAAATACTAAAATATCAAATATTTATACATCCAGAAATATTGCCAACCATAATTTTCAGTATTTCCTATTTCCCAGATAAGTACTGCGGGCTTATTTTTACTAGGGAAAACATTGCATCTGTTACCTTTGGAGAGAGGAGAATCCCTGTCGTTAAATTTTCATCTGGTTTTACAAATCTTTGTCAAAAGGAAAGGCTGGTAATATTTGCGGAAATGCACCAGTGATCCCTTAATTCCGCTTTCAAAACATAAGGAAAAATTTCCCCCGGAGATAGTCTAAGCCTATTCAGTCCTCACACCAGAAGCGTCACGCATTTTCTTCGGCGTGAGAAATTATTAAATAAACATCACATTCGCGTCATTCGTCCAGTGGCAAATATGCTTTGCGGTGGATTGCGACCAGGTGCTCGCATTGTCTCTTGGATCCTACTGCCAATCACGAGGTCTCGGAGAGGAAATCCTATTCACAGCGGCGTAGGCGAGCGCTCTTGTGGGAATCTGAGCAGGGAAAGTAGAGGCGCATCTCAGACGTCTAGGAACAAAAGAAGCGGGGGAGGGCCTAGGTGAGGCTGTTTATGTTAATGGATCTGCCCAATGCGGAGCGGTGGTGTCGCCCGAGAGAGGCGTTGTCAGATGAGGGTGGAATTGGAGAGTGGAAGGAATAGGAGAACAAACGGAAGGAAAAATAGCTATGCAAAGAGTGTTTGGAGGACGAAGAGATACGAAAATTTCCCGACGTAACTGAGAGGAGCGACTAGTGAGAATTCTGGAGAAATGGAAAGAAAGTAAAGAACGGAAATTTTCTCATTATCAGAATACAATAAAACGTTCTTAGATTTACGACTACTATGCTTCTTCTGTACATATGTCGCTCCATGGCTATACATGGGAATGTAAAAAGATAGGTAGGCAACTTTCAAATGAAATACTGCATTTTTTTTAATTGTGTAGGTAAAACTCGTTCATTTAAAGATAAATTGAAGAAACCTCTGTTTTCAGAACACAATAGAGTGCAGAATAACAAAATAGTAGTGACTATGCCACTACTGTTTTATAGTGCAATTATTTAGTACATATGTTATCTTGCTTGGCGGGCGTTAGGTAGAAAATTACTTTATCAAAAATGAATTAGACATTCTGTCCTTCAGCGACGGTTCCTTTCATTTTTTTCGATCAAATAGACTGTACTTATTTCTTCTTTTCACTATTTATTTGTAAGTTTCTGGGATTATACATTCGGTTTGGATGAACAGTCGATTTAGTGTGGAGCCATATCACCTTTTAATATAACACGATATATTAAAAGCAAGATGGAAAAAAGTATGACAACGCAATCCTGATTTAATAGCATATAAAACAATTTCGTAATTTTTCGTTAAAAACATTAATTCCACTACCTACCTAAGGAAATTTAGACTGAAACATTACTATCTATTTGTTACTATATTCTATAATTTTATTATTCAAAAATAATTTAATAAAAAAGAAAAATATATAAAATAAATTAACGTTACATTAATATATGGGTATGTGTATTCATTATTTCTTGAATAGTCTCAGAAACTGACAAAAATACTAAGGATGCCTTTTGTAATTTTATCCTGGATAAATGAATGAATAAAAATAAGAATAATGTACTAAATAAATTAATGTTAATTAAATGCATGATGAATGTGCTCATTCATTCCTTTTTAAATAGTCTAAGAAACTGATGAAAAAGACTATAGATGTCTCCTGTTTGGAATCGAAGTGGACAGAGATGTATCGGAGAGCAAATCCCAGTTAAAGCCGAGCCTCACATTTACTTTTCAAATTCGGAGCACACTTGTATGGAAGATCGTTAATGCGGCGTCACATTAACATCCCCATCCGTGCAAATCAGTCGGTAACACAGTCTGCCGGCGTTTTACCGCTCGCTCGCAGATTTTGAAACGCGATGCCTCCACAAACAAATGGCGAAACGATACGACGGCGATATTTCGATCAGCGCGGAGAGATGGCATTCGAATCAGTCCCGTGACACAGAGAGGCGTGTAGTTCGCCGATTGGCATTTGATAAGCCTGTCCGAAAGAGAGAGCCGGACTTCCCATTTTGTCATCCAACGAATGGATATCCTCCACTGACGGAATCGCCACGGAACTACTATTTTTGCCGGTATCCTCGGGCTCCCCTCCCGCCTAACCTTTCGCGTCACACGGCCTAAATCAATCACTCCACAGACTGGTTTAGGGAATCTGCTGCCTTTGAATGGACAAATATTTCGAACGGACTGGACTTGGAGCCGGTTTTAATCAGTTGTGTAGTGCAATCGTTTCAAAGCTGCAACCGAAGCATAATCTGAAGAGATTCCTGAAGAAGTTCCCACCCGTTTTCCCTTCATTCTCCATCCAAAGATTAATTGAAGGCTCGCTCGTAACGCACTGTTTAATGGCTGGGTAAGGACGGTGGAAAAGCCAAGTACAAAGCGGAGAAAATCCGAGGGAAACGCAGCATAAGCCGGTGATTCGGTGATCAATAAGGAGCTTAATATACCGTCGTCGTAAAACATACTTGTGGGGATGGCTGTGGTTATGCTATTCACTGCGGCTCGTCACAGTTACGCTTATCTTCTCGTTCTGCGGACGACTCGCAAATAATCCGTCCCAGCCTTCTGAGGGATTGGACCAATTACGGTTACACGAACGTAGTCTTGTTATTTTTCATCGTTCAAGAATAGAGATTTCTAATTATTTTCTTTGACTGGCAAATAGAATTTTATGGTGAGGTTGCTGGAATGAATAACTCTGGAATCGATCTGATAAGCAATTGTTACTGCTACTTTTATAGCGCCTTTAAACTCCTTAGACGCCTTTTAATTTTATTACATGTCTTAGCGTGGATAAATTGGTGAGGATTGGCGTCAAATATTTAATGCCCACAAATATGAAGGCGTACTTTTGTTATGATGTGATACAATACACCTGTGTAACAGATAAATCTCATACATATGACTATATTTGGCATATAGAGCAAATCTCATATTTATAGATTAAATTCATGTATTCTTGTAAATATTTAAATTTACTTATGCATAATGCCCCTTTTAAACCCCATGTATTGCGTGTAGTTAACTTTACGTACACAAAATAACACTGAGAATGCAATATCTTTATAAATGTAAGTTTATAATTACTATTACTTCGTAAGTTTGACAGAGTGGTGTTCTTTCATTTCTCTTTCCGTTTAGAGCCATTATGCAGAAATTCATTCACTTCCTTTACTAAATCTGAGAGTATTTTGAACAATGAATGATATTGTAATAGAAAACAATACTTTTTTGATTAGCACATTTCTTTATGGGAGTTTGTGATAATGGTTATAATTAATATTGGTTCCTATTTCTTCCTTCATAGCGTGGAAAAGTTCTTAGAGTTAATGTATTTTTCACCAAATATAGTTTTTGAGATATGAATAAGTTTGTTCTCCTTATTTCTCGAACTTCATAACATACATTCTCTTGGATGGTTTAATCAATTCTCTGCTTCTTAACATGGTCGAATACATTTAAGAATCTTAAACGCAAATTGAGGCTTTTATTTCCAAAGGAATGCATCGCCATATAGTTTTAGGCTTTCATGGGAAATACATGCTTTACATAAGCTTTGAAGAAGGAATAGTTGAGGAAATATGATGTGAAAAATCGTTCTGAATGTAGTATATAAATAAAATTTAGAATCCATGCATGGTTCAAAGAGGTTCGACCTTTCATTAACGTATAAAGAACATAAATTGCCCAATAAATTCGAATTTTATAGGCTTTGGAAGATATAGGACTAGATTTTTTACTCCAACCCTGTTACGTAGGCAGATCAGGTACAGCAAGAAGAAGGGGTAGTGTTGCAAACATTCGTCGCTTCCGGAGATTCCTTTTTTCATTACATAATACGTGAGAGGAAAATATTTCAGAAATGAACGTGAAGATCATACACCTCTTTCCACACTGTGAAGATTGGCTTGCAGAGTACTTGTGTAGATACAGATGTATACGATGCAGGGACAAATGGAAGAGGGAGCCGGAATTGTTGACTATGAATATTCCTGTACTCAAGAGCGACTCGAAAATGGAGATGCTTCATAATACTCGAGTTAATTCCTCCTCCAGTCCGTAGCATTCTCTTCATCATACCTCCATTATAATGCAATTAACTCGCGACGCTAAATGATAAAACTGGGCTCCGTCCGCGGAACGCAGATTAAATTTCCAGGCACGTGCTCGCCGGTGTTTATTATCCTTCTTTTCGGTCGCTTCCTTTTCTTCTCGCGATGCAGTCGAGAAAGGGAAAAAGTTGAGCGTAAGTGTATCAGGTGGGGAAGAGGTGGTGAGATATGGAGCGGGTGGTTGGATTTTCGGTGCCTTGGGGGTTGAAGAGGGTTGCTTAAGGGTAATGTGGGTCCGGGGTTGCTGAGGGCATCTTAACCATGATGCATTGCTTCCACGGTCGAGAGGCGTGAGTTGTTTGGATATTAAGGGGTCGCCTTTTACAATGCCCCCTTACCGGATACCCATCCCATACCTACCGTACTATCCAAGAATCTCTCCTCTGCATGTCAAAGAACCGGTACCAAAGCGATGGGTGGAGCGGAAAAAGTATTATTTTTGCCACACCCGTAACCGGAAAAATAAAGGTCTTGAACCTAAAACGAAACTATAAACCTATGCTATTTCTGTAAAGATTTCTTAGGCTCTTTTTATATCGTAAAATCATTTAAAAAATTATTCAGAGAATTTTTTGACGAAAACTCAAAGAATAAATAGATAATTAACCTTAAGCCTGTTCAAGACTATGTATGCATATTTGTAAATTTTAAAGCTTTTTTCCCAATGAAACAATACACATACGACTGCGTATGAAATTTCATCGCAAGATATTGCAAAGTTTCTTTGTTATCGACTTTAAACAAATGATTCTCAAAATGCTAATTCTAGGGCACTTCTGTTTAAATAGTTTTCATAGTAAATAAGGCTGTCAAAAAGTTAAATCAGAAATGTAAATAGGTGCATAAAATTATCTTTAATTTAATATAAAGAAAACAAGAATTGGTATCAAAGAAAGACTAGGTAATTTATTCGTTTTTTGTGGGTGGCACATCTTTTTGAATACGACAGTAGTTAAGCAAAGTAATTGTTATGTTTACTTATCATGCGTAACTATGACTTACAAAGTCACCAATTTATATTTTAATACCTGAACTTTGATCATATCTTAAAACAACACGTAATTCAGTCTAAAATTTTACAAAATGTAAATTTGTTGAAATCAAATAGAGTATAAACATTTATAAATTATTAAAATTAATAAATAATACATGGAGGAAAATACAAACTGTTCCGACGGTGGCTTTCGGGGGGAAACTATAACCCAAAGTCGTCGTTTTCGTTCAACAAAAACATAAGCTCGAACATCACGTATAGATTTTCACTGTAAAATATGCTTTTGCATATTGCTCCCTGAAATATAGTATAATTTATGGCTCCATTAAAAACATTGGCTCAAGGCTAACGTTAAACAGAAGTTAGTGTATTTTATCTAATTATCTTTCCACAACCTACGCAAACGAAATAACATTTATAATAATTTATCCTAATATATGATTGATAAATAATTGAATATTCTATTCAAAATAACTACTTCATACTTCACTTTATACTAACTAATATATACTGCTAACTTTTTACTGAATTTTGACCTAATCTAATTTTACCTGCTTGTGGCCTTACCGCATACTTATGATGCGAATAATAAATGCAAGCTAACTCTGCTTTACATTAACGAATAGCAGTTGAAAAGTGTCCTCAATATATAACACGAATTCCTTTATTTTCAGACATATTTGACGTTGTAATGATAATATTAACGATGATAAATGATATAATTAACTCTTTGCGTAATATTTAAGCAACTTGTTATCTTTGAAAGAGTTTAAAAATGCATTTTAGTCACCAATGAATGATAAAGGTACCAAGAGAAGAGGCTGTTTTGATAGCATATGGTTTACATTTAGAGTGCAAGGGTTTAGATTCTTTCGCAGGTGCCTATACTGCCGACTGGAAATTTGGAACTCCCTTCTCATCCTCTACATGGTGAAGATTCACCTCGCATTATTCTGGCGAAGATAAGCCCCTTCTTATTCCATTTTGCGTTCCTTTCTTTTCCTGTCTGTCATCGCTCCTGGAGTTTTCTGCCTTTCACTCCCTAATACAAACTTGTTGTGATACATCATATCAAATAAAATTTTACGGGTGTGAGTGTGTGCGAGAGAGTTTGGAAATATTTCTCACTTCGTCTGTTCCTCGCACGATATCAAAGTGTTGATTTAGTTTAATTGGGAACAACCAATGCAGTTTTATAGTCTTCTGATATAGTTTGCTGTAACTTTACATGGGATGGTAGTACATGATGCTGTTCAAAAGTTTGATAATTGGCATTTTAAAATGTATTAAATGAAACCATTTTGAGCCTACATTGATTGATTATATTTTTATGATGAATCATTTATAAATTTTTCTTTTAAAGAAATTTTATTTAAAGAAAATATACGTATAAACTGACATATTTAAGTTATATAACTACATATTACTTAACTTCAAAAATACTCATCAACTATCTCAACAGATTTTTACTACGCACAGTTATTTCAACGAGTGGACATCTTCAAAAAGAAGACTATCTTAAAGAAGTGTATTCGTTATCGAAACTGGTTGCAGTAACTTTTGTTTGGTGTTAATGAGTATTTTCATAAAAAAAGTAAATGTATATTATAATGGAGAGAAGGATTCGACTTTAATTTACCTTTTTTCCTTTACATATTTATGATATTCCTACTCTCGACGAAATTAAAGCAACTCTACACTAATATGATTAGATCTTATCAAGGATTTTTAGTAGTGAATTGTAAATTATTACATTGCGGTTTTCAAATTAAACGAGCATTATTTCCTAGAAACCAAATTTTGTGCTTTTTCTCACTAATTAATTTAAACTCTAAAACGAGGCGCTTAGTAAGTTAATATCAAAGGAGTTGATGTATATTATACAATATATTAAGCCCTGTAAAGAAGGCTTTTCGCCTCGTGATAATTATCATATTATCCCTAAAGATGAAAGAGGAAAGATACTTCCTTAACGCGATGCTAACAGTGCGTGTCAAAGAGAAAGTAATTACTATGATTAACCGAGGAAACTAAATCCAAAATCCACTCCTCGCGCTATTTTAGGAAGTCGAGGGGTCGATCCGCCTTTACTAAATCACCCTTAACCTTCGCTGAGAGCGGTAATGAAATGTTAAATTAATTCTTCCCGGGGATCGGCATTTCTCAGGTGCGATAAACTCTTGAAAGAGATTATGGGATGAGTAAATTATAAATAACGGGAAGTTCCTCCTGTAACACCTCTTTCCCTTTCCCAGTCAATCCCGTAAATACCCTCAAGGTGCGAATAATTTCTCCCAGATGCTCTTGATCCTCCTGATTTAGAGATGACGAATGGCACAGGAAAATGCTTTCAGTCGATATTTTATACAATTACCTTTCATTTGCAAACTTTCGAAGATGTGGGGGAAAGTTGACGGAATGTGTTGGACCCCGCGAAAGTTTTCAGTTGCGATATTAATTATTCCGTAGAATTTCGGGGATCTCAAGACGGGGGAGATCTCATTAGGGCGAAGCTGAAATATTTCTGCATTCGCTTCATTAGAATACGAAAAGTTTAAATACATCTTTAAGAACTTTTTAACTTTTGGGGGGTTCGGGAAATTCGTAATTTTATTACGAGGAAAATATATTCAGTTTTGTTCCCGAATTTGAATCTCTGCCGAACCAAAGCAGAATGAACCTTAATACTAATTTACGATAACCCTGATATTAAGACTATAATTTTTGCAGTCGTTGAAATTTTGTAGACTTCAAAACCATCCGCTGTAGTACATTTGTGATCAGTTAGTAAATGAATGAATGGTGGTTTATATTCCGGATAAATGTCGTATGACACAGGTCTAAGTACCAAACTGAATGAAAGATTATGCTGGTGAACGATCTAAATAGTCTGACTTTATCAATATGCAATTCAGAAAATCTTCATTCTAACAATGGTTCAAAATGCAGTGTGAATAAGTTCTGAATAGATAAAATAATACCTACTTTATCTAAGGAGAAATTGAAAAGAGAATTTGGTATTATAATATAAAAGATACTAAGAAATAGAGAGTATAAAGTTAAATTGAAAGGGCAGGGTACAGCAAAATCGAAGAGCATAACCTAATTTGTCTATCAATCGCTTAAATTCTTTTTATTACCATATATATATCCTAATAAAAGACGGTTTTTTGGTATAAAATCATTTCATGTACAAGATTTTCCTAAATTACTATATTTTCTTACTTTATAATATAATCTAAGAATTTCCACCGAGATTAGCAAATAGCAAAGTAGAAGTGTCACTGTGTATACTCAAACACAGGGACGTTTTGGTGAATACCCTATGTACTAAATTTTTGACAGCATTGAAAAAGGAATTTGAAAATAAAGATGCAATGATAAGATATTATCTATGAGACAATACTTTATCAAAAAATAAAATAAAAACCCAAATTCCATATCTCAATTCACTTCTACAAAGATTCATATCTCATTCTTTCATTTATATATATCCTGTTTTTTAACCCTTAACCAGTGACGTGCAATTTTTGTCACACTACCAGTGACGTGCGGTCTGGGAGACCGCAATTTTTTAAATATCTTTAAAGTTACTAAATGACACATTTAACAAAGTTTAAAAGCCTTAATAAACTAATCAGTTATTCAATAATTTGAATTCAAATTTAATTTTATGTTAATATGAACAAAATTTCAATTATTAATCATTTTACGAAGAAAGTCAAAAATTTGAATGAAAAAAACATATCCTATCAAAATAATGTCGCATATTAAAAATCAGGTGCCTATTTTTGTAGCAAAGCCTTTAATGTATTTTTGGGATGATAATTGATAAAACGCTCTTGAAAAATATTTCATTTATTGTGTTTTTCATAGATTCTGCAAACGTTCGATATTACATTTTTCGTGAAAAATGTCCTGCCCCTCCAAAGAAGCACAGCTCTTGCAAATTTTTTTTGTGCATTATAAAAAAACTGGTTGTCTACATTTGGACCAACCGAAGGAGGTTTTTCGTTTTTTTCATGCAGGGCAAAGTCGGCAAGTCTTCCGCTTCTCTAGTTTATCTTCGAAATTTTGAGGTTTTTCAACTGTTAGGTTCAGAATTCGGCCTATATTGGCTCTTAATTGTGTGGGAATCTTGCTGTTTGACATTATCCTCTTTAATTGTGGCCTTACTAACTCCACTGCAATGCATTTAATAAAATCGTACCTATTTAGATACTTCTTGTCTTTTAGAGACTGCTGGAACACAAAAGGATTCACCAATGAAATGTCTAAAATCCTAAGAAACACTGCCATTGGCCATCTCCTTGTTCTTCGATTAGATGAGTAGCTGCTGCACATTTTATGTAGTGTATCTACTCCACCCTTGATTGAATTATAGAAAGCTATAATTTCAGGTTTCATTGTCACGTCATCAGTGCTCTCTGTGGTGCATTGACGACACCAACCAAAGAGTCCTGTTTCTCTTTGGCGCATGAGGAACTAGAGTCATGTTGCCGTATATCCATACAACGAGGACCCTTTTGTGCCTTCTTTTGAAGGCCCGAACTCATTGGATATTTCCCTTTAATTTTTTCTTATCGTCCCGACATAGGTCAGTCCTTTTACCCTCAGCTTCTAAACCAGTTCAATTGAAGTGAACCAATTATCAGCTGTAATATTTCGATTGGAATGAAATAATGGCTCAGTGAGACGCGGAACTGATTGCGTAGGTTTCGAAGTCTTTTTTTCTTCCTCTGACAGACCTTTTCCTTTGGTACTTTTTCCGGCGTACAAATAGGCATTATACAAATAGCTATTCGATGTATCCGTCAAACACATCATTTTGAGGCCATACTTAGCTGGCTTACTCAGGATGTACATTTTAAATCGGCACCGACCCCTGAAGGCAATTAACATATCGTCAGTACAAGTTGTTGTGCCAAGTGAATAGCAACAATGAGAATTTTTTACGAAATGATTTAACAAATCAGAAATTTGTGCAACTGGGTCACTTTCGTACCGGACGATTCCGTCTTCATGGTTATCAAACCGAAGACATAAAAGGAGAACAGCAAATCGTTGTCCATACATTACTAAACGAAAAATTTCCTTTCCCATGCCATTTGCAGCAAAAGTACTACTAATATCTTCATCGTTAGATCTAAATATTGCCGAATATATTAATAACCCAAGTAAAGCTCTTAATTCAACATAATCTAAATCTTGGATTTCTGGCCTACTCTGGTATACTTTTCTCATAACTTCTGAAGTTTGACATTTTTCCAACACAAAATCAAATTTATTTTATCGTCGTCAAAAATAAGCGACCAAAAATAGAGAGGTTGAAGTTACCTATCTAGAAGTATAACAGATTGCTTCAAACCTGGTTTTTCCGCGACAATGTTATGCAGACGAGTGTAAACGTTTCTCTTTGGCTCTTTAGAACTCCTTTTATAGAGATTTTTTCCAAAATAATATCCAACTTTCTTAGAAATCGGATTCACTGAAACACTTACTTCCTCATCATCGTCTTCTTTATTCTCGTCGGAATCCGTATTGTGTTCACTAACAATAATATTATCCTCCTCAATCTCACTTTCCACTTTACTCTCATCTTCCCTCAAGTATTCCATAACTTGCTCCTCAAAATCAGGAGCGTCCAGTCGTAGTATTCGAGAGGGACCGGGTTTATCACTCATGCTTGTAGTCTTTGACGATTACTTATGTCGCTGTGAAAATTGAGAAAATATCATCAGTAGATATTAGTAGATTACTTGTCCAGGAAAATATTTTGGTTCCACGGAATAGCGCAGGAAGAAATTTACCTGACGAATGACAATGATGATCACAAGGCAATTATGTAAGTATTGAAACTAAAGAAAGCAGTTTGGGGAAAATCCGAGAAATACGTTTTCTTTCACATCTGGTCATGTACTGCTCGAACATTCGCCTCGGGTTTCCCCCAGGATCATTCCACCCTTTCCATTGGGGGTCCATATTCCGCCTACAACATGCTTCACTAAAGGTCATTCATCCCAGTCACAAATGAGTAGTGGCAACAAAGAGAAATTCTCTCAGGATTTGGTTATTCTGAGTTTGCCGCCACTTCGGCTGCATCCGTATTAAGTGACATTCTAGTGTCAGAATCACAGCGAAATATAAAGACGAAAAATTCGGTTCTATACACATAAGGTGTTTTAATGCAAGTATGATTTAATATTTTTCTAAAAAGATTTTTATTGTTGGAGTTGATATTATAAAATAACCAAAACAATCAGTACTCTTGAGGACGACCTCAACATTAGCCT
The DNA here is from genome assembly GCA_947579665.1 of Sympetrum striolatum. Taxonomy (NCBI): domain Eukaryota; kingdom Metazoa; phylum Arthropoda; class Insecta; order Odonata; family Libellulidae; genus Sympetrum; species Sympetrum striolatum. Next base: position 31,025,924 of record OX388347.1, read on the forward strand.
ACTATCATAAAATCCATATATTTTGCCTAATTTATGCTTTTCAAATAGTAATAACAAAGAAATGTGAAAATAATAAAAAAATGTAATAAATAAAGTTGAATTTTATAAGCCTCCGTAATAATATTCACCCATATTACGAATTGAGTTTTCCCGAATTAGTGACGTGCGGTCTCTCAGACCGCGCATGAAATTAAATCGCAACTTAATAGAAACACAAGTAAGATAAATGAAATTCGAAGAATTCTATATACTACGTAAAGGTATCTAAGAAGGTACCATAAATAACAGATTTGTTAAAAATCAAATAATTTTTTTATTCACAATAAAAAAATCGCTGCGGTCTCTCAGACCGCACGTCACTGGTTAAGGGTTAAATTGGGATAATAATCAATAATAAAACATGACGATTGGACTTTTTATAGCGTCATTGTGTACAAACATATATAGCATGCTAAGATAACATATGAGAAATGTTTTGTTAAGAAAGCCCAAACAAAACCAAAATCAAAACAGTAAGAGAGAAGAGGATGAATTTTCTACCAGGGATTGGAGAGAATTTTGATATTTCCATTAAAATGATGTTGCAGAATCCAGCATAGCAATTCCCGAAGCTTTTACCTCGTTGAAAATTACTTCGCATACTCTGACCAAATTGCTCAAATCTCCATTTTAGTACATCACTGCGTAAGAAGTAAAGTGGCTCGCGTTTAATGGCGAAAAAGATGCAAACACGCTAGTCGGACGGCGTTCGAGAGATGAATGAGTTTTTGAATTCCAGCCGCGAAACTTTAAAATCCTCCGCTTTACGTCGTAGCAGGAATTCGGCCATAAACCTAGCTCATAGCGACGAGGGGAGGTGCCCTTTTATTATCCCACAATCCCCCGTATCTCCAACCGTTTATTATATGCTAACCCGACCATGTTTCGAGGATGGACGAGTTTTTATCGGGGTACATAAGCAAGCAAAATGGGATTAAGACTGAAATTGCATCGTTCAGTTCAGTTCCGTTGCTATTGACGACAGCTATTGTTGAATGTGCGCCCGCGTGCGGATGTGTGGTCTTGTTTTGCCCTTTTGTGCGGCCGGAATGGGTGAGGCGAAAGGTGGATGTAGGGGCGATAAACAATGCAGTGCAACCTTCCCTCTTCCTAAATACAAACAGGAGCGGATGCTACCGCACACAGGACAGGGATATACAAGGGGTAAAGTCCTAAGTCGTCTAGGGTCCAGAGGAAGTTAACGTGGTTTGCGAGAAAGGGAATGAGTTAGTAGAGAAAGGGTCAAAAAAAGAATACGAATGCAAGAATTACGTGGTTCTTTGACCTCGGCCTCGGCTCGGACATTTTTAGCCCGTAAAGTGTCTGAAAAATAGCGGAATTCCGGTTTTACGTTCGTAACAGAATCAAAACCTAATTTGTGTAGAGAAATCAGAAAAAGAAGGCTTGGAGACTTTCACAGAGAATGTCAGATACGTTAGCAATTTTCCCAGAGAACATATTTCATACGTGCTTTATTCCGCTTTTTTTAAGATCAAAGTTATTCGTTTGTGAGACTCTCTTATTGAATGTGAACGATTGGGGATTGAATGTATTTACTTCATGGTCTATTGGTCAAGAAATACCAATTCGTTACAAATAAATGTTCGAACTGAGAAAATCTCAATATGGTCTGTGTTGAAGTTGAGAAAATTCTTCAATACATTATTTGTTCTATCAGACAAAATGTAGCATTGATGCAGAATATATAATTACTGCGAGGATAGTTCCAAATCTTAGCTTAATTATTTTTGATTAACCAATATAGATATCTTTCAGTAATAAAATATAGGAAAAATAGATTTAAAAAGTGAAAGCTGTACGCGATTCATACGTGAATAAGAAGAGAAATTTCCATTATTAAAATAAGAAAGTCACACTATTCTTATTGGCTTAAGCAACTGTTTATGTCACAGGTACTGTGCACACTTTTATTCAGTAAAATTAATGACCTTGAATCGTTATGACTATAAATTAAAGAATAATAGTAATTTATTGTACACATTTTGGAGGGATACAAACCCAAAGGAAAGAATTCAGTGATGTAACTTGTCTGTTTTCTTTTACAAAAGCCTCCAAATTGTGGAAAAGAAGAGTGAAACTTGACGACAAGCTATTATAGAGTGAAATCACCCAAGCAATTTGTGAGGTAATTTACTTCAAATCAGATACAGAAAATAAATATATACTACCGCGGAGGCTGTACGTTTTTAATTGGGGAAATTCGTATTCAATTGAAGATTGGGCACGTGGACTTGAAAACATATATGACATTCAAGAAGTAGTAACATGATTTGCTTTTCTTGCAAACACTTGTAGGCTCAATATTGTTACCATAATCAGTTTATAATAATAATTTTATTCCACCCTTTTACAAATTTGGTACAACATAGAATGTACAATGTTTTGACCATATAATAGACCGGAAAAAAACACAAAATCGATATCGTCATCGTATTGTTATCGATAGTTTAAATATGGAAAACAGGTATCCTGTAAACTATACTTTTTATAATATGTCTATCCTTTCAGTGCGAGTCTCTTTCCAGATTTTGAACTAATAAAATGTATTACATACGGTCTGTCCTCACTGATTATTCCTTATACTTCCATGAATGAATGTCACATTTCATATTCCGACATAATTCACACAGAAATGAACGGGAAGTCATCCCAAAAATAACACACAGCTCCTAACCAACCATACCAAAAAATACTTCTTTCAAAATATAAATTGCTCTTTGTCGTTTGTATACCTACCTTTAGAATAGTTCTAGACAAAGTACATTAAACGAGGGAAAAATTAGGTCATTCAGAGTGAACAAATTTTTCGTGATTGGATTTTTCACACGAACGAACTTGTAAAGCGACGATAAGGTTCACTAATATCCTCACAATGCGATGACGGCTTGGAAAATAATTGGACAAAATACCCAGAAGCATCCATCAAAGACTTAAACTGTCAGCCAATTCTTCTTATTTAAGCTAGACTCATTAACGCAAAGATATCGCTTGATTACATCTCATCGCTCTTTGTTACGAAGATAGTTTGAAAAGGATGAAAAGGTAGCTCTTCCAGGTGAAATATCAACAAAGCTATCGGTATTTGCGAAGAAGGTCAGAGGAAATCAATGTGTTGGGATTATCGTATTATTTATACTAAACCATTCAGATGGAATATGTAATGTTACATATTGTGATACACACATTTATGTGCTGATAGTGGTGTTCTCTCACTGCTCCCATAAGTTTCAGTTTGTGTAAGGCCATAATAAGAAGATTGATTCCTCAAGTACGACTTTTTTCCGCTATCAACAAACCATTTAGCTTCTTATAGGCTAGGGCAGGGATAAAAGATTAACTTTGATGAGGAATGAGGTAGTTTTTGTAGGCTATCTTCTATTTTCTATATCTAGGCAAATTCTTTATTTCTACTATTGAAAATTTTAGGTGAGGCTCGAGAGTCTACGTCCGTTCACATAATTCTATTCAAGATTCTCGTTTTTCTAATTTTTATTCATCTTTAGCAAAAAAATATAAATGTATACCATACCCTAAAGAGTGCCCTTTAGTATTCCGTTGGCAACGTATACTTTGCAAAGTCTAACAATGAGTTATTCAGAACGAAATCAGCATCATTATGCTTTGAAGGGACTCATTTCATACAAACAATGAATGGACTAACTGAAAGTATGGTTACCTCTACTATATGGATATTTTGCATCGAGTAATCCTGAATGTTTTAAACAATATAACATTTAACATATAAACAAAGTAACAACATGTTTTAGAGGAAAAGAAATACGCTCAAACTTGGAAATGCATGATGACTGAACATTGATGAAGCTCCTTACGCGATAGTCATCAGGACAAATGAAATACCACTCTTCCCTTTCATGTGGTAATCGGATCATTCTAACATGTGAGCGCCCCGTGGAGAATGAATAATGCGAACTTAAGGCAAACTGACAAAGCTAAACAAATAGAAAGTTTGGGAGACTGCGGAGAATCGGGAAACGTAACACAGGGATTAAATGAGACAACATGACCAAAGAAGGGGGAGGATGTAGAAATAAAATCCGGAACGAGGAAGTGGCGAGATGCACCGGTGACGTGAGTGGTGGTAGATGGGGTCCACCGAAAGATATGAGCTTAGGTACATGCGGGTATTGAGTGAGGAGAGACTCATCTCCTAGGCGACGCCTTGACCGCGTCCCTGTCTCCCTTGTAGTTCTCTTCAGGAGCCAACACCCTTCCCGACCACCCACGCTCTCTATTGCTGTGTTCCTTGCATCCCCAAACCACGCCAACCCTCTGTTTTCCACCCTGTGTTCACCTCCAAAGCTCGTTCTACATCCACATGATTCTCATCAAAATATCTCCCTCTTTCTCTCCTATATCTACTCTGTATTATACATTCCCCATGCTATTTCTCTTTGTGTCTCCCGAATTTTATCTCATCCATCCGAATTCCCTCTTTTTCCATATGCAATCATTCCCTTTAGCATTGTTCCCATTAGGGGATTTTAACGACTCGGAGATTCCATTTTTAAAGGAGCTCTCCTTTATATTCCCGCATGCGTCGGCGGCATGACGAATGTCATGAGTCGGAGGAAAGATTTAGTGTGATAGAACTGAGCGTTGTGTTCTGTATGGTGTTGTTCCCCCGCATAACTTCCAGGGGAAGTATTTTCTAATGTTTTGTCTATCCCTTTTCCGAATGGGAGCCATCCTACATAGTAGGTGAAGACGAAGCGTAGGAGCGTGTCCTTAACGGTACTATTTTAGTTCTTTTTACTTCATATCCATCCTCTAAATGGTATAAAATAGCAATGTGGTATGGAAGTAGCTGAAAAATTTTATCTTTTTGTCCGATGTCGGTATATGTCTACGAAAGATTATTCAACAAATCATCGTGTTGTAGGTATAATGAGATTAAAAATAGCCTTCATTTATTTGTGAAGTTACTGGGTCTTGTAGAGTCACAGTACTCGCAAAGATTCTAAATGCGTACACTGTGAATTCATATACGCATTATAGATTGTTTTGGAATATTTGACAACTTATTTGATTGGAATTACAATAAATTTAGATGTATTTGCGTGTGTAATTTAATAGCTCGCACTTGAATAATGTATCTTGAAAAATCACCTCATCCCCCCTCAAAAAGCTTTTGTTTGTTCATATTGGAGAAGCTGTGGATGCAAACATCAGTTTTATTAATGTCTATACAGGAATAATTTCAAATATTTTATATTCGATGTACCCCGAAATGCGTAATGGAAATGAGGTGCCCCTTCAGAATATTCATTTTATTTTCAATTATAACTTATAAATTTATATTTTCAATTGATTGCTCTCCATTATTTTTTTCTATTTACCCTCATTAAAATAAAGAAATCATATGGAATTTATTTTATTGTGGAAAGGGCTGGAAATTAAATTAGGTTGTATAAAACAGTGTTAAAGAGAAACGAGCAGTGGAGAAAGAAAGATTTAAATATGCAGGGAAGGATATTTGTGCCTCATAAATTTATGTGCGTACTACTTTAATATCGAAGTAAATGAAGTAATAGGTAAACACCCAGAGCACAGTACTCACTCTCGATGAGTTCCTGAAAACAAATTCTAAATGTTGCACGAAACACGATATTTCAAATTCCATCACCCTTGCTATCGGAGCTCTGATTTGCTGCATTTTTATCGAATTAGGATTTTTATGAACGAGAAAACGATAACATTTATTCTTTCTTGGAAATTTTGATACTCTTAAAATAATGAATACTCTTCCTTTTCCCTTTGCTAATTTTTAGCCGATTAACGGCTCCGAGCGTAATATTTTTTTCAATTGAAACTTCCATCCTACTCATTCTATCCGTTTATTAAATCTATTCCTCGTATATTTCTTAATTAATTTTTAATTCATCCCTTAATGCGTATATAGGAGGCCGTTTTCCTTTTTAATGGACTTGGCATTTTTTTCTTTACGAGTTTTATCGCATTTTTTCCTCGTTTTTAATAACCTTAGCCTTTCCCTTAATGCGTGCACCAGCGTCGCTAATTATTATTTCTCCTATAAATCCATATCTTTATTTATTTCTTTTCCTTTCGAACCTTCACTTTTCCCTTCTATCGATTTTTCTCTTAGTCTTCCTTTCTCCTGATAGAAACACTCGCCTCGAAAATAATTTTCCTTTTTCACTTTCTGCGATTCCTCAAAAATATATCGTTTTCCGAAAATGTACTTTCATCGCTGTTCTTTCACCTTTATTTTTATACCGTTTCCTTTTTCTTTGTGATTCTTGTACGATGCGCGCTCTCTCTCATTATCAATTTGCTTATTTCATTGTGCTGCTTTGTATCTTTTGATTTTGTTACATATTGCAATACGTTTCGAACTTCTATGCTGGAAGGAATAATCTTTCCTGGAATTTTAAGAACAGTTTCCTCATTCTCTTAGAAAACTCTTAGCAAAAATTACTTTCTTATTGATTTATTATGAAAATAACATGTTAAAGTAACCTTTTCATCTATTCTTATCCATCTCTCTCAAAACTAATTGCCATTTATGAAGTTTATCTAAACACATGTTTATTCATATGAATCTTATGTTGCTAAAAATACATATATCCTGCTAAAAGCTCTGTTGTTGATTGTTCCCCAAGTTCAAAGTTATTTTTCCCGTTCCCATTCATATACTTCAGTATTACTGATATTACTAATATACTACAAATATTTGCGTTATGGTAGTTTTTTTATTTTTTCAGATTGGGATGTACTCGTAAATATGAGTTAATTTTTGGTTTAGATTAAAAAAATGGTTTCCTTATTCTCTATGTTTTATGTTTTGAAGAAAACTACGATTCGTTTCTCCTCAAATTTAATGTTAACGAAATGAAAACTCTTAGACTTTTTATACAAACCCCTAAGATTTTTTATTATCTATAATATTTTGATGGTATTATTTTGTAAACGTACCTCACAGATAGCGGATATTGTTAAAAATAATAGAATTCGTAGCAGGATTAAGTATTTTTTTGGACCATTCATAAAATTTTTGAAGTATAAATAATTCTATTATCTAGAATTAGTTTTACTGCATGAAACGTACTAGAAATAAATATTGTGTTAAGTGTAATACAACGTTTTGCTAATCCTTGCTTTTGTCAAAGTTTGTCAGACGAAGCTGCAGTGTGTCATCAATTTGAAAATCAGTCTTATGTTACCGTGTTTTTTATAAAAATCTTTTGGCTTAGTTTATAAACTATTTTGTTATCATAACTTCTTTTGTTTTATTTTACTTCTTTGCAATCCATAAAACGTCTGTAGAACTTCAAGCAGATCTTGCTGCTTGAAACCAGCCGAGTATATCTCTTTTGCTGATCCTAATTGTGAAATGTAACTGTAATGTTTTATTACACCACTGCTAGTCGCTCTCTCGAAAAGTTAGAAGCTTATCTTGTTTTATGAACCACCGAAATCTGTTTCCACGCAAACTATGCGTGGGAAAACAGCGAAGCTGGAAAATTCCTCGTATAGGAAAGGCACGACTAATGGGCCTGCATTCAATGGCGGGTCATTTCGTTGCTTTTTTCAGCCTGAGCATCTGTTTCGTTGAAAATGTGTGTATTCATGTCTCCCACGCGTTCCCTCATAAGCAGAATTTGCTGCCTTCTTCCGCGTCTCTTCCTTTTCATCTTTTTTCCTGTCATACATTCCGCATTTAAATCTTCTCTTTCAATCTTCCCTTTCCCCAGCACGTTCACATTTTCCTCCTAATAGCATTACATTCTGCCGCTCGCCGTTTTCTTTCATCTCTTTCCTTTCGTCTTCCTGTTTCTTGGTTATTCCCTAGAATTGGTGATCCTTTCGCAGAATTGATTCCATGGTTTTTCTCGACTGCTCTTTATTTATGCAAAATAATTCAATCCTGTGTTCACATTTTTGTCCTTTCTTAGATAACCTATGAAAAGGACTTCCCTTTTTGTGAGCCCTCTACTTTAAGGGGATGGTAACTTAACACATCAGAAGCACACGTTATTTCTATCGAAACTAGTTTCATTAGAGAATTACCTTTACATATCCCGTAATTCAATTTTATTATGAGATTTAGCTGCCAAGTCCTTATTGAAAAATATCATACATTCCACTGGCTCTCATAACCACTGAAAGATTCCATGAACCGCGCATTTTGGACTGAATGGAAATTATCGAATGCTTTATTTCTTTCCTTGTTTCGTTTGATTTTTCATTTTACCATTTCTCCGTATGCTTACAATAACTATGATTTAAAGGAAAACAATTAATGTCAGTTCTGCAATTGCCAGCAGGAACAAGCCGACATTAGTTTTATTTGTATGCATTAAATTTCTTGATTTCTTTAAAATTTTGTCTTTACATAAATCAATTACCACATCCTATGCATGAGCCATAATAATTCAATAGAAGGAGCTTAAGAGAGTGAAATATTTCAACCAAAGCTTATTAAAAAAATGCATGCTCAGCTATACGAATTCTTATTCATTCCATTTTATTCCTTAAAACGCTAAGCAAGTATTTATTCTTCAGAATTTCATTGTTATATTAAACATAGTTTTTTTCTCTTTTCTTAGGCACTTCTGGCATCCTTTTTATAAACATTCTTAACCTTCCCACTTCTATATTGCCCTTTTACAAGTCCAACCAATCAAATGATGCTGGCCGTGCAGCATTCCATTATATTCCATTTATATCTTTAAATGAAATTCAATTCACAGAGCTACGTTCCAAGGTATTTAAATTTGCTCACTCTTTTAATTGCGCGGTCTTTTAAGACATGTCCGATCTCCATATTTCACAGGGCCTTGGAACGTGGCTCTGTGAAGAATGGAGATCGGACATGGAGATAAAATTTCGTATAGAAATTGCCCGTAATGCATTCATAAAATTCAAGAAAGTTCTTGCATCCACAGATCTAGACCTGAACCTTAGGATTCGCTTTGTCAAATGCTACATATGGTCAATACTTTTATACGGCTGTGAAGGATGGACTTTAAGGAAAGCAATAACAAAAAAGATCGAGGCATTTGAAATGTGGACTTACTGCAGGATGCTTAAAATACCATGGACGGAAAGAGTGAATAATGAATAAGTACTCAAAAGAATAGGAAAACAGCAAGAACTGTTATTAACAATTGAGAAATGGAAAACGGTATATCTAGAGCACATCCTACGGAACACAAAATAATATCTCCTACAGTGGATAATTGAAGGAAAAATTGAACGTAAAAGAGGAAGAGGACGGAGAAGAACATCTTGGATGGACAATATAAAACAATGGGCTGGATTACCAACTGCTGAGAAACCAATACAAACAGCAACCAGCAGGAAGGAAATGCTAAATGTGTACGCCAATATCCATTAATGGATAGGCAGAAGAAGAAGTAATTCAATTCAATCTCATCATTCAGATTCTATATCGATATTTGTTTTAGGTAGTAAATCGGTTTCTAAGTGCAATCAACAGTAAATAAGATAAATGGTTAGTCACCTCGATCTTACTCCTTCTGCTTCTATTTTTCCTCAGCCTCCACTTTAAGGAACCTTTTCTTCCATACTCCACCCCTCTCCTCCCTGACGTTCATCAAACTAAACACTTCTTCATCCCATTCTTCTCTCCTCCAATCTCTTCCATTCCCATTCAATTCTCCTTTTCACTTACACTCCCATCTACCCCAATTTCTCACATTCCCTCTTCCCCCTCGTTTATCGCTCCCTTTCCAATTTCCGAATCCTTTTTTGACGTCAATCTCATGTTATGTTCGGAGGGTATCTCCCTCTATAGCCTAATGCCATTTATCTTCGGATACTTTTCTTATTTCTATGCCTCTCTCAAGTCAGAAGTTTTTACGTCCCTCGCTTCTCTTTCACGAGTTTTCTCAAGACGCCCTAACCTACTTCCTCGTCCCCATCTCGGCGTTGTGATTTCCGCTAAAGCTTGTTTTTTTCGATTTTTCTCCTTATAAGGTCTCGGAGTTTCTACGAAAACATTGTCCTCGAATTACCGTACACAATCGTGTGTAGGTCAATCTTTTGGTTCGATAATCCAGTGAAAAGAATCTGCGGTCGACCTGTACTCGAGATAAATATTTACAGTAAAAGAAAGAGATGTAGCTTTGAACTTAGCAATTTGAACAATATTTTCAATGAACGTTCTGCCTTCCAGCTATCTTCTGGTATTCTGAAAGAGTTTTGTAAAATAAATTGAGCTTCTTTCAAACTCAAAGTAGATATTAAACATATTATCTCTTATTATACTTTGCTTTTTGTGTTTTGTGTCCCTGAAACAGACATTTTGACTCTAAGCGATCAAAGGGTAACAGTTTGTTCAGGCTTTTGGCCCTGCAGTTGGTTAATTTTTTTCATGAATTATATAAGGCTCACTAATTTCATTTAATATGTATAAAAAGAAGTTCATGGTGGTGTTAGTTTAGGTTTCAAGCGTAATAAAAATTTTCAATACAAAATTGCAATAATTCCGTCGCATGTTGATGATTTTTTTTGTTCATGCCTAGCTATGTTGCCCTTCACCGGTGAAGTCCTCCTAAGCTCCGATAAACTTATCAGGAGGTGCTTCACCGAGGCAACAGTAACAACACACACAACCATTCCCTGAATCGCATAAAATCCGATCATCCGGGATTCGAACCTGGGACCTTGGGTAGGAGTGATAGCTTAGATGGCATGCTATCCACCCTATCCAACTATCTATGCTATGCCACCACCAAGGCCAGTATTATGATATTCTTACATACGTAAAAAGGTGGTAATTTTAATAAAAATGTAATATAATGAAGTTCATGATTGAAAATAAGTAAAAGTTGTGCAAAAGTATTGTGAAAAATTGTTAGTTGCAATTTATGCATTTCGGATCATAATGGCCCGACGCGGCCATTTGTGTAAATTTTTGATAGTGACCAGTTTTAAGGGTTTAGCTGTTTAGGGTTTAGACTTTTTTGAATTCACATATATTGAATGTGTAAGTGAAAATGTTCTTTACGCGTACTCTACTTATCTTATACCCTTGAAAGGATTTAAGGGTAGTGTTTCAGTATTCTCGTTCTTCAAAATTACATCAAAATCTGAGTTGAAATTTTCTGGTGTACCCACCTTCAGCTACAAAGTTGCACCATGAGATTAATGCACTCGGAATATACGCGGGGGACTTAAAAAATCCCAAAAACGAAATCACCATCTCCAGGGGACAAAAGTGAAAGTTTCGGATAAAATCGATCCTAGAAGACGATCGAGGATAAGAGGAGATGAGGAAAGATTTCTTCCTCTTAATGGGAAGGGAATCGGGATGTGGAATTTTGAAACCGTGCCTTACTTTACGTTGTTCTTTTTATCCCTCGAACATTCCCGCCCTGATTTGCGGCGACGTCATCTCTGGCACCCCCCTCTCTCCGTTTCGGCGGTGGGCGTCCTGTCCATTTTTAACGATGCGCCCGCCGACACCGAAAACGTCGGCCTTGCATGAGTAACTTACCTCTTTCATGTGCGGGACCGTGTATGCAAGCACGTGTACACTGCTGTCTCCCTCGGTCGATGGCACACTTTTTAAGACCCTTGTCGCGATGAAAGTGAAAAAGAAGAATCTGCGAAAAAAATTCTATCGGAAAGATCCGAGTTTTTTCCCGCATCTCCCTCTCGGATTCTTTTATATTTTACAAGCGATCCATGGTCGATGTTTTTCATTCCGAGCTCTCGGTCTGACTCTAAGGTTATGTCGTCTGCGGTTGTGGGAAAGGAGATGTTGCCTCTCTCAAGACTTGCGCGGTAAAAACTTGAGTGGTGAGCTTGTTGCGGACCCATTATGTTTATTCACATGCATTCTTCGCTGTGTTTGAAGGGAGAGTACACACGATGTGGAACATGGAAATCGCTACGTGAGTCTAGGTCATGAAGAAGTATTTTTTTCCGAAAAACTTAACATTCGATTAGTCTGTCAAGTATATTGAAGGCTGGTTAATCCTATTTACCATCTTATAAGTACTTATTTCCAAAAACTATGTATTCTTTTTATCTTGAAAGTAGCTCCGAGATCGGTTTAAACCTCAACCCATCTACCATCTTCTAACAAGCTCTGTATGTGGAATGAGGTTTACAGGGTGAGATGAGGAGTGATGCATTTTTACCACCAAATAACGTATCTGTGGTGCTGTGAATTGAATTTTCCAGTGCAGCACGATTTATCCTTGAATAACTCATGCATAGGTTTCGAACAGGAGTGACAAAATGAATTTAATCATTGTCTTAGTAGATCACATATCATTCCAGGCGCAAATGACACTTGCGAGATGAAAGGAAAGTTATATTTTTCTAAACTGTGCCAAACTTAATAAAGATAATATCACGTTCGTCTAGAGTTAGAGAAAAAACAGCCAAATAATCCATCATTCAAGTTTGAACGATTACATTAAACTTAAAGGCTATTATATCTTAAACAGTCTTTTAATTTCGATTCATCTCGATAAAATAGTTACTAGGATAAATTAATATGCAAGTCATCGTAACTTAAGACGTGCAGGAGCTCCTCTGTTACCGTATGTGATAATCATAAGACGGCTTAGGTTTACTGTAGTAAAAATGCTTTAGTGGAAGTTTCTTCATATTTAGAACAAGTTGTATTACTTCCTAGTTAGAGGTCTAAGCCAATTAAGGCGGCCAATGATCCAATTAAAGAACGTATATAGATCGGGCATAGTAAAATACAAATAAAGTAAAATTTATAAACTTAAAAATTGAAATTTCTTTTGAAAAATGCTATCATATTTCTTCTATATCAATTGAATCTCGTTGAAAACCAGGATATATAGATTTCTCGTTTTAAATTCTTCTACGTTATATATAATGATTTTACGCAATGATTTTAATCGCTATTAATACCCAAATATGTAAGCCTACTTAACATAAAGATATGCATTCCCAATTTCTTACCTTTCATTCAGTGATTTATCTCGTAGTCAATAACACACTCCGTGAGGCCGCTTGCAGAATGTTATTGTAGATTTACATGCACTACCCTCCCCATTTTGTTCTCTACAGGGAGAAATTTTCAGAATTGAAATAATTTGTACTATTCCCAAATCATTATCACCCATTGCTGCGGATGTTCATGATTTTCTGTTATTAAAAGTTCCTTTATTACCATCGGTCTCACTCCTTCTTTATATTATTATGAGATAGGATTAACAGGGATAAGAGATTTATTATTTCCATTTTCGCCTTAATAAAGAGGTCGCGGAATCGAATCAAATCTCATATTTCCATCCCTCACGCTTTTCCTTTTCCAATAATCCTCCTTCCTCATTCCCGACTTCCTCTGCTCTTCTTATCGAATTCCACTAAACTTTCTCAACATTCCTCCGCCCGTTTCTCTTCTTCGGGGTCTTACCTCTTATTTCTATTCCGGTTCAATTTGCTTCATTTGTTTTACGGCTCTTTCATCCTATTTGTTCCTATTACTCCTAGCCTAATCCTTTCGAAGCCGCTGTTGCCAAGTTTCCGCCATTTAGTGCTCCCTTTCCCACGCCTCATAATCTCGACGAATGCCTTCATTCACGCCTTCGCTCCCGTGTTATTTTATGGTCACTGTTTATCGAAAAGTTTTCTGTTTGTGCTTCCTCCTGCCGATTTATTTCTTTGTCGGAATTACCGCCGATTTCGTCCGTACTTTCACTGTTATAGGGAGAGGGTCCTCAGAGGATTGTAGTGGGGAAGTTCCTACAAAGGAGCGAACGCTTTAAAGTAATGAATTCTATTTCCTTTGACGCGATTTCGATGAGAATGTTCCGTCATTAATTATCCGGAACTCAGGCCGTAGCAGCTCGATTCGAAAGTTCCTCTTTTTTTGGAACGTTGCTACTTTTTATACTGACTTTTTTAAGTCGTGATAAAAATTAGACTTCTAGTGCTGGAACGTTGGAAATAATTTGGAATCTTGGTCTTCTATACATTATTTCTCTAATGTTGAACAATGTTATCAGCCCAGGCAAAGTTACACAAACACGATGACAAATAATTTTCACATTTTACATAGTAAACTTGACTTCTCTCAATCTGGTGTTTTTGGTTAAAAGTCCCTTCGATCAAAGAATTACAGAATTTTTCATTGCTGTAAATTTATTGGAGTGAAAAGTTCTTAATTTTTTTAGCATGCTGGATCTTATTTTAGCTTGTATTATATCTGAATATTAAAATTGAAGATCTTTAGGTGTTTTCTCATTCATGATCTCAAAATATCTGTTCCTTTACGTTTTATATTCTTACAATATTCTCAACTAGCTTGTATAGTTTGTGAGGTTTGATGCTATAACTATTTGGAGGTTGACTTTTTAGAGTTTGAATTTTTATCACTGTAACTGAGAAAATTCCAAATATATAGATTTTTCTAATTTAGTCCAAGATCACCTGCATCAATCCTCTACTAACAAAATGATGGAAAATGCAATATTTAAACTTTCAAAGAACGTAAAATGTTTATAAACAATAGAAAGAATAAATAAAAATATTTCTAGCCGAACTATTCTTCTAAGTGGAAATCCACTGAGAATGAAATAGGAATACTATGAAAATTACAGACTACTATTATTAATTTCTCTCGACGTTAGCATATCAAATCTGTTTTAGAGCCATGCATCGCAATTTTGAATGAAATATATTGAATAAAAAGGTTTAAATGTTGGAACAGAACATAGAAACAATAGAAACGAGTAAGGAATAAATAAAAAACAGGAAAATTACAGAAGAAAAATTCTTTTTCGTTAGTGGTAAAGAAAGAAATATTAGAACACGGCTTTTAATGAATTAGAGGTTGAACATCTCCGAAAGCCATCTTTGTCAACGTTTCTCCTCTTACTTCCCGGTAGTCGGAGAAAGCAAGAATCTTTTCGCTTAAAAGTACGGAGGTCCTTTCTTGCTTTCTCCGACTACCGCAAATTAAGAGAGAAGGAACGCCAACAAAGTCAGCTTTTGGAGATTTTAAACTTCTAAATTTTCGGTAGTCTTAATTTATGTAGGTTACTCATTGATTTATTCTTGCGTTAATAAATTTAAAGTTACAAATATATTATTGCATTTTAATTAAAAACTCATCTTTGTTAAAGCAAATACCTTCATCAATATTGGGCTACGTTTACTAATATGAAGAAATTAAATGCTTCCTTCAAAATGTGGGCAAGACTAGTTAATTTATTCATACTCTCCCAGCGACACTCATAAATTTATGGAGGTTATAATGTTATTCAATGACATTTTCGCAGTATCAATGATAATGCGATTATTGACTTCTTGTGATACATGATAGAGATTTTACATGATCAGTTGGAAGATAACAGAATCAGACTTTGTCCACACAATAAAAAGGAATATGTAAGTATATTCTGTGGGCCAATTTAGAATAGGTTGTGTGTTAGTTTTGTTACCTTACAACTGAATGACGATATGGTTAATAATAATAAATAATTATTAGTATAATAATTTATTACCACTATCAACATTTTAGCTACATTTACTTGTATGAGCAACTTATGTACGTCCCTCAAGATGTAAGGAACGTTTCTTAATTAATTTGAATTTCTCAGCGAGACCTAGCCTGCTAATATATTAAGGAACGTTTTAATTTTATCACGTAATGAGTTACTACTAGATAATATTCTCCATCTGATAACTTGTAAAAGGACCCCTAAATTAAATGAAGTCATAATGCGTCGCATCGCGTAAAAGAGCCGCGTTTTCCATTTGTCGCAATGGGATCCGAAAACTCATCGCGTTCAATTACTCCGCTGTTAATTGGAGGCGCTATTTTAATCTTCCGCGTTTCCATTTCCCGTTCAACTTGCCGTTGTCATAGTCCGAGCTAACGCTTTGTCAGTTGTGAAAGCGCAGGATCCCTTTACGTGTCCGAGGACGCTTTCAAAATTTGTTTACAGTTGCGTTCTACGACTGAATACTTTACGGCCATAACTCGAGTTGCGTGCTCGCCACGGATCTGGTTTATGTACGGAATCCGCGCTTCTAATTTTTTATATCTCTCTGATGAATCAGACGCTCTCTCTACTTGAGCAATCTCTTTTGTGCTCGCACCCAATTTGCCTTTCTCTTTTTTCGCTGTCACTTTCCCCACGCAGGACTTCTATCTCCGAACAAGGCTTAATCCTTAACGTTAACAAAGTCCATAGAGTGCGTTTATGTAGTCCATTCACTTCCACTGCGGGCTTTGGTATTTGCGAAGTCGTAAAACTGTTATCATACAACTTTATTAGATTTTTCTTCATTCCATTTAATTGAATTGATCTTAAAGTTCCTTTTTATTGAATTAACTGTATAGATTTTTATGGCTTTGGTGGTTGATTTCTTTCTATCACTTAAAATCGAACTTTTTATTCCAAATTCAACTACAAAATTACTTCCAAAAAGTGCCACAGCACACTGGTCTGCCATACGAATTTATGGCTAAGCTAAATAACATCTGGAAGTAACAAAAGTATTCTGAATTGCATTCTAAGGGCTTTTTAATTTATCATTTTTATCCATTGAGAAATGTCATCAATATGTATAAAATCATTTTCCAGGTTTGCCGATCCCTCATTAATCAACCTGAATTATAAAAATACTCTCCAATTTTTCTTAATCAACGGAGACCATTAGATAGCCCTGCTGATATTCCCCTTTTCCTTTTAATTCTTTTTCACAGAGAGTTTTTACAAATTGTGAGAACTATTTTACGCCCTCCATTTAACAACATCACAGTTATAAAACGACTTAAAAGTGAATAGCGTTTTTTACTATAACACGTACAAAATTAATATCACCCAATATACAAATTTATGCGACATGAGCATTTTAAAGTAACCTTATACAACTAAATTAAGAGTAATGTATGGCATATGTTGCTGACACCTTTCGGTTTGGTACATACAAGAGTATTCTACCTTTTGGTAGGTTCATTTACAGCATTCTGGTTGGTAGAGGAGGATGTTAATTTGCCAGTATAATTTGTAAAGTCTCGAACTTCCACATATTTCGCAGCTACGAAGATATTTTATATTATCATTAGAAAGATCTGAGTTGAACTTCCGATTTTATCCTCATTTTATCATACATACCAACGTCTATTGGTCAGAAATCTATTTGTTACTTTTACGTACATATTCATGATGTAATATTGTACCAATGGAAATTTTTTCACTTCCTTTAGTTGATATCTGTTATAAAATGCTGAATAATGATAAATTTCATTCAATTTTGGGGAACATAAACGTATTAAAAACTTAACTTCCATTATTATTATTATTAATAATATTAAGACATAAACTGCAGGTAGGCAGTTAGCCTGGTGACAGTTCTTTTCTACCGACATACATTTGTACGAGTTATAAACATAGTTTATATAAAATACATCAATTATAACTAAACAATTCCCATGAAATGATTACATACATATAGTATATTTACCTTACAACTAAGTAATGAAGTAAGATTATTATTTTTAACTCTTTTTATTGGATTTTTCGGGGTTCATGTTATAAATTAATGGAAGCTAAGAGTAATTGTTTTGCTCAAATAGTTGTAAATGAGAACCATTCTTAAATAAAAAAATTATTTTCACTATCGCTAAAGTCAGAATCAATCTAATTTTCCCGATTCTCTAAGTCATGCATTCATTCTCCCAAATCACACGTTTATGAAGAGCTCCTCGCCCCTTTCCCACAGTCACCAACTCAACATCATTGCTCTAAGTCGATTATCGCTCCCCTTTGGTGTTCCACGAGGGATAACGCCCCGACTCCTTTTGTTTCAGAGCGATGAAAAATCATTTAACGCTCTCAACTCCGCTTCATAGGAAAAAAAGCCATGGAGTAAATGCCCCAAACGACTCGACAACCACTCCTCCAGTTAAAGCGGAGCATTTAAATTCTGCGGCGAAGAGAGAGAATGGCTCCGTGAGAAAAAGGAATATAATTTGGGGACGGAAAGTGCAGGAGAAGAGAGGATACGCGATCATCGCCAGATCCCTCTGACGGGGAGCCATAAAACCCCGCAAGAAGACGCTCGGGCAAGACTTATGCTCTCGGTGTATGGCGACGCGGAGTCAGTAAATTTGGAAAGTGGAGTCGAGACCCAGGGGGTGGGGGGAGTTTTCTTTTTAATCCAAACGGAAACATAAGGGGGAAAGAATTCAGAAGGGAAAACAAGAGATGGAGAGGAGGCGATGAAGGATTCGAGAAATTAATATACGCGTGAAAGAGATAAGGATTAATCCCCTGCCTGACTATTCTTTAGCTTTATCCAGCATCTCTCTCTCTCTTATCCTATCTCCCTCCTTCCCCGTCTTCTCTTGCGTTATCCTCGTCTCATGCTTCACTCCTTAAGCCCGCCTCTTTCCTTTCCTCCTTCTTTTATCCCTTCCTCGCTCTTTGTCCTCGTATTTCTCTCCGAATATAGTTTCCCTAATCCTGAGTTATCTTCATTCCTTTCACTTCTTCCTTCTCCTCCCTTACCTTTTCGGTTCTTAATTCCATATATTCAAACTTTTTTATCTTTCTACTCTTGGGATCCCGTTTATCTATTTTATTATTTTTAGTTTCTTTTCTTCTTTTACTAAGCCCCGAATATCTCTTTTCCTTCTGGCCTTCTAGGAGTTTTCCTATTTATCAGTTCATTTTCTCCTTAATTAATATCCACCACCTGTCCTATCATTATCTTCATCCATTCTTTGCCTCTTTTTTTCGATATTAGTCCCACTAATTACTTTTATTTTTATTGAGCGGATTTGTGTTTATATTATTACGGTTGAAATTATTTGCTCCATGTAGCAATTCATGATGGTGGCTATAAGTTACTTATTTAAGGCTTTACCTGAGAACAATTGTCATTTTTAAAAATAAATAAAATTGCGATAAAAATGAAATTATGGATAATATCGATTAGATCTCAAATTAACTGACATGTTAAAACTAGGTAAAGGCACGATTTATTTAAAAAACTGTCTCAGTTTCTGGAATTGAAAAAATGTTAAGTTACCAGTTTAGTATAGAAAGCGGCAATCTTTTGGGGAGTGTCTGTATTGTCACGAATGAGTCCTCTAACTTTCAGAATGTTGCCTAAGGTCTCTTAATTTTTATGTTCTATAATTGATGAGCTACAAATAAATAGTCAGAATGATAACTCGGCTAACGTCGAATTAGCGATAAGATGGAAATGCATGAAAAATTGCACCCGCCACATAATATAGCACAGTGTTAGTTGGTCCAATAAGGAGGTTGTTATTAAGTATAAGAAAGTTTAGCTATACCCAAGATAAAGAGAGAGAGAGAGGTAGTGTTTCAGACAGACAAAATTTATTTCTAAGCCAGTCAACAAAACTCAACTATAACATTTACTGCATTGATTATCAAATTACTACTTTATAGATAGAGTTTTGACCGTGATAATTGTATTCCTTCTTCATCATTACGAGAATTCCGATATTATATCGATATTTTTTCAACGACTCATTTTTCTAGATTTATTCTCAGCATCTCCACGTGTAGGTCGTCGTCTAGGTGACCCTGAAGCATTCTTATCATCTGAACAATCCTGACTTTCTCTTTCCTTAGTTTCTATCTCTAATTTGCTTCACAATTTCATTAATTGGTTATTTCTCTTTCTAAGGGTTTCTTTCTATATCCAGAAATTTCTTTTCATCTTATTCTCCTTTTCTCCGTTCCTTCCTTTACCTATCTCTTTCACATCTTTATTTTTCCCTGTCATCGTCAATTTAGTCTCGGACCCCTCCCTCAGCAGTTTAGTGTTACATTTTCACTCCGATGGCGGTAGGTTTCCTTATATTTATTTTCTTTCACTTGAGTTGTTCCGTTCCTCCTCTCCTGATGCTAATTGCCTTGTGTCCCTGTTTACTCCATTCTCCTATCGAGCCAACATTTCTTTCCTTATTCCACCAACGGGTACCGCCAAACCCTGTGTTCGCAATTTCGGTCTTTCCTTCCTTTTCATCCCACACATTTTTGCCAACGGCATATTTCCTTTTCTTTTGGTTCCTCTCCTAATTTTATGCTTTGTTACAACTGTTACCTATGTAACTCTTTGTTCACACTTGACTTCCAACTGACGGCATGCTTTCGTATGTCGTACGTATATTCTTCTCGTATATTGTTCTCTGATTTTTCCCAACGCTTTTTTATTCTGTAATATTTCCCCTTTATTATATATATTCTTGTCTTTTTAAACCCACATTTGCGTTCGTACCATCATGTATATGAAAAATATGATATAATATGCTGTGCTAATTTCTATAAGAGAAACGGTAGAAGATGCCAATACTGCCAATTGTGATTTTCTCCACTAGATCTGGTGGAATATTTTGTCACTTAGTGGATGAAATTATCAATTAATGGGTTGTGGATATACTGGCCGAAAATTTTGGTTAATAAAAACTACTCCTTTAAATAAAAATTATAAATACTTCTCAATCTAGCATAAATCCAAATAGGGAAATACGAAGGGGGAAATTACAAGGTATCAGATAAAAAATCGCATGCATTCATTTTACAATTCCCATTTTCGATGTTTTTATTTCCTTCGATTCTTTGAAGTTTCCCCATCGCAGATCTTTGGCTACACAAGCAAAGAATGACTCCATTTTGATTTGTTAATCTAAATTTAATTCCATTCAATTTTTAAGTTTTAAAGGCAATTGCAATTTAAAACAGGTTAGGAATATTAAAACTAATTCTTAAAGAATTTGTTTTTAATTGATTGAGTCATTGATTGGATATAATTTTTGTGTATTTCTTACAAAATACAATTATATTATGGATTTAATGAAGTATTTCAGTTTTAAAATTTGGAAAATACCACCATTACAATAAATAATCCTTTCAATTTATTTATGGAACCTTGTAAATTTTGTAACTAGTACTTTACTGAAATTTAGTACATAAATTGAAATGAAGTACTTCATCCAAGTATTACCTGCGGAAGTTATTATAAAGGAGTTGTATTAATTAGATAATAAGATATTACTGTAAGTGGACAGTTATGCGTGTACGCATTTACCTCTTTTGATATTGCATCTACGTCTTGTTTATCGTTTTCCTCCACTTAATTTTTTCCACGAATTCCTTTCTTTCCCCCATCCTCCTTCTTGCTTTAGCTTCCTCCTATTCCTTCCTCATCGTTTTTTCCGTATCCTCATTATATTTCCTCTCTTCTTTACGTCCTCTCTGTTCCCCCACTTCGAGCCATATATCTTCGTTTTCCCTCCCGTCTCCGTGTTGAAAGGTGATTTAAGGTCATCTTCCCCAGTGAAAGATGTAGCGCAAGACCTTCCCGAAGTGAACCCTCTGTAGAGAGATGTAGCCGGCGGTGGGCGAGAATTTCTAATTCCCCTCTCCCTGTAAGAGTCCCTCCAAAGGTAAAAAATGGCCCTTCTGTCCACTCTTTCTCTCTCCCCCGCCCCTCCTTCCATCGGTAGATTGAAAAAAAAGAAAAGACCTTTTTTTTAAAAGAGGATAAGGAAGGACTCTCCATTCCGTTCGCACTATCCATATCGTCCATCTTGTCGAAACGTCTCAATATTGATGCGGAGTAGGGGCGCCGAGAGAGAGGGATGCCGGCAATCTCTCATACTCTTACATAATATACTGGAGTATAACTCGCCCAAAGATGTTAACCTTTCCATATCTCACCAATAAGAGAGGCATTGGACCTGCAATGTTTCAGGTGAGGCGTCGGCGTTCCTACTTTCATTAAGGCGGAACGTTCTTTTCTTTCTCGAAATTGCGGATCTCGTCGCTTTGAACTATCTCGTGAGGCTGGGAGAATTAAGGGGATATCGTCGTATTACTCCGTACCTACGATCATGTTCGGTAATTGATGGTTTTTAATCGAGGAAGTTTGTTGTCCTGTAATGATGAAATATCTCGTTTATGGAACGTAGTTCCAAACTTATTGGTTTCCGTAGCCGATGCTTCACAGATGTGACATCGAGGGGATAAATTATTATTTTAATTTTAAATTTTATTTTATGTTTAGTGGCTGGATCGAATGGTTTACATTCTTTAAACTGGAAACTGTTTTTATCAACCATTATCGATATTGAATTTATGGGGTTAGAATTGCCAGACGTTTCCTGCAATTGAAGTAACAAATGATTATCTTCGGTATTGTTTCATGCTCTATCTAAAGTACCTTTACATTGTAGTAGAATTCTAGCAACTTATAATTTTAAGGAAATTAATGCGAAGGCTTATTCTTAGAAATCGTTAAATCATGTACTCATATGAATAAGTAATAATCACTTACAGAAAATATTTAACATTTAATAATAATCATATTCCATTTCATTTTTCAATATTTCATTTAAATAGTGCATAATACGAGTGAACCATGTTGAAAATCGTTTTTAATAGGACATTCTCTAATTTACAAAGTTATCTCCGGCCAAAAAGTACTTACTTTCTTACTAAATTATTTTATGAGTGTTCATCTCTTATATTAATTTTTACTTTCTTTTCAGGTAGGTGAAGTTAAATACCAGTGAAACGCTTCTTTTTCGAGGGCCCAGTTGCATGAGTGAGTAAACTGTACGCATTCTGCTTAAGCATAAATAGATGTAGATTAGTTAAGCTAATTGTGGTACGACTTAATGTATATTCTGGTTAAAATGTCTCAAAAATACGTGAATTATTGATATTTTCCTACAATCCTCTGCGAATTGGAAATAACTCTAAATATTATAACGGTAATGATTTCTCCGATCTAAACACGTAACATGTTTCTCTCAGAAAGAATTATATTTCTTAAAGAGGTATCTAAATTTCTTCACTCAGCATACAAATAGAGTAATAGGTTATCTCCCCTCCTCCTGTATAACACCAATAAGTTGACAGGAGGAAGTTCAAGGAACTATATATATAAGTCGGTGATAGACTTGGGTTGGGGTTGGTGTTGGAAAATTGTTAAGCAATCATTTGTGTAGATTTAGGAGCCTGGGAAGAAAGTAGTGTGTTGAGTAAGTACTGTTAGGGACAAAAAAATAAGTAGCCTCAAGTTAAGAGAGAATGTTGAAAGCAGACGACAACCTTTGATTGACGTTCATTTTGTGTACTTATTCTCTCACTGACAATATTCTTTGGATAAATTTATGTCTGCAAACTGGAGGCAAAACTTACATCGATTGATCATCAGAAAGTTTTATCATTCTTTTCGAATGACTTCATGCATATTAGTAGAAGAGACAAAATCATACATTTTCGCGTAATTTTTGAAATTTTTAGGGAATTCCTCGCAGATTTTAAACCAGAGAATTTTCAATATCTCGCATAGATTCAAATGTCATCAAGCTTTGCTCTAGTTTGTCGAACTTCCTGGCAATGAAAATGGGAAACTACTTTGAAACTTCGAGAATTCGGAAAGCACCAGAAATTCATGTTCTACTTCCTGGTATCCCTTTATTAATTCCCCGCTTTTTTCGATTCCATCGCACGTGGAAATTCTTTCAACTACTCCGCGTTGGTTATCTCATTTCAGCCTGTCTGTAGATTAAACTTCTTTTTGGCCCGCTATCGGAATATCCGTATTCAAACGAAAAATAAGACGACTACATTCCGACTTTTATCGCCGTTCCACGCGCCGCGCGCCATAATTCAATGAGAGCCGCGAATTTGGGTCCCGTCGTCCTCGTTTCTCCTTTTCCCCATAAAGAAACTCTGTCTTCGTTAACAAGGGGGCTGACGCGGGCAGATCGGCGGCGCGTCACCCATTCACCCCCGCGCATAGAACAGACGTCACCCCGCGTCGCATACACTCGCAGACCGCACCGCAGTATATCAAAGGGCCCGAAGCCGTCGTTAGGGCAACGAATGGGTTTGTGGGAGTGTGGAAAATTGCCTCCGATGTCCTTTAAAGACCAAGTTCCTCCCTCCCCTTTCATGCAAAACCGCAGGGGACTTGTGGTAAGGTTGAGGGGAAGCGGGGACGGCTTTTGACGGTGAGCAAGTGAAGCAGTCGCCTCAGGAAGCACACTAGAACAGGCGGCAGATCTTTTGAAAGGTGGTCTGTTTTTTTCTAATCGGTTTGAATCTCGCCCCCGAAAATCTTTTGGTTTCAGGAGTGGATTCGGAAATTTTGAGAATTAATATTGCTCGTAAATAGATCAGTGCTTATGAGGTATACGAATTAGGTTATAACTTGTGATATTTGAAATTTACATGGACGAGTCACTCATATTTTCTCATTTTTATTCCACTATTAATTAACTTTTTTAAGGACGTTATAAAATTACGAAGGGATTGATGTTTTAGGAGGCTTTATACTGTCAATTTTATGCTCAAGAGACTAAATTTTATGCTAATTAATATTTCTTTAATTTTATATATGCAAATGAAAGAAAAAGACGACATTTCCAAGAAGAATTTATGTTCTTCCCGTCGTTCTTATCACATAAAATTTAATATTTTTTGCGTTACTTTTCACGATTATACAGCAATTTCAATCACATTTTCTTTTATTAACATTTGCAACTCAAAGGTGCTACAGAGGGATGAGTAGCAGAGTGTTGTTACTGCAATAATTAAACGTCGCCAGGGAAATGAGTAAATAAAATATTGGGGAAAGGAGGACTGGTGAATAAAGCATTTGAAGGTAAAATGCAGGAGAAATAAAATAATAGAAGTCAAAGGCAGAATATGTTGTTATAAAAGGAAGGGTAAACTACCAAGAAACAAATTATTTTTATTGAATAGAGGATATTGAGAGACATTAAACTACCAAATTGGGAATTAATAAGTTAAAAGTAATGAATGATAGTTTTTATTCTTAAAATCTAAGTATAACAACCCCCGAGAGCAAAAACTTAGGTTAAATCGAAATGTGCGTGAACGAAAAAATAATTGTAACTTCTGGTTAGAGAGTTAGTTAAAGAATTTTGTGTCCAAATGGCTGCAGACGACAAGATTCAAAAAAAGCAGTAGAAATAGACAAATAGAGGCAATAAGCAGTACACAAATGATATCTTCATACATACCTAGGTACACAAACTTAAGTAAAATTTTAGTCAAATTCAGTTAAATATACGAGGAAATTAAGAAAATTAGAAATCTTAAAATATCCAGTAGATCTTTAAGTGTCAACCGTTCAAGAAAATTAGATAATCAAACCGTCAGGGAACGTGTGGCAAGGGGTGGCCTTCCCACTCGGGGCGGTTGAAATCCGGTGTTGGGGGCGGGGTTTGGATGCCTTTTTTCCAAACCTGGAGCGGCGTAAGAGGAAAGGGAGGGAAAGAGAAGAAGAGGACGAAAATTCCCCACTTGAAGCGCTTTATTTTTTGCCGAGAAAAAGTGTCCTTTTCCCTCTGTCTTCCAAGTTGTCGTCCCTCTCGCAAAAATGGCGGTTTGACAAACCACGGGCGGAATGATTTACGCCGCCGACCGCCGTAAATGCGTCTTTCCCTCCTCTTTTGGAAATTCCGCTTTTTGCCCGCGGAGGGCCCAAGATGTTGGGGCCGGTGGTGAGAGCCGCCTACTTAAAGGACCCGTTTTTATCATTCTCACCACGTCTCTCTCTCTCCAGTATGGTATCCCATCAAACGTGACATTTGTTATAAGATATTACTATTTCGGTCATCATAGCTTGATCCGATAGACCTCAGAGAGGGCTTTTCCATTACCGTTTCATCTCGCAGTATGCCGTTGTTAGCATTAAGTCCGTTCCGTTATATTAAGAGATCCGTTATATTTTCTTTGGGTTGGCTGAATGGATCTTATTACCTTAGATGTTGCATTATTCTTATAGCTCCTTTAATTTGGAATTTTAGTTTTATTCTAAGATTAATCATTTTTTAACTGATTTTTTCTAATAAAACTCATAGATTTATTAAAATAAACGCTGATTAATATGCATAAATTGTTCTCGGTTCAACACTCAGTTAGGTGACCATGAAGTCGCCATCGTTTCGATGGCCATATATGACATATTCCTCATGGCTGTAGGAACGTTATACATGGCAAATCGAAACATACAAGCTATTCACCAGGAAATCATCAATTCTCTGTAGACTAAAATGTTTTGCATTCTTGTATCTTCATCAGTAACAAACATGGATTACTTAGATAAATGTGTAATACTTGGATTTATTCCTTAACTGTCACAGTTGTTTATTTCTATCTTTATTGTTTCTGTCATCCAACCTTTTACTATTTTCAATAATTCATTTTTCAATTTCAAGAATTCCATTTTTCAGCGAACAATACGCAAAAGCAATCGATTAGGAAAATAGAGTCAAGGTGCCTGCACCCCCTGCCGCACGCCGAATGGCGGCTAGCAGGGTTCTGACATACACATAGGCATAGACACTCTTTACAATCGTTAAGTTACGTTGAGTAAAATGATAACCTTCTAGAAAAATGATGGAAATGAAGTTCTACTTAGAACGAGAAAGCGTGTGACTTGACTTTTCACTTCTTGTACAACTACAGATAAAATTTTCGAGGGCAACATTGCAGTATTTGTGACCATTATTATTTCATCGTTCATCGTCTCACTGAAAAATATCGCATCTTTCTTGATATTAGAATAACGTTTCGTATAAATTCGTATCTTACGTACTAACCTCAGTCTAGAATTTTCGTAAA
The DNA here is from genome assembly GCA_947579665.1 of Sympetrum striolatum. Lineage (NCBI taxonomy): Eukaryota > Metazoa > Arthropoda > Insecta > Odonata > Libellulidae > Sympetrum > Sympetrum striolatum. The sequence goes on from OX388347.1 coordinate 31,052,635, forward strand.
TAAATGCACGAAAACCTTTTTCTACCTTTCTCGATAATCAAATTGTTCAACCGTTAGAATAACATTAGGGAGTAATGAAGCGAAAAAAACTTTGTAAATAAAGAATCGTATGGAAAAATTACAAAGTTTTTTTTTTCATCATTACTTAAATGGCTTTCCATAAAGTAACGCCTGAACATTTAGTTCTCAATATTAGGAATATTTCGTTAAAGCGCTCGGGATTTTTCAGCAGAAGGGGAGTATGAGTGCATAAAATAATGATTTATAAAAATTTCCGCTGAGGAACAGTCATTAAAAAGGTCAGACTGGACCTATAAACCGTTCCTAATGATTTTTGAGTCCTCAAGTATACCTATCATTATATACTGAGCGGCATCGTCTGCGACCATGGCCTCATCGAGGCACCGGCAACACAAAGAGGTGTGAGGAGAAACCCCCCCTAAGGATAAACAAATAAGGAAAGGGGTCGGGTCGCCTAGATGGTAAAGGCAGCCTCCCGGTTAGAGGAAGATCCCGGGTTCGATTCCCGGCCCTATCGGACTTTTTTCAAGTCCGTTTTTCCTTGGGAATTTTCCTGGGTGCACGCCTTTATGTGCAAAGTCACCTTTACCCTTTCCTTATATGATATCATTATTACAGTAATTGATATCGTTGTTATCCTTAACCGTTTTTATGTTAAACATTACATTGCAGCTTTTTCTAAACCAATTTAAATTATTAACTCATAGGGTAATCTCAAATGAAAAAGTTCTTTTTCGATTTCTTTAAGTTTATGATTTGATTCATTAAAATCTTTGCTAGAAGTTTTTTTTTTCCTTTACGTTTGTAAAACGCTAAAGAGATATTTTTGAAAATAAAATTACTATGTAAATTACGCATGCTTTAATATCATGTTTATGAAAAGAATGCAAAGATTCCAGTTGATATCAAGGATATTACATATCAAAGGATTTTTTTGAATAAGTTGTGGATAGTGATCGTGATAAACACACGAGAAATTTCAAAAACATAGGAAAAATGTTTTGAAAGCACAAGGATCTATTTCTCGGTAAATTCCACAAAGAGAGTAATGCATCATTTTAATGGATATCCGTAAAACTTTTCTTTCATAACTGCATTTTATTTCACCATATTTGTCCGAATGTCGTATATTTTGGGGATCGTAAAAAATGAGAATGAAGGAGATTTATATTTGGAATATAGTTCAGGTTGATGAAGGATATGGGCCCTATTAATTCTGCGTTGTGTGTGGCCTGAGTTGGAACTCGGGAGGACGTTTTTCAACCTCTCTTTTCTTCCCTTTGATTTATTAGGAAAATTGTGAACTAGCCATTAATTTGCATATGAAAGTTCATTTGTGCGTCCTTGAAAAGTTCAAAGCAACTGAGCGAATTTCCCTCCACGTTGATTGAATTTAACAATATAGCGTAATTTTTAACTGCCTTAATTGTTATACCGTGTCCAATCAGCGTATTATCTACTCTTTGTTTAAGATATTAGCTCAAATAGGAGAATCAGTAAGTTCTCCATTTTGAAGGATGGGAGTGATTAAATTTTTAGTGAAATTAATGGGTAGTGTTCTTTTAAAACGTGAGGTATATAGAGTGAATATGCGGAAAGGAATTCAATTTTAAAATCTAAATGCTTATATTTATTTACATGAATTTTTTTAAATTTCAATGCGCTTGGTTAGTTAGCCATAGCTATATGATGAATGATTTTCATTTTAGAACCTTCATGCCATGAGCGACAGGTATCCTATTGCATTACTATATAATTATTTATCCCATTAAGAAGTACCAGAAGTCGTTTCTATATTTATTGTTTTAATTTGTACAATTGGAAAATATGATATCGTATTCAGATCCTAAAATTTTGAGCTTTTGCATTTACGTGGACCTTCTCTGTGAAAGAAAGTAAGGATATTCTATAACTTTCAGGTTTAATTGGAACTATCTTGACGCAAATAACTTTTTACTTCCTTGGCTGTCTAATTATGTATATAAAATAGCTATATTACTAATGATGAATTTCATTATTAAGTAAATTTCACTTTATGTTTCACATCTCGTAAAGATATTTGAATAATTAAACATAAAAAGAGTGAATATTTAACGCTCTCGATGCTTTCTAAAGTTCCCTGGTGTAGCATATTAAGAAAATACTATTGAATATTTTTTATCTGCATTCTAAATATATGGCACAAACCGACTGTTGAAGGTATTTCCTGGATCCTCTGTGTTTAAACAACAATTTACCGAATGATGAAACACTTGCAGGATGTTTCCTTAGATTTATAGTTTTGTGCATCTACAGCTATATTCTGCAAGTATAGAGATTATTTTCGCAGTTAAATCTACGTCTCTCGTTATTTATGACTTTTTTTATCCATATGTCGTATATTTCAAACTATGCCTTCCAATACTCAATCCATTTTTTTACAATAGAATGAGGTATGTTTTAACGGGATTTCAGAGACAAAATGACTTCATTTGCTCGAAAAAGCTGAACCATATTTATTTGAAAAGTTTGTTTTATTATTTCAAATCCATACATAACATCTTCTAAGCGGAATGTGATTTTACTCCTAAACAAATGAATGGATTACTCAATCGTAATGGATCTATTTGTAAGGTAACATTCAAATTTTTATAATTATATTTCAATTAAAAAATTCAAATCATAAGGTGACAAAAATTCATCTCCTATAAAATAAAGTGAAATTTTTATGAAAAATTGCTAAACTTAATTTGTTTACCGAGCGTAGTACCTATACTACTAGTGTAGTACTATGTCTTATATCTGCTTTCAAAAGCCATAAGGAAGTTGACATCGTCCCCTGATAAAACTCGGAAGAAGGAAATGAATTACTTTATCCAATGGAAAACCTTTTATTTTTAATATAAGTATATAATGCGAGCCAAAATCCTAATATTTGAGTTTTATACCGTTTAAATCTTCAGTGGAAAACAGCAGTAATTATAGTTTCATAAAATAGGGTGAATATTTTTTATTTCCTGCTTACATTTATAGATAGCTCTTATCAAAACTATCGTAAGTAATGATACAGATTATTCAAATATCGGGCATAAAAGTAAAAAAATGTTTGAAATTTGGTGAGCAAAAAGCTCAGGAGTATCAACGGCTATTTAGTGTCCTTTCCGCGCAATTTGCTCTATAAATTTTAAAATGTCATCCTTAATCACCAGTATCTATACTTAAACTTGGATTTTAATAATTATTTACAGCAAAGATACATATGGTGACATGGAAGTTTTGGAAATATTGAGTACTAAGCAACCACCAATTTGTCAATCACTGGATGTACCAGCTACTGTAATTGGTGAAGTCGACCGATGAAATTTTATTTAGATAACTACTTAATATTTTTTCCAAAAATTGAAAAACTAGTTTAGTTGAATTGAAGCAAGATTTTCTTTGCTGACAATTGGAAGTATAATTTCGCAGCTAGGATGATAGTGATTATGTTAAACTTTAAAAAAATAATGATTATTTCCTTTCATTTACTTAAGTCGTTCCTTGGTTTGAAGCAGATGTACGAATCAGAAGACTTTTATCGAGCAAATAAAAAACAAACATACAGCATAACACCTAATACACCAGATGACTGTAAAGTTTGTGCCGGTCAGGTCATAGGGTTTTAAGAATTATTGTTCCGGGAGATGGTTGTGCCGTTGAATTACCAAACAACCTGGAAATCGTAACACGGCGTGAAAGTTGTTTCCCTCTTCGCCGCGAACGTCGCGCCATACAGATTAGATTTATTTCCACCAGAATGCGCTCCCGCATTATCGAATCCCGTGGAATCCACTCGGATTCAGGTTAGTTTTCCTTTTCCTTTGTTTTCCCGCGTGACATTCGCCTCGAAAAACCGTGACATTTATCCTCCGCTGCGCGCAGTTAGACTCCAGTGCAGACGTTTCGTCACCTCTCATGAAAAATGCGTTTGCATCGGACGGATTCAATGCTCGCATTTTGTATCAAAGTAAAGCCAAGGGTCAGGGACTTTTTTCCCAACGGCAAATCGAATCAGGAGGAGGTGTTCTTCATCCAAAATGAAGCAATGCACAGTCGCGGGGGTCGTTATTTGCGGAGGCGAAGAGGCAGCCGTAACGTCCCCCGCGAATGACCGCCGACTAATCTGATAAAAGTGCCCCCTCTGGTGGGGTTTTTGCGAGTGTTTGGACGTTACCACGATCTTTTTTTTCGTTGGGAAAAATAGAAGCGACGTTCCGCGAAGAAATAAGTCGGAGAAAAAAGTTGAATGTTCGAATTGCGTTCGCTTTGCTGCGAAGCGGGGTTTTGTTGCGCTTTTTCACGTCGAGGCAGAGTTTGAGGGAAAATGTGTGATATGGTTTGGCGAGAAGTGGGTGGGTTTTCATGTATTGTGAGTCTACTAACACACTATATCAGAAGTATAGTTTGTATATAATTTTGAGAACTTAAACAAAAATAATCGTATGCCTTAACTATATACCTACACTATCGGAAGATTTGCACAGGTTTTTCGCACCCCTCTTCTTCAAAGGTATTCTCCTCCAGTGGTTTTTTTTCTAAGAATCTCTTGGGATTTTTCATCCACAATTCTTCTCATTTTTTCTCATACCTTCTCTTTAATTTACTTATTTTATAATATGATGATGTGTTAGATGGAAGGAGGGACTTTTAGTCTCAATCTCGCCCAAATTTTTATTATCATAACCAATCTTTACTACAATGTATTACAAGTGAAGTTAAAACTCTTTGCGGGCGCCAGGTGAATTGATACGGGGGAATTCGTATGCGGGGAATTGATCTCTCGCGCTGATGTTGTACTACCAACCCTACTCAACCCAACCCCCCTGGTTAATGTATTTATAACATTAACCAGTAATCAGGGCGTGTAGATCAACATAAGACTGAATAACATCAGCGCGGGGGATTAATTCCCTGCGTACGAATTCCCCCCTTACGAATTCCCCCCGGACCAATTCACCAGCCACGCTCTTTGCGATATCATGCAGCTCACAATTTTAATGTTTAATGTAAGGTTTACAATATCTCGAATTTCATGCCGTATTAAAATGCATATATGTACCTACGAAAAATATTCATAGCTTCTGGATGACGGTCGGTTGGGTATGAACAAGACAGTCACTTTTCATTCTGGTTGTCAACGTCAAGGAAGTCATTTAGGATATATACAATGAGCATTAGGGAAAGTCTTGCAAACATTCACACGATTGCAGTTTATTCAAATTGGTATTTTACATGGTATAATGCGTATGCCTCTATGGATTACTTTCTTAATTAACTGAACGTGAAAATTGTATCAAAGTTAAACATTGGACTGCCAAATTCTTCAAAAATAATTGAAGAACTTTATTTATTATTTTAATTTTGCGTATATAATGTATATTATTGAAGTTGAACAAGGAGTGAAAAATTGTGACATGACTGGCACTCGTACCCAGGTCTCCTACTTTCCGGGCAGGTATTTTAACCAATAAACTATGCCATATAAGTATACCATGCCACGCCAATTCCACTCCTGTTAAAGGGATGCTTTATGAGCAGATAGTGGCGCTCCACATAGTGGCACCGACCACCACCAGGGGTCCTCACTGAGGCAACCGACCCACTAGCGATATTTAGAGGAATCCCCTCATAGGAAACAAGAAAGAACATCAAGATGAAATTTCACTTAGCACGAGGAAGCGTGCAATTTAAACCCAAAGTTGAACAAGGAGTGAAAAATTGTGACATGACTGGGACTCGAACCCAGGTTAAAATACCTGCCCGGAAAGTAGGAGACCTGGGTTCGAGTCCCAGTCATGTCACAATTTTTCACTCCTTGTTCAACTTTGGGTTTAAAGCGCACGCTTCCTCGTGCTAAGTGAAATTTCATCTCGATGTGTATTATTAAGCCTACATATCTAAACATACTCGTAGTTCCTGTTGTCGGAAGTGGACTTAGTTTTGGATGACTTTTTCGATCCTTCTTTTAAAGTATCTAGGGTTAGATTGAATAATATATTAATTAGGTTGATATTGATTCTGAAACATCATTTCTCACGTAGAACTAGTTTACACTTTATGCTCAGAGTTTAGAGATTGTAGGAGTTTGATAAGCAAAATAGAACGTTGAATTGAAGTTGAATTTGTTGAAGGATAAAAACAGTGCGGGGAATTACACAGGGAAAAGAATATGTGCATAAAAATCTGCCAAACACATATTTTTAATACCTATCTAAGTCTTAAATTAACAAAGGAAGGAAATGAAATATCTGTATAAGAAAATATCATAGAAATTACGCAAGCACTACTAGTAGCCACAAAATACTGAAACTTCTAATGTCAACTGGGAGATGCAATTAACCCTTTTTATTTTCCGATTAGTCCCTGTTGTCGTGCATTAATACCGAAAAAGAGTCCTTTGAAGCAACGTTTTCGTGGTTCACTTTTCGGCGACAACAACGATACAGAGAAACGGCTGGTGAAGTGGCCATTGTTTACCGGTACCGAAGGAAGAACCGCGTATCCGATTGTGGACAATGGAAAGGTGAAATGGCCGCATTACATCCTTAGGTGCCGACAGACACGTGTAAGGGACGCATGGGTTGTCCCTCCTCCCCCCTCGGGAGCAGAGAGGGAGGGGGGAGGCTAACGAAGAAGTGATGGGAATGAGGAGGATATTTCAGTGGGAGAGGTGGGATGCGAAGGTTGGTCTTTAGGGGAAAAGGGCTTAGGGGCGAGCGTGCTCTGAATACGTCCCTCTAAATTTACCCCTCCCTTTGTTTTCTTCCGTGGTTCCGGGGAATGCACCGTTGTTAATGCTTGCGGTTTAATGCGATTGGGAAATAAGGTCGGCGGGAAACGAGGGCGTGGCAGAGGGGGAAAGTCGGTCCGCGATTCCTGCAATGTAAGGAGTTTTTTTCCATTGCGATTTGCGCCTTTGATGGCGTCGGTTCTTTAGTTCGGCATTTTCTTACCCTTCAGTTGCATGGAGTGCTGCAAAAAAGGAGTGTAAGTGCGGGAAGTAGTCGTTGATGTTTTTGGAATGTTTCGACAGGGGAGGACTTTATTAAGACCGGACTCTAACGTTGATTTTTCCTATAAATTAGAATTTTTACTATCTGTATGGGGACGCCATTATGCATCTAACGTAGATTTATCTTTAACTCACCATAAAAATGAAGATTCGATTTTTATTTTGATCAGACATAATTTTTTCCTAATATGAACATAATATGTAACTCTCTCTAATGTAAGTCGATTGGAAAGAAATATCAGTAAAGGATAAATACTCATATTTATCAGTATTTACGAAATTTGCGTTTTTATCGTTCTTTTTAATCATAAGGTTTCATTGAAACTGATCGAGTAATATTTTGAGAAAATTGTGAGAATGAATATTTTGGTGGACTCGCCACTACAACTGATGAGCCTTATATTTACGTATTTTTTATTGTGGATTTAGTCATAAATAATAAATAGCTTTCGAATTTTTCAGCGTATATTTAGCAATCCTTGAAAATTATTCCATTTTTCATTGTCTCGATAAAACTATGAATTAAAATTGTCGCGTGCATTCAATCAGGAATCGTTGATTACTGGAATCTTTAAATCAACCCAATGCAGAATGATTTAGGATATAATCAAGTGAATGGACTAGTCAACTAACAGAGTTTCCTCTGAGCAGCTTTAGTGCGTGCAAAATTTTATTCTGTTATTATTCAAACGTATCGGAACAATACATTTTGATACTTGAACACGTAACCTACAAAATAAAAATTAAGCTATTTCAAGAAAGAAGGGTAATGCTAAGTCTGACGAGCTACACTCTGAATAGCGAACACTTTGCTTTTTTTTCATCGATCCTTTACGGGTTTCCTCTTGAAAAGTTCGGGCTCAAGTCAATAAAATCTCTTCCAGGTGATGTCATAAATGTTTACATACGATACACTTTCCGAAAGGTTCGGTGGGAGAAGGACGAGGATTGAGTGAGGTGCGAGGGATAAGGAAACGTAAAAGTGAGATAAAAGCGTAATGGGGACGGAGGGAATGGCTTGAAGGTTAGGGTCAAGGGAGGGAAAAGAATTGGAGGGATGATAAATTGAGGCTATACCTGAAAGGGGCACCTGTATCCTGGATCAGAGCTGTATCGCGAACGTCCGAACGTTTCCGTAATTTCATAAAGCAGAACACCGCAGGAAACATCCTCGAACAGGCTCTCGAGTAGCAGTTGTTCGATTAAATTAGTTTAAGTGAAAAGTGGGAACCGTTTGTTTCTCCATTAGATGGCGGAACTGCTGCTCGATTGAAGTAACGCGTGAGCTAGCTTCCATCGTATTAAATTTCATGCTTTGGCCAATAGATGGTTTTGATTGCTTTTGTAAGGAGCATAATCTCTTCTGTGGACTGAAAACTAAAAGAAGATAATATTCACTTGTTCGTATTTTCTTATATACATTTATAGCTTTTTTCCATTAGTCTATTGGTGTGGGATAAAATAAATACATATTTATTTTTACAAGTCCTATTAGTTGTTTCAATAGGATATATTGTATTAAAGCTGCCTTTGTATAATAATATATTATATTTATTCGTTCTGAAATTTCAGTCGCATTGATCACTTCTCATGATATTATACTACGATAATTGCATAAATGTTTTATAACGCATTTAAATGCAGTAATTCAAACATAGATGTTGATATTCGTAATAATCTTAATGTAATTGGGTTTCTACCGTAGTTGTGAACTTTCAAGCTAGAAATCGAATTATATTCCGCAGGGTTGTATAAATATGAAATTTTATTTCTGGATATTACGAATAAAAAGTTTTATGAGTAGGTTCATTCTGCTGCACCTACGTGAATACTGTTTTTCCATAGCGTTCCGGCAAAATATAGTCAAACTAATTATATATAACTTAAGCTACGAACTTTGTTTCTTTATTATAAATTTTAGATTCAGCACCCTGTATTCTATACATGGCGTATTTCACTTTAAATTATTTTTTGGGAGAATTGATGATATTTTAGTCATAAGTCTTCTTTTAAACTATTTTAAGCCTCAGTTTTCAGTTAATGATTTAAATTCGAACTAATTAAATTAACTTTTAACTATGAAGCGTATTTTTAGATATGCATACCAAATAGGTTTAATAAAAATGTTGTGTTCTATGTTCGTCTTAATATCATGAAATTTACCGTGATTTATACTGTGTTATACACTATACTCTATACCGTACTATAAATTGCACTAAATTAACTAGTTAAATCATGTATACTTATCACGGTAATGTAAATGAATTAATGTTCGAGAATTCTCACAGGCTTATTCACTTTGTTTTAGACACCACCTTTTTGTGTGAAAAACGATTGGGAGTGAGGGGATTAGGTTCTCATTACAAGAATATGTCGAACAAAGCAGGGGGAGAAAGAGTGTTCAATATGTAATACGTACGGAAACAGAGGATATCGAGAGTTACTGTGGGTTCCTGTGGTAGCTCCTTTCCCCTCCTTTCGATTCTTCCCCCTCTTAGAGATCGTAACGTTGCTTTACGATGGGGAAAAGGAACGGACATCCAGAAACGAAACCTTTTGCTGTCGGAATTCAAACGCCAGCACTGTATGATTCTACCTTTATCCTGTCCTTTCTGTATATCTACGTGCCGCTTTTGTGATTGGAGCTGGTAACCACTCGGTTTGCACGTGAATCATTCTTCGTTTCATACAGAAGCTACTCTTTCCTTTTCTGTTTGCGAAGAATTTAATGACATTTCGTGAGATGAGAATCAGTCCAATTCTTACGAAACGCAAGATTATTCGTAAGATTTTTACGTATATTATCCCTTCTGTGTTTGCGAAGGAGACCATGGAAGAATTCTGTCCCGCAGAATGAAACTTAATAGATTCTATTTCTGATATGTGGGTACTTTTATCATAGTTCTTTCCCTTTTTTCATTGGTCCAATCACTCCCCAAATACCCTTTTTGTAATTTCGTTTTCGTATGTATGTACTATGCGCTGTCGTATGTAGTAGTCGTATGTAGTACTATGCGCTGTCATATGAATTTAGTATAAAATTATATAATAATGTACATGGATTACTAGTTTCGCCATATTTATTTTATTACTGACTTCTACATAGTTTTAATATTTACACAATAGGCGTTTTTTAATTGATGCTATCATACATTTTTATCATGGATTACCGTAGAACTTATTAGCATAATGTTTTTATCTAACCTAAGAGTTAAATTCTCTAGATTTTGACTTCTATATTCGCCCTCTTCTTTTATGGGTGATTTTCTGTAAATTGTGATTTAATTTTAATCAACTTTCAGTCAAATAGGATTATTTTCTACTTAGAGAGCTTGTTTCTATGTCAAACCGAAAATACATATATAATATTTATAGAAAACTGAGGGTTACTGACGGAGAAGAACTGATAGCATAAGGTCCCCATCTGGCATAACAGAGCCTCAATAAGGCCCATCCGTTAATTATTTATTCGACAAAGCTAACGCAACTCTCAATTCGCTCTCTCTCTCTCTCTCTCTCTCTCCTTGTCATGCCTGTCAGATAGTGAGTCTTATCGTTCACGTTTATTCGCCTTACTTATATATTAATTTTAGCCCTGTTATTCTTGTTTTTGCATATTGTTATATATAATTTTATTTCCTTACTAGCGGAGTGCCCGTTGATTCTCAACGGAAAAATGAATGAAAATCGGAAGCAGTGAAATTTAGATATGAAAAAATTTAGACGTGTAAAAATGTAGACATGAAAAGTCTTAAATTTATGAAAAAACAATACTTCTCTTTATCCTATGTGACTTACGAAATCACAAAAAACAGCTACACAAATGTAAATCAAAGACTAAAAAAATGCACCAGTCGCTATAACAAATAGAGGAAACAACTGAGTACCAAATGAATGGAGACAAAATTTCAAAAATAACCACACAAATCTTGTAAACCACAAACGAAAACGAATGTACCAGTCTCTTAGCACATCCAATACGTCTGACGAACAGCGAGTGAAATCCTCGCAACTATCAAATAAACGAATAAACCCTGCAAACGAATTACAATGTAAAGTCGTTATTCTAATAAGAACGCGTCCTTTTATGAATTTACTCCGAATTTATTCCTTAAGATGGCGTTGGCTGTTCTATACTAAAATTACTTAACACTTTATTACTAACACTCTGACTTTAAATTAACTGTAAAAATTGTGAAGATAATTTTTATCCTATTAATAATGTAAGCGGCGCATCTGTTTAATTAAATAGCTATTATAATTTGAGCATTATGTTGCAAAATCAGAGTGAACTACTACTTTCTGCTCTTGAGTAGGATTTAATTTAATTATAATGTTTTCAGATCCCGTTGACAATAAATACTGTCTTCTGAATATTTATTAACGTGGAATGACGAAACATAATTCAAGCGAAAGTAGACATGAAACTTGTAGGATTTATCTCATTTAAGCGATGTAGTCGGTAGTGATTAGAAATGCTCGCAAATTTTTCTCGCGATCTTCCCTCAAACATTCCTAAAATCTAAATAACTAAAATTAAATTAATTAATTGTTTTCGGTGATATTCGAAAATAATTGAAATTCAGGGACATGATTCATATAGTGAAAATAATATATTTCATATAGTGAAATATCTTGTTAGAGGTCATACTTCGAAATTATGCTTATTCGACTAAATTCTTATTCAGTTTATCCAATTTGTCCTTGCCTAGACATAGAATCTATTAGTTACAGCAATGAAAATAATACAGGTATATTTTATCTCCTTCGATACTTGTCTAGAGTCCGTAAAATGAATACTACTTTGATTTTTTGGAATAATTAAACCCTGCAACATACAACATACATATTGAGGCGTATTTCTAATGATAATATTTGAGCAGCCAGCATAGAACCGAAGCATAAAAATAAAGGACAGCTGCCCATAATCTGAGAGAGGTGTTCCATATTTTATAGTCTAAAAAACTTAATAACGTATCGGCAATCGCTTAACACGAACATTTAAACATATTATTTAAGATATAACAAAATACCAATATGTATGATTATCACTATCAAGAAAAGATATAGGTGGATAGTACCTATACTTAAACACACCAATAGATGATCCACTAAAACATTTCTTGGTTTAATTTCCAATTCTATATCTAAAATCACAAAATCCGTTTACCTTTCCAGTCCGGCATAAAAGGATTGAGATTCCTGGCTGCTTAAATTCCAATTCTTTACACTTCAAAGAAAGCAATCACTGAATTCAGGGGTATTTCAACGATCTTGATTGATTCATTAAATGCACGGCGGGACGCTATATGAAACTATTAGTATTTAGATCGGAAATTAAGAATGAGAAAGTTATCAACTTACCAAGCTAAGATGATATAATTACTTTATATGAGAAAAGAAGATTCATTTAACACGACGATAAACATTAATTTCACGAAAAGAATCAATACATATTGGCGTTGCTATAAACAAAGCTTGATTGTTGCAGTCGCGCGTATGCTTACGAATTTGAATTCAAATTTAAAGATATCGAGTAGGTGGATGTACGTGCACAGTAACTATACTTAAAGACACCAATAGATGATCCAATAAAACATTCCTTGGTTTAATTTCCCATTCTATATCTAAAAGTACAAAATTCGTTTACCTTTCAAGTCAGCTATAAAAAGCTTGTCATTCCTTGCTGCTTATTAAGCACAATTATTGACACTTCAATGGAAGCAATCACTGAATTCAGGGATATTTCAAATATCTTGATTGATTTATTCTTCAGCGTTAAAGATTAAATTCACAGCGGGACGCTAAATAAAACGATTATTATTTAGAGCGGAAATAAGAATGAGAAAGTTATCAACTTACCAAGCTAAGAAGATATAATTACTTAATATGAGGAAAGAAGATTCATTTAAGTAGTAGTAGTAATTATGAAGGTGCCTCGACAGCTGAGGTCATTTCGCACCTTTTCCTTTTCCTTTTCCTTTAGATTCATTTAATACGACGATAAACTTCAATTTCACGTAAAGAATCAACAAACACTGGTGTTGCTATAAACAAAGCTTGGTTGTTGATGATGCGCTAATGCTAACGAATTTGAATTTAAAGATATCGAGATTGGCCTTGACGACGGGTTGTTTAGAATATCAGATTCTCATAAAATTTTCGTATTTAACTTACTAATTCTCACAACTTCGAAGTGAAAGCAATATTCTACGACCAAAATAAAAAAACTTTATTCTATTTCCTTTGTTTTGGTGTTAGTTTTAGTTTCAAAGGACCTTTATTTCTAATTTAATTTTGTTAAAGAAAAGTTTCGTGCAAATGATAAAAATGTCTTCCCATGTATTTCTTATGGAAACTATTCGACCCTCTGGAGTCAAACCGAGTACAGTTGGGTCAACAAAAATTAGCCTATCATTTGCGCTAGGGAGACTTTTAATATTGTACGAATTTTGAAATTTTGAAATTATTTAGCTTTAGAGTTATAGCGTGAAATAGATTTTTGACCCCGACTGGGGACGAACTGGGGACAGCTAGGTGGATAAAAGGTAGCCTATGTCACTCCCCGGATGACAAATGACCATCATACCAAATTTCAACAAAATCGGTCGGATAGTTTTTGAGTGATGCTGTAACATCCAGACAGACAGACAGACAGACAGACAGACAGACAGACAGACAGACAGACAGACAGACATGAAAATTTCTAAAACCTGTTTCGGACTCGGGAACAACCCCAGTATCCAGCAATACAACTTTTTTTGAAATCGGATCAATGTACAGACACGACCCCCTCTACAGATTTATTATATACTAGCGGAGTGCCCGTTGATTCTCAACGGAAAATGAATGTAAATCGAAAGTAATGAAATTTAGATATGAAAAAATTTATACGTGTAAAAATGTAGACATGAAAAGTCTTAAATTTATGGAAAAACAATACTTCTCTTTATCCTATGTGACTTACGAAATCACAAAAAACAGCTACACAAATGTAAATCACAGACTAAACAAATGCACCAGTCGCTATAACAAATGGAGGAAACAACTGAGTACCAAATGAATGGAGACAAAATTTCAAAAATAACCACACAAATCTTGTAAACCACAAACTAAAACTAATGAACCAGTCTCTTAGCACGTCCAATATGACTGACGAACAGCGAGCGAGTGAAATCCTCGCAACTATCAAATAAACAAATAAACCCCGCAAACGAATTACAATGTAAAGTAGTTATTCTAATAAGAACGCGTCCTTTTATGAATTAACTCCAAATTTATTCCTTAAGATGGCGTTGGCTGTTCTATAATAAAATTACTTAACACTTTATTACTAACACTCTGACTTTAAATTAACTGTAAAAATTGTGAAGAAAATTTTTATCCTATTAATAATGTAAGCGGCGCATCTGTTTAATTAAATAGCTATTATAATTTGAGCATTATGTTGCAAAATCAGAGTAAACTACTTTCTTCTCTTGAGTAGGATTTAATTTAATTACAATGTTTTCAGATCCCGTTGACAATAAATACTGTCTTCCGATATTTTTATAAACGTGGTATGAGGAAACTTAATCCAAGCGAAAGTAGACATTCAAACTTATGGGAGTTATCTCATTTAAGCGATGTAATCGGTAGTGATAAGAAATGCTCGCAAATTTTTCTCGCGATCTTCCCTCAAACATTCATAAAATCTAAATAACAAAAATTAAATTAATTAATTTTTTTCGGTGATATTCGCAAATAATTGAAATTCAGGGACATGATTCATATAGTGAAAATAATCGAAGATGATATTTTCATGTATAGAGTAAGATATCTGAAAAAAATACTTAGTTTAATATTGGACTAAAGGCAAACCATATACCAGCAATTCCAGCAAAGGAAATTTCCATAGTATATGTAACTGAAAATGTAAAGTAAATTAACAAAAAAGATTTCGAAAGTGAAATATGTTGTTAGAGGTCATTCTTCGAAATGATGCTTATTCGACTAAATTTATATTTAGTTTATCCAATCTTTCCTTACCTAGACAAACAATCTATTTTTACAGAAACGAAAAGAATACATGTATATTTTATTTCTTTCGGTGCTTGTCTGGGAGTCCGTAAAATGAATACTACTTTGATTTTTAGTAATTAAACCATGCAATATACAAAATACATATTGAAGCGAATTCGTAATGATTTTATTTGAGCTGCAAACATAGAACCGAAGCATAAAAACAAAGGACAGCCGCCCATAATCTGAGAGAGGTGTTCCATATTTTATAGTCTAACAAACTTAATAACGTATCGGTAATTATTTAACTCGAACATTTAAACACAATATTTAAGATATAACAAAATAGCAATGAGTATTACTATCACCATTAACAAAAGATATAGGTGGATAGTACCTATACTAAAACACACCAATAGATGATCCACTAAAACATTTCTTGGTTTAATTTCCAATTCTATATCTAAAAGATCAAAATTCGTTTACCTTTTTCCAGTCACGTATAAAAGAATTGTCATTCCATGCTGCTTTAAGCCCAATTATTGAAACTTCAATGGAAGCAATAACTGAATTCAGGGATATTTCAAATATCTTGATTGATATATACTTCATTGTTAACGATTAAATTCACAGCGGTACGCTAAATGAAACGATTATTATTTAGATTGGAAAATAAGAATGACAAAGTTATCAACTTACCAACCTAAGAAGATATAATTACTTTATATGAGAAAAGAAAATTCATTCAATACGACGATGAATCTTGATTTCACGTAAAGAATCAACAAACATTGGCGTTGCTATAAACAAAGCTTGGTTGTTGATGGCGCGCTAATGCTAACGAAGCTGAATTCAAATTTAAAGTTATAAAGCTTGGCCTTGACGACGGGTTGTTTACAATATCAGATTCTCATAAAATTTTCGTATTTAACATACTAATTCTCACAACTTCGAGGTGAAAGCAATATTCTACGACCAAAATAAGAAACTTCATTCTATTTCCTTTGTTTTGGTGTTAGTTTTAGTTTCAAAGGACCATTATTTCTAATTTAATTTTGTTAAAGAAAAGTACCGTGCAAATGATAAAAATGTCTTCCCATGTATCTCTTATGGAAACTATTCGACCCTCTGGAGTCGAACCGAGTACAGTTGGGTCATCAAAAATTAGCCTATCATTTGCGCTAGGGAGACTTTTAATATTGTACGAATTTTGAAATTTTATAAATAATTAACTTTAGAGTTATAGCGTGAAATAGATTTTTGACCCCGACTGGGGACGAACTGGAGACAGCTAGGTGGATAAAAGGTAGCCTATGTCACTCCCCGGATGACAAATGACCATCATACCAAATTTCAACAAAATCGGTCGGATAGTTTTTGAGTGATGCTGTAACATCCAGACAGACAGACAGACAGACAGACAGACAGACAGACAGACAGACATGAAAATTTCTAAAACCTGTTTCGGACTCGGGAACAACCCCAGTATCTAGCAATACAACTTTTTTTGAAATCGGATCAATGTACAGACACGACCCCCTCTACAGATTTATTATATATATAGATATAGATATAGATTACTGCATTCGACTTAATCTAGTGCTACTCCTGATAAATCCAAGTGTTACAACGGGAAAGGTGCTCGCTGTATACGGCTACTTGCAATCATTTATCCAAAATAATTATAAATAAAAAAGTTGGGAATGAATGAATTTAAATAAATATTGACGGGCAATAATTCATTCTTTTTTACCTCTCTTACTTATGCGAGGGATTTATCGTACAGATTGTATGCAATTAATCAGTTTTTCATGAACCGTTGGTTAGGTAATCTAAAAAAAAGGGCAGCCTTTTGGAGTTTTTTAACTAAGCGGAACAGCAAAGCTCGATTTCTTAAATCGTTTGATGTCGTTTACATTTTTCGCCAGACTTCCTTATTTTATTTTAGTCCGTCTAGAAACAGAATTCTGGGTTAAATTGGGTCTGTAAGGAGCTTTAAATAGCAAAGCCTAGCTCGCGGGAATAGGAAAGCCGTTTTTATGCAGAGGGCTAAAATAATAGATTGTTTGCACGATACGCGTGCATCTCGTCGCGATCCTTTTCGCTCTGTACGGAAGACTCAGCGGAAGTCAACAGTTTAAATGCAAATGGGACGGAGAGCCTGGAATAACCAATTAAGATTACGCGCCGAAATGCATTGTGAATGGAGATGAGATAGTACTTTGTTTTCAATTTAGTCTCTCTCCCTTAAAGAGGCGATTTATACCACCGAAGAGGGCGTGCGAAAAAGACGTCGGTCGATAAATGCGGTAGGAATTTTGATGGGCAGATTTTTCACTTAACTTTTATAGAGGTTTGCTAATGTCTGGGTTTCTTATCTGTTCAAGAATTAATAACTGACGACTCAGGAGCATCGAGCAAATATTTTGATATAATTGGTTTGAATTCTAAGTTTACATTTAAACTAACACTTCTATGTATGATAATGTATATGACTCATTGACTTTACATAGAGGGTTTTGCTGTTCTTTCATTCATTTTGTCCTCCAACCGTTGAATTTAGTTGATAAAAACCTTTATTGATGATATTTGGAAAACCTTCTATTCTTCAACCTATCTTTGGATGCCTTTATGTTATTTAAAAATATGCATTGAAAAGCGCAAAAAATATTACAAAGAAGGGAAAATAATCCTTGCAACTAAAGGTTGACTTGGAAAGAAAACCATATTGCTGTAATATTCATAGATAATAGAAAATATATATAGAGAAAAAATCAAAGTTTCCTTTTACAAAGAGAAGAAAATTCGACTTTCGTAAGGAGAAATATAATTTACAGAAAAAAATATGCACGGTTGGAAAAATACTGAAAATTACAAGTATAATAATAATAATAATAATAAATGGACTTTATTCGGGCGAGATTGAGACTAGAAAGTCTCTTCTTACACCTAACCCATCGTCTTATGCGAAACAGAAGGAAAGAGATAGTTTGCAAAAGTACACGACGAAAACTAGTATGTGAATTTTTGTATGTATGTAAGTATGATAACGTTACGTTAAAGTTTCAATGAAATAAAGGTAAATAAAACAATATTTTAAGTTATTTGATGTGAATTATGACTTTCAAGCAATTAATAATATCGATACCTGCCCGAGGCATCCCCGTACTTATTTCAGAAATCCCGTCGTTGTCTAGCATTCATTCTTCCCTGCCAGTGGGAGAAGCCAATCTCAGTTGTGTAAAGTATTTTTTTCCTAAATATTTCAGGAAACAACTCAACTTCGTTGAGAATACTATTAAATTGTTTAGTGGGACGTATAAATATCAAAGAATTACAAGTGAGAGTTTTAATAGGGGGAATATTAAAGTTATACCTGATGTCTCCTTACGAAATTGTTTTATTAATAGCTCTAGGAGATGGGGAATAAATTCTTCAGTTATAAGACTTACAATCATACTGAACTCTACAAAAAAGCATTGCACATGTAACTGAGGTGTTTTCACATTTTTATTACGTTAAAACGTTTAGAAAAATCTATTATTAATATAGGTTCAATCGATGTAAAATGGAAAGTTATGCATGATAAATTTTACGATGCGAAGATTAAAATGGTGAAGCTTATAATAAGGTTTATCATTTCTATGTAGATGATAGTAAACTAATTAACAGAGATATGGATCAACGATTTTAATTGAATTACGGGTGGTAATATTTTGAGTCTATTATATTAAAAATCATAATTATAGGCTTATATTTCACGCAAAAAATTAAATTTTACGATAGATCTGTCACACGTGTGAGTTTTTACGTACGATTCCACGCTTTAATTCCCTTTTTTACTTGACTCATTACCAATGATGAATATTCCATGCATTTTTTGGGAATCACATTCCAGGCAATTATGCCATCCGTGATTGATAATCAAAAATCCAATTATACTTATGTAAGGCGGAAAGAAACAAAATATTTTTTAGATTAAATTCCGCAGCACTGTGACCATTAGCCCTAACCGAAAATGATATCCTCATTTATAATTCGCATTTGTTATCTTCGGAACCTTTTTTCGGCTGAATGCTGCCAAAAAACGTCCGCGCCATCCTCTAACGAGAATTTCGGGATTTCCCCATTAAGGGGTGTCGGGTGTCGATTAATTATTATTGAAAACGCTGTCCTTTCGCAGAGCGCACTCTTTTTAACCCGAGGACGTTAGCGGGTTAATTTCTGCTAAATAGCGTATCCATTAAAACCTCCGTATCTCATGCGCCAAGTAGGAATTTTCCTCTAATGCCCTTCAAAAAGCGCTATCTCAGATCCGCCGCTCGCCCGCTTACGTAAGTATTTTATTCATCTCGCATTGAATATTCAGGTTTTTTGAGGATTATTTCCTTCATTTTTTGATTTCCCGGCACCGAAATCTGCTCATCGCTTGGCTCTCTCGCACGTGTCGTCTTCAAAAGACGCGCATCGACGCCAGAATATTATGCGACGCCCGTTTGTTATAAAAATTCCCTTGGCAGATTCCCTCCCTCGATGATTTATGCCGCTCGAATATTTAGTTTTAGCCGCGCTGCCAAAAGGGGACGGTTTATCAATAGTCTTACGGAATAAATCAAACTCTTTTCGGAAAATAAAAATTTGTCAGCCGTGACGGGATCATCGAGTTTCATAAATCAACTTCCTTAAGTTTTGTGTTTGACGCTATTTGCTGTAGGATTTTTACGGGCGATATTTATTGCGATGTTTCAGTCAAGCGTCGTTCATTATCTAACTGAATCTTACGCTTGTTTATTGGTGGTTTACAGTGAAGGATATTATAATAAGGACGGAGTTCCAAACAGGGTGATTAGACCAATACGTGTTTTAATGTGTTTTGCATTCTTCAGTTCAGCAAAACCAACCTTTTATTTATTTGACTTAAGTAGCTCTTTCATTGAAAATTCTCTTTTCTCCGTCTAATATTGCTTTACGCAATTTAAAGTTTTTCGAGAATCGTGGAAAATCGTGGTTGTATTATATACAAAATATAAACGAAATGATAACTCTTATGTGAATCTTCATATGCAAATAGTGCACATCTAGTCATCACTAAATATATTTGCAGCACTGGCATATGTAGCAGAATACTCATAATCAGGAGAATTATTTAATTTAATATTGCTTGTTTTACTGGAAAGTTGTACCAATTGCAAATAGTGGCAATGCACTAAGTTTGCGATCCCATAGCAGCAAAGGAAGTATTTTTTGATCATTTTCAAGATTCTATTCTTAAAGCGATTTATCCGACTCCAACTACATAAATTGATTCCAAACTCTACTTTAAAGTTGGTTAAATAGGTGAAGATCAATTTTTATAAAGGAAACTTATGAAAATTAAATCTTAATACCACTTAAGAGATTATAAATTTAATTCCTTTTTAAAACCAGTGTTATATTCGGAAGTTAATAACCCAAACGTGATGGTAAAATCTTCAGGTAGCACTAAGTCTTAGGACTAAGATCTTAGAACAATTTAAAAAGTAAATTGTTCGAAAGAAGAATACAATAAAATTATATGGTCTCGAAGGACACCATTAACTTATAACTTGGGTAAACCGGCATGTAGAGAAATGTCTTGGATGAAATATGCCTGGGTGAATAGAGTATTGGATTTTTTTCCTCGGGCAAAATCTCTTGGGTGAAACGTCTTAGGATGAAACGTCCCTTAGGTGATACGCTTTGGGTACAACCCCTCGGAGCCCAAAAGTTTCACGCATGGCGATAAATTATAAATTCACCTTAATCAGATTCCCTCCAACCCAGAAATTACAACCCTCCGATTGTTTTATCTGTTTATTCTGCCAAGAACCCCACCTGGCGGTGACCTCAGGAGGCAAATCCGTCGTGAAGATAAGAAGCGAAATCCGTGAAAATCCGAATCCACGCTCCGTTTGCGTTCAAAAAGGAGGAAGCAAAGGTGCGGCGATGGAAGGAGCGGGAGACCCCGTTTCTCCCTTTTGGATCCCGGCCAAGAGCGCTCTCGGATGGCGTCTTTATTTGTCCTCCTGCGCCGACTGATTTCAGCAGAAAAGATTTCCCCCATCGCAGTTTCGCCGCAGGAAAACGAAGCATTAAAAAATGGATAAAGTATCGGTCTGTTTCGATCCTAACGCGCCCATGTGTTACCTACTGTTTTTTTTTGTTTCCGCCATTTTCCGAAGCCCGTGTTTTCTATTGTGCGCAATATCGGCGACTGCGAGATGTAAGACAGTCCATCCGCAGCTGTTAATGCCCCATTCGAGAATGGAAACTCGCGTTATCGGCGAGATTGAAAGCGCGGAGGTGCTTGCTAATATTGGGATTTGGAAGTGGTGGTGGGGAGGATAGCGATTTTCGCTCATGTGCTCATGTTACGCCGTTTCATATTTAGGGATCGCTCCCTGTGGAGGAACGATTGAGGATGCAGTTATATCGTTGCACATGCAGGAATGAGGTTCGCTATCTTTTATCTGGAAAATAATCTGGATGATGATATTATAATTTTGTCATACACCATAATATGATATTATATTCATAGTATAAATATGATATACGAGTAGTATATCTATTAATTACGACATTTGTTGTAACAAATATGAATTTCAATCCCGTGAATTGAATTGAAATTATATGAAAATGCCGGAATGAGGAAGTCTAGTTAGCTATTATTTAACTGAAAAATAATTTGGAAATCCGAATTATAATTTTGTCATCAACAATAATATTATACTATATAGTTTGTATATATATATATATATATATATATATATATATATATATATATATATATATATATATTTGTTGTAACTAATATGAATTTCAATCGTGGAAAATAAATTGACATTTTATAAAAATTCATAAAATTAAATATAAACACATAATAATAATGATAATATTTTAATTTTGAATTAAACTGTATTATAATACTATCCATTTTTTTAGTTATTATTTAGATTCATATGTTTGTATTTTTTATATTTTTATATATTTGTATTTTTATTTTGTTATATAATTAATATTTTATGTAAACCTCTTGGTAAAATGGAAGATAGAACTCAAAAGTCCCAATTTCGCCAAATAAAGTCCATTAATGATAATAAATAATAATAATACTGACCCCTTACCTAAGGAAGGTAAGGGGTCTAGAAGAAATCGACGGGATCGGGACTTAAACCCAGATATTTCAAAAACCCGCCAAGTACTATTTTTATTTATTGCACAATACCACCCTAGTTAGCTGCGAGGACAAGTGGCGACGTTGGCTTATACCTACAGCAATCAATTGAAACAATGTCTGTATGTACCAATACAATATATCCAACTACATAAAAATAAACATGCATAGATAAAAAAAATAATAAAACACCATTAATAAAAAACAAAATTACAAGTTACACAAATCAAACAAATATATATACTAACAAGGGAGAAGAGGGGAGTGGAGGAGAGGTTGAAGTAAGTGCGTTTGGGGAAAATCGGGAAGGAGAGCGCGGGAGTAATAGTAAAGGGACGTTATCAGTGGGGGGGAAGAAGGGACGAACCAGCGGTGAATGGAAAGGGTAAAGGAACTCGTTAAGCACGGAAAAACCAGGGGAATTTGTATGGGAAAGGATTTCTAGTTGTTCCAAGAAGTTTAGACGATGGCCTTTATTACAAATGTGCAGGATATCAGGAGTGAATCCTCCACTCCCCTCTTCCCCTCTTCTCCCTTGTTATTATATATATATTTGTTTGATTTGTATAACTTGTACCTGAAGATGACGGTCCTCCGTTGAAACCGGTAGTACGATTTTTAAATAAAACATTTTTGTGGAAAAAGTACCAATTTTCTCCTTCATTTTGCATGACGGATTTCCACCATATCTCGCCCGATTCTGTGAATTTTAAAGGGTTAAATTACGTTACTATCGCAAAGAGCAAATTTGTGGTTTAATTAATATGAACAAGAGTATACAAATAATAATGTGAGACTGTTGAGGACATGTAATTATGTTTCCGAGTAATAAATAAAGGATAGTGAGAACAACCCCAGATTCGCATTTTGAATAGATTACCGTATAATTAATGGCCATGCTAAATGTAACGAAGAGTATATTTAACCACGCGTGAAAGATATGAAAATGTCAAAGAGATTCAGCCGCTGTTTTGGTGACTATGACATGATATCCGCTGAATAAAGTCCGACTCTGCTTTTCCCATGAATAATTCCAATCCTATGCCGGATTTAATTAATTGTAACTGCATCTGCGTTAGAAAAGACGAATGTATAAAGTAGAAAAAATGTTGAGGAATTAGACACGTTTGTTTTGGCTATATACGGGCTGGGTTAATCATGAAGCCCTGCTCGCAAATCCGGGTTGTTTCTCCTGGCCTTTTGTGATAAAGTTAAATTAAATGTTACCATGAATAACAAGTGTGCCTCTGAAATGATTATTTGAGCTGTGGGAGAGTTGGAGTCGAGATGAGAAATTGAAAGGCTTAATAATGCACTCAAAATGATTACAGGAAAGCGATAACTGAAATCTAAACTGAAATCAGAATTATCGCAAAGGTTCGAGAATATAGTTTTTTGTCTATACTATTGAATTGAGGAAACACCGTATATATTCTTTCCTCAATGGGAGGATAATGTAGTGAAGAAATTAACGTGCAAATGTTTTCGAGATCTACTTACAATAAGCAATCCTTTTCAAATATAATTGAAATAATTAATAAATGTATATATTTTCTATTTAAATTAAGTCTATACAAGATATTTTACTAATTGATGTGTATTTTATTATCTAGAAATTTTTATTGCTCTATTAAATGACTTTATAACGATCAATTTCGTTAAGTGCTGCTTTAGAGAAGTGTTTCCTGCCTAATGGGCTAAATATCAAACGATTCACTATTTCCATTCAGCAATATATATATCATAATATTGATGTCTCAGCGTAGTTCTACATATAAACATTAAAGCAGGCGATACGAATACATTAATGTCAACTCTCATTGGAAATAGTTTATTTTTATATGATGTATTATTTTTTTTTATTCCAATTATATTTTAATCTCTATAAAGACAGAAAGCTATTCCAAGAAAATTCTGAATTTTAATGAGATCCATTTAGTGAATGATGTAAAACAGGAATATTTTTATAAATGAAACAGACTTCTTAATAAGAAAGTTGGTGGCACTGTTTGTTAAATACGAATCTTACCCAGAATTCATTTTATGTCGTTATTAAAGGTAAAATTAGAATTAGCATTCAAAACCTGTACACGAGGTCATACACGACGTGAGATTTGAGTATGTATATGCTTGCTTTCTTAACTTCTTGTTTTTCTATTTCTGCTTATGGTTTTGATAATATCGGAATGTGTATTATCATACTCAAGGATTAATCTTTTCCTAGATACCTTGAATATGAATTTACCTAAGACATGCTCAAGACAAACCGGATACATTATAATGTTGCGTTTTAGTAAGGAAATTAAAGTCTTTAAGTGTCAAAATCTATCTTTTACTTTTCTACACCTACATCGATACCCTACAAGCCACATGAAAAGAATGAATTTTCAAACCGCTTATCCTAGAAATTAATATTTTCTCTATTTACACTCATCAAGAGAACGGGTGAGATTCGGTGCATTTCAGAATACTTGCAATACAATTTTTGTTAAAAAAAACTAGTGTGTCACCTTCTGCAGTTGCAGGTCTGTGAACCTCAACACAAGTAACCGAGTCAGAATAAAAACGTTTCCACACAATCGAAAATAGCCTTTGTCCCGTACAGATTAGCAGCTCTCGAAAGAACATTTGAAAATGTTGCCTAGACTAAACACGCCTTCATAAACCCTTTCGGTGAAGCTCGGTTGTGACAACGGCATCTCCAGTCCTCGAAAGCAACAAAACCCGTCCTTTAAGCCAACTTTAATTCAAAGAAAATAGAGCACTTAATTAGTTTCCTGGATAAATATCCGATCCTGGGAAGAATATTCCATCTCTTGGAGGAAGTTTGCATCCGCTTTTAAAAGGGGAACTCGGCTGGAATTGAGTGGGACGGACTTCCAGCCGATTTAGTCGAAGCGTTGAGCATCACGCGCCTGCGAAAGGGTTTGACGACAATAGGGGATCGATGGATGGAGATTAGGAAGAAGTTTGGACGGCGAAAGTGCGAAAATATGAATCAAACGCTTTCAGCTCTGTTAGTTTGTTTAAACTTCCTCCATCGACCGAATTGGAAGAGGGAATACAGAGGAATGTTTCTCGCCATCGTCTGCTGTGAGAATGTTTCAAAGATAGGGGAGTCTTGAGATACCTTCAGCAACCTGGTGCATACACGTAAATGAAATTAATTTGGTTCTCTCGGTAGGTTGTTATTTTTTGAGTATTGAGGGAAATTTATTGGATAGATACTTTGGGCGAGGTGATTAATTCCTTTCTAATTAAGGTGCGATGTTTTGTATTAACTGCTTTATATTGAAAGAACTTGGTCCAGAACTCTCTAAAATTTACATTTTTCACAACAATGTTCATAAATCTCAAGATATTCGCTCTTTTGTCTTGCGTGAATTACTCTCATCAATTTTCCTCAGTACCACTTTCGAATAATTCATAGTACAAATGTTAACAACTCAAATATTTAATAACTTAACGTATCATTCGAAAATGAATAATTATCCAATAAATTCTTTACTTAGCTTTTAACTCAGGCAATTATTGTCCGAATATATCTAAATGAAGCGACTGTTAGAGAAACTGAAGGGAAATCCGGCAGTTACTTCTATTTTATACTTAAAGTTCTTCTAAAAAAGCATTGATTGAAATTTTAAATGAATTCTTTTTAAAAGTGGAAATGAGACCTAAATCTGATAAAAGTTGACGTGAAGCCTTAAGGCGGCTTGCATGGTAAATTATATGAAGCTAGTTTCAGTTGTTATTTTGCATCTACTTTCAAATTAGTCCAACTCTAATGAATACATCAATTTTATTTGAGAAAAACGCATTTTGTATCAAACAGCGCCCAATTCCGCTCGGATAAGAGAAAAATTGGAAATAATTTATCTCAGTGCTTTTCTGCATTCCGAAATTCATGCAGATGAATCTCTTTTTGTGAAGAGAATGAGACTAACCTGTCTTCTCTTACATCTTTTCAGCAGTAGGTAATACTATTATGATTGAATCATCTAACGATAAAGCTTTGATTGCCATTGTTGATTAGTTTCAAGGAATTATAATACGGTAACGCTTTGAAAATTTTAATTTATACAGCTATTTACTAATAAAATAACTTTGATTTGTTTTCAAAATGATACCTCATGTTAAACAATATGAGAGATAACATTTTCTATTAATAAATTATCTAAAAATCACATTTTGCTGCCATCATGAACACCAATAAATCATCAGATGTGATATAATCGTTAAGTGAAGTGACATGATTCTTAATCAGATATAAAGAACTGAAGCCGTTAAACTAATGGCGCTTTTTACGTTTAGATTATGGCTCCCAACTCCAAAGCCCGAACGTGAGTTGAACAATTACCTAATTAACCAGTGATGCATTGCGTTGGATGATATTAATTTTACCTTGACCGGATTGTCGTTAGGATCGCATGACGTGCCCAAGGGGCATACCTTTTGCAATAACTTTCCGTAAGCGTGAGGGAAGCAGCTTAAACACCTGAAGGCGAAGTCCGGAAGATGAATATCTTCAGCATTTCATGCATTAGCTCGTCTCACAACGTTTTGCATGCTGCATAACAATTACCGACACGTTAATCTGCGTCCGTCACGTACTCGCGCTGTGCAAAAACTTCGAAATAATTAACTTAAAGTTCTACCAAAGACATTGCTTAAACTTACCGAAGTTCCTATCACCGTTAGTTCAAAAGCGAATGAAATGCCTCAAAGACTCTTCTGATTTTGAAGTTTGCATCCTTAAAGTGGTGGATTTTGACGTCTGCTAACCTTTTCTTCAAGGAAAAATTTAAACTTCGGTAACAATATCTCTGCTTACAGAAAATACCGTAGTTTCTTCGATAATGTTCCATCTAAGAAGATAGGATTTGACATTTGAAGCAGCAGACTTTTCTCTTATGACATGAATATATCGAGGCATAAAATATTAAGGAATTTTTGAATAGTGTTTTATGGGTATCTATGGGTATCATGCCTATAATTTTAGTATTCCGTTATAAGAAAGAAGAAGAGCGATAATTTATCATTGTTTTAACTTTCTCAGCATTGGAGTCATTTTTCACAATTTTTCACAAATTTTAATCGAATGTATATCGGTGAAAGCACTTAGGTGTTCTACAATTCGTCAGGTTTAAGAACATTAGCATCATTAGTGAGTATTCCATATTTAAAATCTTACCTTTCTTTTTAGGTAACTTATCCCACCCTTAATCTCATCTTCGATAATTTATCTTCGAACAAAGACAGTAAACTTACAATTCAATTGCGTACAAATGATCTAAACCTGATCTAAATATAAAAGATGATGGAAATAAAATATGTCTTACCACGATGAAGCATGCACCTTAAAACTTCATGCATTATTATTTTTCTGTTAAGCTTTTCATCTGACTCTCAATCAAAATATAGATCTTTCTGAAAATAGGGTAAATTAGTTGAAAGAAAAATTAAGGACAAATAGATATTTGGGCGATAAAAGTTGTATGAAGGGATGGAAAAGTGCAGAGTTGAGCTGTTACTTGACGAGGCCATAATGTGGCTTAACTCAGAATTTTTCTGTTGTAAAAAGTGTTATTAACAAAAGAAATTATGTTTCCTGAGGCACACGCATTATAGTCAGAGTCATCTGGTAAGGGTGGTACTTCCTTTGGCTGGCCTCAGTACTTAGTAACATAATGAGAGGTTCAACATTGGTCAGTAGATACTCATTTCGCTCCGTTGCAAATCGCTTAGAGTGGAGGTAATGCTTTCGTAAAATTTACATTTACATTCGAGGCCGGCGATTTTCTAGTGCGGGGAAGTGATAAAACCAATGTACGTAACTGGACGACCTGTTAGCATTCCCATGTTCCTAAGGGATGGACGATCCGTTTCGCGATTTCCCTGTTACGTTTCGTCAAATGCTCATTTTATTTGCGCTCACGGCTGAGTAGTGAGTAACGGCTATGGAAACGAAATTCCGCGATTTTCTGCTCTAATTTCAGCGGAACGTTTTTCTTTTACATTCTAGTTTCGGAATAAACTAATTTTACGAAATGAATCACCATCTCAATCGCCTACTTAATGTTCTCTCTAAATGAAATATATATTAGATATATATTCCGCCATTTATGTCTACAATAGTCAAAATATACATAAAATTTTACTTGTGGTACTGATATTTTTCATAGAGTAAGGTTTTTGGAAATTTTATACCTCAAAGTATTAGGAAACTATCACTTTTCTACTTTAAGAGGAAAATATTTATTAGTTAATTTAAGGGATAAGCCGGGAAAGTACTAAATCTACTTTAATCTCGTATTTAGTGTTAAGTGGGAAGCAATGTTCACCAACATCCTTGTGACCAATCATACATCCATTTTAATATCCTTAAAATTTAAATCAGAACCATAAATTTTAAGCTTTTGATAAGCTATTTAGGCTGGTTTGCTGCTCGTAAGCTCCTTTTTCCGTCTTTAGATACTTGGAATACAACATTTTAAAAATTATACATATAATACTCTTTACTTCGCATGATTCGTCATCAGTAAAAACAACATCCTCAAGAAAACATTTAAATTTTATAATACCCATTCACTGCTGTATTTTTCATCAATTACACTGTACTGAGAATATCATACCTTTGAAATGGTTAATCGTAAAAATTTTATCAATACATAATATAATTATGGAATGGGAACGCCCGGTATGTATCTATACAATTAATGAAGAGCAAAACTGCACTTAACTTATCAAATAGAAGCACTGAGAAGGTGATGAAGCAGTTTTAATACCTATTTATATGCGTATACATTATCAATAAATATGAGGAACTAATTTGAAGAAAGGTGTGTAACTAGGAAAGATTCACTATTTAATATTAAATTCAGCTTCATTCTCAAAGGAATTTGTGAAGAAATAGATTCCTAGATCCCATATTAACCCATTAGATTATTAGAACCCATTGACTCTAAAATAAATATTTGAAGACTTTAGTTCATTGAGTGATTTAGCGTGAATTTCAGGCACCCGACTGTTTTCACTGAATCGCTTCTGGTTAGTGTGCCCAGTGGACTGTCCAATCAAAGGACTGTTTATAGTGCCTTAGGAATATGTTTACTCAGTCTCCGACCACTTCCGTCTTCTCCTTAATTAACCTATTTAAGAAACCCTGGCATACGGAAAGACGGAGAGGCAGCCCGAGGGGGCAGAGATCAAGTGGTACCTTTTTTGCCGAAACTCGGAGAGACGAAGGGAGATTTCAGCAGCTGAGATACGGAAGTGCCAGCGCCTTTCAGAGCCTTTTCAACGGCTAAATTACAGAGAGTTTCTTAACGATTACACGTTCTGCGAGATGACGTTGATCACTGTCATCAACTCTTTCAATTTTTGTATAACTTATTGTTCTTATTTCAGTTTATCATCGTCTGCTGGTTGAGACGGTTTGGAGGTTCTCGTCATAAAAAATGGATTAGTTCAAAAAAGAATTTTGACCTGATCTGCGTTAATTTTATTTTCATTATAACTACTATATGTATATCATTAAAGGTATATCAATTATATGTGTAACTATTACAATAGATATATGTTTGGTGCTAGTTGTCATTACTATGTAAACTCTTGATATTTTAAATTTTCGTCTTAACATCTGAGACATCTCAGAATACACGGAAGTGGAAGTTATTAGTACAGTGGTACCTCGAGATACGAGTTTAATTCGTTCCAGAACTGAGGTCGTAAGTCAATCGGCTCGTATCTCAAACGAATTCCTCCCATTTAAAATAACTGAATTCGATTTAATCCGTTCCGGATCTATGAAAAATCCCCAAACCATTGTAAATTATGAATAAAGATATGTTTTTAAATATCAAATTAACATGTATGATTAACAAATACATAACAAAATATGGAATAAAGAAATAAAAGAGTTATTTAGCATAATAGTCTTACTTTGGAGAGAGACGAGTGCGGCTAACGAAGGTGAACGATGAGGAGGGAAGGGGAAGGGATGCAGGCACTCTAGACACGTACGTAAACAGCGCTTTTTTTAGAACTTAAAACTATTTTCGTAACTTTAAAACTAAAACTACAGTTTCCTTATTTCAAATGAAAGAAAGAACTTAAAATAATGCACTTAACTTTAAACTTAAACTCAGCTCAACATTTACGTAAATTTAATTATCACTTGTTTTTGCCTTCTTGGCTGCACTTGGCTTGGAAACACGGCTCGTATCTCGGATTTCGGCTCGTATCTTGAACGAAAATATGGCCCGAGCTCCGGCTCGTATCTCAAAAAACTCGTATGTTAGGCTGCTCGTATCTCGAGGTACCACTGTACTCCCAAATTAGCTCTTTCTAAGCGTTTTGGATGGCGAAATAATTCTATAGCTACATATAATGTATACAAACTGAAGACTGTAGTTTAGTAAGTAAGAAGTAACTCTATTTTACGTTGAGCCACTCCCTGCATACAATACTGCTCTACCTCTTATTTGTTTTCAACCCGCACTGCATACCCGCGTCGATCTTGCCTACGCACAAGGCGGCATCATGCACAAATTTGACTTATTTTACGAATGGTTATAATCATAAGGTGAATCTAATATTTAATTCTTATTTGTAAGATTATGCAGCTAAGTTTACATAATCTGAGGAAATGTAAATAAAATTTTACAATTGCCACATCGTATTTCTATGTCGCAATGAGGTATATAAATTATAAAATAAGTTCTTAACTTAAATATTAGACACAGGAATTGAAGGAGTTATTACCGATAGAAGTTGAAATGTTATATTAGCAAATATTTTCAAAAATGAAGGTAAAAATACTCCTAATATGGAAATTATCCTAATATTTATATATGTGTTCTGTAAGGCTTTAATTGAAAAATTCAGTTCAGAGTTTATTTCGTTACCACTTTTACTTCAACGGCGTACAAGTCATGCATCAGCTCCTCATGTAACGTATGTAGGATAATACCCGTTGTATCGCGCCTCTCACTGCGAACTATCAGTCCGCTGACTCATCCACCATCCCATGGGAACCGTTTTTGAACTTTCCAGCATGTTCTCGAATGGGAGAAGTACTTCAGAGTCGGATCCGATTCTCCCAATAATCCCCTAAACGCTAGCGAATGCACAATCAACTCCATTCCGGATCAAAATTACGGGCGATTCGGCAAAAAGGCAGCCCGAAAACCACGCCATCCAACACAGCAATCCACTTATCCATCTTCCGCGATCCGCTATCGTTATGAGCCGGACCATCTTTCACGCAGATACGGAGCGAAACGTGTTGCATTATTCCGCGGTAATGGGCGGCGGCCGCTGGTGCACTTCCTCCCGAAACAATCGACTCCGACGGCGCGGCCAATGGGCGTGAAACGCTTCGTGATCGGCTCTACAAAGTTACCGCGAAGAAAGGCGTTTCGGCGCCCGCGGGATGAGATACAAGTCCGCAAGTGGGGAGGGGTATACCGAGTGGGAGACAAAGTGGGAGGAGGAATTACATTGGGAGGGGGGAGTCAAATTGAGAGGGGAGTCAAATTGGAAGATGGAGTGAAATTGGGAAGGGAGTCAAATTGGGAGGCGGGAGTCAAATTGGTGGGAGGAGTAACGCTGGGAGTCAAATTTGGAGGGGAGGAGGTTCTTAAAAGAGGTCTTTCATGCTTAACAGAGGTGTTTACTATTTTTTCTATGTTGTTTTTCTTGTTATGTATCACAGGGGCGGAGTCTAACGTCAGAAAAGTGAAGGAAAAAACGCAACCCGCAGAGCACTGGTGAGAACTTTTCGCCGGCTCCTCTTTAACTACATGTATTTTTGGGGTTTTATTTTCCTCTCACACGGGACTCAGGAGTTTGTCTATCCTGTGACATGGACTCAGATAGTTTAAATGAACCTTTTACTTAACGATCATGTTCGATTTTTTTCTCAGAGTCCTCTTGATCCTTTTCAATATGGAAAATAAAACATGCCAGCAATGTAAACTTCTCGGATGCTGGTGTCGTCTGATAGAGCGATATAAAGAACGAATCATGTACTAACATTCCGCAAACTGTATTAAAACCTCTTTGATTATTACAATGTTAATTTCATGTATATTACAATGCAGTAATCCGTCTTAGTTTTTAATTGATCAATACCAAAAACGGCATAAAATTCCTTAATAATCATCTACCACAATGAGATAAAGCTACTCTATCATACATTATAATAGCTTATCAGGGTAATTAGAGATTTTTCGCTTGTCCAAATGTTTGTTCTAATTCATAATTGGGGCTTAATGCAGTAAAAGTTGTCGAAATGACGAATCTGTTCTTACAGCCGAATGCACTGCAATTGGTCATATTGAAGGCAGAAACAAGCCCCTGCTTATTTACCTATGAAACCTTTAGAAACGCAAAAATAACAAAATTACTTCGTGTTACACGTTGCTCAAACTACATTTTGTGTTCCAAAACGTTCGAATTCTTCGATCAAACCTTGATAACTCTGTATCAAAGCCGCAAAATTACGAAAAAACAATGTATTAGTATAGGGAGATACGAAAAGTTCTCATCAGCATGGCGAAATGCGCAATTTGCCCTTTTTCTTTGGCTTCACTTTTGGTCGCTAGAGGGAGATAGGATATGCTACCCCTGTGATATATATATGTTCCTAGATTCTATCTTGTTAGGAAAATAAGAATTTAAAATCAACTGGAGAATATTTACATCACTGAGTATGACGATAATTTTAGCAGGGAGTGCTCTCTGTTAGTCATGTGGACAGCACGTTCGCCTTTGGCGAAGGCGATCCCGGGTTCGATTCCCGTTGGGAGCCAATGTGCAAAATGACCTAATCTGTTGAAGCACCTTGAACGATAATACTTGTATTTTATCAAGGGGAGGTACCGAAGGGAACTTCAGACCATATGAAACCCGTATCCTAATGTAACTGATATTTGAAATCATTATCATATCATGGTTGTTTAAGAATTTACAGCTCTTTCATGAGTATACGAGGAGGAGCTCCCGCAAATTTTCCCTTTTCTCCTTAGTATTTAAAGATAAAGGTTAAAAGATCTGTTAAGATGACATATTTACAGCTTTTACCCTCTCCTGAGAAGCTCATGTTTATTGATAACCGTACTTTGTTTCCTCAACCTCTCCAAAAATATGGTGGGTAGTCAAATTGGGAGGGTTGGTCAAATTTTGTGGGGGGAATCAAATTGGGAATAGGAGGGAGTAAGGGGAGGCAATAGGTGGGCCAAAGGGCTCTTCCCGAAGATTTGAAGCGAGTCGAACGTGATCCTTGGAGATTGTTGGCTGCGGAGAAGTAAGGAACGGTCATTTTGTTCTTTCTCTCCATCGGAGAAGCACCTCACATACCCACAATCTCTCGCACTCGCCTCTGCCCCTCTTTTTTCGCTCGATCCTCTGGGATGAGGGTGGAGCAAGGTTTTGGGGGAATCCTGTAGCTCAAGCCTCTTTCACTAACTCGCCTGCTCTCCTTTTTCTATCTCTCGATCTCTCTCCAAATATCCTCTCCATCTCTCGCTCATTTTTTCCCTTTTACCTTCTCTCCGTGTTTCCTCTCACCTTTCCTTATCTCCCTCTCTCCATCTGTGGAAGGATATATCCCCGCTGTGGTCCAGAGAAAAGGTAATTTCATTTTATCCCAGCGTACAGCACTTATCTCTCGTAATTTTTCTCTTAGGGTAAGGAGGCAAATTGAAACATTTGTTAGCGAGTGTCCTTTATGCTGCTCTAGATATACTATATTAAAATGTTGAGGAATAGGAAGATGCGGTTATCGTAACAGCTAAGAGAGGACTTGAACTAATCACAAGAACGCTGGTTTATCTAAAAATGCGTTGTAATAAAAATAATTGCCTCCATTCAAGAGGTAGATTGAGCTTTGCATGTTTCATATTATATCTTATCACATTGTGAAAGTAAATTATAATTACGAAAAGGAATAACAGTGTTATGATGTTCGTTACAACATGTGACATGTTCGTTAAATGTATGGGACGAAAACAACTTGGTATTTGAATATTATCATTTTCTGCACCGTCAATCTATTAATTTCTTTAATACAAAATTACTTACAAGATCATAAACGACCTAAATTATATGGCACATTAACTCTATGAGTTTATAATATTGATAAATCGAGATGTTTTTGAGAAAACCTCCCTCCTCTGAAAAATCAGGGTGAATACCAAGAAGGTAGTGTTAAAATTTTACTATTTATCCCTCGGTGGACCATTACCTGGCCTGAGACCTATTTCAATTCATAAAATATACTTATATAACTATAGATACGCAAAAAATGTTTTTAATATACTTTATAAAACTTAAAAAGGAACAATATTTACGAATGTAATATTTTTATATTTCTGTAAATCTCACAAATACTTAACTTCTACCCATAGGATAATAGTTTTTCTCTACACAATTCTTATTAATAAATGTCTATTTTTCCTCGATTAATTTAGTAATATCCACCTCTTTTCTCCCTCTCTTTTTTTCGTTCTCCTACTTATAAAGCGTTTTTTATTTCTCTTATTTTTTGTAAGCCCTATCTGAATTCAGTAACATACGACTGATTCATATTTCTTTTTAAGATGTTATAAAAATGGAGAAATATTATGAATGTTATGAGTGAATCTTTGATGTTTTCCTCTCACTTTTTGGCAAGTTCCTATCTTTAACAACGTCGTAGTCATTCCTGAACCAAGAGGAGAGTTGGAAAAACATCCCTCCGTAAATATAACCACCTCTTCTGTTTTCAAATATTCTGTTACTCGTCTTTCATCATTCGTATCCTCTCAGATGTCCCTTTCGCCTCCTTTCAATTCCATCTTCTTTTTCCTCTTCGTCTGCTTTTCCTCTTAAATTCTCTCCTCATCGTTCACTCCAGGTCTCAAAAAGTCTCTCCGTCCCTGCGATATCTCTCTATTCCGATTCGCCTGTGTTTTCGCCGAGGACTCGCTCCGCCAATTCTGCTAATGGATTCATTTTTATGCTCTAAAGGGGGCAATGATAACGTCGGCCCACGTTCCCGCGCTTTAATTTCACTTTTTCCTCTCCGCTTTTTTATTTAATCTTCCCTCTAACCTGGCGGTTCATTTTCGGTTTCAATTCCACGGAAGACGGATTCCTTTGGAGTCGTCGGACGGAATCTCCCTTATTCTCTTCTCCTTTCTCCCTCGGGTCCGAAATACGCGGTATCCGTCTTTTTTTGCTGCGTTTTTCGGCGTTTCGCATCGTTTTACCGACGCGTATTTCCATGCGAATGAAATTTGGCGAAAGCCGACTCATTCTTAAAATCTTTTGAAATTGAGTTTAATACCCACGCTCTGGATAAAGTGACCGGTGTTCGGCTTTTTCCCTTTTAGCGGCGAAATATTTCCCCTCAAGGAGTTTTATGCTCAAATTCTGCTTACCGTGAATTAGTTTTTTTCATTTCCTTTTCGTTCAGCTATTGGTGGTCTATTACGAATATCTATGTCAATATTCCTTTAAAGAATAATCGCAAGTACAGTAATCCCTAAGGGGATCGGGACTCGAATCTGTAATTTCTTACTCACCAAACTCTCTGACCATTGTAGTATCACACAAAGTAGATAATACACAGTTATTTGAGAGATTTGAAACCTCGAGAAGTGGTAACACAATATATTTTTTCATGTAGTCATTCTTTGGGTTATCTTATGAGCACCTAATATTGAGCTACGTCGCTTTTTCGAGAACTTTTTCTATAAAAAATATTCAATTAAAATACTTTCAAATACGTAAAACCATTATTCTAATATTCCAGACGTTTGTGGTGTAACCCGTTGATATTCTTTCCATAATAACTTCTCTTGTGGAAACATTTTAAATTCCTAAGAAATATAAATAAATAGATAAATATAAATAAATGAAAACAAATATCCATCCCATTTTTTAATACAATTTTTTTTATACAAAGGGTTTTGGGTGTTTACACGCTGTTACGGAGTAGTGATAGAATGCAAGATTTATGGTTCCCTTATCAAGAGTTCCACCGTATCTACAATTCGGAATTCGAGACATGCCTTTCGTTGAAGCGATAACGTTTTATTTCTAAGATATGGGACAAAGATAAAGAGTAATTAGTGTCATGATCGGATGATCTGAAGAAGAAATTCCAACCTGGCCGAGGTTTATTTTTCTGATTGATTGAAGTGGTATCGACCCATGGATGATCAATCACAAAAGCGTCAAATATTCCAGAGATGATGAATCTGACGGGACTTCTACACGGAATATAGAAATTTAGCCCTGATTTTCACAACTTTTATGCTAAAATTTGTATTTTGGATTGTATCAACAGATAAGTGATTGATCTTAATGATGCATTGCATAGTATTGTATAAATACTCAAGAAGAAATAATCTTTATTAATTAGAATTCTATATTGCAGCTCAAACTGCAACATTGAGGTAAGATTTGTTAATATTCGTTGAGTTTTCAATTTTGTCTCTTTCCTTAAAAGTTTTTCCAAAGAAAAATCAATGACATTTATGGTAGTATAAGAGTTGCAATAATTGAATTTATAATAATTAATAATATGTTATTATTTTAAGAAGTTAATTCTATTTACCTATAGAGCATTCGCGCCGAAAAAGGATAAATTTACCAGAGAAATTCTGAAAAATATCTGACTACTATATTCTTTTATTTGGATTTCATATATTAGTCATTTCCGATATGAGTTCCAATCTATCGGTTCAGTTATATGCGCGTAAAAATCGTTCACGAAATAAAATAATGCATTTAGAATTTGAATTAGTTCTAAGTTTGTTTGGTTCTGGGTAAAAAACAAACTTTACCAATAGCCAGCTGATGGACAAGCTTTGATTAGAATATCAAAATTTTCAATTTCTGAAATGGCACTCGCGCGGATTTTTTTTATTTTCCACCTCATCCCATGAAAATTTCCCGGTGCGCTTGAGCGAATTAAATTTTCACCGTCATCCAAACTTCGGCAAAAATTTAATTGACAGTATTTGAATGGGATTCGTGACGCGGTGGATTCCGTTAGGCGTTGGAATGGCTCTCTTCTTTCTTTCGCTGCAATTACAGGCGCTCCATTGCCGCCCGCAGCAGTTATCGTGGCCTCAGCACTTGTGGATGACCAATGACGTTAATCTTGAGCAGTGCATTCACGATGCATTGCTCATTCCCTCGTTATGCATTTAGAACGAGGGCGCGGGTATTAGCAATCATTGATGTGCCTGATATATATACATGGGACTGTAGGATTGCCCCTCTTCCTTATTTGTTTCCGAGGAAGTTTTAGTATGTATCGCCAAATAAGATTTGGTATTTTAGATTTATGTGGTCAGCTTTAATGGAGATTAGTAATATATTACATTATTATTTTCAGATTAGGCTCATAGTACACTTTCGATCTTGAAGGTTGCTTTGCGTTAAAATCAAAATCAATTAATAAAAATGTCATTAAAGTATTATTAATGGAAACATATTTTAATGTCAATCTTCCATAATATTATTATTAACAGCAAAAACTTCTAATTCAAATATTTTACGAATATTTTAATCATCGTTAATTTCATTGCTATCCATCAATTGCAGAGATTGATGGAGATACTAATGGATGCATTTATGACATATTATACTCAAAAGTGAATTTTTGCTTAAACTAAGTTTAATATATCTATTGGGTTTTTGTAAGACGCGCTCTCTAAATGCATTAATTAACGTAATAGTTTTCAGACGGGTGTAAGAGTATAAGATATTCGCTATGCATTTTCTACCTATTATTTTCGTCTTATTTTGATTTTTTTGGACCAGTAACGTTAATGAATGCAATAAGCTTTAGTCTTAAAAATTCAAAACATAGCATTTTACTTTGGCTTAAAACTTTACTTAATTTTCTATCCTCAAATTAGATTTCCTAAAATATTGGGGTGACGAATAAATATACATCTCAATTGAACATACTGTATCCTGTTTTCCTTTTAAGATCGATAGTTTAGTTCCTTCCTTATTACTCATTACAGGTATGAGATGAAACATTTTAACTTTAACATCCCTTTTCCCAGATTTCCCTACTTATCTCTGATTTGGTGAAGTTGTTATCTTGATTTTTAACGCGTTTTACCTGTCAATTCAAACATATACATGCTACTAAACAAATTTGATAAGGGGAAATATATCAGGGAAAAGGGAACCTGTCTGCAAAGTCATCAAGAGCTTGATCTTGGAGAGATATGATATTGACTGCTGTTGGGGTTGTAAAAGATTTCAGATAGCTATTGGGCCTTGGAATAATTTAGGCGAACTTGATGGGTATCTGAATGATTGTGAATACACTGGCGTTGGAATCATTATTCATAATAAAGTGCGTGTTTTTAGAGTAGATTATTGGTCATTATTTTATCCTAAATATTTAGATGCTATAGAAAGTTTATAGGAAGCGTAAAACCTGCACAAACGTGAAAGCTGAAGGGTTTGAGAGATTAGAAGGACACCATTCTCTAAATAGATCAAGAATAATTATGGAAATTAACAAGGAAAAGCAGTACATGTAAGTGAATGCCTAAATAGGGAACTTTTAATCATCAGAAGAATCATTCGACTGCAAAGGAAACAATCAAATGGCACTTTCTACATAATGAAATTAACTTTTTAATCTTACGAATGTAGACATTTTTAGTTACTGAATAAATATAATAGAGAGGAGATTATCAATTATTATTATACTGTACGTTCTTATACAGTAATTCAACATTATAATAATTTGGTTTTGAAAATTATTCAATTACGTACATAATGTATAGATTAAAAGTATAAATCACTTACGCTTACCACGAGATACATGTTTTTGCTGACCCAGGCCTCGACACCTCACCTCATTATCAGGTTTAGGTAATATGAGTTGATTTAAATTTATAACAATTCGATTACGTTCAAAAATACATGCATATTTTTCTCTAAGTAAATAAGAGCTAGTTTAACGAAGCAGATAATTAATTTTAACGCCCAAAAAGAGTGCAGGTAACTTACATCTGTTTTAGTATATAAAATCATAAAAATAGGCATATTCTAATCTTTTAGTCACCGCCGTGTTTATTGGTCGAAAAAGACAAGCGGTAAACAATAAAAAGATGCGCTGGTGCAAATAGAGGCTTTAATGTCCGCCATTCGTGCATCCAAGCCATTAACGAAGCCCGAAAGCTATTGAGGC
The DNA here is from genome assembly GCA_947579665.1 of Sympetrum striolatum. Lineage (NCBI taxonomy): Eukaryota > Metazoa > Arthropoda > Insecta > Odonata > Libellulidae > Sympetrum > Sympetrum striolatum. The sequence goes on from OX388347.1 coordinate 31,092,094, forward strand.
GCGGAGAAAATTTCAATCTTCATCACTTTATAATTGGGGGATCAATTGTTATTCACCTCGCGGCCTAGAAGCGCTCCGCGGATTAAAATTCCCAATTGCGGACGTACTCGGCTCGTGTTGAATGTGCCATTCGGAGATCAAAAATCCTTTAAAAAGTGCTTCCTCCGGCTCCATTTAAAATTTTGTCGCTCAGCCGCAGTATGACCCTCATTATCGTCCTCCGCACTTGAACTTCCCCTTAGCCGCGCTGGGTGCAGAAAGGGGCCTCCGGCGCTTCCGACGACGGGAGTGAAAACTTTGCCTCTGGATTCACCCTTTCTCTTCTCGCTCCAATAATATTTTCGGAAACTGAATGTCATCCCTCGCTCTGAGATGCCTTTTTGACGCCGCGGATTCGGAAGGGAAGTATTTAATGTGTGTGTATGCGGAGCGTTCTCTAGCGATCCTGAGGCGCATCTTACCGCCAAAATGTTATCGATGTTCCGTTAAGTTGTTCGTACTTTAAGGCGGGGTTTTACTTCTTTTAAAAATTTAAAGCGAACCCAAATACCTGTGGAATTAACTAATATCTTTGTGGCACGGTAATAATAATAATAAAAGGACTTTATTTAGGGCGAGAATGAGACCTCATCTTACATCTTCGTCGTATAAATATAAAAAAGAGATATGTTGAAAAAAAGTATAAAGAAGCAATTTACTTTCTGGTAAAAAAAAAACTTAAGCTAAGAGCTTAGGAAAGAAATTTCACTGCAGGAAAACACCCACAAGAAGGGGGGAGTGAAAAATCTGCGAAACCTACGGATAGGAAAACTATATTTAGCACTGAAATCAGATTAAATGAAATTTTAAAGACCAGAAGACATACCAGTAGTATCATACAAGAATAAAAAAGAACAAACAGTTACACATTTGCATGTAAGTGGGCACAAAATAGACTGATAAGTTTACTAGTTAATACACAATCATTCAAAAGCTGTCTAAAATTAACATAAAGAGGTAGATAAGTACCTTAAATAGTGATGTATTATTTAATTATTAAGTACATTAGAAATAATATTCCGAATATACTACTGTATAGGCCAAGTTTTTCTGCACATTTTCTATGCTGAAAAGGCCTCTCTCGGCTTATTCTAGAGTGAGGGTCCCACTTACCTCTTCTCGGGTGGAAAAATCCTGCCGTAGTCGGATATCGGCTCTTAAATTCCTCATATGCTCAATTAAAAATTCTATGTCAATTTACTCCGCAATCGCCTATCGTTCATATTTACTATAATTTTACGGGAATCTATTTTTATTTTGAAATTAACCAGTAGCTGCTGCGTTTCTAACCTAGGCTTGTACTCTAGTCAATTACCTTTTTCAATATTTAATAAGAAAATTAGGTTTCCCACCCTGACTTATATTCGAAAACTTATATACGAAACAAAGTTGTTTTCTTAGAACCGTAAATGATAGCGAACAATTAGCTAGAAAGTCTGCAAGACCAAGTAATTTCCAAATAGGTTTTGTTGAGCCAGAGTCAAATGTAAGGATTGGATACGTCTAACAATTTTATCAAAATTTATTTGTATGGATAGTATAATAATTAAAATTAAAATAATCACCATATTAAATTTAAAATGAATCCAGTCGATTTATTAACTATATATACTTAACGACAGGCTTAAGTATCTGCATATGGCGTGATATCTGAAACATGCCTTTGAAACGAACTGATTTCTCTTTGAAATTTAAGCACATTGTTGGAATTTCATTCACCTTCTTAAATTGTTCCAGTACCTCTGCTAGCTGTTAAAAGGTCAACATTGTGTATTCCATTCACCATGATTATATTTATTACTCTTCCGATAAAAAAATCCTTTTCGAATCTCACTTTTTTATTTGAAGTATGACGGAAATTCTATAGGAAATCATACATGCTGCTGCCATCTTTGTTATTTTTGTTCAATTCACTGGTCACCAAGCTATTAGCGACCTTGACATTAGCCGTATTTCATCTCTATGAACTGGACTTTTTATAGGAAAATATCCATCCGTGCCATTCAGCCTATGGGATTTCCACACGCACCATCGATATATCTTCCTCCTCTATAATTGAATCATAATGAAGACAGATCGATACGAGAGTGCGGCGTATATTCTTCTTTGCGGGGCGGTTGGTTGGAGTTATGGGTAACATATGTTACCCATGTGGTCATGGGGATTGGCGATTTGATCTTTTAAGCGGAACAACTGTAGTACGATAAAAAACAGAGAACAAATGTCGCAGAGTTAATTCAAAAGTCAGGACCTATACCTCACTAAACAAGGGTGATACGTCGGAAGTTAATTTAAGAAATAGTTTTTAATTACACCCTCATAAAAGGTGTATATTTGTTATAGTTCTAAATTAGTTAACACTGTTTTTTCCAAGATTCTAGTTGTATTTCTCTCGGCCGACCATATTATATATCGGTTAGTCCAATAATATAGCTTCCATGAGGGGATGAGGTTTAAAGATATTTAACTCCATTTCTCTATGCTCTTTACCCGTTACTAGTATAAAATAGTATTATTTTATTTACATTCTGAAATCCTCTGATTAAATACCAAGGCTTCTGAATGCCCATATAGTTTAGTTTGGAACATTGCCTCGAAAATTCATATATCTTGCGGGGATATATCCCTATACTAAATATACTCCTACACGTTCCATATTTTTCGATCCTCCATTACTATTAATTAAATAGCAACTCAAAAAATAAACAGAAACAGAAAAAATAAATAACAAATATTTAGTTTTACGTCCTTCAATGTTTAATCAAGGAATATTGAGACTAGATTTAGATTTTAAAAACGTAAAAAGATGCAAAGATTTAAATGAATCAATTCTGGAGTCGATTCCAATGAAAAAAATTGAAAATAAATTACAAAAACTTATACTTCAATTAATTTTACAAAGACAGACACCTAAAATAAAGTCATTGAATGCTATTTTTGACTATAATATAACTTTTGTTATATTCACAATGATTTCCCACCCCTAAATGGGAGTTAAATTGTAAATAATTGATCTCTGTTAATCTGCGAAAATTGCCTGTTCATAATGCATTTTGCGATCTCATTTCATTAAAGTTATTAATTTAACCGAGAATATAATTTCCGGATGTAAAATTAACTGACAACTTTCTGCGAAACTCATTGTACGAAGGTGTATATGAATTATTGTTAGGTCAGCTCATTTGCTCTGAACATTTTCTTTTTCATGAATTCCACAAATGTCCCACTAATAGAGGGGGTGGTACGAATTAATGGAATGTTAAAATTTTTAATGATATTTTATTTATATCTCATATAAATTCCTTTCTGGGGACTCATAACGAGGAGTGGAAAACTAGTTTTCGTAAATTGCATCGCTTTCAAAGAATTTTAGCTTGACAAATTTTGGCAATCATATTTCATTTCAAGTCATACCTTGTGCTATAATTTGAGCATTTGGTGAGAAAATAAGAGAAAGTTTTTTTTGTTTATATCTCAAAATTAATTACTTATTTACAGTTATTTAAATCTATTGTTTCTCCTCCAAGTATAAAAGCATCGTTAGACCATTTTTTCGGTTTATCTGCATAGTTAAGATAATTTAATTTTCGTTTTATTTCAATGGAATATTATTTCGTTGCAGCATTGTAGCATTTACTACATACTTTTTTATTCATATCCAGAAATATTTTATATTCCACATGTAAAATCCTGCGTAAAAATCAACAATATCAAATAATTGAAATTCTAATTTCGAAAAATTCTTTGTTTAATTTAGTTTAAGCATTAATTGTGTAAATATTTCTTGATATTAAGCAATTGAGTATTGAATAGCTTATGAAGCAATTAAGCGGATATTTTAATATAATTTAATGTCATTTTATCATTGAAATGATCTTGTGTGCCATATAAATAATGTGTTTCGCATCTATTTTGAACTCTCTTTAGATATAGTAAGTATCATTATACTAACATCACTATGCTTTCATTAAAAAAATCATGTAGTAAAAAAATAATTGATTTTTTCCTGTAAAAAGTATTATTAGAATATTCTAATTTTACAAAGTATTAGTGGAACAGTAAAGCTCCAAGTAATTTTACAAGGTCCATTTGAACCTTTCTTCCTCTGACAGCTTCTAGTAACGTATTACTGTAATATTAGAATATAGTGGAAATGAAACTCATATACGATGTCCACGAGAACAAGCGTCAATTAAGAGGCTCGTTTATACTTCAGCAAAGAGTAGTTAACGGAAATAGTTATTTCGCGAATTCTGCAGCGTTCCACTATTAGTAAGTCTCCTCCAGAATTTTAATTCTCGACTCATCCAGACAAACTAAACTGCGCATCCCAGTCGAATTTCTCATTATTAAGCACTCCTATTAGTCTCGGATATGTAAACAGAAACCGCAAGGTATAAAACCCTAATTGCTTCGGAATGAAGGTTCCGCTGCGGAGCCACGCCCCCCTCTTCACCTGTCCCCATTATTAGCGGAAAATATAGGTTAACGAGGCGCCACTCCGCTCCAAAAATTATAAATGGCGAAATTGGGTGAACGGCAGGAATTCCACCGCTCGCCCTCCCGCCATATTTATTTATTACGTTTTGGCCACAGTTGCATACCTTTCCGCATAACTGGATAGGGGGATTTGCCGAAGATGCGCCTCGCTAGAATTATAATTTACCTCGGCAGTTTTGCTGCGCTAGTTTTTTTCACCATCCACTCTCGACTATCGCAGCGAAATGTTACCGTAGCATACGTTCTGTCAGGAAGCAGATATTGAGGGAGAAGTTGTAAACTCGGTGTTTGTTTAAACCGAAATGATTTCAATTCAGTCACTAACGAGATTGCGCTGTCCAGCATACTCTTCCTCTCGTTGCAACTCGGTTTCTCATTTATTAAGCATGTAGTAATTATGATGTTAATTCATAAGGCTTAAAGTAATTGCATAATTAATAAATTGTGTTTGTTTTGATAAAATTATAATCTGCTTTTACATATCATATAATTTTCTCCGTCCAAATTTGTAATTTTCTGTTCCATAGTTTTTGTCAAATATATATATTTTGTCGGTTGATGCCTTCAGCTTTTCCACCTTTATTTAACCCTAAAATGGAGATTTTTAAAAATATAAGCTTCAAAAATATCTGTTTTTATATATTAGGGGTGTATAGTAGGAAAATGATTTAAAAGGAAATATGAATGCTCCTTAAAATACCTTTCGGAATTCGTTAAGCTTGTCCTATCATTAATTCCGGTATTCATGCAACTTTAACGTGAATAAATCTGATTTATTTTATTTTTCTGATACATGGTCGACACTTAATACATACGCTTGAAGTTCAATGATGTATACTTATAGGAGTTATTAATGTCTCTTGTATCAAAGGTTTTAATCAAGCTTATTCATAATTAATTATTTATATTTTTATTTCATTATAACCCTATTAATATTTCAGAATTTCCTTACTATCCCTTTCTTATCTAATTAATATCTCAATCAGATTGTAAGTGATTGGAAATAAATATATTATTGTAAGAATTCCATTTAATGAGTAGTTTCCCTATGATTATAATGTAATAGGTATATACTGCCACCAGTTAATCGTGTGAAAAAGATTTTAGCCGCATTAGCATAACGATAAATTAAATTTACCTAAACGATTTTTATTCCTTTTTTAATTATTTAGTTAGTCAAACTTTTAACTGAAGATTCTAAAAAAATAATGACTTCATAAACGTATGTGACGAAACTTAACGATTGAGGTATTGCATCTTGGCACTTAGTTTTATAACCTTCCTGGCTCATTTTAACCCAATTACAGGGAAATTTGATTTTCCCCTAAAGGTATAGAAGCACTGTGTTTGTCAATACAAAGTTATATCAAATTTGTCGTGTGAGTAAAGAATTTAATAAATTAGTGAGGTTTGTATCGTGATACTGCTTCATATCCTTGGAGGTTGTCGCCACTATCTTCAGGTTTGTAGGCGGGATAAACTGTTTTGTAGCATCCAGAATTTTATCTCCATTAAAAGTTGCTCCCGATGACAGATGAATAGGAGCTCTCTCATGAACTCCAGCGCCGCCGCTCGGGAAAATTAAATGTTATATGAAGTGCTTTCGTCGGTCAAATCGTTTTTCGGCGGGCGTTGATGTTCATTTGCCCCAAGAACTGCATAACTAGAAGTCGCGAGTTGAGGAATATTCCGCTAGGGCGCGCACAGAGCAATTTTAAGCAGTGTGCGTCCTCCAAATAGGCGCTTTGCACCCTTCAGTTTTAATTAGTGAAAGTTTTCAGAGGCGATAAAGCATCCACCAAGACTATTCAACTTCCTCCAATTCCTCTTCACTTGAAAAAGCCATATCCATCGCCATTATCTCTCATATTAACCCTCATCGACCTCGATTCCCGGAGGTTTTAATGAGTCATCGTTTGGAAATATCGTCCCCATTTTCACCTCATTGTCTTGGCGAAAATGGGCCAAAGAATAATTTCCTTCGAGCCATATCTACAAGTTAATTTGTGTTTTTAAACACGTATGTATTTCTTTATTCGCTGATCGCATGGAATTCGTTGCTGATATCTGTCGATGGATATAAATGTCCTAGTTTTCTTCATCCTTCTTTTTAGTTTCTCTGGAATTTAGTTTGTCTCCATTCTGTTTCTATGCCGCTTCACCGAAAGGGTTTCACCGAAAAGATGTCTTCCCCAAAAATACATTCCATGAAAGAGTTTGTTTCTCAAAGGTTTATCAAGGTAATTTTCCACGAAATATATACTCTCTCAATGTATAGCTAACTCAAAGTACGTTTTTGTAAATAGCCTTTGATGTTGGATTTCACCAGCTCTTCTTGAAATAGTAACTGGAAAAACCCTAAAATGATGCACATTTCTTTTTTGCATTTTTACACTTTTCAACCAATTAAATAACTACCTTCCAAACTGACTCACCAACTAGAAATGATAAGTAGAGCTATTTAATAAAATACGTCTAATACGTTCTTCTGTGAGAAAATACGTGTACCTAAAACGTCTTTACAAGCACAGTACAACTTGAATTGCTTATTATTCAATCAAGTCGTTTTGTTCATATAATTATCGGATACTGATTTTATCATGTATATCAACGTAAGAAGTTACAGGAGACAATTTTCTCGTTATAATGGTCATATTTGACATGAGCACTCCTATGGGATCTTTAAATTGCACAATTTTTTATGTATTCCTCGCCCAATTAATTAGCCCTCGGAGCTTTGATGGATGAATTTCCAATGCTTAAACATTAAATAATATATTTACGTCAAAATTTAAACTTTCAATACCGCTATCCATGCGTACATATGGAGAAAGCTCACGATTTTATAAACTTATAAATAAAAAAGCAACTTGAAAAAGATATTGTATGGTTTATGACTGAAAGAATATGGCCGATTTTTTTCGAAAAAAAATCTTATTATTTTTATATTCCTAATTTTATTCATTTTCAGAATTATTTCATTTGTCATTTTTGTGTTGCTTTAATTGTTCCATGTTATTTTGGTAAATTCCCTCAACTATAAGCTTTCGATGGAAAGGAAATGTATAACATAGGTAAAGATTTCGTACATACCTCTTCTTTTCCCAATATTGCTTCTTTCTCGAAGACTGATTTCAAAGAATTCTTCTCATGTCCTTTTTTTTCTCGGTAAACTTCTGTTATCATCTGTTTCCTTTGTTAAAAAATCCTTTCTCTTATAAAGAGCTCCACCTTTCAATATGATTGCCAAAAATAAGTTAGCTGGCCTCAACTCTTAATGAGTTCCTCCAGAAATATTTCCGTCTCTCCAAATGATAATCGGTTTATTGAATTACAATGATTGAGGAATCTGCTATATTAATAAAGCCGTAGCAAATTAAGCTTCTACAACTTCTCAGCATTCCACGACTTTTTTGTTTCCAAATAAATACGCTTAATTCCGAAAGCATTTATTTTAATTTCTAGTGATTTTCTACTCATTGCTCCCATTATATTATGCTTTTATTTATATAACGAGCGTAATCTGTAAAATCTTTGAAAAAATAGTTGCCAATTATCTAAAGGATTTTTGAGAAAAAGGGGATTAACCAATATCAACATGGTTTTTGAAATGGTTTTTCGTGCGAATCGCAGATGTTAGGATTACAACATCACTTAGTTAATGCTCAGGAAATGGGAGAACAGGTCGATGCAGGAGTAATAGATTTAGCAAAAGCATTTGACTTTGTAGAACATGAAATTTTATTACAGAAAGTGAGCACAATAAACTTAGATTCAAGAGTAATGAGATGGATAGATTCTTTTATTAAATGTAGGAAACAGAGAATATAAATTGGAAATAAGTTATCCGATGAAATCACAGTAACATCAGGCGTAGCTCAAGGTAGCGTGCCGGGGCCTTTACTCTTCTTAATATTTATTAATGACTTACCAACGGGAATAAATTCAAAAATTCGTTTATTCGCAGACGGTTGTATCATATATAGGAATATAAGAAACGAGAACGATTGCTTGGATCTTCAAGAGAATTTAACTGCCTTAAATAGCTGGGTTTCGTCCAATAAATTAGAAATTAATACAAATAAATGTAAAGTCATCAGTTTTAATAAAAGTAAATATCAACACGCATATCATCTGGGGGGAAAATTCTGCCTAGTGAGCATACGGTAAAATACTTAGGATTATCATTCAGTAGGGACTTGAAATGGAACGAACACATAGAGGAAACATTATGAAAACCAACAAAGTATTAAACTTCCTAGTGCGTACTCTTACTAAATCAAATAAAAATGTTAAAGAGGCTGCGTTCAAATCATTTGTTAGGCCAATCTTGGAATGGGAAAGCCTATGGGGTACGCATGAGGTATGTTTAAAGCGAAAAATAAAAAGGTACAGAGAAAGGTAGCAAGATTCGTATTTGGTAGATATGCAAGGCTTTATAGTGTTACTCAGATGCTAAAAGAATTAGGTTGGGAAAGTTCAGAAGAGCGGAGATTCAAGAAAAGGCTAGCTATATGTTTTAAAGTATACACAGGAGTTTAATAGTTAGAGGAATTATCAAACAAAGTTACTAGGGCAAAATTTCATGGCAGAAAAGACCATAAACATAAAGTTAAATTAATTAAACAGCGAACAAATATTAGTAAATTCTCTTTTCTAAATTGTGCTGTCACGGATTGGAATGATATGCTTGCAGGAGTCTTGGAGCCCTTCCCAAAACATCATTGGGAGTTTGTAAAAAGATTGAGTAAAAATATTAAGGACGAGTGAGCTGGACGTTGACGAGTACAGGTGGAGTAGGGGATTGCCTGGTAGGGTGATGTACGGTGGGGACTTGTCCCCGGGACCGCTACGGTAGACGTGAAGGCCTTCTGGGAACCCTGAAAAAACTTGTATTGTGAGGGAAGGGAAGGATAAATTTGTGAATACATATATTTTTCTCAATTAAAGATTTAGATGGGATTTATAATAATATGTGTAATATATGGATATGTATATGTGTTGCCACCGGACGATTAGTCACTTACACTTGTAGAATTTTTACAATAATAATAACATAATTTTTAATTTGTTGGTTTGCTTCATTACTGCATTGTTTGTGCAAAGTAGTAAAGATAATTCATTTACTTAGCTCTTGCATTAAGTAATATTAAATAAAGTTCTGTTTTCTTTTCAGGGACTACAAACACTAAAGTTTGTATTCCATTTTCCAGTAAAATAGGAGTATTCAAAATAGTTTTAATAATAACCTTAAACACAAATTGGATTTTAAAAATATTTACCTTGTATTTCCATCCATTATCTTGCAATTTATTCACGTCATCGGTAGGCTCTCCTACGGTGATAGTGCCATCTGTAAACCTAATATAATGAATCTCTCTTTCTTCAATTTCATTTCATTTTCTTCCTTTCAATTAGCGATGAAAACGCAGCTCAAGGCATAGCAATTAGATTTTAAAACAGTATTTTTTAAGGGAAGCGTAAACAAAGGTGTATTCTCTTTCAAATACATTTCATTTAATAATCTATTTCTACGTTGATTGGTATCTTTATGAAGATCAATTAACGGTATCGTCTCCTACATAAATCGTTAGACCTGAGGTATCTGAATGCCAAAAGCAAACTGCTCCGATTGCTGTAAATGGAAACTAATTATTGAGCCATAATTTGAGCAGATACTCAATCGTAAGAGCGTCTTTACCAAAAGGCTAAGTTTGATAGAGAAACGAATGAATTCATTCCTATGATCCATAAATTACTACTTGGACTTTAGTGTTGTAAAATAGTCCCCATAGTTGTTAAAATTGTTGATTCTATGTATCTACATTTACTATTAAAAATTCCGTACCGGGGCATGTTTTCCGATCCTCGCACAACAAATAAATTGAATTAGTTCAATCATTCGTAGCAAAACTATATATTATTTTAGAAAACATTGCGTGCATTGGAATAATTTTAGCCACCATAAAACAAAGGAACTGAGTGAATTTGTACTTCTCTTTCCTTTCCTTATCATATTGGTTTTCAATAGGAGCCTCTTGAAGAACTTCCAATTTTGACATTTCTTCCATTTTGGTGGGTAATTAAAATTTATCTCGTCTAAATGGGTTAACGCTCGAGGCTGGAAAAAATATCCGCAATTTCCATTGGGTTCCAACTGCTCTTAACAAGTAATTCTTTTCCCTGACGAAACAAATACATTGCTATGTTGAAACTTATTCTTGGAGAGCATTTGTTTAAATTGATTACATTTTATCATTTGGATCAACTTAACGATAATGTTACTTCTTTCGAGGAACCCAGGAATATTTATAAACATTCCTCTTCTCAACTCGTTCCACGTATACTTTTAAAATTAATATTTTTAAAACATAACTTGAAGTCTTGTTTCCTTATCTCATCAGATTTCTTCGAATCATAAACAAAGGAAAATGTTTAATAATAATGACTGACTGAATAGTCAACCCAATTCATGTTCGAAAGTTTCCTTTTTATTGACTTTCTTTAGGTATTATGACTGTAATATAATCTTCAGTATTAATTAATTAAGTTCATCTTAAAAGCAGCGTCGTGTTTTCAGATAAAGCAATGTTTTACTTAGTTTAAAGGTGAAATAGTGTTCATCAAAATCTTTTTCCTCCTTTTAATTATAAATGGATTTTCAAGTAGAATAGTTCTCTATATTTCTATCTTAATGCATCTCTGGAGAGAATTATTTAGTGTCGTCCTCCAAATATATGCCATACTAGTGATATTTAATTACTGTTGATACTGTTTTGAATTGTCACTTGGAATGTGCCTTTTATCATAATCCTCGCTCGTAAAGCATGAACTTCCGAGTCAGAAAGCAAACTATCAGTCACATGTAATCCTTCTGAATGCATAAACTTACATTACTTTTTAAAAATCCTATGAACATTGAAGATCAGTATTTCTATTAACTTAAAAAGTAAAATTTCAATGAATTATCTGCATTTATATTTCAGTAACTCTTCCTTATAAATGTCATCAAAATTAACAAGCTTGCGAAATATAACCGATTATTTTGAAAAGTATCTTAATTACGCTATTTTGATTTTTCTCCCAAAAAGTATTAAGTTTAACGCATTTTTTTAATTAGATAAATATCTGTTTTGCTGTAATGCTTTCATTGCTATCTACGCAATATACTTTTGAAGGTTCTCATCAGTGTATTTACTTACGAAGAGTCATCTCCGCTCTAAACTTACGGTACTTTTTTTAATTACATCCTGAGAACGGCTAATCTTGCGCAGCAAAACTTTTAGCACTCATTAAAAATAGAGCATTTGTCGTCCAAAATAAGAAGAAATACGCGGAGTAACATCCGAGAAAGGTCCCTCAGTCCCTTTGAAACGTAAAACTGTCCTCTCTCGCAAAGCAAGCATCACTTTCAAGTCGAAATCATGCTCGGCTCCGCTGCCCATTAAATGCCTCTCAGAGTTCACAAAGCGAGAAGTTCTTGGAAGGCGAGGTTTGCGTGAAACGTAGGCGAATGGCCATACCGAGGACATGGGCCGATGAATTAGCCAGGCTGCGAGATTCAGAGATGGAAGTGGAAAGAGAATGACAGACGTTGGAGAGAAGGCAAGAAGTTGTTTAGTTGACGACTCAGAGGCGTGAAAATATTAATGGAACCGAAATTTGTTTTGAATGAACGGTATGATAATTGAGAGAATACCTAGAAAAGGCGCATCGGTCCTATTGAGCTAATATTGGCCGTTTTAAATTGTTGACTCGCCATTTTATGCAAGTGTTAGACGAGCACTACCATATCATTCCTTATTGAGCAGAGTCATGAATTCAACATAACATTTAAACAGTGTTTGGGTAAAATCCAGAAAAGTATTACGTTTAAAATTAAATAAAAAGGAACGAAAGAAAGATAGAGTAAAGCTACTATTTATCCCTAATAATGCTAACTAATATTAGAAAATTATAGCGAAAAGGTGAGGCTAAAGACGGTAATGGCCAAAGCAACCCCCTTCATTTTGCAGGTATTAATGTAATGTTTTCTCATGATTTCTTCAATATACGCTTTAAATCTTGATATAGGACCATTCAGTATTCCATGTAATATCCGAATGGAACTTCAAATGGGATATTTCAATGTCTTTTGAAATTTAATATCATGTAATACTTCTGCACATATTTATTTCAGTTAGTTTCACCCAGTTTTATTCATATTCGTGATGAGTTGAAATTTGCTGATTTATTCTCAATACTGAATTATTTCATTCATTCTTGCCACTTACTCTATGCTATGAAAGCATTACCCTAAGTTTTACTATGCTGAATTTACGTATCCTTTATCCAAATTGTGTGTATAGGGATGGAATAAAGTAAGGGCAAGAATACCTCACTCTTGTTTAGTCTTCGTTCCGTATCCAAATCTTTTAAAAAGCTTAACGTAGAACAGTTAGAATTCCAATCAGCTTTTGGGTTGACAAAAAATCAGACAGAGTTATTTGAAATATTAAATCATACTGTTGGATATGAGTTGAATTTCACAACCATATCCAAATATTAGTTTGAGGTTTATGATTAGTACATATAATCAACTCTGAGATTGGTCTCACGTAGTTAAAAAGAAAATTTAACAATTAGGATAATTATTAGAGGTTTGAAATCTCCAAAAGCCGTCTTTGATGGCGTTCCTCCTCTTACTTCCCGCTCGTCGGAGAAAGTGAAAAAGGAATGCTTACTCCGACTACCGGGAAATAAGAGGAGGAACGCCAAAAAAGACGGCTTTTGGATATTTCAAACCTCTAATTCTTTAACAGCCGTGTTCCAATATTTCTTTCTTTATAATTAGGATAATGTGGCTTAATAGCAGGCAGAGAAATATAAGCCAATATTGGTAGGAAAACCATTTATTATAAGGATACCTTCATTTGTTAATGTCTATTTTATACCAGGGTGTATGAAGTGTGATATGTGAAGAGGTACGCATGTGAGACAAAGAGATAAATCTCTCGTAAATACTCAAGAATATTTAAAAGAACTTCAGTCGGATTCGCTCTTAGAAGCATCGCTTCAACACGTAGTACCCGAGACGTCCTTTCGCATGCGGTCGCCCACTCTGTATACGCTCCTTGCTTCTCCACTTCGTGGAAAGGATAAGAAGAGAGAGGGGGCGATTAGGGTGGGAAAATGAACTGTCGCTTTCTGCCCTTTCACACACCACGCCCTAGTGATCCGCTTAATTAGGCCGATACTCCCTCGCTCTTGCTTATCAGACGGACTCCGAGTCTCTTCATGCCCGCTATCTTAGCGAGCCATTTGACCGCGGGGAATGGCGGAGGGCGGTCAAATGGGCATCTGGGATGAAGGGAGTTCGGAGGCCCATTTGTAACGTTTGCGGGGTCTCTGACCGTGAGGATTTCTACGTGCGCCATGCTCTTCCGGAGATAAACCTCATGTTCTCTATCTAAACCCCTTTCTCCTACGGTTTACACGGAAGGTTGTGAGCTAAGGAGGACCGAAATTCTGAGCCCATTCACGCTAGGTATCCAAATCTGAGAGTAAACATGAATGTGATAACTCATGATTACTACGCAAACTACTCTATTCATCTGAATACAAATTTTAAAACTGACTATCGTTCTACGTTCGCCAAAATGAAAACGTAAGTGGCTTTAGCCATGTTTACAGTTCAAGAAAGAATTTAGATGAAATATATAATTATAGGAAATTGTATAAAAAATATACAATATACAATACCTTTGACTTTTTAATGGTTGAACTTAACTGCCCTAAATTCTTTAAAAATAACGGTAAGACTATAAAAATTCTACTATCGACTAAAAATGATATATTAGGTTATAAAAAGTTTGGAATCACTTTTCTGCTCCATTGAGAAACCATCGAAATCCACATTCAAAATCCTATAAACCTCTAACCATTCCTCAGATATCAACTGCAATTTGATTAATCTGCCTTTGCAACATCCCATAACAGCAAGTTTTGATCGTATTTCTTGGATAGAGTTTTCCACATCCACGTTTTTAACAACAGTTTCTCCAAAGTGATAGAAGTTGAAAACATAAAAACGCTGTTGTGGCCACTTCAAGACTCTCATGTGAATTAGTGTCCAAGTAAATTTAACTTCAGACGGTTGTAGATGCGAGTTTCTTACGTCGAGTGTTATTCTCTAATCCGCTGCTCGTGTGTTCACCCGTAAGAGAGAGTAAGAGAGTGTAGCGCAAGGCGATTAGTTCTGTTAAAAATGCACCGATGGAAAAGAAAGCGTTGCCATAATTCTTTCCGGCTTAAGGAATCTCTGAAAAAATGGGATTAGGAGATTGGCTACGACTGCTTAATATATTTAGAGACAGTACATTTGCGGAAGAAGTTGCCGGTACAATGCAACTCTTCTGCGTCCGATCCGATAAGAAGTAGCAAAATACTCTTTCTTTAATAAGGGTATCAGGGTATGGAACGCTTTGCCTGGTGAAATTCTCATTCCAATGCCTAAAAATGTGAATATTTTTTTAAATATGCTTAAGTTAAACTGTACGTGTAATTTATTTTAGTGTAGTTCACGGCTATCACTTCTGTATTATTATCTCGAGTTATATTTGTTATATTCATTCAATCTAATCACAGGTATGTGACTATGTGAATAATTAACCATGTAATGTATTATACTAGTTGAATGGTAGATACTATTTACATGTTATGTATGATAGATTTTATATCTTATGTACCTATAATATGTATAGAGTAATTTTATTATACTGCCGACGGGAGGTTTTTGGAGGGGTTTCCCTCCCGTGTTTGGGAAAATGCCAGGCTTAAATTCATTTTTATGTTCCCCTTAAACATTACTACCTGGCCAGAAGGTCAACTTGCAATGACGTCTTAAATAATAATAAGATAATAATAATGAGTGTAGAGTAGGGTGTCCCAAGACGCAATGGAAATCTTTTTTATAAACAAAAGCCCATTGCGTCAAACGGCCAGACTTGTGTCCACTATTTTTAAGCAAAGAACGTGCCCTGAAAGATTCGTAAGAATCCGTTAGGTAATTAAACACATTAACCTGGTATACGCCTTGTCGGTACAAATTTTCATTTCTGGAAATTGTTAGGTATCAAGTCGGCACGGGTTACCATAATCCAATCGCAATAATATAAAAAAATGACTTTGATTTTTTTGGGACACCCTAGTGTAGAGTAAGAAAAACATATGCTAAGACAATTAATTTAAAAATTCATTCCTTCCACGAATAATATGCAAGAATTCTAGACTAAGAAAGTAGTTCAAAGGCCTGGTGCTTTCACCCCCTGACTCACGCCAAAAGATGGCTTGTAGGGTATCAATGTAGATAAGACAAACTACAGAAGGAACAGCCTTTGCTCTCCGTAGCAGACTCACAATCTCCCACGTGAAACGGGCCTTAACCTTCTCTCGCCGTCTCCCCGTATTAGCGGTTAAAACGCCCGAAGAAGCCCCGGATCGGGGGATGTTGTCTTTGGGGTCGGGGCCAATTTCCTTCCCGAGCTATTTCCCGATGCTTTTCGAGAGTTGAGCGCAAACAAATTTTCTCCTCAGTCGAAAGAGCGTCGATTGCCCCGTCAAAAGTTTTCCGTCGCCGCGGCGCGGATGTAATTAAAATGTTTCGCAGTCGATTTTTTTCGCCTATTTTCTCATCTGTATCGGTTTGTAGGGGAGTGTTCTCCGTTGCGGATGAATGGGAGTGTTTTTCCAAAGTTTATCCCCAAACTTGGAGAGGTTTCGCCTCACGCTGATTCATTACGAGGATAAAATTAAAGTTGGGATTTTTTCTCTCCATTGAGCTGGTGAATTAAGATTGCGGAGATTGAATATTGCATGGAAGAGACAAGTGCGCTGTAGGGTGGCTTATATTAGCGGGAAAGTTTCCCGTTTCAGCCCCGAGAGCACGTTAAAGTTTCAAGGAAAATATTTTCACAATAAAAGTTTACGGAGGAATATACTACTCACTACCTCTGGGACTGAAATGCCCTAACAGTGTCATTTAATGATTGTTTTTTTTGTGCGTGAAATCAAGCTTCTCTAGACCGGAGACCAAAACTATGAATGCTAATGTGGAATATTTGCTGCTTTAATTTTCCTCTTTGTGCACCTCGAAGTGCACCTCGAAGTGCGTCAAATCACCTTCTTGTTGAAGTATCTTGATAAATGGATGTATTTCTTTGTCTTATTGGACGGTTGTAAAAAAATCACCTCACTTATACTAAGAATCATAATAATGCATCACATTTGTATTATTCATGATGAATAAATACTCCGAATTATATTTTTCTACAGGAAAAAAAATATTACACTGACGACTAGTTTTGGTGCTTAAGCGTCATCCGCAAATCACTGATTCAATCAAGATTCTAGTCAAGTCAAATTTGACTACTCAAACTGACTTGTCTTCAGTGTATTAAAACTTTTCCTGTGGAAACCAAAATATTACAGAGTATTTATTCAACTTGAACAATATTAGAAGGTTCCACGAAGTGAAAGCAGAAATAATTTGTTGCATTATGTTCATCATACTTGTTTTTATAAGTTTATTTATTGCACCATAATGTAAGGTTCTTTTACTTTTTCTCTACTCTCTTTTTATTTATCTATAGTCTTATTGTTATGGGTTAGATAGACGAAGAGACTTTTTAGTCTCAATCTTACCCAAATAAAGACGATTTATTATTATTATTATTATTATTATTAGTTTAATAAGGCATTTATTTCATTCCCTCTCAGCGAATTTTGAGAAATATTTCATTTACGAGATGATTGTACTGTTATCTATTCTCCCTACGTGCTCGACCGATTTCTGCCAATAGTATCCTTGATCAGTGAAAAACTCAAACCTAGCAATGCTCAAACATTCAACGGAAATAATGACATGTTTGAAATACAATCCATACTCTATTAGTTGTCTTAAGCTCTGTTGAAGCTATAAGGATCACTAAGATGAGGAGTAAGGTAGTTAATGAGTTCCTCACTGATCAAGGATGCTATAAGCAGAAGACTTCCATGTAGATGCAGTACAATGACCCTACAAGCACTGTGCAGGCACGAGCACCTTTCAAATCAAGGAAACATAAATAAACGACGTCCTTCCTCTTCACGGAAATTCAGGGAGTGACAGGAATGGAACACGAACTTCACGTGATCGGAAGAAATGACGGTAACCAGAGCAGTCATATTGATGCCCATTAGGTTTCATGGCCGGGGATAGGCATCGGCTCAGCATGTTCGGAGGAGAAAGACACGTAATGTAAGTCGACTCGGTCGCATTAACCCAAAACATTCGGCAATTTCGATCTCATCTGCGTGCACGCAAGCGTCGCATGATTTCAGAACGGAGAATGTTAGTGACGCGCCAGTCCGAAATGTATTCGAGGGAGCAGATTGAGGAAATTACGCCGTGCCTTATTTAAATCGAATGACATTTATATCCACGCTCAATAAGGAAAGAGAATTACCACTTAAAGTCGAAGAATCAGA
The DNA here is from genome assembly GCA_947579665.1 of Sympetrum striolatum. Classification (NCBI taxonomy): domain Eukaryota; kingdom Metazoa; phylum Arthropoda; class Insecta; order Odonata; family Libellulidae; genus Sympetrum; species Sympetrum striolatum. Next base: position 31,110,139 of record OX388347.1, read on the forward strand.
TCTAAATTCCCAAACCAAGAGAGAATATCCATTGGATTGTACCTCTGTGAATTTCCGGAGATAAAATTTTCGTTGGAGCTGGATACTCATCATAAAGGCATTAACAATTGTGGGATCTGAAAGGAGATACCAAGCCTAAAGCAAGAGATAAGTTTCAATATTTTCTTGTACTTCCCTAAGATACGCACTTTCCTTTCCAAATAAATACCCAAATATGACCAGCATTTTATTCTATTGGAATTCTTCCCGATGTTTCGCATTTGGTATTCGTGTACGTGATTTTGACAGCAGGAATTACAAGTTGGTTGACTCAACCATTAGTGATCGACAGGAGAATCATTTTTTTGGCATGCATGAATTCAGAATATTTTCTGTGTATTTGAATTAAAATTTTTATTGATGATTCTATTTAAATATATACAAAAAGTTCTTTGGTGGTGATTTGGTACTGGAGATAAGAAATATCTACTCGTAATTTGTGTGTATGTGTTATTCAGGTGAATGCGCGGAAAATATTTATGTTCATTTATGCACTCACAATAATCAAATGATGTGAAAATAAGAGCGAAACAAACAGCATTTTAGGTGACCACTGGCATCCATTCCGTAACCAGGGACAGCAATTAAGCAGGGAGTCGAACGCTGATATTGTCGTTGGTAGGCAAGTAGAAGAAATCGGTAATTCAGGTTACATTGTTTATACTTAGCCTTAATATTATTAATAAAATATCACCACTAATTTTATGATAACGACTATATTACCACTAATTAAACCGACATCAATAGCGATGTTGTGAGCATGTAATAATGGCACGTTTTAACTCCTGTATGATTTGATTTGAATCGGCCATTATCTCGTCACGTATGATAATTACGAAATCCACAGAGTCAGGCGAAATCGTGTGGAAATCCATCATGTAAAATGAAGGAAAGAATTTTGTTACCCTTTCCACAATTTTATTTAATCACGACCAGTTTCGAAGAGTAATCGTCATCTTCTGGTTAGAAGAAGGTGACCATTACTATAGAATAAGATCCCATCACCATTTTTCCTTCATTTTAAATATCTTAATTATGGCTCTAAATAGTCATTCTCTTCCCACTTTCTTATGCGTCTAAATGTACGAAGTTTTTTTATAAGTATCCTCCTCTTCGTTATTTGCCTTCATTGTGCCACACTTAAGATTCCACTTAGAGCATACAGACTCAGTGAGAACGCACCACTCACCTCTCACCTTGCTCCTCGTCATCTTCTCGAGTTAGCACTCACACCCTATAATTCACTCTCTTAGGCTTTTGCTAGCGTTTTGTAGAGAGTTTTAGGTTCAAACTAGCCTCCAGGCGGAATATTGCTCCACCTCACAGCAATATGCAGGGAGAGTATCATTTCCTGCGATCTTAATTTTATACGAAGAAATATTTCCCTCAGTCTCTTAATGAATTACGTGTTTTACCTTTGCATGCAAGATTTTTTAAAATATTTTCACCTTCTCAAATGAGATTATATAATTGTGAATCAAGCATTTTGTTCCTCGGATATAAATCTTTTGCGACAGCGAGCATATTTCGAAACAAAAAGAGAAGTTATTTCTGCAGCGGTCAATATCTTCTCATTTAGGTCGACACCCCAATTTGATAGTATCTGATTGAATTTCTCGGAATTTCTGCTTCCCCAAGTGGTCTTTTTGATGACTTTCATTTGTTACATGTCTTATCACGATCGAATCGTGACGTCTGAATCTGCTGATTAACGCAATCGAAAAATGACGAGTGATTAAACGCGATTCATTGGGCAGACACGAATTTATTCGGCTCGTTTTTGATTGGCTGCTTAGTAGTCACTCTCGTATAATTAGAGTTAAGTTTGAAAAATCACGTTCTTATCTGATATTTCTTAATTTAACGATAAAAATGATCACAAATTGCTGATAATCTGCTCTATTCCGCTGTTGTGATATCCAAGGCAAAGGAAATAACAAATTAAGGACCATCATGCCATAATAAGACTGCGCTGCTCAATATTATCTAGTGATTAACTTTAATTTGATCAGTTAAAACCGTAGTTTGATTATCGGTAAATCTCATTTCAAGCAAAAGACAGCTATTAAAAAAAACAACAGATAATAATTTAGTAATAATAATAATAGTTTGTTTACACACATCACATCATGTACATTTGGAAGAAAATACAGTTATAATTCAGGTCCTCCTAAGTCATGTATGGCTCGTCAAGATGTGCCTTGATTTAGAACCAACATACAGAAACAGCAGACAAAAGCAAATAAATATTTTAAGTGAAGGCAGATAAAAATTAAAAAGATTACACCAACAGATACCAAATTCGATCAGAAGATCAGAAAAAGGTTTTACTACATTAAAGTCAATTTACAATAATTTTAGGGTTTCCTTCTCTGGTCTAAGAGCCAAGATATAACACGTTGTTTGATAATACTTAAATTTTTTTCACCTAATAGGTCTTTAGATCTCTATTAAATCAGTTATTGGCAATATGTTACTCATTTTACAAAATATTTGGTAATTATTATGTAAATAATATTTTTAATAATTTTGCATGCGAACGTCATAAGAATGAGCATTACATAATTTCATGAAAAATATTTTCTAATCATTCAAATTATTCTTTTAAGTTAGACGTTATATCTATCCAACTTTTGAGTGTAGTAATTAAATCTAAACCATTTTACGACGCTTTACCGAAGAGTTCCCAGATTAGCGGTGTCCAGCCATTTACCTCCAGAGGGGCGCATCCGTAGTTTAAATTTACATGCCGCTGATTCTACATTTAGCCATGTTTCTAAATATTAAAAAGTTTACATTATATTTTTTCGAATTTTGTATTAAATTTCAGTTGCTTCATTGTGCTGAAAACTGATCGTGAATTTGATTTTCTTGGGTGGATTAAAATTAAATTTCTTTTCACTCCCGATATCGAAATGTAAGATCTCAGACCGAAAAACACTTTCAGGGAGAGGAAGCTAACGGTCCATTACTCCCCATCGAACAGTCCAAACGACCACTTGTTTAACACCCATGTTCTACGGTTACTGGAATTAAGTTCACATTTAAGGAAATGGAAACTTAATGAAATGGCTGAAGGTGAGATATTAAGGATTCTTCCGTATGGAAATAGAGATAAATTTGTCTATGATAAATATTTATTTATTAAATGGTAATCTTAATAGGTTGCTCGACTAGTAGGCTATGATTTAATAGACATTTGCATTAAACAGTAAATAAATTTACGAATTTGAATATTCAAGAATGATTTGCGGAGAAGGGAAAGCCTCCTGCACCGTTCAAAGTAACTGTTTTGAGAAATTAAAAAACGTTTACAAATGGATGCAAAACTCATATTTACTGAGGGAACTTCTCTAAATTAGGCCATCAAGAAATTATGCGATCACTTTCTGATCAATCACCGAAATTAACTCCGTTTGATAGGTTACATATGGAGCTACTCGACATATTTTAACTAATTACCATGTTTAATCGATGATTAAGCTATAGCGATGGAATATGCAGAGAGGTACTTGATTAAAGATGAAGTTCAAGGATACTCTCTAATGAGAATCTCTGTTGAATTGCAATTATTTTTCGTAATTACGCGATTTATTTCCATGTATACTCATACTTATTTAACATCAATTTACTTACATAAAATGTTACAGCAAAATTTTACGAAAAACAATAAATATCAACCACAGATTAGTGACTTTGATTGAACTACCGCGTGATTTAACGATAAATTTATAATCCCACAATTTATCATAAATCTGTATTTCCAACTACGCGATTGAAGTGGCCGACAACGATTTTATCTTTTATTTATTCAGCAGGATAATCGCTTCATTAGTAATAAATAAGTAACCAGAAATGCATCAATGGACTTTTGAATACGATTTATCATGTTTATAACTTAATTATCGCATCAATATGTATGCAAAATATTTTAAGTGCAGAATTTCTTTTAACAGAAATTCAGTTGGTTGAATTCCATTGCAACACTCAGAAAAGTTGACATACAAAAGGCAAATAATCAAGCGTCAAAATCATTTGTGCTTTTGTATTCGTTTAAGTGTTAATTTATAATTTGAAATTGAATGACAGAGAGATCGTTTTCCTTTGTCATTGTGCAATTTAGTGGTTCATTTATGTATTAATTATTTTTCTATCATGAAAGTAATATGTTTGCGGATATTAACTCCTTTTTTCTTGCTGCTTTGATATATTTATTTCCTTGAACTAAATGTGTGTTTCAAGTTCCTCCTTTTTTTTCAGAACAGATTCTGTAGATTTGTAATGAGTGTATTATACAAGAGAATGGGGTATGTTGCAAGTAAATGTAAATCATTTATACAAAAGTATACACACAGAAAAAAACTTTACTCGTTCTATTTTATAAGGGATATAGTAATTTAAATTTTGAATAAAACTGATAAAAATAATATGGGAAAAATAAATTCCTTCTTTAAAAACGGCCTACTGTGGTAAGGTTGATTTGTCTAAAGCATAGCATGCGCAGCAAATCACCTAATTTCGTATTTAGTTAAGACAGTTTTCGTAGTCGTCCTTTCTACTCGTTATCACATGAGTATTCAAAGATCATGACGTCTTTCATTTATTCACTAAGTAAAAAAGAAAGTTTACGAAAATCGTATGTTTTGTGCCCAAGCAGCATCAGTGAAAGGTGAAATACAAGCTATATGACTTTCTATTTCATCCCTTTGCCATTACATTTAGGAGGAGTTGATAAATCCATTGTGGGAGTCTATTTGATGTGGGAAGTTTCGTAAATAGGCAAATAGATTTCGTAAAATAGGTCTTTAATGTATTACACTATGAATAGGGAGGTCTGGGTTTATCCCTTTGAGTTTTATAAATCTCTTTTCATTTACTATGATATTTTTACCCTAATTTTTGTGATGTTATATATTTTTGTATCTTGTTATTTCTGATATTTTATACTGGAGAAATGCTGAAGCATATTGAATTTATTAAAGTCTATAGATTCAAATTTCTTCATTTGAAGAAATTTATGATTTATATATTACTATTTTCTGTAATTCAAATGTCTTTTGGTTAATGATCCTATAATTTTTATCCTGTTGATTGTAATAATTGATGCGATCTGCTGCTGTGACATTCCTTATTTTACTTTGTATTAAATTGGGTAGATCCCGTTGAATGAATAAATAAATACCTTCTCAAGGCGTAGTTACCTAGTCAGGGACCATTAGCAAACTAGGAGTATGAAAATCGTGGGTTTTCCTCCCAAATAATTTTATTCTGCAATGGTCCATCAAAAAAGCTCATCCTTATTCATAAAGAAAATTGTAGGCTTGAACCTTCCCTCCCACCTCCTATTTCTTCAGATTTAAACTATCCCTTCAGATTGGTACAGCATGTAATATAGCCTCACAAGTAGCCGCAGCGACACCAGAAATCCCGATCTGTTGCTTGAATACTGACCTCTCCGAATGTGAGAGAGGGAGTCCGGAGTGAGTTGCGGCAGATTCCCCCTAATGGGACCCTAAATTGTCTCTCCCGTACTCTCTACCTGCCCTCGGGGGAAGAAGTCGCGATAAATCTGTCTTCCGCTTTCTTCGCCGCCTCCCCAGACAACGAGGCGGAAGAATAAGTCTCCGATGCCTTCGAATCTTCCGCCGTCTTCCCAAATCCTATGAAACGACCAATTTTCCCTCCGGCCGTCTCCTTGGGCCGCTAATTGAAATCGGATGGGCACCGATACGTTCCGAAGCCTATTCGGCCCTTATCGACGGCCACCGACGGTACCACGGGACCGCTCCTAAACCCTCTCTCGCAGAAGTAATACTCCGTCCCTCTCTCAAGTAACGTAATGGCGTTGCAGCGGCCACGCTGCCGATAACGATGACCTACGACATTACATAAAACGAGCCATTAGCCGGGGGCTAACATAACTGGATTTCCTCGGCGTTCGGAGGGAAGGAGGTGCGAGGGATGTGGGCCGTGGGCGAGGGGTCGAGGGTTGGGTATCGAGGCCACGGTTAGTTAAGTACGTCGCCCGTCAGGGGCGCGGTTGTTGTTGTTGTCGGGGCAGGGCTGTTGTTACGCCAGCGGCGCAAAGGATGGGCTCCAGTTTCGCGGTGCCGTGGCATTTCTGAGTGCGTGACCACCCTCCCCTTCGTCCTTGCATCACGGAGAGCACGTGCGAGTGATTTTCCCTCGAGGGCCGCATTGGCGATCTTTCCCGAGAGTGGTGGAGGGAAGCGCCATCCGCTTCGCCACCGTCGCCGGTGAATCTTCGTAATGAGGATATGCGCCCGCGGCGGTTGGCGTATGTTTGGCTGGTTCGTGAGGAACATTTTTGAGCAAAAAGAGTTTCGTGGAATTGGGGGAAAAATACGGAGCGTTATTATACAACTAAGTTGATGTAAGGAAAGGTTTTCTTCCAAGAGGAAGTTCGATGTTATAATCGTTATCATATTTGGTTACGCTGACGTATTTTTGTTTTTTAATATCTTTCCATAATATTTTGGGATGTTTCGCTTGTTTTTTGATGAAATTTCACGAAACATTGCATTCGGTGTTCTTTTCACTGTGTTTCAACTTTATATTTCAATATTTCTCTTCTTTTAATAACATTTTGGAAGAAAATAACACATTTCTCAATTATACAACATAAAAACATAGCTATGTCTGCATAAAATTAAATAATGCCAAAATATTTACTTTCCATTTATTTAATGGTGGTATTTTTAAAGTTTTCGATAGGTCGCTGATATTTTATGAATCTCAGAGAACTTCATATACCTATTCATTGTTCGTCATTAGCTTAGTTATCAAAATAGAAAATGGAAAAACGCAAACGTTTACCATTATAAAAGTATTTCCGTGGATCCTTTAAAAGGACAACTATGAATTACTTTCGTTTATCTATGAATCTTCCCCAAGAAAATCAATCGTCTTCATTTTTCAGAACTATCAAAATAAACGGAAAAGAGTTACTGTTACTAGCGATTCTTGCTAGAAACATTTAATAAGATATTTGCTAGATTCATTTAAGAAGATAAAAGTTGAAATTGGTTTCTGTTTGAGATTTACTTTCAGGATTAAGAAGCAAAACCATTTTTATTGCAAATCATCACTACGAGTCGGTTATTAATTATATAATATAAAAAAAACAGTGAGCTAAATCCCCATAAATACGTATTAAAACTCCAATGCTCTTTATAGGAGTAGTTTGCTAAATGACGGATATATTTCAAGTAAAATAAGGTCCCAAGTTCGATTCTCGATGTCAGTCCTAATATTCTATTAAATTTTAGATTTAGCGAAAGTTTTAGTGAAATAAAATACGAAATAGAGCATTTCTATATGTAAATTTAGAGCCAAAACTAAAGTCTTCATTGTAAAATAGGGTCACTGAAGTCAAATTGGAGACAATATGGAATTGGGAGAAGGTGGCAGAAAGAAATATTAAGTATTCATCGTTTTAAAAAAATCAAGGTAAATCTTGAATTTAAATATAAATTATTACTTGGATATCGGGCTTAAATGCGGCTTAAAGTATTGCGAGGGTCGTATGTAGAGGTCCTTTGGGAGAAAGTTCGTTTAAGTCAAGGGAATTTTCTCGTGTATGAATCTTGGTTAAGTACCGTGGAATAGAGGGACATACGAGGATTGAGTAATCGTGGGATTGACTGCAAAGGCACTGAGTTATGCAAAGCGCGTCATCGGGCCCTTTACCGGGGAATTCGCCGAGTTATGAGCAGAACGAAGGCTCACTCGCTCCCCGTGTCATAATTAACAACATTTCCAATTTGGGTTTAGTGTCAACAGAGGAGATTCCAGGCGATTTGAGCCCCTCAACTCTTTCCCTATCGCCTAAATCAATACTATCCGATGTCTCGCAGCTAATTACTGACAGACGTCTATCTTGAGAAATCCTAAACTAAGTTGTTTATGATTATTATTCTATTTTGAAGATTTCTATTTATAAATAATTAAGAAGAATTTGTAGTAAATTCAGTGATTCAGATATGTATAAAAATATCAAATTCTATAATTGATTTAATTAATTTAACATGAGGAAAAGAAAGAATATAACTCTGTTGTTCCACAAATTTTACATTCAAATTTTTTTTCTATCCTGAGGATGTCTATTGCTAAATAATTTTTAGGAAACATTATAAATCTAATTAGTTCCATAATGAAACTGAAAAAAAAATTATCTCAATGAAAAGAGGGTAACTTTGTTATTTCCATAGATTTTACAAATTAAAATTTATTTTCTCTCTAGTAGATGTCTACTAGTGAATAATTAAGAGAAAATATATTATAAATCCTATGAATTATACAATCAAAATATTTTATTTTTATCTTTGATTTAAAATTTTGAAACCACGAAAAGAGAGTCTGGAACATAGTAATTCCACTGATAACTGATCCAGTTAGATGTAAGAAATTCAAACCCGATTGATTTAATTAATTAAATCTATGGAAGCAATAAAGTCTAAGAATCACCTCTCCTTCATGGCCTTCCATGAAATCACCTCTCATTATACGAATTTCGATCAGTTTTAACACTTTGACTTATTTTAGAAATTCCCAAGCTTACTCACTTGAATTCCCTTTCGGGTTCCATCCGATTCAGGACTACTAATATTTGATGTCAGTTGCATCTCGGCGATTTATGAAAACGTGTTTCAATCCCAAATCGGTAATAGTAACAGTTAGATTGATGAGTATTAATTTGCTTTGATGAAAGCTGTTGAGCAGCCCTCAATTTTACTTCATGGGTCATCAAGTTGTCTCTATTTATAGCTTCCATTTTATCGATTTCAACTTTTCTGTGTAAGTTGATAGCTTGTTAACTGATTCAGGCGTTCGTGTAATAATTCAGTGCAACTCTATTTGTGAAAGTTTTGACTTTCCCCTCTCCTCTCAAACTCCCTCCCATCCCAGATCCATAATCTACGTTTCCTCCCTCTTCCAGTTCAATTTGGAGTTCCTCTCTCGATTCTTTTCCGCCCCACCCTCTTCCTATCTCCATCACCATTCATTGTCAGTTTTCCGGCTGCCTCTATCACTGAACAGATTGAATTTCTGGTAAACAAGGCCTAGTCCATCTATCCATGTTCCTCGCGTTGTACAACTCGATATGCAAGTGAAGGGAAAATGGATCCGAGAAAGAGCTGTTGGTGCAGAATAAATACGACGTGAAGTACGAGCGTTTTCCTCGACGTCGTCGAAATGGGCAGTCAAAAACGGATGCGTTTCCAATTCCAAATCTTGCCCTAAAATAGTAGCCGAGAGACCAAATTGCATTCTCTTTGAGGTGAGATGTGTGTCGAAGCACTAAAGGAAATTGAGTGATTGGTTGAAAGCCTGATGAAAGAGTCCGAAGGATGAAATTTCGAGAGAAAATTGTGGGAAAAGAAAAAGTTTTCACTTGGTAAGAAGTTTGTTCTATTGACTTTTCTTCCTAGTGTTGTCTTTTCCTGGTTATTTGAATAATTGCTTCCTCTGGTATTAATTTCCTGTATCTACCATCTTCCTGGATGTATCAAATTCATCCGTGCGTGGAGTGAAATTTAGAAGATGCACCTAATAGATCCTCCATTAATACAGGTATTAATTGAAACGGAAAAAGAAGAGGAAAGCAACTGCGATATGGAATCTTATATATATTTATATTACTGTAAAAGAAGGAATCATAGTCAATGTATTGTAACCGTCTGTCTCGGCCGGTTAGCTTAGAAATGACCTTTTTCCACCAACGTGGCTTCCGATTCTCGTTACAAGAGTCCTTCTCCTCAAATAAGCAAACTTCTTCTCAAACAAAAAACAAACTGAGGCGAAAGGGCAATTAAAATAAAAAACACATTACAGTATACACTTACTGCTCAATGTTTACATTTTCCCTAGATTTTACCAAAAGAATGAACTCAAGTGTCGAAGGGTATACTGCTCCTATTACAAGCATACATACACAAAAAGATGTACACACTTGTTTTGGACATATCAGTAAAAGAATGAATTAGATTTTAGATTTTTTTTCATTTAACATTTTAGTGTGGTAGTGACTCCTCTAGTTATAAATTTATGGATGTGGAAATTATTTCTTACTTGGAATAGATAATTATAAATAGCGTTGAGCAGGAGGGGAAACACGTGGATCTGTTGTACTTATAGGAATGGAATTTTGAGGTTGGGGTTGGGTCCTTGCTTTTCTTCTATGCATGCTTTTATGGAATCAGATGTAAATCTGTATGCATATACTGGTGATAGTATACATTCCGACTTCATACTTTTTCAAGTCCATACTTTTGCGTAAATCTTACGCCAATATATACACTGACTAATAAATATATACATGCACTGAGCTCACGTATTAACTGTTATTTACTATGACGCATAACTATTATATATTATGACGAATCATTTTAAATGAGCAATTCTTCGCCAATTATTACGCGAATGATAAGTGAAATTAGATAAAAATGCCAACACCAAATTTAGGGGAAAAATCAAAAGCTTAGATATGACCGACTGAAGTGAACACTGTTTTAGAAGCACTTCCTTAGATTAATGTGGACCTAGTGAAGAATATATAGTTTCTACTGTGTACATATACCTACTGAGTGCGTAGGTCTCTTAGATAAGAGCTTAGCTTCCAATTGCCAATAACCAATTATCTGTGAATTAATAGCCTTTTGACCTTGCTTTGATTCATCACTCTCCTTAATGGGATATATCCCACTGCCCCTGAAACTGGTCACCGAACAAAATGAGCAATTAAGTCAATTCAACACAAATTTACCGTTTCTTCTTTGATTACACGCTTTACTGGTTCAGTTGATAAATGTTGGAGCGGAATTCCAGCAAATGTGATGAGTTTGCTGTATATCACTAATTGTATTATTTTTCGTGCGAAAAGATTTCATTTGACTCTTTTCCACCCATGAATCCGAATACAATATTCAAGGCAGGTTATTAAAGCTTTCATTTAACTGTTTGATTGAGTTTGGTCCATTTTTTTATATGAGAACTATTTAAAATGAATTTCAAAGTATAATTACATACTTGCCTGGTAGCGGAGAGACCAACGCAATAAAACTGTTATAAATGTTACTTTATATACTACAAAAGGTAACAGTATTTGATAAATGAATTTAAATAAGAATGTTTGTACATATATTCTCAATAACAAGATAGATGTTCAGTGCTCTTTCGTTGTGACCGTAAGATAGCTTTTTTGATGTATATTCTATAAAATCTGTGAAAAATGGGACTTTTTCCTTAATTAATGCATCCAGAACTCTCTGTGATTCTGTACTACATAAGCTAGTTTTCAGAAGGTACTAAGGCACGTTTATTTTTCTATAAACCTGATTTTAATTTAATGTTAAGCGCATGCACTATGTTATTAGAAAACTTTGGCATGCACGTTAGCTTTTACCATGTCAGAAACTAAGGAGATCTTACGGTAATCTGCTTTGGCAAAAATAACGTTGGCTCCGGGAGAAGGTAACATTTTCACGTATGTCGTAAAAGACTCTTTTTCCATAATGGGTTGGAATACGTGGGAGGAAGATGAGAGTAAGGAATGGAACAAAGGAATAAGGTGAAAGTAGGTGAAAAGAGAATGGTAAAGTAATAAGAGATCGGAGATCACCACTGGGTGTTTTGGAAGATAAGAAAATACAGAAACTAAAAGAGTGAGCTTGGAAAAAATATAAGATAATTTAATATGAGAAAAAATTCTAGAAACAGCATTCAAGAAAGATCACATAGAAACAATACCTTCATGAGAATCCCATGTAATTAACTGAAATAATCATATCAAATCTCAGCTGTTATGTTTAGTTGTTCAGTATCCATCGAATAAAATGTAAGGGAAAGGAATATTACTTATATATAGCCGTTTAAGAATAGATAATTTTCTTGGTTTAAAAAGCAATACATAATAATTTATTTCCTTTCTGGAATATCCAGTCATAGGATGAAGTAGTAAAACCTGAGTTGTCTCACTTGAGACATGACAAATTTAATTCCTCAAATAGCTAACCATCTGCCACTTATATTTCGATTTTTATAGCTTCGATTTAAATTGTGTTAGTAACGTGAAATACAAAGCTCCTTATTTGGTGAGAATGGGCTTGAAAAGTAAATTATGAAGAATAAATAAAGAAAAATATAATTTTCCAATGACAAGTAATAAGCATGAAATGAAGCATAGTGTAATATTTCGCATCGGAATCAGATAACATGAACAGGAAATAGAATTTAAATTAAAAAAGTAACCGTAAGGATTAGATGAAGGCAATATGTTTTTTCGTCATATTTGCTCTCCTTCTAGGGATTTTATATTCTGCAGTCTTAGTAGAAAGTGGTTGTTCTAAATAAATATTGAAAATATTGCACATTCAAAATGAAATTATTATAAAGCCAAATTTAGTAGCGCGGGAGAGCATTTTAAACAGTCCGGTTGATTTATAGCTGCTAAAGGGCAAGAAAATAATTTTTTTCAATGACAAGCCACGGTGTACTTTAAGCGTAAAATTAATTACGAGAGAATTTGAATAATATGTTATTAGCTCATATTAGCTTTTAATCTACAATTTTTTTATTTTTAACGTTTGCAATATATCGGTAGTATAGTATGTACCAGAATTATGGCTTTACCAATGCAGATTAAATGAAGAGATATCTTTACGTATTAAAGAGATCCTTCTAGAATTCCTCATGCAAAGTATTTTCAGCTGCATTATTATAATAACTTTCAATTTAATTTACGATATAATAGATGAATTTATTGCAATTAGCACGTATATAAACTTTTAATAACTGTAATATTCTGCTAAAGTATTTCCTATAAGCAAATAGTGCACGTGTTTTACCAAGATACTCCGCTTTTATACGAGCATTAAGTAATCAGATTATCTTCACAATATATTTTGTATCGCAGGTCTTTCGAGAAAATAATGATCTTTGCAATTACGCCCGACGAGATGCTGAGGAGGCACGTTTGAGATGTGCTATAATTTAATTGCTGTACCTAGGGCACATTTATTAATGGTAGCCTGCCTCCGGGAGAAGGATTTTTAGCTCTTGCTATCCCTCGCCTAGGCATATTAGAGATCTCTCATACTGTCCTAATTATATTGTTTATAAAAGAACGTTTCTCATTCTGTGAATTTATCATCTTCTATTTTAATAACTTTATTAATTTGTTGGGGAGTGTAAAGCATATTTGGGTAGAGGATACGCCTTCTAGTTAGCAATAATCACGGTAATAGTATAAACTGCTTGAAGTGAAACAGTTTGGAAGTTTGAGATCAGGTTTAATGAAGATCCTTCTTTCTTAAGTACGTTGTTATAATAAAAATACTCAGCAGTCAAGGTCGCAATTTTGTTGAAGCTCTTGAAGAAACTGGAAGAAGGGTATTTTTTACTTTATGGCGAGATTAGCAATTTAATTAAATGCAAGTTTCCGTCTAGAATATTTTCTTTCTACTTGAAATACAAATATAGGTCATTTACGACTACCAAATAATTTTTTCCACTCAATTTATACAGTACGAGCCTTGACTTCCAGACATAAATTATGTTCATTGCAATATATGCGATTCTGTTCTATATTTTAAGTTTATAAATAATTTAAATTAAAAGCTTACTAACTTTATTAATAAATTTTATACCGCCTTCTTGGAAATAAACAATACCCAAGTCAGACGAGGCTCCATTAAGAACTGTCTTATTATTCTGTCAAATGGTAAATATAAATATAGTCTTCATTGAAAGATAATTAAGGCCAAGGGGTCACGTTTTTCGTTTCCCTGGTTGTCGGCGAGTAAATAAATAACCCTAGCAGAAAAAGAACTTCAATATAGAAAGTTGGAGTAGATGAACTGCTTGAGTAAGGAAATTTGCCAGATTTTTGTTGGTCTGATAATTAGATCTCCTGGAAGTAGAAATTAGTAGAAATTAACCATCTGAAAATTGTTTGTTGAACGAGCTACATCAAAATTGCACTGGATAGTGCTAAGATAAATTTGTTTTTTTTTCTTTATATAAGTTACTACTACCATATCCTAATGAATGGAATATTTTTCATGTCTTTTAGTACCGGATCGAGAAAGACGTGTCTTTCATCTACTTTTGCCGTTTTCTTTTTCATAGCTGTGATGAAATAAGAGCCACTGAGGTATGTGTGATATGGAGTAAAGTCATAGGATAAAGTCTCTTTTTATGGTAAATTTAGTAAAATGTTACTCGTAGAAATATTGAGATGGATTTAGTTGGGCACATTCCGCTTATTGTATTCTGGTTTTGTGGGGTAAAGGAGCTACCTCACTCCCCATATTGGCTACTGAGCCTCATTTCCCCTTTAAAGCTCTTGATAGGTAATGTCAGTGAGGATGAGGAACCAACTTATTTTTGGGATGATTAGCTTAGAGATAGGCATTTAATGAAGCTGAATTTCAAGGTAACAAATCTCTGTAAGACGTTTCAGAGAATGGGTAAAAAATTACCTCCGAGTAATCCTTTTCATTCATGAAAAACTGATTATTAAATAATAAATATGTAAAATAATCATGCCGAATTTTATACATCAGATGATATATAGATTCTAGATTGTGAATGGAAAAATGAATGTAAATTAAAGAGATACCACTTACAGAAGTGATAACTTAGTGATAAGCCCTTTGGTATCAAGATATTAAGTAGATTAATGCTAAGATTAGTGCTCTTTGAAGAGCATTAGGAATACTCATGCTCGTTTAATTACCACGGAACCCTATCTCAGAGTGTTAATAACACCTGAGGTACTGTGTAGGTTGTAATGACGCAGCGCATATGCGACGTGATTTCTGTTCAGTAGTGCAAAGGTGAGAATTTAATGAGCTTGCATCGTGCTCCATTCCATTGTTGTATTCCATGTTTCGCTCACTTATTTATGTTCCCGATTTACTTAGTAAAATTTAAGTGCATTTTTAGCCTTACTTTAATTTTTAGTGGCCATACAATCGACTCTTTTGTTGAACTAAATTTGTTTCGTTTCTATTTTCCGCCTCGAAAAGGGGATTACTCAAAGGGTAGTATTCAAAGGGGAGAATTCAAAGGGGAGAAAAAAGGACAGACGTTCCTCTTCAGATAGTAATAGATTCAGCTTTATATCACCTTTTTAAGTTTTAAACTATAAGTTATCTTAGTTTTGTTCTCATTGACTATTCTTAGTTATATAGCGACCCAAATCGCTTTTGGTTACATAAAAATTAATCGGTAATTCTTCATCTTAGTATTTATTTTCTCCTTACTAACGACTTCTTGTAAGCCTCAGGTCGACCTACTAATAGGTTTTCAACCATTTATACGCTTTTACGTTTAATTAATTCTGAAAACCAATGAATTGACGCTTTATTGTTTTTTTTATGAAAATAATTTTTATTCATCTAGATACATACAAAGTCAATTAGGTACATAGTAGGTACGTAAGATAAAATTGAATATAAACTTGCTTTTGAGGGTATTGATTTCCCTTCTGGTCCTCATGAGCCAATAATTGGCTCGTCATGAAATATATTGCACTAATATTAAATTTCTATTGCTATTGTATCTTTCTGTTATAAAAATTGTTTTAAAATCTCACATTTATAAATTTAAGAATGTATTCATAACGTTAAATAAGATCAATTCGACATTATACACCCCTAAGTTGAATAAGCATCTTTTACCCGTCCACATAAGTAAACATACTTGTTCTCTCTCTTATATTTCCGATTATTTATTACTGTTGGCTCGTTTACTATGAAATTCTTGAGTCAGTTAATATTGAAATGCAACGCTTGATTGATTCTTGTGAAAGACTCGTATTTGATTTGGGGGTAACCGAACATATTAGCACATATTGAAATGAATTAGATTGGTTGAGGTTTCAATTAAGAAGTATATATTTTTTGGGTGTTCTTATTTACTTCATTATCAAATTTCCATTTTTAAAAAATTAAAGACCCTCTTATCTGCTTAAAAACTTTAAAATGTCGACCTTCACTTGTCTATCCCCCAAACACACGTACCCTTGATGGCAACTTCTACTATTCCTCTCATCTTTCACTGTTTCAAATATCAGTCTATGAAATACGTGTTGCCAAACAGTCTTAATAAAGTGCATATTTTGTGAGAATTTAAGACCGTGGATATTAAATGAACTTCTTAGAGATTTGTAATTTGGTTATGTATAAATTGTACTGTATTTTGAAATATGGGTGTGTACATTGTATAGTTCTAAAATTTTTTCATGGAGTTGTGTGTGTTTCATTGCGATTGTTTTCGGGTTCTTGTGTACCTTGAATGTCCTTGAGGGCATTTTGCCAGGGGGAATTGATCAGCATATTATTATTTAAAAAAATAATTGAAAATAATTGTCAATTAACCAAAATTAGTTAAAAATAGGTGGTGCTGCTTTAAATCTTTCGCTAACGAAAGAAAAATCCTCAAAACACACTAATCCCCTCTTCTTTCCCATCTCCAATTTTTTTCGGATCGTCCAAAAAAGAAAGATGGTGCATTTTGGTCACGAAAATAGATTTGGTAAGCGAAAAACGATAGAGCTGGAATCGCGTGGATTTGGGCGAGTGGAATTACAGCCAGAACAAAAAGAATTCGCCGCTGAGTCAACACCGAGTTTTTTTGGCTGTCGAAGTAATCATCTTCCTTTCTTTCTGCAGCTCTTTCGTTCCATTAGCCCCTTCTCCTTCAGGTGACGTCAATTACTCAGGCCAAACAGCTCGGCTACTGCAAGTACAAACACTCGCACGCACACACACACTCACACGTGCATTTGGTCACACCTCTCCCATCCGCAGGACACTCCTCGTGAACGGTCGCTTTCTTTTTTAAGGAGCCAATTTCCAAGGGATAGCTGTTATTTTTGGCGATTCGAGTCCATGTCCCCTATTCTCCCTCCACTTATATTTACCTATTTCGAATCTTCTCGCTCAGTTTTATCTCCCTAATTCCTTCCTTTGAAATACTCACTCTCGAATAACTGGTACGATTTCGAGTGTTTCCCGAAAATGGGAATGTAATGCCGTCGAACGGACGTGTGGAATTTTGCTTACGTCAACGACTAGAGAATCGCTTTCATAGTGAAAAGCCTTTTTTGAATTGTCAGATTTAACGGGCCGAGTGACAAGGAGTGCAGAAATTTCAATGGCGCACTATTCTTGTTTCTAATTGCGATTAATTGCATGTGCGCTTTAAAGCCATCTAGAAAATGTGTGTTGAATGCTGCTTCTTAAATTCTTTTTCATATTATGTGATAATGACATGAGATTATACGTGAATGATATTCATTATCAAAAAGAGAAAAGATTCTATAAAGAATTATGATTTAGGTTTAATTTACATTTTTCGCGTTTACAAAGAAGTATAGAAGTATAGATGAGTGCTTTTTCAACACCTTCATTGTCAGATTTCAAGTAGGTTTGAGTAGGCTAAGAACTTGCTTCCCGGATTTAAAACTCAGCAAAGAAAAGGATAAAACAGCGTGTAATTAAAAATTTTACCACCTGAAGTATAGGTATTAAAGAAAACATTCTTGTTGGAAAGTTTAGAATAACTTATGTAATATTCAATGGAATATGAGCTTGGATTAAAGTGAAAACGAAGGGAACAAATAATCGATATTATTATAAATACCATTTTCATTTTGTTCCTTACTACATTCCTCGACGGACAATCTACTCCGATTATCTCCATCCCTCTTTCTTCCCCTATTTTTCTACCCTTCCCACCCCCGCATTCCTGGTAGATTTCATGCCTTTACCTCAGAATTTATTTCCCAGGAGAAAAGAGGGATAGGAATAGCGAGCCGTTTCGCTCCAAATTGCGGGAGGAATGGCCTTGAATGGCAAAAAGAATTCGTTCAAGTGACACTTTCTCCTTCCGAGATTCCCAAGAGGTGTGCTCCAGACATTTCTTTCGCCGCACACTGCCCCACGACGTCCCTTCTCACACCTGTGAAAGGAACTCGCTCCTTCGCTTCATTGGACAACACGACTAAAGAACGGTATGTGAATACTTGTTATCCTTTGCGGGATATTCTACAAATACCGCGTCGGAAAGGTTCGTCGTTAAGCATTTATAATTTAAATTCAATCAGATCTACTTTATATTCAGGGCATTGAATTGATATTAATGTTTGATTTTCTAAGTAAGGAATTTAGTTCTTCACCAACTCTAGAGATTATGTATCCATACTTAGTATTACGTTGGAGATAAAATACATTTCCGTAAAATGGGGATTGTTTGCCAGCCAGCTGTGTGGCTAGTAAGTATTTTATTCGATGTATCATTGCCAATTATATCCCTGAACATAACATAATCTTCTATCAAAGTTTCAGTAGATCACGCAAAAATAGGTATAATTCTTTTACGGACTACTTTTACACGTCAAATTATTTCCAATAAAATATAAATATTTATTAAACTTAATAATATTTATAGAATTTTTTCGATTTCTAAAGCCAAATGCCAGCAGGTGATTTTTACAAAAACTTCAATTCTTTAATCTTAATATTTTTCAGGTTCCCTCTTAGCGTTGCTTTTACTGGGCTATATTTTGTTTCTTTAAATTAGCTGTGAAAATAGGTAGTGAGTTAACTTAGAGAAAGATTTTAAATTAATGAGTTAATAAATTTATTTTAAGGTATTGTGATCCTAAATAATCCTAATTTTCAAAAAGTCACTATAAATAAACAATGAAAATTATGTTATTACTCACAACCAGGTGAAATTAGTTTATTATTCTGGGTTATTTCGATGAGCTCAATTAGGCTTATTTTTATGTGTTAATATTTCACTTCGTTTCTTTAGAGGCAATCTATATTTCTAGCGTATATATGTCCATATCTACATGTACGTGTACATCCTGCCAACCAACTTTGGGTGGTTTATACAATTTGTGTAAAAACAATTACGTTATGCGAGTTTGCAGTAAATCACACTTCGAAATTCGAGACAAGGCTTAATGAGGTAAACATTTCGTGGTATTAATAATTTTTGAACAACTGAGCCTAAAACAGTTTTAAGTAGTAAACCTTCACAGGAAAGTTTACTTAGTTATTTGTAAAGTGAAAGTGTAGTGATAATGTCATGCAATTTTCAAAGACTTATTAAGTTTTTCTCCCCTTCCTTAATATGGATAAATATTTCATGTAAACATTCTTAGTCAGGTTTCCAAAGACTAAAAGTGCTCAGCATTGTATTTGTTAATCAACGCTAAATGTATCATTTGTATTCATATCCATTATTAACGATATAAGATTTATCATAGATAATGTATTTAAGTCTTTTGTTGTCTACCAAGCTCCGAGGATGGAGAGCGAAATAGGTATCAGCAGTTTAGTTTAAGTCTGATATTTTATGGTTTTTGGAGTATTCACTTTATTGTAACATAAATTAAAGATACAGAGTTATTCAAGATGACATTTTCGTATTGATTACTACTATATTCAGGATACTTCTTTCATAGCCTCTTTAACCATAGAAGAAATTAAAATTGCCATCACTATATTATTTCTATTACAAATTTAAAAGGGCAAAGGCAATATTTCATAAAGATTTTGAAAGGACGTAAAAAATCGAGCTCGCCTTGATGCGGTCCGAAAAAAAAAGAAGAAACTCGCCGAAAGTTCGTTGTCGCCGTATCGGATTGTTCAAATATTGATATTGAGGCCATAAGGGCCCGCAATTCCTGTCAAACGTACAAACCTCATCGAAAGAGTATCGAAAACGAATCCAAAGACCCTTAAAACGCGAGGTTCCATTTCGGCATCGAACTTTCTCTTTTTTGCGGGAAGAATAAGCCACACTCGAGGCGAAAGTAGATGAGGAGAGCCAACAAGTATGAGAATCGATGATCTGAACGTTCATTGGAACACATCCCGGCCTTCGCTGACGCGTCTTGAACCCCCCGATACTTTCCCGAATAAAAAGGCGATAATAACCGTAAATCTGTAGGTTAAGAATCTAGTGCTGGCATGATAATGGCCGTTCATGCATTTACGAACGGAAACTGATAAACTCTCGGAGTAAAAAGAAAAGGATGTATTTGTTACGGAGCCCCACCTCGCTTTCCCCAATGAGCGCGCCTCTTTCCCTTTTTTATATTCTCTATTAATTCAAAGCAAACAGCACCTGGTTGGGATCCTACCTTTTCTCACCCCCTCTGCCCCACCCACACCCGCTTTCTCTTCATCGATTGGCGGATTCGATTATTGGCCATCGACCTGTTTGATACCGCGTACTCCGTTATCGGTTTCAGGATTGCTTTCGCCTGCGAAGTGTTTCCGTGGGAGTGTGCGTGTACGCCCGTCGCTTTCCATGAAGGTGGCTTCCAGCGGCGGTCTGCATTTCTTCAAACACGATGGAGGGAGAACTTACCAGATTCCATTCACTTTTGTCGAGGATAAGCTATAAAAATGTTGATTATGATGTGGGTTTTGTCGTGTATTCTTAGCGAAGATTTTGCCCATTTTTATGGGCTCGATTCCTTTGTAGAGTAGCGTTATCTGTTTTCCATGTACGACATTTTGTTCATGAAATTCAACGCAAAGAGTTTCCTTAAATTGTAGGATTTTCATGGTACGAACAAGCTCTTACTATATTAATGTTGAGATCTTAACAGGGGCTAAGATGTTCTGTAAAACGACTTTGTTTCAAAGTGTATATATTTCTGAGAGGTTTATGGTGAACCAGGGCATACGTAGGAGCACTTGTAGCTCTAAATATCATTATTTAAACATTCATTCGTCCAAAATATGAAACAACCAGAGCAATCTTTAAATTTCAGAAAAAGTGTTTACTTAATCAAATTGATCTTCTGTTAATCATTAGGTAGGCTAGTTTTCAGAAGAATATATTCAAACGTTACTGTTTATATTTTCATAGCATTTTTCGAGCATATTTCGTAATTATTTTCACTAGACAACATAACTATGGTACGGTTTTAACAATATCAAAATTTCATCTTCCACCTTTAAAAAATAGCGTACTCCAGTTCCAAATATTTAACAACATATTTGGATACCTAAATACCTGGTGTTCTACTTGAAAAATTTTAAAAGTAGTTGCCAATTAATTGAATTTCGATAGAATAAATTTACAATTAGCTTCTTAAGTCATATACATACTTTGGTTAAACATATTAATGCCGTTCAAAACCATTATTATTTTTTAAATTTAGTCGTAGATTTTTTCTTGTTCATTCCTTTCGTACTATGTCCATCGTAAATTGTGAATTCACTTTTAAATGGCGGCATGTGTGAATCAACAAAACATATAAGTTATGCCATGGGTTCGTATCTTAGTTTTGCATTTAAAAGTAAATGTGGTCCAGTAATATTAAAGTTCGTCAAATAATAACTTGCATATATTGTGCTCTCATTTGACAAAGTTAACATATGACAAGCAATCACATTGACCAGCGATATGTACGAAGATGAGCGCAGGCAATCCTCAAAAGCAGAGATCGTCGAAGTCGGAAGCTAGAGATTTTAATCATATCGGTGGAAATTATTTGTACTGGCAGACTTGCGATCACCCGCCCGTGGTTTAATTTCGCAGCGGATACGTTGCCTTTTCTTCGGGTCACTGCGAGGAATTCGCGATTGACTCATTTCGATCACGATATTGTCGGAGGCGGCAGCGAGGGAGGGGACGTTTTGATTGGACATCGTGGGTGGACATCCCGTTCCGTACGCGGGAAAGGGAGGCGGTGGCGTCCGGAGGAATTTCCAATCGTCCTGCGTGAGGCTAACAATGGGGTAGGGGGGATACCCTGACAACCGCTGACTCCGTATCTCTGGAAAAAAGGGACGCAATGCTCCGATGTAATCGAATCTCGTTTGCTGTTTCATCCTCCCCTTGGAGACTTATAGTACAGTGAGCTGATAGCACTAGGTGGATCTCGCCTTGACACTCGTGGTTGCCTCTTGGGGTTCTAAATGCTCCGTCATAACATCGTGATTTTGTTCTGGTTTTAATTAATGAATGCTCAAGTGCACTGATCTCAATGCACTAATTCCGAGGTGAAGGACCTGTTTAATATAAATACCGAATGTGTCATTTGGACTTTTAATGAAGCATACATAAGTCTGTATTTTTTTGAGATCCCTGAGAATGGCTGCAAAGTATCACTACTCACCAGTATTGTGCTATAAATAGCCTGTTACTCACAAGATCTCTATTATTTATGAAAAACAAATGTCTAAATATAGAGAAAGAAATTTAAAAAAGCAATACATCGAATAGGTCAAGGATATTCTACACAGGAGGGAACAAAAAATATTACTTGTTGGTGTTAGCTCGAACAGAGTATTGGTTACTTCAGGTGTACCTCAGGGCAGTGCAATTGGACCTATTCTTTTCTTTATTTATATAATTGTCTTGAGCAACGAGAGAGCAATGTGAGAATATTTGCAGTTTATTCGGTAATGTATAGAGAAATATCAAACGAGAAATACCATAGAACTGTCTCCAAGGATTGAGTTATCATTTTTAGGTGGTACGATCCATGGAAATTTGATCTCAATGCAAGAAAATGCTCCATTGTCAATTTCTTCAGTCTTAAAATTAAAAGTCATGAAACCGATAACGGAGTACGAGGCATGAAACAGGTCGGTGGCCAATAATCGAAAACTTTAATCGATAAGAAGCAAGATGGAATGAGTGGGGCAGAGAGGGTGGGAAAAGGAAGACTCTAAACCAGGTGCTGTATGATTTGAATTAATTAGAGGAAATTCTCCGTAGTTCATGAATGCTCAAGTGTGTTGATGTAATTATTCCAATCTATAGGCTCATCTCTTCTTCGTCGAAGTGCCGAATGTTGAATTTTGCCTTCCGATGAAACACTATATTTGAATCATAGAGAAAGAAAAAAATAATGAAAAAAATGTCTGCCGTTCCCGGGACCTGAACCCGTGTCTTCCAGTTGCCGGGATTTTTCTTTAGCGAATTAAGTTACCTCGGCAGCGAATGCTATCCTTCGATTTCTGACGCTGATGATACATTGAATTTTGTGAATTTGTTCCAAGAAAAGGCGAAGAGGACTCGTTGAACGCCCTTTTTGGCCGCAAGTTTCCCGCCTCGTCACTAATCTTTTACGTAATAGTGACGTGAAAGACATTTAAAATACTTTCTACTCGCAGCTTAATTTGGGGGAGTTAAGCTTCAAGTCTTTCTTAAGTATTCGTAATCTTAGCTGAGACCTACGTAATAAGTTTGTCTTGCCTCAAGAGGATAAGATGGAGCAGAATTATAATGGTTACGTATTAAAGATTAAACATCTTAAAAAAGGGATGAAGTATTTCTGCAAATGAGTTCCCCTTACCTGAGTTCTAGTTTTCTTCTAAGTCTGAGCTATAGATTAAAAGTGAGTTTCGCAAATAAATAAAGACAAAGATTAATGGTTGAATATTGAAAGGAGGTTTACTATGATCAAACATATCTTAGGGACATGCATGATTAGGATGTATCTCATACGGAGGTAGCGTTAACGTAAGGAAGAGGAGAGAAGTTTCGTTTGCATTTTCGTCTGGTTCAGATTTGGAGAACATAACTTTGGAGTTATTATCTGTCTACTGTATTTATCGTGTCCGATAATATATAATTGCCATACCTATAATAAATTTTATGTTTTCATAGGATGAAAGAGGTGTTTCTTGCTATTTATATGTGATAAAACGGGATTCGAAAACACTTTTCAAATATAGTATCTACCGTAGGTTCAATATGTTTTCCTCATAATGAATGCATAGTGCATTGACGCAAGCTCTAGTAAATGGAAGGGATATTTAAATGTGTAGTGATATGACTGAAATACATATGCGGTCGGTGAGTTATATCCTTTTCATTTGACTATCATACTTTTATCTTTTTTTTAATTTAATATACTTACAATATATAATAACAGTATCATTACTACCTCATTCAGTTATTTTATCCGTTTTTCATCCAATTACCTTTCAATATCTTAGAACGGAGTTCAAATTTAAATTAGGAAAGATTGTATTAAACGAAAACCGGATTATGAAGGAATATTTAGGACATGAAGGGTTTTCAGGCCAACGTGAAATCGTTCCATAAGTGCCGTGAACTAGTGATTCTTATGTTTAAGTTTGATCCAGTTTTTTCATATGCGATTTTTTCCGAGTCAGCAACTCCCTGATAGAGCTCATCCCTCCTAATATCTCTTCAAGAAGTTTACTTTGGAGTTTACTTTCTTCAGATTGGAAGGCTTATAGATTATCGAATGTCTGGCAAGCTTAAAGTCTTAAGCAATTCTTGATTGCTTGACTAGATACAGGACTAGATACTTAGAAGATGATGCCCACTTCTGTACTAATTTCCATAATCTCCGAGTAAAAGCAGTCGGAGTAAGTAAATCTTACGTGATCAAGCACATTAATGCTGATTTAATACGGGTATTATCTAGAAATATTATCCTTGCACACAGTAGAGTTTTCTTGTTTTCTAAAATTTCACAATAGGGTGTCTTATATACATACTGTCCTTCTTTAGAATCACACGTTTTCTTCAATAGGTACTACAATAACATTTTTCTAGAATTATTAATCAATTGTGAAATACTATGAAGTGGCTATGCTTCTGAAGTTTCCAATCCTAAGGTATTCTATTTTAAGAAATTAGTAATGCACTTCATAATTTCCACAATATTATTTATTTAAAAAACCACCGGTTTTGGCTAACGCCATCCTCAGGGTTACCTCAGACCCTGAAGATGGCGTTAGCCGAAACCGGACGTTTTTTTAAATAAATAATATTGTAGAAATTACGAGGTGCATTACTAATTTCTTAGTATGGCTTTCCACGAAGTCCGGCTTAATACCATAGAATGTATTCTATTTTGTGTAATTCATAAAATTTGATTCCTTTTAACATTTCTATAATTATTCTTAGTCGGTAACTTTCTTATTCCAAAATATCAATTAGCAAAGATTGATAGCTTTAACATTGGTATTATTATTTGTACAGTCCTGGCCAAAATTAACGCAGCACCGGCGGTAAGGATCGCTAGGGAGGTGCTGCGTTAATTTTGGCCAGAAGTGTACTTCAGTATTTATTAAAAAAATATTGTTTTGGTATTTTTATCTTTTTTATCACTTCAAAACCATGCCATATTTATGGAATTTATTTAATAAATATTTTTATTTTAAGAGTTCGATTATCTTTAACGAAGAATGATTCATTTTATAGGTAAAAGCCATAGAATGAAAATATCATCTTTTGGAACAAGCGTAGTAATTCATAGATTCTTTACAGCTATAATGTTTGGCCAGGGCGAATGGGAGCCAGCTCTGAGAAAGGATACAAAGTACAGTCCTGGCCAAAATTAACGCAGCACCAGCCGTACGAATCGCTAGGGAGGTGCTGCGTTAATTTTGGCCATGAGTGTACATATATATCGAATGAGTAAAAGGTTAACAGGAGAGATGGTAGATCATCTTTCCACTTGATTAAAACCAAACTGTTTTTGTAAACCGTATTCAAATGGCAGTGGTACTAAATTTTTACGTAGCATTTTAACTTCGTAAGATAAAAGTATTCCTCAGCACTTCCTCATTCAGCTCTATTTAAACGCGAGTGAAAATTCCATTTCCACCTCAAGCCATGAAACCTAGCTCACTCGCATCGCGGAATTTTATTAGAAAGTTGTTAAATCCGTCATTTTCTCCTTAAAAAGCCCGGCCGAATATAATTTCGGAAGGGAGATCGCAGTGAATTCTGCATTATCCGCGTCGCTAGCCGGCGCCAGTAAATAAAATCTCGCTTGATTAACTTAAGCGAGCCTCGACTGCAGAAGTTTCCCGAGAACTTTTTTCCACTCCCCTCCCCGCGCCTTACCGGACTGAATTAACTCCCCACGTACGTCTTCTTTTCCGCTCATTATTTAAGCCAAGGGCCGTAAACACGGGGTTATTAATTTATCACCTAGGTTACGCGCCGATGGTCGTTCAAGACGGCGCTGCAGGGAAAAATAAACAATACCTAAATGCATTATTAAGAAACATTTGTGCGCCCGGTTTTTGCGCGGGAACATAATCTCTCTCTCCTCTTTTAGGCTCCTTGTAGCGTCTCATACATTTTCCACATGCATCTCAGGCGGTATTTCATCCTTCTCTTCTCCGCGGAATATTTCCATCTTAGCGTAAAAACTCATTTCCATTTTTGGCTGCGAGTGAAGAACTTCTTCGAGCTCGTTCGGAAGGAAAACCGGAATTCAATTTTGAATTATCGCGGCGTTGAGTTCGCGTTACGTCGCCTAATGGAAACTTCGAATATCGCGCTAAATAAAAAATATGCTAACGCCGGAAAGAGTCCCTCACGGTACCGTACTTGGGCCATCGAGATCAGCAACATGGAATTTAACGCTCTTTTGGTGTGCCTTTATCACACCCACCTGCGCGTCGTAGTTAAAACATTGGTATTTTTTCCACGCTTACGATGTTAGTAAAACAAAATTTTTAGGATACGGTTCATTTTCTGTTTGGAGTACTAGTCGAATTAATGGTTTTTCTTTTTACATCTTTTAACGTGCATGCCATAGAAACATCCAATATAGGGGTGAGCTAGATTTAATCCTTTATTTTCGTTTTTATTCTCTAATTCTCTCTCATTTATTTATATATTGTCTTATGAAATTAATTCATAAACGTATAATCATCGATTTAACTAATGAGTAAAAGGAATTGGTTTTGAAATGTAGAACTTAACCTACTCCCAGCCAAGGTTTTAAATCTTCCCCCAATGGTGGATAAACATTTATGTCACTTAAAATGGAAATAAAAACATTTCCGCAGGAAAACTATAAGGGAAATCTTGACGTTATTATATTTTATTATGTAATACCATATCATAAAAATTACACATACAAAATGATTTGAGTATGCCTACCTTAATCTCAATGAGGGCACCATTGAAAGTGCGTCTCAGTGTGATAATTTTATAAATTAAATAATATTTTAAGAGGAAGCACATTTCACGTGCAGAAATGACTGAAAAAAGTCTCCGAACAAACATGTTAACCAAAATTTTAATGCACTCCCCATTTTGTTGTGTTACGTGTCAAAAGCCATCTCTTTACCCCGGTTGACACATGTTCGGAAATTTAATCTCCATTTCACATGATTTTCCTTAAAAGGGGTCTGGAAAATACATTTTTTAAAGGCTCTTTTCCCTTAGCTCTCAAAATACTTTAAAAGTTCCGCAGTTTCATTTCCAAGCTTCACACAGAAGAATGATTTCTGAGCTGAACAGATTATCTTTTTCGTGGAATTGCTTCATTTTCGACGATCTTCCGAATTTTGCACTTTTCTTCGGGAATCTGGATGCTCCTGTACTCCGCTTAGGAGGTTTGCTTTTTGATCTCAAGTTAGGAGATTTATGAGTATGCTTGCTTCCGTAATCTCAGGCGAATGTTTGCCAGGTTAAAGTTAAAGTTCGCAGTACCTTCTTTTGATCCCGTCACTGTTTATAGGCCGAAGATACCCTTGGGATGCGTGCTAAACAACGCCCTATGACAAAATAAAGCGTTTCATTGATATACACGCTTTGAAGTGCAAGATAAGGCTTCAAGTTTACGAATCTACTTTATTTGTTTAGGGCCTACTTCCTGTGAAACTGCAGCGATGCCAAACTGAGGAAATAGAGATAATTCCTCTGCTACCAAATTGGTTTGATAAGGAGATGCTGATGTTTGCTTAATGAAAACATCACATAGTCTGACTCTTGTCGGCTCTTTTTCACGCGAGATACCATCTACAAAGCTTAGCGAGGTTGCGTTTCTCTCAAAAACCATTAACCTTTGCGCGTTAATTTGCATTTCCGAATGAGAGTGGAGGATTTGAGTTTGATCGCATAATCTGAAAGTTTGCTAAAGGATGCGCAAATGAGATTCTTAATTATGGCAATAGTTAGTTACAATTTGGTGTCGTATTATAATGCATAGTTACAAGTGATTTAACTGTAATCTTCACTTTAACTTATACAGTATAATTAGGGTATTATTATTGTAATATAATAGATTGTTAAATTATCAGTGGTTATTAAAAGGACGATTAACGTATGTATTAGTGAGTACCAGATTGAATCGAAGCACTGCAATGTCTTGTTGTAACTTCTTATTAAGTTATCTGAAGATTAAGCCTAATTTCAATTTAGCCGCATAGAGAGCATTATAACTGTATGAAATTAAACTTAAGTTTTGGAGCTCAGTCAATCTTATACTTTTATCATTCATAATTTTAAATTACTCTAAAGGTAAAATCATCGATTTGCTATAGTTGAAATGATGATTCCAGTTTTTCCGTGCTCCCTTTAGAACTCCAGTGAAGTGGCTTATTTATTATTTATATATTAATCGTGCTCACCTGTTTCTATCACCTCACCCTTAAGTCATTTTTCATTTTTCATCGTCCATCTTTCATCTCATAACTATTTGTATATATATTTATTTAGTTATTTATTGCACTTGATTTTATCAATGTAAATATCCATGTACATCTTTGGAGAGCTGCTCAAGTCAAGCCCATTTTAAATAAGAAAATGTAGGCCACTGATGGTTATGTGAATAAGTAAGAATATAAAAGCATTAATAATTTTTGTTTGTTCATATTTTGTTATCAATAAAAGGATTTGTCAGGATCAATTTTTAATAATATTTAATGGAAAAATCTCTCTAAGCCAATAATTTTCTTAATGAAATCGTCGAATGAATGTTAAATTGTCTTACAAAATGGTCAGGTTAGAGCTATGGTTTCAGAGTAATGTCTCTGAGACGAAGTTGAATCAGCAAAGGACTTAATAATACATATGGTTGTGCCTCCCTAAAATTGGCCTTTCATTGGAATGAGTACGTACATGTAAGAATGTTACGAGGCCTGTTGTATACACGAGCTAATGACATGTTAATAAAGGGCAATTTTTGAAGAAATCGTATTTACGGCTAAGTATGTTTGTCTAAGAAAGGGCAGCCTTCATTGACTCGAATCTGAAGCAAGGAGGCTTTTCATCAAAGTGCATCTCCGGAGATGCATCCTCATTATCACTGCAATCTTTCCCGTCGCTCTTAGAGGTCCACCGTTAAATATTTAGTACCGACATTTCGACTGGTTCTCTAGTCATGAGATGCACACTGTAATCTTGAACTCCTAAGGTCGAACTTCTAAAGTACTCCCGCTGCAGTTCGAAAACATTGCAACAAAGTCAATCTGATATTCGACTTTTAAAGCATTCATTGGATTTGCTAATGTAATAAGAGAATGAGATTGTATTTTTTAATCTCTTAAAATTGTAATTACTTATATGGAGTGAATATACTCACATTCAGGAATATTGGTGAATGTACGCGCTTGTATGTTCCTTGGCAGCTAATTAAAAGTTAGGCCTTTTGTAGAGATGCATTAAGTATACTTGACTCGCTCCAACCTAATTCTGCAATATCGGTGTATGAGATACTAAGTCCATACTTCCCTCTAGTATTCATTGCGAAGTGCTTCCTTCTGGGAGAAAAAATACAAATTTACTCATGGAAACTGCTAATCAAGCTAAAATTTTACTTGGAATTTAACTCTGCGATGCTGCAAACTAAATATACGCAGTGAACATTCTTCAACAGGTTCTATTCTTATACACAGCGAGATATTTTATATTACTACTTTCGTTTTATTTTTACTACTTCTTCCAAATCAATCTAATAATTATTTTTCAAGTTTAATCTAGATATTCCTGAATATTCGAATCTTATTTTAGATATTTTGTTCAATCGAATAAACTTTAAATAACATTTCGAACATGTATGTCATGAAACATTTGTGGGTAGATTTGTTCTGATTCATTGAGAGGCATTTACAATCATCGCTGCTTTAACATGCATTTTATTGTTTTATTTAAATATATCTAATTCTACATATCAATTTAAACTCGTGATATTCATGTCGTTATTTTTACACCTCTGTTTGGATACATTGAATGATCGAATATAAGGTTAGATAATTTTCGATGTTAAACGTATCGAAACCTACGAGCAATATTATTTTAATACACAGCGACAAGCTTTATCTACCTTGTTCTAACTCATGGAGCGGAAGTAATAACGTGTAATATTAACGTCTGAATGAGTTCATCACTCGAAAGATTTGCTGGAATCTAAAATTAAATGTAGGCATTCGTTGTTCTAACTACCTATGCAGAATTTCTCAGAATACCGCTGAATTTCTGGCTGCAAATAGTCCCCGCTCTTTGCCCGTTCTCAGAATTTCCGCGGGAGACGAGGACCCGCAGACGAGATCGAATCCCCCGAACGAGAGAGAAATATCATCGAGGAAACTCATCAGAATGAAGTCACAGTTCCTCACCTCACATTCCTCCGCTCAGACCCTCATAATGAGCGGAGAGGCGTTCACGAGATTTCGCGGAGTCCTAAAATTCGCTCCGGGCCATGAAAGATGAATGAGTTGTTGCACCGAGACCCTCATCCTTCCAGACAACTTCCTCCTTTACCTCATCGCTCTGCTGCACCCCTATCTTCCCCCTCAATCTTCAACCCCTAGCACTGCAATCCCTCCCCGCCCACGGCCTTCCCCCTTGAGAATTCTCCCCTTTCCCAAAAACAACCTTTTCTACATTTCCAACCTTTCGTAGCCATATCTTTCACCATCCCTCCCAATCCCCGCCCCTCCGGAGAAGTTACTCATCGTCCCCTTCCAAAAAGCATTCCTTCTCAACCCTTCCTTTAACTCTCTGAAGCTATCCCTCTCTTGCGAATCAGACAATTTGTGTCCCCCCTTACGAGTTCCCGCCTAATTCCCAGTGGAGCGTGGTCCCCCCTTATTTTTCTCCGAGACCCCTCTTCCCAACTGCTTCCCAACCCCTCTCTACACATCCTTCCTACCGTATTACTATTGCTAATTGGCCGAATAACGTTACTGATTAGTAGTACGCTCAGGACTTCGGTTTTAACCCTCCGCCAGTCGTGCCGTGGTATTCTGTACAACACAAAGAGTTTTTCGCGTCCTATTTCTACTTCGAAGGGCCTTCTAACCTCATTCCGAGGTCTATTCCTCTACTACTCTCTTCGTCAACTTTAAAATACAACAGCAGCTTCATTTCTGTCATGATGAGACTGCGACAGAGAATAAAATGAAAATTTTGTGGAATGACATATGTTATACCGCAAACAACGCGTGACTACTTAGGTTTTTTTCTTTTGTTTTGTGTGACGTGTGCACGAAATAATACTCTGATTTAGTTTTGTACTCGGGTATAATTTGAAAACATTCATTAAATAATGAATAAACTCGAGAACTTTGGAAATTCTATTTTAGTTTATTCGAATACTTACGAGGAAAATCAAATATATGATTAATTTTTCAAAATTAACAATATAATAGTAAACGTCTTTGTTTAGAGGTACAAGCAAACTATCCTCTTTAATGTAACCCATCGTCATAAATTTATCAATAGTTAATTTAAAGTGGTTCCTAGTATGAGAAAAAATGTGATGAATTTTGAATGTAAAAAACCTAAGAAATACATAGGAAAAAACTATCCACTGCAGGAAAAGACCCACAAAGGTATGGATGTAAAAAACAGGAGAACATACCGGTAGCATTAAATTAAATATGAGAAGAAAAATGTCAAAATACATACATGCACTATCAGTCAATGATAAAATATAATTAAATGATATCCTTCTGCGTATGTTAGAAGTAAGGTTTAGCTTTTAGAGATAATAATAAGTTCAACATATTTTTGTCACTTCTAAAAAAGAACTGATGTATGGAGTGCTACGTGAAAATTTTCGAGTTAAAATTTCTGGTGCGACTCATTAAAAGGTTAAAGATATTCTTGTCCGTCACAATTCATACCCCGTTCTCTCTGAAATAGGTTGGCGTGAGTACAAGCCTAAAATGTCCCATTTTAAATCGTAAGAGGATAGTGATTCAATAACCTCTCATACATTCACTCTGCTATCGTAGATAGTTTCTCAAAAGTAGGCTATGTAAACTTCATCGTAAGGTTTCAATATTTCCCTCAGCGAAAAGTTTCGGCTAAGAGTTATCCAAAGTGCGATCATGCGAGCTTTTAATTCACGCCGCGTAACTCACGTTTTCGATCACGGAAATTAAAGTCAGATATTCTGGATGGGAAATTGAAGCGTTAGTTCCTTATGAGCATGGAGAACGTTTGGTGATTTTAAAGTAAAAATGGTATAGGGTAGGGTTAGGAACATTACGTACTTCCAGGTTGAATTACAGGAGGCACATGATTAGGAGTAATAATGGAATTATGAAGGGGTGAATTATTTGTACGAAAGAGGTGGGTCTGCAGATCTGGAAATCAAATGAATCTACGTTTGATAACATCTGATTGATCAAATCAATATCTGCTTTCTTATTGATTTGATTTATATAAAGCCATTGTGAGTAGGAGAATAAAAACTTCTTAGTTTCCAATACTGTTAATTTATTTTAAGCAGTTATGTACTTTGTTTATGTATTTATGGAGTTTATTTATGTACCAATGTACACTCCTGGCCAAAATTAACGCAGCACCTCCCTAGCGATCCTTACGGCCGGTGCTGCGTTAATTTTGGCCAGGACTGTACATAATAAAGTTATCCATACTATAAAAAGAGCGTGAGAAAATATGAAGTCTTTGTTTTCATTCTTTGATTGGTCCGTCATATGCATGAAGAAGTTCTCTATCTTCTATTCTAAATAAAATATAAACTGCTCGTATTTGTCACTAATTATAAATGGTTCAAATGATCTTATTTATATTTTTTAACTTTAAAGGTCATCAATTATTCAAGCGTTTCATTACTATTTTGAAACGCTGATATTTAATCGTTTGAGGTAGATACAAAATTTCGGAGTATACCTTAAATCAAAAAGTATACGAAGAGAAATTTTATCGAGAGGAAAAAACTACCGCAACTTCTGAAAGAGAAGAATTCGAGAATGAAAGGATAACAACTAAGCTATCAGTTATGCATAGGAAAGGTGTTTCGGAATCGTGCATTACGATCCGCACGAGGATTCTTTTATCTTGATCCCAGTGGATCAGTACGTTTTTCTCTCGGAAAGGTCCTATTCAATTTTCCTTACTAGCCGTTGACGTCTTAAATAGATAAAGCAAATATTGGTGAAAAAGACACGACAAAAAGACTAGTGCAATAATTTAACACATTATTTGAGTAGAACAATAGAATACCAAATTTTCAATAATTTATTTATAATTGAAACGGACACAGTGTACTTTGAAATGCTGCTCACTTTAAAGAAGCTTATACAGCCCGGTGGTGGTAAAATCCTTGACACCTGCGTTGGCCATTTCTTGATACTCATTAATATGATGAATTTAAGTCAATCCTAAACCCTTAATTACTTTCCATTGATAAATAAATCAGGGCTATTTGTGCGAGATTAAATCACATGAACATTGCTTATTCATTGGTGAGATGTTTCGCATCCAACCCCAAATTAATTCTCATCTGCTATCATTTCCCTTCCTCTGCATTATTTATTCCAATTCTCTAGCAGCTCCTCCTAACTCGCTTTCCCTCTTTTTCCTCTTTTCCGTACCCTTTCTAATCTAC
Organism: Sympetrum striolatum; assembly: GCA_947579665.1. Lineage (NCBI taxonomy): Eukaryota > Metazoa > Arthropoda > Insecta > Odonata > Libellulidae > Sympetrum > Sympetrum striolatum. Next base: position 31,143,830 of record OX388347.1, read on the forward strand.
CTGTTTTCCCCCTTTCGGAAAGTATTCTCTTATTCCCTTTTCCATCTCCAGGACCCCATTCTCTCTCTCAACTCCCGCCGAGTTTTTTGTCGCCAGGGAAAAATAATTCTCCGTCACACAAATAAACGAATAATACGGGAATGGAGGAATTAAAAATTAATGGAACGAAGAAGCACGTGTTAACGAGAGGAGCTCAACTTGTACTTTTTTTTCCGTGTCGTGCGGCCCAGCGTCTCGTTTCTTTCACCCCATCGCTCGGCGTTTCTCTTTTGTTTCCACTCGGTAGGTATCAGCCTCCGTTTTCAGCGCTCCTGTTTTATTTTGAGTCGCTTTCTTGAGGATGAGATTGTGCGAATTCTTTCGCTTCCACAACTTCGTCCTCGCGGATCTGATCATCGGCACGTGCGGCGGGGACCGTAACCCGGTAACTCATCGTGCGACAATTCATCGGACCCGACAACTCACCGTTCGACAACTAACTGTGTGACAGCTCATTGCGCGAAAACAGATCTTTAAGACATTTTAATTAAAATACATTATTGAACCTTAAAACAATTGACCGGTAGTCACTTGTATAAAACAAATCTCTCATTAAGCTAGTTAATGAGTTAATAATAATATTTAATAATAAATAAATCGTGCGATTAGTTGTCGCGTGGTGAGTTGTCGGGTCCTATGAGTTATCGTACTCTGAATTGTCGCGCTCTCAGTTGTCAAGGAACCGGTGGGGATAGTACCAGGAGATCTTCCGTAAGATAGAAGATTATATTTTTAACTCTTCTCGTGATAGTTTCAATGGTATAAAGAAGGGTTTTCTAAACTTATTCTCTGAGTACCATATGGACCGTTAATTTTGACAGAGCACGTTGTGTGTAATAGGATTATGGACGTAAAATTTTATTTACAGCATGATATGAATTTGGTAGATGAATCAGTTTATTTTATTTTTTATTGTGACGTTTTTTGGTTCTTATCGATTGATTGAAATAACTCACTTTATGTATGGACAAAATGCCGATTCAGTATTTCTGACCTCTGAATTATAATCATGGCATTTATTTTGAGTATCTAAGGTAATAAATTTGTTTGAGTAAAATTTTGCCTGAATATTCAACAAAAAATTTACTAGCAAAACTAATTGTTTTGTTTTTTTCTGGCCCTTTCAACGCCGTGTCGTCATTACAATACTTTAATTCGAACAGCATCATTATTAGAGTTTACTCCATAACTTAAATAGCGTTAACACAGAGAAATAACATTTAATTTTACTTTAAAAGCAATTAATATTGGTCATTTGGAGTCGGTGTGAGGATATCGATTTTTAATCTTCCTTTGATTCGATATCGATCCTGGAGAGCTAGTTGTTACATGTGTATTGAATTGTTTTTATACATTTTTTAATTAAACCTCTAGGCGGGAGGTGTTTTGTAAAGTCATTTTCAAACTATGAAAACTGCCCATCGATTCATTGGGAAGATAGGATGACTACGGTAAAAAATAGTAATCTTTGAGCAGAAAGGGTTCCTTTATATAAAGTGAAAACCATACACTTAGTTTCTTTGTAGTATTATTCAATGTTACCAATTTCATTCTTAGTACTTAAATTGTATGGTTAATTCGTAATTCTTATTGAAAATTATATGGATTATAACTCTCTGATAATACTAGGAAAGACAAATTAGGCTGACTAAAAAACGTTGATGAGGAATAGCACAGTCAAGCAAACATGTCGGAAATTTTAACAAAACTGTGGTGATACTTGACGTTTTGTCAGTATTACGTAACTTACTGCAGTTTTACAAAACTTTTCATATTATTATTATTTAACTGTCAATGGCCAGTAACCTAAATCGCAAAACATAAAAAAGATATATTGAATGCAATACATACAAAAGAGAAAAACAATATCATATACATACAAAATAGAAGAAAATATCATATACATTATGAAAAAGAGAAACTCTTATTATACCGTATTATATGAAAGAAACTTTTTTGAGTGCCACTACCACACAGATTTCAGCATATATTTAGTTTAAAATCTCTCATTTCCTTAAATCCTCATCCTGAATCACCTCAGCCAATTTCAGAATGAATTGATTTCCCTGTAGAAACATCAAAGTTCCCTTCGGCAAACACGGGTAAATTCAAGTGCTACAAAGGCATTGAAAAATCCCCTCACGTAATGAGTAGACACACGCTTATTTGTAGATATGTACGCTCCATGGATCATGAAACGAACTTGTCATACACTCGGTGTGGATGCATGTAACTTTGCCCAAGCGATTTATCTCAGTGCGCGTGACAGGCCTACAAAAAGGTGAATGGGAATAGAGACTGGATATCCTAACATTGTGCGTAGGCTACTGCTAGTGCTAATAAGGAATGAACCTTGTCTCGGGCGAAGAATTTACAGCTGTACGTGAAACGTTCATTGCACAATATTTGTGGAAATCCATTATTTTCATTTCTTTTGATGTGATTGCGCATAGTAGTATATTAATAATAACCGAAGTATCTGTTAAATACCAAGCGCCGTAGGTAAATTAATATTATGCTATCCTTACTAATTTTAGGGAGAAATATTTTCACTCTTATCTAATAATTAAATTCATTTTAAGTAGTTAAACACCAATCGAATTTTTTAAACGTTTTTAGTGCTTTGAAGTGTGAAGCTTCCATCCCCGAGGCGAAAAATGGAACACGAAAACTTATTTATTTTTAGAATTTAGAGTTATTTTTAGGGAAAGTCTTCGCTGAAATCAGGTCCAATGTTGTTAAAATACCTTGTTAATATATTTACGTAGGTATTACTACAAGATAATAATAATAATAACTTATCTAATGGAAACAGGAATATCCCAATTACATCTATCGCTGAAATCAGGTCCAATGTTGTTAAAATACCTTGTTAATATATTTACGTAGGTATTACTACAAGATAATAATAATAATAACTTATCTAATGGAAACAGGAATATCCCAATTACATCTATTTTAATAATTATTACTATTTACAAAGACACACAACCATTCCCTATCCAGAAAAATCCGACAAGCCGGGATTCGAGCCAGGAACCGTGGAGATGGATCGATAACGTGCAAGCACGCTAACCACTCGGCCACCACGGTCGATTATCCTGCGTTTTAACGTATAAGTTTAAACCTAAATTTCTGACGAATATATATTTTCTTTGGTTGTTGTAATAGTAATTTAGTCATGGGTCCCTCTCATTTATAGATGAAAATTGTCAATTGGTATAGACCGGTAGTTGAAGGTTTGTGCGTTAAAAAAGAACTACAAGAATAGTAAAGGAAAACACTTAGACTTAGAAAAGTAATAGACAAGGGTTTCTGGGAATTCTTTAATGGACCTATAAAATATAAAGGCAAAGGAAAGGTCAGAATGGAAAGCGAAAGGAAGAAAGAGAATCTTCTGATGAAATTACGGAGAAAGTCAATCTCAAGGGGCAGAGAAATGGTCTAAGATATTAAATTCTGGAAGAACTAATCCGGACCAATCGCGGCCCAGAATAACGGAGGAAGTAATAAGGGAGATGTAACTTCGGCGAAGCGGAACCGTTGCCTCCCCAACGTGCCAATTCAATCACCCAACGTTCCGCCTTTTTGTCCTCACCGTCGCTAACAAAGTAAGAGGCTTCCCGACAATTTTCCGTATCACCCGACGGACTCTTTAGTGAATTAGAAGGAGTTAAAGAGTTTTCAAGGAGAAAATGGTCACGTGCGGAAGGAGTCTTTGGGATGCAGCTTCACGACCCCATTCCGTGCAAGTCATGCGTCCGGCATGCCGCAGCAGGGCAAACATCGCCTTTTGTGGATACCGCCTGACCCCGCTCACGGCTTAATGGCGTTTCCAACAGGTACACCGCCGAGGAATTTCAATTCGCCTTCGAACAAAATCCGCTCTCTTTCCTCTCATTATTTGCTCGCCCGTTCCCTTGCCTTTCCATCCAATATTTATTCCTCAATTTCTCACTTTCCGTTCTCTCCGTTTTCACCTCTGTTTAGCTTCCTCTCTCAGTTTCTCAACGTACTCCCCTTACCCCTCTGTTTTCACATATTTTTCCCTTCTCTTTCTTTCTAGGTGAAGCATATTTTTGTAATCGATGAAAATGTTCGAAGAATCAAGTAAATTATCTATAGGATAGAGGAAATGATCACAAGATAGGATGACCAGGGCTTAAGTAATTGCGGGTGTTTTTCATAGTACTACAGTGAAGTCGTGATCTAATGCATTCGTTTTTGACGTTTTCCCGGCTCTTAGGATGAAATTTTGAGATCCCAACCATAGAAACTACATACCTTATAACGTTGTCACCTCCTAAGATTTCCCTTGTTCCGCTAAAGAATATAAGTTCAAGATTTCTCTCTATTTTTGAATTGAATTCATTAACGTATATACGGAGACGTACGTATGTTAAGATATATCGACTTATATAAAACTTTAAGAATTTACTCTTTAAGACGTAGTGATAAACCTCCATTATTTGAAATAAAATATGTAAAAATGAATATAGTATGAGAAATGAAAATTGTATTAGGTTTAAAAAACAAAACCTTAATATGTATAAAAAATCTTTTCTATATCTAGGACCAAAATTGTACTGCAGTTTACCAAATGAAATTAAAAGCTTATCTAACTTTAACTTGTTTCTAAGAAAAGACTAAAAATTGGTTGTTAGATCATGAAGAAATTGATATCTTTTTATTTAAATTTTGAAAGATTCGTTGCTCATTTTATTTTTCATCAATTTTTGTTGCATAGCCTTTCGTTTGTATAAATATACCTCTTTATTTTTCTTATTTTTGCCACATTAACGTTATAGTCACACGTCACTATTGCATTTCTATACGAACACAACACGTACTGTATATATATATTGGCGTCATCAACACAGGATAACCTTAGTTGACACATAAAGCTTTAATATTTGATAAAACTATGTAAATTATATAGTATTAATTTTGTATTCAATATTTAGAGCAAATATATTCATTCATTCATATATATTATATATTGGCCATATTTTCAGGAATAAATATGCTTTCAATAGAAAGTAAATTTTTTTGGGTAACAGTATTTTTCTCTCGGTATATGGATTATAGAGTTTCTGTAATATAAGACAACTTTAGTAAAGAAGTTTTTCTGTTTTATTAATGCCGCAACTTTACTGTTGTTCATCTATATTTTTGAGGTAATTGTCGAAGAATTTTGTTCGTTGTTTTGCATGCCGATCGGAAACACAGAGGTAAAAGGCTTCCAAATAGAACATTTTATTTTTAGTCTCTGATTCAATCTGGATATCTCATCTATAAGTTTATTTTTATAATTAGTAATTAATTTAAACTTGCCTCTGGCTCGAATATTTGAAATTTTGTGAACTAATACTTTCCATATTGTTTGCGTAATGATATATTTATTTTGGAGTTCAACACCAACTTTAATATATTTAAGTATCCATTTCTAAACTGGAGTTCATATTTTTTTTCAAATTGTCTACTAAATTACTCGAGCTACGAAAGAAGTATATTCTGAGAAAACTACCAGAAATGCTTTTTTCTCTAATCTTTAGTTTGAATTTTACTAAAAGCTGATTTTTCTAATTTCTCTCTATAGACATGATAAAGATATCTTTATTTCTCTATAATAATAATTAATTACGGTTGAATTATATTGGCAATTTAAAAAATATACTCTAAATTGCTTCAGGTCTAATAATATTGATCAAAAGTATAAGTTAATTTTTGTAACATTGCGCTAAAATAATTAACATTAATTTATTAAAATTTTTCTTTTCTTAAAACTTAACTTAACACCAAATCGTAGAAGAAATTATCGAAATAAATCATTTTCTATAAAAGATAATTAAAAATGATCACAATTGTATAGTGTCTATAGCCAGATTTGTTCCTCCTGTTTTTGTAGTGGCGAACAATCTCTCAACGCAATAATGGTCATAAATGAAGATAAAACTTGTTTTCGATTGGAATTTAGTCCGCAGGATAGTGGCTATTCCGTGAAAATCACTACCAAGAATCGTTACAAAATCCAGTTTAGGGTAGCATTAAAGCTATTGCAAAGCTGCAGAATGAGTGTAATTACCGTGTTTAAGTGGATAAAATACGTTAACCGTTGGTTATAATCAAGAGGGTAACGTAGTTCCACGAGAGGGTACAGCTGAGGTCTTTTGGGGTTAATCAATTACGCATGCTGAAATTTCACGGATAATTTGATACTGGTCATTGGGAAGTTCATCGATTAATAGATCAGAAATCACACAGGGTTAGTGCATACTGTCTTTTCAAATTTCTTCTTAATATTCTGAACATACTAAAATCATGAACTAACAGCAAGTTCCTAGGAAATAGTAGGTGTGGTCGTTTGAATATTTTAATACTCTCGTATCCACTACTCTGTAGTAGTATAATATTTAAACTCCTTTATGTACTTTTAATTCAAAGTTTAAGTGTCACACACTTCCCTTTTACTAGTTTCCAGAAGCGAGACTTGGCACTAATCCAAGACTTGCTTAACCATAAACATTCTGGCATAATATACTCAGTCGTCTCTTAAAGTGATTACAGACACATATCTGCATTGTAGCTTTTTCTTCTTCCATCATTAATGATGATAAGTTTTGAATATACATTTGCGAGAAATGAGTAACGTAGATGAAAGTCATTACTTATCCTCCAGAATTTGTAATTTACTGGTAATTCCGAACCTGAAGTGTGCCTTTAAGTTCAGAATTGGAGTTTTGTGATTTAAATGCCTTCCCTTTTCATAATTTTATACGTTAGCTGAACTAGAGATTCTTAGTTTGAGCTAAATTATCCTTTACATTCAATTTATCTCTTCTCTGTTCCTTTGGCGCACTTAATTTCCGCTCTTTCTATATTTTTAAGTTCCAAAATCATTTCCTATCTCATGATGCGTACCAAAGGGGACATATTAGCTCAAGTTTCGGCTGTAATGAAGATCTTGTTTGCCATTCGTGCTTTCTTTGCTTAATTGTATACTGTTTTATTTCCACCCGATTAACCCTCACGGCTACGTTTGCCGATCCTTTCGGCTTTCGTTTACATTTCCTTTCTAAGTGTACTTTTCATTTCATTCTTTAAATACGTCTCAATCCGTGCCTCTCCACCTTTCCTTTTCAAGTATATTTTTGGCTTTCCTTTGAAGCATTTTGCTTCTTACCTCATATCCAGCACTTCTCCGATAGCAGCCCAGACTATCTGCCACTCTTAGGCAGCCATTAAGTGGCTTTTGGCAGTCTTTATTTCTCTGCAATAATCAGGAATTCCAAAATTTCTTGACTATGGACAGTTAGAGTTATCACAAGATGGTGACGATTATTTATTTTATTTTTGCAAAGATCGGTTTTTGTCATTAACTGCAATTAATAATTTTAAAAACTCGAGAATATCAGTACAAAATGTTAAGTCATTTAAGGCACCATTGTTGTTAATTACCATATACTTTTAATTGAATAGTTAAATATTTGAAATGTTTCTTTGATTTTTTACTTTTTCTACTTTTTATTAAAGATTTTGCTCTACATTTTGCCAAAAGGTTTTCACAATTTCAAGCGTCTTGTGGTATTTTTATGTTCTTTTACGTAAATTATTGAGTTATGTGTTTTTTTCAAACTTCCTTTCTCTTTCCAATGTATCTCATGAAGTTTTCTAAAATCAAATGTTTACTATAATACGTGCTTCATTAGCTATCTATTTTATTTTCCAAGGTTTCATCATTATCCATTGATTTCAAAGTCCCATGATTGTATCTGTTATTGAATTTACACTTAGTCTTTCCGATCATCTTCAATGCTCATCTGACATTGATGGTTTGCCTTCTGATCAAATTCAATTTTTTGGGGGTGAGCTTGTTATTGAGATTAGGATTCTAGAGATCTAAAATGTCTGTGGTAAGATTTTTGAACCTTATTTCAAATTGTGAAAAATGCAAGGGAGATTTTAAACATTTTCTCTAACGTACAGAGAACTGTTTATCTCACCAATGAAATTTAATGCTTTACTCGGTCCATATGAAATTGGCTAGGATCGATGATTTTGACCGTGCGCTAAATCTACCTTAAGCCTAATTTTACAATTTTAAAATTTCTCATTTATTACAGTAAATCCCTGAAAGGGGTAAGATATTTAAAATAGCAAAAAAGTGACGCTATTCCAACAATACTCAGAATTAGGTCCCTCAAACTATTGTGTTTTATATAGTAAAGTAAATTTAGAATTAAGTCAATACGTCTTCTCGAAAATTGGAGATTTTTATGAAATAATTGAATAATTTTCGTGTTGGTCATATTTTGCCAACTACTGAAAATTACTTACAGCAAATGGAGCATTGTATTTTCAAATAAGCTGTGTATTTATTTAGCTTTAATTGGATCTCTAATCAATAGTCGTAGACCCATATTAGTGCTCCATCAGGTCGTATACCCCTGCTGTTATATCAATTCCTTTTCTTGCTCGCCGTCTGAAGGCACCTGCCCTGTCCGTAGCCCCTCGTCTCCTTCGCCTTCCCGCTGCACTCACTTTTTAACCGTCCACCCGCTAACTACGTCCTGCCATGCAACCACACTGCAATACGAACGGAAACTAATGTGAAGTCATTAGTGCGGATCGATTTTGCGAGCTCGCGGTCCAAAGCGGCAGCGTAGAGTTGCAATTTCGCAAACGCCGCACGCGATTTGATTCTGCATTTGTAATTGTGTTAGATTTCGTCGCTCAAGTTGAGAGAAACTCCCAAAGTAAATAGAGGTCGCGCGAGGTCTGTTAAGACCGTTTTTACAATGTTATGAGATACAAATGGGGTCAATTACAAGGCGGCTGTCCGTTTCCCCAACAGGTCGAAAGCGGACTTCGTCATTAGTAGGAACGGGGTCTTCGCAGGATGTTAAAGAGATATGTATGTTCCTTCGGGAATATTCAAAATAATTGGAGCACTTTCCGGCATGGATTTTAACGTAAGCAGCGGGAAATTTGCAATAATATCGGTTCTTCGGTGATTTATCAGCGGAAAGCAAATGAAAAGATGGAGCTAAAGACAATTCATTCACCATGTACACCGAGTAAGTTTCAGCATTATTAATTTATCCTTTTAGTTGAAGATCAAATTTCTCTCTCCCATTCTTAGATTTGAGGGGCTAATCTACTTCGATATCATCCGCGTTTTCTACTGTTACGGTGTCTAAATAAAAATAATCGATAAAACTTAAAACGTATGACGTTGAGAACAAATTTTTTTTTTAAATGGGACTAGTTGCCTATCTAACCATTAGTAATCGTTTCATAAAAATATTATTTTTCTGAGATATTAGTTTTCATAAAATTAGTGACCGAGTGTTTCCATAGGCACATAAGAGATTTTGTCCGCACAAAGAAAAATAGAATTACAATAATTGGTAGTTCTCACCATTGCATATTTTATTATTTAAGAATGTCGAGTTCAGCTAGATTAGAGGTTGAAATCTTCAATAGCCGTCTTTGTAGGCGTTCCTCCTTTTACTTCCCGGTAGTCGGATAAAGCAAAAAAGCAATGCCGCACTATAATTACAATCCTTTTCAGTTGTGTTCCAATATTTCTTTCTTTACGAGCTCAGCTAGAGAAAACTTAAATCACCTTATGCTGATGTTTGCTCCTACAGGTATAGTAGATCAACTCCATGTAATTTTTGCTACTATTAAATGTTATCACTAACAGTTAAGTTTTTTCTTCTGATTGATTATTAGTAATTGTTTGCCGAGTGCTACATTTCATTTTGCTATGGAGAAAAAAATTCAAAATTTCCAAGAAAGATTTTTAATCTAGGGAGAATCTCTAAACACTGAAAGAATAGAAAAACATTTATGCTCCCTGTTTTTGCTAGAAGATTCTTCGGGCATCAATAATTGCCAGAATATTTTTATGCTACCAAATTAATTTTAAAAATTTGTATGGATTTTAATTATTTTATTTATTAAATGCTTTGGAATTAGCAATTTTTTAGCAAAATAAGTTTCATTACTAAGCAGGTGTTATTGATAATGCGAAATTCAATTTTAATTTTCTCAGCAAGAAGAGAATTATGTAATAAGGGATCAAATTATTTTTTATTTACTGAATATTGGAATTTTTTAGAAAAATGGATATCAACATTTGCTTTGATGCCGTATTTAAAGTAAATAATATCACATTATTTCTTTTCCATGAGTGATCTTTAGAATATGAGAACAGTTTACTACCCGAAAGGATTCGTTCATATATTTAGACAATATGACAGAATTCTACGAATGAAATGCCTCCAGCATATGCTTTGGTATAGTTTCTACGTATGAATTCATCCTTTTCTCAGAACTTTAAACTAAAAATACATCACCCAGATAGTTGAACGTTCTGTTTACTGAGTTAACTCTTTCGTAAAACGGTAAAAGCGTAATTTTTGTGGATGGAAGAGCTCACACTTGACTTTAGTCCAACTTTTGAGTCAGAAGATCAACTGCAGTGCAAATTTGCAACAGAAATAACTAATTCGATGGATCAAATGATCTCTTTGAAAGTTTGGGGCTTTTGCAACAGACCTAAACTTTCAGGATTGATTTCCATTGCATGTAAGTGTTCCAAAATGTGATTAGGGGAATGCCTTGAAGACAGCAAAACTCCCTGTAACAACCTCCAAATTAGATTTACCGACGCAGAAAGAAAAACCACAAAGTTGTCTTTGAGGAGAAAACTGGATATCCTGGCTGACGTTAAATGAGCAGTTAAGCACTGAGGTATTAGGCAATGTGAAGCTAATTTAAGCTCTCTTTGTCTAGTAGTCTTCTATCTGCTTTATGTGTCATGTGTATGCTACAGAAAACTAGTATTAGTAAGCTAACAGTGAGTTGAATAATCCAACGCCTGTCACCACCAAAATGAAAGCTTCTTAAACTGCGTTGTAAAATTTCTCTAAATTGAAAGGACTAAGAATAAAAATCTCTTTGTGGAGGATTACTTTGTAGATTAAATGAATTTTGTTATAATTTATATGTGTAAATTAAATTGCGAAAACAAATATGATTGAGACTTCCATTTCCATTAAAGGAAACACTTTTTTGTGAGTAGTTAAACAACATTTTCACCATCTAAATAATAATAATATTTTAAATCCATCGTCAAATAAACATTAGTACTACAAAATATATTTCAGGATTATTCATTCGATGCGAAAAGTCATCCTTGAGGTTACTGGTACCTTTAAGTAGGTAGTAAATTAGAACTTAAAGATTATATAACGAAAAAATTTGATGTCATATTTTCTGTCTGGCATCTACAGGACATGCATTCGTTTTACTTCGGAACCACAATGTTTAAGATAAATGGATCAGCCGAAGTTTGCCCGAATCCATCACATATTTCCCACAGCTATATCGTACATTATTTTCTACTATTCATTTTATTGTAGAATATGTAATATATTGAGGCATATAAAACATAACGCAGAGAAAATTCAAGGTACCAAATATGAGATTTTTACAATAAAACGAATGAATAGTCTGCAGTTGTTGGCTGCTAACTTCGTTATCCATTTATTTCGGTATTTATGGTTATGATATTTCTGATATTTTGTAACGTATCTGCAATCTTAAATTATGCTATAATTATCGAGGTTGACTTGTATAACGGATGAGTATTTGTAGCTAGTAAAAATATTAATGTAAAATAAAATTTGAATTACAATGCATTTTTATAAACTAAGGTATTTGTGTTTCAAGTTTCATTTGCACATGAGTGATTAAGAGATGCCTTGAAATGAATCAGGTAACAGTAATTTACAATTAACTTACTGCGAGTCGAATGATTTAATTTATAGCAGATTTCGGGGATAAATAGCTGACTATCTATGAAATATCATGAATTGGAATGTACCAATCTTTTTAACATAGTTATATGACAAAAATACGATTTTTCTCATATATTCACCCACTAAGGTAAATACCACCTTAAATATCTCTGAGTTGCCGCACTGCAATATTAATTATATAAAAGAAAACGCGTAAGGTGACTTGGCAAGACAAGTCAATCTCTCAGTGAGTTATTATTTATTTAATGCTTGTAGTTTGAGAATTGTAATGCTTATATGTTCACATCCTAAAGTCCTATTAGTCCGAAAAACATCGCAGCATGGAATTGTTACCGAATAATCTTGGGTCAAAGTATACAAGACTAATGTTACAGGGAAGGTATTTATTGATGTTTCATGGGTGTAATTATAGACGGGATTGCCGCGTACAAAGGTATACACTTTGTTTCATCTGCAAAAACAAGCATCAATAGATGTATTTCTTTTCCACGATTCCCCATATCCGTCAAGCTTCAGCTGCTCCCACTCATGACAAGGAAACGGCGGAAGAGGAACTAAGGGGGAGTAAAGAGCACGTTTTCCTAGAAGATAAAGGATAGGTTACTTGTCATCTCCCACAGAGTAGAAATATAGACGACTGTTATGATAGGATTCACCACCGAGCGCATCCCCGCGTCATCCATACCTTTCGAAAACTTGGCGCGGAACGGCGTCTTCGGGAAAGCGAGCCAAGGCCACGGTTGAAATACATCTTCGCGAAAAGTTCTCTCGACCTTTGAACTTCGGAGATGATTCATCCCCAGCACTGTCCTGCCCAATTCACCTATAAAACCGCCCTCTCTGCGGAGGCTCGCGAGTTGTCGCATCGGTTCCATGACGAAACACGGGCGAGGATCGTGCGCCTCTGACCCACATGCGAGCGAGACATGGAAATAAATGAGAGCCGATGCAAGCGATGGAAAACATCTCCTTGTTAAAGGGGAGAAACGCGACCTTGCCCGCTCCCCTATCCGTATCCTCGCTGTTTCCTATTTCCCTCATTTACCTCCACGGGCTCCAAACCGTTCGCGAAGGGACCCGCTCCTCTGTAATCATATAAATTGGTCTCTGTTTTAGGATGTTTATCATTAGCGCCGAATCTATTGCGTTGTTGCTCCGGTACGCCGGGTCCAAAATCCACTTCAAATAATGTATCCAGTGTAATAGTACACTCTCTCGCGACCTGTTCTGTTATAATGAGTGAGATGATACCTCAGTGAAGGAAGGCATCGCCCAATATTAACGAAAAGCAAACTTTGTGAGGAAATTAATTATTTGATGCAAGATTCGCCCAAGGTATCTAAAATTCAGCAGGCTCAAAATTGTTTATATTTTAGCTACTGTCTAAAATCAGCTGTAATTGCCCGAGAAGGATTTATTTATGCCACGTTTAAATCTGGATATTAGGGTAAAAAGTTTCATTTAAGTTCAGTAATGTCACTGCTAATTAAGTTACAACTATGAAGTGCATATCATCGTGATCTTCAGAAGTTCTCCTCTTCAAGTTTACTTTAAAGACTCTGCGTCACTAAGGCAAGGTACTTCCTTGTTTTTAATTCTATTTTGTGGCCATACGTATCTGTATTGTTACATACTCTCTGTTATCGTATTCGCCTTATTTAGGAAGATCATCAAAGGGTGAGATATACAACGATATATTACTTAAGGTATGTGGGCTTGATTCACTTAAGTGGGATGATTGCGAATATATAACGATTGGAAAGAAAATTGTAGTACGTCTCCGATGATTATGAATTCGTAACTTAAGAACGACAACATTAGAAGTAAATGGGGTAAGAAAAGTAATGGCAATAAAAAAGATTGTTTTTAGTTTTTCAAAAGGAGAAAACGATACATAAAGGGAGACATGAGCTTGAGGAAATGGATTTGAGCAGCTCACATGACTTATAAGGAACACAGTGAAATTATAAGAAAAATTAGGAAACAGATAGGATAGATAATATAAAGTAATAACTAAGAAGCAAGAAGAGATATATTTTTCTATTTATTCCTAGTAAAAACTTCCTTATGTAGGAATTCATATTACAATATTCCATTTATCTCACATTATATCATATCCTAGGCAGCTGTAACGCTCGTTTATGGAGAGAGGAGTCACTTACGAACGTATTATTATTAAATTTCATAACTTTAGTGGTTTTGTAAGTTACATAAAAATTAATATGTTATCAGTTTATCAAGTGTGTGTGCAAAAAGTGTTACCCCTTTCTGGAAATACTTGAAAATTTAATTTCAAACGTAATATAGGCCCTAAAAAAATATATTTTAAATAATTCAAAATACAATATTTAATTTTGGAATCAGTACGAATGAAACCACATACAAGCATTATATTTTAGTGACCAAAATATTCCTTTTTTTTATAACTACCGAATTCTGTCGTCCCGGCGCTTTCCGCGAAGAGAAAGGAAGTAGGCTACACCAATTTATTCCCGTTAATTGGGTAAACACTCGCGTTTATATAAATTAGTTAATATTTGCGATAAATTTATAAATAAAGGGAAGCGACGCGCGAATATAAATATAAATATAAATGGAGCCGAATCGTCAGCTCTTCTAACGCAAATATGAAATTTCCGGGCTACGAAACACGACGTCGTCCCTTCCGTCGTGAATGTTTTTTTGTCGCATCGCTTTCATCATTCCGTCCTTCCCATAGCGGAAGGTGGGGCTTTACGGGATACTTAATTTTGTTAGAATATTTGAGGGTTTAAGGAAAAAAAGGTATTTTTCGCTGTAGAGTTAGGACAATAAAGGCAGTCGTCATCTTCTCCAATATCACTAGAAGATGGATGTTTTGTTACCATGGGGTTATCCCCGGTAGTACCCCGTTCTGCCAAACAACCTCATTGTTAGGCTGACCAATTCTGTCCCGACAGTATTCTAGTCTAATATACATTGATTACGTAATTACAGAAATTTAGATTAACTTAGATTCTTTGTGCTTTGATTGAACCTAGATTCGATATCACTAGAAGAAAAAAATTTAGTTACCCCGGAGTTAATCCGATATTTCCCCGTTCTGCCCCACCCGTTCTGCCATACAACCTCATTGATAGTTTAACCACTTCTATCAGTATTATTGACTAATAAACATTGATAACGTACTTACAGACACTTAGATTAAGATTCATTTAACAGAGTGCTAGAAGTAATGCTTAAGCATTCCAACGAATTACTACTTATATGCATAAAGAGTAGATATCCAAAATTACATAAAATAATCTATGGAAATTCGAAGTAGTGTTCCGTCGCAGAAAGGAGCACGGGATGCCGGAAATGGTTTGATTCCTAGTTTGGCATGCTAATGCAACGTATATGAATCGTTTTCCCATAGGAAATAACACTAATTGGGCTCAAAAGTGTTGTATCCCGTTTTACCACACCACCCCGTTCTTCCCCACGTTCCCCTATATGTAGCCTCTCCTTTCTGTATACATTCCCACCATCGTCCCCTCAATTTTTTACTCCCTTTCCTTTCAACCCGTCTTTTTTGCCAGCCTTCCTCCCCCTCTCCCTCGACCTAATCCTGTCACCCAATTCATCAGTGGGCGCTTTGGGAGCCGTACAATCTCCTTCCCCACTCTCGCAATTCCTCTCCTTTCGACAACTTCGTATCTTACGCTGATTCCGTATTCCCGCCGTCGCTCAGGGAACGTGTTTTTTCAACCTTTTCGTCCATTTTCCTCCCAATAAATCCGATACCCGAAGCGCCGCGATTTATTCTCTTCCCCCTTTGGCATGAATCAAACCCCCTCCCCGACATTTTCTATATATTTCCTTCTGCGTTATTTTTTATGTTTGTCGCCCCGACGTGCATGGCTCACGATCAAGATTTTATTGCCGTCCACGGGACGGAAGGAATTTTAGTTGTTTCCGCTTTGTTTTGTGAGGTAGTGCTGAAGGGAATATATATGTATTGGCTGAATTTTGGTCTTATCCTGGAAGGCAGGCATCAGATTAACATATATGTATACTGGTTGCGGGTATTCACGGGGCTTTGCGTGACGTCCGCAGGGTCCGACACCTGTTCTGACTGATTAATAAATTTCCTGCTTTGATGACCAATCGCACAGAATTTGTAGCATTAATATAAAGAAGGAAATATTTCTTACATTTCATTATTTCTCATACCCGATTTCATTATTTGTTCCTTTTAGAATAGGAATTGCGAATCATTCTTATATTGCAATGATCTTTATCTTTTTAATAGTCATATAGGAGAAGACATTTATTGCAAAAAAAATTATTGCATAACAATGATACAAATAAAACAAATACCATATTATTGCATACAAAATAATATCAACATATTTTGAACCATCATTCATAATTTATAAACGTCTGTCTCACCCTTGGAAAATGGAAGCGATCAGCCAAATGTAATATTACCTCGGATTGCAAAAATGTATCATCCCAATCTTATACAGAAACTACTAGTGCACTTATAGTGCTTTTCTATTTCTTCAATCTCCCAAAATATATTTTCCATAAATTTCTCATCTTAAACTGTCCGTCATCCCTGTGATAAAACCTCTAAACTCCTTAACTAATGGATAGTTATGGAGTCGTTCGAATATGTTATGACCTTTCCTCATTTTCCGTGTCTGCGGTCTATTTGTAAGTATTCTTCAAAGCATTCATAGTCCGAATGCGTCTGCATAGTCTGGGAATAGATTAAACAGTTTAGTTGTTCGTAAGTACTCGGTTAGGAAATTACTCTTGCACATTGGTTTGAGTGCATTTACACTTATCGTATATCATATAAAAAAAATTAATAAATAACAAGAGATATTTCATTGTTGCAATTAGTTATAAACATTACCTATAGAAATACCTACTACTTACAAAACCATTGAATTTGTCTTTGTGTAACTACTGTAGAAGCTATGAAGAAAAAGATATATTTCCGAGCCTCGACTTTAATATTCGTGATACTTTGCAAATCTAATGGAATTCGCAGAATGCTTGTAGTAGGGTGAATTGTACAAAAAATTACGTTTCGAATATATGTAACCATAGTTTTGAAGGCACCCTATTCAGGTTCCTGTTAGCTGCAGTTTCCCTACATTAATGTAAGCAAATTTATGAGACCTTCTGCTCAAAATAAAATTTTACGTAAAAGATTAAGCTACAGCCATTAATTTAATTTACATAAATAGCGAGTTCTTCCAATTCTTTTGTTAGGTAATGCTGTATATTTGTATAGCCTACATTTTTGCTTCTGTATCCAAGCTACCTACTAGATTTGCTATAAGGCACGTCATTTGTATTTATAAAGCAAATTTTATTCGATTCAGTAAAAGTTTTGCATTTTTAATTTATTTTTGCTTTATAGTTAAAAAGTGATTAAATGAAATAGTGTAAAGAATTGGTTGAGATTCTGGCACAGTATTTTTATACGTACTGGACATCATCGATTCACCTAATGATGTGTCATTTTTAACAGAAGTAACGCCCTGTTCTCTATACGACAGAGCACTTTACAATCGTGTACACTCTATAATACTTATACGATGGTCCCCCGTGGCTCTATAGTACTTTATCGGGGCCACTTTGGAATTCATAGAAAGTATCCTTTAATGTGGCTAATTGAGTTAAAATGGGACGATAGCATTAACAATGGACACAAAATGAGAGGTATTGCTGAGTCACTCTATTTGAAGCAATGGAGTGGAAGGGAACGTACCATTGGAGCATCGGAAAAACTCACCTGTGTGTTCATCTGTGTACAATTAACATTTCGAAAACAACTAGGAACTTACATAGAGACGCTTCAATACATCTGTGGTTATTCACACGACGAGCGTAATGCAGGGCTCTAAAGTTTGGACTAATTGCCGCAAAATTGCAGTTTTGAATGTGCATTCCAGAGATTATCTGTTTCATTAGTCGCTTTGTTGAGAGCTTGGTGATATACTTTCCGTCCCATATTGACTGATGTTAACCTAATTATCTATGTGCATTACCCTGTTTGATGAATGTATTAGGTTGATGTATGGACAGTTATACTATGTGATGAACAGTGTAGTGAAATTGTACGTTTCAGAGTTTTGAATCCTGAATAGATATATTAGAAACATTTTTACCCTGAAATACGTTGCAGTAAGTATTATAGATTTATAATTACACTAGTGCGAGTTCTTCAAAACGGATGTATTTATGTAAGTTAGAGGAATTCAATATGAATAATTTTTAAATTAAAAGTTACTATAAAGAATTTATTTACTCATTGTCAAAAGAGACTCATAATATCAAATAATTTTGAGAAAGAAACATACGTTTTGGAATTCAGCGTTTCTTTTCATCAATTCTGAGAATGACTTCATACTTGTTGATTATTTATTTCGCAATACGTCTCAATTTTATTCTTGGACCAGGTGGCTATGGTAGAGGAAACTATTTCGGCATCTACCCTATACTGGGGGGGAACTCCTCAAAAACCTCTTATTTACAGATAATATCTTTTCAATTATAGTAGTTTATAAGACACACAAGCACTTTTTAGGTAAAAATGCTCTAGCGTATCGCATGTGGACACTATACATAATTGCTATACATTGATATATACAACCATGCAGTCAAAAAAATATAAATGATAGCATAACAATTAGCAAATAACTGAACAAATATGTATGTATAATTAAAATTTTTATTTTATGTAAAAGTTTTAACATTTATCGGCATCGGAATGAGCTGTTCTTTGGGAATATGATTCACTTACAGATAATGCAATATTCAAACAACAATCGTGAACAAAATACGTAACATCAGTTATCTATTCGGTTTTCTTTATGTTTAAACGGTCGTTTTTATAATGCATAGCATTTAAAAGGTATGATACGCAAGAGTAAACTGCTTTCACTCCGCAGAATATACTCGGACTCAAACGTAAATTCACATTCATACCTTCTCTTAAAAAATGTCACCCATTCTTAGCATTTTTGCGAAATGGAATAATTAATAGCTGATGTAGTTCATTTTAAGCGAAATAGAAATTATGGTCTCCATTTCCCATTTTCTTTCATTTTGTTCTCAAAGTTTCCCTCTGTTGTCTCATTCTTCCCACCAACTCTTTTCTCATTTACGTCTCACATTATTTGCTTCCACCAACTTTCCCTACTCACCCTTTCATCTCGCTCTTTTCTTAAAAATTTTCGTCCATTCTTTTTCTTTATCCCCTCACTCCATTTTCATTCCTTAAACTTTTTATTTTTCTCTCATCAGGACCGCAGTTACTCTCAACGGCCATTCTTTCCATAGTTCTTTCCTCCGCGAGCGGAATGTTTCCACGTTCCACGAACTCCCTTCACCCCCGTACATATTTTGATAGTTATTGTTGTTTTAAGAGCTCATTTGACGGTGAAATTCGTTTCGGCTCATTTTACTCCCCGCCCGTTCCCATGGCTCCATTCTGAAACAAAGGAGCTTAATAACAGTTGTATGTCATCTTGACCAACTGGCTACCTTTTCCATTCGGGAGGATAGTACCTCATTCATTTCCCCGTCATCGCCATTTTGACTCGCTCAGTGCCTTTTATGCGTGTTAATCCCTTACTTAACTCATACTACTCGTCAGTGCTCTAGTCGAGCGTGGGTACATTTAATTGTAGTTATGGGAATTATGTTCACATTAGCAGAGAACATTCTAATATTTCCCACTATTACAAGGGCTTTAAAAAAATGCATTTTGGAAAAGTAGGACATACTTCGCTATTATGATTACATTCTTGCTAATAATAGTGATAATAGAACGTCCATATTAAGGGGAGATTGAGATAAAAGTTTCCACCCCTATCAAACCTACATGACGAGTTAAAACAAATAGTAAATGTAATCAAAATTTAGATACTAATAACCTAAACTTATGTTAAATCAACTTTAAACTATAAATCTTTTGAAAAATAGCAGTAATTGTTTGTTCCATACATATCAATTTTTCATAGTTTGATTATTTGTCCACAATTATCTCTAAGAATTTTTTATCGTTTATTGTATTATTTATTATTATTATTATTATTATTTATTGATTATTATTTTTATTGTTTATTTATTATTTATTTGTTTTTTTATTTTATTGTTTATTTTATTGTTTATTGATTATAGTGTTGTCAACCAAATTTAAATTTTCTATTGCTACACTCTATGCAACGGATTTTTTAATTCTGAAATGGATTTTATTTGGTAGCTATAAACGACAGTGAAGACTCTAGTTATGCTTTTCCGTCTTAAAACTAATTTAGCCCTCATAAAAAATCCATGTTTTTCCTCCATCAAGCACAACACAGAATACGTATTCTATTTACCTATATGAATTTGATGTGTAATAATGGTTAAATTAATTTTTTAGAGCTAATATGATAGGTATACTTGACTCACAGTTTAATTTAGATTCATCGTAAATGCAGGTAACATCATCGATAATGATGAAGTCTTTGTTGATGAGGTGAAATTTGGATGTAACGATTAAGAGTAGATATAGAACTACAAATTTAAACGTCTGATTGATTAAATTTTTAACTACTAATATTTTCAAAAATATTATAAAATAATAACAGGATAAAGACTGATTTAGATTCATCGTAAATGCATGTAAAGTTAAATAGTCATTGTTGGTGAGGTGAAATTTAGATATATCGGTGAAGAGCAAATATACAATTATACAGTCAAAACTCCGATTGATTATATTTTAAATAATAAATATCTTCAAAAATTATGAAATGATAACTGAATAAAGACAAAAATTGGAAGAACCTACGATTCCATTGGCATAATGTGTCAATATTTTTCTCATCCCAAGTTTGCTATTCATGCGGTCATGGGGAAGTAGGCCATAAATTCGGCTCATATCATCACCTCTGGTTTCGCTCAACTCCTCTCCGAAAACATTCACGTACTCGCGGCCGCCATTTGGAGGAAAAACTCTCCGAAACAGACGTCACGCTGAGAACTGCCAGAACACAACACGGAAGGAGATATTAAAGGACGTGGCTAATCTCTCGCCGAATCTCACCAGAAAGTTGGACTGCGCATTTTTCATCCCCGGGAAGCGTAACAAGTGTAACTGTCGGATGAAATTGCAACTTCGGACTGGAGTGGCGCACGTCGGGAGAAAAGCTGCGCGTCAAAGGATATAGAAGCTGCCAATGCAAGGTGACGCCTCGGAGATTGCGCTCTGTGCTGCATCACGGTGCATTAAAGGGGAAGTGGTGGCCTTATCCACTCGGATTTCCCCATAATGTCTCTCTTGCAAAGAAGTTCGGAGATAACGAGATGCGCCATAGGCTAAACTGCCGGAAAAGCAAGAAACGTAAGGCGAATGGGGACTGTCCAAGTTGTAATATTCCGAGTGATTGACGGAGTGGACGGTACCTATCAGCCATTTATTTATTTATTCACTCATGGAGTATTCACTTGTTTAAATTGAATAAGTTTATGGATTTAAGCAAAAAGTTCATGAGAATATTAAATTTTACAATTGAAAATATGTTAACTACTCATCAGTAATAATGATAATAATTATCCGTCTTTAGCCAGTATTGATGGGCGTATTGTATGCTTAGACAAACATGACCATTCTTACAGTAAACCCTATCTTTATTTCTAATACATGTTAGCATTCATGCCGTAAGCAGGATTCGAACCTCAATCTCGATGTTGCAAGACTAGCTAAGCACTAAGCCACTGAGGACAAAAAGTATTCTTTAAGAGCCTTAAATATATAAATGTGTTACAGTACATGTAATTAGCATATCTAATCAAAATTTGAAAATTTAATGGGATGGGATTTAAATATTGAAGTGTAGATCATTGCGAAATGATGACTTTTCAATGAATATGGCAGTAAATCACAATTAGTTATTTTTTCATGTTGCTTCACAATAATAAAGTAAAGTTTAGAAAATGTATTCATAGGTTAATTAAACGGAAGGACATTCTACGAAGAATCTATATATATATATATATATATATATATATATATATATATATATATATATATATATATATATATATATATCTTGGATGACGAATCAAAATATCTAAATGTTACCATCGTGTAGGCTATGCTACTGCGTTTGAAATCCCCGAGCTTCTCTCCTTTTATATTCCGGAGATCTCGGCTGAAATCGACAGCTGTCTGCTTGCGTGTTATTCCGAGGCTCAAACCGACGGCTGCCCATCCTTTATTAACGGTACCTGCACTTCTTCTCTTGTTTATATTTTATCTTCCAAGCATTAGAGTCGTGTTCGACTTCCCATCATCTTTATTTATCAACCGTAATCTACGTAAATATTTTATAAATACTTAGAAAAATTTAATTTTTGGAGTTAAACAATCGATTCCCACGTTAAAAATACAGCACTGAATTCAACTTATTAATAATATGCAAATACTTTTTCATTGATTTGGTCCTTCTGAAGAATGAAAAATGAAAATAATTTCCTTATATTTTAAGTTTCCACTATGAAATAAATTGAAGCTAAAAAAATATGTGGAACGGCAAAGAAATAACTTGATGAATTGTAGTTGAGCCATGTGAGAATATATATAGTCGTTAATGACTTCGGCTTTAATGTTATACGATAAGTCTATCCGTTACTTTTTAGTTATTTAATTCTATCGCTGCAATTTGGCAATGGAACCATGTGGAAATAATAGCAAATACTTGAATAATACATAAAAATATGTGTGAATTACATAAACTCACTCCTTAGAAATTTATTTCTATGTATTTAAATATAGTGTCTCATTTGTTTTCAGAAATCCCAGAAAATTTTTCTTTATTCCCTACCAACTCTGGTAATTATCTTGATATTTTTTGTGATTATGAAAAATAAAAATTACGATTTATCTCCATAGCCTCCGAGCAGGCTTGTCTTAAAACAAATATTTTAAGGACGCAAACTATTAAGTTTATGATCTTTTAGAAAATTCGGGAGTTTACTATTTCCAAACAAGTCACGTATATGACACTATCAATAAATTTCCTATATGTGCAAAGCTCAATGGTTTTAGCCTGCATTCATTCTGCATCGATCTTATTCGAGCTGAACGCTGGAGCGAGATGGTAACAAGTATATCTGCTGGACTCGATGAAATGCCGATTCAAACCCATTGCGTATTTGTAACTACCGCTGTATGTATCCCTAAGAATCCTCAGGAGAGCTGCACTCGCTCGAAAAGTAATCCTCCCCCTGCGCAGTGAGTCAGCATCATCCCATTCGATCATCTCAGTTCCTCCGATGACCCATATTCTCAAGATACACTTACTACACCTACAAGTCTGTCCCTACCTCAGCGTATTTCCAACTTCTTTTTATATTCATTCTAAAACAAGACAACTCTCAAGGGGTTGCGACGTAGGGGAAATCCGGAATAAAAATAGGTATTCGTTCAGTAGTTTACAAATGACTTACAATTCAAACTGTAATTCAATGTAATGGTCACTGCTGAAAATTTGTGTTCTCATGCATGAAATGCAGGGGGTACTACGTTCTGGATCTAAAATTGATTGTATGATTTTTCGCGAAGATATAAGAAATGAATTCCCTGGAGTCTGCTATACTTCACTCCCAATTTCTACGTGAACCCCATGCGACCGCTTGGTTTCTTTCAGCATGTTAAAAAATTGCCCATATTAAGCCAATTTTCGTTAATATGTATTTTATATTTGTTGGCATCTTCTTCAATCTTAAACTTAAAATAGAGTAAAGGTTGGAAACTTTTTATTTCCTAATTATTTAGATTAAACAACTCCAATGTTATGATATCGCATTTTGTCTTCATCTTGATGACGAGCAGTTACTCTCTATTGCAATAATCAAATCGGTATAATGTATAATATATTCGATGTTTGTATGGCTTTCATGGAGGAATTAAATTTAAAAATAATTTATTGGACTTCTCTATCATAAATATGAAATCGTAGCACTAACACAAGGGCCAAATTAAAATTTGAAATTCACCGTATACTTAACGTGTAAAAGTTGTGTATGATTCAATAATTTAGCATGCTTTATAATTTATCAATACCAAATATTTAACAGTTAAATCTAGCAATATACTTTTAAATTTATTTTTTCACAAGAAAAATATGAAGTTAAAAACATCGCCATTTACAATGAAATTTAATGTAACAATATGTAAATGAATGGAATATTGTAGCAATGAGAAACCATATCACAACTAACGACGGCGATTCAAGATTGACTTAATTTCTTTTGACGCCGTATCTTTGTATTTCAGCTCTATGTAATCTAAATGCATTTCTTGTACCATGATTATGGAAGGTAGTGGAATAGATACATGAATACTGTATTCAAAAACTTGGCTAATTATGATTGTTTTCTTTTGCAGGTAAGACCACTGAAATCAACCCCCAGCAGCGTAACTAACTTAGCCGTGATATGATGGCTCAGGCAGCGTAAACGGAATGCAGACGGAATATGCCTACTGAGCGTGAGTGATCAATTCATCGCCCAATTCCCCGAACCGTATCCGAACTTTGGGGAAACATGCGAACATAGAAAAATAACATATTTGCAATATTTCCAGCATATGTCTGCGTGCCTCTGTCATTCTTTTGGTAACCGCATGCAATGTTTCAGCTGAATATTTCTTCCCGCGTCGAACACTGTGGCTTGAGTCAAACTCGCAGAAATGCCCAGCGCGTAGACCGAGGCACGGATGCAAAAAAATCACCGAAATTCTTTAATTTTTCCCCTTCGATCGTGATGGATACCGGGTGAAGATGGATGGCAGAACGGGGATGGAGGAAATGAAGGAAAAATTTCGTCGAACTGATCGTCACGTATCGGACGTTTCTCTCGGTGTTTCCGTTGCGTGTCGCGTGAGGGCGTTGATGATCAATTGCCTCGGCGACGCGCGTGGGTGAAGAGGGGGAGGGTGGTAAGGGGGTGGAGAGTTAGGGGAAGTTGTGGGTGGTGAAGCACCGCAGCATATGGGCCGTTCATTTCGTTTCTCCTCTCCTCACACTTTTCCCTTTTTTCGGCAGTTCCTCCCAAGTTTCGCGGCAATGGCCATCGCAGCTGCTGTGTATTCTTTCCTCGTTAAATCATCCCCGTATTCGGGTAAGGGGGGCTCTATTCTATTTTCGCCGGTTATCTCCCAAGATCGGCGGGGCTATCAATGGAGAAATGGATGAGTTTGGAGTAATATTCCGCCCAAAGGGAGCTCGTTTCCTACGTTGAGCCAAAGCAGATGTGGTTATGGAAAAATAAAGTCTCAGGGTGGTAAAATTAATTGGTGTTTGTAAGGAGGCGTATATATCCAACTTAATTTCTTACGACATGGTGATGAATTGAAATTAATGATTAAAACGATGACTATCTCGTTATTGGACAAGAGCAGTACCTATTTTGCAATATTTTCTGAGGCCTTGCCAAATTATTGATATGAAATTTTTCATAGAATGCTAAAATTAAGTAAATTGATCATCGTTCAGTAGAAGGAAAATTTTGTAGAAACTGCAAACAATATTTAATGCAACAAGTTTCATCAATCATTAGTGTCTTTAATGATATTATTTTTATAAGATACAATTGCTTTCATTCACCGTAAAGGTTTGGTAATAATTGAACCACAATAAATCGATGACAATGAAACAAAAGAGTATGTTAATCTTTCTATAATGGTATGTTTCTAAAATTTTGTTCATTACTAATATCATCGCTCATTCTCATGGTGGTAAATCGTTGAAATCTTGAGACCATAAATTTTTAATGGAAGATATTATTAAAAGATATATAATGTAAACCAATCCCTTAAGCTATAGTACATTAAAGTATGGTATTCCGAGTATTTAAAATTTCTTTACATTAAATCCTTTCCTTTCTTTAGGAATATAGACTGACCAAATCATAGCATAACATTATCATGATTTATGTATGCGGGAGCTTTGCATGAACAGTCATGGAAAGAATGACAGCCAGTCTGATATCAGATTTTTATCTTTAAAAAGTAAACAATCAGAGAATTTGAGAGTATGATAAAGCTGTATAATGTAGATGAGATAGGTTTCGACGACTGCGAATCTTGACAGGGAATATATTGATTGGGCCAAGGATGTTATCCTGGTATATACTTAACTACCGTTCAGCGTTAGGCTGGTAAAATCCCATTAAGTAATTATTATTCTTATTCCTAGGTATACGTAATGCAGGATGGAGAACATTTTCTTAAAGTAACGGAATGGTAAATATGGTTTCAAACGTATATGGATCATTTAAAGAAAGCGAATTGTGAAAACATCTCAGCGGAGTGAAAAGGATACTCAGGTTGAGAGGCCCTCTCGAGACAGAATGTTGTAACTTTTCCTCATCTCAAAGTAGGACGGGGCGCTTTAGATAAAAGTGTTGAGTAAATAGTTTCACCGATAAAGAAAGAAACGGAACCTTCTATCTCTGCTTAGCATATCTTTAAGTGAATGTTGACCCAAATCGCAGCAAGGATCTTAAACGATGAAATTGGCAGCCAAGAAGTTTTGTAGGTTCCTAATTGTTGATTGCTGTAAAATTGTTGTTGTAGTAAATAATGATCCCATGTAATGACATAGGTTTGTAATTGTATTTTATATCGAGAACAATATAGATTATATATATATATTGTATTGAATTCACTTTTGACTTTTCGTTGATTTCTTCATTTATTATCTATCTTAAATTCAAGTTTGAAACAATCGAGACAGATATTAAATGCAAGAAGTAATAATAAGTCACCCCTCATAATTCTGTAACGCCTTCTATTTGGGTATTTGATGCAGTATGCATTTGAAATAAATTGAGATTGTTCAAGCGGCTCTAAGGAAAACAATGATATTGGTAATTTATGTATTCTATTAACTTTATTTCACGAAATTCTTTGCTAAAGAGTACGTAATTGTTTTGATTGACGTGGTGATCTTATTTCTTTGTCTACCAAGTTTCAAATGAGATAAATGAGGTAAAATCTCCAAGAATAAATGCAGCATTTGGTTAGAATAGTAATGAATTTACAGCATCTTGTTACCATTTTTTATTGTCTTATATTAATTTTCTGCAAAAATTCTCTTTTGTCGAATTACTTTTTTAATAAAATTGAGATACTTTTTGTGACGAAATGATTCTTATACTTATTTAAACCTTAGTTGTACGGTTTATATCATATTAAATATACGATGAAATCGAGTCATACTTCATTAATTTTTATTCAAATGTAGATAGCAATTTCAGAATGGAATATTAGTAAATCGAATCTGAGGAAAACTTACAATACGAAAATTGATTTTACTGACAGACTGTTTTCTTATCCAGAGTTAGCTCTTCTATTATACGCAAAACTGTTTCTGTTTTTTCTATTGTCGAGTGAGATATTTCTGTCCTTTGAAATTGAGTCTGCGCAAAGCTAAATGAAATCATTCATTTACAATAATACACAGCTTTGGTTTTTTATCACGTTGTTTACCGACTCCCGTGAAAAATATTTCCTGATTATAAATCAGCAATAAAACAGTATTTTTTATTTAACGAACTATTTAACATAAAATATGGTACGAAAATGCAAAGCAGTGGTAGATAATATTGATTTTTCACCTTGATTCAATCGTGCTTTGCCATGAGATGAGATTACTGTCTCCTAGAGCAACGTGATACACACTATTAGAGAAAATACCCATATGAGTGTCAATGTATAGAAGAATCCATTCTCCCTAATACATGAGATAGTTGACTTATTTTTAAGGATTCTTCACAGACATAGCAAGCAAAGAACGTGTCAGAGAACCGCTCGGGGCGCTTTATATATAGCTTCATTACTGTAGGTCAAGAAGGATCTAAGCACCAAAGCACAGGGCTTTGCGTTACGTGTAGGTACACCTTTGAGATTTGAATACGCCTATATTTCGGCGCACTGTGCTTTGATTCTCGACGGTTAATAATTTAACAGTGAGATGTGAAAGCTCCCTTTGAAGGAATTCAATGCACGAGATTTTGGGATTAGGAATAACATCTCCTGGGGTCCGCGAAACATTTATGCTCCTTTTACTTCTATTCAAGTTTACAATTGACAGTTCACTACGGTTGAAATACCTTTATAACTGTCCAGAGTAAATATTTGGTAGACGTTTCAGGTATTTTTTTTCAATGACGAAAATGACCGATTTCTAGAATATTACTTCTTTGATTTGTTTGGTTACGACGTACATTTATAGCTTCCGCTTTATCCTCATTTTCCTAATTTATTAAAATTAAATAAAATATAACATTTATACATATATTAAAACGTAGGAGATATCAAGTTTTCGTGATTCGAAACATCTTTGGTAGCGATTATGACATAGAACTATGAAGCACCATGAAAAATTGGAAAATGTTGGCATCGTATTTAATTAAAATTATGCCTTATGATTATATAATTCTTAAATTAGTACTTTAATGGTAATGAGCAGCTACGTTGTGATAAAAAATGCTGGCTTATACGGTCTAGTTTCTCTTTTTAAGAGTAGATCATAATAACAGTTCTCTTTGAATCGTCAAATCGGATTTATTAAAGTACTTGATTCATACATCGGTAGTTAAAATATCATACATTCACTGGGAAGATAAAATATTGCATTGGAATTTATGAAACGAGATTTTAAGCTAAAAGTTACAAGAAAAATATTTTTTATGACCTATAAAGATTTTATGTGTTTTTTTACAAATTCTGTTTTTTTAAATCTTACAAGGTAATATATGTTATCAGGTCGATGAAAACGATGATGACAGATTTGATTAAATTATTTATTATCATGGAAAGAATGATATCGCTTGAGGAAAAAAAGAATTAGGTACCCAAGTTTTTACGCTCAAATCTAAAGAATCATATACTCGCTTCTTAATTTTTAGTATTGTTATTCGTCGAAACAATGATTTAAGGAAAAATTCAGGATAGCTAGTTGGATAAATTCTCTTGCACAAAACATGATCCAAGTTCTGAATAATCGGAAGCATCTCTCATTCGTTAAGCAGGTGCAAGTGGCATTTTGTATTCCTCGACAAACGATGTTTCATGCGTACCCCTTGACTGCCAAGTAAGAGAATGGCCACTTAATATGGCGAAGATTGAAATCTCGTTGGAGGGAGAGCAGTGGTGAGATATGAATCCAAGGAGAAGTTATCTCGCGACGCGATGGCGGCTTTCACGCTCCGCCGTCCGCTTACAATTGCTGTCTTTCCTACTCTCTCATCTCGCATTCAGCAACAGATTATCTAAGACACGTGTTGAAGCTTCTACTGGAGTTTTCCTAGGAAATGGAAATTTCTGCAAAAACTGCGACTCGGTTGACGCTTGAATTCTTCTGTTTATCTATCCACAATATTGTGGATATCATGCTCTCAAGGGATATAGATTGAAAGATCTTAGAATTTGATCATTTAGGTACACTGAGTTAGCGAGGAGTTTCTTTTCAAATAATACTATGATAGCTGCTGTCAAGAAGAAAACGAACTGAATGAGACCAATTGCAAAAATGTATGAAATGTTTCTTCCTATATTGTACCATTGGAATTAGGTTTCGAACCTTATTGCTAGCAATCCCTTTACTGCTTTAGTTTTGTAAAAAAGGAAGTAATTTTTATTTTATTACGTATATTTTTCACTCAATTTTTCCATTTAGAGATCAAATCAAATTATAAAACGATCTTAAATTTAGTCAATATAGTCGTGAACTGTTTTATTAATATATATTCACTGCGAATGCGTTTAGGGAGATTTTGCTGTATTAAAATATACACCCAGTTGAGATTAATCTTTACCAATATACATAATTAATCATTACTTCAATTGAAAACATAAGTGATTCATTATGCATTTCCTTGCAGTTCATTTATTGATTTTAAACAACCATACAAATACCATCAAGTTATTATGTTTTTAAGTTTAAGTTAGTGATGGATAGGTGCGGAGGAAATTCTCTAAGATTCATCCTCGTTGACTATTTAAAAAGAAGTGGGGAATTATCATTAATGTAATTAATATAATATCAATTATAATGATCCATCATGATTGGTTAGTACTTATTTTGATAATATAAGTGGAAGTACAATTTTTCAGCAGACATTTATTATTCGCTTCATACTTTTCGAACTACTCAAACTCTGAATTCACGACTAGTTCAAAATATAATTAGTTGTCATCAGTATTCTTTGTGAATCTAAGTTATCTTTTACTTGGCTTCGGTACTCTTTACATACGCGGTCCGTACAGGAAGGATGTATATTTTGAGACATGTTAGCACATTCAGTGTTAAAAAAACTCTACGGTCATATAGGGGAAGAATACTTTCTCGACCAGAAAAATATCAGTTAATTGCAACAAAAATAACCCAGTTCTCACGGTTTCTGGAAATTTAATTCCTATTCCTCCAACGTAGAAAGTTCTATGGCACACCCACAAGATCGTACTCCATACCCAATCTTTCTCCGGAACATCCATCCGGAAAAAATAAAAGTTCCCCTACTCGGAACGCATAAATAATAGTAGATTCACGCTCGTTTTCCATCCGTAATTGCGTCAAAGAAATCTCCCGGTGGAAACAAATAAATACGACCGGTAGAGGATCGCAGAGAGGAGACGTAAGACAAAGAGAAAAGCGTTTAGGTCGCTGGGTAACGCGCATTCCTCTCTTCTCTCCTTTATCTTTCAAAAGCGTGTGATGAGCACATAGAATCCGCGTCGAATCCGGGATTACTTCTCCGGATTACCGGTTTTCCCTCTTTTGAAAACGCGAACAGCGTTCGGGCGAGCTTAAGGCGCGGAATACTTTCGGTTACGCATCCAGATTTTTCCCCCGCAAAGGGTTTAGTTCTTGTTATAACAGTTTGGAAAGGGATTCGTTAAAAACGCTACGATTATCCAAATGAGCGTGATGAAGGGAAGCGCTCCGTTTCTTTAATTACGAATTATTTTGGCCCCAAAGTCCTCGCGTTCTTTTATAATGACGACGGGGATCGCTTTATGTTTAATTGTCGGCGAGCGTCCGGAAGCGGGATTATATCGTTACGTCCGAGGGGTTAAGAAAGGATGTGGGTGCGATACAAAAAAATGGTTAATTGCGATTTTTGGGCGAAGGACGAACCAGATCGCAACTGATTCTCTTTTTTATACCTGCGAAAATGATAAATTGCTCCGGATTTCGGCGTAATTTTCCCGGAAGAGGTAAAATAAACCGCATTTGTTCCCAAGCTCGCGTTGTTTTTGGCTTGAGTAATCCCAATGGCCGGATGTGAGTAAAGTTGCTTTCTAGGGTAATGAATATTTTTTGAAAATATACCGGTTACTGTCATTAAAGAATGCATCTCATCTGTCCTCTGATACTGGATGATGAAAGTCCGTCTTTCTTTTTCCTTTTGTCTCCGTTTTGTTCATAGTTAAGGTGATATTTACTGAGGTATGACTCATAATTAACACCATTTTGGTTACTCTATACCGAGTGCTTAGAATGATCTTATTTTTAAGGCCGTGCTACGGTCACCTGAAAGTTTTTAACTCCTTTCATACAGGATAATAGAAAAAAGAAAGGGCTAATTTCTCTTATAGTTTAAACATCGTGTCTACTTTTCTTAAGTCTCTTTCCAAGGGTATATTTGCATATCGATGGGGAGGATACGATTAAGATCCTTACTAGCTTTAAGTCATAATTCGATGCTGACAGAAAAAGCACGACCTGTGAAAATGCGTTGTTAGTTTTACAAAATAGGTAATATATATATATATTTGAATTGCTATGATAGATAAGGTTTGTCTAGTAATAATTGCTAGGATTTTTACATTTCAACAATCAAACCGAGTACTACAACTTATTAACTTAAAAAGTGTTTAATTTATTAAAATGAGATTCAATTCAAGGAGACGGCACACGATATATCCTGTGTTATGCTCTTATTCAGTTTCTAAAAATAAAATATTATCAATATGTAATTGAAGGCTAAATACGTAGTAATATTGCAAAAAATAACTGGAGGTTGAACTATGTAGAATGAACGAAACGTCATTTTGTAGCTTCAGAAAAATTAAACGGGAAAAAAGCATTATTCATAATTTTGAATAATAGTTGAATGAAAATGAGAGGTTGCATCTATATACGAGTACAATTAACGCAAATGATATTGATTGAATCATTTCATGTATCCTATTTCTAGAAGAGTGATTTTCGGCCCTTTATTCATTTGACTATCGATGTTGTAAATGATGAGGAATGATGCATTTATTTATGATCGATTTAATTTCCTTTCCTCATAAAAACCTTCACTTGAGTCTGAAAGTAAATGATTTCTCTTAACCTCTCAAATGTAACGGAAAATTCAATGGTCGGGAATAATGCTTTCATTGCGTGCGTAATGCCTGGATTATTTCAAATACATTTCCCCCGATCCGCCGATGAAAAATACGGCTCATGAATCATCTATTTGCGGAATGGAGACTGCTACCAACTGCGTGCTGGATCTATATATATGTAGTTGCTACCGGAAAGTTCATCGTATGCACTGACGTCTGGCTTTAGCAAGCAAGGTTCCCATTTCCCGAAAGCACTCTGATATTTTATTTCCTCCACCAAACTCCCTCCGTGCCTACATTGTGACCAGCTGTGCTTTCCCTTCCAACTCTCTCTCCCCACTCTCTACATTACCTTTTTCTTTCTTTATTCCTAGCCTCTCTTTCATCTCTATCACTCTATTCCCTCCTTTGGATCCTTTGAACATTTTCCAGCCATATTTTGTTCGGCCTTAAGGGCCTCCTCTTTAAAGAATACATTGGGACTCTTCCTTGAATCCTACACATCTATTGTCATCTATGTTCATTCAGTGATACAGGAGTTTGATCAACTTGCTTCCTTATTCATAATTATAATATAATGTTGCCTTCTCCATACGTTAAATTCAGTTTCACTCTAGGCTGAATTTTTTTTATTGAGTATATAAAATAATTAATTAAGATTCCTTATTATCAAATTTTATTATTAATGAATGTTTTTAAATAAGGCATAAAGAAAACCCTACAGAAAGGTATCATTTATATATTTATCACTGATATTTTATTATTGAAGACTTCGGTGGATTAGAGGTGAGCTAGTAATGCAAGTCAGGGGTCCCGAGTTCGTATTCTTGTTAATGCATGGTTTTTTGTTCGTGATTATATCAAAATAGTTGTTAAAGAGGTCTCTGAAAACTTAAATCTGCCTAAAAAACCGTCATTATCATAATAAATATAGAGTGAGGTGGTCTATAAGAAACAAATCTCTAAATGGTTAGACATATATACCTCGTAAGCCTGAGTTATAATTGGCCTATCGTGGTTTATTACATACCAGAAAATTACTTAGCTCCGTAATTGTATTATTCTTTACAATTTTAATCTTTCTTCCGTAATGAGTCACAAAATCATTTAAAATAATTATTGAAGGCTTTAAATATTTAATATAATTGAACGTAATAACTTATTATTCCACAATTGTTCATTACATCATATATGTTTTTGTGGCCTCAACTTTCAACGTTCTCATTTCACGCAGTTGTACGAAACAAAATCATATTCTAAGATATCCCTTGGAAACATGGTTTTAGCTAATATTGCCTTCCTTCGTCACCATTACGTTTTATTATCTGCTTTTCTATTCCGTTATTATGAATTATGCATGCCTATGGATAATTATGCTGTTTTGGCACTAAAATTCCGTTAGAGTATCCACTACATCTTAAATAAATTACATCAATACGGGCATCATCTTTCTAACGTACCGTCTTTTTCTCCTTCCTTCTTCTTATCGCGGTTTGCTAGTGTTCTTTACTTACGCTTTCTCTCAAGTTTTTTGAGTTTTTTTTTCTTCAAACGCTTTCTTTTCCTTCTTGTTTCATATCAGCTTCCTTGAGTCTATCTCAGGTCATTTTGCTCTTCTCTTTTCTTTACACAAAGTTCTCTTTTGCATTTTTCTTGTCTCTCGAAATCTCCCCTTTAACCCTTTCCGTTGCTTCTTCCTCCCTCTTACTCTCTCTCTCCAGTGTTCTCTCGCTACACAAGATCCTTTGACCCTTCCTTTAGCAGCACAAAGGCCCATTCGTTCGTTATGCCCGCCATCCCTTTTCTTTTCCCGTGAATAAGTATCCTCCATCTCTTCCGCCCGTAAAATTAACTTTTTCATACTTTCTTGGAATGAGCAGCGGAAGGGCGTTTGTATCCGCATCTATTTACTCGGCGGATGCTGTTCTAAACTCGGTATCCTATCTAGCGGAAGAAGGATATAATCTGTGGAGATTTCAATTATGTTCGACGTTTAGTTGGACCCTTTGGATTCCTATGTTTGATGAAACTTCGAGCGATATACCGCTGGACAGCGCTGATAGACATATCTGTTGGGTGTTTACTAATTAGAAACGTATCCTTCTCCAGTTAGCTATTGTAGTGCCTTAAACAGATAGTTTGTTTTGAGAAGAGACTTTGAGATGGATATCAGGGCAATCGAGATACAAATTTTGCTGCATGGATCTATTTTGTTAAGGCTACAACTATAATACTTTCTCATTTCATGGTTGAACGTTTGATAAAAGAAAGGCTGCCCGACTGATTACTGATACCCTTACAATGCAATTCAAACACATTATGTATCAAAAACACAAACTGTTTTTTGTTGAAATGAATGAATTGTAAATTACATTGGTAAAAGGAAATGGGCTTAAATAATTCATCGTTGATCATTTCATGTAACGAACTTGTTTGAAGTTTATAGCTCTAGATCATTGTATTCCAAAACACAGAACCGGATCATATGAAAAATCTTGTAACACACTTCTTTTAGGAATTCCAGTCTTCCCCCCTTATGTCTACTCAAACACCTCTTACTTAAACATACCACAGGCCAAATTTGTAGAGACGATGATCGATTATATTTCCAAGTTATCATTTTTCTTTCCGTACCCCTTTTTTCTTTCCACTTTTTCTTCTGAGTTGGCTTTTCTCCTAGATTTCATTTAACTAATATTGCATCTTAAAACAATCTTTTGTTCAATTTGCAAATTTCTCTTCAACTTTGCGATTTCTCTGTTTGTAGTATCAGTATTTTTAATGTGTCCGACTGTGAGTCTAATTTTCAAATCATTCAATGGCTAGAAAACTTTCATTTTGTTTAACTTTCAACGACAAACAATACTTATACTTTATAGCATATTGCGTCTTTAAATACCTTTTCTAAATTTCATCATCAAATTTACTTTTAACGGGTTGGAATTGATCCCACCCCTACTTTTATTTTTTCCCTATACTTTTCGCACCACTCTTCTACTTGCGGGTATCTCCCTGAATTTAACCCTTTTCAGTTATCGACACTTTTTAGCATGATTTCCTCTTCAAAATTATTCTTTCTCTCAAATTTTCATTTTATTATTATTACCACCAAACTTGCTACTATCTGCATATAATATTTATAATTGATATTCTTATTTAAAAGCTAAATTATTTTTTTTATATTTTGTACCATATTACAGTACGGACTAAATAGAATAATAATAATAATAATAATAAATGGACTTTATTCGGGCGAGATTGAGACTAGAAAGTCTCTTCTTACACCTAACGAATACGGGACGTCCTTGCCCCAATTCCATAAAATAAGGATATCTCTGCTGTATTTCGTATATGTACTTAAAATCAAAGACAAAAATTCCATATACCTGCTTGAAAATTTAAAAACAGAAAATATTTGTATGAATTTATTACATTTACCTGTATATTTATCTAGTATATCCATGGGTTTAAATTGGTAATTCGTGGGATTAGAGAATGAAAAGAGCGACAACAAACGTGCCGAAATCATCACTTCCCTATCACCGTCGACTATTCGTTTTGATAGAGGTATCTTAAAGCTTAATCAAAATCGGCCCAGTTAATTAAAACGTCGCACAATTGCGCTTAGGAGCAGGCGATACCAATTCATGCGGTTGAAGTTTTGCTTGAACTAATTCACGTAATTTCAGAATTGTAAATTCGATCCCTCCACGAGTGATTTGAGCACGATGAAATGAGCGTCCGTAATGTGATTCCCGGTTGATTTCAGCAATGGAAATTTTGCTCTCGGCGAGTTCGTTTTGCCGATGCGACGCAACGCGACATTTAACCCTGCTGTTATCGTAAACCGCGTCGTCGACTTTTTTGTTCAAAATATTTATTTATTGCCCGCGGAGATACGGAAGTAGAATTCGGCGATGTTTAAATCGTCCGCACTGGTAAATTGCCCGAATTATCCGGAACAAAATTACAATGAATGCGTCAGAATTTCGATTCCTAAACATTTGTGGTGAATCGATTTTCTCTGACGCGACGCAACGCGATATTTAATCCGATTATTTTCAGAAGCCGTGTCAGCGACTGTTTTGTAGAAAATTTCAGATACAGGAAAGTAAATTCGGTGATATTTGAATAGTCTGCTATATTAATTTGTCCAAGTTGTTCCTAACGAAATTATATTTCCGTGGTTAAAATTACGAATTCGAAAAAATGGCGTTTTAAATTCTCTAACGCAACGCAACGTGACATTGATCTCGATTATTAACCTATACCATGTCGTTGATAGTTAAAAAACATATGTTCCAATTTATTTCTCGCAAAGATAGAGGAAGGAAAATGTGCTGATGTTTAAATTGCCAGCATTGAGGTACTGCCAAAATAGTCCCACAGGAAATTTGTATTAACGCGTTAATATTACCAACCGCCAAAAAGCTCCGGCGAATTAATACAATTCTAATGCAACACAACAAGACATTTATTACGTTCATCGTCAGTAACAGCGACGGCGACTATTTTAGTAAACTTCAGAGATATAGGAAGGAAAATGTTCAAAATGATCTGCATTGGAATACACTCAAAATGTCCCGAACGAAAGTAGTATTCACTCATAAAATTTCGAACCCCAAAAATCACTCTAACTCACATCTCTAATGCGTATCGACATGGCATTTAACTTGATTATTATCAGCAACCGCGTCGGCTACTCATTCATCCAAATCGTTTATTTATGACCAAGATATAAAAATATTATTTCAGAGATGTAAAAATTACCAGAACCTGAATATTACTCCAATTACTTCGAACGAAATAACTGACCACCCGTTAAAATTAGCAAGCTTAAAAACTTTCGGCCACGTCATATCGTTTCTGCGACACATAATCTTAGGTAATTCATGATATGCGCCGGAAGATAAGCTCCCATTTTAAATTCAAAAATAACTTTTCGGGAGAAAATTTATTCATCGAAGTCTCGTTACGTTTTTCCAGTATCTGGGAGTGTCGAATCTGTTAACCTCACCTGCGGAAATCTTTCGAACTTTTCAGGAGATCCGAGATATTAAGTTTTCTCCCGAAATTATCCGTTTGGCTCTCTCTCTAATCTAATAATCTTCCGCAGTATACATATAAAGCGGCTTATCGCCGCCTATAACTACTTCTGATATTTTTACCGCAACCCGTAGACCGCAGAGATGTGCCCGATAGGCACCTCCCGCAAGCTTCACGCGGAAGCCGCGGGGAGGCGTACCTGGTTATTTCGCTCGGCTTTTATTATTGCGGAAAACAAAATCTCCCGAACGGAATTTCGGTTATGAAAGTTTAAATCTGTTTAGGGAAACTTGGGCATCGGAGAAGACGCGGCTATATTTAAACGAGGGCTCAAACGGAATAAAGGGAAATAGGTATTCCACGAATCAGTATCGGTCGGGATTGGTTTCAGGAAAATCTACCTCCCAAATGAAGTTGGAGCCGAGTTTTGCATTTAAACGAGTTATTAATTTCGCGATCCTCGAGAGGAGAAGAAGGGATCCAATTCTAAATTTATTTACAGACGGCAGTATGGAGATTTTTTATCGAAGTGCTAAAAATACCGCGAAACCGAGAGGAACGGAAGTGGAAGACTGGGAGCCGAAACTGCCATGAGTTTAGGATAATCCCGCACCTGATTAACTTAAAGTCTTCCAGCAATAGTCTTCTGGATTGCGATATTTTCCGTTCCGGTTCCGATCCAAAATGATCCTGATTACCTTCAATGATCCAACCTATGGCATAGATAAAGATGGAGATAAATATTCACTTCGTCAAATTAATGAAGAAAAGGACTATTTCAAATTTTGTAATGTAACTGAATGAATAATTATTACATATCCGGCGCAACATATCAATCTGATCAGAAAGGAATTTGACCTAATATATCTTATAATTAAATGAGTTTTCACAGACGTTTCACAAGATACATAGGAAGCTAATCATATTTTGAAATTTAATATAAAAATTAATAATCAAGTTATGAAATGTATATAATTCACAATAAATAAAAACAAATAAGGTCCATTTAATTAAAATTGAAATGTGCAGAAAGCTCTTTCCTTAAGTATAATTTCATAAATCATGAATAATTCTAGTCTTTGCGATTTATTCATTTAAATTGCCCTCAGAACATTCATTTTGATGCCTATATTTGTCATTAAATTATGAAATACTTGTTTTTAATTATCATCGATTTCCCTCTTTACTATGGAAGTGATATTTTAGACACACTCCTAATAATTATTGCTTAAAATTTATTCCTACTTAATTCACTTTCCTCTTTCTAATGGCCGTGATGGTGTATTTTCTGCCCCTTAGTCTATATAAGACTTGATATTTGTCAATATTCACTTCAGGTGCTTCTTCCTATTCTTAGCCCTGATCACATTAAATAATGTTCGGTAGTTAACTTCTTCGAAAGAAAATCTATGATAAATGATTATTCTTATAGCCTCCGAGGGGTAAACCTAATGGCAGTAGAATCGGTAAAGTATCTTGGAGTAACTCTCACGAATAATCTATCATAGAGTGCCCACATCCGTAATGTATGTGGAAAAGCACTTAAGCATCTCGGCTTGGTTAAAATAATAGTCGGTAGGAGCGAAGAAAAAATTCGCGAGCGATGTTACTTAGCGTTAGTTAGGCCTCACCTTGAGTATGCATGGGGTGCATGGGAACCCGCCGAGAAATGTCATATTCGGGATTTAGAAAAAGTACAACGAAAGGCGATATGATTTGCAAATAATTGCTACGATAAAACAGCGAGTGTCACTCAGATGTTATAGGACGCGGGATGGGAATCATTAAAAGATAGAAGGCAAATTCAAAGGATAAATTTATTATCTAAGTTCAGAGAAATTACGTTCTCAGTGATGTAACCGATATAATGCGACCCCCCTGTTATATGGGCCGTTCTGATACAGCAAGTAAGATTAAGGAAATAGATGCTAGAACGAATCGTTTCAAAAATTCATTTCTTCCGCGAAGTATACGCGAAAGCAACCTTTTGGGTAAATAGAGTCAAGGTGCTTGCACCCCCTGCCACACGCCGAAAGGCGGCTTCCAGGGTTCTTAGTCTGTCTACGTAATTCTCAACCTATTTCCTGATGCTCTAAATTTTTCTTAATTCAGCTCTCTATAGTGCGCAAAAAAATGCATTTTGTTATGGAAAATCATAAACATTCTACTATCAAAACAATTCCTAGTAGTAGTAGTAGTAGTAGTAGTATTACTAAGAGTGCTTCGACATCTTAGGTCATTTCTCACATTGGCTCCCACCGGGATTCGAACCCGGGACCGCTTTCACCAAAGGCAAACGCGCTGTCCACATGACTATCCGGGAGCCTACAATTCCTTTGGATTAATTCTGTGACTATATTACCTTATGAGACACTTCGTAGACATCTAAAGATAATAAAGGTTAGGATGCTAGGTCAGCTGAAGTAAGGTCTTGGGTTCGAATATTTTCGGTACTCTTCAATGTATTCTTGAATTTTCGATCTTTAACTGCATGAGTGGTGTGCTCAAGCTAAAGTTGGTCCAAGTAAGAAATGATTACCATCATATTATTTTTAAACAGAAAATTTGGAACATGGTTGTTATAGAATTAGAGGTTTAAAATCTCCAATTAATGTGCTGTCTTTGTCGGTGTTCCTCGTCTCATTTAGTGGTATTCACACATTGAAAATGGTTTATTCACTCCCGAAAATGATAGCATCGCCTTCGAAACATATATTTGGTGATATTAAAAAGTGAGGTGTCCTTTCTTGTTTTCTTGGTATATCATAGAATGAGACGAAGAACGCTGACAAAGACAGCAATTGGAGATTTGAAACCTCTAAATCATCGTCTTATCAATTTTTTTTACCACCTTTTCCTATAATTTTAACTGTATATTATTCATAGGGAAAAAAGTTATTTACGTGCCTTTTAACGCTCGAACTATTTCCGTCAAAATTCGCAAAAATTGGTTTAATCTTTTTGTAATTTTCGATAGGAATATCAAAGCGGTTTTGCCCCTTTTTTTAGGGGGATGATTTTCTACATTCACTTTAATCTGATACTCAATGAAATTCATTGTCTGCTTGATTAAATCTTAGGCTCCAACGGACAAGCGAATTTCAATACCTCGCCCATCCCTCAGGGTACGCGGCGTCTGTGATAGACTTGCTTTCACTTGTTGGAATTCGCTGCTCTGGCAAAATTTGCTGTAAAGGGACTAAATTATTCATATATGTCAATCGCTCAGTTATGACTTAAGCTGCCGTTTCACTCCGCTGTAGATAGAAAGGTACTATTCACGGGAATTATTCAAGTTTTCCTCGAAAAACACGAATTTAATTCATTTGAGAACATATTTGACGGTGGAGATTATTTAATTTAGGGTAACTTAATAAGAAAAGTGTGTGCGTCATAGCATAGCGAATTCAATGTGAATTTTAATCCAACTGTCTTTGGTATTTCACACTAGCATAAATATCTTTCAGTATCTTCAGTTTTTCTCTTTCCAACTGAAACATACTCATTTTTCTCTGATAATTTATTGGAGAGCAAGAAGGGATATTTTATATTAGGTAAATGATTTCTTGTGATGAGATTTTATTCTTTCCTTTAACTAGATAGTCCACGTTTTCGTAAGAGATAAATTTTAATACAAAAGTTTTATTTATTACAATTTAAATCATTTTAGCCGTAAACGGGCTGGTCCAAAACCGTTCGGTTATATATAATCTTATAATAAGCAGAAAATACTAAGCTTGGTTTTTCGTTTATTTTCATATTCATTCTTCTTAAGTTCTTAAACGAAAGCGAATTTGAGTATGCATGTATAACATTGTAAAAGAAAATCATTTGGTGATGTCGTAAAGAAGACATAGCGATTGAGATATGAAGCAATGCATCCTTAACTGTGGGATAATACCACACCATTCTTCGTACCATGATGTTAGGGTGGAATCCAACTTAAAAGCCAGAACATAATATTAATGGAAGTTAAACTTCTTGAGTTAATGCTATCCCATTGAAAATTAAAATAATAAATGTTCAGATTTTATACTAATCATCACATTAGAGAAGTACCAATAAAGATACCATCATCATCTTCTGGTGTTCTGCCTGTCGGTAGGTCCCGCACACCACAACCGTCTCCACTTAAACCTGTCCCGGGCCTCCTCCTTGGTCTTCATGTATCCTCCTCTCTTCACTTCATCTATTAATTTCAGCTTTCTTCTTCCTCTTCTCTTTTCTCCTTCCACCGTTCCTTCAATGGCTGTAGTTAGAATCCCCTTCCCTCTTACAACATGTCCAATCCAGCTTCCTTTTCTTTTCCGTATTGTGCGGAGTAATGTTCTTTCCTCCCCAACTCTTCTAAGCACTTCATCATTACTTATTCTATCCACCCATCTTATTCTCTCCATCTTCCTCCACACCCACATTTCAAA
Organism: Sympetrum striolatum; assembly: GCA_947579665.1. NCBI lineage: Eukaryota > Metazoa > Arthropoda > Insecta > Odonata > Libellulidae > Sympetrum > Sympetrum striolatum. The sequence goes on from OX388347.1 coordinate 31,185,541, forward strand.
AGCATCAATCCTATCCTTCTCTTTTCTTCCCAAGGTCCATATTTCGCATCCATATAACATAACGCTCCATACATAACATTTCACCAATCTCTTCCTCAGTTCTAGAGTAATACTACTGCACAGCACATTTCTCTTCATATAGAATGCTTCCTTTGCCATAGCTATTCTTGTCTTGATCTCCGTACTGCTCTTCCAATCCTCCGTCAGCATGCTCCCCAGATATCTATACCTTTTAACCTGCTCTATTCGTCTACCCTCATTTGTTTCAACATTAACAACTTCTCCGTCATCACTCTCATAACTTTTGTTTTACTAGCGTTTATTCTCATCCCATATATTTCCATTTCTTCTTCTAAACATCTTATCGTGCTTTGGAGTGCCTGGTTGTCATCGGCCAAGATAACCATATCATCAGCAAATCTGATGTATTTTATTTCACTTCCTCCGATACTTATCCCTTTTTCCTCATCCAGGGTGTTTCTAATCATATCCTCAATATAAAGGTTAAATAATGTTGGTGAAAGACAACAGCCCTGTCTTACCCCTCGACCCAATTCCATCCACTCTGTCAATTTTCCATTAACTTTCACTGCCACCTTCTAGGTTCTATATAATTCCCTGATCAGCCTCCTGTCCTTCCAATCTACTCTCTTAATAAATTTCCTTCCAATCTACTCTCTTAACCCGGTAACACCTGGAAAAAAAATTTTCTTCGAATTTAATTATAATCAAGTATGTTAATACGTATTACTATCTAAGTCAATTTGTCCAGTCCTTTTTCTTTTAACATCATTAGTTACGGAGATATAGCCTGGTACCATATGGTACCGCTAGGCGCTTGGGGTATAAAATTGATGGTTTAAGGAATTTTCGGAAATTTACAGCTAGCTGAACAAATAATTTATTATTTTGTATTTTTCCGCTCATTTTTACATTTTTAACATGAAATATTATAAAAATTATAGGAATATGTTTAAACAAATTATTGCTCTAAGATTTGAAAAAATATTAAAATTTTACAGAAATCCTCAAAGTCAAAAATAGTGAAAGTAAATAAATAGTTTGCCATTGTGGCTTCACTGTCTTACTGCAGAATGTGGAATTTTGTGAAACAGTCAATGCATAGCTCTACATTACATTTTCCGTACTCCGTTCGTGTTCTGCTTGTACAATTTTCATGGGCACATCTTCGCCTCTGGGTGGTTAATTGCATGAAGTGGTTGTACCTATCGTAACTTATTTCATCAGAAACACTGGAAAGAAAACCCGCTGTTAGTAATCATATGCAGTCTGTTGTATGTCAAAATATTATCTCATGATTAGTTTACATACATCATTCCAGTTTCACTGCATATGGACGCCCTACTGCCCGTCGGAAATCTAACTGGGCTGTACTTTTCCCTGTTTTCCTCGTCAACAACCATGCATTGTGCATCACGGCATCAAGCATCCACGTAAAAATGCGCCACCACCATTTCTTTCCTCTGACACCCACACGATAAAGAGAAATATTCCAGTCCATTCGATCTGTGCTCCCCATAAATTTATTGTATTTCCCTAAAACATCGCGGGCCGTGGCACAAGGAGTCTTTTTTTCTCACTTTTGGAGAATCTCCCAACCCCAGATATCGGATTAATTCCGTGGCATCAGGACATTACCGAAACGACAGCATTGTCCACCCACTTCACCACGAGAATGTCTTTCACGGATCTTTTGGCCTCGAAAGATCCTCGCTTTAACTTTGCATATTCCTTAGAGGACTTCAGAGGACATTCGTATTTTCCCTCACTGTTCCTGTTGCACCAAAATTCCTTCCGCGAAGATATTTCACTAAGTCGTAGCTCGTGAAATAATTATCAATATAGATTCGGAAATGTAGCTCTTTCTGTTTCAGTTCATCTATCAATCCAACTAAAGGTGCTGAAAAAAATAGCGTCATGAAATTAAAATGAGAAAAAATCGCGTCATGGACGGTGATGTCTTCATCATCCCAAAGGATCACCTGTTCGTGTGTGTGAGGCCTCTTACGTAGTTCAGCTATCCAAACGCTCCTTGGAAGTGTAACTTAGAATAAGGAGTTAAAGGCGCAAATATTGCTCGGTTGTTCGCGATGGAGAAACGGAAGGCCAAAACAATACAAAATCTTTCCGAATTGTCTCAGGTCGCGTCTTCCTCGCTTTTTGCCAGCCATCTTCGGAGTTTACGGTGGTAATCCCTTCCACCACTCCTCATCTATTAGCTTCTTTCGCTCCTTTAGAGAAATGGTTCATTTTTACAACCAGACCCAACATCTGTCTCTTCCTAATCCGGTCAAGGGTACGTCAAGGGCCCGAAAAGGGTAAATCCATACCTCCGAAATCAGCCTAAATCATCAAAAACTACTGAACTAGATATATTTTTGGGGTGCACATTAATGAAATGAAACTATATTCAAATATTTATTTGCAATAATATCGCAAGTGCAAAAGAAATCCGATAGAGATGTCGTTGCAGAAGAAATTTCCGCTTCCCGCATAAAAGTATAACGGGAACCGCCTAGCGGTACCATATGGTACCAGCAAAATGTAACTCATTGTAGCTTACTTATAAATAAACTAGTAACCTAAAATTCTAATTGCATCTATAGCTTGATGTATTGACATTTGATACCACTTGAAAAAATCTCGTAGATAGCCACGAAACTGGAAATATTAAAAAAAATCGGAAGTTCAGCACGAAAAAAGCGTGTTTTTTGGGATTCATGAAAATTCATCTTTTTCAAACATCGGTATTGGCGTAAAATAAGGGCAAACAAAAGCAATTTTTTTGTAATCGTGAGCCTCAAAGTATGTTAATAGATGTAAAACTGAAAAAAATCTAGCAAAATATTCGGAGGTATCAGAAAATTCAATCTTCTTAATACCCTACCGGGTGGTACCAAACGGTACCGCTAGGCGTTACCGGGTTAATAAAGATACCACACGAAGTAAATTTTACTGCTTTTTTACTTGCATTATATCTTGACTCCATTTACCCCTAGAATTAAAATAATTGTCACAAAGTACCAAAACCTTCAAATGAATTACTTTGATGGTTTTGCTATTTTGTGATTATGTTTTAACTTACGTAACCATCAGCAGTATACTTTATGCCCCTAGAATTAGTTGTAAGAATCGTCTCCATCATCAGTAAAGGTATAATTGTATAGCAGGAGTAGTATAGAAGTAACCATCTCTTCCACTTTTATGGTTTTATTAACTTTCCCCATCGCTACCCTTTTTTCAACTTACCTCCTTTAAAGAATTTTATTATATTCTTAATCCCTACCTACTCCCACGTTGCCTCATCTTTGACTTTCAGATTCCCGCCAAATTACGAACTTCTTAACCCCCTCTCAATTAATCTCTTTCTGTTTTCTCCATGATCGACTTCTGTTAGGTCGTCAGATTTACACACTCTAATGAAGAGTTGGAGAAGAGACGAAAACACATTTTTTTTCGAAAACACGGGTGGTTGGTTAGTATAGCAGGAGGATGTTTGGAAGGTTGAGACGTCATTCACAAAAAGCTGACTTTTAATTTAGTGCTGAGCAAACTTATGGCCCATTAACTTCAGACTGTTGGAAAGAAAACTTAGTTGTGCCGTTGTGACTTCGACTAAATTTAAATGCATAATGAGTTGATGATTCATTAGGGGTGGATTGGCGTCTTACGAGGAAAACACTTGTACGAGGGGTTTTTGGGAGAAAAGGAGATCTAAATTAAAAAGAAATAAATTATAATTCATGATTTTTTTAAGTTTAAATGCCCTTTATTTCATGTTTAAAAATTCTAGAATGAAGGATTAAATATCGATATAGGAAACTTTCACAATATCTTGTGCGCAAGATAATTAAATTGCATCTGAATTTATGGATATGTTTGTATTTCGTCTTCTCTAAAAGCGTGAAGCCAAAAAAGGAGCTTATTAAAGAAGTATATGATATTGAAGAAATTGAAAGTAAATATTCATTGCGATGCGAAATTCGTTTCGTGATATATAAAACTATCTAACATATATTATAGTTTCCTTATTTGATTTGTTTTGAGTGTTTTCTGCTGGTTTAACTTAAGCAGCATGCTAAAAAAATTAGTATCCGAGGTAACGAATTGCTACAACAGATTGTTTTTGGCAAAAATATTTAGTCGTTTTTTTTAATCAGACCGTGCGCGAACATGAAATCTCCGAGGGATAATTAATGATCGCCGGTCATAAAATCCGCTCAAATAATGGAAAGTGAAAGGGATCGTTAGAATGCCCAGGGAATAAATAGGCTTTTGTGAAGCTTACGTATAGCGGCGTTTTAGCCTGAATCGTCTGAGGAAAATCTAAGCCACGATGCGAAAAAATGCTTCCGCTCAAAGGTGGCGATTTAGCATTTTAGAAACAATTTAATCTCTGCTTGAAATTCCTCCGGATTATCATTCAGAAATTATAATGTTGAACAGACGTATCCAACCAAACATTAATCTTCGATTGAAGTTCTATTGTTATTATATAATCCTTCCATTTTTTATTTATTTATATATTTAATCCTTTTCGCGGGGTTAGGCTGGTAAGACCTCTCTTCCACCCACCCTTCACGGATATTATATGATATGTACAAAATGAATTCAAAATTATATTCTAAAATTAACTCACGACTAGAGAACTTATCTAAATGCAGACAAGACAGACAATAAGAGAGGTATACACTTTTAAAAACAACAAAATACACAGTTTCATACTAATGCTAAGTACATATAAATTATATATAAAATAATTGGGTTGCGGGAAATAACTCCTCAGCTGAAGTTCTACGGAGAAAAACCCACGATGTGGGAAGACGCCCACACAAGAAGGTGAGTGGTACAAACCCGCGATTTCTTCACTTCATTCTAATGAACTCTTGACATCTTTCAGAATTTGAAAGACTTTGAACTTTATTAGGGATTTAAATCTACTTGTTGATTTAACAAATCGATAGATATATATTAAAATTACAATGGTTTGTTTGTTTAGTAACTGTGCAAAAATTGTAATTATCGTTTCCATTATGTGGTTAAGTACAATGTATTCTCAAAGCCAAATGGGATTATGAATGGAATGAAACTTGATGATCATCTTATAGATTTAAACCATTATTTTACTTATTTATTTACTTACCATAAAGTCGAGGCCGAATTAACTGAATACTACCAGTATAGTTTTCATTGTGAGAGATCTAATGTTTCTTCATCTTATTTTTACTTTCTAGACGATATTTCCATCCAAATGGAAAATATAAATTGATGTTAATCTAAATATTAAATAAATTTCAATATGTAGTTTATAAATCTCTATACAAATTTATGATGTGCTACATAGTAAGTATGATGGATTTTATGGGACTGAATTCCTATATATTTTTCTCCATACTTTAAGATTATCTTATTATTTAAATTACGATTTATTGCCTAAATAAGAATATATTTACTACAGTTTTCAGTTATCAACCTGATTACAACAACTGGAAGACAATTTAAATAACTCTTTCTGAGAGATTAATGCATTAATTTTTCAAACGTTAAACTAAATATATCGAGGATTTTGGCCGAAGAAAAGTTCATATCAAGTTACCGTTAAAATCATATGTTTCGCCATTTATGTCTATCTTTCTGCCTTTTAATCGATTCTTTCCTTAAATATATTATTTCAATCGGATAAGAAATAATTTCGGAAAAAATGAAGCACGCCATTACCGTTTCCCTTACACTCGCTTTTAAATTACATTTTAGTTGAAATTGTTCCTCCATTCCCAAAATGTGTAAACTCTCCGCTTTGCTCGCTCATTTGAAAGATAAACACTCATCGCGCAACAATAATGCAGTCAAAATTGTTTATTCTCGCTTTCGACGGTAAAACGCGGTTGTCAAGGATCTTACGTAAAACATATTCTATCCGAAGAACGGAGAAGGCCACATACATTATCCTACATTTCTTTATCTAGGAGTGCGCTTTCCACAATAGTTCTCCATTAAGACCATCCTTTCCCTGTCCCGCTTCTTGGAAAGCTTTTAGGGAAATAATAAAACACTTTTCCCCTTCTTTTTCCTTCGCTGCGAGCGGGACATAAGATTTTTAATGTACCGCCTAAGCGATAAGGGATATTAAGGAAAATGGAACTCCTTTAATTGGAGAGAGATATAGTTGAGTGGAATGTGCACGAATGTTTGCTTTCTGGTCCGCTTTGCTATTTCTGCATGTGGTGCACATTCGCGACACCTTGCTTCCTTTTCAAATGTTTTCCTATTTCATAAGTGTTTCGCTCAATATGTAGCAACCATTGGAAGATTACTGAAATCATATCAGAACTCGTTAACTGAATTTTTATCTTCTTCTGTATAACTTCCATGTAATTTGTGTGTAGAAAATATTCAAGCTTTCAATGCCTATGTAGGATATAACATGTTACGAAGTATATGCCATCGAAGAAATTGAAAATGAACCTTCGTTGTAATGTGATATTCGTTTCGTCATTTAAAAAACAGTATTATATGTATAGCAGATTCCTAATATGAACGGTTTTGAGGTCTTACTACTGGTGTAGCTTAAGCAACTTACTAAAAATTTTGTTATCTGAGGTAACGAATAATATCACAACTCGGAAAATTCACTTGCGTTCCCTTTGTATATCTTCCGGGTAATTTGTGTGTTGAAAATAATTTTGCTCTTGATTCCTATATAGAATATAAGCTGTTACGAAGTTATGGAAATTCAATCTAAGAAGCCTTAACTTGGTGGATCTCTGTAATCGGGATCATATTGAATAAAAAATGAAAAATTCCACTAAACAAAAACTTAAATGTTCTACCGGTTTCGAGCTAACCGCTCATCTACAGGCACAAGATATAATTAATTTTTTTGTGGAATTTTGCATTTTTTATTCAATACGATCACGATCATGGTAATTCGTATTTTCTAATGTAGTTTGCCGTCATAAGTATCGTTTTACTAAAACTGGTAAATTGATATTGTATTTTCTAATCAGCTCAACGGCCTTAATTTCTTGAAACTCTTCTATATTTAAATTAAAAGTGATAAATTTTAACTAAGTATTTATTCAATACAAATAAAAATGAGTACAACATAGGTTGTAACGCAGTATCATCTTTGGGTTTGATAGGTGCCTGCTAGAAATATGGTAGCAGGGTCTTCTTTTAACCCAAGCCGGATAAATATCTCATCTATGGTCAATGGACCCATCTGAAGGGTGTTACACTCTGATCAATTTTTAGAAGACCCTTATTCTTTCCTTTCCCCAACTTCTTCTCCTTCTCTCATAGAATATCTAGTTCAGTTCTTTTCTTATATAAGCCTTATATATATATTCCTGTCTTCCATCAAATTCGAACATGATGAGTATGGGCTTCCGTTAAAACCGTAAGTTTATTTGAAGGAACAAATAATTTGTTTTAATTCGCCATTAGAGAGAGCCCATCCAATGAGTAATTACTGGTTTTATACGATACTAGCGTTCTGAATTTTACTGAATCTTTATTGTTAAGGATCGTCTACTTGTATGTACAAATTGTTATAAATTGTTTTGAGAAAGGATACTGATATCTTCAGAGCTGTTTAGATTGAATGGGAAGAAACTGTTAGGATATTTCGATTGATTACCTGTTTTCAATGAAAAAAATTCTTAAACTACTAGGATGCTGTAAGCCAGGAGGCAGTTTTTCTAGATATTCATATACAGTTCATCTAAATACACACATATACATATGACATATAAATTGCTATTTCTGGATTTTTCGGGGTTCATGACAGGCCTTCTTGGCTACCGTAGCGGTCCCAAGGTAAAACCCCACCGTACATATACATCTTATAGAATCTAATGTAGTTTAATTTCATTATTCATCATTGAAGCATAAGTTATTAAGGCTATCTTATACGACCAATCGAAAACTAATCCGTAAAATAGCTAACTTTAGTTATAGGATGATATCAGTCCAATTATTTAAATATTTTACATAGAAGTGATTATGAGGCTCATGTTTTGTTACGTTGTTGATAATATTAAAATGTAGTATATACCGCAGGGCTCAATATTTAAATTTTAGGTTTGATATTTAGACTAACTAGTTCCGAGAACTGAACTTTGCAAAACATTCAATGAATTTGAGATTATTAAATTCAATGGAAAACTAATTTCACCTGAATATAAATCGCACTACTTTGCTGGTATTATAAATTAGATCATTATTCATATTTTACTAATTATAGCCATACATAAAAATTAAATATTATAACCCAACAATGTATTAATGAAAATGTGGAAATTTACGTTATCTTTATTACATTTATCTCTGTTGGGTTTATGTTAGGAGGTGCTAGTCTGTTGAAAATATTATAGGCTGATAAAGGTATGCGCGAATTCATAAACAATGATCTCTGCTACCGCGAAAAATTGTCAACATTCGACTAAATTACTTTCAGCTAACAACGAAGTGTCAATTCAAACAAATAAAATCATACGTTGATGAATGTTTATTTCCTTTGGAACGATTCTCTGGAAATTTTGAAATATCTTACTTTTGAATTTTTTTAGGGATGTCACAAATGAAAAGTAAATAGTAATCCATTCATTTATGGTACCTATGTATTTTATATCTATTTTAAAAAAGGTAAGATATCAAGGATATTATACAACCAACCTATTGTATAGCTCAACTAACTTAGAGAAATATTTGACGTGTGAAGTCTCGGAAGAGAATGAAGAATATCACTTCAGTAGAGAAGGTAAAAAGAATGAAAGGTCAGCTGTGTTACCCGTTCATCCTCCTCAGAAGGTTAGAGACTAGTCTTACATACAAAGTTAACTTTACCTTTTCTTTGAGAGATATGTGAGTTTTGTAATGCAGGTTAGGCCGTGACAAGAAAGGAAAGTGCGAGTTGTATATTCTTAAGTCTGAAATACGTGGACTTGGGCATTTACTGGTCTCTCTTTATCCTCTCAAGTTTGTCTTTCCCCGTTTAAGACGAAGACAGTGAGTAAAAGACCTAGCGACCAGATTTAATTCCTCATCCGAAGCCTTTTATCTGGCGTTATATTTATACAGCCTTCGGAACCTGTTACGAACATATTTTTCCCTTCCTTTTCGAAATGCGGTATTATATACGAACTGAATAGATTTAACATGCTTCGCAGGAGAAAAGGGATACAAGCATAATGGAGCTAAGGAAAAGTGGTATATCCTTCTTAAGCCCGCATCAGACAATAAGGGACAATTCCTGGGGAAGGCAAATCCATAACACACCACACCACAGATGACATTCCTTCCCGGAATGGCGATTTAACGTGGATATCCTTGCGGGGAAAAAAGGCTTAGTCCGGAAAGTATTCTGTATCGAAGGAAGTGGCTGAAAGAGGTGGCTTATGGGTAGGAAAGGGGCGTCTGCTCAGGTAGGCGCGTCACGGGCGGTGAAAGAAAGATTTTTTAGAAGGAAAACGCGACGGGAAAATGGAAAACTATAAGACCGAAGGAGAGAGGATAGAGGGAGGGGGAGAGAAGGGTATTAAGTCGGGATGTAGTGGGAGTTATAGGGAAGTTACACCGAAAAACAGGAATATGGGAAAAGAAAAGGGGCGTGGTTGTGTAGATCATCCTTGGTTAAGAAATGGATGGATTAGTGTGCGGGTGGAATAAGGTAAAAGAAGAGAGAGGTATAAAGAGAAGAAACATATTGGTGGGACTGAGAGAGAATCTAAGAGAACACAAAGAGATAAGATAGGAAAGAAAGCATTATATAATAATCTGAGAAGACAGACATGAGTTTAAATTTTAAATGAGTTGTTACATTTTATTATTTCCGAAATAATTCTATTTCTTGGTATGGAGATACAAATACGTTCAAAAAGTTCCCGAACTTATTTTTTCCTCGAAAACGCCGAGCAGGAGAAATATAAAATTCTGGTGGTAGATAGCGCTACATATTGTAGGTACCAACCTGCAAAGGTACCTACCAACTACCTAACCTACCTATCTACCACCAGAATTTTGTATTTCTCCTGCTCAGCGTTTTAGCGGGAAACTATGTATACATTTTTGAACGTACAAGTATCAGTTCGTATACGCTTCATCGTATCTGATCAGCAGTACACCATTTAAAATTAACCTCCGTAATTAAATACCATTTGATTTATGCTAAATTAAAGTTGATCAATCCGCATCACTGACTCACACCATCCAAAAAGATCTCAATTTTGTGAATACTTCAGTTTTTGATGAACATCCCTTAATATCTAATGCTGAAAAAACTAATTAAGATTACAAAAGTGAGCCACTTTAGCAACTCTATATGTTATACAATTGAATTTTAAATACTACGAGTTTTGATAAATTATTATCCATTTCAAACTCCTGTAAGATGTACAATTTATGGACTCTGATGTATTTTTTGGTAATGTGAGGTAGAAGTTTAAAAATGCTTAGATTAGATATATCTGCTTGTGTATGCAACATGTTAGTCAAGATAATATAATTTCTCAGTGTGAAGATGCAGCAATGAAGATTTAACATTATGTACTAAAATCATTTCAAATTTTTCAGCATGCATTCTCACATAATCAGTTAATTATTTATATTATTAAAAAAAATTGACAAGAAATGATGAATGAGTTTGCATTTTCTTCTCATCATTGGTGAATTCCGAATTTTTTCTTCTTTTTCAAGTTTTTGGATATATAAATAATTCTGCAAAAGTAATGAGCAAAATGGACAGATACACATTAGTCAAAAATGACCAAAGATTTTGATGCTATGCTTCTACTAAAAACACATATGTATGCTCAAATGGGACTAAAAATATAACCTAGTTCGACTAACAAAGACTTGAAGAAACGCGAATCAGAATGTGGAAATTGAGGGAAGAAACTCTCCTAGGCTACGCGAAATGAATTTTATGGAGGATATAATAAAACGAAGGAATGTAAGAAGTAGCCTTGCCAAAAGGAGCGTATAATGTGGAAAATGGAATAAGAGTATTGGGTAGTGAAAGTAGAAAGGGTACGGATATGGAACAACGCCTTTTTCATTTATTCAGCGAGGGACGACGAGGAATGCTCGGAGAGATCTCCACAGGCATACTAATGCCCCCTGGGAGGGAGTTCCGGTATTTTCGTACCTATACATAATTTCCGAGGTGTGCTCGTCAAGTAACAAGCTTTCGAGGTAGAGGGAGACGCTATCGTTCTTCACGTTCCAAAAAATTACATTTCCGAATCGAAGTTCTACGAAAAAAATTCTCGGGGCTTACGTAATAATCTATAGATGGTTCAACATAGAGCAGCAAGGTTCGTCAAGGGAGAATTCAGATTTGACAGCAGTGTGTTGGCTATGATAGAATCCCTCGGATGGAACTCTCTTAGTGATAGAAGACTTGAATATCGACGATTGAATAATATTTTTGATAAATTCATCGCTACCGATTTCGGGGAGGAGATAACTGATATTGTTATCCCAGTAACATACTTACACGACCTTCGGGGGAAAACAAAAAGCGATACAGGGAAGTAGTTGCCAGGACAGAAAGCTGCTTTTGGTCATTTTTCCCGTGAAGTATTAGAGAAGCTAATAGTTCTCCAGGTTAGATAGGGATTTCGGTGTTTTACACCCCCTGCCACGAGTCACTGGCGGATTGCAGGGTTTAAATGTAAATGTATAGGATATTTGAAATATTTATACTTTTCTAAGCTCTCTTCATGAAATAAATACAGAATGCCCTTGAAAAGTTAGTGAACTTTGCTTCAATAGCAATGTGTAAAAGTGCTTATTGTTAGTACAAGGTTAAAATAAATTAAAATCACTAATTTCCAAACAATTTCGTTGAAAATATATCATCAATCGCGCATGTTATATGTAATATACTTTTTAATTATTATTGAAAGCATACAGTACAGTTTAGTCATGCGTTCTTTGCAAATATTCTATTCATAAAAGTTTCTGCATTCAACATCAGGGGTGTAATTTTTTTATAGCTGATGCGTCAATTATTCTTTTTTTATTTTATACGTGCCTTGTAAATTAAAACAATGTGTCGTAAATCATAATTAATAAAATAGACGAGCTCTCTAAAATTCGGCGGTAGTGTTTACTAGTGATTATGTGCATTTGGGTGTACATGTGTTAATAATTTAATATGTTATTTTACGTTTTGTTTGAGTACAATACGGCATGAATCAATACCACACCATGGCTTATAAATCCATATTTTACATTGTTTTATGGTGTTTCAACAAAATTTAACCACTCTTGAAGGAAATTATTGCTATTATATTCAGATTGATTGGATTAATTAATGATCCGTTCATTAGAGAGAAGGTTGGCCAATTAAATAAGCTGAAGCTGGTAAACGGACATTTTCAAGTACTTCTTTCTAAAACAGGGTAGTATATGAATGGAACAACCGACTTGACGAAGTTCTCGAGCCTTTTTCCCAATCTTGTAGCACAATCACAAATATAAGTAGGAAAATAAATAGTTGTAATAATATATTTAATTTATTTTTGTAATGATTTGGAGAGATTTTTCACCTTATTCTCACTGTGAGTACGGTTATTTCATTTTATTATTTATTTAATATGTATTTTTGCGTATTTTTCTTATTTAGGTTACTATTGTTATAGATATAAAGATGTATGATCTTGTATAAGGCTGCCACCAAGGACGTAGTTCCAAATTGCAGCTTTCTCAACAAATAATTATAAATAATAGGAAGAAAACTAGTATGAAATCGCTAAATTAGCAAAATCACTTGTCGATTCAGACCAGACTACGAGAATCTCGAGGGTATCAAGAGAAGATGCTAACAGAAGGCGAGACATCCCAAAACATGTTCCAAACGTGTATTTTTACTTTCTATCCCCCGTTTCAGTTACAGGATGACGATGAAGCGTTCAAGGAAGCTCCATTGGAAGAGATCTGTTTTGTACTTAAGGAAATAACAACGAGAAATTACGTCTTATTATCACTTAAGCCGGGTACAATCTGGTAGGAATAGCTTCAATGGCTTTCAATGATCCAGAAGATAGCTGCAGCGTGCTGTTCAGCCTATTATTGTTGTGGAGAAAAGGGATCCGCTTCTTGAAAGCGCACTATTCCTAAATACCCTGTTCATTCACATAAAATGACGTAATTGGAGAGGAAGAGTAGCATTAAATCGGGAAAAGGTTTTCTTTCGTTGTTCCGTTTTCCCCTTCCGTTTGTGATTTCTCAAGCATTCAGAGGGAAATACTTTAGTGAAGGAAGAAGTCTTTGTATTTTCATACTCGTAGTTAATCATTGTACTAAAATTAACAATGAGGGTATAAAATACGGTATGTTCCATTCATAATAATCTCTCATTTCACGATTAAACTCGAAATAAACAGATTAGATCTAATTCCGAGTGGTTTAATATTCACGTTTTTCTTACCAAACTAGTTTATTTTGCCACAGATACAGTCCTACGCAACTCTATGAAAATACTTATTATTTAAAGTTAAACCAAATTATTCGATGCTTTCATTCATCCTTGATTACCAAATTTTATTGGGTGCAGCGGAGGTAAAATTACATCTCGTTCAATAGTTTTTAAATCTCATAGTTTGCTCATAGTTCTAAATTCCATTAATTTTCATTATTCTAAATTTAGCGATTATATCTCAACATAACTTCAGAAGTACCCAAAAATAATTAAGACATATCCGCGCATTAATTATATATACTACATCGTGAATATTTGTATCAACTTTCATCTCGAATATTTTATACTGTGTTTAAGGCATAGAGAAACGTGTTTTCTGTCTCCTTATTCGTAACAGTAAATGTTTTCAATGATATTAGACTATAGGCTATATATTGTGGAAATTTAAGTTATTTTTATTTACAAACATTGAGTTGATGAAAGATATTTACTCAAAGGTTTCCTTTCTTAATTACACTTAATTTATTGTAAAGATAAATATTTTACTGTAAGAATATTCCTAATTATAAAGCTTCCTCTCTGATGAACTGTATGAAACAAATACCGTTTCATGAAAGTTTGTAATTTAGCATTCGAATTACGAATTAAATGTAATAATAATAATAATTTTATTTGACACCAGGAAAAGTTACACATAACGATAAGTTGTAAGTCAGTGGTTCCTGTTGTAATTATAAAAACTGATAATATTCGATTATACTTCGAGGAATAATATTGCTCGTTATAAAAATGTTTTTGGGTCAAGGAATGTTATTGTTTAAATTTGGAGATTAAACAAGAATAATGATTCAGAGAAATCTACTATAACTGTTTGTGGCTTTGCATATTATTCTGGTTTGGTTCGCTATGTAAATAATGTGGCGTGAGCGAAATACCGTAAACTTAGTCCATAACTCGCGACCATATGTTACGCCAACCTGTTAGGTAGTACTGCCTGTGGTCGGCCTGATTTAGTGACCCCATGTTGCTGCCCATTCCAGTGAGGGTATTCCAGTTTCAGGATATTATGCCATATGTAATGGGAACATTGTTTGCTCTAGTAAAATTTAAACATTTATCTTCCGGGTGAGAATTTCCACGCTGTGAAGCCTTATAACGTTCTTTGCGAATAACAAAATTTTTCCTCTAAGCGTTTGTACATAGCTGTCTGAATAAAATGTTAGCCTTCCGGTTATGCCCTTGGTGAGCATAGATTTACCTTTCATGTTGCTTTTCCTGCTTGACTGAGAATGCTGACCTTTCTGCGAAACTGCCCCAATTTAAAAAAATATGAACAAAAACAGGAAGTTAAAAAATAGTTTGCTTCTATCCGGAAATTTTACAGATATGAGGAAATCGATTGGAAGTTAAAAATATTTTCTGTTTGTAAATTGGAATTAATGAATCGGCTCTGGTTACAGTTATTTAACTATGCAAATAAAATCGCAGTGAAATGATTTGTTAATTGAATTAATATTTATATATTTTATAACTTTATCTCCTAAAACTATCGCCTAAATATCACGTACAGCTCAGTAACCCTTGTGAGCATCCAGTGTTATGGATCTAACTAAATTTACCAGAAAAAAATGCACGTTGGAATGATATTTAATAGTAGAAAATAATTGATCAGTAACCTCATAAGGGTGAAAAAGCTTGGATAGAGGGTGATAAAATAATAATGAATGTAATATAATGCAAATTATACTATTCTAGATTCATTCTATGCTCGTTCAATATATCCTTAAATGCAGTCCCAAATTATAAAAAATTAAATATTTTTTTATTGTGTTATATATCTGATGAAGTAAAGGTTAATGTATATCTTATTATATATACTAATGTTCAATATACTATACTGGATAGGATTAGCTTTGGATTGCTACATAGGTAGCCTGTCTGCCTTTGATGTAGGTTGGCCGGGTATGATTATATCAGAGACTCAATCTACTTGATAACTAATACCGTCTGGAAAGAAAATATGTCGCGCAAATTAATGCCAATTCAAAATTATTATGTATCTTGTACCATCATTATCATAGTCGTTTTCCGATCCTGTAAGAAAGAGAAACAATAAGACTTTGAAATACTTTACATCGATGTAGATACTTCTAACGCAATTCACTTTAAGCATTAAATTGCGGCTTCCCGTTATCACCCTCTTCGTCTCTCAGTCAACTGTTGTATGGGATAAAAAACCTCACAGTGACTCATTTAAGGGAATCGCTCACCATTTCCCAAGAGCGCTGGCATATGTTCCAACCCCACGGAGGAAAACAGAGTCGAGGCCAGAACTTACTCAACTGCTCCAACTCGTGTGTTTCCCGATAAAAATCGCGTTATCGAGATCAAAGTTCTCCCTTCAAAAACGCTGTATCTCGCTGACGCAACTGGTACTACTCCGGAGTGGTATACAGCCTCCGTTCGTTAAATAATTTCGAATCCCTCGACGCCATTTTATCCACCTTTCTATCTTACTCAGCCGTGAAATTGACGTGTTCAGCCGCAACTGGTTCGTGGAAAGAAAGTGAAAAAGTGTGCGCGCCTTCGCGTTCTTTTGTTTGTTTCTTTCCCCTCGCTGCCACGTGGCGGCGTAAATAACAAGTACAAAACCGCGGGAAATGAGGAGGAAGTGAATGCGTTTCGGAATCATTCTTGACGAGTGGCGTTTTTGTTGCGCCTTCGTTTGTACCTCAGTTTTCTTCGCTAAAAATAACACCGTTGATGCCATTCAATGGATTTATGGTGCTTTGGCTGTTTTTGGATTCGTAAGTTACACGTTTCCTCGTCTGAGTCTGAAACACGTGGCATGTTGTACCGAAGCGAAAAATTAAGGAACTGTCTCTCTGTCCGGACTGCGAGGAATTGAACGAGTTCAAGGGTTTTATATTTTATGGGATATTTATTTCCTGTTACATATCTTTTATTCCTCTCCCATTTTGATTTGGTTTCAATTTTTTGGACACTTTGCCATATTCAATGGTAGGTAACAACTTTAAAGCTGAGGGAAAATTTACGACTCAAACAAGTTCCAGAACTCATCTCTATAGTCTACAAAGAAAACGAATTCTATCCAGCGATATTTCCGGGAGAGTCTAAGTTCTTTTTATGACTTACATAATTCTGATTCTCCTTTATTTTAGATATCTTATCTCTAGGCCATGTTCTTGTAGATTTTACATAATTTGATTACTCCTTAAATAGAAAATGGCAAGTTTTAATTTATAGTGTATCGAAACAGTAAGATACTTTCATGTATCTCATCCTGTTCATTAAAGCTCGATCTATTAAATAATAAAGAATGAGATATTTCGTTGATTGCTTTCTTTTCTATGCTTCACGACTTTATTTGCATGTGTCACTAGTATTATATCCTTTTCGCATGTGGCTAATTTTAGGTCTACGGATTTCCAATTCAGTATCGCATCACATTCTTTATTCTGGGAGCACATGCTCGGTATAGTAACAGCTGAATGATTGGCTCCTCGTGGCAGCTTACTCTTCCTCCCGTTTCCAATCACTCGTGAAATTGACAACCTTACTTTCATGCCACAGTCGTTACTGCAGTTCTCGGCAAAAATAGTTCGAGGGGTTGGAGGAATGCTTCTGATAAAGGTCAAGTACTTTCAGGGAAAACAAATCTTCCAAAGGTTGCATTCGTTTTAACCTGCAATTCAACCTAGTTCATGCGCAGCATGTTTTATTTGTTTCAGCTTTCATGGAAGTTGTATCTACAATAGCAAATGGCAAATCTATAGGCGGTGATGATTATATCTGACGCCCACTTCATGCCATTCATGTTGAATAGAACGAGGTTATCATGGAGATGTAAGATACCGTGAATTGAAACTATGTTGGGCTCATGTTGAATTCCACATTTGGTCCATTTTGAAGGCACATATGCACTTGCAAAAATCATCTAATGAAATCGGTATTAGTATTTTGCCTTGATCGAATACAGTGAATTTCAAGTTTATTGATTTCTGCTTAAAATTAATCATACTACATTCCATTCTCCGACACGATTTCCTACTAAAATAAGCAATGGTCCAACAAAGAGAAAAGAGTAAATAATTTATTTGAGCCGGGACTACGGAAAGAGCTCATTTTCATAGATTATAATATTGCTTGTGAGTTGTAATCCATCCTTCGGTTGACGATGTAAAAACTCTCAAAAATCATAGTACGATAACGTCTCATAACATATTCAAAATGATAATAGTAAAATAAATAAGACTAGTTCATTATTTCCACACAAATTACCAATTTTGTGTGGAAATTACGAGCTTACCTTATTTATTCTACAGATTTCCTAAAAGTTACGCCTTCATACATCGATTATATTATAATAGTAAAATTTAAGATCATTACATATACTTATGTCCCCAGATCTGATTCATCATCTCGAATCAGTCTGATTAAGGTGCGTTCCTGTAATTTAGCACAAAGAAATAATCCATGTTGCGTTTAATTTGATAAAGTGAAATGTATATTTAAAATTACTGCGTTCTTGATTTTACCTTAATATTCACATCATTTTCTGCCGAAACCCCAATTCAACCTCTCTTTGCGAAAACAAAACAAGGATTTCCAACGCAGCATGTTGTGGGAACACGTATATCTTGCTGAATGTAGAACCGATCAAAAATAACGATGATGGATTTATATACAAATGAATTGCAGAGGCTTTTAGGAAGGTAAACTAAAAATAAAAAAAGCTGGCATCCGAATTATTTTTGGATAAGGCTTTTTGTTTTAATTCGAAAGTAAATCTCGTTATAACGTGACAGATTCCATTCATTTTTGCTTTCTTAAATAAGATTTCTCTCACTGCTCTCAAAACAAATCTCTACTGCTACCTCTGATAAATCCAACATAGCAACCGGTTATCGGTAAATCCTTTATATTTTAAGTTGTACATTGTCATCATGAAATGTTATAGCTTCATCTACACATCGTGAAACCGCTTTATCAAGCATTGAATATTTGTAATTAATACACTAGTACTTTATCGATTTGTTTCCTGAAAATCGATTCTATTGGGCTGAATTGGTAGTACTTTACAAAGAGTGTGAGTGCAAGTCTGTTAGATGATACATCGAAGTATTACCATACTGTTTCGCGGAAGCTATTTTTCAAATTAATAAGACTGCTATTGTAGCTTAAATTGCTATTATTAGCAAAACGATAGGAACATATTTTTTACTGGTAAAACTATATGATAGTCTTTTTATCTCTCGGATGGCAGGGAAAATATTGCATTGTATTATTATTACATTGTTAATTTCGGAAACAATTGACGATGCGTTGGAAGTTATACCAAAATTTTGCATTTTAATTTGGATTGGGTATTGAAAAATTGAAAAAGCAGGAAGCATGATAAAATAACTTAGGAACGTTCACCGTGCCTTCTGTAACGGAGTTCCACAAAGTCAAGCTTCTACGATTCATTAATTGAAAACTCGTTAACTAATATTTTCTTTTTGAAGAAAATCATTTCAAATAAATTATAACAGAACGATAATTAGATGTTTATATGTATGCAAATATGCTATGTTAAAGGAAAATAAGTTTAAATTGGAAAACGTTTTATGGATAGCATTTCCTTGGAGGCCTGTTTTAATTGGCAACTTAATAGTTTGATAGAGAAATTCTGTCTTCAACCTTTGATATTACTTAGAAAATTACAAAGCATTCTCATAATACCGCCATCAATCCCCTTGCTTCAGTTGTTAACGTAAATTAAGAAACTTAGAGGTCCAATTCCGTAACCTTGAGGGACATCCGAGGTCACTTTGATCGAACTAATGCCAACTAGTACTACACGTGTTCCTTCTCGTAAAGAGAACCTTTGATCCAGTAAATTACTTCCTTGACGCTACCGGCTAATTTCCATTTGCAAATTAATCGAATTGAGGAAACTGCCTATGAATGTATCTGCCTTGTTACCTGCGTTTTAATTACTTTAGCGCAGACTCCTGAAGTACGTTATGAGTTTGCCAGACCCTGAAATATCCGATTGAACTATATTGGAAGATACAATCGGTATCATGCAACCCCCCTGTTACCTCGGTCTATCCGATAATGACCATAAGTTAAGAGAAATAGATGCTAGGACGAATCGTTTTAGAGATTCATTCTTTCCGCGAACAATACGTGACAATAACCGAATAAGGAAGTAATTTAGATTCGACTGGTGTTTACACCCCCTGCCACACGCCGAAAGGCGGCTTGTAGGGTATTAATGTAGATGTAGATTGAATCGCCTACATAGTCAACCTTGATTGCAAATTATGCAGACGCATGTTGTGATTGAAAGTAATAATTGAAGAGCTTTTGATTCGGTTTTCTGTTACAATACAGATTAGGAACCCAGGATTATCATCCAAACGGACGGTTTGATGCCATCAACTCACGTCTTTTGAGGTGAGACGAGCTCTTTCCCGCGACGACGTTTGCTCCTTTCGGAACACAGAGCAGAGGAAGGAGCCGAGTCCAAACCACGAACAAGGCGTCCGCCTCCAAAGTAGAGCACTGAAAAGCACTTAAAGGATTAAATGGAAGTTGTTGGACTCTCTGGGCATCTAGAATGGTGGAATTAATTGTCAGTGTGCTCAGCCGCTCGCCTGTGGGCTTCCACATTCATACGCTCCTCTTTTCGCTATTCGAGGCGGGACCTAAATCCATCCAATGCATTTTAACTCGCCCTAATTGAATATTAGGTACTTATTTTGCGGCTGCATATTTGGGTGTTATGTTGCTAGTGAAGTGTGAATAAGAGTGGACAGAGAGACTCTCGTGTCATTCACCATTTGCTGAAATTAATTTCAACATCACAGGCTGGAATTTAATAAAGTTTAATCAAATCGGTAACCACTGATTACCTCTTAACATGTAAAGTAACGAGATGTTTTCAATCCACACGAATCTTATTCTTTTTATTGATCATTCAAACAAATGTAGCTCAATTATAATGTTTAACTCGTAGTGATCTTTTTGTAGCTTACTTTTAATTGGACATACTATTCTGTTCCTGCCTATAAGTGCGCATTGTTCTCTTCACTTTCTATTTTTCTTGTTTTTCTCTGCTTTAGCATTTTTTTACGAGTTATTGTGTTTATTTGTATTCTCTTTGTCGTTTAAGGATACAGATTCGGGATTGCTGGTATATTTTCACTTTTCTACTCACATAAGAGGTTATTCAAGGGGGAAAAGGGGTGTTATTTTAATGATAAGTGAGCCAATGAGTTGACAAATGGATTGGTGGAAAAAGATTCTTTCTATCTCGCCCTTGCCTGAAGAAGTACCACAATTATAACTATTATTGTTTTCAATATACTAAGCAAGAGACTTTGAAGGAGTAAATACTGTTTTATGGATAAGTAAGAAAATTATTAACCTCACAGTTTATTATTGATGACGATAAAGGTGTGTTGTAAAATATACTTTTTATATCAACTTCGCTTGTATAAGAAACACATATATTGTTCATTTTTGCTTCCAATGAAAATATAATATATTTGAAAACTAAAAATAGAAGAGTGGGTAATATTCATTGGTAATTAAGTAAACGAATCTTCATTTAACTTATAAATATCCAATATATCCTCTTTTCGGTCTATTTGCTGAACCTCTTTTTCTTCTGCTTCACCCACACTCTCCTAAGAACACAAGAAGATTGCCTCTGGTCCTCAAGATTCCTACGCGTCCGCGCCTTAAATCACTTTACCGCTTCTTCTTTCTCTAACTCATACGTCTTACCCTCCGTTGAACTCTATCCCACCATCACAAACATCTCTTATTCTCCCATTTCCGGCTCTTTTCTTACATTATTTTTCTCTATCTCTTTTCTCCCTCCTCTCGGTGAATCCTTCCTTGGAATTTCTTTCCTTTTCTTTCACATATTTTTCGCTTTTCACTTCTCTTCCTCTCCTAACTTTCCCTATATTTTTCTCGGATACAAACGCAAGTATATCTATTTCGCGGAACTCCTCAATTCCTCAGCTTTTTTAGGGGTCTTCCGTTTTTTCGAGCTTTACCAAATACGTTTTTCCCTCCGCCAACTTTCCCCACCAATGCGTCATTTTTAACAACCCCGAGGGACGTATTCTTTTATTTATATCCTTCTATAATTCCTTCTCCTCGCTCCCTTTCTCTTTATACGCTTTCATGTTTTTCTCCCCATCCCTTAGTGTTTCCTATACAAATATTATTTCTAATCTTTCCGGATACGTTCCGTTTCATGGGAACTCAAAATGCGTTTATTAGTGAAACATTATTTATCGTTACACGAAGTTTGCGTTTCCAACAAAGTTTTGCGTTTTGCAGTATTCGAGCCATTCATAAGAAATTTAATTTTACCCCCTCTTGTTTTTGCAATTTTCTGGATTCCTATTAAAGAGTTTCCTTTTTGACTAAATATATTTTGAGGAAGAATTTCGTCGAAACTTGGGAAATCATTACAAACGGGCCTTTTCATTGGGATGGAAAAGTTTGTCCCCGAAATTTATGCAGATGAGTTTAATAAGCCGACATTTCCAATGACATATTTATCCGAGTTGACGTTTTTTTTAATTGGGAAAAGTGAAACTTCCCAGAAATTTATTTGGAGCTATTTAATAATGTTCCATCAGAATTATGTTTCTCTTATATTTTGGTGTATTCAATATATAAGGTATACTTTGTTTGTCTTACCAGCGTTTTGTAGCTAAAAATAAAATGGGAGGCATTGACCAACGGAAAATTATAACTATTATGTAACACTCCTGTATGAGTAGTTTTTAATTTTCTATTCGTCAGACTGCACTACTAAATTTCTTTCGCTTTTGTTTGGAAAACGCTGATAATTTTTAACAAAGCAAACCTAGATGAAGCCATGGCTTAACGTCAATTAGTTAGTGGACAATAATTCTAGAAAGCAAAAATAGACAAAATTATAGCTTTTCGAAGAGAAGGTGATTCACAATCACATTCATGCATTAAAAGAATACATTAATTTTAGTGTAAGAATGTCCAAAACCTTTTATAGATAATGAACATAAATTGGGGAGTGGTGATTTCAAGTTGAATATTGAGCATTATAAAGAGTCTTTTCATGCTGAAAGTGATTAGTGGAAATTTGCCTGTTTGTCTTTTGGAGCACAATAGAGTATGTTTCATTTGCTGCTATCTCAATCACTTATTTCTCACTACCTGTCATAATATAACAGCCATTAACTAACTAAAGACCGAGACAGAAGTAAATACAGGATGATTTTCCCCCTGTTCTATGCCAAAGAGAAATGCAAAATATCTCACTCTCAAGTAAGAGGATATTTTAGATATACTATCTTAGGATTTTCTATACTATATAAGGTATAAATTATTATCTTGAAAATGGATGCCATTTGGTAATTGGACCCTTAATATCACTATAAAACAAATAAGTTTTTGTGAATAAGTTTAATTATAATAATATAACTTATATAGTTATTACTTAAATTGATATTTTAGTTATACTCTCTAGCTTCATGTTGCAGATTATTTAGGAATCTGATTAATCGGAATATATTCTTTTCTAAACCGTCCGATTAGCAGAAAGTCTAATGAGCTCATATTCACCAAAATGAGCATCTATACTAACCATATGACCGACTTATCATACTCGGCAGTGACCAACTGGGCCGAGGCAATCCTGACTGTAGAGAGCCACTAAAAATGTCCTCCGCCAGCTGATCAACGTCCCAACTCCGGAGCAAATCGTGGATCAAAACTCTCGGGAATCGCAGTGTGCCTGCCGTTTGGTTTTATGACGCCGAATCGTAAAAACGACACCGCGACTCTGTTGCCGGCGATTGCATTTCGCATCTAATTGAATGAACGCCGCGTTAACATCGGCGGCGCGGGAGTCCTCGGGGAAAGAATGGCCATTCGTCCTTGTTACGAAGCAATGCGAGCAGTAAATAAGCAGCTAGGCGGATATTACGCGTTTAGCTCAATCACTCTTTTTCTCTACATCCTTTGTCCCGCGTTTTCCTTTGTAGCCGTCGTCATAGTTACCCCCGGCACTTGAAAACCTCCCTCTCCCGACGTACCCCCGCGGCTGCGACGCCCGAGTGGAACTCTCTTTTTTTCGCGCTAATCCATTCTCTAGTCTATCTGCGTATTGTGCTGCCAAAACCGAGCATTAGAGGAGTTGCTTTAAGCTACGCTTTTGAAGTCAACCAGAGAGAGGTCCTGAAATCTCCGTCCCGGAATCGAGAGCAGGGAAGAGTATTAAATCCATCCGAACTGTTACACCAATGGGCTCTCAACGCTGCATCCGAGACTGAGGTTTAGCTGCTATGGAATATCCTATAATTATGGCGTTCCGGATCGCTCGCGTTGATTTAAAAACGAGGCGTTAGTGACGGGTCAAGTGAGGCGTTGGTTAATCGAGTGCCGGTCAATCACAGTTGTAAGTCAATCATACATGTAGGTGCTTCTAAACTTCTACGTGTTTCGTCCATTAAAGAAAGAGTAGATGCTCAAAGAGCAAAGAATTCACGGATTCCGTTACTAACATAAGTATTGCGTTTAGCATTCAGGAACCGGGTTCAAATAGTAAGAAAATGAGTTGTTCGCCGAATAGAATCATAAAACCAGTATAAAATTTTTTATATCAATTAAAATTTCGCAACAAAATCAGTCCTCCGAAGGATATAATATAAGAAGAAGAGACATTTTCAATTATCAAAAGATGGGTCGATGCTACGCCTCTGAATAAAGATTGAGATGTTTACCATACATCAAAGTGAGAGTGGAAACTTCCCATTTTTTCCAACGGTCTTATCAAAGTAGCTAATGATTTCTTTGGTTAGTTTACACAAGATTTGTGTAAACAGGAGATAACATTAGGCTACGTTGATTATTGATAAAATCCCGGTAAATGTTGATAAGTATCTAGTAATAGAGTTAAATATCCAAAAGCATTATTAAAAAGAAACCTGAACCTCCCAACCATGACAGAACGTATAAAGTACAGTGATATTGTAAGCTCATGGACAATATATCAGCGGAGAGAGGGTTTGTATTCCTCAATTTCGAGAACAAACTGTGATACATTGTCATCACTAGGTAAATACGGCCATCACGCCCCCTTGCCACCAGCATTTCTGGAAGGTCGACTTGGCTGGACTGGAAAATAGCTCCTATTAAAGGTTGGCCTCCACAGGCTTGCATCGGATGGATCGCATCAAACGAATCACTTTCCGGTAGAGGGTCCACTGTATACGCAGCTATCGGATTTGCAGACGCGACGGCTGCTGGCAGTTGGATTTTGGCAGTGAACGGAAACGGTGCGTGCGAGACAAAATGGAAAGAGACGATGAAGAGCTTGTCGCAATTGTTTGTTTGTTGGAAGAGGAAGAAGAGGAGAGGAAAAAAAGGAAACATGACATGTGGATACATGTCATAATCAAGAAAAGATCGCAACATGGAGAATATCATACGCTATTTCCTGATTTGCTGAACGACGACGTAAAATTCTTTCAGTACTTTCGTATGTCTCATGCCATGTTTACTACTCTTCTTGACATCTTAAGACCTCATTTATTGAGACAGAATACAACATAAAGGGAGGCGATAGAACCCGAAGAAAGACTTGCTGTGTGTTTTAGGTATGTATTAAAACCAATTCCTTGTCTTCAAATGAAGTTATATTTATTTCAGAGAAGTAATTACTAATACAAGGAAAGTAAATACAAACAAAACATTCTTTAACCAAGAATCGGAAAATGCAGGGCTTCGCTCATGGCAAGTTAAGCACACTTGGATTAGGTGACGGAGACAGCATACTCCGAGTTTCGTTCATGGCAGGTGAAGCATACATATTCGAAGTAGATGGCGGAGAAAGCATTTTTTGAGATATATGTGGTCGAGGAAACATTGCAATCGAAATGGGTGGCAGAGGAAGAGTAGGTTTTTGATAATCCAACGCGAGCCTCATTTCTACACCATTAACCTTAGAAATAATTGTGCTTTTATCTGAACTTGATCCTGTAGAGGAAAAGTTTTGACAGCTTTTGCCATTTTTATGAAAAAATGTATCAAAGGATCACTTTGATTTCTGTTCTGCATTGCTTCTCTTTCTTTCAAGGTATTTTTTACGGTCATTAGCTGCACTCAGGCCTTGCGAAGCTGATTTTAGATTTCTTGCCTACAGTTTGTGATGAAGACGGTAAATCTTGTGTATCGCATTCACTTAATACATTATTGATATCTGGATGATCCACATTGTTTGGTGTATCTCGCTGTACTTCATCCAAGTCAACATCAATAAGCGATAGATTTGAACGCCGTTATTCGTCGTCATTTAAATATAGAGTGACGAAAGAGAGCTCCATATGGTATTTGGGAGGCTTCAGTTTTGATGCAGCTTGGCCACTTTTGGTCTTCCGCAGATTCAAAGCCTTCTTATGAAATCCTCTGAAGCTTTATACGAGGTCCTACTGCCTATGGTTATGCTAAAACCTTCTGAAGATTTGTGGATAGAATCGGAACAAGGTTTTACAGAAAAATTGAACTTTCCCAACGCAATAGCTGTCATCGATGAAAAGCGTGTGCTAATCCAAGAATTAGTTACAAAAATCATTTTATTGTGGTGCTATTGGTCTTAGTGGATGCAAATTACAAATGCATTGCTGTTGATATCGGGGCTTTTGGTAAGAACTACGCCGGTATCATTTTTTGGAATTCTAATTTTGGTAGAGGTTTACAGGATGGAACTTTAAACATACCTCCACCAAAGAAACTACCAGGGTTCAATGAAACATTACCTCATATCATAATTGGTGATGAAGCTTTTCCACGAAATTTTCCACACAAATGAATGAAGAGGAAAAAGTGTTTAACTATCAGCTGAGTCGTGCAAGAAATACCTTAGAAAATACGTTTGGAATAATGGCACAGAAATTTAAAATTTTCGAACGCAAGCTATGTATATGCTATCTATGTCTCACGAACACATTGTCACTGTTGTAATGGCTACATGCTGCTTGCATAACTTTCTAAGAAACGATACGTGACACTGGAGAGAGAATGACTTGCTTGTTTCTATTTCAAACATGAGAGGACTGCAAAGCTTGAAAAATACAGTTGGTAATTCTCGCATAGAAGATTTAACAATCAGGGATTGTTTCAACAGTTATTTTAATTCAGCAGCAGGGTCGGTGGGATGGTAATTATGGAAAGTTCAAGCCGGAAGGCAGATCAATTCAGTTTAGAGTTTTAGAAGAAATGTATGTATAGCAATAAAATAATATTGAAGTATGAGAAACATACCAGTTTCATTCAATCTTTTTCCAATTTCTCCCCAGATATTATCTCTCCTTTGTTGGTTCGATTAATGAGAGTGTTTTAAATTATACAACTCTTCATATTCTTGCACAATAGCAATTAGCCGTGGGATGACCATGATCTGCACCAAAGCAATTACATGTGTAGACAGGTCTAGGTGATGGAAATCCAATGACTGGCGGGGTGAGAGCGAGTCTACTACGGAAAACGTCATCGACACGAATCGGAAAGTTGCCTCTCCGAGCAATCGCATCGGTATTGCCGAAGGGCCGATGCATGGGGTCCGTTCGCTGCGGATCAGTGGACTCTCTACAATTGTTTTCTATACGAAGAATTCATAAATCTGTTTGATGCAATCCGTCCGATGCGAGCCTATGGACGCCTACCTCAGGGGGACATAAGCTTTTAGTTTCACTGTAACGTACCACTTCAGGGTGCCTGAATATTTTAGGCCAAACCTGTTGTCATAACCATATTCGACATTATGCCCATTTAATCTAATTCGTTTGCTGCCACAATCAAATTTCATAATCTCTCACATAAATTAGGGTAATGCCCTGTGCCCAGGGCAGGACGCACTCAGTATTGTAAAACCGAGTAGTCTTCCCAGTCTGTGAAAAACCAAACTCTGAGGAAATTTCATTCTGCTGCAAATAAACATCCCCGTGCGCTGCAAATCCATAAATCTCATATTTCCATCCCACGTGGAAAACCACCTCCACAGCCACAAATTTGCGGTACTCCGGTAACCCCACCGCGTATTTCGGAAAAGTAATTATGAGTGGTACGTCTCTGGGGTTGCTTAGTGTTTGGGGCTCCTTGACACCTCTCGTGGGATTTACGTCAAGTGCATGCGAAGGTCGCGCCAAGTTAGCCCGCGATAGCGCCGTAACTCTCCCCCCTCCCATATATCTCTGCCCCCTTCAAACCCTCGTATTTTAACGACCCCTTGAACGCTACAAATTTTCATTTAGTAAATCCCGTTTCCCAGGGTGCGGCTCCCACGGGAAAACATGGCACGCATCCCTCGACCCTTTTGTTTGAGATAATTAGGTCGGGATCCTCTTTCTCAAATAATACCGCTTCTGTTACGCGGTGCGCGTTCTAGTATTCCGTGAAATTACGTTATATAAAGCAGTTTCTCTACAGCGGCTGGATCCACAGGAATCCTAGAGTGGGAATCGTCGGTCCTTATCACAGTTGGAAATCCGTATCCAGAAATCATTCGACTGCGATTATACAGAGCGGCGTGTGCCGTTGGATATTTTGATTACTTTTGGGATATTTTCTCGCAGTTAGCTCCATTCGGATGTCTGCGGAATTGATTCTTTTCTGAGTTTTTGAATGTCTTAGTTTTTTTCGATGGCGTTAGATGAAAGGGTGTGATTGATCTTTTATCCATTTAAAGCTGAAGTGAGAAGAAATGAAAAAGAAATATCGAGTCGGAGGGAAAGAAATTTTTGAGATGTTATTGCAATTCTCTTCGATATTTTCACCAAGAGCAAAAAAGAGAATGCGGACTTCATAATTTGTGCACAAAACGAATAACGTCTTTTAAATCTTGATTAAAAATCAAAGCACTGGTGAAACTAAATAGCTTTCTACATTTGAAATAATCGTAGAACAAGATACAAATATCCTAAAATGTCTACCGATTGCTGTTTTACCTTGAAATTAGAAGGTTTTCTACTCGAAACACTACTATGTCAAAGGATGTTTACTACACGCTTTTTATTCTTGGATAGTTTTCATTTTTTACTGAAAACCTAAAATAGACATAAAAATTTCAAAACCTCCACTATGTACCGAAGATAATATGAGCCACCTATGATTTGTTTGAGCTCTTACCTTGAAATCCCCCTAAGCAGTGGCAGACACTCTATAATTGAAATATTAAGGCTATTTCCTCCCTTTAATATTTCTATACATATCAGTTTTTTAAATGTATTATTAATTATAATCATAATAATAAATTTAGACATTTAGACTAAAATGCATCTTCTTATATTAATCTTTCAGTTCTAGACAATTATAAAAGTAGTCTCAATGAGGTATACAGTTAGAAACTTTTTAATGGGAATAAGAAACAGAGTTTGCTCCTAATAAAAATGCTCCAAAGCGTTATGAATGGGGGTGAGAAAAATATCCGAGAGCTACTGAAATCTTAATTCAATTACCAGAAGACAGACGGCTTATTAAGATATGAGAGGCAAACATAAGCGTTCACATAGACAATACAGTTAAAACATCTTCATATAAATATAAACAGATGAATTGAGTTGAAAAAGTAAATGTCAAGGGAACGAAATAAGTTAGCCTAAAAACAAAAAGAATTATTAAATTACCGTGATTACTGATCTAAGATATAGAAACCAGCTTCATAAAGGTGAACTTATAAAATTTATTATATTTATTTTTAGAAAATAACAGAGCAGCAAACAAAGTATAGATGATGGGGTAACTTTATTTTTAAATAAATAAGAATGAGAAGCAACAAAAAAATAAAGAAGAAACGACTTCCACAAATTTGGCTTTTCTCGACCAAAGAAATCCGTAAAACTACAGTTAAAGTAACTGAAAGAGATTTCTTCATGAGATGTGTTTCGAAATTTAACAGAAGGACTTTTAAATTATAAATATATATCTTTGATGCTATTAAAAAATGAAGTTCTCCGCATCGACTCAAAGTTGAACTCGATTTATTGTTACACATATCTAATGACTTCTTCCTGGTAGTCTTTCTGTTTATTTCTAGACCCGTAACCTATAGTATATACGAGTAAAATGATGCTTGCATTCTGCAAGCATGTTGATAACACAGATTTCAAGTCGACATCATATCAAGAGGGTCCTCAAAAGTAGAAATAGTATTGAAAATATTCTTAAAATTCGCTACAATTTATCCCTCTGGCATCGAACAATGGGTCTTCCTGGTAATACTTACTATGCAGCACAACAAAAGATCACCGTCTCTAACTATGTGTGAAAACTCAAGCAGTAATATTAGCTGCAACTGCCTCAAACGACGTCCTACTTTTCCCTTATATTCCTTATGTGAGAAACTGTAGTGTGCTCTGGCATCGAGCCTAGGAACAAGGTTTTATTTTTTTTCTTAAAGTGAGTCTTAATAAACATCTTCTAGCAAAGCTAGAACTTCCTATCATTTCGATAAGTGCTTCAAAAAAATAATGAAACTACCTCAATGTATTTTAAAGGGGAGATTTTTGCATCGTCCTAGCATCGAACCCAGGATACTTTCTATAGAAGTAATTTATGTTTCCGATAGATCATGACCATATAAATAGGCTCCTTGAGTTTTAATTCATTACCTATCCGGAAAGTATTTTATTTTTAATCCCCGAAAATCAAAGCAATGCTTTCAAATGGAAAAAATCGGGAATTTGGGGCCCTCTGGAATCGAAACCATGACACTGAGGATCATAATCGCCTTTTTTTCAGGGGGCTTCACGTAAGGGCCTACACGCTGTAAAAATTTCAACGCAATGACGCTTGTGGTTTAGCCTGTGAATTCGTATCCTATCTATATACCTATATCCCTATATATATGAATGAATCCGGAGAAGGAATTATATATAATAGATAAAAAATAATATAAATATATATTCGTTTATATCATAATCACGCGTTACAATCTCATTCCTTTCATGATAGTGTTACAATAGACGGACAGTTTCAGGGATTCCAGGCAATTCGAAGGCCTGAATTCTAGACGAGGCTCTAGGTGAAAGGGATCTTGGCAGCGGCAATCAAGAATAGACAGCGCAAAAAACTCGCAGCCAATTGTGAAGTGACCGCTCGAGATCGAAATCTGCGGACAGAGGGGGCGCTCATGTTGGGGAAAAAATGGTGGCGTATGATGGAAGAATAAAGACAAGATCCGCGCTTTTCATTGGCCCTCTCATCCGGCGACAGAGTTCTCCAAAAAGAGAGTACCCCTTCCAAAACGACAACATCTCGCATTGTGCGAAGAACGCTTTAGCGATGGATCTCAGGGATGCATCGTTTGTCATCTCCACTGACACTTTCGAACAGTGCGTGGGAGAGAGGAAACTGAGCGAAGATAGAAGTGCGTTATTATCGGCACATGTGCTAGGAAAAGTGTCTCGAACACTGCTATGGTGAATGCCACTGGAGTATAATAGAGGAGTTTTTCATAGAGGCTGACCTTTACCAATGAACAAGATAGAGAAAAGACTGTAATGAATTAAACTTCACATGTGCAATATGACTAAAATATTAAAGTTTAAATTAAGGACATGTTTACAATTAATTAATCATTGCCATATTTTATTATCGCCATATTTTATCATTACAATCGTTGCATATGATAGGAAAATGGGACTACAATAACTCAAAGAGCAATTAGTCTGCGTAACTAATGTATTAAATTGTAAAAAATATTAAGAATTATCAGTAAATAATTATTATCATATTTCAGATTCACAATAACTGTTAATATATATTATACCTTTACCAAAGGGGAAAGAATAACTTCATCTTAGTTCTTAAAAAATTATTATAATTATTAATTATTTATAATATTAATTATTTTGCCAAACTAAGATGTTTTCTTTTCTCATCATTGTTATGGAGATCCACACATTGGCAGCTAATTCAATTTAATATATTTTATCATTATTGCAAACATTTTTGTTTTTATTATATTTCGCTTTTTATAGATACATTATCATATATATATTTATGTTATTTATCACTATTATTATTATTCTCGATGGAATACGGCTAAGGGTTAATTTATCTTACTCCTACGGAAAATATCTTTTAGTGCCAATACCTCTCCTTCCTACTCGTTGGTCGATACCTATGAATGTTTGTTTTTCCATCGTTTTGCCATGTTCGTCTTTTACTATATTCCTTTACTTTCTGATGACTTTTCCCAAAGAGAATTTTATCTTAAAAAAGGACATGGTTTTATAACCAGAAATTTTTAGATCAGCAACTTTTTACAGCTAAAATACTCAAAATTTATTACTTGAAGTATTAGCTGGTGTTGATGAGATTTTATAGTGAACTAAAAGTTGGCTTACACGGAGATTTCGCTCACAGTTCAAAAATGACCAGTCAACGTGTGAATGGATTGAATTGGCATTGAACGAAAAATATCTTCATAAATTAATCATACGCTCTGTATTTCGTTGCATACTTATTTTTAAATCCACATCCTTATCAGACAAAGAGATTTTACTGAAAATACTGCATAATTTATGTAATTCTTCAATGGCTTTTCAACTGTGTATTGAGTGTACCTCTTCCATGAAGAATATTTTCTGAAGATTCACTGTGTAAAATTTTAAGAGATTTACAATAAAATTTTTGTTTATGGAAATATAAAATCCTTTAGTTTTTAATAGAAAATTATATTTTTGTGGCACTGAAGTATCGAGGGAATCCTTGCAGTGTAAATTCCCTCAGCCCTTTCAATAATGCACGATGAAAGCTTACGCTGAATTAATTCAACTGGAATATTTCCTCAATTCCATTCGCATCAGAAGCTGAATGAACCTAACGAATCAAGGATTCCTCATAATTTTACAATTCTCAATCCCATATTAGAATCACCCATTGTGGCCAACCGTGAAGCGGAGTCCAAGAGGCACAAAAAGCAAGTTTCGAGCAAACACAAACACAATGCAGAAAACAGCTCACGGTATTCAGTTAAAGGGAGTTTGAAAAGTCTCTCTTGAATCGTACCTTGGAATTCTGTTACGTTTTTTACCGCCTCTCTTTTTCGAAGCTTTGCAGAATTTAATCCATCTGAATGGGACAGAGGAGAAATCAATCAATGAACGATATGAAAAATGCAAACTCGAGGCTCAAACGATATTTTGCTTGCGTCGAGCAGAAAATGGGAAAGAGGACCCGTTGGATATTTAATGCTCTCGATGGAAAAAAGAATAGAAAAATGACTATCGCAGACGTCACTTTGGAAAATTCCCCGTAAAACCGAGAACATCAAAGGGTTCAATGGGATCTCTTTTCTGCTTCAGAAGAACATTTCTCACACATTTCTCGGCTTCAAAATAAACCACTTTACATGTATTTTCCTCAAATAACACCATTTAGTATTTCTATAATTAAAGTCGAAGAAAAATTGCCAACCCGTTCCATAAATACAACTAGAAAATTAAGGTTCGGAGTTATTGGATATTATTTCAGAAAATAGATTCATGGAGAACCCCTTACAAGATATTGATGTAATTTCTTATGGAATTGGTTACTCTTCAAATGATTTAAAGAGATAATCCTCCAAAATGTAAGCAACCTCTGCTGAACATACCTTTGTTGATACTTTGCCGCTATATTTCAATTCGTAGAAGCATTGATTCTGCCAATTTATCATGTATTTTTCTATAATGATCTCCTTCTCAATATAATGAATACATCGAAAAACATATTTGTGTAAATTTAGTCAATTCCAAATTTTCTCGTCCATCATTTATCAAAATTTATCACCATTTTTGATACTATAGTGAAAGAAAAACCTTAATTACTGAGTGATATTAACCACTCTTTCCAGCGAATTTTAAGTCTTGGAGAATCACTCTTGCAATAAAACTTTTTAAGAAAACAATCAACCATGCTCTAACCAGAGTTTCAAATTCTGGACTCCGGTGTTTCTAAGGTGGTACGCAATACACCACAGAGGCATTACCGGGACCGAGGCGTACCATTAGTGAAATGAAAAAAAATATGATCATCTATCATGGCAAATTTGGTCATGATATAAATAAAATTTGATGGATCAGATAACCAAAAATCTACTCTATCTTATTAATCCTCATTTGGAATGGATATTAATAAATCATCATTTTTCAATGGAGTGGATCTCTTAGATAGATGATTCAATCTTCATTTTCACGTAAATATTTCCCACGATCTTTACCCCTGCAGTATTACTCAAACACACACTGAGGTAATTCTAATAAAGTTAAGAGTATTTACTCAACCTTTGAGGCCGTAAATGTAGGCCAAGTTAAAGCAGATGCTATCTATTCAGGAAAACCCAATTCACTATCCAAGAGGTAAATAACTAAAATTCCTAGCCAGTGATTTGGTGATACCAGGTTATCACAATATTTATGAACTCTATTAGAAATAAAAAATTTCGCAATCCATACACACTACCTGTGTCAATTACCTATTAGTGTATAGAATGTATATAATCGTGACTTGTAATGTTACTGTAATAGTTTTAATAAACCAGGTGAATCCTAGGGAAGCTCATTAATTAACACTTGTGATTATTCTATTTTTTTACTATAGTAGATCTTTAAATGCAAAAAATCAAGAATATTTACTTTAATTCTCCATGAATATTGAAAATATACTTCTCTTTCTGCTGTAGGTTCCTTTATTAAGAGAGGTAACACCTAAATAAATACTCTTTAATCCGAAAAGTTTTTTTCCATGTGCAAATCCATGTGCGTAGGTTTATTCCCTAGCTTATGATAAATTTCATAACACTCGTGAAATTTAAATAGATGTAGAAAAATCCAATCCTAACTCGAGATATATAGTTTTTAGATGGATGTACGTAAACATACATTGAGAACTATAGCTTCAGCCTCATTTTGATAGCTTCATTAGCAATGCCGTCACTTTCAATTTCATAGTTCTTTTACAGATGATATTTTAACGTGGAATTTTGTATAAACTTTAAGAGAAAATCCCCTTTAGCACCCAATCCTTCAGTTCTCACAGAAAAACTCAGAAAAAAAGGAAACAAAAGGCGAAGAAGGATTATCTTCAGCTGTAAAGCATACATGAGAAGGGAAATGAGCGGATAATGATGCGTTGAGAAAGGAAGTAGAAATGTGGAAGGGCATGAAGAAAGCACACATGGTGATAAGAAGGAATGGAGAAGGATTTGAATGGATTACGGGAAAATCTCGGCTTAGGCTCGAAAAGCGGGAGAAGGGAGCAAAATACTGAACATGGAAATGAAAGGGGGGAATATAAAGGAAGAGAAAAATTAACATTGCGCGAGAATAAAGCGTGTGCTTTGTGGTGATAAAGAGAAGAGTAAAAGGGAGTTTTAAAGAGAAAAAAATTATTTTTATCAATTAAGATCATTATTTATCAAATGAGCAAAGATAAGTTTGTAGCCATCGTGCATATTTATGGTTCCTCTACATATTATATAAAAGCTTCACATTCATTAATTTCTTGGTTTAAATATTCTTCTTCAATGATTTTATATGGATGGGAATGGACAAAAGTTTGTGTATTGTTTTCATTGCGAGATTCTTGAAGAGATTTTGCATTAATTTACTAATATTTCGGTAGCCTCAACGAGGATAATGGTGGTTGTTTGCACCATTAATTCGAAGCTATCTCGCACTATCTCTATAAAATATCCCTTAAAGGGATGAAAATTACTCTGCGAGATTTTACCTGATTTAGAAAAAGAAAACAAAAATTTGAAACTATTGAAAATTATGGATACAAAGATATCAAACAAAATTAGAATCATTTTCTAAACCATTCTTAAAAATATATATGTTTCAGAAGAAACCGTAATGTCGTTTCACTAGCGCTCGGAGAACCATTTGAAAATATAAACCTTGAATTTAAATCTTATTTACAAAAAAAATAAATAAGTTGATACGTTTATTGCAACACATTAATTTTCAATTATATATTTCAAGTATTAACTTGGGTTCAAGCATGAATTTTAATTTCAAATATTGTCTATATTTTTCTCCTCTACTGCCCAAGACTATATTTTACCATACAGCCTTTTCTATGCTTTACAAGGTCGGTTTAGTGTATCCGCTGGAAAATATCCTGATTGTGTTTGCTATAACTATAATTAAATAATATTGATTATTAATTAGTACTGCAGAAGAACCTCTTACTCTATTCTGGGGTTTTCAATGGGAAATGGGTTGCTGCTCGTTTCGTTAATCATTGCCTATTACATTAGGCAATTCAATCGAGAAATTTAACTGTTTGAAAAATATATCACTACCCAAAACTCACATACGTAGCTGCAGTATGTGTAC
Source organism: Sympetrum striolatum (assembly GCA_947579665.1). Classification (NCBI taxonomy): domain Eukaryota; kingdom Metazoa; phylum Arthropoda; class Insecta; order Odonata; family Libellulidae; genus Sympetrum; species Sympetrum striolatum. The sequence goes on from OX388347.1 coordinate 31,221,388, forward strand.
CCCAGTAATATTCCATCTATTTGAGCGAGAGAAATGTTTCAATGCAACTGATCTTGACTAATAAATTGAGTGTTCCTTAGCTATTTAAATCATCGTTCTCTGTCATCAATTTCCTGCTGTTTTCCGTAAGTGTGCCAACAAAACCCAAACTATTCTTTTCTTCGCTATCGTATTCAAGTAATGTATGTGTGGCATTCCCACGGGTTGCAATCTGCAGCAAACGCTCAACAGGTACGCAATTCGTAGAATACCATATGGTTGCTTTATGGATGGAAAGGAAGCTCCTTTTGTTGGCTTAAAATGGGAGGAAGAATGGGAAAATATTTCTACTGCAGTACACTCGGTTCCAATGAATTCGATGGATTAAGGACATACGGTGAGAGGAGAAAGGGTTCCGTTCACTCTTAAATCTCTCGGGATATCCGCCATAAAAGAATCCAATTGCTCGACTTGCAGCGGATAAAAGTGTATTGAAGCCTCGAGCATATATGCATCATGGAAGATAAATCTCTCTTCGGGAAAAGTTTTACTGCCAAAATCACCCCTCGGGAACGAATTTTTTCGTTGAATCTCTCCTCATAAAGCGATCGTATTGGGTTCAATTTTCATAGCTCTCTTGAGAGTTCAAATAGGCTGTTGCCGTTTATTGCTTCATTTATTGTTTGTGATTTTTGTTTCCCTTCCTGCCGATGAAAAATCCATTTGCACATACAGCGTGTCGCTTTACTTTCCCTTTAGGGAGAGTAAAGCGAGATATTATCGCTGGTACATTTCTGACGGAATTTTTCTATTCATACCATTTCAACTCGTCATTATTTTAATTGCTCTGGTGATTGACAATGATGATTAGTTAGTTGTATTATCATCATATATAATATATGGGCTAATTACTAACGGGTATTGTGATTTCCCTACAATTTATAATGTCTATAATCTAAACTCAATTGTCCATTGACTTTATATATAAGAAAGTATATGTTCATAGGACTGCTTAAGTGACTATATACCAGCATGAGAATACATAATGTGTAACCATTATCACCTGGTCTTTTATATACTTGCAGTGAATTTTCTAGCATATATATATATGAAATATTACATAAATAGTTATATCTATGGGTTAAGCCTTGAGCTCATATTTTAGAGAATCCAAGCACACAATGTTTTTTATAACATCTGATTAGGAACACAATAGCAATACTCAAAATCTTCATATTGTTCTACTTTATATACTATATACTAGAATTACCTATGAACTAGAATTTCTATATATTTTTTTTCAAGTGGAAAATCATGAACGCCCTCCTGACCTGGTTACCACTACCTGCTGATAGAAATTAACACCGATAAATAGATTCAGTGAATTATCATTAATCGCAAGAGTTAAGCATAAATGTGTATGATTATGCTTGAGTTTACTTTCCATGCATACACCATAATGTAATCTAAACAATGCAAACAGTAAGCTCCAAGTTGGCTTTACTGCTTTAATGTCATTTCCATTTTTCACATCTAAAATCTGGTCAACCTACTCATGTTGGAGTGAGAACGATCTTGGCAAACTTAGGGTTGGTTGAATAAGCTCTTTACTTCAAGATTCATGAATTCCTTAAATTTCACAGAATTAAGTTATGATGCAGCTTAAGCTCTACACCGAAAGAAAGAATACTTCTGACGAGTAGAAACCATGGAATTACTTTACTGAAAATTATGGGAAAAATTTCTTCGCGACCAACACATTTACGCTCTTAGAAGTAGGCCAATTTCCAATACGTTTAAGATTTACTTATTTGTATTTGGAAATGTTCTCGTTTGTATAATAGTATGTATGAGTGAAGCTGTGTCCCCGAAGACATCCTTAGGTAAGCAAGCATATGCAGCAGGACTGGTTGAAGTGATGGGACCAAATTAATTAAGGAAAAGCAAGTTCTGTGATGACAGTAGCCTGAAATTCGTTTACAGCCGGAGACGCATTTACATATATTTGTAAGCAAGGGCTTCCCACACCTAGCAATCGGCACGCCGAGAGGGATGGGGGAGGTGGGAACAAGGAAGTTTTACGTAAGGTTAAGGGGAGCGAATTTGAATGACGTCAAACGCAAGAGTAATATGGTATGAAAGGGCGGGAATTCATCGGGGTCTTCTCTTTGTCTTCTTTCGCATGGCGGAATCGCTCGCATTATAGGCCCAAGTTACATCCATCCAGTGAAAGGGAGGAAATGAAGGGAAGGGGTGGGGATTAGGACAGATAAGGGGAGAGCGGGAGATTTAGTGATGGCACGCGGCCTGCAAACCCTTGCAGACTCTTTATCTTGCGGTGCGGTCGGGATTTTTCGGGTTGTTTTCGGGAAACCGAGGGAATAGGCCAAACAAGGGGGGATGGCAAATTAATACAATGGGATTTGAAGGAAGTTTTTCGAGAGTGGGATCGGCCATTACATGGCACGGTAAGTGATTTATGGGTTTACGCTGCAGAGGCTGAAGGGATGCAAAATCAAAGATCCCTTTCCTGTGGGGAATTTAATCACTTTCAATGTCCTCATACCCATGTCCTGGTTCGTTTGCCCTCGCGAAGCATCGGCGTATTAATGTAGTGAAGGTATTCGCAGGTTAAGATCGAGCGACTTTGGCTTTACTTTCGAGGAACTTTGTTTGATATTTCAGTTTCATCAGCATTATTAGAATCATCAATTTCCTTGATTAAGTTGCCATAGAAAAGTGATCGTACAGGGCAATTATCAGTATCAATCGCTACGAGCCTTAGATCATGCATTTGTGTTTGTTAAATGTTAACGGTAGATTACACAAAAATTAATTCAATGCCTAGAAAATCCTTCTTTTATTATTTAACGTATTTACGTACCTTGCGAGAAAGTCATATATAACATAACATTTTTTTATTTCCAATCGTTGAGCTATGCTGCCTAAATGAATTTTTGTCTTATAAGCTTCGAAGTTAAAGACCTCCACATCTTTATGCATTGAACGTGATTACTCGAATCATAAATATGACAAAATTTTTCATCGTGGTTTTAAAAAATTACTACAAAGATGAGACGGCTACATGCGGCAAGATACTAAGGGATTTAGTAGAAAAATAACTTTAAAAAACCTCTTAAATTGTACCATTTTGTAAGTATGATATTTTTTTACAGTAACGGATGTAAAGTTAAAACTGCTAAACCATCTTCTGACAGCAGCGGAAATTTTTATTTCAGTCAAGTAAAGAGCACAATTTAATTTAAACTCTAGTGAATCCGTAGTTACAAAGTTATTCAAAAAATCTAATTTACACGTGAAATTTTGAAACACGTTTTTCATACCAAAAGAAGTAGATGCGTCTATGTTACTTACATTTTTCACCGATTCATCTTATCACCTACGATTAAAAAGTTAAAGCTAATTCAAATTACTAAATTTACGGACACCCTGTAAAACATAAGTTTCTTCTACAAAGGATTTTTATTCACATAGAAGATAAAAATTTACACTTTAGTTTACCACTGATTTTGAAATTACTTAAATAGAAAGAGTTGTTAGAAAACATTGATCGACTCTCCTTCCGTAATTTCAAGGGTAAACTTACTCTGCCGCTAAACGTTTTGACCACTCGAATCCAAAAAAAATCACTTAGCTGATCATCGAAGGGTTTGTGGTAATACAGCAGGCTAACTGTTTAACTGATAAACCAGCGCAATTTCAATTCTACGTCATCAGCATTGTCGTGCCGGGTACTCTAAGAAATATCCCGCAAAATGCGAGTGCGATAACCTGATGGAAAAATCCGAGAGTGAAGGAGAAATGGATTGGACAGTTGCGGCTGCGGACAAGGTAGTCAAGAGTGGGAGGGGGTGGCGCGGAATGGCTCACTCCGGTGTAACTCGAATTAGCATTCAAATCGAATTCGGATTATGTAAAGAGACGCCGTCTGAAATGTTTGAATGCTCCGCTGAACATTTGTGCGGAAAGTGACAGAGAGTGAGTGTGCGGAACGAAATGCTTGGGCGTGTTTGCCGAAAAGTGTCGCTTTTTTAAATGGAGTTCCGGTCGTTTTTCTGCCGAGAATAATCTGCAATCGAATGTCTCAGATTGCGACGAGGAGGAAATGATTGCACCGTGATTTCGCTCACTTAGAGAGAGCTTCATTCATTATTTCCCTCCGTAATCATGATTTTCATAAATTCTATTCGAAGAGAATTCCGTGGGCGAAATTGCTGATCCATCCTTTCTTGTACTTCATACTTACGTAAGTAACGTTGTGATTGAGTTCACTCGAGCATGAGCTTGCCAGATATTTTCCACATAAGCTGGTTTATTTATGAATTTTACACCGGGACTGATAGAATTGTCATATGGTTGAATATAGCAAACATTTGATAAATTTGTTATGAGTAATTTACTTCCAATAATATCATCGTTGAACAGTAAAACATTAGTTAATATAAGTATCATATTTAAGAAATTAGTTGTTAAATAGTTGAATATCTCTCATTTTCCTAGCAGATATATTCATCGTTTATTTTCATGAAATGGCGTTGTATGTCTGGCTAAATAATCAGATCTATTCCATTCTGTAATAAAATGATTGAAAACATAGATGTAATGTACTTTAGCTTCCAACTAGGATTATAAATCAAAAGTTGATACGAAATTGTTATTTTAAATAATGGTATTTTTTGTATTAGTATTTTATGTAAAACAGCATAATTGATAAACAGAAATGGGTATGCTAGACGTGATTATGATAATAATTGGACGTATAAGACTTATTCTCAACTGATAAATTATCATATAGTGAATTGAGAAATAGAAGAACTATTACCACTTACTTCCTCTCTTCTCCATCTTCCTAATACTATCGCTGAGTACATGTGGGTGTTTTTTATTTTATTTTGAACGTTGGTCAAATTAAATTAAAATTCGTTCATCTAACACTCTATTGTGTAGAGCTACCACCAAGTCGAGGCAGTAACAGTAGATTTTCTAATTATAATGATAATTGAAGTGAATTTTGTTATGATAATGTTTTATTTTTATAATGTTTATTTTTCCTTCTGTTTGCAAAAAATAGGCTGATAGTCGTGAACCAAGATAATAATGTATAACCAAATTGATAGTAAGCTTATCTTGATATCGAAAGTTATATATTAAAAAAATCAACTTTCATTACTTAGCGAAATTTCGGTGAAAAGTGACAACAGAAATTAGGGAATTACTGCTTCGAATCATTATTTCATATTCCATTCTACTAATTGAAATATCAATGGCTCCGCTCATTCAATAAGCGCATTTTGCTCATTGTTCGCTTTGTTTGGCTTGCAATTACATTCCGCTCCTGTTAAGCCTCTTTCAAAATGTCACGACCCCATCACTTTGAGGGATTTAAATAGTTACATGTGACTCAGAAAATGTAATAATTCGTTTTGGGCCGCATAAAGCCAGAGTGAGCAAATAATTGGTCAGCAATATTCGTACACAATTTATTTTATTTCCTTAATTACGCGGACCTTTTTCCTCTGTTGACTATGAAAATCCCCCAATTACGACCATAAAATCGTATTTTTAACTCTTTAAAATGAGGAATTTCGCAATGATGTTATATCAAAACTGATTTCCTTGTTATTATTTTTCGGTTCGTTAAAAATTTCGGCTGCAAAGTGATTTTCTCATTTACAATTAAATTCGTCTAAATTATATTTATCGTTGTCCTGGTCCATTGTGAAATCTATATCACTATATCAAGAAAGTATAGGGGAGTGTTACTGAATTGCCATTGACTCTCGGGTAGAAAACGCTGGAAAAGAAAAGAAAAATGTATTTACTAGGTTGCAATTGCAATATTATTGCTGGAAAATATGGGTGGGTAAGTTTAAAAATTTCAATTAAGCGGCAAAATTCCTTACCATGGATGTTCATTGATACGGAACTAATCTTAGGAAACAAAGAGCCGATATCGCAAAATATTATACGTACGGAGATTGAACCGGTATTGCAAAATCAATAGTGAAAATGCTACTCCTTTTGTGAAATCTTTTGCAATTATAAAACATGTGGAACAATTACAGTTTTTTCTTGCCTCTTTCGTTTGAGTTAAATTCTAATCTTAATGGATGAATTTTGGAATGAAATGATACGATTTAACACTCATCAGGTCTTCACCTGATAGATCTTAAAAAATGTTATATTGTTTTGAGGTCATGTATGGGTAAATGTTGAGGAATTCTGCCATTATGACAGAATTTATTAAGAGATTGCTTAACAAGGTGAGGGCGATGGGAATTTTCCCTGTGATCATTACGGAAGCCATGAAGGTTTTCACCCAAAGATAGACGGAAGTATATGTTGAAGTCAAAAAAGCGGGTTGACTGGGAAGTGAAACTAGGTTTTATACTTTCAGGAAAGTTATCCTAGCCTTTTATGAAGGCCTCACCTGATCCCCAAAAAATTAATTTATTGAGATGCAGGAAATGTAATGTTTACACATATTGTAATTTCTAATCAGATATTTCGTATGAGATATAAATGTAAATGTAATTTATATGCATGTATTATACTTCTAAAATATTGACATAGCCTTTTCGCAGTTCATCTAAATTTTAAATGAGGGATTTGAACTATGAATGACTGAGTTCAGTCCAATTGAACCATTCAAAGAAAACAGATCGGGAATAAATCGCCCTTGATTAAGTACTACTCTTTCTCCTCACACCCGAAGCGTGGGGAGGATCGCATCTCAATCCCGCGCTTTATTAAAAGGGAAGATCAAACGATAAAATCCTTTTAATTTCCTCGCAACAGTCGGGAGGAATTAATTCTCCGGACGATTAGCGTCGCTCCTGCCAATTCGACATATTCGCTCGGTCGGGGGAAACAAAATCGCAGCGAAATGAATCTTCCGAGAGAGGGGGAACTAATGTTCGAAAGACGTTAATTTATCCCAACAAAATTGCCTAATCACCTTTTCACTTAATTCTTCCCCCGTACGCCAGAAAGTCGCCTCTTGGGCTCCGATTCTTTTACGTTCGTGCGTTTCCATTAATCAGGTGGTCGTGCCTCTCCCCTCCTCAACTTAAATGTCGCTCCCCCTTATCCGATCTCCCCCCCTGGACCCCTTCCCTTTCGGAGGGCGCGCTGCTTGGCACACAAAATGGAGAAGAATGATTGCCCGACTCAGGCCAACTGGATGGAAGCTGGATAAGGCAGAGGGGGTATTGCAGGGGATTGGGACGATTCGCCGTGGCCACTTTACCGCGTGGTACTTTTCCCCACGACCGTTTCACCGTGACGAACATTTAGCCGTTTAAAATTTGATAATATTTATTAATATAACTGTAAGTCTTACAAGACTGTGCTTACTATTTACACATGACAATAAGTAATCAGATACGTATACGAGGGTATAACCAAAAAAATCAGTCATTTTTTTCGAACGCATACCATCTATTTTTTCTATCTGTCCTTATTAACTTGCCTAATAAATATTATTGCGGTTGGATTATGTTAACCCGTGCCGACTCCATGACATACAATTTCGCAAAATGAAAATTTTTACCGATAATGGGTATACATGGGTAATGGATTCGCACGAATCTTTCAGGGCACATTATTTGCTTAAAAACAGTGGACACTTGTCTGACCGTTTAACTCCATGGGCTTTTGTTTATAAAAATAGCAATTTAATATAGGAGTTAGGCAACCATACCTGATACGTGCATTACTATATAGATCTCGAGTTAATAGGAAATTATTTTCTTCAATTTCTTTTACTGATAACTTATATTTTTACAATTAAATTTTATTTTTATACCTTCAAAGCATATATTAATTTAAGTTAGCATTTATTCTTATATACATAACTCCGTAAAGTGGGCTGGAATAAAAAAGAGGTGGCCAAATTCTCTCAAAAAATCCATTACCTATAAACATATTCCTAACAGTATTCCTTCCTCCAAGTGAAATTGTACCGTGGAAACTGGTCCAGAGGACTTGATCCACTCGAAATGTCAATATTTGATTTTGCAATAACACATGTACTTAAAATTGGCTAATTACAATGAACCATCGTAGCGGCGTGGTCCATGCTTAGTGAAATTGATAAAATATTATAAATAATTCACTAGAATAAATAAATAATTATATAAAAATGAATAAATTAATTGTTTCTTTAAAAGAGAGTCACTTGTCTGAAAAGAATAATGAATAAAATGGAGCTACATTCACCGATATAAATTTTAATCAAAATCATCTTGGCGAAAGGTACTTTGCGGCGGATCGGCATCGGTGAATTGTCCTCCACTCGCTGGGTAAGGTAGAGGGGATCCCTGATTGCCGTGTATAAAACAAACCGGCGAAACGTCGGTTGCCTTCCGTTTGCTCTCCGGCCGCTCGGCCTTCTGCCATGTGGACACATCCCCACCTCCGCTCACTCCCGACGGTTGCATTATGACGAATGTGTTATTATAGGGATGGAAAGCAATGTTCCCAAGTCGTAATTTGCGTTGATTCAGGTAGGTCACGCAAGAAACGCCGAAGCCATGAATGTTTTTACGAAGGAAAAGCTGTGCTCAACCAGTTATCTGTATTTCCTATGCAAATACCAACGAGCCCTGATGTTTACCCGAGGAACGAGTTGAGTGTTTTCGGCGCGCCTAATGTTATGTCGTATTCTAGGTGAAATGTGGCTGGAGAAAGGGAAATCCTTGTCTTCTACTCGTGTTTTTTCGAGGAGAAAAGGCCAATTTGCAGCGATGAATTCCTTTGTTTGCGGCTGATATCAAGCTCAGATTATAGCGAATTCAAACTAGTGTCCAATACGTAGGGAATGGAATTAACAGACTATTACCCGTTCTTTATGTTTTTGATATTTGCCAAAAGTAATACTTGAAGCAATTTATTTTATGTGTAATTACCATTCATTCATTTTAGAAATTAAAATAGTCCTTAATTATTACCTGAAGAATTCATTGTTGTGGTTTTAAAGATGTCCAAAATCATAAACAAAATTTAATTTCATACGGAACTAAAATTAATATTACTTGCACAATGGCAAAATTGCATACAACAACTCCTGTGCTCCAAATTTAATTCAATTAATTTTTAAGCAATCAAGATACATAAAAGCCTTACAAAATGCTAGTGATATTTTGCTTTACATGGTCTACAATTAAATGCATTACAGTTAACTGAGACAGGGTAACCGGATACGAATGAAGAAAGTACAACTTCTTAAACTCATTCTTATAATTACCTATTACTTGCAACATTTTTGAACGCCATATATGGAATGTCTACCGTTCTGTCTGATTCATTTAGCAAATATTTGACTATGTTTTCATGGTAATAGAAACGAAGGAGGGAGAACATTCAAAGGAGAATAAAAAACGTTTCCTGTGCTTACCTCAGTAGTGCCCAACAAACAAGAGTTCCTAAAACATCAAATGAATTCAAACCCTTTTCAGACTGATAAACGGCTCACTTCAATTCCTAATATCTCACTAAAATTAACTTTAATTAATTTTCAGATAAAAACACAAGAAATATCATTTAGTTTTTGAAACAAATAGTTCTATAAAACATTAATTTCAAGTTCTGTTGCAAAGTATTTCTTTTTTGTAAATAGTTCGTGTCGCTCATGTGTTGTTTTGCTTTTCGTTCGTATTTTGATTTCGTTTCCATCACCTATTATAATCAGGTTTGTGATTCATCCTACAGTGGTAGGATGAATACTTACCTACTTGTAGTAGACTCAAAAGGCCAATTTCACCGTTTTTCATTGAACATGTCCCGAAAAACGTTATTTATAATGTTTGTGACGTAAAAATTAATATGATATAAATTAATCACTTACATATCTTCCAAGTTAAGATTGAATCTAGAGTTCGAAAATACTTTCGTAGATAAATTTTTACATCGTATACATGGAGAAAGTCATGTGCTGGCCACATCAGATTTTGAATATTTTTCATAGATGAATATTAAGTTAAAGTCAATCCAAAAATAACCATCACAGACTTTTTTCAGGTTGCACAGTTATGATCTAATGAAATAGAATTGCTTCTATGGTAAAATGATAAAAATTCTATAAAATATTAATTATCATTTTAATTTGATCGATCATGGAAAGAATAAGAAATATGTCTTCTATTTTTTTACTGTACGGATTTATTTGATAAGTCATGAAAAGTATATCTCTAGCATACCTATTAAGGAGTATCTAATATTCAAATGATTAATTAATAAATAAGATAAGTAAGGTTCTCTTTTAGAAGTGGATGAAATTCTATATTAAAAAAAGAAGCAGGCTGACCAAATAATAATTAATTTACGCAATAACACCACTAGAAATACAACCTACGGCCCGGGATTCGATGTATCTCATCATCTTCAGGTCAAGGTGATGCAATGCATCAAAAACCCAGGTCTCCAGTTGTATTTCTTGCGGTGTTATTGCGTGAATTAATTATTCCTAGGTCAGCATTCTTCTTTTGTCATGGAATATCACCAAGTTAAGGCTCAGACAGTCGATTTTATTTTATAGTTTTTCTTCATATTCTACTGCATCGTGAAAGCATTTTATACCAAGTGCGAACTTGCATTTTTGCCATTCCCAGGTATTTATTCAAAGGGTATGTTCGAACCATGACCTATATCCCACACCCAGCCATTGAGGAAACCGAAGAGGAATACCATATTGGGTAAAAAATATAATGACTAGTGATCTGTTAGCAGTGACATCAAAGCCATAAAAATGGCCCAAAAATAAAAGGATTTCTTTTCCACGCAAAGCATTTGTCAACTATATCACTCCAAAATCGCTAATGCGGCGTTAGTAAGTCTAGATAGAGGGCAGCACTTCCCAGGAGTTTGTCGAGGCAATTCACATTCACCGACCCTTGAGTAAAATTCCACCTGAGCACGATTGTGAGGCGGTTTAGGGGGTCAGTGGCAGAAAGAACGGCACCTTGTTAAGGTCTTTGAAAGTCGAACTCGGTGGGAACGGTGTAAGGACAAAAGCGAAATACGGGGAATAGTTTTCACCTGCAAGACCTATATTAAACGACCGTAATCTCTGCTTTAAATTAGCCCGTCTTGAATTCTCTTAGTAAAATACGCGGTCATTTTAAAGAAAAGCGCTAAGTTTTTTATTCGCACACAAAACTTAATATGGGTAAGGGTCAACCCCAGGAGTTAACCTACTCGCACAAAATAAACATAAGGCTCTGGACTCTTGATTGTGGGGACACACTAATTAACCAATGCTTGGAGGAGTTATAATTAACTTTTGTCACGAGTAAATTTTATGATTATTTTTACGGTTAAATCTGAAAAATGTATTATATTTGGAAAAAATTTTATTGAAATCAATGTGTATCTTCTCTCTGAAAAATGCATTATATTTGGTAAAATTTTTATTGAAATTAATGTGTATCTTCTCTCTATGCATTCATATAAATAAATAATAAAATTGGTGATACCAAAAAGGAATAAAAATCTCATTTCAGTTCGTAACAAAGATTAAAAATAAAAGTAGTTGATACAATAAAATAAAACGGTCTTAAATTCTAATAGATACTCAAGATCCATTATAATCGATTTTTGTTGTTTAAAATCCTATTCTGCATAATAAAAATATTCAAATTTATTGTCAATGTTACGATTTTTGCAGGTTACTAGTAATGAAAGAAATATGTCCTACCTGTTAACGAATTACGTTTTGTATTACCGTCTCTATTACGATCTTTTCCTTTATTTGGGTTCAGTACTTTCGAGAACAGTTTTAAAGGGTCTATCTATTATAGACCATTTATCTATTATAGTATAGACCTCTATTTATTGTAGTATTATTTGAGCGTTTTAAAAATTTCACTTGCACCGTGTATACAACTTCATCAACCTATAATATGATGGAGTGGTTTTAATTGTAACTGGAATTTAATATAATGAATACTTTAATAGGCAAAAATATCGTAAAAACCCTTTATTCGTCCGAAGATGTGCTAAACCTATTAAAGTTCAGAGGAGAACGATAAGGTTAGGATGATACTCTTACTCATCCATAAAAGTAAGGTATTTTAACCGAGCTGAAGGTATGGAATACTACGGAATAAGGATATAGAGAGCGTTAATCACTTGGAATTTTTTAGGAATTCGAAACGAAGTGGATATATGGGTCAGTGGAACGGAAAGGGATAAGGATTTGGGCCATTAAGTGACGATCCTGGGTCACCTGACTTTTTTTGGACGTTGCGATGCTAAGACGGGACTTTTAATGGCCCTGAGGATTTTTATTAAAGCGTCCCTCATTCCCTTCCCTTAATATCTTCTTTTTTTGCAAGGTTTCTCATCTGAAACATGAATGTGGACCTTATCTAGGGAAAAACTAGGTTGATCAGAGGGAGGTCGCATTCGTCCCAAGAAGAGGAAGAAATGCCAAGTGCGTCTTTTTCATTCGTGATTCGGTTTAAGTCGTTTAGATTACGCGATTCCTATCCTTCCCGAGCAATAAATCTCCCCGGATTTTGACCCAACAACCGAATCCCCCTTTTCCGAATTTAAATTATAAAACTTTCGAGGAAGGAGATTGTTGTCTGTGATCCCAATTTATGAATTTACTTGCGAACTCGCTCCTCCATTGTGAAGCATTCTTTATCAAAAGAGATGGATCCATTTGTTCGAAGAAATAATAAATTTGTGGAAACTCCTGAAGCATTTAAAAACATCTTATAATTTAATAATAATAACAAATTTATATATCAAATGACTTATTCAAGCATACATATATGAGCCAAGTGATTGAGATAAACATAGTAAACAGACTTTATTAATTTAATTCATTATAATGTGATAATCCATATATATATATATATATATATAATAGAATACCATAATTTAAAGTACAAATATGTTAAAATTTATTGAGTGAGCTATTACTTCGTGAAACTCGATTATCACACTGACGGTAGAAATAACTAATTATAAGTTAAAATTTCACATTATTTTTTATTACAGCCTGTGGCAACTACTTTTAGTAATCATCAAGCCACAACTATACTATATAGAGAAAACAAAATGTCTTTAATGCAAAAAATACTAATTTTTACTATTCCATTAGACGTCATAACATCACAGGAAACCAAATTTAAACTATGATAAGGAAGATAAGTATAACAATATAAAATATTTTCCTTTGTTTACGATTTCAGCCATACTAAAGTACTTTTTTGTAATAAAATATTTTTTATTTTCTTTCTCAACCGTGGGTAATGCTTGCAGGCTCACAGGGCTAGGTTATTTCTTATTTATAACTTATGTCATGACTTCAAAGATTCTCCCACTTTTTTCTCTCTAATATACTCGTATTGATAGGAGGGTTTCTAAATATAGCTTTAACGCGTAAGGGATAGTTTCACTTTGTTACGAAGCTTTGTTGTCGAGCAACACTGCAGAGACAATTATCGTGCTCCAGAAGAGTTTAAAGCATATAATTTTATTATTTTATCACTCTAGTCCTAATATATCTTAATTATTATATTTAATTAAATTATATTTATATTTAAATGCATTTGTGTGAATACAGAAAACAAAGTTCTCTCTCCCGCAAACCTGCCTAATGTTTAATGTAGTTTTCTCTTTTTATCTCCCAACTCTTTTTATTTTCTATTTACGTTTCCCTCAAATTGTTTTATCCTCGTTAGAATTCGTAATTCATTTTCTGCCAACGCTGCTGCAATCAGATTAGAATTCTAAACAAAAATAATTAAATTAATAATTTGAAGTACGCGAGATTCATTTAGATTCATGAAAATGTAATAACGAAGAACGGGAATTGAACGAGGGGCTCGTTGTGCCTCCAAACATACAAGTTTAAAATTAATAACAAATATAACGGCTACTTGGTTCAATTAATGGCTTTAACTCGCTATTTATAATAATGAACGTTTCTTTGAGATGAAAAACAACACTATTATGCTATTATATTAATTATTTAATGTTTCCCGAAATGAGCTATATATTCTCCCGTGAAAGACAAATGTTGCACATGGCAACGTTCTCTGACTTCTGGTATGTGTTGCAGTAATGAGGCGAGAGAAATAAAGATTCATACCTAAGTAAAGTTTCTATCGGTATCAACTTTGGGTCAATCACGTAATGGAGGGTACTATTAAATAGTTTTAAAATTGACGTAGTCAGATAATCAAAGTTTTTGTATTTCACTAATTTCATGGAAATGCTTTCTGGATTCATATTTCAGTCACGCTGATTTATCTTATGAATAATGGGAGTCATGAAATATTGATTTAGATGTCCTGGATGCAACAATGATGCATTAATATCTCGAAATTTTATATAATAACAACAATAACTGAAAATGTATGTTTGTCAGGTAATATATAAAGATATAATAACGCCCTACTTACTTTTGAAAAAAAAACATCATAATCAGAATCACCGTAAAGTTTACACACTCACGACGAGTTCAGGTGTTATAAAACTAATTCGATTATAAACTTTCTTTGTAAATTGCTGCATTCGATTTCAACTCTGAAAAATCTACTCTGCGAGTACATTCGTCAATCTGCTATGCACAGACAAAGACCTGCGGTAATGCAATATGAATTGGTATCACTTCAAGGATAGGGGTCTTCTATTTATCGACGAAGAGGATATGAATGCCCTTTCATTAAGTGTTAAAATTCTCAAGATATTAACAACAAAATTTCACTTTTTTGAAAGTATTAATGATATACCATATAATTCATATTTACTGCTGCAATACGAAAACATAGAAAATACGCACTATTTCTGAACATTTATCATTTAATTTAAAATATAATAGCTGGGCTGATAAATTACAACTACGTTTATAATAAAAATATTAATTCGTTATGAATGAGCAGCGTAGTAACTTGTGGTAAATTTTCATTTCGATAAAATTTCTTGAGCGCCTAAGGAAACAACTGGACTGATGCATGGTCCAAAAGCCAACTTAATTGATTAATACTCATTTCAAGCCTTTTTGACTTATGTGCCGCAGCGGCGCACAAATGCCAATTTAAGTTTGACGACCGTATTTCTCATTCAAAATCATTGAAATCTCTTTTACTTATCAAGGATAGTGATGAAGTCAGATTGCATTTAAAAAAAGAATAATAATGTAAGAGTAACTATGAATAATTAAAAACGTTTCTTGAGGAATATACGTTTGTTTTTATATTATTCAGACTTACATATTTGGGAATGGTTGGGGTTTGGGTGTTAAAAAAAATCCTCACTTTTAATGCTGATTTTGATTCATATATCCCACAGCGACATGCGTTATGTTTTCAGTGACTTATAAAATGGTATGTAAAATAGGGCTAATGTAATTTCTTTTACCTTCGTAAGACAATCTAAACGAAACGTTACTTTAAGAGCAACACATGCATGTCATCATGGAGTCAGCTGTAATAAGAAATTCCGCCGCCTTTTCTAATTCCCCGGGTGGGATCCCGCGCTCAAAGGCAAAGTGAAAACGCTTAAATAATCACATTTGTCAGCGGAGTTTTCGAATCGAGACCGTCTTCACCTTTCCGCGGGTGCAATTTCAAGAGTGCGAAACATGCGCGACCTGGCTCGTCATTCCAACGAATTCCGCTCCACCTTGTCGAAGCCAGTGATTCGGAGACTACCGTTAGGGAGGAAGAGGGCAATCACCTTATCCACGCTCACGTCTTGAGCTCTTTCGCAGCTCGAACAATGCAACATCCCGAGGGAAAGGTCGGGGGAGAAGGAATTTTCCCGGCGAAGCATCGCGGGAAAGCGGGCCACTTCGTTATTCCCGTACCTGCGAAGCTTTTCCGCTGGAAATAGTCGCGAGTTTAATTTCTCGGTGCGTGCGAGCAAACACACATCAACCGGCGACGGGGGCGTCTCTCCGCGCGGAAAGGAGTCGTTTGTTGACGTCGGGATCAGTCAAAGTGGGGATTGGCCTTTGAGATTCTTCTGCTGAGCGAGAGATTGTTTTAGAGGCGAGGATGTCAGTCTCTCTCTGTCTTTTTCCCCTTGCCTTGACGTGGATAATGAAGCCTTGCCGATTGTTCTACTCTTAATTACTGCCGTTTTTTATGTTCTGATCCTTCGGGTTTGTTGCACGAGATACCGAGTAATGATATGGAATTGAAGGTGGGAAATAAGTTAAGGAAAGCTTTTCATCGTTTGTGTCCGATAGTCACCTGGATGGTCGTGCCTTAACTTTTCCTTTGATCAATCTAATTATTTTAGCGAGAAGTTTTCTATTTCATTTAGTTATTCCCAGATATGTTAACGTTATAACGAGGCTTTACTGTCCGGGGAAGCAAGTTAAAGATGCTATAGTAACAGAAAGGATTGCATGCTCACTTCCATTCTCGTGTCACGGCATTTTTCATTAATAATTGAGGGATATGTTAACGAGGGGACACGATGCCCATGAGGTCGAAACCCTTATTCTCTCGCAGGAAATCTAATTGAAACGTGCCGAGTTTAATTGTGAGCCGCTAGTTCACGCGTTCACGGGACAAAAGCACGCGAGAATAGGGAATCGTCTGCCATTTGGATCTCGTCTCGTTTTGGTTAAGTTTATGAAAGAGATATCTTGGGGGCAATGAACCATAGTAGTACAAGGGTTATCCGAGGGGAAAAAGGTAGGATACTTTGTGCTAGATTTGTTTGCGGAAATACTCACCATACGTTAGAATTATTGAAGAGATGAAAGAAGTCGTGTGCGCCAATTATGTTTCTGCGAACATGGAGTAATCATGAGAAAGTAAGCGGGAGCTAATGAGATGCTTAACCATAAATTACATGCAAGTTCTACCGTTAATGCCTTTATCATTTATTGATTGTAACGTTAATGAAGATAACCAAGTATAAATCGGTCAACAATTTAATTATTACCTAAATAAGCTACTATTATGGTCAATAGCCAAGGGCTCCCAAATACCTCTTTTTCATTTTTATGGAATATGTTTTACATAATTTAGTTGAAAGAGGAATGAATAATCCGTTCATAATATAAACAAGTTCAAATTTATTTATTATTTATATCTCATTTTTATCCAGTGAAGATAGTATTCATTCTTAATACCAGCCAAATAATTTTATGAACGATTAAGTCGGGAGATAACGACTTTTATCCAAGATAAATTTGAAGTATCTATTTTGGAGCATTGGCGCTCGTGCAAATGGGCCTTATTTTCGTTGCAATAATTAATTGAAAATTGACAATCTGAGTATAGGCAACCCCACATTGCACACCCGCACTTCCCAAATCAGTAGGGAATAACCCGCTGTTTGCGAGCAATTCTCTGATTTCGATTTTATTTTTTATATTTTTCTTGTTACTCACTAAGAGAATTGAATGCAATATCTCCATTCTCGCACCCCATATCCCATCGAATAATTTTATTTCAACCAAATGAATTTCGATGAAGGAGAGCCTCATTAAAAGAATAATGAATAATGATTCGTAACATAGCTTTCTGGAATCCTTCAGTATTTATTGTTACATACTAATTATATTAGCTGCTAAACTTGGTTGTACTCCCATCAAATAGCATGTAAAATAATACCACGGTAAAAATACTATATCCAATTCCCACACCCAACCCAACCTAGATCATAGAAATGTGACGTCATTTAGTTCGCTCTACTGTTAACTAGAGGCCCGTATGGGACCTTTACCCGTATACGCATTTGTGAATTCCGCATGTCTTCGACATTGATCGCAGCGAGAATTTGGTAGCACAGCTATTTAATAGAATGGAATGATTTGTGCTTTTTAAACATTGCTAATTGAATGCTGATTTCTTTCCGGCACTAGATGTATGCCAATTCCTTTATGATACTTTTTTATTTCTATTAAATGTATGGTTAACACAACCGAATAAATGTCCTAAACGTTAGAAATGAAAAACAACCTTTGTAATTTCCACAATAAAAAAATGTCATTTCTAATGTCGTTCCACGAAGTACGAACAGAGAACTTAGATTTTATTTTTTATCGTCCTTAACGTTGATAAATTGATAATAATACGTTTCTGTGTAATATTACTGAACATTTTGAGGTTCATTCGAATTTAGTAAACATTGGAGAAAACGAAGAAATGAACTATCCCATGATATTAATCCATGATTAATTCTAATATTAATCCTTGCATTCCTTTTTCTTACCAGCCATCAATAACCTCTATTTTCTAGGCTTGATACAGCATTTTTAACATTTCATTTTTGTAAACTTTGTCATCTTTTACATCCTCAGTAATCAATTCCTTTCGTTTATGCTTTTAAGCAATCTTTTCAAATTAGCAAAGAATTTATTTCGCGCAAATTCTGAAAAACAAAACAAATCAGAAATCTCCTCCTCTCTATTTAATAGTGCCCGTTAATCATCCTTTTTCGTTTTACAACTAGTATATTATTAATTATCGGCACCAGTATCAACTGATTTAGAAACTATTATAGATTATCATATTCGTTCCATAACTTTTGAAAAACCTTTATTTCTTTATTCTTAAAATATCTTCAAAACCTCTCTGTAGCTGCTTGAGATATTTGGAGTTGCATCACAAAATTTTGTAACTTATTTTAAGAACTAAAAATCTTTAATAAGGAAAAATCCAATTTATACCTCTAATCAACTTGCCCACTCAGTAAGGGAAAGGTAAACAAGACTATAATTAGAACGCTCGTGTTTAAGAGAGAGACTTTAATTTCCTGTTCGTCTTGCATTCCAGTATGATTAAACTTTAATTTAAAAAATTAATAACTTGTAAGAGAAGTACCGGATGTGATATTTACCTGAAAATTTAAGAACTTTCTTAGGTGACATTTTACATTTACTGGAGAGCTGCTCACGGAGTGGGAAATAACGAGTAGATGTTTTCGCTAGTAAGCAGCAGACGTTGGATATCTTTATTTCATTGGTTAAACTAATAATCGAACTGACTAATCCAGATAAATGGGCAACGCAGTCTAATGCAATAGAGCTGAAAATGACTAAGCTAAGGTTTAAAGGAATGTGCTCAATTTGTAACATCGCTTGAGCCAGGCTTCTACAGAATTTTCGATTGCAGAAGCTAGCAGGTTAGTCAAGGTAAGGATATTAGTGTTAAAGTAGCCCATGCTATAGGCCTCTGGTGATTCTTGAGGCATACATCTAAATATAAAGTCTAATTTATACACCTTTTCCAATTTAACTCCTTTTTGGTAAGGAAAGTTTATAGTTATTGTGTGAATAAAAATTGTATTCCTATCACTAGTCTTGCGGTCAAAAGTAGCTAAACCGATTGTTTAAGCGAAGAAGATTTATATTAAATTAAATCAATATGTATTAACTTACACTTAAGAAGCATTAAGAAAAGGAAAGTATCGGCTTTGCTGCTCGATTTCGGTGATTCGGTATTCCAGTAGAAGTAGTTTTAGTAGTCTTTGGTAAATGCGGTTTATACTAAGTGTTTCTAGTGATACCAGTGATTTCTTGTTGGTTTCTTTATATACTTTGATTATCCTTGATACTTTGATTTCTTGTGAGCTTCCGGTTTTGTTACTTGATTCTTCTGCAATAATACCACACATTATCCACATAAGAGATATGAATGTCTGGATTACCTTTGCGTAATAACTATTTAAAATTTTTGGTGAGATACGTGGGTCAATTACAGTTCAGCGTATTTCAAAATTACGTTCATCCGAGCAAGAAATACTTTTCATACCTCTTAATCAAACTGCACAGCAGTAAAAAGGATTAGCCTATTTCAAATATAATTATTTGTATTTTATCTCGATAAGCCAGCATATGGAGATAAAAGAGTGCCATATGGCACCATTCATTTACTTAATTAAATTTTCACAATCTTTTCTAAATTATCATGATATAGACTACCATTCCAACTCCTCGAACTTGATTCTCACTGATTGCTTTACTTCTTTCCTCTTTGCTGTGAGTCCGAGAAAATTGCTCTCGGGAATCTTTCTTAAGTTAAGTTTCGTGATTGCTGTGTTGAAGAGTGTTTCCTCTCGTCACTCGAGCGATCTTCGTCTTCTCTTTGTAAGGAGACACACTCTTCTGATCCACTCAGACAGGTAAGGATACCTCTTCTCCAGAAGCCACCGCAATTCCCTCTTCGTTGCCTGCGGAGGTAGACACTTGTTCACCTATTTCGGAGATGATTTGCTAAGAGGGCGCCACCGGTGGGTTTTTGAACTGTCTTACGGTTAAGGTCACAAAGATTCCAGTAGTTAAAGCATCCCACAGCGGGTTGAGATCTAGAAGTCTGAGCGGGAGTACGAAAAGTGTTTTTTGAGGCCGGAGGTTGAAATTACGCATGACCTTTCTTTAATTAACTCTATGTAAAAGAATAATATTTATGATAGCGTTGATGATTCCGGCCTTCACTTGGTGGAAGATCATTATAAAAATAACAAGAATAATGAATCTAATATATTAATGTATGCATTAAAATATTAGATCCAAAATTCTTGCTATTTTTAGTATTTACCATTATTATTGGTCATCGAATTTAACGGGTTTAAGATTTTGGACCGATTTTTACGAAACATACACACTTGCAACTATTGGAACATTGTTCAACTCCAACTAATGTCGAACCCATTGGAGGAAGTTAATCATGATAAGCATGATGGGGTACCATAAGCTTTCATAAGGCTCTTTTTTTTAAGTTCACTGTTATTATTAGAACAATCTTTGTTATTTACAACAAATTGACCGACCCTTAAAACAAATTCTTACGTAAATACGTAAAATCTCTATCACGAGCCTTATTTACCTCAATGTTTCCTGTTTAATATCATTGCTTTAGTTTCTTGGAAAATTACTCCACCCGTTATGTCATCTAACATGTTTTCTATATGCCTTCTTTTCTGTTTTTTCTCTTGCAGTCTATCGTCAATTACTTTCCTTAGCTATCTCTCTCCTCTCAATATTTGCTCCGCTCATTTTCTGTGCCAACAGCTAATAACTTCTTGGAAAGAAATGAACTTTGATTCTTGTATAGCAGAAATATATTACTTTATGCGACTAGTTTCGTCTTACAGGCAGCACCAGGCTGATAATGCATGTAAGAATATTTTAATTATAATGTTAAACTGAAGCGAGGAAAATTGTAAAATTCGGTATCTACCTACACGTGTTACCTTAAGCTACGAGATTTCCTTATTCATTCTAAAACAGAATCTAAATTTTTAGGCCTCACCTTGAGTATTTATGAAGTGAATTGGACCCTGCCGACAAAATTCATATTCGGGATCTAGAAAAACTACATAAAGGGCGATACGATTTGTAAATAATTGCTACGATAAAACAGCTAGTGTTACTCAGATGATACAGGACGCGGGTTGGGAAGTATTTGAGGATGAAAGATTAATTCAAAGGATAAATTCACTATATAAGTTCGGAGAAATTACGTTCTCAGATGATGCAACCAATATAATGCGACCCCAGTAATATGGGCCGTTCTGATACTGCGAGGAAGATTAGGGAAATAGATGCTAGAACGAATAGTTCCAAGAATTCATCTTTACCGTGATCAATTCGTGATGGAAATCGATTAGAGGTATAAAGTCAAGGTTCCTGCATCCTCTGCCACGCTCCGAGAGGCGGCTTGCAGGGTTCTTACATAGACATAGGCAAATTCAAATGCTCCGACTGTTCGCGACGCCAAGAAATTAACCGACTTTTCGACAACGCAGCAAGGGACAAATCCTCACGTCGAAGCGCTACTCACTCCGGCCTGTGCGCTGCGATAATTAGAAAAGCAAAGCGGTACGCGGAAAAAAAACTTTTTGCCCCTTGAGAAGGCCGAACGAATTTTCTCTCGAGGAGTGTCGAGAGATATGGGACACGAGAAATTAGAGGAATTAATACCAAGGCATCCTTTTAAGGATATTAGAGGGAGTCAACTCCTTGGCTTCGCAACTTTTCTGCGAGAGGGTGAAAAAAAAGCTGAAGGAAGGAAGTTACAGAACTCTTGATGTTTTTGTGAGTCTGATGTTCGGAAAAAAGAAAATGTGAAAACGGATAGAGTAACTCGTGGGTGTGGTACTTACTCAATGTAGTTATCTTCATATAGATATCATTCGTAGCAGGAGATGATTAAATTAATAACTCTTGTATATGCCGATTTCTTTTAATGTATTTGATCCAAATTCCGATTCTTACTTGATATACTAAGCTGTTAATAATCATGCTTTAAACGGCTCCTTTTCCCATCTTATCAACTAATAGATTGCTTTAAGCCTGAAAAAATTTGGCAATATCTACGGCCTTTTATAACGATATAAGGACTCAATCTCAAATTCAGCGTCGAGATAATAAAAGTAGTGTTGTATCAAAATTGAAAATAAGATAAAAACACAAAAATCGAACCAAAAACCATACAGTCCGATTGTTTTGGAATTTCTCAAAGACCATCCTATAAGAAAATAGGATTATATGGAATAAATTTCTATTTATCGATGTTGCACTCCTTTAAAAGCGATCTTGCGCATAGTTAACTCGAAAAACCTATGCAAAAGTATAGAAAATAAAACTAATTAAAACACTAGTATACCTGTTTCCTTAAATTTCACTTTTTGATTATTCAATTTTCACATACCTTTCGTAAGTATATTCGTTCTTATTGCTGAGGAAATTATTTATGTTGCGTTATTTCCGCTGATTATTCTACTTATCACCTTGAATTAAAAGGATATTTATAGGCTCTATCTGTATTCCATTGCTTAGATAATGGTTCGCTTACCTGTATGAATAAATGGATTAAAGATGCGTTATTTATATCCTTTACTATATGTAATATATTATGAGTATCATATCACGCGTAATTCATATCTCTATCCGAATGATTGGCTCTTCAATTAGGATCATAGTCAAAGGCGTACCTTCAATGATACTCGATCCCGATTATTATCAGAGCATGTTAATCCTTGAATCCAAAAATTGAGGATTTTTATATATTTTAGTAGCTCTGAACTACCATTGATAATGTGTACGCGTTTGATTGAATTGAATAATATGTAACACCTCATATACGATTCACCGAATCTGCAATTGCATTTCGAAAAATATTTTTCTTTCATTTTATAATTTTTGGCTGTTAGCAATATAAAATAATTGGGAGTAAATGCCTTATAAATCACCATTAATATTACCGACAGTTGATAATATCAAAGGGAAGTTACTGATAATATAATTATTAAATATTAGTACAAGAATTAATGGCAGGATTATTTGCCACATTTTATGGATTTAGCCGTAGCCTATGCATTATTGGTGAACATTGAATCCATAACATTAAATTTTGGCGCACGTGTCAATTAATAAATATTTCTGAGTAATGAGATACCTAATTAGTACTTCCAATTTCATCGCCATGAAATGCATTCTAGTATTTGTTTGTTATTAACATAACGTAGAATGCGTGCTCATTAGAATAATAGCAATTGTAATCCCATGAGGTACATTAAACAACTACCTAGGGAATCGTTTACTCAGATTGGTACATGGAATTTAATTGCTGTCGTAAGCGAGGCAAACGCTTAAAAATACAGTTGCGAGCTGAAAATATATTTCCACGGATATGAAACGGTTTCATCGCTGTAATTCATACCCTTTTCCCATAATCGCGAGGCAGGGAAAGGGAACAAATGTGGCCTCGCATCAAGATATTAAGCCTCTCCCGGCGAATAGTGAAAAAAATAGTGGAACAAATATTTTGGGGAACTTATGGCTCTTTTTGTCAACGACTAGAAATCACGTTTTTACGAAAGGCATTTATATACTCGGCTTTTTTTATTCAGAGCTTTGATAAGGGCCCTCTGATATTCGTGACAAGCTAGATCACTAGGGAACAATGGACAATCCATTGTTTGGAATGATTTATGCCGAAGAAAGCTGTGATTGGTGGCGTCCTTTCTGCTTTTCCAATTGTAATCTTGGTCACAAAAGCATCGCAGGGCCTGGCAGCATCTTTCTTGTCCTCATGACAACGGCTCGCGAAGCCTTACCTTGATAATGTATTGCTCGATGAAATTAAGGTGCAATTGCTGCTTTCTCCCTTCTCTCTCCTTGCAATTCCTCACCAACAGTTGTTTCTGTCTACTAACTTTCCATGCTCCATTCACGCCAACAATTTTAGCTTACTTTTTCCTCACTAATTTTTCTAACCAAAAACCATTAAATATTATACGTATATTATTGAAGGATTTACTGAGTGAAAATCCTTAATTAGCAAAGGAGGAATAAAAGTTTTTCAAATAAATTACGTATTTCCAGATATTATCAAATGCTACCTGTCTCGACATAGTTTGGAAAATATTTGAAAGTACATAGAGAATTAATATTACTTATTTTTTCTTAGTTTTTTATTTTCTCGGTTAGTTTCTGCTTCCAAGAATTCATAACACATACATTATGAAACAACCTAAATATATTCTGATCTGTTATAGATATCGATATTGTTTCAAAATGTATGTGTTATGAATTCTTGGAAGCAGAAACTTACCGAGAAAATAAAAAACTAAGAATACGTAAAGACTTATTTTATTCCTACTTTTTCTACACAACCATTAGTTTTTTGACTTCTCTACATATTTTTACACCTTAATTTCCCTAAGTAGCGCTCTATATTCCGTTTTTGATGATTCTGCATAAAATGCAGCAAACGCTATCATTGTCTTAATATAGCTTTACTCTTGCATTCTAATTTCAGTTATTTACGTTAGAAATCCATTCCTGCTCAGTAATTGACCCACTTATTTGCTCAGCATCTGTTTCGATAAAACCCTCTTCTTACATCTGCGTTAGTTTTCCTAATCAAAGGATTTACTTAGATTCCACGCAGTATTCTCTCAGAGAAGATTTCATAAGTTTTCTTGCATTCCTTTATTTATAGTTTTCTTTAAGCTTCGTTTTCAATCCTTTTAGGACGCTATTATCTTACCTTTCCTCTTGTTTCTACTTTTGCAATACCTTTTAATTCATTCGCATTCTTCCATCCACTTCGAGAGTATCTGTATTCGCAATAAATAGTCTTTCTCTTTCACCACTTAATGACCACGTACTCGATAATCCTTCCTTTTTCTCCACTTGCTGAACTTTTCCTTAGAAAACACTTTTTCTCAATTCCTAAAGATACTTATCCCTCCATCTATGCTCCTTTCTTATGATCGGTTCGAAAAATTTATTTCAGTAACTTCTTTGAAATACTCGCTCTGTTTCTCTTAATTTATCATTTTCTTCGCACTCCATTATTCCCATATCACCAAAGGATTACCTTTAATTTTCTAGCCAAATACAGCGGTCAAAGTTTTTGATAAAACTTACTTGTAGGTTTTCCTTCTTTATAACGAATACCTTATATTTAGTGAAAGACAGATTATAAGGAAGAGAGAAGCATATAAGAACCTTATTTTTTACAAAAGCACACTCATTATAGATGGTAAAGATACCAAATCAAAGACATTATTGGAAATAGATCTGCCGTTTGCACATTTATAGTACTTGCTCATTTAATAGCTTTATTTTTTAGACTTATTGTATCTCCCTGGTGTAAAATTTCAGCTAGAAAACCATTTTGAAACAAATGACACTACAGCTATCAATGTTGGAATGGGAATATATTTAAATACAAAATACATATGAGATAACTTGCCAAATGGAAATGCATTCTCGTCTCATGTTATATTTTAACGTAAACTTCACCATTTGAGGTCGTTACTACATTTCTAGCGTACAAGTTGCTATTACCAACACAATCAGATCCCCTCAAACGACCAAGCGTATTTACTGGAAGACGTGCGTCGCGAATGTCCAATTTGGACGCAATTACACTCAGCGCCCCTCGCGGACGTGATATCAGTGTTTAAAGCACGTTATAGTCACGACTCGCCTCGGCGTTCCGAGGCACGACACGGAAAATAAAGCGTCTCGTTAATGCAGCTTCCTACTTCTTGCTCTAATCATTCGCATTAAGCGATCGCCTCTGAAAGCGTTCCTCGACGGACTGCGCAATTCCACCGTAATTCGCAAATGCCAAACCTATGTCTCGCGTTCCCCGTTTTCAAGGTAACGAGGGAAAATCTGCGAGCGGGTCTGGAACGAGCAGAAAACGAAACGCAAGGCGGAATGCATTAGCGGAGGAAACAGGTGAGAATTTTATCCTTTAGTGGTATCGTCCAAGACGCTTTCATGTGCAAAATATGTGTCATTACGCCGCGGAATGGGAGTTTCCTTCTCTGCGTGGAAAATGGCTTTTCATCAAGATTCCACCACTGAAAGGAGTCTCTCTATACGTTTTACCTCGGGGAATAAGATCGTGGAGCAGCGCTGCCTCTCTCCAAGGCTCTCCATTTGAATTTCTGTTTACCTACTTTTTCTATTCCTCTCTACTATGCTAGTCTTCCCCACAGCCTTCTATATCCACTATCGGTGGAGTTCTCTGTTTTTTTACATCCCCTTAGTTTCTTAGTTAATTAATTCCTTTGGTGCCTGTAATATTTTTCTCATCTCAATCTTTTCTTCCCTTTTTTACGATCCGCGCTCCGTCTCCAATTACTGCCTCTCAGTAGTCGATTGCAGAAGTGGAAGAAACCTTACGGTGTTACGTGGTGCTTGTCAACACTCTTTACTACTATGAGGCCTTACGACTTCGCTGTTTATCGCTAGAATTGCCATTCAGATAATCAGAGAATAAAAGCACCAATTCCTCTCCCACCGATATAAAAATATACGCCCCATTTAATTTACAGATGTGTGTATTTTATTCTTGATTAAATGTAGTAAATCCATAGCGACACATTAAATACGATACATAAGTAAAACAAATAACAAGTTCTTTTTCACAATTCTGTTAGCCAAGGTAAAAGGTATTTCTTTCTGGGAAACATTTTTCGTCACTAGACCTGATTTTTAAATGTATGTACAATAAAAACTTTTCCCCAACAATGAGGGCGTTACCACAAAATCGGTTGTATATATTTTCGTTTTTATATTAATTTTGGAATATTACAAGTTTTGGGCTACTTTTAGATTAATATAAATAAGTTCCGCCACATATAAGTAAAACGCTTTCAGTTTAATATCGGATCATTTTTTTGCTACTCATCAACCACGTACGCAAAGTAAGATAATTATTAAATTGGTATGTTGGAGCTAAAAAATGCATGTCTCGCTGATCAACGCTTATTCGTTAGCCTCTTCATCAATGCCATCAATCTCCTCTCCAATTTTTCAGATATGCAAGACTTCCTC
Source organism: Sympetrum striolatum (assembly GCA_947579665.1). Taxonomy (NCBI): domain Eukaryota; kingdom Metazoa; phylum Arthropoda; class Insecta; order Odonata; family Libellulidae; genus Sympetrum; species Sympetrum striolatum. The sequence goes on from OX388347.1 coordinate 31,248,671, forward strand.
AGTCCATGATTCTTTCTTTGCTAAATACCCGTTATCGTTTGCCATTTCTACGAATTTCTGTAACTCAATATACTATGTTAGCTATTGCCAACCTCTCTAAGGCATAATCTAGAAAAAGTTTCAAATACATTATCCTCATTTACCTTCCTTTTCATATATTGAATAGTAATTGGAATAAATTTCCTTCCTTTGTGGTGACCTACGTTATCTCTCTCTTTTGCTTTATTCTACTCTCCTACAAATCGTTCATAATCACAAGTCGAAATAATCTCAATTTTCCCTCCTTCCTCTAAGTATTCAGTTTGCTGGATAACCTCAATTATTACTTTCTTCTACTGCAACCGCTCTTTCTCTTCTTTTATATTTGAGATTTCTTTTTCTAACCGTCATATATCTTTATACGTATATTTAACAGCGTTCTTCATGCATCCTCGCTCATTTTCTTTCTTCGTTATTCTCTTTCTTAATTTCCATATTTCTTTTTCCTCATTTTTCTCATTACTCGTTCTCCTTGTCGGCCCATATTTCTCAACTTTACATCCCATCTTTATCTAAAGTTAACACTGCTCATGTCTTATAGTATATTTATTCCATATCCTTTTTCTTTGCCGCCCATTCCATCAATTACTTCACGTCATCGTCTTTTTCAACTCAATATCTCTTACCTTGCAGTCGTACCTGTTCATTTCTTCATTCTTTCGCTCCTCTAATCCATTCATTCCCTGCGTCCATCTCCCGTTGCGGTGCATTCCGCCACGGAGTCCCAATCTCACTCTCAAAGTAAAAAAGCAGTCGACTCATTTTCGCTAAACCCTCCATTATTCTCCTCACCGGTTGGAGTACCTAAAGAACAGCTTCCTAAACCCCAGCCCACTCACTCTTTCCTCAGAAGAGAACGAAGAAGCATTTTACTGCTGGACCACGTGCTCTTTTTTGTCCATCGCTCGCTGCTTTGCGAGTGCACCCAGGGAATCACAATTGTTCGTAGTTCTAGTGTCATTTCTCGAACGACGAATGGCTCTAAGTGTAGAGATGGCGGAACTAGAGAGTCTCGCATCTCGCGTGAATTTATGTTGCGGAGTCGAAATATTATTGAAGCGACGATTGCACTTTTCTGTGTCCTAGAAGTGGGGCTCCATCTCCGGAGGCGTTTACAAGCGTTTTCCCACGACTATACTTTCCTCCTTCGCCACTGATTACGGGAACTAAAAGGGTTTCTCCGTATGATGCATGCGTTCTTCATCTACTTGGGGGATGTGTACTCTCGGTCGTTTCGTACTCTTGCTGTGATTGCTGTGCCAAATGGTTCGTCAGCATTCGTTTTTCATACATTCTACCAGATTTCTAATGTCTGAGCGTTCTTCATCCAGCTATACGTTGACATCGTCCATATCTTTGGTGTTAATTGCATTTTAAATTTTTTATACATTCGATGATTTAAAATATTTTTACACATGCCTTAACTTTTACAAGTTGACGTGCAAATGCATGAGCAAAATAAGAATAGGATCTTATTTCCGTGTAGGTATTCATAAACTCGTACAAGTTGGCATTTTTACACGATGTATTTGTAAATCAAAGTTTGCAAGTTTGTGCACTGTGCAAACAGGCCTTTACGAGACTGATTTGGTTTGCTATCACGTTCTGTTTCTACTGTCAGGATGTAAGTTGAGTTTTCCCTTTTTCTAACATTGTTAATAGATATACTTCTCAATATCTAAATTGAAGGAATTAATTATAAAAATTTCGAAATGATAACAATTATTATTCATCTCCGTGTTTCGTAGTAAGCTTTATATTTAAATCATTTTATGCTATTATTATAATTTTTCATGTATTTCATCAATCAAGAATAGAAATATTCTTAGCTAACTATTTTAAACACTATTTATTACATTTTTATGATGTAGAAACATTGAATAGCTCCTACCACCTTATCTAGACAAATTTAACACATTTCATTTATCTTTGGTAGAGGATACATAAAAATGTATCAATGACAATCACAATCTTGTTCACTCCTGAGGTGACATGCAAGTTACTGAGGTATAAGTACGCTGAATAATGGCACTAATTAAGATTTCTACAGATGAAATGCCAAAATAAGTGTTAATCATAGAGCCATTGTATTTCAGTTACGTGGACAGGCTCAGCTTATGGAATTCTGGCCAGAGCAATCTAACTAACTCCTCATCTTGATCAATAAGTCGCATTAATCAATGTATTGCTCTTGGTAATAACGTTAGAAGTATAGTTTCGACTTACTCTTGGGCTGAATACCTTTCAAACAGACAAAAACTTAGAAACCGGTTAGTAAATCTGAGAAGGGATGGATAAATAATTTTTCTTCAATTAATTTCAATTATTTATTTAACCCTCGAGTTCTCGCATCCCAAATTGTCACGTCAGTACTCGCGTTGGGTGGAATCAATCCGACATCTTCCAAAGGGGAACATTGTCTGAAAACGAAGTGGATAAATTTTAATTCATTAGTGATGATGTCATATTAATGGTTAACCTGGTTATTAAAATGACAAGCAAACTAAATAGCAAAAACACTCTGTAAAAATTCGATATCCCTGACGACGAGTATATGGCTGATGAATTTGGAATATTGCGTATAAAAAGTAAACTGTTTAAAAATAAAATAAAATATATTAATAATAATTGTTAATGATATGGAATGTATATAATATCTCTGACAATTAAGGCAGAAACAAGGTCAAAAATGCAATATTTTACGTAAAGGTCTTCCATCTACCTGGAACTACTGCTAAGAAAAATTTGTTTAAATAACTATACTTCCATTTCCGACCTGGCGAAAATGCATGACTGGCTCAGAACATTAAAAACTCAGCTACTATGAGAAAGAAGAAATAAAAAAGCACTAATAAAAAGATATGGAATTTTAAAATTCACATGGGTCGATTCGACCCAGACGCGGATACTCGAGGGTTAATTATGTGAAAATGTTTGAAATGATAATAATGGATATTATTAAGGATGTTGAATGGCTTTGAGGGGCTAATCCTACAAGTATGTTTTGATGGACGAACCACGCCGCTTTGACTATCATCGCCTAAGATCCAAACCTCACTTTTCCAAGTGTCCACAACGCAGATGCGGAATTTCGATCGGAAAAATAAATGAAAGTCCCCCGCAGACCTCGGTCACGTACAGTTTTGATCCCGATATGATTTTTTTCTCCACCCGTGCGAGGAAACTGTATCGAGGATTTAGAATTTGGGGTTGCTGAGGTCGGCGTTTCAATTTCGGCTGCGGGATGAGCGGGGACTCAAACTCCGCTCCTATAATTACCCCGACCGTTGATTGCTGGAGAGCGTGGGAGAGGTGATTTATCAAGTCGAATCTTTGGCATTTTACGTGGGCAAGGAAGAGGAGTTGGAAGGGAGCATAAATTCTCGAATATCTCCAGAATCTCTTCGAGTACTCGTTTCCTTTCGTTTCCGAATATCAGTTCCACTTGCGTATTTCGGAAAACAGCGTCCCCCAATCTTGACGGGAATCATCAGCTCAGAAAAGAGTAGACACTCCTGTGGTGGGATTACGCACCAGCTCGGTTTTCATTAAATTGGTGGATATTCGGATCCATTCTTTATCATCCAAAGAGGAAACATATTTTGTGAGGATAGGCTTTCAATCGCATTGGAGAATCCTTTTAATGCTTCACATACTTTATCATCCACTTGTGCATGATTAAAGTGGGCTTCATATTGAATGCTACACAAATCGTAATTCGGAATTTTATTGAGCAGCTCATGCGTGTATTACTTTATACTGTTTGTATTATTTATTATTGGGGTGCTTAATGAATAAAATTATGCGATGGTTGGTGGAATTTCAAATTAAAGGATCTTTGCTATCAAAACTTGAAAACGCGCAAGTTTTGATGGAAAAGATTCTTTGTTTGAATGTTTGATATTTGTACCTTTTAAATCTTTGGTTAATGATTTAGGTATATTTTCAATATATTTCTTTAATTAGGTTTATGCAGGTATTCACAAACCCAATTATTTGTGGATGTTTTCGTGCTTAGGATACTTCTCCCAAGCTTCACTTAGATATTTCATTTCCGGACCTACATTTTTTATTTTCTATACTAATGTATATTAGTTTTACCATTATTTATAAGACGACATATTTTAATTGGCAATGGTTTAAATGGAAAAGAAAACTTAAAAGTTCCAATTTCGTCCCAATTGAAAGGGCTGATTATTTATTAATTTATTTACCTGAGTAAGCCTACCTTAATCTGATGGGGAAGTTCTTTGTGGAATTCATAACATTGCCACCCGCTCTTGACTAAGAATAATACCCACTGTTTTCGATCTTTAGGTTTGCCTATGCATAGGATACATTCTCTTATGAGGGTCATTTTGATATTAATGAGGTAATTGCAGAGTTATTTTATTATCTCAATCCATTTGATAGTCCAATGTTTGATAGATTCTTATGTACCGTGGCTAGTTTTTCCAGTATAGAGAAACTTTTGATAACGATAGCATAATCCAAGTTAAGAAACAAATTGAAATTTCCGGTTGATTATCAACCCCTTGGGAATATTGGTAATTTAAGTATACGAAATGTCTATCATGAACGGAAAATACTTCTCACGTAATTTACTTATTTGATACTTTATGAGCCACCCATTCACATTCAGTGCTAGGTTGAGGTTGCGATTCGTATATCAGAGGTATATTAAATGGCGATTGTGTTGCTAGGGTACCTTTTCAAAGGTAAGATTGCGCAGGAAAAAGAAAGAAGGGTTTGTCAAGATGTTGAGGAATTGAGGGAGACGAACGTAAACGATGAATTTAAGGGGAGGTTTTGGAGCTAAAGTAGGCGTATTTGGTTCTGAAAGGGAACGTTTTCCCACAATGCTCAGCGGTGCATGCATCAACGGACGCATCATCTTCTTTCGTCCCCTTCGACCACTTTTTATCCTCCAAAATACTCCTCAATTCCTCTTTTTATATCTTCTTTTGTCCTTCCTCTCCTTTTTTCCATTCATGTTTCCTCTGACGAATATTTACATCTCCCCTTGCGACTTTCTCTCTTTTATATTGGACGTCCTGTTTCTCATGCAGAGGACTGTTTTCTTTTCGAGGCTTGCATTTTATAACGTCCGACCTTTTACGTTTTTCATCTCTCCTCTCTTTCCTTTTTATTTTTCTCAGTTTCGCCTTCATCTCAACTGTTTTATAGTATTCTTCACAAGTTCGTAACTAATGCTCTAAAATAGCCATGGTGTATATTGCTATGTACTTTATTGTTATTTTATTTTAATCGAATCGAATTCACGTACAAATTTGCCAACTTTAATATCGGATGCCAGATTGTTTTATTATAAATACGAAATCATTTTTGTTTTTTTTTCTTTTTAAAATCTAAATACCTCCAATATTTATTTCATTGTTGTATTTTTTATTTTCAATTGCAAATTCAAAATCGCTGTCAAATTCATTTATATTTTTTGTATCGAAGTGAACCTTTTTATGAAAAATACTTATCTCTGATGAATTTGGTTAGCTTAACGCATGCACATGAGCATACGTATCCTTTCATTTCACTTATGCAATGTTTACCACGTGCATTTAATACCACGATTTCATCATTAATGCTGTTTTTTATAACGATTATAATTTTGTTAGGAATAACATAACCATACTCTAAATAACTGTTTTGTTATACTCTATATTATTACTATCCCCTTAAAATTATATTCATAATTCTCTTTAAACTATTTTCTCGGCAATATGGCAATCGTGGTTTGTTTTAGTTGTCAACAAATTTATGAAATAGTTTCATTTTGGTTGATAATTCCAATTTAAACGGGAATAATTGATATTATTTAAGTTGTGGAATTCGTGTAACATATACACTGTATACATTAATTATAATCATCGATATAATTCTGTGGGTGGGTGTTTACCCAGAACGTTGGATTATCTCTTCAAACCATCAGTTTGGAGATTTTCCCCGCAAACAAATCCTTCCCTTTCTTTCTCCCCCTTTTTTCAATCCTTCTACGCATTTTATATTATTAGTGAATATGTTTATATGATATACTAGTTTAAGCGATATAGAAGCTCACTGATACCGGGCATTGAATGTCAAATGAAGAGTCAAAATAATAAAGTATTATATAAACAATCATATTATATGTCTTATATATAATATGCTTAGGTTAATAAATACTACATAAAATATCAGACATTTTTTTCTGATTTATAGCATGAAGTAGATTGTATGTCAAGTAAGTGAATCCATATTACCCTGGTAGAAGAAATGCATTCTAGCATTTATCAATTTTCAGGCTTGTTTTAGACATGTTTGGCGCCTTTATTTTTTGTTGAACTATCAGTACAGTTTTTCGGTATTACAACACAGGCATTTACATGGAAGTTTTTTCACTTAGATGTATATTATCCTAAGTGCAGACGCAGGTGTTTAATTCTCATTGTTTAGTTCACTTCTGCTCAGTTTATTTCCAATGCCTGTTTCTTTCTTCCAAAAACTCTATTATGATGGGTAGATGTAGGGATAGATTGATTAGTCTCACATCATGTCCCGTGAAGCAATGATAGTTCGTTCCTCTTATATTCCATACCTTTATCTACATCTTCATTCTTTTAATTTCTTTTTCCGATTTTTCCTATTTTAATCGACTTTTCGTGTCCCTGGTCTCTTCTCTTTCATCCCCTCTTTTGCGTCGTTCCCCCACCACCGAAACACCGGTCTCACCATGCATCAACTGTTGTTTCTACAAAGAGCTTTTATTCACGCGGGATATCTTGGTCAAACCCACGGCCATATCCGCTCGGCGCTTTATTTTCATAAACGGCGGAGATTTTAGCCGCCTTTCTTCCCCGCCATTGGCGAAACGGTCTTGAAGATTGCTCGGGACTCTTCGTCTTCCGAATCCTCCTTTCATTCCTTTCTCGAGACATGTTTCGCGATATCCCCGCTAACTCGCCTCGAAACGGTGCTCCACGATTTGTTCTCGTGGTGGCGTGAAAAAGTGTGAAAGAGGATTTGGGAGCCTCCAGCTCTGTGGAAGGCTTGCACCACGCTCTGTTACATTAATGCAACCCTCCCCCCGGGAGATTTTAAGGGAACAAAACTCTCAGCAGCACTTTAGCCGTTGGTTAGAGAGTTGTTGTTGCGTCAGGAAAAGATCTACTAAACCGAGCGAGCACGCAGGGAAGGAATCCCTGCGCCCTTTTTTCTCCGCAATTTTGCCCCTGAGAAGAGGAAATGCAAGTATTCCGAAACAAGTGTTCGCTCGAAAGTGCTACGACGTGTTTCTGGCCTTGAAGTAATGCACTCGTGCAGTGCGAGGAAGAGGCTTTCCATCCACTTAAAGGACTCTCATATCTGGCACAGATACCAACCAGTGTTTGTAAGTACTGCAAAATTTAATATTTCTTTTTAAATATGGTTTGTTTTGAATATCGGGGATAAATCAATCAAAAGGCCATGTCCCACAATTTGAATCATTAGAAGGAATAGCTGGTTCAATACAGGATGGATAAAATGTTAGTTTATTTAATATTGTCTTTTTTCGTGGTTGTGATAATATAGAAGTACGTAATGGATTGATCTTGTGGGATATGTTTATGGAATTTCTTAAAATTAAGAGAGTAGATTGGAAGGACAGGAGGCTGACCAGGGAATTATATAGAACCCAGAAAGTGGCAGTGAAAGTTAATGGAGAATTGACAGAGTGGATGGAATTGGGTCGAGGGATAAGACAGGGCTGTTGTCTTTCACCAAAATTATATAACCTCTATATTGAGGATATGATTAGCAACACCCTGGATGAGGAAAAAGGGATAAGTATCGGAGGAAGAGAAATAAAATACATCAGATTTGCTGATGATATGGTTATCTTGGCCGATGACAACCAGGCACTCCAAGGCACGATAAGATGTTTAGAAGAAGAAATGGAAATATATGGGATGAGAATAAACGCTAGTAAAACAAAAGTTATGAGAGTGATGACGGAGAAGTTGTTGATGTTGAAACAAATGAGGGTAGACGAATAGAGCAGGTTAAAAGGTATAGATATCTGGGGAGCATGCTGACGGAGGATTGGAAGAGCAGTGCGGAGATCAAGACAAGAATAGCTATGGCAAAGGAAGCCTTCTATAAGAAGAGAAATGTGCTGTGCAGTAGTATTAATCTATAACTGAGGAAGAGATTGGTGAAACGTTATGTATGGAGCGTTATGTTATATGGATGCGAAACATGGAAAAGAAAAGAGAAGGATAGTATTGATGCTTTTGAAATATGAGTGTGGAGGAAGATGGAGAAAATAAGATGGGTGGATAGAATAAGTAATGACGAAGTGCTTAGAAGAGTTGGGGAGGAAAGAACATTACTCCGCACAATACGGAAAAGAAAAAGAAGCTGGATTGGACATGTTGTAAGAGGGAAGGGGATTCTAACTACAGCCATTGAAGGAACGGTGGAAGGAGAAAAGAGAAGAGGAAGAAGAAAGCTGAAATTCATAGATGAAGTGAAGAGAGGAAGATACAAGAAGACCAAGGAGGAGGCCCGGGACAGGTTTAAGTGGAGACGGTTGTGGTGTGTGGGACCTGCCGACAGGCAGAACACTAGAAGATGATGAAATGGATTGATAAACCACCATTAAAGATATAGAAGTATATCAGGCATGAGTTATTTTGAATTGTGGTATTTAACCTAATCTCTCATTATCGATATCAATGAAAATAGTTGTTTAAAGGTTTATTCTTTCAAATATAGCACCGATACTAGCGATTATAAGAACTACAAAATGTAATTATTTTACCTAAATATAATTTGCGTTGCATATAAGGGATGAATCAGTCAATAATCAGCCTCATGATTTCAATTATTACGAGGAATGACTTGTTTCATATAGGTTATAGATAAATACATCATTCATTAACTTTGGACTTTCTTACCGTGCTTTGTAATAGTAGTAGAAGCTTCTGACGAGTGAGTGAATTTGAGTATTGGTATTCATTGTGGTCTCATCTAATTGATATCAATGTACACTCCTGGCCAAAATTAACGCAGCACCTCCATAGCGATCCTTACGGCCGGTGCTGCGTTAATTTTGGCCAGGAGTGTACATTGTTGTACAAAGTTTTATTCTTTCAAATTTGGCACAGATACCAGTGTTGGTAAGTTCTGCGAAATTTAATATTTTTACCTAGTATTTACGTTGCTTATCGGGGATGAATCTGTCAAATATCAAAGTCCGATGATTCCAATCATTACGATGAATGGGCGGATTAATACAGGATGGAAAAATTATGGTTTCATTTAGTTTTCTTTCTTTTCGTGCTTTTAGTAAAATAAAAGCCTCTGAGGTGTGATTTTGGAGAATGGTACTTATCGTAGTCATTCCTTATAGAAATCAATGAAAATAGTTGTTCAAAGGTTCAGCGTTCAGAAAATAAATGGACTATTACCTCGGGTAGCATTCTGATTCGTTCTGAAAAGTTAGAGCAAACTTTCTTACTTTTAATTTTATGTAGTAAGCTTTATTTATAATAATAGTATCCATAAAAATTGGTAGCTCATTGAGGATGGATTCGGGATTTATACTACTACGGGAATAAGAACGATTTAATGCAGCTAGTTTATTATTATCTTTCGCATTAAAGGGAAGAATGTTTTAGATGAAAACATTATTTTTAATTGAAAATTTAGTTTAACAGGTTTATAATATCGATTCTTGCAGTTGAAGACGCGGAATAATTCCCTACCTCCAGGGTGTATGTGATGCTCTAGGCTATGGCACAGTGTAGGCGTAATTATTTTTACAAGGGTGTGGAAACTATTGTGGTATGGTGTACTTTTGCTCTTTTCTCTATCAGGTTTTAATGCAATTGGGGCTCCTGGATAGTCATGTGGATAGCGCGTTTGCCTTTGGTTAAAGCGATCCCGGGTTCGATTCCCGGTGGGAGCCAATGTGCAAAATGACCTAAGTTGTTGAAGCGCTTTTAACAATACTATTACTACTTTAATTCAATTACGATGCTTTTGCGCGAGCAATTGACCGTTAGGATTATCTTCTTGGCTCTTTCAAAATATTTCTTGCAATTAAATATTAAGGAATCAACTATTACGGAAATAACAGAATTAATAGCGGATTATGTATTGATTCATTATAATTAGAATCATGTCATCTATCAGCTGGCATGTAAAGCCTAGGAGCAAGGTGATTTTTAAAAATGTTCATGGAAAGATAGTTTTTCTGTACGAATGATCACTAAAGCGTTACTTCCTCTATACTATTCCAAATGAAGAAAATCGTTTCGTATCCAAGGGAGTGGTTGCCGTTCTCTTCTTACGAAGCCCATTCAAGTAATTATTTTACGTGTATGAGTCGGTATTTTATTCCTGTATTTAAAGCTTCCTCGTGGTAATTTCATACTTCCTTCCAGGAATCGATTTTACAGCAGACATAATTTATTTTTTCATTGAAAGCATGCGTAGCAGTCGCTTCCTTCTAAGAAAATCCTTACTCTATAATACCACGCAATGAAGTCAACCCAATGAGCAAAATGTTATAAGACGTATTTCATGTAGGAGGTCTTATATTAAGTTCTTCGGTGTAGTTAACTATCGTGAGAAAAAAATCTAATGATAAAGCCGTTCCTGCGTGAAACTCCATCTCAAGGAAAATGATTAACTTTCACGTTGTGATCTTCTTAGAATTTTAGTTAGTGATTTGTAGGCTAACTATTTATTAACCTTTCAGTATTCTTCAAAATTTGCGAGTTTACATTGATGGTTAATATTGAGTACTTCCTTCTTTTGGATTCCGGAAGAAAATCTCTGAGATGACGTAGTGTTGGAAGCAGGATATTTTATCAGGAACAATAGCATTATTCATGTAGTATTACAGAAGATCCCTCTTAATAGAATACACCCAGGTTATATCTGATATAAATTAAAACTCGACCCTCTTGTTTATGTCCAAAAAATACGGAAATTTTCACGAATCTTGAATTCACTCAGTCATAATCTACAGCTTCTGGCAGCAAAATTTGTAGACGCATTTCTATTAAAGAATCTCGCGGCCATGAGAATAAAATTGAAAACAAAAACTGACAAAAAACAATTTGGCATGGTAATGATTCGTCAGTAATTGTATAAACAGTTCACGTGCTTTCCTGACTACAATCATTCGCAAATCATCGTATTCATATTTTTTTCTATAATGATTTAAACTCCCTTTCTTATAAAAATTTCGTTCCAGGTTGTATTTTAATTTCCTCCTTGAGAAAGTGACACCCTCATGAAATTCGAACTCCTAAATTTAGCAGTAAAATAATACAAAAAAGCTCAACCATTATTTGGTACATAGAGCAAGCTCTATTATTAGATAACTTTAATATGGATAGAGTCTATCAGCAAAGCCTCAATTATGAGTATCAGATAACGCTTTCAAAATACCACGTCCTTCTTTGATTGATATAAAGCTGATGAAAGATTTCGTAAATATACTCTATTAATGATTTTTATGTCTGCCTTTTTATCTTTTATAATCAATTCTGAGCTTCATCAAATTTAACATTAACTTAGCAAGAATGGAAATATATTGTTTGTTCATTCCGTAATGTTTCCACCTCATACTGCACTTTACTCTCATGACGATGCACTTTCACTCCGGCATTGACAATCCTTAGTCCTCGTTTGTGTTCGGGGGCGATCAGAAGAGTGACAGTTGTATCGGAGGCGCATTTGTTTTCAGGGTGCGAGATGACTTGACGATTCATAAACAAAGCGTCCACGGAACCATTTTGTTAACTTGTTTGCCCTCACATATGGAGACTGGCGAGTCATCCATCATCCACGCTACGCTGCGCTGAAATAATACGGATGATGGTGATTCCATCTCCCTCAGCGCAGCTTGTCCAATTAAAGATTAAGAATCGATTAAGCGAATGGAGACATATTTTGACGAAGCTCCATCGGGTCATTGGTGAAGGTAGATACATTCTCATATTTTATATTAGCTCCATTTTGCATCTTTTGTTTTATTCCCATTCTCTAATCTGTATTAATACATTTTAGATAAAGGCACGCTGAAGATTTTCATTCAGAATTTTTTTTTATGAATTGGTATTTATCAAGTACTTGCGCTGATTTTTTCATACTAATCGCCGAATTTATCAAAAATTAAGTATGGCCTGGTTATCATGTTATCTCTTTGGCCATGGCTATTACTAGGTGCGTTGTATCATAACCAATTGTTTCCGTAAGCTAACGTGCAATTTATCCAAGTTTTGGGGTAGAATTTTAAAACATACCAACAATTATCTCCTGTGTGTGCCATAAATATAGCGGATTTTTACATTTTGTTGGTAGTAAAATATATAATAAAAGAAAAATATACAGTAATTTCAAATTATTCCTCAGAGAAAAATAATTAACTGCTATATATCCGAAAATTATAATGCATTATTATGCTTGACTTGTTGCAATTTACTTCGAGATGGAGATATTGCATGTCATTAGAAAATCAATACTTGCAGGCTCATCTGACGACATTGTACCCTGAGCCTATCATCATTATCGCGGAACTCATTATTAATATACATCAGTGAGAATGCTTCTGGATGTTCTACCGACAAGGAAATTTTGGTTCATAACATACCATAATATTCGTCACATTCTTTTAGAATCACAAAGCGTGATAGTTTGTTACCCACACTCAAGAAGGGAATCCTACTGCCATTTCTGATATTGATAAATTACTGCTCTACTAAGTTTTACTTTATCTTTCTCTCGTATGACTCAGGAAGAATCAGAGACCGACCCTCGTATCGAAGCGTATCGCAAATGCTTTGCTTAAATAATTTCACAATTACTCATCAGTATCGCGAATATCGTATCGTTACGCAAACACTCCAAGAGGATTTGCGATTATTGAGGTGGGTTTAATTTTTATAACAACATCCTTATCTGTGAATACTGCAAGAATCTGTGAGTAGGAATTCATTCAATCTGAAGGAAATTTTCGAGTAAAATTCTTCTTTTCAGAGATATCTATTGGGTCGAACGAACCGCTATACTTTTTAAAATTTCATACCTGAGGAAATATTTACAGAGGCTTCGATAGATTCACCGTAAAATGAGGTCGCCAAATCCAATACTTGGGAACTTATTCGTGTTTATTCCGGGCAGATGATAAGGTTTGAAAATAGTGGATCGTTTTCGACGCAAATTACATTTCACCGCAACAAATAGATTGAAGCACAAACTTAAAATATTGCTCTAGAGTTTCCAAGGCTCGTTCCACCTGGGGCCATACAGATTCCATATAAATAAGGATGAAGTTTATTTTTCTAGGACGTAACGATTCCTATAAGGGCTTCATCTTATCTCTCGCGGAAGCGTATTACAGACTCTATTTACTCAGGAAAGTATAAACACTCCAGAAAGGAGATGAGGATGTTTTCAGATACATCCACCGTACCGCGATTGTCTTCTCTTTGAATCTTGTGTTTCGAAAGCATAGGGAGGTAAGGCGTGCATTCTTTGGAAACGCCTACTTCGAAGGAATAGAGAACATCTTCTTGTATTTTAATGATCTGCACCGAGTTATGTAAGATATCTTGAGATGCTTGGAATCCGTATACCTTGGATATAATTTGGGGCTCGAAAATTGAAACTATCGACAAAGGCGAGAAATTGTTCCTTGCGAGAGAATATCGGCATTTTTTTAATTTCTCATCAAATGAAGTAATTTCATGATTAAGACATCGATCTGATGTCCTGAGAATGTACTCGATATTAAAAGCAATTAAATTTATATTTTTACAGTATCCAGAAAATACACCGCAGTCTAAAATAAAATTAAATACAATTCGCCTTTAACTTTTTTATAGGTGTGCGCTTGAGCATTAAATTAAATTTTTACATCACTGTTTTCTAATTTTTCTCGCTTTTATTGCTTACTCATTTAAAATTTCAGAAAATCTTCATGTTTCAGTGTAATTTTAATAAAAAATCTTTCTTTAAGATCTTGGGAATTAATCAATCCTTTAATTTTTTTCAACATTTTTTAGGATTTCTATAGATATAGATTAGTAGTTTGTTATTCATACGCAGAATCCTACTACAACTTCTCTTAATGATAAATCAAAAATCTAACTGTAAGTCTCATATGATCTGTGTTTATAATTAAGGAAGAATCAAAGAAATACTTAGTGTACTGAAAGAATTTGGGTCACTCATTGTCAGCAAAGTGGAGGGATTACGTATATTACGCTAGCGTTGAATGAATAGCTTTTGTGGGATATTATCGTGGGAGTATATAATAATATAATTATAGCTACAATTTTATGTGTACATGGTAGATAGTTTGATCATCAAGTATTGCTTGGAAGAAAATAAATAAAGTTTATTCGTATCCTTCCTAATTTTAGTTTATTTCCGAAATTTTTTGGAACTGCTGTTTTCATTAAGGAAATTTGATTAATAGTTATTATTTCTTAATTTTTAATTGAATATATCTTCTTCTACACTTAAATAGCCATTATTCCTTCAAAGTACCCTCTGAAATAATAAAAAATTCATTCTATTAATTTTCCTTTGAAACATAGAACTTATAGAATAGGATAAAAACATTTCTATAACTTCAGTTTTTTTATCCTTATATGACCATAATATATGAGATAATTGCTCCAATTTTATGTTTGGAAATATTTTGGTCTGCGTAGACATCTCTTGGTGATTACATTTTAGACTATTCAAAGTCTTTTCACGCATTTAAGAAAACAAAGGCAGTCTCCGAATCATCCAATAAGTACAATCGCTTTGTCTCGGAAAATCAAAATTGGCACTTTTTCCCAGACTTCGTAAATATTTATGAACTCAGCGCCAGGTTTTGTATTTTTTCGGGAGAGAGCGTATCCCTTTGAACTCTTTGCGTTCCCCACGGATATCACGTTTTCTGCATTCTTCTCTATCTCCAGTCTTTATTCCAATATCTCGATCTCATAAATCAGTCATCCCTTCTTGCCTCTATTTTCCAATGCTTATTTTTCGCATTGGCACTTTCTCTTGGTTTCACTGAAAGAAAGTCTATCTCTGCTCAGCATTTCTTTTTCTCTGGTTGAAGTCGTGAATCTGAAGAATAGTTTTCTCTTCGTTTTCTCCTTTGCTGACTGCGGTGAGTTTAGCTGAGAATTTTTACACTTCTTTACATAATGGTGAAATATTAAGAGTGACTGATCATTTTCTTATTCTCGCACATAATTATTATTCTTACAAGAATTATTTCCAAAAAAACATAGTATTAACATTTCTCTGTTATACCTACTAAGTTGGATGAAGCAATCCTCAGACGTTCCGTCAACTATCATTGCTAAAATTCAATATAAAAAGCTATCACACTATCTAACCATATGTTTGAGTATATACACTTTTCAAGCGCAAAATTTTGAATTCGTATACGATTTGAAATGCGGGTTCACTAGTGATGCACTAATATAATTATTATGAGGAGTTACATATAAAGATTTACTAATTAGTAGCTTCTGTGTGCGTAGAATACGGAATCGTAAGAGAAAAGGTCTGAGATCAGCATAAGTATCTACATTTCTTTTCCTCTAAATTAATTGTATTACATAAAATTAATTTAAAATTGTTATAACTTATAATAATTGAGGAAGTATTTTCTCCAACTCTTAAAAATGACCTGTATATTATTTATTTTTTTATTAATTATTTCACTGTTCCGCTCCACTATTTCACTTTATTTATGCAGTGCAATAAAATTAAGAGAATTTACTGATGTTTCCGATAAACTCATCATCAAAACTAAAATGGATAAATATATAAAATTTTTTTATATATATTTATAGTTCACCTAAGCATATGAGGTAAAAGGTGGAAAAGTAAACAATCGAGAAGGTTTATTATAGTTTTTTTAATTGTTATTCCTTTCTCATCGCAATTATCGTTACTTCAATTCAGTCCTTTTTTCCATTCATAAATAATTTGCAATATTTTCGTAATTTGATTGTAATTATTAGCTACTAAAAACGTGTGTTTAGATTAGAGTAGAACCTGGAAAATAGACACTTTTGGAATGGAAGTAATTCGATTTATTGAAAATAGTAAAAGGTTAGTAGAAATTTCACTTTTGGAAATTTTTGATCATGTCATAGTGAGGAATCTGCTGTAAGAACTTTGAAAATGTACCCTTTGAGTCCATCTAAACCCTTATTTCTTAGATTTAATGCATTCTCGTAAAAATGAGCACATAAATCGGATCGGCAAGAAAAATATGGCATTCTTCGACATTCTCCTGCAAAATGACTGTTTTTCCAACCTTTAGGAGTTTCGAAAGCGATTCAGTGGGCGCGAAATTTTTCGCAAAGCCCCTTCCTGCGCAGACTGTTTTCGGAGCAATTCCTTCCACGCTCAAGGTTCCTCTTTCCATTCAAAAATCACCAGGAATTTCTCAAGTTGTTTTCCGCTCCTCACCTTTCCCAAGCCGAACCATCGTTTCGCATATTTACCCATCACTGTTTTCCTTTCCGCGCAAAAGAATAAAATAACAGCCTCTCCCGCACCAAATGTCCTCCGAAGAGCATAATCTCCTGATCCCACACGCAACGGCTTAGCAAAAGCGAGCGGGAGGATTTTTCTCGAGAGGGATGTGAGTGTTGGAGAGGGTTGAGCATTTTATATAGATATGTGGCTGAGGGAAATGGGTGGGAAAGCGGGGAAGTGGTTTTTGGGAAGTCGGAGGTTGTTTCGACGGATAGGAGAAAATGTGGGCTTCGAAGAGGGAGAGATTTGAGGTTAAGGCTCTTAACCATGAAACATTTCCATCTCCGAGGAGTATTTCGGATATCTCTGTCCTCCCACGTTTATGCCATTTCGGCATGTGTTGTTTTCTGATATTTTCCCTTTTCCCCCGTCTGGTCTACATTTTCTGCTGTCTCGTTCACTGGATGAAGTTCTATACATATCTAACCTTCGGCTTCTCAATGTTCTCATCGATTTGGTGATGTACTACTGACTCTCAAGGCTTGATTTTGCCTCTCATTTGTTGTCTTTCATTGCGAATCGATTACGTTAAAAAGCAATGGATTAGAAATTGGAAAGACTATCGAAATTAATTTTTCACAAGGAAGCGTGCTCCTTAAATTCAACATTAAATCCAATCTGATAATTCGGTCAAGACTTTTTTGTAGTTCTCCATAATAAAACTTGAGAAAAAGAAGAAGAACACTTATACAGTAATGTTACTGACTCACGACCATGGTTTTGATCTATAAGATTATACAAAAATAAAATCCACGGACTTACGAGTAATTTTGTGGTATTCCATAACGATGAAGGACAAAAAGCTGGAAGAACTTTTGAAGATGGTGTTCATGCTCCGAAACCTTTTACGTATTATTTCTATTATACCTATTTTTACAATTTAATAGAATAGGAATTAGTTTCTTGTGGAAAAGTTTTTCCTGTTTTTTCTCTCTCTTCAATAAATAAAAATTTAGGACACATTCCTGGGATCTGGAGAACTGGGATCGAGTCTCAGTCATGTCGCTAAGCTTCACTTCGTGGTTACCCTTAAAATTAAAAATGTTTTATTAATGAATGAACGGTCTCTACAATAGTAATACGCAGTTATTAGATAAAATAGCATGAGAAAATGAAGATTTGAAAAAGTGAGTTGCATTGGCATTGGGAGGAAACAAATGACTAAGATTTAAATTTTTATCCACATAGTTAAAGATCAGGATCCAGTGTATCATTTTCAGAAAATGAACTATCCATTGTAAAAATAAAGAGAAGAATAAAGATTTTGTTATAAAAAATAACAGGTTTTTAACTAATAATATGATCATGCCCCCATGAACTTGTTGTACCCATTTCAATTATATATTTTTTATATGAAATCCTTAAGCTCTATAATTTGCTAACTGATTATTAATGATCTCTAAATTATGTTATATTTTATTATTTATGCTATCCTTTATTTGTTTTTTTTCAATAAAAAGCATCGATTAGAATTATTTGACTATGATAAACTGTCCTCCCGTACTGCGATTTATCATGTGTTTTGAAGATGGTTTGAAATTCAGTTAATTATATGAAGATATGCTATTTAGAACAGCACGAGTTACTTAAATGTTCTTGTCCCTTTTAAATCCTAACACCGGAATGTTGAAGTTGGCTGCGATTACTTGACAAGCTCGAAAAAAGTACTTTTGAGGGATACGTAATCGACACTATGCGATTTTGCTACTTCGGACGATCCGGCTGAGTGCATAATAAGTGGGATCGAAAAAAAGAAAAATCAATTTAAATTCCCATTCTTTATAAGAACCATCACAGCGATGAACGCTAGTAAGCAGAAGAAATAGGTCGATAGCTTGATGTTTCTACCTCTGCAACACGCAAATATACGAGTATCAAAGTAGCCGAAGATGTAAACGTCTATTTTTCAAGCAAGAATAATTTTTGGATTAGCGTTCTAACTTCCGATAACTAACTTTAATGTGCTTCGGTATTCATTTTCGATGCCATTTCTTTGTTTCTCGGTAATTTTCTCCACTCTTTATCTCATCTAACATCTTTTGTCTTCGTTTCCCCCTCTGTATTTTCCCTTGCACCTTACCCTCAATTACTTTCTTTAGCAGTCCCTCTCTTTTTCAAATTTTGACCAACCCGTTTTATCTGTCTCTCTAATTACTGGAATTAAAACCAGGCATGAATAATATTCATCATTTCATTAGAGATTAAACTCTCTCTAGTAAATACTTCGCTCATAAACGTAACGTAGTTTCATCAATTCATTTTTGTACGTAATTCTGTCACCATCACTATTCGCTACTATGTTAATTTCCCTTACACTTAATGTATTGACGCATAAGTATCCAACTTCCACGATGGTAGTGCGCGCCATGTGTTGCGATAGATGTTTTCCGAGGCACAAAAACCCTTAACAGAGGCAAAAAACCATTTCCTTGGATCAGCGTATATGAGCGTCAGTTTGCCCAAATTGTTTTTACCCTTTCCTCTCTCCCCAAAAACCCTTTTTAGCTAAGTGCTCTTCTTCAGCTCTCCGGTTAGGGAATGCGCCGTTCCCCTGATTAAGTCGAAGAATGAGAACAACTCTCTAATGAGCCGGAGGACTTCAATCCGGTTTTCATCCCTTTTAAAGGTACCGCCGAAGAACCATGTGGTGCCGACCGTGAAGGTATTAGGGCGGCGTATTTTTTAATGGATGCCGTGAGATATCTTTATTAAAACCGGGAGGTGTTGGATGGGATCCTGCAACGTCTCGCGAGCACCACAGTACGTTTGTTGCCGATGATGTTTCCAAGAATATGCTCCAGATGATGGCAGAATCAGTCTCATGAATCAGTTTGATGGAAAAAAGTTCCTGATTGCTTAACAAGGAAAGGAGATGAATTTTTCTCCTGTTCTCTAGCTCCTATACATTAATTTTCTCTCTATTTGAATCAAGTACTTATTATCTAGACTATTTAATACGGAAACTTGGAAAATCAACAATTAAATAAACAGCTATGTTCTCAAGGTAAACACTATAGTGACTTATTTACAAGTATAAAAATACTGGAACGTCGTAAATTAGCAAATCAATTTTCAATTATATTACTATAGCATATATAAGTTCATAAGTTTTCTTCTGCTAGTTATTTTTATGTGCCTCAATATTCCATTTTAATGTAATTTCTTTAAAAGATTCACAGACTAAGGCGAAATATCAATGATGGGGAGTTTTTGTTTCCACAAAAGGTTTTTATTAACAGAAACGATAACTGTTAAAGGATGATGGTTATTCGTGTAGATTTTTCAAATGAAAGCATTTCGTGAAATAGTACCTCTTATTATCTTGCCTTTTCTTTCATTTTTGGATAACTTACTTCATCTAACATATTTAGCTTTAGAAATTTCAATTATACATTGAGATGTTAAAATCACTTCTATAACTTACCAGCATAATTATATTATTGAATGGGCTTGAAAAATCACCTGAAGTATGGAAACCATCATTCTACTAAATGTATTTGCAATATTCAAGTGAATGGATAAAAAGTAGTTCTTCCTCATCTGAAAACTCAATTTTGCAACGAAATAAGAATAATAGACTTTTTTATTTAATAGCCATCTCTTACATGTATCCTTCTGTGTATACATGGAGAAATGCACTAATCGTTAACAAAAAATATGTCCAAACTTAGCCGTAGTATTGAATGGGTTATTCAAAGTCAAGATTATTGAATTGAATCCAATTGGAACTGAGATGTATCTCCGTCTTTTATTATCAACGCAATTGGAATACCTTTGGATAACATTTGTTTTCAAAACAATGCTCAGAATAACAAGTCAAAACATCAAGGTAAATAAATTTCCTAAGTTAAAATATTTTTAAATGATACATTCCGTTAGCTTGATTCATAAAAAATTTTCTGAGAAAATACCTGCAAAAGCGTTTGAATATAGGAAACCTATTTGTAGAAAATTTTAAGGACATTCTCAACTTTTGATTTTCCTAATCAATACTCAGAAAATTCCTTACGTGGATCTAAATTGAAGTAACATCATGAGTAAATTAGTCAAAGTGATGTTTGTGTAAACAGTAAACATGTCGCAAAGTAAGGTTCAACATGTATTCATATGTCTTGAGGCCATCACTTAATTGGAAACAAGGTTGATACAGCAAATACTATTCAAAGTATTGTGGTACATGAAACAAAACATAGCTATTATTCTAATGTAAGAACAACAAATATAATGAGTATCTATATTGCTATAATATCTGTATTGCTTGAACCTTAAATCAATTTGTCCGGTTATTGAAGACACAAAGCGTAATAATCTTCGTTGTAATTTTTGTAAGGCTTACATTCTCATTCGGGAATGATTTTCGTTTTAAGTGGAGGACACTGACTGTTTATAGTAAGTGTTCGTGGTGTGCTTACTATCTTATAATTACTATACATACTTTGATTTAGAATAGAATATAACTTTTTAAGAGCAAGTTGTTATATACACCTATAGAATTAACTTTATTAGTTCGAAGAATATTACATGTTTAGAGTAATACATCAAAATTACTATGCGGCAGAAAATGAAATTTTCAATAATTGTGATGATAAAAAATTAATTTTATTCAAATCATTATTTCTCATTTTTCGTTTCGTTTTTAAATTATGAAATGTTTCTTGATGGTAAAGTAAATGCTAATACTATATTTTTCATAAATTTTTCTCCACCAAGCCATTATTTAACACCAATATTGGTTTAAATTTTCTCTTCAACTGTTAAAAACATGCAAACATTATAGTTGATATTCTTGTTTAAAGGCTGTATCCATTTTTAGTAATTTGTATTAGACAAGAGCTCGATGACAGATTTGAAGATTCGTATTCCCAATTTGGTCTAATAAATATAGGTGTCCGTGTTAAACATATAATAATACAAAACAGAATAACTTGAGAAGTAATTGAGATATTTATTAGTGGTTTGCTTCTACAAGTTTGGCAACTCAAAATATTTTCTATGTTTGCTTGAGTTATTACATGTTGTATTATAAAATGTTTTCCCGGACACCCTGTATATTTGCTTATAGGGATGTAATTCTCATTGAAAAGTGAATTTTCCCTCTTTTGTGAATACGGCTCTCTTTTTTATCATCTGCTCGTATCAAACAATACCCTTTTGTTTTAAGTAGGAATTTTAACACAAATCGTTTGAATGATATGAAAAATCTAAACAAAGATGTGTTTATAAAATGACAATGTTTTAGACACGCTTGAATAGCTTCGTTTCAATCAGAGGCCACTTTCAATTTCCCGTCGCAACGCTATCTCGTTGCGCTTACACTATAGCGCTACACGAGATTTTTTTTTCCTGAGCGTGTGACGCTTACAAAGAATGCACCTTTTTTGCCCCTGATGTTTGCAGAAACTCGGACTTTTTGTCACCTCTCGCTCTCGTGAAAGGGAGGGCCGCAGCGTTAAAAAGTAATTAGCAGGATGGACGACAGCACATATTTCACGCTTGATGAATTATTCATGTGAGATGATGCTGAATTCCCGTTCCGAGGTTTTTTTCGGTGATATCCGTTTTTTCTTCGCCGAGGATGTTTGACTGGGGCTTATCCTGAGTTAACTTTGCTGAGGAGAAGAATCAAATTAGGAAAATTATCGCAGCGCCTTGTGTTGACGTTAAGGAA
Organism: Sympetrum striolatum; assembly: GCA_947579665.1. Lineage (NCBI taxonomy): Eukaryota > Metazoa > Arthropoda > Insecta > Odonata > Libellulidae > Sympetrum > Sympetrum striolatum. Next base: position 31,270,929 of record OX388347.1, read on the forward strand.
AAAAACGTAACTTTAATCTCGTTGGGGGAAGGGAGGATGTATCACCTGTGCAAATGATGGTCCGGAAGAGGGCTAAGATTCCGAATACACGCATAGGTAAATTCATTCACGCGCGATATCGCATGATTCGACTAAACTTTTATAATATACAACATGAATCAAAACTTCATATAGATGATGTAATGCTGAAGTAAGACGGCCAACCTATGGAGCATTGTAGAATGTGGAGTAGCAGACGAAAAATATTTATTTTAAAATAATAATTATTTAATAAACTCAATCAGGTTGCCCCAATTACGTATGCTGTAATGGACAGATTATACAAATTATGTACATCGAATTGGGATTTCTTTGCATTTTAAAGCCTCTTTTACATGATTAATATTTATCTTTTCTTCATGTCCATTTTTAAATTTATGTTATGCTCTTACTAAATATCAACATGCATACAGTATATGATTCCATACATCAATCTTAAATAAATTCAAATCACCATACTTTAAAAAGGTGAATAAGGAAAAACATTTTGAAGTCATACAGTCAAATTACCTCTTATTGCTCGTGATATTTGAAGTTTTAGACGCTCCAAACCTATACAATGCTAAAATTTTGTAATTGAATGAAAAATATTACTTTTTCCACAATATTTTAATTATATATATATATATACGAGTAAAATGTAGCTTGCATACTGCAAGCAGATCGGCAATACTAATTCATATCGGCATCATATCTGGACGGTCCTCAAAAGAAAAACAAAGGAATGAAATTTTTCTTATAATTCGCTGAAATTTCATCGTCTGGCATCGAACCCGGGTCTATACTGTGAACTTACTATGCAGCACAATAGGAGAACACCGTCTCTAACTATGTGAGAGAATTCAAGCAGAAATATTGGCCACAACTACCTCAAAAAACGTTCTAATTTTCACGAATGTAAATGGCTCTCGGGACTCGAACCAAGGACGATCTTGGAAATCTAAAAGTTGTTTCTGAGAATTATTTATGATTTCTATCTATATGCCGAATTTCAAGTTTCTACATTATTGGGAAAGGTTTCAAAATAATTCCAAAATATCGGATCAACTTCTGATTTCAGAGACACCTGGTGTCGAACCCAGGACATATTGTAAGCTGTAAATGCACAGTTTGATTTGTGAAGACCTTCTCTTGTATCATGCAAAGTTTCAAGTCGATAGCATGCCGAAAAGTACCTAACATTTGTTTCCGTTATCTCCGTAAGAAATGCATTGAGGAATTTAAATGGCCCTCTGGGATCGAACCAAGGACCATCAGCGAATATGTAAAATTTGATTATGAAATATATTCATGATATCTAACCTCATGCCAAATTTCAGGTTTCCATGCAATCGGCAAATCTTCCAAATAAAATCTTAAAAATCGCCGCAATGCATTTCAAACGGCCAATCTTTGCCCCAACCTAGCATCGAACCATGGACAATATTCGAAGATGTCTTTTTGATTTTCGTTACATATCCACGGCATCTAGCGATCCCTCGAATTTGAACTCTCTACCTTTCCGGGAAGTGCCTCAAAAAAAATTTCGAAAAACTTCACCATGTATCCTTATGGAGAAAATCGGGACTTTGGGGCCTTCTGGAATTGAACCCATGACACCGAGGCTCAATGTCGGCTTTTTCCTGGAGGTTACACGTTATGGCCAATATGTCGTAAAAATTTCAAGTCAATGTCGCTTTTGGTTTAGCCTGTGAATTTGTATCCTATCTGGGTATCTGGGTATCTGGGTATCTGGGTATATATATGAATGAATCCGGAGAAGCATCTATATATAATAGATATATATATATATATATATATATATATATATATATATATATATATATGTATACTACATTTCAGACCACTTAGTGGAGATACACATAAACCTATCTCTCCTTAATCGATTTTAACGATGATTATGTTATAGAGTTCCACAAACTGATTGCGCCTATATTTATTTTCATGCAGAGCACTACTATATATCTACTCAAGAATCGATAGCTTATATCGAAGTTTGGATTCTGCAACCCCTTTTGCTCTTTGAATTGCGTCCATGGACCATTGCCAAGGACTCCCAAAGTTTTTTCCATTGGGAATGATTAGGTGCGATTTCTCTCCATGGATTCACTAAATCTGTGATGGTTTTTAAGAAAAAATCTTGAAATTCTTTTTTATGGGTAGCTTTCACTGTTCATCTTTTGTATGAATTTAATGTCCTTTTACCAATTCAACTTTGTGTTTTCAGTGTCTCAGCCTCGTAATGTAATGTCAAAATTTCCTTATGAAGGACCATTCGTGACCTATTGATAGTGAGCGATTGTGATGGGAAATAATTTAAGGAATATTTTTCTGAAGGATTGTCGAAACTCTCATTTAAAGTTCCCTTCACAACCTTTTAATGGTTAGTGTTAGTGATAGGAGATAATTTCAGTTATCCACCAAAATTGTCTGATCTGTTGGTAAACACCATTATTTTCGGTATCAAAAAATTATTAATTAGTGAATTAAATGCCAATCGAAAATTTATGCAAAGGGAATTAAATGACGTAAATTAATATAAGCTCAAAAATTAGGCATTTATCAAAACTCAAAAAATTATTTAAAAATTATTTGTCAATGAGCATGATTATAACGATAGATGGCCAAGGATAGTAACATAGAATGATAAAATTTCTATTTAAATGCGTATATTAATGTAAGATAATATTACTCTACATATATCTTTTAAATATTCTTATGTAATTAAGAATATTTACCTCTCGTTCACTCTGTATCCCTCTTTCTTGTTCAATCATCGTGAAACCAATAAAAAAGAAATCCAATATGATCATAAATACGTTCTTTTACCATAGTTATTCATTGGTTAGTTCATTAATTCTTATGTCACTTTCGTTACTAAAACAATCACCTTTTGAGGCAACTTGAACACTAGTGCGCCAGAATTTTAATTTTTGCGTTGCATTTTAAGTGAATTTCAGCTCATTAATCACCATAATATTAAGGGAAGTAGAATATGTCTCAATTATCAATGCTTCCAAGGTAGAGTTTTGGACATTATAAAATGTTAGTGCTTTAATACCACTAAGGAAAAACGGTAGAGCCGAAGTGTGCATTATATTTGTAAAGGAAGTGAACTTGGCGGAGTTGGAGGAAATGTGAAAAATAGCATCTGAAAAAAGAGAAGGAGAAAGTTGTAAACGAAGAATACAAGAACTAACGCAACGGAAATAAAGGGAGCACGATATTGGAGCAAGGCGATGTAGGAAATGAGATTTTGAAGGAGAAAACTAACTTCTTTTTCGGGTCAAATATTTTCACGAACCCGGGACCTCCTTCGGGAGTGCCATTTCCGGCCCGGCTGAAAGAGCGTAAAGGAAGGGGTTCGGAGTCTAAATTTCCCGAGAACCATTATCTGGGAGAAGTGTTTGGGTACGTAACGGAAGGTTTCGGCGCAAAGGGGTTGATGGAGAGAGCGGGTGACGTGAGTGTTTGAGGGGTCGGAGTTCTCGTGTTTCGATGGTGTCTTGGTGCACTGCCAAGGAAAGCGATTCTTAATGGCTGCCGTGGAAGAGTTTATCGTCACCAGAGGTAAAGTGGTCCAAGAAGGCTGCTTTACGTGGCTTATGTGAAAAGGGAGAGGTTGCCGTGAGAGGGATTGGCTCCCCTTTGCCTTCCCAAGGACTCTCTCTCCCCCTTCTGTGTGATGTACGGAATTAGGACAGTTTATGGGTCCAAGTACGGAGCCTTGAGGTACTCGCTCGTACTCTATACGGCGCCGTTACCCGCTCTTGCGTTTTACATGGCGAATTGAACGGTTCGCTAAAGAAAATATAGGTAGGTTTAAATTGCGCTGAAGATCAACATGTAAGAGTTCTGCTGACGTAAACAGGGAAATGTTTTAATTTTTCAGGCTGGATGTCCTTGTATTTATGATCGAGTTGCCGCTCAAAGATGTTGAAGTGGTTAGCTGAGATTTAATGACCTTTCAGTCTACGTATAAACGTTTTCACTTTATTTTACTTGTTTGAATGCTTTCATAGTTGGTTATAGTGAAAAGATATGATGGCCAGAGAGTAATTGCTGGTCAAAAACGAACCTGTATCCTTGGATCGAGAAAAATTGAACAGTAACAATTATTGAATTATCACTTTCGATTGAATGGAATAGGACGCTGAGTGAAATATTGATTAGTAATATAATGTTTGGCGTTATTTTGTTGAATGCATAAGTAATATTTGCTCCAAGATAAAAAACTAGAGATTTAGATTATTAAAAATCTGTTTTATAATTTTGTTACTTGCGTAGCTCAGTGTATAAAATAGAATCTACATAATTGCCTGGATCTGTAAGATATGCACGTAAGTTCTCTCTCTTTTTGCTAAAAATAGTGGTTCATTTATTTATATGTTGGTAAATGTATCAAAGTTGTCCAAACCACGTACGGGTAGTTACGGAACTCTCCATGAATTAAATTTAAAATGATAACATAATCTTTTAAGATGTTTTCGATAAATTTTAAATACTTGTGATCGATTTATATCGTGATTTTATACTAGTAGTGAGGTTATATTTTCTAACTCTGTATTCTTTTTCTTTCAGGTAAGGACTTCCATCCTGCTTCCAGGATCATTTGCTGTACTTAGCTCGTAAGAAACTTTATTTAACACTCCTTTCTAAATTTAACTCTCTTCATGTGTATGAACGATTAGGTCTTCTGCATTAGTTGAGAGTTATCTATTTGTTACTGGGGTAATTCTTCGCTTAAGATGGAAAGCGAGTTCTGGTGTGAAGTGGATTGACAGAACAGTAGTGTACCTCATTTTAAAAATGAAAGACTTTGAAACGAATTGGAAAAGGTCTGTTTGTGAACGCAATCTGTTTGTCCACACAATTGAATGGGCCATTCTCGCAATTGAATGGAGAACCAGGTTACAGCGAGATGCTGCGGCTACATTGCGTGGAAGGGCGTCTCATCACTTGGACAGGGGTGATTGTTGTGTGAAGCGACCCTGGAGCGTGCCTTGGAGGGCCTCACACCTAGAGGCGAGAATGCGTTAGCTAAGTGACAGTTTAATGCGGAGTGCCAATGAGGCAACTTAGCGTGAGGAAGCATTGTCACCCAAGGCCGTATATCAACACATACATACGTATATATGCATGCTGGTTCACCACTATGTGGCATTAATTAAATGGGTGATCTCGTGCAGGTTGAGAAACTCCCCCGTGACAGAGTCAAATTACTTGAGATTTCTCAGCTTACTTTCTGCTACTAAATTTCAAAGCAACTTCAAGAAGTTTAGAAAGCCAGAGAAACATGGTGGATTGAGATGTGACTTGGTGGAACTCCTTGATAATCACATAGGAAGAAAAACTCACTTTGTAGAATCCACAAAATGTATTGTTTATTCATGGACTCTGCATAGAATTTCTTTCTTTGTGATCAACTAAAGAGAAGCTGCTATTATGGTATAGTAGGGTTACTGCCATCATGTTATTTCATATCATAATGAATGGGATATATTTCATTTATGTTACGGAGATTAGCGAAGACAATTGTATCTTTCAATAACCATTATCTCATTATAGTTCGTGGCTTTGATCATATGAAAGGTAGTTAGATATGACTGATTACATATAATGGTCTTGATAATTCTTATTGAATGCTACCTACGAAAGAGGTTATCAATAGGATTTTTGTACTCTAATCTCGGGAAAATTTTCCTTTCAAAGCATTATACCTTCCTGAAAAAAGGGCAAACTACGTCACTCCCTAACTTACTTAGTTTGCCATATACCCTCTTCGTAGCTATAGTAGCTAATGATGTACGTTTTAAGGCTCATGTCGGGCTCCGTGTTGAATATTTCACAAACAATAAAAGTAGGGCTGAATACTTCGAGATAATTTGTCAATCAAAAAGTGTCATTAAATTAGGATTTGTCTGTATGAGCACAGCAGAACCTCAATCTTTCCTACTTTGATTAGCCCTTCTTTGAAAAGAAACATGTAATGCATTAAGAAAAAGGGAAAGATGCCAAAATGAACTCCTGACCTCCTTTCTAAGACTAAGTGCGCTGTTTTCTAAGAAGAATCCCCGACCGCTAAACCTACTCTTATTTTTCAGACCGTTTTTTTTCTTTGACACACTCATGACAGTAACCCTCTCGTCCTAGATTTTGGAGCAGAATCACTCTTAGCGTGATAAAAAGTATCCTCTCTCTGTCTCATGTCCATGCGTAACACATATATTACTTTTCGTGAATGAATGTGGAACCAGCCCAATGAAGAATTGATTGGCTTCATTTTGTAAATTTAGATTATTTTCTGTCATAATTATTGACTATTACTTATGTAATTTCGTGAATTTGAATCACCTGGAATAGGGTTCAAGGTCCTGGTCTCGGATAATGGAGCCGCTTTTGAAGTAAATATTTTGAAAAATATCAGACAACAGAAAATAAGCTAAAGGAAGCTGCCGGTCGTTAGCACGAATGGTTACGTTAGAGTTGCTGTGCCATTATCCCGTATGCCCGTACAATCGGCACCGACAAGTTCTACTTCCAGGCTTCTTACAGCTTCACTAAAGACTTACGGATGTTGCCAGAATAGTTGTGACAATGATTCAATATTCTAAATGGTGTCGTCAATCAAATTTCATTGCATATATTTACTCTACTTCAAGGATGCCCTTTTTTCCTTACAGTAAAATTTAGATACTATATAAATAATTTCCTCCAATCTATCCTGCAAGAAGTCTACCTGAATGACACCCTCACAGAATGTTTAAGCGTTGAAAACAGTTTAATATATTGAATGCTCATTATTTATTAAATACATGATTTAATTATTGAATGTTCAGACGAATGTTAATTTTTACGAAGATTCAGTTTTGGCTACATCTCTGTACTTTTAAACACTAAATTTCAATTTTTCTCTTAACTGACAATGAGAATCTGCTCCTCAGTGGCAATTACTTATAATTTTCGTTCTGTCCTCTTCTCGTATTCTCATGCCATTTCATTTTACGCATACGATATACTTATTATACAAAATTATTCTATGACAAGGCATAGTCATATTTAAAACAATAGTTCGTATCTTCGTGATATAGCATACACAAAGCTTGAAAAGTTTATTCGCATAAGTTTTCATCTTTCCGATTTTTTCATTTTTATGGATGGTCTATCCTCACAAGCATATTTACAGGTATATATTATGACCCTTATCCGCGAAAAAGTATCATTACGTACGTTTATTGAAGCGGTCAAATTTTGAGAAGCATATTAACCCAAAATTTATCGTCAAAATTGCTGGTGTAAATAATTGGTCGTTATCTAGTAACAAGATCAGATGTCAATGATATTAAATAAATATATTTTATATCCTCTCTGTGATTTTTGAATGGAAAATTTTGTGCCGCAAACCTTTCAATGACGACAAAGAGCTAAAATTCACGTATCGATGACGTGGTGTTTTGGTTTCACGAATCCTATTTGAGCCCGCAAATATAAATTCCCATCGCTGGGTGCTATACCGCATTCTAGTAAAGCGATTTTAACGACATTAATTATAATAAATCCGAGCAGTTTTATACCGCCGATATTTTAACATCGCTCGCAAACAAAAAGAGCGATCCTTCGCGCGATTCACTAACGGAACGCTTATTTAGATGTTCACAATGATGAATGCGAGCAATTTAGCGAAATTAGTGCATCGCCGCTTTTTTACTCTTCATTGAACTCGCGAATTAATGGAACGCCCTCAAAATAAGTTAGGCGGTAAACTAACTCCGTTTAAAAAGGTGGATTTTCCGCTTTTGTCCCATATTAGTTTTCGGCTTGGGCGCGGGCCAAAAAAGCCAACCGAAAAAGATTTACTTTTCGGCGGCAGCGAAAACATTTGACGAGAAATTACCATTGGCCGTTCGCGGGGCCCCATTCGAAATAATGCGGCTTCCGAACAACATATTAATCTCCAAGTTCCGAAAAATATAGCCGATGACGACGCGAGATAAAGTTGCAAAGTTAGGCAAGCGTTTGTTTCGGGCTAAAAACGTCCTCGGAAAGGGCCGTCCTCTCGGAATTAATTCCTCCCCGGAACAATGATTTAGAAGTAGCCGCCAGAGTCAAGAAAATGCATACAAGTGATGAAATATGTTCTTTCATATCGAAAGTTTTAATGAGGGCAGTGGAGATAAAATCGAGTTGCATTACGATCTCGGACGAGATTGGCCGGATTCCGCGAAACTTTTACAAGGAGGTTGTTTGGAAAATTTAAATATACCTCATCGCCATTCATTCGAGAAACTTTCGCAGCGGCCGAATTATATTTCAACCCTTTTATTACCCTCACAATGGTCGTATTTTCAGTTTTGTTAATTATGTCCTAGATATACCGCGGAATATTGTAAGGATAAATTTACGGTGGAATACCGATGAAGAAGTATCGGGATCCCGGGGGAACTTTTGCTTGTTAATTTCGGAAAAGGACGCATCCTGGTGGTTTTCCTATTCTTATTTTATCTACAGGGGAACCGAATGAAATAATTTACGTTAATAATATTATGAAAGGCAGAAAGAAAAACTTAATTCGCGAATATTATATATTCTTAAAAAATATCAAATTTTCTGTGGAAATATCAGTTTCCTTCTAAACGTTTTCTGAGGTAATAATTATTTCATTTTTCCCATGACATCTCTTGTTGAAACTTAATATTGTGAGACTCCAAGTAAATCCATCAGCTGCTTCAGCAGATTTACATGGGGAATATTTGCAAATTCCAACTATTTAAAGTGTTTAAGTATTGCAGCATATTTACTGTGTTCCTGAGAACAAAAATTGACAAATCTTCCGTTTACTTTAGTCTTCATCTTGCCCATGGTTCTGATGGTGTGAAAGTGGCTAAGATGTGAGTCACGCGAACTTTCTTTCATTTAGTTTCCAAACTAATTTTTATGTATATCAAAATTCATTAACAATTTAGTGGAATTTAATTGATATTAAATGAATAACTGAAAATTGTCAATTAAGTTACTGTAACAGGAAAGTAGTAGGTGCCACATGGAAATAATTTTCTATTTGAACCGAAATTCTTTGGTAAAATAATTATGTAGTATAAGATGTTACAGTGCAGTTGCTTCCAAAATCGCATTATCGTAAAGGTCGTTTTTCCTTGAACGGTTTATGTGTTATTAATTAATTTTCAAAATATATTGTCGCTCCATGTTCACTTATGATTACATGACTCGGAATGTATCAGAGTTAAATTCCAAATGATGCTACAATTTCAAATATAAAATTGATCCGTGGTTTGGGAAGAATTAACACGGAAGTCTCGATATAAACTACGAAAATATCCTTACGACTAAAAATAGTTATTCTTTCCAATAAAAAAGTCCATCACGATTATCGTATGATTGAATTATAATTTTCGGTTGCGCGGATTCTTTGTCCGCCGCTAATAATTTCATCAACTACTTCCGAGGTCGGTGGTGCGGGAAGGCAAACTTTTCCCCTCGGGGCAACGGCCCAAAGCATGATTCCAAACCATTTACTTCCATATTTATGGACATTTAAACTTGCGACGGGGAAAGTTTCTTAACTGGCGTCAAGATAGTTTGAGCGCGGCTGTGTACATATCGATTGAGCCGAGTTTCGCAGCAACTGCCGGTCATTCCGCGAGCGTCTCCCTTCGGTATGCATTGCTTTACTTTATTGAGGATGTGGCGAGGAAAAATGTTCCCCACGTCAGGTTGTGATTTAAACGCGAGTTAAATGTCTTAGAAACGACTGCTTTGATTGGTGTTTCTCCGCTTCTGGCGATTAGAGTTTATCATGCGGATGAGATATACACCTCAGGAAAGAATATATCCGTCTCTGCGGAAAGAATACAGGGGCGTAATTTTATGGATATAAAGAAGACATTAAGCCGAGCCATTTATTACCTATTTTTCATGAATGAATGGATGCGATTGCGCTCAATTACATCCAAATTTTTTGGGCCAGCATATGGCTATTGCGTTCCATGTTATATATAACTATATTGGAGAGAGCGACATTTAATAATATATGGGACATCCGGACATTTCACTCAAAGACTTGCTCAAGAGGTATATATCCCCAAGATTTAATTCACTCAATGAATATTTTTACAATTTTTAGGCCTTCATATGCCTATTAAATTATATGTATTCCATGCAATTAAACAATTTGAAGATTTTCATTTCACAATAAATTGGGCATCCGGAAGTTTTACTCAAAGAGTTGCTTAAGAGATATTTTTCGAAGTTTTATTTCACTCATTGAATATCTTTCCGATTTGTGGCATCATATGCCTGTTCTATTATATGTATTCAATGAAATTTAACAGTTTTAAGTGCGTCATTCCACCATAAATGAAGTATCAGGAATTTTCACTAGTAGGTGCTTTGCTTAAGAATTGTTTCAGCAAACAGATATGTCACACACTAGATATTTTTCTATAGATACATTAAGAAAGCGTCCCGATTGCAATGTAAAACAGTTTTACTTTCCTTCCTTTTCATAAAAGAAATAATTTCTGCTTGTAAAGATAAAGAAATTTACAAGGTTTCATATCCTTGACCTGGCGTAGACACCAAGATGGTTGGGAAGATTAGGAGTCGCTTGTTATCGAAAGAGAATTCAGTTTTGAATTGAAAATTTCCTAAATGTCATGATTTTTCCATCTCAAATTAAAAAAAGATAACTACGAGCTGTCTTGAAGTAGTTTGAAAAACATCTATCACTTTCAAATTATTTAATAAAATATGTCTTGGAGGAGCCTAATATTGAACGAATCTCACCGTAGGTGAACAATCAGTCAGGTTTTAGGGTAAAACGTCCGCAAGATTGAGTGTTGTATAAGATATATGAAAATAAATGTACACGTATTGATTCATTGATGAAATTAAAAAATTATATTTTCCCAGATATGGAAAGTCTCCCATCCTCACTGAAAAGAAAATCAGAATCATATCTATTTTGTTCTCATCAGTTCCACACAGTTTGACTTTGGCTTATGAAATACTAGCTAATATTGAGGAATTCTTGGAAATAAAGCGGAAATAAGCAGCACATTCCATTGGAAATTAATATTTTGTGTCTACGAGTCTTCCATGAATATGAAACTTTATAGTTTAAATGTTCTTTTTCATTGGGCTCACAGAATAAAGATGTTTGCTATTTATCTATCTTTGCTTACTGTTGATTAAATGTAATGTCCCGTATCCCGTATCATTTATTTTCAAAGGTAGCTCACATATTTTTACCTATTTTAAAATAAATTTGAGTTTAATAATGCATATTGACTCAAAAAAGATACAAAGAACGTAAATACTTTTCGGAACTTAATTTATAGATGTTCTTTGAGAGTTAGGGAATATAATTCTGATTTGATTAAAGATCCTTAAAGCACCACTTTAACTCGCTCTAAAAACGCGTTCAATGACTGCTTAAAAAGGTCGGAAAATTGGTAAATACCTCATAATTTGCCCTTAAAGCGACACTTGGAAGTTACTTCCCAGACTTCCTGGCAAAGTTATCGCCGGAAGCCGTTGATTAATACGAATTTCCCTGGAATTCGCCAAATTGAGTGCTTCCTGCAAGTTTAAAAAGCCATTCATGCGGAAAGTGTGAACTCACCGTCCCCGCAAAGACCCGGTTATTTCCTCAGGAACCCGGCGAAGGCCTCGGAGGCAAAGGGAGTGGGGATTTTCGCACTTTGGACCCGCTTAATGGACACCAAACCCCACAAGTGTCTGCGTAAACATGTAATGCCGTTGGCATAACAAGATCTTACGCCCAAGAGGCTAATTTCCGGCTTCTCCCATTACTGAACGCTGCCGAGGAAAAGTGTCAACATCGCCTAACTCATCGCTCAAGTTCCAAAGGAAAAGAGTTAGGGAGGAAAAGAAATAGTCGTGAGCGTGATATTACCTCGGTTGAGGTTTCCTAAATGCTTGTAAGTCTTCTTCCCGAGGCGGATCGTTGCGGTTGATTGCCGAACATCAAAGTGGAGACCCTCCTTAAGGTAAAGATCCAGAAGAATTTTATCTTTTTCGTAGATCACTACTCGTTCCCAGGTTTCTACCTGCGGAAGGTCCTTCGAAAGTTGGTTGTTTGGATGGAGGTTTGGTGGAGAGAAACGTGGAAGTAAAGGAAAGGTGGGTAGAAGGAAGGTGGAGAGATATCCGAAAGAAAAAGTGGAGTAGAAAAAACTACTTAAAGAAATTAATGAGCGTAATAGAGGGAAAGTGATGATTCTGAAATTGAAACGGTCCGGTCTTATATTTGATAATTGGGAGATAAAATAAAAATATAGACAGGTTACGCTGAGGGAAATAGGTCATGAAGATTTGCTTTAGTGAGTTTAGCATTTCGTCAGACGAAATGAAAGGTAAGAAAGATGGAGGTAAGCAAAGCTTAAGTAATACGAGTGCTCAAGTAAGTGTGTCTTGAGTCGTGTGTGACTGTTAAAGTGAGTACTGGTAGAATACGTAACCGTTCGTCCTACTCCCGCTTGGCCGACACCTTGTTTGTTCGACCCCGAATAACACAAGTCTTACGTAGGCCGTATATTTAAGTCGTTTACGTATCAATGGAAAGAATAAGTCATAGATAGTGTGTTTAACAAATGCTATTTTAAAATTACGAAAAATAATTAAAACAATCATAAGCAAATAAAACAACTCATAGTAGGAAAGGGTGGGGTAGAAAGAGAATCTCAACTTTTCAGTGGGCAGTAAAGTTTAGCTAAATAAATGTGAATAAGATCCTTACAAGCCCCGTGTTGATAAAATCTTATTTTAAATAAATTGACATACTGAAGCTGAACATAGAATATCTAGTTAAAATGTGCATGAGATTGTACTGAAAAGATTTTAATGCCTTATTTTCTTCACCTGAGAAATAGTTTTCAAGGTTTTAATAAGTAAACTATTGATATCCCCATAATGTTTCTCTGCTAAGATCACACGACACTGAAGCTGGTTAAGATGAGATATGTGAGATATACTGAGATGTTAGTAAATTACATATATTTTGAGATCTTTCTTTAATCAACAAAACCTGTACATTATTAAATTGCATACATTTACATACTTTAACCATCTTAATTTGTGTAGAAAAACTTATTTTTTCTCATAACTCGAGAAAAATCAAATCTAATATACGATACAGTTTATTGGTGGAGTTTTTGTTCGTTGAAATCTCATTGCTGCTCGCTTTTTTCATATCCAATATTTTACGTCAAATTAAAATGATATCCACCGAGATGGTTGTGATGCTGTGAATGTTGCATTTCATAACGAAATAAGAGAGATATATACTTTTCCACAGCAAATATATGTCAATAATATTTTAATTTATGTAAAAGTTAAAGTAAATAAAAGATTACTCTTAAATCTATTATTTAAAGAGGTAAGAAAACCCCTTAAGGTAATGTCGCCCTCAGAAATGACCAAGTTATGAAGTATCTCTTTTCCGTAGAGATTTTTAGCGCTCTGTAAATCTCATGACTTTGGATTCAGCCAGCTAAGCATGTGCTTGAGCCCCAGAGAAAATAATTTCGAGAATTTTTTCTTCGTGTTCTCTTGGAGACAATATAACCGCATCTTTTCATCTATGAGCATCATGTATTTATTAATTAAATGGATCTCCACAATGAAAACAAGCTCTCTTCCGTTTCTATTTGTTATCGAAGCATCTTTCTCAAAATTAGGTATTTCAATATGCTTCTGTTCTATCACAATTTCGTGTCTTGGAGAGGTATCCTCATATTAATTATTCGGAGAAAGAATATTAAATTCCGTCTCAGGTGGAATTGTACCGCTCTCTCTTCTATATAAGATAAATCCAATACCACCAGATGTCACCGGAATATGAAACAGGAACGAATTGCGACGTCTCGGAGTTGGAAAAGACGGAATTCTGAAATTCGGTCCTCTCTACGTGTGTACGTATTTCCAGAGGCGAGCCGTCCTTATGTCTGGCGATACCTAGAAGTTTGTCTCTTCTGTTTCCAGAGACTGTTTTTTAATACTTCAATTCCTTTCTTTGAATGACTGAGAAGATGATGCTCGGAAGGGTGCGGAAATAAGAGAAAATGGACGACCGCGAATACTCTGAAAAAGTAGTAGATGTAGTTTTCTGAAAAAGGTTCATTTTCATGCTGCGGATGGGAATATGGCTTTATTTTCTATTTCGAACTCGGAGCGAATTTTAAGGATGTCGGCTCGGAGAGGAAAAAATGATTTATTCGGCAGAACCAGATGTCTCGCATCCAGAAATAGGAATATCAATAAGTATATCGTAGAATATAGCACTTATCTCACTTGTTATGTACTATTCAGTTTTAATGTAGTTGCACATTGCGTTATTAGATAAAATATAAGAACGAAGTTCCATAATAATTTATAAGTACACCTAAATTAAATATATAGATGTTTTAATATTTCAGCTATCTCAAATATGTTTTAACATAACTCTCAGCGGCGTTTGCCGTCCTGCTCATAAGGTTGTTTGAAATATTAGCTTTTAACCTTATTCTAGATGTCTATTAAATCTACTTAGCTAAAATGAATTCCTATCTTCATCTTTCTGTGAGTTAGAAATATGAGTTAATGTTGAATTATCGGGAAAAAAATTGATGAAGTTCTAAGTGATGTTACCTTCTCGAGATATTCCGATATAAACATCAGGAGCGTAGGTATCACATTGATTAAATGTAAAAAATAGTAAGATTTCATTTGATATTTGATTTAATCTCACAAATATATTTTTCGTGATTAAATTACATTAATATTAATAATAAATGATTAATCAAATATTAATATCTAAGGGATATAGAAAATATTTCAGGCATTGACCATTTAAAAGAAAAAATCGTGCAACTTATTAATGTATTCAGGATATTAAGTAAGAGCCAATAAATGATAATTAGTTCTTACTTATGCTACTGAAAAAACATGGTAAATATGAAAAAATGGTTTTTTGATTTATAAATTATTTTAGTATTTCAGTAAATTATTCCTCGTATATGTTATCGCTAGCACTTAAGTAAGATAAAGCATTCAATGGATACAATTTTGTAATGATATTTTCCAATGGAAGGCCGCTGATGGTTGAAATATATCGTTCATTCTATGATATTTTACAGTTATAATGAACAAAATACCTCGCAGTTAAGGTAAGAATTAATTGAGCACTCCACTCTTCTAATATACGCTTAGAGGTAATGAGATCTCTGTATAGCTGTCGGAGAAGTACTATCTTCAGATGGAGATAGCTTACGTTGAAAATGAAACCAATGTTGGGAAATAAAGTGCTTCGACTTAATGCGGTGTGTTTCTCCCTGTATCTAAAAGTTTGTCAATTAAAATAGTATATAATTGGTATTGGTGTGATACTTTTCCATTGAACTCTTTTATTATAAAATTGGTTCTGCCGTTACATGGACATCGTCAGGTTACAAAATAACTCCAACAGCGAAACAGAAATACGTGTGTACATAAGACGGAGATGAAAGAGGAAGAGGGGGAGAGGAAGAGGATGTGTTGGTTGTATTATGCTGCTAACATCAAAATATATTAAAATTCCAAAGCCGTAAAATCAAAGAAGTATATTTCGACTAAGGAGTATTTTCTTTATTTTATTTGATTTTAATACTCGTTTCTTTCTTATCTTTACAAGTACAGCTGTAAGTGGCGATAAAAGTTGGAGTATGTTTATTTAATCGAGAAGTATATTCATGGAGTAGAGGATTCCATCATCTCTCCTAACCTTAGTTTCTATTTAACATCATACGAGTTTTTAGGAGTTTAGGTATTCTTGAGTTCTAAAATCATAAGAATCTGAAATGTTCAACGAATGGAGTGAACTTGCCTATCCTCGCCATTACCCAATCGCATTTATCTATCAATATTCAACTAATTTTGCAGCATCCCTATAGAACTCAGTTTTAAGCCGTTTATATGACCTTATGCACTATGGTTTGTTTCGTTGATCGCTCTAATCTAATGTGCTTTCGATGAACATAGGTTTCGATAAATTTGACAATAACAACCTGTAAAATGCAAGTTTCTTATATACTAATAAGTATGTGATGACACAATCAAAGGCAATCCAAAATTAGCTCAGGTAATCTTAATATTCTTAAATCCTTCCTTATTAAAATAATTTCCGTTTTCTGCTCATGTAAAAAATATCTAGGCAGATCTCCTGGAAAACACAAACACATACTGCTTTATATTTTTATAAAATAAAAGAAAATATAAATAGCATTCAGCAATTTAAACTCAAATTTTAGCTATAGCTTGAATTGGCCATATATGAAGGGTTTTAGGCAATAATATATATTACGGTTCCTACACCTTTCATTCCGAGCAAATAAATCAAGGGCATTATACATCTTCTAATTATTTAACACATTTTCTAAAGGAATAAAAAGAACTATTTCGAAATACACAATTTAGGTTCCGATGGAGTAACGAAACGCTAATGAGTTCTTGATAGTGCAAATTATCCGTCGATAACGCGTTGCTCTATCCTTAATTACAGCAAAATTGAGCATTTACTTCCTTACACTTCCATGTAAATTGCAGTGATATCAGCGTACCAGGAAATGCTACGGGAGATAATTCCGTTTCAAGGAAAAGATTGTGCTCTTGACTTACACTCAGGAAACAATCACCGGCTCCGTGATCTTGCTCAGGTGCGCACACGTGGAGTGTTTACTACGTCTTATACTTGAGCACCCACCCGCTAACGGAATATCTTAACCTAAATCACTTCGAGTGGGAGCAGTTAATGTTAAGTCCTCCGTTTCACATTTCCGTTTGTTCTCAGCGTAATACCGCGATACTGAAGCGAGAACTTCCTAAATTTAATTTAGGTCATAACGAATATCGTAGCCTTTTACCTGTGGAATTGCATCTGAGGGCTGTATTTATGGATAAATGGTAATTGGAATTTGTCAATTGATAAGTTATTGCAGGTTCCTCTGCCTTAAAAACTTTCTTTTTAAGGAAAAAAACAAGTTGTCATTTCTTCGAAATTACAGTATATTTTCTATCGAGAGTAACAATTCCTTTGATTGCTACATTATCATGAGATATCATGTTTGTACTTTTTAAATGTTTGTAATGTTAATAATTGTAATATCAATTAATATATTATCTATTTTGTAAATATTTGTAATATTAATGTTATATTATCTATTGTGTATGTATATATAAAAGTAATTCATTGCCTGCGGGAGGTTTATGGAGGGGTTTCCCTCCCGTCTTTGGGCGAATGCCAGGCAATCGTTTGTAATTTAGTATTTCCCCCTACACCACTGCCACCAGGCCTGATGGCCTAATCGCAGCGTAATTTGAATAAATAAATAAATATCATATTAGATATCATAACCAAATTCATTTCTACGTCGCTTTAACCTTATCATATATACGTACCTAGAGTTTTCATACCTATGCAAAAGTTTCTCGTGAAAAAGTTCTAATGGAGATGGTATTGTAATATGTAAAGCAGTCTTTTGCGACGATAGATGGCAGATTCAAACTATGCAGATAACTCTAAAGTTATATCCAGAATGTCTCTGAAATGCGGGACACCGATGAAGTATTGAGTAATATTGATTCCTGGAGGAAATGCAGAGAGATCTGCTCTACGAAAATGAATATCTTCAACTTCTTATCTTACGGAAGTCATTAAAAGTAGTTCCGATGAGGTGGTCCAATAATTTTCCGAAAATAACGAGATCTAAACTAGGTCGTATTTCCGTCGAATCATTGAATTATACCTTGAGCCGTAAATTAAAAAGTTTCGTAGTTGCGGGAAAGGTATTTTGAGTGGAGATGGTGAAGTGAACTTCGTCCGAATCCATATCCTTTCTTAGAGGTAGCTCTTGGGTTCCATTTTCATCCTTTCGGTAATAGATACACTCTCAAAACAGTCAAATGATTTTAATTTGTGCTATTATGTAACGACAACGAACTCCACGATCGGAATGTGGTTTAAAAATCAATGATTTAAAACAATCCGCTCAAAAAATCACTTGGGGTCGATAGTATTAGACACTATAGATTTTCTATACAATTGAGTTTGGTTAGCTTGATTGATATATTATAGTGATACTATACATTGGTTCAGATGGTGGAATAGAACTATTATATAATTCATTCCAGCCGAAGACAGAAAGAAAATCTTATTCAAAATCAAGAATAACGGGTATCTTTGTGGGATACAAACTTCTATTGCAAATGCGATGGCGATAAAACATGCGGGCCAAGTGAGTAATATAGAAGAGGAATACATGTGAAAATGAAGTTTATAAATAAAGTTAAGGCAATAAAATAGTTCACTGTAATATACTATTGATATAAGATGTAACGATAACAGAAAAATATTTCACCAAAAATAAGAATAATAAAAGAATTTTCTAATCTTATACGATATAGTGCAGCTAGTGTTGAATGAACGAATATCTCTGAAACAATATTTGTAGCAGTCTCATTATCCGATCTTGGGGAACCATCCCTCCTAAACACAATGAATTTCCTTATTAAAATAATGATTTATTTCTTAATAAGCCTTAAGTAGGCCTTATTTATATAAATATAAAAAAATCAAGCCTCGAATAGGCGGATATGTACTTTTAAAGGCCTTATAGCGTCGGAATAGATTTTTCCTCATTGTGTTGAAATATCTTTCTACGAATTTAGATTCTAATATAATGAACTAAACCATATTCTAGCAATAACGCTGTGGAACGTTCACGAAGATATCCACTTTGTCCCCAACATGAAAACTCATGTTGTCACAGCCGAATAAGCAGTTAGATGTCGTTGTTTAAAAAAGCCAGCGAATGTTAACTAGATTCAGCATTTAGGATTGAGTCATTTTTGCAGTAATCAGGGGAAACAAATAAAATTTTTATTGTGGAACCAGCGTCAAAAAATCCGTCTTTGAGTGGTTTGATGCTAAAACACGAATCAGGTCGGAGCGAGCCGAACGAGTGGCATGGAAGCAGAAAGTAAAACAAGGGAGAAGGAATAACAAATCGGATTGAAAGCTTTTTCTCGTTGCGATTAATTCGGTGAAATCGGCGCGAACCCGATGAGATGGCTCGTTATCTCTGGACCATTCGTCTGCCTTATGTGAGGCTTATCGTCATGACAACGGAATCGAAAACAAATCTCGACTTGAGGGACACAAACACACACATGTCCCTTCCTCTTCAGTGCTCGGTCGACAAAAGAATCGCGAACCGGAAGCAAAGATTTACTGTGCTGCCCTCTTTCGAACATTCACGATGAAATGATAAACAGAATGGTATTTTCCCTTATACTGATGTAAGCCTGGTACTTTAAAAACTAATGATGAGTATTGATCTGTATCGGGCTTGCATACCTTGATAGAGAAAATTCTCATAATTATAAAAAAAGGTGATCGTAGTATTTGGAGAATTTGAGAATATCAGATCGTTAATAATTGGCAAAGAAAATACAGTAGAACTCCAATTATCCGTATCAGTTGGGACCGGAACCCATTCGGATAATCAAATATTCGAATAATTAATTAACTTCTGTATGCACATTGAAAACGGGAGAAGAAAACTTCATATATATAGTATAAAAAGAGTTATGTATTAATTAATTTAAAAAATGGTAACACTTTGGCACGTTGGCAGGTCTATTTGGTTTCTACCGTTATGCTTACCACGTCAGCGAATTTAGAACTGCTATATGAGATGGCGCCCTAAAGCGATTCGGATAATCAGTGATTCGGATAGTCGAAGTTCGGATAGTTGGAGCTCTACTGTATTTATTGAAAAACTGAGGTTGATGAATAATTATTTGGATACCAAACATTTTCTACAAACAAACTTTACCAAATTTGGAATTAAGAGCGGGATGACATTCTTAAAAAAATGTTGGAACAACCGCAACCTTGGCAAAGTGGGCTGGAATTGAAAAAAGCTGCCAAACATAGGTAATTTTGGTTAGTTTAAGAGCGAATTTTGAAACTTCGCAGAGTGACTCTTGAAGAAATTATCCATGAAGCTACACAAATCATTTACTTTAATTCTTCGCATTGAAATTATTCAGGGTTTAAACATAACCAATTATTCTAAAACACACTGTATTTAATTTTGTTTTAAATTCTTTAACTTTAAGTCGATAAAAGGAAAAATAAGAAAAGGCATCACGTTTTTTCAGAACATAGCTCTACAATTCGTCGCATAGGAATACATAAGTGAAAATCGAGGCGCAAATATCCCTACGATTATTCATCTTATAGCTATTATGATTTTTCAATTCCCATTCCATTGTTCTGTTAACCATTTTGGTCAATCGACTGCACGGACTTACAATTTCAGATTCCTGTCTTATCTATAGCTTAATTATAATCCTTTCGTAAATGCTGAGTGGATGTATGATATATATTGTATTGCAAAAAATACTGAGAATGTACTTTCTGAATATATATTGATCTCTCAAAATTGCTTTCTCTTATCTCTCATGAGACAATTACTTCGCGCAATATTTTATTTACACTCTGCTCAATACGGATATTGAAAGAATCTCTTAGAAGTTGTGTTTCGTTTCATTGAATCCAATAAAATAAAATCATTTCCACTTGTTTCATTTAATAGAGGGCTATATAATTCGATAGGAATTGCTACTTGGACGTTTTATTGCTCGGCGTAATGCCCGTTTTACGATCACTAAAATACTATGGATTGCCTATAAAAGTCCGATATGAAAAACCTCTCACCTAATAATAAAAGCATGGGAAGGGAGGACTTGTATAATTCAATGCAAATGCTTGCGATGATGCTGAATGTATACGGATTTCTTGAACCTTTATGAAAGGAAAAATATATCTGTTTGGGTATGTTACAATCTATAATGTTAGAGGTTTAAAATCTCCAGTAGCCGTTTTTGTCGGCGTTCTTCTTCTCATTCTCCTGTATTCCGAGAAAACAAGAAAGAGCACCGCAATTTTGAAAGCACTCAACACGTATTTCGAATATCATGCATTCTTTGTCGGGAGTGAGTAGATACGAATCCTATATATTTATTCCTGACGAAGAATGCATCGCATTCGAAATATGTATTGAGTGTACCCAAAAATTGCGGCTCCCTTTCATGTTTTCTTGGAATACAGGAGAATGAAAAGAAGAACTCCTACAAAAACGGCTATTGGAAATTTCGAACCTCTAATTCCTTAACAGTCATTTTCCAAATTTTCTGTCTTTACAATCACTAACGTAACATGGTAGAAATCAGTGAATTCGTGAATGTGCTGATTTGAGATATTAACATTTCTTCGTGAAATTAATTTTGAACTAGTAGCAAGAATTTTTCAATTCCAAAATTTTGTGGACATATAAATTCTACTACAATATTTTGGTGTAAAATTGTTATCACTTGAAATGAGTGGACTACAAATTATTGTTGAAATTAAACATTATTCGTATTTTTACTCATTAAGTCGTCGTATTTTTATTTTATTCGTATTCTTACTCATATAGTCGTAGGCCATAATTAAACATAATCGAACTGACTGAGACTTGAAATCCTTTCGTTAGATCCTTTTTTCGTAAGACGTTCCAAACCCTTAAACTACCACTTTAGGTCAAGTTCAGTCAGTTTTTTGAATTGAATTATTGTGATTGTTAATGCGATTATTGAATGAATGTTTAAATTCTTGAGAATTCTAAACGCCATTACAAGTACCTTTACCCATTACATAGAATTGTAGGAAATACGTGATAGCTGTGGCAAGCGTGTACTAAATCTACATCCCTTCATTTAAAAAATCTTTGCCATTTCCATAAAATTATGAGAGATTTTTAATTTCGACATCGAATATCATATTGGAGCAATCCCAGAATTTCTATAGTCGAGCAGTTGGACGTTTTCGCCCACGCTTACGTCATTCGTCCACAATTCCTCGGCACCGAAATTTGGGTCGCAAAAGGGATAATGGTAACCTCCGATGTAGATAAAAATCGATGGCAGAAAGAATAGAAGCCCTTTGCTATACTATAACGAAGCTATGCCGATGGCAAGGATAAATTCAATAATCGCTTGTTAAAATTATTATCACAATTGACTGCTAGCCTTTGCATCTAAATGTTGTAATTAATTGTTGCTTAAATATTATTCTGAATATATTCTATCTTGCCCAGTGAGATTGTATATTAGATGATTAAAATTATAAAGGTTACAAAATTTTCAGGACGATGGTTTTGTATCAATAAATAATAAATTGCCTTTAAAAAGTTTTGAAGATTTTTTGAAACCGCTTGAAAGTAACACTATATTCTGAATAGTGCTAAATGACGCCACGCGAAGTACGGTGCTAATTTATTGGAGAAATTAGTTAATGACATCGATATAAACATACAGGGTTATGTTTTTATATATATATGGAAGGAAATGAAATTATAGGAATTTATAGGAGTTAATTACAACAACGAGAATCTTTATCCTGGTATTTCACTGAATAAATAGCGAGCATAACTATAGACATTGAACTAGAGTTTCATTTGGAAACGTAGAGAAACTTTGTCATCTTCAAATAAATGCTTTCAGATTTAGATCGATTTTGGGAGAGAGAAAAGTATTGGAAACTAACTCAGTCCTTACTTTTTGACCGTATAAGTTTGGACATTTTGGAAGGGCATGTTGTCTTTCTCTAGAGTGTTTAGAAATACACATAGAATGTCTGTTTGTCAGTTTTCAGTAAAGTCTTCTCTGTAAATGTGAAGTCCTGGATGGAAAGGAATTATTTTCGCGTTTGAAGAATATTGCTTCAGAAGTGAATAGTTTAAATACATTTGAGAGTATATGGGAAGTTTTCTTTGAATAAAATTTGATTTGAAATTAAAGGTACATCAAAGAATGGAAAATTACAGTTCCATCAATATTTTGACTAGTACTATTTATAACTGATAAGATCATAGTCTTGATTATGTTAATCATTGAAGGTCTTAATTAAAAGTGGGTAATGTGCTCATACCTAATTTATATTGTAGTTATAGAAATAGTGTAGCGGTTAATTGTGCTAATACTGCCTATAATAAAGTTTTAATCGCATTTTATTGGCGTACAATACTGATACTTATGGGTAGCTTTTAAAATACTTTTATCTTAGCTTGGGTTATTTGGGGAACTACATTAACGTTGTTCCAACTTTCGAAGCATAAACTAACATTTCATACCATTTCAAAAGTCCATGCCTGCAGTATAGCGCAAGTAATGTAAAACTAATATCTTCGTGATAATTAATTAACAAATTGCGAATGCTTAGGCACGGAGAAATTAACTTCGAGATAATGTAGAATCTAAAAATAGTTGGTATACATTTCAATGAAGATTAAACTTAATCAATTGACTTAGTTTAAGGCAAGTTCAACAAACCGAAAGCTATCTATGAATTACATTGCGAATTATACAATCGCGTAGCAGAAATAAATACGTAAAATCAATGTTTGTCGAATAAATAGCAGTAGGAGAAACGGCAGTGAATCGGAGCGGATGGCTCAAGCGGACAGTTATTGATTCGGCTTAGAAAGGAAAGCGTAAATAGCAAAGGCCTCAGGCAGAGTAGACATAGGTGTAGAGGGAGAGAAAGAAGATACGTGGATGGGATCGAGAGGATGGATCGAAGGAAAAAGAGAGGAATGTAGAGCAGTGAGTTGACGCGGTAAGTGGACGCCATTCTCTCAAAACTGACCCTTTTTTCCCGCTGACTTTCATATGGAAGAAGAGATAAGTCTTGAAAGACTGCATTGGCACAGGAGAGCGACCCTTTCTCTGTATCTTCCCTCTTCGATGTACACGCGGATGCAAGGCGAGGGAAGGGCTGCATTGCACATTCATGCGATATTCCCTCGCGAATGAATTCCTCCGGGGAAACATTTTTGGCAGGGGGTCGCGAGAAGTGACTTTTCGGCTCGGTCTTTATGCGCCGATTTACGGTACGAAGAAGGGAAAAGTCATATTGGCAACGGACTGATTTAAGCTGCATCTGGAACGCGCTCATTTGGCCGTATTCGTGGGAATTTGAGACGGCGCTTGTCGGGCGAACGGGTTCAAAGGGAGATGAATTTGAGTGAGACGGTTGGCGTATCTTCGGGGTCTGAAAAGGAGGTTTTATGCATCGCGGTAATGAATGAGATTCGTGTGGGAAGATTGGAAGATTTTACCTCAGAAATTTCTTCGTAATTCTATATCTACTGCAATGCACGTATAGCATTTAGAGGAAACACTTCATGATAAAAAATTATTATAAACAAAATCTATGTATTTCTGGATTTAACGTCGTCTAATAATAATAACATAATAATGGTAACATCTTCTATATCTTATCATTATAACATCGGTCCAGTAAGGAAGGGGAACTACCTCGCTCCTCATCCAGCATAGTAAACATCATTCCTCTCTACAAGCTCTGAGTAACTTATGTAAGAAGAGGTTAAGGACTAACCGAAAATCGGGCTGAGTACTTTAACGCTGACACTGTGATTTCCCAAAACATATTAGCAGCTGGCTATAGTCCCCCGATAAAGGGTAAAATTCTAAAATTTATCTCTGGCAATATTTTATCCACGACCTTTAAATACAAAATCTCAAAGAAATAATATCCCTAGTCATGTTATGCAGGAGAAATATGTTGATTACAAAGAATATGTTTTCGGTTTGAGTAGCACCCGTAAAATATAATTATAAATGAGGCATGAGTCGTTTTTACTTTCTCAATATACGAAGTATAGAAAAAGTATTGTTTTCATGAAAAGAAATCGACTTCGAGATTTCAACGAAAATACACGTTTTGGGGTCCCTAGAACACGTTTTGACCATTTTCGGAATGATGTCTGTGTGTATGTGTGTGTGTGTGCTTGTTTATTATAACCAAAGAAAATTTTAAGTCTATAAGACTTGATAAAAACCTAGAATTTTTATAAACAGAAAAGAAAATAATGAGATTACCAAAATCTAGTTTGTTAGTGCCAGTTATTCGAAGAACTTCGTTAAATCGAGGAACGTGATTAAAATCTATTCGAGTAGTATCATTAATCTGTAGTATGTTCTATAAATATTGTATCGTTATTAATAATTCGATTCAAAATGTACCAATGCGTTTACATTTATGATATTAAATATTTTAGCCAAAATCGGTTCCCAGAAGCAATTAATTCCCATTATTTTCCTATCGTTATGAAGTTATTTAGAAAAATATATCGGTGTAATACATTTTTATATCTCTAGGTGTTTGTATGCCTCAGAAAGTTCTCTTAGTCTTCCGATCATAGGAATCGATTTCATCCATAAATTTCTTTCTTTAGACTTACGTTAGGCAAAAGAAAAAATACGTTACAGTCTTACTTCAAACAAAGAGCTTATCGACTGTTCTCCGGTTAGAATTTTATGGGAGGATTACCAGTCCCAGTAAGAATTGGAGGAGAAATATGGAGGATAGCAGGATCAATG
Source organism: Sympetrum striolatum (assembly GCA_947579665.1). Lineage (NCBI taxonomy): Eukaryota > Metazoa > Arthropoda > Insecta > Odonata > Libellulidae > Sympetrum > Sympetrum striolatum. The sequence goes on from OX388347.1 coordinate 31,296,471, forward strand.
AATGATTTAGAAGATATTTGGAGCAGTACTTACGTTGGTTTAACGCCTCTCTTCAGAAAGCAATGAATCACAGGAAGATCCCTTTTTAAGTTGGAGTAGCCGGATATATTGTCTGCCGGAATGATTAAAATTTATTTAATCTGATGGGCATAAATATAAGTTATGCAATACTTACATCAGTTGAAAAAATCCTAATACATTAATATATAAAGAAAGATGGTATACGATCCTATTAAATTGTTTTATAATGGATAAAGAATATATGTTGAAATTTGAAATCCAACCAAGTATTATCAGAACAACTTAGAAAAATGAAAATGTTTGTAGTTGTGCTGAATTTGGTTCGAAAAATAGCTGCTAGTCAGAGAAAACGTTGAACATAATTATCTAGGATATCGAATGAAAGATATGCCCTATTCCACAGAAGGTTTATGCTCATGACTAAAACTTTTTTGTATTTGTACGAACTTGACACTATAACCCTAGATCTATGTTTATCTGCTGTTTTCTTATTTATAGGGTTTTAGATGGATTCCATGATACGTATTTGTGGTTTTGGTATATTATTGACTCTAAACCAGAGGTACATGAACCACTGAGAATACTTAATGCTTTTGCATTCAGTTCGCAAGATTTTCAGTATAATTTTTACCCTTTAATTTAGTAAGAAATTCAATTTTTAAATACTGCAACAATTATTACAAGTGTAATTACGCTTTTCAGGCCTCTGCAATGGAATGATTTGCGTGTTCGGTTGTCGACGTCGAATGTCCTGCTTATGAGTCCCTTCTAATCGTTTGATATGGATTGATCGTATGTTTTCGTTAATGTTTGATCCACCACTCAAATTACACTAAAATTGGATATTTCTGAGCGTATTGAGAAAAAAGGTATCCTCAATGCAAGTATCCCCATTCAGAAGTACGATTTTGAGTTGAGTTAAATTAAAAGTTATAATATTCAAAGAGATAACATTCCCTTTAAATTAAAGTTCAATTTATCGATAGTTGACAGACTAAAATTCAGCCTCAATGAGAATTATATTATAATAGTAATGAGAGAATGATAATCGAGAGTCCAATGGATACCAAAAGCTAAGAAAATAAGAAAGCAAAGCTTTATATGTAATATTTTACAATGGATGGCGCACTTTCAGGAATTTCTTCCCCCTCGTTTTACACGTTGTAGTACGTGGGAAGGAAGAGAACGGCGCTATTTCAAGCCACCACCTTAGATTCCTTCCGATTACGGAGGCCGTTGCCGCGCTTTCCTCAAATTTCCGATTCATTTCACTCTCCGTGGGTAGAAAAGGGCACGTTTGCAAGTGCCACGGCTAGCCGCACGTTTTCCCGCTGATGCATTCCTCCCTGGACGGATCCTTGCCTCTGCACGTACTGGGATTTGATAGAAGGGTGACCTCATTCCGAGCGTTCAAATCCTTTCGAGTGCTTTTTTTCCTATTCTCACCTGAAAAGGTTAACTAATATATGGGAGTCCTCCTTATCTTCTCTCCACCGCTACTCCTGGCGTTCGTGAAAAGCTTTTTCGGGTAATGAAAGGCTCTCTGGGATAAACGTCGATTGTTTTTCGCATAGAAATAGACGCAAGCTTAGGTGTAGAGTCTACCTTCTTACTTGTGCGTCGAGATACAGAAGTGACGGATAATTACATTGCAAATGCACACATCCAAGATTGAATTGTGCAGACTTACGGTTATCTAAGAAGTTTCATTCTCAATATTTAAAAATATTTTTGGGTCAGAAAATTTGTATGAGGTTTTTGTTGGATATAAAAAATATGCCCGAGAAGGCGTCTTTGAAGTCTATATTTCTGATTGTCTCAACCACAAATAATAACGTTATAATAAAAACTTTACATGCCACGAAATTAAATTAATGAGAATAGTCCATCAAGAATGAAAGACATTTACATTTTGTAAAAGAGCAAATTTAAAGGAAACTAAAAATATGAAGGAGTAGTAGATGCACCTGATTTCTGAGCAACATAAGGACACACGTGTAGCTTTCAAAGCTTTCAATATGATTAAGGTTATACGCTCTTGTTCCAAGAAGATATCACAGAAACAGTATTCAGTTTTATAGAACACACTAAGAATCTCTTTTGGAGTCCTTAGGAAAATTTAATATCCTCAAATTCTATTCTGCTTTGATAAGATCCTACTTAATTTTCATCCATGGTAATAATTGGGATTTTCTCCATAGGCTAGGAAATATCCGATTATTTCGAAATTATTCATGTGAGATACATAACCAAAGATTGTATAATATCCTCTGCATTTTCTGGTTTATGGAAAAATGCTTTCCCTGGAGCTATAAACGACTTCAGTGCTATTCTACGAAGTGTAACTATAGCTCTAGTAAGTGCTGGGGAAACTATAACGAGGGCTTATGTCAACAATTATATCTCAGAAAATGCTCTATCAAGAAATTAATGGCAATACTAATAATTGTTAGCAAATTAAAATACCTTTTTCTGTTATTGGTACATACCCGCTAGTGATTTTATTTCATCAATGCTCAAATGGTTATAATTGTTGGTAATTTTTTTGTTGTTATTGTTGTTATTGATAATGCTACGCAAGTTTAAAGTATTTATAATAATACATTTTCGGGATTATTTCAGTAACGATAGTTTTTATTCCGAAATGTTACTGTACGTTACTGAACTAAGATTTCACGGTACATAGCTAATTGAAAGAAGATAGGACTCCTTAAACAGGGAGGAACTGCGTTTTGATATACTTTCTGGTTGTTAACCTTTTATTTTATTTCCGTTACATTCCGAATGGTTTCATACAGAGACTTGAGACCCATATTTCAGACATATATCAGAGGGAATTCGTCCCAAGGAAGGAATTTGTAGAAAGGCATCCATTAAATTTTAAGGTTTCCAGAAATTCAGATGCAAATGTTTCTCAATCCTCTAAAATTCCCATTGGTCGTATTACGTTCGCTTGTTTTTGCATTGCTTCCGAATCACGCTCGATCACAGGAATCGCTCCGCTCTCATTAAAAGGATTTCTATGAATTCAGAGTCTTCGAAGTTGCGAAAATTTTCAAAGCATCCATCGCTCTCTGTGTCATTGACACCAATTTAATTGCTGTCCAGTTTTCTCGTTGCTATTGAAGACTTAAGTTCGTCTGATACATATTTGCTGAAGGATATTCGTTGCTATGGACGCTCACCACAACATACTGTCTTCACATGAAAGGACATCAAATATTCTTTGAAAGCAACAAAAGAGAAGAAATCCTTTTTGTAAGGGGGCCTGGGTTAAATAACGGTTCCTCTGATTTTCATTCCGAGAGCACGTCATCAGGTGTTGAACGTTGATATTGATGACATGAATTTAGTGTGACATTCATAATGGATACGGTATAGCATCAATTTATATTTATATATTATTTTCAGCTTAAGATTATGTCGATAGCGAAGAAAATCGAAGGGAAAGTTCATGAAAAATGTGCTAGTAGACGATAAACCAATGAGCTAGCATTCAACATCGATAACATCAAGGATACCGATTTTTCAGATATTTTTCATTTATAACTCCAATATATATCATCATTCAATTCTTTAACTTTGAGCTGGGGAAGAAATCAATGGTAGGAAAATAATGACATTTATACGATTAAAATATGAGAAATTTTTAAATCACATTATAATAAGGGTCATCGATATCAGCATTATCTTCAATGGGAAATCAGTTAGCCCTTTCTTCGAAATGTTTAGTTTTCCAAAGTTGCTAATGTATTGATTTAATGTTCTGCCGCTGAATTAGTGGTAACTACTTTAAACCGCAAACTAAAGTCGTTTCTATTCGTAAAAATAAATGCAAAAACTTTGTCATCATGAGAAATAACGGTTAATATTAACATATTCCATCTTAAACGTAGCATTACCTTTTTAATCAATTTAAATGAAACGAAATTTTATGGCCACTCAATCCAAGAAATTCATTTTTTTTTTATCTGTATTACCTCTAATAAAGAAATAAATTATTTCCGGAGTCGCCCTCTTTAGTAAAAATAAAATTTTCTAAAGGGATTAAAATCGCATAAAAGAAAATTTTCCATCTATAATAGTAGGAAATGAATTTTTGGAAAGAATGTTCGTGGAAAAGCAGAAATATTTTTTTTAGAAAAATATATTATTATTATACCTAATAAAAATTACAATTTGACTAATCGTCCAGTGGCAACATATAATACATACTTAATAGATTATATACATGTATTACATTTATAAACAATATATTCCAACATGTATTGGAAGAATTGCATGCCAAAATAATCTTGCCCTAGTTAGTCTACTATTGAATTTACTCTAACAAGCACGATATCACTAGCTAGTCAGGAAGTAGGTTGCTTGAGCAATCATTAAAAATCCAAGCCAACAGGAAATCAAAGAGCATATTAAAAGACGTCAAATAATTAGTACTACGTATGTTGATTATTTTGCTATCCTGGTTCTAACCATCTTAATTAATGTCTTATCTCACCTTCACTATGAATCAGATTCACATCAAAAGTTACCTCCCAATTCTTGGCTGTTCGAGTTCTTGTAACTTTACTTTTGCTAAACATGAGAAAGGGTACGTCTGATTCCACAAGGAACGAGAACTTTCTGTGTGAACTCCGCATAATGACACGGCGCACGCGGGATTTCATTTCAATCAGGACTCGGAAGATGGCTCCACGTTAAAGAAGCAGAGCGAATCCACCCCGTGCGTTGGGAGCGACCCACTTTTGGCAGTCCTTTTTCCGACGCAATTTTGCGCATTCACAAAGAGCTCGCGGTGGAAAATTTAATCTCTATCAGATTCGGTCCTCTCCGCTTCGAATTAAGAGTAATGGGATTGGTCTAGGACGGGCCGTAGCAGTTTAATCGCTAAAACAGACAGGCAAAGCGAGATTAATTTTCCGCGTGACGTATCGGGTTATGGAAACTGCTCCGACAACGGCATTTTTCAACGCTTTTGCCGAGACTCGAAGAAATTACATGCATGTCACGCCGTCTCCGTCCCTTTCCGTCGGAAATTCTTCCTCGGAGTTGAATTATAGTGTTTGCGAGTCGGTTAATCGATCGTAGGATCCGAGGAGATTTTCCCCGCAGTGTTTTTTTCTAGCTGTCGACTTCTCAAAGCGAAGGGTCGATGGGAGAAACATTCAGAAGAATGGTCTCGTTACAGAATGAAGGGTTTATTCAATTAATGATGAATTTTATGAACGGTTGTCGTTGATAGGATGGAGTTTAAAGAGAAAACATCCCACCCCATATGTTACGAAGTTAAAGACTATCCCCGCAAGGTGTATTCGCAATTTAAGAAATAGGAACCAAAATAATTTATTGTAACAAAACACTTGTACAGTCATATTTAGAAACTTGTACAATGGCATACTATTTCCGCACTAATAGTATTGAATTATACAGTTTTCTTAATATTACTGTACATTTTTTCTGTTACAATAACTTTTTTGCATGATGTATTTCCACAAAGTATCATTGAAATCGAAAAGATTTTTAAGTAAAACAGGTTTTATAAGACAACAAAGTAACTTTCAAGAAGTGTCATTGATGCAATTCATTTTTATTAAGATGTAAGAAAATACATATTCTGTATTCTTAAGAATGGTAATGGAATTAGGTAATTTTCTTTGTTTCTTTGAGCACTTTCTAAATAATTTATTAGGAAATGGAAAAAAAACACCAAAGCTTATTTCTTTTTAAGTATTATTTTATTTCTATTTTCTTATTTCAATAACATTTTCTAGAATAATGTTTGTGATGTGTTGTTCTGTATGCTTGTATGTTTGTGGCTGTGTTATTCTTATATACTTTATGGTTCAATACTCTTACTTTTTAGATTTGTAATTAATTATTATCCTATATTACATTTTTGTAACCACTGCCATCATGCCTTGTGCCTATTTGTAGTGTTTCAATGGTAATAGTTCTCCGTGCTCCACTCTTCATATCCATGTGCCGTTGAGAAAAAGGGAGAAGAGCAATCGTAAAGAAAATAGGAAGGAACGCAACTGAAAAAATAGTTGCAAAAATTTAAAAGTTGCTGTAGCGTGATAATGAGATCTCCAGAACATATACTCTTACCTTTGAGGAGGTCAAAGAAAAAGCTCTAGGAAAGCTTCTAAACGCACATCGCACTACTAGTGCGCGGCTTTCTAATTTGGAGTAAACTCCAGCTACCAGCGAGTTGGCTCTGGCCCTTCGAACATTTGCTCCCGAGTGGTGAAATGACTCGGAATTAAGATCGTTGACTTCGGATGAAATTAAGCTGAGAGGTCGATGAAACTATCCTAGTGAGACACAAAGTGCAGAAGAGAGCGAATGCAAGGAGGTCAACGTATTTTTTTTATTCTTTACCCGGTAAAGTTAAGATGTACTCTATAACTCTTCAAACTCTCCTACAATCGATGAAAATATACGATTGTATATACTTCCACAGATCTCGTATTTAATTAATGCTTAATATTTACAATTACTCTATAATTTTGCAAATTACTCATAGCCGTGACGCATTTCAATAGTAACTAAGTTTTCTATTTCTTTCAGATAAACTCGCACGAGGTTATTACTTGTTAAATGTGAATTTCGTTAAAGCTTCACTCATTTGAACTGTATCTTATTGGCTTGTGGTTGTTACTGTGCTGAGTTTTACATTTCTCTTGAGATACTTCTATTGAGAAGTACTTGATCTAGTGTATCTAGTGTTAGCCTAAATGTAATTAAGTTTCAATCGTTCTGAATTACATGTATGTCTCATTTTCCCGGGATATTAATTTATTTTCAAGTATCTCTAAGTATTATTTAAATACAAGATGTAATATGTCCATATACCAGAACATATTTTAACCATTGTAAATATGTGAATATTTTTTCGTCACGTCGTCTTTCGACATTTTGAACTACATTAAAATCAAATTATGTTTCCCTTAAAGATTTTATTCCAAGTAAAAAAAAATAATGCACAGAAAGTGATTTGAGGTTTGAATATAAAGAACGATCTTAGGATTATACTGTTTCTACTAAACTGCACATTTAATAACTAGATTTACCCAATTCAATTATCTAAGGAAACAACATATAAATCATTACATGTACCTCGTAAGCTGCCCTTTGACATGTGGCTATGGATGGTTGTGTCGCAAGGATATTTTTCTACGCTCTTTAATACTAACTTGTTTTTTGTATGGCTTTTCTTCCAATTCTGAATTGCACGTGTGCTTTGCGCAAAGAACACTTTCATGTCAATTCTCCGGTTCAAAACGTGTGAAAATATATATAATCCGCACAGTATCAAAAACCAGTCTCTATATGTTCTCTACATCTTCACTTTGAAGAGTTATTGTCTCGTATATGGTATGCTGTAGTTTTACATTAAAGACAACTCAATGCACAAAGCAATTTTTTCGAGATAATAAAAAATGTTCTATGAAAATTTTTGCAAATCACAGAGCAGTATCAAATTGTCAAACCATAGAGATTTTACTATGAGGAAAAACGTAAAACTACCGTCAATGGTTTAAAAATAGGTAACACACGTGAATTTCACTCACGAGATGAAACTTTAAAGGCTTGGTTTCTCTCTGATTTTTTCATGCTGTTGGGACCGTGATATTTTTCTTGGCTTAAGGACGTAGTGAAAACCTCCACGCGGTACGTGCTTTGAAAGTCTTTAATCTATTTGATCCTCTCCAACGCAGCTCCAATGACAAAGGAAAAATATTTGTTGAAATGCCTATGTCAGCCGTACTACTGAAGGGCTGCCATCAAATGCAATGTGCGGGGCAGCGACGAAAAAGCCTCTTTTACGCAGAATTGAGATTCTATGATGCACTCCCTTTTAAACCTTAGTGCGCACGTATGCACGGGGCTGATGCTCCACAACCCGAACGGGGAAAAAATAACTTTCATCTGCATAGTTATCCCGAGGGATATGCAGCGATGTCATATGCCGTGGTATTGTAAGATTCTCTATGACGTTTGGGAGTTGCTGTATCCGAGGCGTGCTTCCTCATTTATCTTGGCCGCCTATAACTACAATCATGGGAATATCATTAATTCCAAAAGTAACGAAATTCTACTCCGTTCTCAGATAAAGTAAAAACTGAGCAGAAGTGAGGTGTATCAACATGAGTTTGATTCAAACCAAGGTGTCCCAACTTTAGGGCAGGCATTCTAATTACTTATCTACCATGTAGCAACAGACTCAATTCGTCTAGAAGGGAAAAATTGGATTCATAACATCCATTCATACTAAAATTTGGTGTTAACTACAGAGATAAATCCCTTTGTGAGACAATGATTCCACAAAGATGCTCTACATGAACAAAAATTACTTCAACTAAAACGAGGATCAATCAAAAATTTAACCAGATGAACACGAAAGTTTGTGCCCATGAGATAAGAGTATTATAAAAAGCTGACGATCACAACTAAATGCATACTCTGGCTTCAGACCAATTTCAATGGTAACATCTCCATAGTTTTATATATTTCGATTAAAAATCGCATTTTATAAAATTTATATTAATTATACATTCTAATTTTGTGAAAAAGTTTGACCTTACCCTTAAACTATTAAATTACGAAATTGAACTTTATGACTCATTATTATATTAGTTATAAATATATTATGCCGAATTATGATATACAAGAGATTATTGAAATTGGATTCGTAAAAGTGAAGTTTTAAATGAATGCATGACAATTTAATGTGATCACTCAAGGAAATATTAATTCTCGTAATTACAGCCCATTTTTTCAGCATTTTCTAAGTGATAGCAAAATATTCAATAAAAATGAAAGGTTGACACAGAGAAATATCATTATAGTTAGCTTATACATTTATGCAATTCATAAATGTATTAATTTGATGATAATTTCTATTATTATTTACAAGCAACGAAAATAATTGAAATGCTTGCTTCGTATTTTCCACAAATATTTGAAATCTGTGGAAAGTACAAAGAACGCATTTGAATTTTGTTTTAGATGGCGTTCAACAATATTAGGACAGAACACCTTGAGTTTATAAAAGCAACGAAGTTACTTTTCATATCATGAAAAAAAAAGAAAGGTTAAGAAAAGTAAATACAGTAGGACTTTAGAAATTTATGTAGGAATTTTAATTCTTGAATTATCTAGTGACATCAGTCACATTTCCTCAAAGAAAACCAACAGTGAAATGTTTTTAACTTACCGATTATCCCGTTTTTTAATGCGCATTTGCGAATCGTCGGGTTCTCTTTAAGAAACGGGCCCTATTTATGGCACTCACTCTCCCAGTCTCTTTCCACACATGAAAACGACTCTTCTATCGGTTAAAATTGGGCCGAATCGACTCTCGATCGAAGAGAGTTACATGGTACATTTTCTCCCACCCAAATATCGGTTTTATGTAAAAATGCCTTCTTCCTCCAGTCCCTTTCCAATGCGAAAAAAGTAAAAATAGAGATTTTTTAAGCAAGGTCATAATATCGAAGAACAATTACCAGCTAAAGGAAAGGGGAGTCTAACTATAAAGCCATGAAAGATTGCGACGACTCGACAGAGCGAGAGACGATAAAAAGGATAGCGGTACACAGTTACGATAACGATAGCGAAAAAAAGATAGGAAAAATGAGCCAATGGGAGACTGTTGGCAATCGTTGTAAAGTGAAAAAGTGTCAGGAATTGTATGATACAAAAAATGGAAGATCGATTTTCAAATGAGACATTCTTACTCTTCGTTTTATCGGCAGGGTATTCTAGTAAATTTAAAACTTTATAATACCTACTTTCTTTGAAGATAGCAGATTTATTCATAATATTTTAGCAACCTATTTTTTATGTTAGTTTATTAGGTACTAGCTTCTCATTATTTTATATTGAGGTTCTCAAAAACGTACGTTTTATCTATATTTTTCTTCTATTATTTATTAAATGTTCTATGTCATTTTACATACACACTCCGAAAAACAACAGTATAACTTTAGAAGAAAAGGTTAATAGAAGCAAACCTTGTTTTGAATTGTTAGTAATAAAAGAAAGGTCTAAAAAGATTTGTAATTGAAACATTTTTTGTACAGCTAAAAATAATGTAATTATTTTAAAATTTTTAATTAGTCCTATAAATAAGTAAACTTGTTTATTGACTGCAATAGTGGACTTCAAAGCATCGGGGGAAAATCGATTGAATTGAAAAAATGCCAATTTTTTATTGACAACCTTACTTTTTGGACTGTTGAACCTCTGGAGTTAATCCTTTAAATTAGAATACGTAAACATTATATTTGTTTCCCAAAATTAGAATTGTGTACACTAGATGTCATACCACAAAATTAAGTTCATAAGCTTAAACATTAAACTTCCTTTTATTTTGTTAGACAAAAGGATATGAAGATGTACTCCATGATTTTTAAATAAAAAAACTCGGCGCTACTGGGAAATAGTATTTTTTCCAAAACTGTTCATACATATTTATTAGCTCTATTACTCTAAATTCTTTTACTTTGGTCACGAATGTAAAGAGAATAAATACAAATTGTATCTCAATTCTTTATAAAATCGTAAAACTTATTTTGTAAAGAAAATAAATACATATCAAAGCCTGCCAAAATACTGTATCAATACTAATCATCAATTTTTATAAAATATTTTTTAATTCACTGAGGTAGATAGATTTGTCTGTATATGGTTTTAGTTAATGTTATATTTGTAATTTATGCATTTCCTTAATAATAATGTAGTTTCATGAGGAGGAGAATATTTTCTTGCGTATCATATGTATACGTAAAAAAATTAAATAAAGTAATGATAGAATAAATTTTCTCTAAATACCAAAGGTAACGATATTAATAATTTCCACTTTCTTAGGCAAATATTTAGTCTAGAAAGACAATTTTCACAATCCTACTTCAATATCACAATCAACCGTACACGATAATTAGGATTCGAACCCTGGACCTCGCCGTTAAAACTACACCGTTGAGCCTGGCAAGTAAGCCTTCTCTCAGGAACCATTGATAAATTCTTACCCTTTTGAGCATACACCATTATTGAGTTCATTTACATAAAAATCATATTTTAATATGAAGATGATTAAATTTAGACCCTTTCCGATCTTTAGCCAAGGATACCATTTCCCATTCCATGAAAATGGACTAGAAAGAGCGGTTTCTTTCCCTTTTTGCAAATATGGGAATTCGTGACGCTCGCCGTCGTCCTCAATATCGGCCAGATAAAAGGCGTAGAGAAGGGAAAAAAGTTATCGGAAGCTATAGGCGTCTTTTCCGGTTGAAAAATGATGGAATCTCACGTGCGTAGTTGCGGAAGAAAGTTGGGGAAAAGGCGTTTGGTTATGAAGTGAGGATGGGTTTGAAAAGCGAATGCGGTAGTCAGGGGAAAGAAATGTTAGGGAACAAATGAGAAAGAGGCAGCGAGGAAATTCATTGGAAGAACTTTTTGCGTAGCTATCATCTGTTTCGGATTGCGTATAAATCTGTCTTCTGGCTTAGGTTAACTGCCTAGAGCTGCTGGTGTTATAGATCATCGGGCTACAACTAAGATAACGATAGGAACCGTTAAAGGCTGCTTCTGCTAATCAAAAAAATTCAGTATATTCCTCTGTCAGAGTTGAAAGGTATTGAATTAATGTTAGAGATGAGCAGAAAGCACCCAAAAAGAATGCTCATATATTTACTAAGTAATGCTTCAGGTAGATATGGCATTCGTATTTGCCTTAAGATCCCTTTTGAGGATGTACACGAAAATATTTTTCCACCTAAATTTCATAAATATTAGGTAATATATAAAGAGATAATGGGCCCTCATGTCCACAAAATTTCATATTTGCGCAGAAATGATTTATAGAGCTAAGTAAGAAAAATAGTGTGTCAATATAATTTTTACATAAGGAATATGTCGTTATAATTTTTTTCTAATCCGTAATGAAAATTTTATTGAAGTGCTATTTATTGACGTCAAAGGAGCTCGCTAAGAATTCATTTCAAAGTATATAATTTGACGTATTATTTTATTTCCTTATGAAATACATCCTTAGGTATTGTATTTTTTTCCTATCGCTAAAATAATGAAACAATTACAATATATTTTTCATTTTAAAATTAAATACAAAAATATGCTCAATTATGAACAACAGTACCGATTACTTCCAACATTACAACCGACGTTTGCGATTGATTACATTCGATCATACAGTCTAAGCCGTTGACATTTTTATTAATATATCAAATTATTCATCCAATGCCTTAGAAATAGATAATACTGCATCCCTAACTTGCGGGAAATAAATCTTTCATCTTTCATTCCTCTCATTAACAATAACAAAACTCCTTTCTGAAATAAGCTCTATCTCATTCTTTCAAAAAAATAATAATAAACTATATGGGTGCTGAAACTGACGATAATAGAGAATTACTCATTCGTAAAAGCATAAAATTTATATCTTTATTTCGATAATTATTAAAAATCAGTGTGGAAACTGAATCTTTTTCAGCGGATTCCCAAGATATTCAAACGACATAAACAGAAAAAACTATTCTTTTGAAGGAAAAACAATGCCGGTGCAGCGAGAGTCGAAAATAGAGGTTGATTAGCGAGATTTTTTCTTATTGAAGGCGATGGTGTTTGTGTAAGTCTAGCGGACTAGAGGAAGAGTCGGCGGGTAGCAAATTGAGTGCGGGGGAGGAGAGGGCAGTCGGAATAAACGGCATTAGCGGGGAAAGGAAGGAGTATTAATTTCCCATCCCAATTTACCACCCCATTTCCCCACCGAGCCCCCTCCCGCTAAGCCTTAGAAATCCAATTTCTATCCCAGCGGCTTCTTTCGAGTACTTTATCTGCCTGTCTGAAGAAAGCCTGAATTTCGCCACCGCCTTCCTCTCTCTCTCTCTCCTGCGCCGCTTTCTTCCTGCACCGCGGAAATCCCCCCAGGCCAATCCGTGCCCTTAGAGGTCTTCGCTTTAAGTGGCGATGAATACCTAACCTACTTATGATCCCAATGGATTCTCTATTTCCACCGGACACTCCCTCGAACCCTTCTAACGCTCCATTACTTTGCCTTGCTTCGCACTATTTAGCTTCTCCCTGGGTTTAATTGGATGGAATGTCCCCGCGGAGTATCGATATTACGGTGTATTGAATACCATTTTCACTGCGATGGCACTAATGAAAGAATATCCAGGCCAGAATTATTTATCAGTAAGTTTGGGTTGAATACGATACAGTTTCTCTGATGGTAAAATGAACATTCGTATGGATTTAAGCCATTCATAAATTACCAATTTCAGAAATTATAGTTTATTCTTTACCGATGCTATGATAATTTATTTTAATTTATTAATTATATTGATATTGCTTATCTACACTTGCTAAAAAATTGAAATTTGCTGTTGAGAAAAGGTTATCACAAACGACAATCATGATAAATAAATTTTGAAAACTATTTTAAATCCTTCATATGCATATAAGTATCCGTTTATTTGCAAACTTCCACATCAATTTCGGCAAAGGCTGTAAAGTTATTGTGCGTATTCAGTCAATGTATCATCCAAGGAAAAATTTGGATTGAATATCATTGTATTAATTTAGAACGATTGTGAAAAATAGTAGAATAGAACTTTGATTCAAATTACTGATACGTATTAGTGTTCATTTATTCGCAAAGCTGCTTAAAATTTGCAAAAACAAATCGACGTAATATGGCCTCAGCTTGTATTTTAAATAGCTAGATAAATAACTGAAATTTGAGAAGTCTCATACAAATTTTAATATCATAATCCTTTGTTATAAGTTATGATTTCAAAGATAAATATGTTCTATTGGAACACATTGTGGTAAATACTATTTATAAAATCATTGAATATAAACCCACTGTATGGACAGGTATACATTTCTACTGTATCAAGGATTGCTTTTGAAAGAGAAACACATTAGTGCATATTATTTGAGATATAAATTACGATGCCCACCAATCAGTGAGTATGAACACGATTCATATTCTTCGAGGTATGATAGAAAATAGATTTCCTCTGTGTAGAAGGTTTTATCCATTCAGGATAAGATTTAACGCGATGTTTGATTAACCGAGTATCGGAGATCAAAGCGTAATTTACCGTTTGGTGGATTTCCAATCATGCTGAGAAATTCGGTAAGTAATCCGTGGAGATGGTGGATAATTTGGGGCTCAGATTTCCATCGTGTGTACACTGGAATTTTACGGGTGCACGGCGTGCCCTACATTATCTGTTAAGCGATATTTACTCCGTAGGAAACGTTAGGCTAGATCCAATCTATAATAGCCATGCCAAACTGTATGACGATGAATTTCATTCCTATATTTCGATATATCTTTTCAATCTGTTGGCACGGAGATATAAATTATTTTTCATCCTAGCGAAGATTTGTTAATTCGGTCATCTGGTGATATATCGTAGCGTGCGCTTATGATACGTGTGTAATTCAAGCATATCATATTTTTTAATTACAGGGATATGAGCAAATTTATTTTCAATGTTGAAACACATGTCCAGCAGTGTAACGTGAGTTTTACAGATTAAAATACACAATATCATTTATCCTCATCCTTCGAATTGAAGAGTTATTAGCAAAATGGTAAAATTTTCGTATATAGTGAACATGTTCTTGAAAAATAGATCTTCATATTCAGATATCAATTATGGATGTCTGTATGAATATGCCAATTCTATAATTAAGTATTAAAAGCAGAAATCAACGCTTGCACATTGAGTTATAAATGGTATTGAAATCAATTTATATTGATCTCTCTATGAATTTGATGAAATCTAAATTTTATCAGATACTGTCTTATTGAATTGGTAGAATTAAATTGCTTAAATAAACCAATCGTAAATCAACTTCTATGCTATCCACATAGTAAGTAGGTTCTTTTATAGTCGAAGTTATAGAATAAAGCTTTAATATCTCCGTCCTACGATGATAATTTTAAGATAAAACTTATTACCTGTATTTTATACCTGTATTGGGCATATTTCGTGATATAAATCTCACATAATTAGGTAATTTATTTCATTTAAGAATATTTTCTAATTTCTCGGTCCGGCTTGCATAATTTGATGAGTGAGCTCTTTATTATATGTCTTTAGGAATATGAAAAAGATAAATGTATATATATTTGCTCTATGAAATGTAATGTGTATGCATGCTGTGATAAAATGGAAGTAACTGAGGTATTATTGATTTTCGTACGCAGATTGTATTTGGTAACTGTTGATGTTAGAAAAGTATTATTCATTTGTTTACTGTACTCATCATAGACTTTTCTTCTCATTGTATCTCGAGGAAACCAAATGAAAATTACCTCACTCCTCCTCTAATCTAGTAACCCTCATTCCTCCTCCAAATATGAGAGTACCTACAGATACAGATGAGAAGATCTCCCATTCTTTGGTTTTTATATGGTAATTTTTCAAGACGAATATTTCCAATTATACTCCGCTAGGGTACTGGGGAATGGGATAGAATTTTATCCTGGAATTTTATCTATATTTCTGAGTACTTGGAAGCTGGAATTGGAAATTTGTACCGCCTCATCAAAGATGAAAACATCGGATTGAATGAATGGGCATTCTTCACGCCCCGTTTCCCCAGAAAAGCCTTTTGCGGCTAATTTTAATTTCTCGCGTATGCTGAATCGCATAACTGCCCCCCTCTACCAAGATCTTCTCTCCCCTTCCTAGGATTCCCTCGAATTCTTCCAAAAAGATGAATTCTCCCCCTCCCGTTATCTGTGCGCCACGGGAAGAAGAAGAAGAAGTTGCCTCGTATGCGTCTTCTCCGGCCCCAGGGACAAACAAACCGGCGAGGTTTTTTTGCCCTCTCGAATCCTCACACTTACTTCGCGTCCCATACGTCAAGGGCGCCACTTGTCTCTCCGAGTCTTGTTATTTTTCGAGAGATACCGAAGAACGATTTCTTTTTTGTGTCCACCCATGAGTTTTGTCCCTTAATATGTTAAACTTGTATTGCTCTGAGATCAAGACGGCGTTCCCGCTACCCATCTAGAGAGGCGGAAGAAGTGTGAGGTCCTCAGATTTCTTTCAGTTGGAGGGGTGTCGAAAAATAACAGGGTGAGAGTCCCTTAAAAAGATATCTTACGAACTTCGTAAAGGATGACTCGAGTAGTGTCCGTGAGAAGCAGATGTCAGGAGACGAGGAATTTACTGAGGTAACCGTTACCGTGGTACCGGAGTCCTAGTTTGAGGTGGGCTCAAAGAAGTGAATTATGTCATGTTTTTCGCTAGATATATTACCCTCCTTCCTCAGCAATGCTACCCGCTGACTGGGTATTCCGCTCTAAGAAATTCCGTCCACAGATATTACTCACAAGAGTTCTAACCCCTGGAATTTTCTCACATGTGGCATTTAATCCAGCTGATGATTTTCTAAATCATCTAATAATACTTTGCAATAAAAGTTTACGTATTTTAACAAAGAAAATACTAATATCTTGCATTATTTTTTCAAGTATTTAATCTCATCAAATAGTAAGATATTTTATGACTTCCAAGAAGCTTGAGGTTTGTCAACGGGCAATTTATATTACCCCGCGCATAAATAGAAATATATTACTTTAATCACTCGTAGGGATATATTCTGAAGAAAAGAATTAAAAATCAGAGTTACTTTGGTACTTCCACATGCACTTTAATTACACGACCCGAGTTTCACTGCCTAGAAACATCATTAGGATAAACTTTTATTCTCTGATCATGAAGAACAACCACCAGGTAACGCCAGAAACTACCATAGAAATAAAAATAATGACTGTCCAACGTAACTCAACCGTTTTGATTTTTCTAAAACTTTAAGAAATATATCCATTGAGTGGTATAAGTTCCCTAACTTATTTTTCCCATGTAAACGCCGAGCAGGAGAAATGTCAAATTCTAGCGGTAGATAGTACCATATATTTTGGGTACAGCTACCTACCGCCTACCTTCCTACCTATATATCGCCAGAATTTTTCATTTCTCCTGCTCGGCGTTTTCGTGGGAAAAACAATTAGTTCGAAATCTCTATGAACGTAGTAGTATACCCCAGGAAAATATATCAGGGGTAAACTTGCACCTAGATGAAGGATTATTTAATGCAATTGCAACTAACTAGGTTAAAAGTTTCCACTTACAGCTTTTTATCCAGTAAAGAAAAATCATTTATAATTAAACTTGAATCTGTTT
Organism: Sympetrum striolatum; assembly: GCA_947579665.1. Classification (NCBI taxonomy): domain Eukaryota; kingdom Metazoa; phylum Arthropoda; class Insecta; order Odonata; family Libellulidae; genus Sympetrum; species Sympetrum striolatum. The sequence goes on from OX388347.1 coordinate 31,313,735, forward strand.
GCATTACTTAAAAGTATAATCTATTCTTACACAAATTGTACAAAATCTTATATAAAGCTTAATTGAAGTGAAAAATACCCAAAGAGTCAAATCTGCGCATTGTTACATGCACAGGTATTGCTATAATCTATAATTAGAATCAAATTTTGAAATTTTCAGAAACATAATTTTTAAAATTAGAATAACTTTTCTCCTGAAAAAAGTTTGCCTTTTCCGTACATTTCTAATTTTTCAGAAAAGTAAGATGAATGACTAACTATTGAAAAAATCCTATAAAAGAATTGCAGGCACAATTAGTTTTTTATTTGCAATTTTAGCGATTCCATTAAAATCATATCCCGTTTATAAGGAATAATAATCTTAACTGAAACGTATTTTGGTTAGCTTCGTTCTGTTTTTAAGAGCAGATGCAAATACTAAAATTCATAGAACAGCACGAGTCGAACGCTGGGAATGATTCGAAATTAAAATAACCTTTCCGAACTTTCAAGTTGCCCATATAATGTTATGGTAAGAAAGCAGTAATAACCTTACCAATAGACTCCTAAATGTGAGTTTAACTCCCAATAATAAATAACATCAATTAACTAAATTCTGCGTTCAGCCTCTCGTCCACCATTAGATGTGCCACTTACTGTAGAAATTAAAATCTTCTGGATGGAATTCCATGCACTCCCTCCTTCGAGAAAGTACGATAGCACCCTGATTTTCATGCCCCAAAAAGAGGAAGCGCATCTTGTCTTAAAACATCCCCTCCTCAGGTACCCGAATCCTTCAACAGAGGCCGCCACCTTGCGCAAAGTGCAGCCATCTTGAGTCGAATGCGCCCAAAGCCCTTATCTCCAGCACCACCCGTTGCAAAACTGGCGAGATTTCTTCTCCAACGCATTCGAATAGTCTCACGCTTTTTCTATTCCTTTTCTGTAAAGGGATTTTATCTATTTTTCTGAATCGCAGAGCCATTCAACACCTCGTCAGGTCTCTCGTGAACCGTGGCCGATAAGCTTTCGAAGGAGTGCTGGGCGTCGCAGACCTTCGACCATGCCCAGCTTTTTTCCCGGAAGTGACGCAAGAAATCCTTTATTTCCTTTCGCCGGAGATTCTTTATGTCTAGATCTTCTCGCCCCGTTATCCGCTTTTGTCTTTCGAAGAACCTTTTGTTTGGATTCGCCGTTTTTTTCGAATCGCACCTCTAGAATGTTTTCGTAGCGCTTTTCCAGATTCTTTCGAAGCAACGAGTTATTTATCTGGGATATCTAGGATAGTCGCTCCAATACGACCTCTCGAATCCTACCGTGCAGGAGGATTCCGAATTTGAGAATGGCTGGCTTTCGACTCGTAAGCACTTTATCGTCGCGCACGGAAAGTTTTGGATCGCTGCGTGTCGATGATTTTTCAAGTCAATTTCTGCATAAAATTATTTTTCTAAGAGAAGTGTATTTCGAATACTAAGGTATGACTTCCGTGCTTCACGTACGCCTATGTTTCTTTATTAAGCTACCTTGTTCTACCAGGTGACGTACATTTTGAGACAAAAATCTAAATACGATGTACTAGGTTGAAACCTGTATCTGTTTGCTTATTCATGCAAAGCTTACATTATTTTGTATGGAGTTGGAACAGTTGTTATGTATTTATTTTTTTAATTATAAGGACTACAAGTAGGCTCTAGGCCAGGTGGTAGTCATCTTTTCATAGGGGAGGAAAATACATAACCCCAGTTGAGAGGAAAACCCTAAAAACCTCCCATCGTATAATTTACTTATACGTTATATTTTACATCTTTTAATATTCGTACGTATATTTCTGTCAGCTTCATCAGTAAATTTTCAAACTCATGCTACGAAAACATTGGCAGAACTATAGCTGATTTCAAATAAAAATTAAATAAAGGAATAATTCGGTTTCTAGCTGGACTACTATTATCCAGGGCTTAGAATCGTGATTAATTCCGTCCCAGATTTACTCCGGTTCAATGAAGAAATAAAATTTTGGTACTGTTGACATTATACGTAACCCTCAAAAATTAATCATCTAATTAAATATGTAGGAAGATTTAATAGAATTAATGAAGCAATAATAACATTTTAATAATGAAATCCACAGCTGACATTACCACTAAGGAAATCTTGTACGAGATAAGCCGACATCAGATATTTAAATAAAGTAAATGTAGTATATTGCATTCTCTCTATCGAAATGAATATCCGCTAAATTAAACCCTTGTTTAATAAATATACCCGAAAGGAGGTTACCAAAAGACTAGATTTAAAGAGAAATTGTATTCTTTATGTTTGGGGTCCTTCTACTTCGTGTATTCGTAAATAATACCCTCAAAGGGCATTGATTTAACTTTGAGAGAATATTTTAGAAAGCATGTTATATCAAAAACGATTTAAGGCAGGAACATTTAGTTTCAAAATGTGTATCATTGTGTGTAGAAGCAATTTGTTATTACAAATTTCTTGGAATATGTCAACGCCAGAATATTAATTAAAAAATAGGTACCACATAGAGATAACAGATTTTTTCAAGATCTCTTTATGAAACTTAAAAATAGCTCATTATTGGTTTTAGTAGTTATAAATTCTTTTAAAATGAAACAAATAATGGACTAACCTTTATCTCGATTGAATTATTTCTTGCTAAGTTTACTTCTAATATTAGATTATAATGTATGAATAAAGTGAATGTTTTTTAAAAGCTGCTGATTGCGATATCGCGGCCTGGAAAAGTTAGATTGGGAAAGTGGGAGACGATAAAGGCGTACCCTTACAAGAGCAAAGGGAAAATAAGTGACGATGTTGAGAGGAAGGTTCTGCAATGGCTTCGCCGTTACAACGTTCTCTCTTTAATAGGGAAATATTGCAGCACATCTTGAAAAGAAACGATTAGGAGAAACGCAAAATTCAGTCATCGTTTAATGGAAATTGCACGGGATTTTGCGTTTAATTGTAATGTGTGATTGTCGCGGCTTTTAAGGTAATTGACTAAATCGTCTAATATCTTATTTGTTTTCGATTCGCCTCTAGTTTTGATTTTCCACAGGAATTCGTTTTCCCATTAAGTAGTTGCTATAACAGTTTAAGTCATTTTTAAATATTTTAATCTCCGATGATGCTTACCAATTAATTTTATTACCTTTATTTGTTAACTGCGTACGTTTCTTTAGACGTCCTGAGGATGAAAATCCAATGTATTTTTGCTTCTTCTAAAATTGTAGTGTACCCAATTGACTATTCTTATTTCCTGGATGGAAATCTCAATCTATGATTCGCATATATATTTGAGGGGGAGTCGTTTTATGTACATTATTAGTTTGTATTAAAAGAAGGTTCAGACCTAGCTAAAAGATAGAGGGAAACAAATCCAACAGTCACCAATGTAGATTAAAAAGCAGACCTAATCTCTTACATAGCTTTAGTTTAAGCGTCTATCCCAGATCATTTCACGCTAGAGACATCTCACAGAAGACAAGCTCCTCCAAACGTATTTCAAAATACCGTTTTGATTGAGATGGATCAGAAAGAAGGATTATTGTTTACAGCTCCTTCAGGCAAAACAATTATCTCTGCGGGCAACAAAAAGAACTCTAAATGCCCTAACATTGAACCTGGAACGGTGTACAAGACCATAAATAGCTCACGGAAGAGTTTTCAATACGTCCTTTGGTAAAATGTCTCATAAAAACGGTCGATGACTCTCTGTTGATGTAATTTTACTTTTTTGTTTATAACGGAAATTATTTCAATAGAATTATATCAATTTTAAACCCACGGATATGATCCAAGTATTGTGGAAATTGAATTCAATCCTGAATGAAAGAAAGATTAATACCTTTCCATAGATCTTCGGTGTTACGTTGCCGACATCAGGTACGTATCAGTTCTTCCTTTAAAGAACTGACAGTAGCCATATGATGCCTAATTATCGTAATATACCATTCTTACCTTCAGGTTGATATAACAAATCTTTTTAGAGGTACAATAAGGAGAAACATCTATTTTGTGAAAAACCTACTGGGTTAGCGACTAAAAGCTTAAATATACTTGGGTGCATTACTTCGGGCGTCAAGGATGAAAGTATCCCATGGGTGAACTATCTTTCAGTCAAACGTCTCTCAACGATACCTCCTGAAAGAACGTAAACCGATAGCTTCCGAAACCGCTCTAATTCATCTGCTTTATCTCGAACGGCACTCGAACCTCGAGTCTCCAACTTAATTCTCAAAGCTGCTCTTTTTCCGTCCTTTGAACGAGAGCTTAAAATTCATCTCAAGTGGAGGTTTCTTCGTCTTTTTCGCCTTTCCTTCAAACAGCCCCTCCATCTAGCGGATACAAAACGGAAGAGTGCGGAGAGCCTTTTAATTCCAATCTCCTATTTCCTTTCCGCGAAAACCCTCTTCATGCTCGCTTTTTTCGGTACTTCATCTGTAATCTTCACATTCTTGGTGTAAATAGAGGGAATGGGACAAAGGAGTCTCGGAAAGTATTGCGGCAGCTAATAAGAGTGAAAGGTGATGTGACAAAAGTCCCGGAGCTAATTAAAAGGATACCGGACCCTGAACCCGATGGATCGGAGAATGGAGAAAGAAAGAGAGGCGGATGGAACAAAGACGGTGAACGTGGGTGAGATTGGGATATCGGAGAGAATAATGGATCCGAAGAGAGACTTCCATGTCAAAACGCATGAAATCCTATATCTCTGAGTAACCCATCTCGAATCCATATCAAGTGAGAGAATAATGGTTCAATGATCTTAAACACGAGTGAAATGTGGGATGACATGCGTTCTTCTCGTAATATATTTCCCTTCAATCACGAAAAGGATCGAATTCGATTTTTATCATTCGAATCACGGTGAATATTTTAATGTTTTACAGGTACGTAGTTAAATATTAACGTAGGTACGAATTTTTTTCAATTTTATTTATTTTTTTTCAATTTATTTCAACCAATCATCATATACAAAAATAATATTCACAAAAATATATATTAAATAAAATAAAACAGTATGTATAATGCTTGAGATAACAAAAATATTATATAATTTAATCTTGTCCGACTATCTATAGTTAAAATTTTTCATTCAATAGTTGCATAAGAAAGACATTACATAAACTAAATAACAAAGAGCAGACCTTACATAACATTGGGTTATACTTTGGAATTGTTGTCTTGTGGTTTACAAATAGTTTGATATAAAGAATAAAAATAAATAATTCATACATGAAACAATAATTTTAATCTAAAAGGTATTTATAATCTATTGGTATATAAATAAGAATTTAGAAATGAGGTACAAAATTCATTCTATAAAAAGTTTATTTTAGGTTTTCAAAAATGAAATTTTCTTTTACCCAGCTTTGAATGATAACCTTATCCTTTTTAGTAAGATTATTTCTTTCATCCAATAAGTCTCTTATTATTATTTGGCAGAAATTGTAGATATTAATTATTAAATAGTAATTTCTGGAACAATTGAGGCGTAAGTGTCCGGTATTACATTTAACCCGTTAGGAATTGAAGAAACAATAAAATAAGTCGCATAACAAAGATGGTTGAAAATATAAATGTAGAAACTCGTGTAACAAATGACAGCCGAGGCGTAATATCATTGATAAAGCAACGAAAGCGATATTTAGTTTTAGTTCTGCTCTTCTGATCAGTATAGAAAAATTTATAAAATGTAATAAGTAAAAAAGAGAATATTATTGACAGGAATATTAAAAAGTTTTCAAAATGGGCAAATGAAAAAATAGATCTCGATGAAAAATATTAGAAGATGAACTTTTATAACGTGAAATGTATATAATAATCCGATAGGCAAATCAAGATGACGAACTTTTCCTGTCTTCGTATTAATAAGGTAATAGACCAAGGTCATCGTCACTGTAGGATAATAATGATTCAATTTGGTGTATTGTACTGCTCCAAGCTGTGGCATTCCCAATTGCTGCATAACTTCATAATTACATTTCTTATAATTAAACGCAGTCTTACCATATACATATAATACATATTATAAGTTGGTCTCACACTATCATTCCTTCTACTACTCCTTCTCATAGCTCAATACTTTACGCTAGAGTGTATCCGATTAAAGTGTCACATTTATATTTGACAATCTCTCCCAGAAACCTTTTTCATAATTAATTCTTCAAAAGACTTAATTTTTTATAATTCTCTTCTCATCTTTATTAATAATTAACTGCGTTTCGCAGAGATTTGTTCCAAAATTTATTATTCATGAAAATATGTTCTCACAAAAGACTTATTCATTGACCTATTCTTCTATAGTTATATGTAGGATATCAAAATGTAACTTTGTCCATTTTATTTCCTGATGTAAGGGTTCTCGGAGAGGTATCACATCATCCGAATGTTTGCATCACGACAAAAGTAGCACGCTCGAACTGAAATTTGGAATGAATTCAGAATGGGGAGAGTGAATAAGAGAAGATGATGATGTGAGAATCAGAGGGGAGGGTTACTGAAAGGAAGATAAGGGCGATGAAAGAGAAGAGAGTGAAGGGGATGAGTGATGAAATGAGAAAAAGATAAGGGAGGCTAAAAGCGTCGTTTTCTTGAAGACAAGGAGAGGAAAGGGGAAGAGAGAAGTAAAGGGGAAAGTGATGAGAATAAGATTTGCAGCGGAGTAGGATGATGAAGCCCGGGATGGGGAGAAAGCTGTTCAAACAGATCCGCCGACGGGAGTGGGAATCGGGGTTGGATATGGGGTGGGAATGGGAAGACGAGAATAGAAATCTTGAGGGTTTCCGCGCGTGCGAGTTGGTGCGTGCGCGGCGAAGAGAATGTTAGGCTTGTCTCGGTTGAGGAATGGAAGGAGGATTGAAGGAAACCGTTTGTCGCTACGGGGGGGCCTCTTTTTGTCTCCCGCTTACCTCTCATCTCCTGTCCTTCGTCCCACTGTCTCCAGTCCTCCGTCCAATTGTCCCCTGTCTTTCGTTCCACTGTCGCCTGTCCGATTCCGTGACAACTCAGAGTGCGACAACTTATAGTACGACAACTGATAGCACGACAACTTAGAGTACGACAACTTATAGTGCGACAACTTATAGTACGACAACTTAAAATACGGCAACTGATCGTATGGTAACTGATAGTACGACAACTTTAATACGCCTACTCAGAGTCCAACAACTTATAGTACGACAACTCAGAATGCGACAACTCATCGCTGAGACAACTCAAGGCTGCAATAACTCAGCGGGCCCAAAAACTCACCGTGCGACAACTGAACCTGCGGCTACTCATGGCTCCGACTACAGATCGCCTCGACAATTGTTATTTATATATTATTAACAACTTCAATCAGTAATCGGTAAAAAGGCTGCCACGAAATTGTAAAAAAAACTTGGAGCATGGCTGTTATAAAATTAGAGGTGGGTCATTCCATGCCAAGTGGTCTGATTTCAGAGAAGTGCCCCGCTCGACCATCACGGATATCGATGAAATTTTGTATGGACATTTACACATATTTCTTATGAACATTTGTAAAGTTTTACTATCGCTGATGGTATACTTGCTGAGATATAGAAGATTGTTTGTCCCCGTGTCGCTGCCTTCTTCAACATGACTATGAGTTTTCAGTAACTTTGAGGCGTTGTATCTCAAAGAATTGTTTCATGAAGTAAACACACTTTGGCTATCTTAAACAACTTTTTGCGCTCTATTAAACAAAGTAATAAAAATAACTGTAAGAGCGACCTCCTTGCAGAAAATTCTGTGCAAAACTGGCCCAAAAAATTGCGGATCGAAAAAAAATTAAAACTTTGGCTATTTATATTTCAAGAAGAAATCATATAATCAACGTGAAACTTATCGCATGATAACATATAAATACACAGTTTATAAATATAAAATTTTATATTCCTAGTACTTTCCATTATTTTTAAAATTGAGTCAACATTTGACAATTTTTGTAAAAATGCCAAAAATAGGCTATTTTTACCCCGCTTTTACAAAAAAAGACCCTCTGGAATTTCTTTTGAAAAATTTTTATTAAATAGAGAATGATTTCAACCCTCTAAAAAAGTATACCTAGTTTTTCATCTCGAGCATATAAGGCCCTAGAAATAGGGACAACTATGAGGATGACATTTGTAAAAACGGCAAAAATAGGTTATTTTCTGCCCGCTCTTAGAAAAGAAAGACCTTTTCAATACTCTTGTAAATAATTTTTATTTGAAAGAGCATGTTTCAAACCTCTTAAAAAAGTACACTTGGTTCTTCATCGCGAGCACGTACAGCCCTAAAAAAATTAACAAATTTGAGAACGTTGCTATGGTGGCGCCACATGTCTTCTGTTGTTTATCGTCCTGGTTATTTTATGTAGACATTTTTAGTATATTGCGTTGGTCCATGACTGGTACTGGTAGGGACATCGTCACTACCAGTTCAGGCATTTGAACCAGTAACCCCATCGCCGTAGGGGTCACGCCCGATAGCCGTGCAATACCAGCCACGGGTGGGTTTCTTGGTTGAGGATCCCAAGCCTGCAATTTGTTTTCTTCGATGAGGTTGTAAATCCTTGTGGCGTTATTTATCTGGTGGTATTAAGACAAAATATTGTGCCGGCGAGACATCAAGGACAACAAAGTAACAAATTAAATCAATCTGGTATGCTTTAACTTAGTGGAACTCCTTCCTAGTAAATGGGTGGGAATAACTTACACAAATTCCACTTTTAAAGTTTTTAATATCTGCGACCGGTTTCAGACTTTAGTCCATTATCAAGCACAAGAGTTATTCATGACTGCATATATATATACACAAAGAATAAAAAACCAAGGCACCAATCAGATTAGCTACTGTTGATAGTGGGAGAGGTGTTAGGGGGAGGAGGAAGAGGGTTGGACAGAATGGGAGAATAATTAGTAAACTAAATTAACTTCTAAGTCAGTGAATCTACTAAAGTAACAAATTATAACAAAGTTTCTGTTGAAACATGGGTAAAGAATCTTTAGTAGAGACTTCGGTTAAGTCGTGGCTATGCAGCCATTCTGTTGTGTGTTACTTCGAGTTTTTTTTTAAATAGTGAGTTTTGCCATATTTTCATTTCTTGGATCCTTCAAATTTAATCCATACTCCACTTGAGGTTACTCTAGAAAATTGACAGCTGCTTAGTATTCTGTAATTATTTTATTGACATAGCACTCTCGCATGGCCACGTTTTGAACTGAGCTGCTGTATTTGTCGTATTCCATCATATTTTTATAACTTCTTTCTCCAGAATTTGCATTATTGCACTAAATATTGCGATTTCACTAATTTTAAATGGATGTCGAAGAGTCGGATGAAAATCCCACCTTGCCCTTCTGCGTTGTTAGGGAAAAACTTTCGTCCATTTGCCATCATGGTTCATTTTATTCCAATAAAATTGGGCTGCAATATGTACACAATTTATCGTTGCACGAAAAAGTGCTCATTTCTCTGCGATCGGAGGTTGAGATCACAGTGTACGATCAAATCTGTTTCTATCACAATGTCTTTAGAAAAGTATTAAATTAAGCAAAAGTCATGCTGCAACCCATTTAACAAAAAAAACATACAGCTAAACATGGGCTGCTGAAAGTCAATCTAGCCTTGTCTAATGATTTGCAAAAATGGGCAAAAACAAATGTGAAGCCTGGTCAAAAAAATTGTTCCAAGATATACAGCCAAATATGTTTCTATGGTCCAAAACACTACTGACTCTTCGTCTTCGGAAAATTGCGATATGGATATTTCGGACACGGTAAATCGAAGTTCTACGGATTTGGGATCTACTCCGTTAAAAATTCGGAGAGTGAGTAGTAGGAATAAAGTGAACCTACGTGTAACCAAAAATTTAACGCATGCAGAAAGTAGTAACAGACAAAATAACGTTAGCCGCTGGAATACCAGCTGAAGATATAGGACAAACTAGTCAGTGTGATGTTGAGGAATGCTCGTCATGCTGATCTAATAAAAGAAATTCAAACAAAAATTAAAATATCCGATAGATCAATGAAAGTTCAGCTATTCACATTGGCCCCAAAGAGTTGGTCGATAGCACTTACAGCGAAAACATTAGGGGTATCAGAACGAACAGTGAAAGCAGTACGGCTGGTATTGCACGGCTATCGGGCGTGACCCCTACGGCGATGGTTACTGGTTCAAATGCCTGAACTGGTAGTGACGATGTCACTACCAGTACCAGTCATGGACCAACGCAATATACTAAAAATGTCTACATAAAATAACCAGGACGATAAACAACAGAAGACATGTGGCGCCACCATAGCAACGTTCTCAATTTTGTTAATTTTTTAGGGCTGTACGTGCTCGCGATGAAAAACCAAGTGTACTTTTTTAAGAGGTTTGAAACATGCTCTTTCAAATAAAAATTATTTACAAGAGTATCGAAAAGGTCTTTCTTTTCTAAGAGCGGGCAGAAAATAACCTATTTTTGCCGTTTTTACAAATGTCATCCTCATAGTTGTCCCTATTTCTAGGGCCTTATATGCTCGAGATGAAAAACTAGGTATACTTTTTTAGAGGGTTGAAATCATTCTCTATTTAATAAAAATTTTTCAAAAGAAATTCCAGAGGGTCTTTTTTTGTAAAAGCGGGGTAAAAATAGCCTATTTTTGGCATTTTTACAAAAATTGTCAAATGTTGACTCAATTTTTAAAATAATGGAAAGTACTAGGAATATAAAATTTTATATTTTTTAAACTGTGTATTTGTATGTTATCATGCGATAAGTTTCACGTTGATTATATCATTTTTTTCTTGAAATATAAAAAGCCAAAGTTTTAATTTTTTTTCGATCCGCAATTTTTGGGGCCAGTTTTGCACAGAATTTTCTGCAAGGAGGTCGCTCTTACAGTTATTTTTATTACTTTGTTTAATAGAGCGCAAAAAGTTGTTTAAGATAGCCAAAGTGTGTTTACTTCATAAAACAATTCTCTGAGATACAACGCCTCAAAGTTACTAAAAACTCATAGTCATGTTGAAGAAGGCAGCGACACGGGGTCAAACAATCTTCTATATCTCAGCAAGTATACCATCGGCGATAATAAAACTTTACAAATGTTCATAAGAGATATGTGTAAATGTCCATACAAAATTTCATCGAAATCCGTGATGGTCGAGCGGGGACCACTAGACCACTTGGCATGGAATGGCCCAGGTATTAAATCTCCAATACCCGTCATTGTCGGCATTCCTCGTCTCTTCCCCCGGTGTTCGAAGTAAACAAGAAAGGGGTGCCTCACTTTAAAGATACCCAAAGCGCTTTTCGAGAGGCAAGCTCTCCTCCTCACGGGTAATAACATACTTGTATCCTTATCGTATATAAATATATATCCCGTAAATTTATTACCCTAACCTAATATCGTTTTTAACCCCCCCTGAGAATGAAACGAATAACGCCGTCAAAGACGGCTATTGGTGATTTAAGATCTAAATACCACTCAATTGTTTTAACGAACAAAATTTGACATTTCAATTGTTGTAGCGATCTGTCGTTAGCGCAATGAATAACCGCACGGTGAGTTGTCGGATCCGATGAGTTATCCCAGCGATGAGTTGTCGGACTCTGTGTTGTCGGGTCACGCGTGTGTCCGTCCTTCGTCCCTCACATACCCGCTGCCATGGAGACGACTGCGCTTTTGTCACTCGGTAAAGGAGGAAAGGAAAGTTAGTTTGCGGAGGAAACGGCAAGGAAGAGGAAGGAAAGAGTTGAGGAAGCGGACGAAGAATAGGTCGGTTTGGGAGACAGAAGGATTCGGTCCCCGAAGAAAAAAAGGTAGCGGTAAGAAGCGCAGATTGATGGATTGGGGATTTGTGAAAGGAAAGCGGAAAAGGGTATCCGATTGAGAGGAAAGTGTGCGATTGTGGATAAAGGATTAGTTAGAAAAGGGTTCAAAACAAGGCAATTTCTAGGGGAATAAAATTAGGAGGAAAGATTGTGGTGCCTTGAAGCATGAGTGGAACCATACGATCTTTTATGGGTATACGTATGAATACGTGAAAATTTATTATTTATTTATTATTATTCTTGGGGTTAAATCTGTAGATAGGTATGCACCAGGTGGCTGAGTATTACGCAATGATGTTCATAAATACAAGTAATGCATTAACATTTTACAAAAGAAAAAAGCAAGTAGTAAAATAAAATACATAATCAAAAGCACATCACCTATTCAATATTTACATCTTCAAAACCTACAAATGCTGACACTAAAATGTATTCAAGGTGAAATATATAAATAGAAGACAAAGAACATACAAGACACATATATAGGAAACACAGGACATTTATAAGAAACAGAAAATACGCGACACATATATATGACGCGTTACGTGCTGCTTTTATGAAAGTTATTTGTTGATACCGTTTATTAAAAGTCTATGAAATTTTTGCTAATTTTTGCAACCAAGACTCTTTCTTATTGTTTTTTTTTACTTTTTCTCAAATATTTTGCTATTTTGAAAGCATATAAAGAGGCACGGAATGAAGTTCTCAAACACTAAAGCTATAACCTTCGCCCTATCCTCTATCACTGGCTAAAAGAGATGCTACAATATTGCAACTGTTATATAGTATCTCTCAAATTCATCGTTTTAATTATGAATGAATATTTTGGATGGACTTATATATGCTTATAGTAGTACTACTACTAAAAAGCTTATCCTCTGGGGCACTGTAATGATTTTTCACGAATCCCAAAAGTTTTATTTACACTTCCCGACACATACGCTCTCAGACGTGGCAGAATATTATGAGTATACTGTTACTCTGTTTAACTGATATAGATCTAGCTTTTAATACATTTCTTATTGCCTACATTGAAACTGAAGTTTCATATTCAAACGGATTGAGTAATAGTACAGTTTGGTATGAAATTCATTAAACTGTATCTCTTTTCAGTCTTCAATAGAAACATATTTTCTGTATCAATTTTATTTCCAATCAACTAATAGCCTCGAAACACATTGAAAAATGATGAAACATACGTTGCGAGGTATTTGATTTGTGCCTTTTTATTACTTTATCTACTTCACTCACGATATTATTTTAGTTTCGATCCTACACTAGGATTTCCAATAGTATTTACCAAGAGATTCAAAGGTTGAACACGCACGTGCAATTTATTGCAATATCGTTTCCTACGTACGAACCCTTTTACGAAAACGTTTTGATGAATTTAGCAGCCTGGATGTATCATTTAAAAAATATTTTAGGCTTAAAATTCAATTTTCACTTATGTATTGATTTGCTATTCTGGAATTTGTTTTGAAAATAAATAATAATAATAGTTTATTCCTCCACTTTTACATTTATGATAAGAACATTAATAGGAAAACAGGCACCCCTACTCCTATGGTGATAGCCACCAGTATCGGGGTTGCCAGCTCGTCATTGCTATCGGAAGCTTTTCTGAAAGCATTGATTTTGGTAGACAGATATAAATCTCAGACTTCGATTTTGTTTGACTTTGAAAAATGTATCCATTTCGAAATCACTCTATTAACCCTTAACCAGTGACGTGCAATTTTTGTCACACTACCAGTGACGTGCGGTCTGGGAGACCGCAATTTTTTAAATATCTTTTGAGTTACTAAATGACACATTTAACAATGTTTAAAAGCCTTAATAAACTAATCAGTTATTGAATAATTTGAATTCAAATTTAATTTTATGTTAATATGAACAAAATTACAATTATTAATCATTTTACGAAGATAGTCAAAAATTTGAATGAAAAAAACATATCCTAGCAAAATAATGTCGCATATTAAAAATCAGGTGCCTATTTTTGTAGCAAAGCCTTTAATGTATTTTTGGGATGATAATTGATAAAACGTTCTTGAAAAATATTTCATTTATTTTGTTTTTCATGGATTCTGCAAACGTTCGATATTAAATTTTTCGTGAAAAATGTCCTACCCCTCCATAGAAGCACAGCTCTTGCAAATTTTTTTGTGCATTATAAAAAAACTGGTTGTCTACATTTGGACCAATAGAAGGAGGTTTTTCGTTTTTTTCATGGAGGGCAAAGTCGGCAAGTCTTCCGCTTCTCTAGTTTATCTTCGAAATTTTGAGGTTTTTCAACTGTTACGTTCAGAATTCGGCCTATATTGGCTCTTAATTGTGTGGGAATCTTGCTGTTTGACATTATCCTCTTTAATTGTGGCCTTACTAACTCCGCTGCAATGCATTTAATAAAATCGTACCTATTCAGATACTTCTTGTCTTTTAGAGACTGCTGGAACACAAAAGAATTCACCAATGAAATGTCTAAAATCCTAAGAAACACTGCCATTGGCCATCTCCTTGTTCTTCGACTAGATGAGTAGCTGCTGCACATTTTATGTAGTGTATCTACTCCACCCTTGATTGAATTATAGAAAGCCATAATTTCAGGTTTCATTGTCACGTCATCGGTGCTCTCTGTGGTGCATTGACGACACCAACCAAAGAGTCCTGTTTCTCTTTGGCACATGAGGAACTAGAGTCATGTTGCCGTATATCCATACAACGAGGACCCTTTTGTGCCTTCTTTTGAAGGGCAGAACTCATTGGATATTTCCCTTTAATTTTTTCTTATCGTCCCGACATAGGTCAGTCCTTTCACCCTCAGCTTCTAAACCAGTTCAATTGAAGTGAACCAATTATCAGCTGTAATATTTCGATTGGAATGAAATATTGGCTCAGTGAGACGCGGAACTGATTGCGTAGGTTTCGAAGTCTTTTTGTCTTCCTCTGACAGACCTTTTCCGTTGGTACTTTTTCCGGCGTACAAATAGGCATTATACAAATAGCTATTCGATGTATCCGTCAAACACATAATTTTGAGGCCATACTTAGCTGGCTTACTCAGGATGTACATTTTAAATCGGCAGCGACCCCTGAGGGCAATTAACCTTTCGTCAATACAAGTCGTTGTGCCCAGTGAATAGCAACAATGAGAATTTCTTACGAAATGATTTAACAAATCAGAAATTGGTGCAACTGGGTCACTTTTGTACCGGACGATTCGGTCTTCGTGGTTATCAAACCGAAGACATAAAAGGAGAACAGCAAATCGTTATCCATACATTACTAAACGAAAAATTTCCTTTCCCATGCCATCTGCAGCAAAAGTACTACTAATACCTTCATCGTTAGATTTTAATAATGCCGAATATATTAATAACTCAAGTAAAGCTCTTAATTCAACATAATCTAAATCTTGGATTTCTGGCCTACTCTGGTATACTTTTCTCATAACTTCTGAAGTTTGACATTTGTCCAACACAAAATCAAATTTATTATATCGTCGTCAAAAATAAGCGACCAAAAATGGGAGGAAGTTACCTATCTAGAGGTATAACAGATTGCTTCAAACCTGGTTTTTCCGCGACAATGTTATGCAGACGAGTGTAAACGTTTCTCTTTGGCTCTTTAGAACTCAAATTATTTGCAAAATTTGCAAATTATTTTACAACAAAGATGTATTTTAGAAAGAAACGAACTTACTGAAAAAATATAACTCACATGATTCGTCTTTCAAAAGTTCCGTGTATGCGATCCGTGTAGCAAGATTATTACTTGGCAACGAATAGAGCGAAACTAAAGAAAGCAGTTTGGGGAAAATCCGAGAAATACGTTTTCTTTCACATCTGTCATGTGCTCGAACATTCGCCTCGGGTTTTCCCCAGGATCACTCCACCCTTTCCATTGGGGGTCCATATTCCGCTGACAATATACTTCACTAAAGGTCATTCATCCCAGGCTAGGCATAAATGAGTAGTGGCAACAAAGAGAAATTCTCGCAGGATTTGGTTATTCTGAGTTTGCCGCCACTTCGGTCGCATCCGTAGTAAGTGACATTCTAGTGTCAGAATCACAGCGAAATATAAAGACGAAAAATTCGGTTCCATACACATAAGGTGTTTTAATGCAAGTATGATTTAATATTTTTCTAAAAAGATTTTTATTGTTGGAGTTGATATTATAAAATAACTAAAACAATCAGTATTCTTTAGGACGACCTCAACATTAGCCTACTATCATAAAATCCATATATTTTGCCTAATTTATGCTTTTCAAATAGTAATAACAGAGAAATGTGAAAATAATAAACAAATGTAATAAATAAAGTTAAATTTTGTAAGCCACCGTAAAAATATTCATCCATATTATGAATTGAGTTTTCCCGAATTAGTGACGTGCGGTCTCTCAGACCGCGCATGAAATTAAATCGCAACTTAATAGAAATACAAGTAAGATAAATGAAATTCGAAGAATTCTATATACTACGTAAAGGTATCTAAGAAGGTACCATAAATAACAGATTTGTTAAAAATCAAATAATTTTTTTATTCACAATAAAAAATTCGCTGCGGTCTCTCAGACCGCACGTCACTGGTTAAGGGTTAAATAACTGTACAGCTAAAACCTTATATGTTTATATTTTAAGAACGAGCTACTTTTTCTCGTGTTTCTATAAAAGAGCCATATTAGGCGTGTTTCATTCAATTTCAAAGCTACAAAATAATTTCATATTTAATATTTCTCAAACCAGAAAGTTAGATATCTTTAATTAACTCATGAACTTTCTCATTTCATGTTGTGGACAAGTTTGATACTTTAACTACTACCTAGATATTAAATTTCAATCATAAGGAAAAGGGCTGACGTTACCTTTGAACGTGCCCTTAGGAAAATTCCAACGGGGAAAGAGACAAATACCTAAACAAAAAAGCTGAATAGTGGAATATAGTTACTGGCACTGGCAAATAGTAGAGCACCAGGTTCGAGTCACGGTCTTGTCACGATTTATGCAAATCCGTTTATCCTTGGGAATCTCAATCATGCTTAAGTTTTCGTATATGAAGCTGTACATTGAATATGTTTGTTTCCTGCCTTAAAATATTCTGACAACTAATAAAATATTTCTCCTTGAAATTGCAATTGGATCCCATATTACTTATTTTTGAGGGTCTCTAGGGTCTTTGTTAAAGCGAGATTGAGACTGAAAAGTCTCTACTTCCATCTAACCTTTCGTTAATGATATTATGAACATAAAAAGTTGTGTGTGGGTGAATACAAATAGAGAGGAGAACTTAAGGAGTGGATGTAGAAAAGAAACCTAAGGTGATATCTAAGGAAAAAAGATCCACAGAAGGAAAACACCCGCGAAGAAGGTGGTGTGAAAAACCTGTGAAAACCTATTGATAGTAAAAGCTGAAAGATATAAAAGAAAACGGTGTATGACTTGGAAATTACAAAATCAGTACTATAACAAAATTACAAAACAATAAGAAAAAGGAAAAATTGCAATAGTAATCAATGAGGAAATAATTAATATAACAAAACTTATAAGATAAACCATTCAATTATTGCGTAGCAGGTAACTTTAGATTTAAGGAAATACCCCGTGAACCACCGTATGGCGTAAGACAGGTGGTGTTAGTTTACCTAAGTCTCTAATTAGTTTCCTTATTCGTTTCCCTAATATTGCCTGCAAAAATGGACTAATAATAACCACCCGTTCTTGGTATAATCTAACTGCATGTCTTACGTAATAAAATGGAAACTGAATTTAGATGAATAACAAGCTAATTTTACCCTAGCCATTCAATGTTTCAATCGCGATATTGCTGTCACTAGTACCATTTCTACACTTTTACCGAGCGGCGGATTACATAACAAAATCAATAAACACTCCCAGCATTCGTATTCTTTCCCGGAGTTATTTTCGTTAAGGAGCGGGATGAGCTCCGGAATGCGGAAAAAATATGAAGGCGAAGATGACACCATCCGCAGTATGAGAGGGGCCTGAAGATGGATGAAAGAGAAACGGCGAAAAAGAGTCCAAGTTTATCTCGGAGGGAAAAAATGCATGATTGATTATTATGGCCACCGTGATTTATGGCGATTTGTTTACCTCCGCTAGTCGGAGTGGTAATGATGCTTGAGGAAAGAAAGCAATATATCTGCGCCCGCGTTCCTGCGCCCGGGATTCCACTTGCACGTACAAATTCCGGGGAAAAACAGCTCGGATATGGGCCCTCGGCGGATATTAGAATGCTAAAAACCTGAGGTCGGCTATAAAATTCGTTCGCAGTCGAACGCGGTATAAATTCGGTCGGAATTTGTACGTGATTCCGTCATGAAAACATTTCACCCAGAAGAATGCATTCCACCCGCAAACTTGAGGTATTTTCATGGAAAACTTAAAATTGATTCAAATGCCAAGAATCAGAGACGCAACTTACGGTAGTCACGGACCGTTGCCTGAAATTCAAGCGTGTTACATATGCGTTGAAACTCCCTATAAACATGGTGGAATTTTACGCATAAAATATCGGTTTTTCTCAAGTAGTTGCATTAATTCAGATTATAAAATAACATCTTTGAAAAACCATATAAAGAACTTGGACATTTTTGGCAATCTACCCAAATAAATGAATTTTCTCACATTAATTCATGCTCTACATCTGCAAATTTCGTATTCATATCATGCTTTCGGCATCATTCATTATTTCGGATGATTCATTTGACCTATATATTGAATCGAACTAAGAGATTTCATTTGAATTTTTGAGAGTTTATGATTTGGAACTTTACTCACAGGATATTAAAATGTAAATGGATGCTAATTGAGTGAACATTAATATATTGATCATTAATTATTGGCATATTAATCAATGTGAAATATCCTTAATCTAGCTCTTAGCAAATTATCTCTAAATGAAAGGAATGATTAATGAAGAGTTTACAATGATGCTACAGTAGAAGGCTCATCAAAACTTGGCTTGGTATCCACTAATGATATTAGCCAATAATTAACTATCCTTACTCCTAGAAGAATGGACCGAATAGTTTCCAAAGCAACTTTATGTCCGTGGATTCTCATTCAAAGTACTAGCACAAAGAAAAAAAGGTATTTTAAGATCGTATGGTTTTTATATATTTTACCGTCAAAGGCTTTCATAGTTTTTGTCAACTGAATGTGATAATAAACTATGAAAAAAAAGACCCGACACATTTCTGCTGGAGGGATAAAGATTCAAACTAATTAGCCGTATTTGTATTTTCTCCAGTTTTATCTTAGGAAATAAATTTATTTCTGTATTATTAAGCCATGATTAAAATCAGCGATTAGAAAATAATCATCTCTTGTAACATTAAAAAAATATTAGAAATGTATGACAGTTCATACAATCATGATAGAAACTAACAAAAAAATTGAAGCTTAATCATGGGTACATTCAATCAAGAGCATGGGTACAAAAGTTTGAGGTATTGCTGGGATTGGTGTACTTTATTGTATTTTATCCGTACGTTTTGGTAGAAGAGCGAACACTTCTAAAATTGAAGACGTCCGTCCTCTATATTCCACTTCAATTTGTATTACTTGGATTCACGTCGCAAAGTGTTAAATTTTTATCTTAATATGAAGTTAGTTTGAATTTCACTGTTAATACAAAAAATAAATTAATTAAATAAATAAATCCAAATAAGGCCTCCATGCATAGAAAACAGATATTCTTCAAATTGTTTGACTTGGGTCCATGAACGCAAGTCCCCCGTCTAAAATTTGTTGGCTCTTTTTAAAATAAGACGTTGCAAAATCGCCCGAACAAATATAACGAGCAGGCACGAGAAAGAATTAAGGAATTAAAAATGCAAGCGATGAAATATCGGTGAAATATTAAGGACATTCAGAGACAGGAAACAGAGTCGCGTAATGTGCAGTAATTCGGAGGGAAAGGACTGGAATTAAAAAGGAGAAAACTCCCTCTCGCGGAACTTAATTAATTAAGTTAATGCACGGCGAGGAAAAAAGCTCCGTAGGAGTCTAACGCTGCGAAATAAGATAAAGAGACTAAATGAGAGGAAGCAAAAGGGGAATCAGAAAGGAGATACAGGATTTAAAAGGAAGTCGGTGGACTCTTGCAGGAGAGAGGTAGGATTAACGCTATAAAGAGAATAGGAGAGAGGAAGGGAGGGAGGCATTGAGAGGATTTCCACGGGAAAATCGTTTTAGAGCTTCCCTTTGGAGGTGAAGGACGTCTAAGGCAAAAAGAGTGAGATTGAGTGATGGTGGAAGGTTTTCCCAACTAATCTTCGGACGCTGGGTTTGGGCGCTATTGATTTCGAAGCCGTTTTGAAATTGGCTCAAATGGGGTATTTCCTACGCTTAATAGAGACGACGTTTGCAGGTCTTTCCGTCACCCCGTCGAGGCAGTGTGATATAAGTCTCGTTTTGAGGTTTTCAGAGCGATTTGAGCTCGGTGCTTTGGCTGCTTTATGAGGCCCGATTCGCCATTGAACGATTTGGGCGGTGGGTAAATCCTGAAGTTACTGGATTTGAGGCTGTGTAGCATTTTCCCCCAAATCTGTGCAGATTACTGTGTATATAATGTAGAATCAATTATGTAGTACAGTAGTAATGAGAATTGGAATAATACTGCCATGGAGTTCCAAGAATGGAATCGATAGCGTAATAATTAATCATTAAAATAACATTATAAATAGAATTATCAGAATTAGTTATTTCAGTTAGACTATTAAATTGCTGAATATAAGGAATTGCTTGACTTTTAAAGTAATCATGACGTCTCAAAATCCCTAGTTTTTCCGTAGGCCTTTTTCCTAAGGAGGTACTCTAGCAATCCCCCCAAGAGGTATAATGGAGGTAAAATCCACCATCCAATGAAATACCACCAACGAAGGAGCCCACCAGCCCGAAAGAGCTCCGTAAGAGGACGGGCAAAACTTGAGTCAGCACCAGCAGAAGCTAAATCGAGTCATATATGATGCCTCAGAAATAGACGTAATTTGTCCGTTAAAAATTAAAAAAATAGGATATTAAAGTCAGAAATTTATAGATATTCCACCATTTTGGTAGAATTGGCTCTAAATACATTGAGCAAATGGACAGGATTTGAGTAATTAACGATATAGTATAATTCAGAAAATGGCATTGAGATTACTGGCCAATTTAAAAATTAAGGTTTTATGATCAATGCATGCTTTAAATAAATAATATAGTGACACAATAAAAGCTAATTTGAAAGTATGAAACTTTTTAAGTTTAATTTTCAGATCTTCTAGAAGATGTTCATTATGGTGCGTATGATTGTGTAGGCACCCCCACAGTATTGGTCAAAATTATCTTCAGTATGAGAGAATGAGAAAATATTGTTCAATAGAATACTCTTAGTTTACTTTTTGGTAAAGCTATACATCCTGCTCTAAAGACAAATCATTAACAGTATCGTCAATGCCATTTTGTTTATCTCTCACATCCAGATAAATACATTAAGGCTCCCGGATAGTCATGTGGACAGTGCGTTTGCCTTTGGTGAAAGCGGTCCCGGGTTCGATTCCCGGTGGGAGCCAATGTGCGAAATGACATAAGCTGTCCAAGCACTTTTAACAATATTACTACTACTACAAATACATTAAATCAATCAGTCACCATTGATAAACGCCAATGTGTTTAAATGGCTCGTGTCTCGTTTAAAAACTAATATGTAGGATAAGAGAATAATTTAGGTTTTATTTATGTATTCCAGAGATGTAGTTTTAGAATGTAATTTTCCAAAATTAGGTGTGCTGTAATTTGTGTACAGATAGCAACTCGTAGATGCGTTTTAATTAAGTTCTTTCCATACGCTCTGCAACGTAATATAAAGCAAAACTACATGGGAGCCAAGACGTAACATATTGAGGGTAATCGTAGCAGGTCAAAGGTGAATAACTGTAAAAAAGATTAACACTTCCAAGCCAGATCCCAATGAGTTGCAATGAGCTCCTTATTCAAGAGAACTAAGGCAGAATACAACATACAAATTATTATGCAACGAATACAGAAAGCTGTACCGCCTCTACTCCACGGTGTTACCGGAGAATCGGTTGGCTGAGGGAAAGACTACGATATGGGGCGTCAATATGCTTTGAAAGGAATATCCGCTCTCGAGCAAAGCAACGCAGTTTTCTCCTCGTGGTTCTTTCGGAATTCCAAATTTTCTTTCTGAGAAAATAGCATCGCCCAGAATCGGGAATGGCTGGAGGCGGAGGCGTAGGGAAAGGCGTGGATCGGAAAATAGGGGATCAGGGAATTGAAATAACAAAATCAACGCGACTTGGCGTTCTGATGAAAAATAAAAGAAACTCCTCGGAAGGGATGACGTTAAAGATAAACCAGATCTCGAGAACCAATCCGCGCCTCGAGCTAAGAGTGTCTCGACGTTAGCGGACGCCTTTGAAAACAAAGAACGAAAGCCAATATCATATACATTTAACATATTTTTGGCTTTAAGCAAGTTGTTCGGGTTTGTTTCACGTTTATCGATTATAATGACGAAATTGCTATTAGAATATTGCCCTGTAAATCCAATCTTATCAGTTTTGCAATTCAAGGGATTGTATCATAATATTCAGGAAAAATTAAAGCGATCTTATTGTCTAATACTATTTGCAGTACTGCATTGTATGATATTCTAGACTAGATAGGGTTACTGTGACATAACAAATTAACGTACAAAACGTGTTAATTTCTTCAATGTGATGAAGTACAAGATGTTAATCCTATATAAAGGAAATTTTTGTTGCCGCTGACTTTTATGTTTTTGTAGTTGATTCATCCATCGGTCATGTCTCTCGAATTAAATCGGGTAATATATGCTCAGGCGTATAATTGTGTTAGATATGGTCGTAAAATAAAGCCAGAGATGCCTTTTTGTTAACTCTTATCAATTCACTGACTACGGAGAGTGAAAAGTAATATTTTGTTCAGTACACTAATTAAGGTATTCTCCTGGCCAAAATTAACGCAGCACCTCCCTAGCGATCCTTACGGCCGGTGCTGCGTTAATTTTGGCCAGGAGTGTACAATCACTCAACGTGAAGTTGATACCTCAATAGATTAGTATGATTGATAAATCGGTGCGGATGCGGTGCAAAAAGGAATGAAAACCGGAATGCAAATTTGAAGCATTATAGATTACCTTGGTGATCAATTATCACCATTCTTATGCTTTAATTTCTCTACCTCTACCTTTTGCGTCACGTACAGTTAGATGAATACCCGATTTAATAATGTTCAATCGTATACTTTTACTTTATTATAAAAATTAACTTCTACAATGATCCTTAGCGAAACTCCGTCATACAAAACAATGCATGCTAACAATGATACTCATGCAATACTATTCAATTGTACAAGTATCTTAATAATACTGCACAAGTGTTATTGTTTCAATACTTTGTTATTACTGTATTATTTATGGCCTCAACATCGGTATGTAACTCTTTGATTATTCTCCCTATCACGACGGAATTTGAAATAATAGGTCTGTAAAATATGCAACACAGTCATTGGAAAAGGTAAAAAGAGTTGTATGAATCTTTGTAGATCAAATATGAAGCCTAAGGAGCGTGTACGAGCCTCTTCTCTCGATAGTTTTCCTCACAATGACCGTTTCCATTCGAGCAGCATGTCGCCGATCCTCATTTCTTCCACTTCGACGAAGTTTCCGCACAACGCGGGCAGACACGGGCTGCAACCGCGAGCGACGGAATGAAGCAATGGCAGCGGGAATGACAGCGGATCAAAAAATCCATCGCACGAGTTTCGGACGGAATGCCCACTCGTGTCCTCCACACTCCCTCACTCGCCGCAGTATTATTTCGCTGAAAAAGTTCAGAAATAGCATTTAGCGAATGTCGAGGAACCATGCTGCTCCGAAGTTCTCATAGGACTCCTTTGCACTTTTTTCCCCTTTTCGTACTCCTTTAAAGCGGCCGTGGCACGGGAAGAAAGTGCACTTCACATGTGAAGTGTGTGGGCTTTGAAACGCTCTCCTCCCGTAATTATTTCTGAAGAGATGTTTTCGGCTCGGGACGAAGCAATCTGGACGGGGAAGAACTCGAGGAGTTTGAAAAAGATGATTGTGGAAGATAGAGTAGGAGACATTTCGCTTTTTGTTCCCGTTTGTTTCTCCTTTCCCCCAACCCGTTTGTTACCGGCCAAGTATTTGGAGCTACCTTTTTTCGCGGAGGAGGAAATGAACTGACTAAGATATCCGCTCGCTGAAGTGGGGACTGAGGAGGAAAGACCTTTTATATTGCTAAGTCTTTGCGGACTAATTTTGGAGAGGAACTCAAAAGCAACGAGTGGGTTTTTTTCGCGTGGAAATATTTCGTGCGCGGAGCTGCTTAAACGCGGAAATGTACTGTGGGAAGAGTTCTCGAAGTATAAAAGCAGGGAAAGCGTTTGTCCCGCGTTACACGTGCAGTATCTGTGTGAGACCAGCGTTGGCTCTGATCCCCCTCCCTCATCTCGAGCAAATTTCTATTTTTCGCAAAATTCAAAAGGAATGATTTTCGTAGGATTCGCGTAATTAATTGCCGCCCGAACGACGGCGAGGGTTTACGTGAGTTTTGCTTTTACTTTTCACAGCAATTATCACTGTTCAAACGATTTCACTGGTATGCTGCGGGCGAATCATTAAAAAATAAACTTTTATACGAATACTAGAATGAAGACTGATAATTCAGATTCAACAAGAGTACGTTTAATATAAAATAATTTTGGCTTCAGAGTCGATTGTTTTCAGCATATGCTAATGAACCCTACTATCAAGGAGGAGATGCTAAAACTATTTTATTCTTTCTCATGTTTGAATTAAAGGAAGATCCTTTAATTGACACTCTATATACCTAGTAAAGATTACTTATTACCAGGTACGATATCATGTTTTCTATTTCCCAAAAGCTTACTGACACTGAAAATATAACTCTTGTCTCTTCTAATTCTGTTATGTAAAATTAATTCCACATATTCTCATCAATAATATTATCAATATCCTATATGCCCCAGTGATTTCCAGAATGAACTATATATTATTCACCATTTCGTTAAAAATAAGCTTTACTCTTCGTCCATTATTAATTAACAAAGATACAGAGTAAGCGAAAAAACCCATTCCATATTTCTATTATTCTACATTTACATAACTAAGTCATTCCGTTAAAAGAGTGGAATTGAGTCAGAATGGTATAAAGAGCAGTATTTGGTGTATAGAATACCTGCCAGGGATCCTTCCGCTTATCCTTATTCTACATGCACTCAGTCACTAGATACCTGTGTCCGATTCGAACCTTTCCAAAAAAATTCAACTCTATAAACCAATAAAATACTATTTAAATATAACCCACAGACTCTTTAATTTTATAGTAAGGAAAAATTCGAATTTCTTCCCAAATTAGGTGTTTGTGGAGTAGATTATCATGACTGCAGTAAAATTTGCAACAGTGAGAATGGAAAAAGTGTTTCCATCAGATTCTTCTGGTACACAGACCCTTTTCGAACAACACCCTTCATTATTCCCACTTTAAACAAATATAGTTGGCCACAACCATTCATCTGATTTCCTTCCGTTCAGCTTCACTTCCCATTCTAAAGAAAAATGGCTAAACACTTATAAGAAATACAAATTTTTCACCGCCTTCACCATTCTCACTTAACCAATGAATACTTCTGTTTAGGAAATCCCTACAATTTTCATCCGTACGTTTTCCCACTCCAAACTGTTATTATTTTACTTAATTTGTCTCTCATCCTTCTTCCAGAGGGTCGCTTCTTTTAGCCACATTCAGTAAGGCTTCTTTTCTAGCGTAAATCGACACCCAAGCAATGGTCGTTTTGTTATAAATTTTGCAGAATAACAACAAAATTGTTACATTATTTTCTTATATATAATTGCCTTGAAGCCTTACTTTTTCAGTAGATAACCTTATTAATATAAAAATGAAGCAACACAAACTAAAAGATATAGTGAGAATTCAGAAGTTGAATTCAAATCTAGTTTCTTCCACTTTATTTTAGAATGTAAATCTGGTTCATATGTGTAAATTTTACTGCCTCTAGTTAACATGGATGATCTCAGTTAGTTCATATCGGCCAATGTGCTAGTCCAGCAACCCCGAGGCCGCGAGTTCGAATCCTGGTTTCGGCATGGTTGTCTGTGTTGTAATTAGCAATGGTTAATGGTAAGAGTAGTCTCTTAAAACTTAAATTTACCCAAATAAATACTATTATTATTATAAAAGATCCTGATTGAGATATTGTCATCGCCTACGAAATATATGTTTCAACTCCTTATAAAAACAGTAAATTATTAATAGTTGTTAAGGAGAAATGTTCTCCTTCGTTGCCAACAACAAATCCCGCGGTGCACGTACGCCACCTCTCACTTAACTGAGAGGCTCACTTAAAATATTCAGGAACACCATGTAAATGCTTCCCACGGAACATAAAAAATAGGTGAATACTTAAAATTGGGGCGGGAAACACTGTAAAGAATTTAGAAAGTGATGCCCACGCAGTCTCCTAACGGGAAAAAAATCAAAACACGTCGCGAGCGTTTTTCGTCCTCCCCTCTGGCGGAGAAAAAATAAACGACTCCGTAGGAAAAATATAGCGGAGCAAACGAATCCTTTCACTCCACGGCGGCTGAATGATTAATAATGATCTCGCGTGAGGGCAGCCATCTTGGAAAGAAAGAAGACGATCGCAGGGCGTCTGCTGGCGGGGAATACATGTCCTGACGGAGCTGTTCCTTTCCATTTGCCGCTTTTTATGTCCTCCTCTGTTATTTGCCCTAACTGATTGCACCCCTGCTTTCCTCCTCATTCCTTATCATTCCCCTTTTCCTTGGTTACATTATCCGATTCCTCTTGTTTCATATTTTAAACTCCGTGTGCGTTGTGTACTCTTTGCATATTCAATGGTAAGTAATACAAGATTTCGCGAAGGGTAGTTCCCAGTTTGGGCGAAATTGATTCCTGAGTTGAGATCCTAATCGATTCATATTGCTTCTTTTCTAATAGAAAGGGTATGGTGCAATTAGACTGTGATACCGTCGGGTGAATTCGATGAATCAATTTAAATCAACCGATAAGATGGCAATTAATGCCTCAAGGAAGGCAGTAACAATTTTAAAAAAATCTTTTTTCTGCTTCCTAGAAAATATAAAGTAAAGGCTCACCATATTCTCCAGTATTTTCACTTCCATATCCTCTAAAGAATGCTTCATTAATATTTTAATTTTATCAGTTAAGGAATATTAACGTGTAGGAATCTACTGCATGGTAAAACACTAAATATCGCTTTGTATGTGCAATAATTGATTACAAATTTTCTGAAATCAAAGAATAAATTATAATTACGGAAAAAAATATAGTTATGGATAACTTTCATAAATTTTGATTTTTTATTTCGTGAAATTTATTTGACCATTTAAAGGGAAATACTTCTAGACCAATTACATCACATCCATAAAAAAGAAAATTATTCACATATGATTGTATAAGATAAATTTACGGATAATTTAGCCATATATCACATTAAAAAAACGTTGTGGACTTATGTTATTTATATTCAATGTTCGCAATAAGTTACATCACCTTACACAACACAAAATGAATATGTCTGCAGATTAATATCTCATTCACTCATATTTTGTTCTTTTGATACTTATCAGCTGAGATAAAAGCAATGTATTACATTAATAATTACACAGATAAACAAGATCAAACTTAGAAAAAAACCGAGTGACCCCGCCAGCGTATTACTTATAAAATGAATGATGCATAAAAGTAACTTCTGTTATCAGAAAACTTTGCTCATACTCTTTCAGGACGTGAAATTCATAGCGCTAATGTGTTCTTCTTGGGATGAGTTACTGGAATGGGAAAGAAAATTTGCTGACAATATTCCTTGAGATAAGGAGTGAGATCTATTAGTGTCCTCGGATAGAATGTATTGTTTGCGTGAGAAATGTTTCCCAAAGATAAGGCAAAATTAGTAGCTGCTGAGATACGTCTAAGATCAAAGTTAGTTATTGGAGATATAAAACAAAAGAATGAAGCGCTAAGCTAGATTTGATGCTGATAAGGAAAAGCGTTGAACGAAGGGAGAATTTGAGAGACAACATGTAGAAGATATCGCCTATAAGAAAACAGACCAATAATTCACCAAAGCAAAATGTGTCTTGTTTGCACAAAATGAATACGATAACTGATTGCAGCCCATAAAATAAAATTGATTTCTCCCTTGCTTTAATATACATATATACACAAATGTATAACTTGTCTTGACGAAATATCTTGTGAGGGAAAAGTAGGTTTACTGATTTCGTGTAGTTTATTTACTACGTACGTTATTAAGATACGGATTTTAGAGGCAGAAAGTGATGTTGAATAAGACAGTGCATATGATTCATTCCGTTTAATTTTATGGGTCAAGATTTAGATCTAGGTCGTCTAAGTTCAAAAGGAATTTCGGTATTAGTATTACTTAACATGATTTTCAGGTTCTACGGCTGCGAATTCATTTCTTTCTCCCACTGTGGTGGATTTTTATCTCTTAGATACAACTAACGCCTTGCAATTATGACATATGGTTTTTTTGTTTTTAGTTTGATTAGAATAGAAGATTTTTGTGAACTTTTCTTATTTTGAGTGCTTTCAATTTGAAACTGAGAAAGCATTTGATTACATGGATATGAAAATTTTGATTGACAATTAGTAATCTAATATCTTCATATTACTAATGATGAATATAAATTCTATCTTACCGATATTTTCTGTTCGTGTAACTCTACAGTTTCAAAGTTCTATTCGTCCAGACATTAGAATTTTGGAATACATGCTAATTAATTTAAATTCTAAACAACTTTCAGAATAAATTTATTTCGGTTGCAATTCTTTTGTTTTCTATTCCTCTAACTCTTTTATAGCACTCTTACACTTTCACTCTTTGAATCAGAAACTGTTCAAAACTGGATAGGAAATTTCTTAAAATTCTTGAGATGATATTCATCTCACTCTCTCCACCATCTGCACATAAGCAATCACCTCAATCCCCTTTTTTCCCTATAGAAACAAAAACTAGGTTCTTTGTAATCTAGAAATATTAGTGTAATAAATTAATTAATGATTTAAAGAGAAAATAGCTTTAAAAGCTCATGGTTGATGGTATTACTTCTTTTGTTTTAATTGCCTATTTTAAATTCTCATGAAATATTTATACACAAAATAAAATTCAAATAATTAAACTATATGCCAAACGATGAATCAATTTAAATCATGATAATAATAAAAACTCTTTATTTGGTGATGTTAGGCCCACATGAGCCTCTCTTGCACCTAACCTTTAAAGGTAACTAATATTAATTACATATCATAAAAGAGGAAGTGTAAAAAAATACAAATATATTTAAAAAGCAAACATAGAAAATTTAAAATGAATATAAGTCGAATTATTGAAAATTAATATCAATATTGCTGTTTATCACTCAAAAAATATACCTTTATACATTTTAACGCGGTTTTATTTAATTGGAAATAATATTCTGCAATTTAAGTGTAATATTCCTTCAATGAGCTGAATAATTCAAGATTTCTTACACTTTAGTATCCTCAGATCTAAAATATATTCTAATAATTTGATTTAGTTCCATAAATATTCCTTGCCTCCTGTCTAAACATTTCGGGGATTCTTAACAGTTATAAACATTATCAGTGTAATGGCTTCGTGAATTCTGCAGAAAGTCTTATTATTTCGCACGCATATGCCTCCTTTTATCTTTCTTTACTTTCTTCCCAACTAACTTCGCCATTCACCCTTCGCATTCTCTCCCTTTCCCCAGCTTATAAAAATGGCCCTTTTTAGTCGCTGTCCTACCCCCTCCAATGACACCGCTCCTCCTGTGCGTGATCCATAGAGTTCGCAGCTTCCGATGGAGTGTTTCCCGAAAGAAATCGTCCAAGTGTGGAAGGGACGGACCGCATGTCCCCGTTTGACGTGGATGGAGAGCGAACACGCTTCCTTCACCCAATCCGTGTTTCTTGCGGTCCTCCATGGAGACCGCGGGGGGTTCGTCTTCTTTCGGCTGTAGAAACCATGCGAGATATCCGACACTTTTTGCGTGGCCTCCAAGATCGCAAACCCTCTTCTTCCTTTAATGTCATCTTCATCTTTTCTACGTCCTAATTCTTTTAAACATATTCATATTCCTTCTTCCCGGAATTATACCAAACCACGAAGAAGGCTGATTTTTTAAGTTTTCATTAATATGCATAGCTTTAATTTTAGATTTTAATATCGAAAATGAATGGAATCAGAAACGTGACATTCAATTATTTATATAACATTATAAATAGAATTATTAGAATTTAGAATAAATTATTCCGTTATTTCTTCTAATAAATAGCTAACTCTAAGGAATAACTTGGATTATGATTATTTTAAGCCTTCATGATACATCAGAAAGGGTTCTAATTTTCCCTTTTCATTTTAGAGGACTTTAAAGTCAGATATTGATAGATTTTTAACAACTTTGATGGTAGATTTATGGCTAAATGCATTTGGTGATAGACAGGAATTGAGTCATTAATGAATACTAAAATTTTGCGAATGTCTATTAGGAGATGGACGTCTGTTTTCTTCCTTTAATATCACCTTCATCTTTTCTTCATCCTATTTAATTTTAACTGATTCATATTCCTCCTTCCTAAATCATACTAAACCACGATTTTTCAACTTTTCATAAATATCCCTCTGTTTAATTTCGAAGATTACAATCGCATGGAGATTGTTTGTATTTTCCATGAAAATACTTCGTGATGATGTGAGTTATGTTCGGAAACTTTCGAGAAATTACGTCACATATCTAAATGCTAAATACACATACCTTCAAGCATAGGAAGCTATTTATAGATGCCAGCTTCAGCTGTAGTCTTCGTAGCAATATTTGATCCTTATTTCTGGAATGTGGCTTAGATCCATGATGTCCCTATAATATAGAGGCAGGTCGTGCCTTTGAGACTTCTATAATCTTTTGGTAAGGATAGAACTGGGTTAAGGCCTCGTGAGTACTGAGGAAGTTGTATCAAAGTTGCTTGCTGGCGTTTTCCAGATGGGTAGAATGGTAACTTTGCGACTGCCAAACGTCAGATCTCGGCCTTTGGGAAGCACTGGTTTATGTACTAATGTAATATTACGACCTGCTGGAAATTTTTGTTACACTTATCATTTTTTTCTTAATCTCACACTGGTTCAGCAACCTATGATTTCATTTTCTGGCTAGATTTCGCTGGATCATCAAATTTTGCATACACACATACTTTATTTAGAATCTGATACTATATAAGAATTGCCCAATACTTATATCTATGAAATTAACGACTGCTTCTTCCCATTCCCCTCACCCATCTACTCCGTGTTCATAAATTAGCACCCTTAATTTCCCTCCCTCATAACTTCTTCACCTATCTCTTACACCCTCATCAATCCCCAACTCACATATGTTAGCACTTGCCTTCGCCACTTTTTTACCCAATTATGACTCTCTGAGTTGAATCCATGGTCGTTTCCCTATAATACAGTGTGGTTGGTAAAAGTCGAACTCTCAATCGTTTGTTTGTAGAAGCCGATAATCATTTCGAGATCATATATCTCTTGCGAATTAAGTAAAATTACTTACATGTTTCAGTAATCACGTTTCCATTCTTTTACAATTACATTCTTTTCGTTCACAATGTTCCCAATGATTCGTGGACATGTGAATTTATAATATCCTTTGAATACATTTCTTGCGTATTAAATAGCATGGGTCATATGTTTTAATAAGGGCGTTTTCATATTTTGAAAAGATTTTGGAAAATGATATGTAATTACTAACTTTTTGGTTGGGATGCTTTTCAAAACCTCCTGTCGAAATTCTATTATTCGCATGTCTTCGGAAAAGTTCATATTTTACCCATTTTTAATCCGCGAACGAAAGTATCGCTCTATGATAAACGATGTCGTCTCTGCCGATGAAAGCGAAAATCGAATCACTTTCTGGAGGCAATTTTGGGCATGCAAACCATCAATCGCCGCATCCATTAACCGAGGGCCCGCCGCGGGGTGGACAGTAAACCCCCGACGACGCGGAGCATAACGATGTTATCGCTCCAAAGATCATCTACATGTCACGTGGTCTCAGACGGGTTTTTTTCTCCAAGGGCGGTGACGTCTTAGTAAAGGATTAAGGCTCGCCTCCCTTCCTCTCTACTTATTCAATTATTGCGTTGAAAAGGGCTCTCTCTCATCAAGAGAGAGGCGAAGAAACTAATAACTCGTCCCATTCATTAAAAGGAAAATTTTAATTCGGGAATGGATTTTCGGGCTCTTAGCGACTATCCATCTCGAGCTCTAGCCGTCGCTTTCATCTCTGTTCTGCGAATTTTTTTCCGCCCGAGAGATATAAGCAGATTTTCCTCTCCGATCGTCTGTCTCGCCCTTTATCTACATCGCTCTCATTAGCTGATGATATATTTTGCTAAGAATTTCAGTTATTGGATTCTCCGGAGAAGTTGAGAGTGCTATTAATTAATAAAATTATTTATATTAGAGTTCCTGGAACCGTATCTTGATGAATGGGATCCTTTTCATGGTGGATAAAGGAAAATATATCTTTCTTGTCACTGTCTTGTTAATGGTAGTGATGACAGTCTACTTAGGTATGAGTGGTACTGAATAAGGGCACTGATGAAAGTCCCTGCTCGTGGTATGCCAAGCAAAGTATACCTCGTTTTGTCATTGCGTTTCAAATTCATTGAAATGTTCCACTTATAGTACTAGGGAAAACGATCTCACTCACAATCAGTAAGATTTATTTTTCTCAACTAGAAATTCTTACCTATTGTAAGGGTGGAGATTTAGGGTGTGTACGAGGAATTTTATATTACGTAATTAATGGTATTTTGTTTCCAAAAGGTCTTATCTTTAACGCGGCTACTGCTCGACAGAATTATAATAACATTAAGGTTCAAGATATCTTAAACAACAGAATAAATTTAATTATTATTGCGATATTTGAATGTGTCTTTCAGGAACTGTTTTTCATCATTGTATATTTGGATGTATTTTGCAATCAAAGATCTATGTATTAAGATTCATGTAGTTAAAATAAGACATTCTCAAGGGTCTCCAGCAAGAAAAAGGAGTTATTTTCTTTTAGAATACCTGCACGGAAAGTGGGAGATCTGTTTTCTAATCCCAGTCATGTCGCTATTTTTCGCTTGTTTCAAGTCGAGTCCCCACCAAATATGATAGTTTAAAATCTACATATTAACTGTGGTCTGTGTTTCTCCAATATTGTCAACTGGTGATAATGTCTTCAGCATACTATGTATCAGTTGGAGGGTCATTATACTTTACAGTTATTTTCACATCGAGAAGAAACTTCTATAATTATGTTTCAATTTCATCTCTAAAGAGAGAATTATCCAACGTTTTCAGCTTCCACGTCTCTCTCTGAAAACGTTATAATTTATATAAATATAAAATATCGCAAATCATAGCTCGGAAGAGCGACATAGACTTTAAATAATGAAACAGATATGGATAATTAATCAATCTTTGTAATGAGCAAATTCAATTCCAACTTAAGCCACAATTATTTCTGACTATGTGTTGTGTTCATTGAGATGCATGCATGCATTAAAATGCATTTATATTAAATATTTATAATTGTAATCTATCATGCAAAGGCTACGATATTGTTTCACTAGGTATAGAAGTTTGCACATTTTAGATAATCAATATGCTTTATTTCATATAGAAATACATTGCTTACTATCTTAATGCAGTGTAAAAACAGAAACGTTCTTAAACGATGAAGGTAGGATAGGATTTTCCTATTGAGGATATGGGATTCTAGGAAAAACGACGTGAATTATCTCACTTCCATGTTTCATTTGGCTATAATAATGACCTTAAAGTTTTAACATCAGGAAAAAAGAATCATAATGCACTAATGCTTTCATTTTTTAGATTTAGTTACTCTCTGCGTAATTGTTCTTCATTTTTCTCTTCGAAATGCTCATGAACAGACTCTGTGAACGCATTTCAGGTATCCTTATGCTTAGGCAACTACAAGTGATAAATTGTGTATATAGTTGCGTTGAGACTATAATACGGCGCACGGGATAGTTTTCTAATATCGCAATGGCCCCACTTCTGTAGAGTTCAATTACTGCGGATAAATTTAGAATCTAATTCCAAGACTCATTTATCTAGACATCTGAATTAAGAGTTCAAACATTTAAATCTTTCTCAGATCATTCCGTGGATGATCCGGAGGGAAAATAATCTTAATTTTTGCCTGTCTTAGGGAGTAGATCCCTTAATATTAGTTAGATTTGTTAATTTGTTTATTACTTTATCTCAGCAAAACTGGCAGAGATTTATAAAACTTTTATATTTATTTATAAGCATTTCCGTGAGATGTAGTACATAAATGCTAGAATTCTAAATCGACTGTATCAGATAATCTTATTATTTGCTGAATTAAATAGAAAAATTCATAAGCATTTAAGCATTTGCTACATTCCGCCAAAATTCATCATCACTTACCTTTCATACGGATGAAGTAAGCCTCTGCGAGCTTCATAATCCAATCGGGAGCACTCAATTAACCTCATTAAGCAAGAAGAACTTGCGTACTTCTTGGTGGGCTCAGCCACGTTTCCAGGAGCGAAAGGAAAAACAAACTCTCCTTAAGAGAGACAAATCCGCTGAATAGCACGCCTCACAAGAGCAGATGCTAATCACCGATCCGTTTCGCAGACAAAGACTCGCCCGAGGAGTCCAACGCTCACTCCATCCATCTCTACTCTTTTTCATCTGTCAGATTTCCCCGCTGCCTCTTTCATTTCTCTTCCTTGGTACAGCGGCGGATCTCAGCGACGTCTCCAACGGGCGGACCGACACGTCTCCGCATCGCGGGTCTCACAAAACGTGCGGATCCACCCCAGGGTCTTATCCGACACATCATTTGCCTCCCACGCCTATTGTAGACGCACTACGCTATTCCATTGCAATCAACAAGCAGTGGCACCAGTCTGCTCAAAGGTCAATGCCCACTATCGTGAGAATTTCCAATTTTTAGTCCTCTACTGCTCGGTTTATTCTATTTGAAAGGGCATTAACTACCTTGATGGGTCACGAGAATCACGAAAAATTACAGTACACTCATACAAAATGATTTCTTGTTACTATTTTTGCTTGAAAACCTCTTTAATCTCGTTCTATTAGGAAAGAACAGATAATGTTACACGATATCTACACATCAAAGTTACATCCATGCCACCTGCATGCTAACTTGCGAGACTAGTCACAGTAAACCTTCTGCGGACATTTACGAAGTAGTTAGTTAGCCATTACTTTTTGTATCGTATTTTTGTATACACTTAAAACTACTTTGTTACATTCTTTCCATTTTCTGGCGAGCAACTTTATGACAGTTTATTCAGAACTGGAAATCTGTGGAAAGTAAGAACTAGTTAGCTTTCCATTTCTTTTTTGCATCATTTTGCACGCTTAATAGCTATTGTCTATAAATTACAATCTATTATTGGGCAAGTAAGTTCATTGAACCAGTTCATTCGTACAGAATTATTTCTTGTGACTTGTTTTCCCAGCAGACTTCAGTTATCAGGATGGAAAAGGAAACATTGTTGCGTTTTCTATATGCATTTATCCATACCCCGCTGTAAATCTTCTGAGGAATATTTACGAATTCAACAGATTATTATTACTTTTTTACTGTATTATTGTATTTGCTCGGAAGATACTCTCTATGACTCTCAATTGATATCCGTCCAGTAATTTTATGACATTTTTTTATTGGAATCTAGAAAGCAGTAACTCTTCTGTAGAAATGTACGAAGTAGTTACTGTGTCAATAATTTTTTATTATTTTTTGTTCAAAATTAGTGGCAACTTTATGTAACTTATGATCATAGTTGTAGGTTTATAAAACAATTTATTCGATACTGGAATTTACAAAATTTGACTTAACTGAGTTCATCGTCTTGTCTCTGACTATCTCTTTCTGCCATATTCATCATATTACACTCTTGTCCACACCCATCAATCTTCATCCTTCCTTCTTTTCCTTCCATTAGTATATTCTTTCGCTAAAACTTCTGTTTCCTCTTGATGTATCATCCCTTCCTAATCCTTTCATCTTCCTGCATAAGTTATTTATGCAATAATCTTTGTATTCCTTCCCTAAATTGAGAGGGGTGAAACTCAGTGGATTCAAATGCAAGCGTAAAACCACTTCATTCTCTTCTTCGTTACCTAACTACGAACAACGTTCTCTACTACTAACTAACTTCCCTCGTATTTTAACATGTGATACACCTGACTGTTTGATATATAGGCTCTTAATCATAGCTTTGTCCCACTACGCAGAAGAATAAGTAGAATTAGTGCAGGAATAACCTTGAATCTTTCTACGGACTCCTCTTTATTTTGCTTATCAATTATGGAAAATGTACTCTTAACCGATGAAAATTATTTTCAGTGACACAGGGCTCTTTCAAATTACCACTTTTTAATCATCCGTGTACCTCATTGAAAATATTATCAAGGTACGAAGCCTTGTCATTCTTAATCAATTTTTTATTACTAAATAACTGCTTCATCATTTTCTGAATCCCCAAAGGGATGACTTCCTCCAATATAATTTTCTAATTAAATAATTTAAATTCTACCTCTTGTTTTCCTGAGTTGATTTTCTCGTCACTCGATATTTTTTCTTCTTCTATATTTTTCCACTTTAATTGAAGTTCACGTGTGGATCCCTGTAAAAAGGGGGTTTCTCTAATGTATGTTATGAGTCTCTTTTAAAGGTATCTATAGCATTTGCAGAGAATGATCGATCGATAATGTTATTCTTAGATAGGGAGGATTTTCAGAGTTAATATGACGTTTCCAATTTCGATAGGGGCTGCTGGGATTAATCCATTAATTAATAATTTCTTGGAATCCTAACTTGCATACATCTTTAAATTACCAAGATATATTGTGCCACTTGGTATATCTTTTAATCCTGCAACTCTCTCAAAAAACTTTATTTTACTTTTCGTCGTATCATCTATTAGAACTAAATAAATGAAATACTGAATTGAAATATCTTGTAAATTGTAAACATATAATTTTCCTTTGAGTATTGCCTTTATATATTTTTTTCTTGATTTAAATTCCAGCATACTTTTTAATGAATGAAATAGGGTAATAACCATCAGAATACGAGCATTAATTCTATGATTTCCATCCCAGAAAGTGCAGATAAAACAAACTATTCTTTTTCTGTAAATTCATTTTATGTAACATTTACACAAAATGCAAGTGACTTGATTCGTCGCTTAGCATGCATTTAAAAACATTGAAAACGTTCTATATCAACGGGTTGTACACAACGGTATAAAGTGCCTCACGCCTCTTGGTTGTCCATTGACCGTGCGTTGTTTTAGACTTGGCATTCAGCGACACTCGAGTCAACCGAGCGAGAAAGCGAAATCGGCGGTGTGTTAACGAAGATTGCAACGACGAGGCATTCTATTGAAGCACGTTTTATGGTGCTTTTATCGTGCGGAGTGCGTATTTTAAATTGCGAGGTGTACATAAATCAAACCCATCTTTGTGAGATAAGTATTTCTCATAATTAAAAGGCATATCTCAGCCAAGTTTTACTTTAGGTTTTACTATATTTGACGTGATTTTTTTGCTGAAAAACGTAACGGTTAATAACATTGCACGACTAATAGAATGGCATAATTACTCAGCTGTCAGTGTTACGACTGTCCGTCTTATTTACATCCTTTCTACACTGTGAATATGTTACCACACTAATACGTGTATGTATATATGAATAATGCCTATGTAAGAACCCTGCAAGCCGCCTTTCGGCGTGTGGCAGGGGGTACGTATAATACGCAATCCGTGGTATGCAATAGGTTTATTGCCATAGAAATGTAAAAAATCATTGCAGTATTTTCCTGACGTGAAGACATAATGTTATTTTTTATAACGACCAGCTTAAATCTACAGTTTAGTTAACTTTGCTTCTGGACAATATTATAGATACAAAAAGTAAATTCAATTATTTTCTATAAATAGAATAAGTCAAAAATCCCCGAGTATGAATAATAGTTAATGTGCATTTAATTGAAACGACTGACTTAAAAGTATACTCAAATGTATAAACTCAAATTGATATATTTGTAGCCAGTAACAATTATTTTCATCATTTTATCCTTGTATGGAATCAAAACTTTCACACCTTCCAAGTAGTTGGTGTTTTCCTGAATTGAAGATTTTCCCCTAAGTACTTGCCTAAGGTTTTTTTAGTGAACAAAATAATGTTTTTCTTCTTTACTATTTCAAATTGCTTCATTTTTCTACATTATAATCATAAAAAATACGTATAAGTAAATATTGAATTTACGTCCTCAATTTTTACCTCCATAAAATTGATTCTTTCCCGTTATATTCTATTAAACTTGTAAAATGGAACGTTTCATAAACAATAGATATAATTAATGGCCAGATAGGTAACACAATTATGAGCAACCAAAATGTTTCCCGAGTATTATTTCGATACAAGTTTGTTTTATTTTCAAAATAACGCCACGTCTTTAATTATAACGAGCAAAACAATATTATGTTGAACTCATACCTTACCTTTGCTCTGGTACTTGTACACACAGAAGCACTCGAGAGCTCAAAGACGTACGAACAGCAAAGGGGCAAATAGGAATCGTGACGACCACCGCTCTGTTATTGCTGTAATTAAGAAAGCGCGCAATGACTCAGCCCTCTCGACTTATTTCCCCGAGGAGTCGTAAGAACTCTGAATACAGAGACGACGAAGCGAGGCTCGATAATACTTATTCTTTTATCATCCAAAGAAAAGGGGGGAAACTCGCGGTAGGGCGTTGAACCCAAAACTATTTGCGACTACTACGTCTCCTCTCTTTTATTTTTAGGGCAGTAAAAACTGAGTTCAGCGATTCCAAAGCTCCGATGAAGAAAGAGTGATGCGATAATCCTGAGATATGTTGCGAAGCTTCCCTTTGTTTTATTTCTCACTACCAGGCCCATTCTTTAGAAAATTTCGATTACAAATTTAGGAGTAAAAATCACCCGAAACGAATAAATCGACAATGGCATTGTTTGTTGGTTGAGTCTAGACAAAAGAGTAAGTTACGTATAAGTAAAAGTCTGTTTTACATTTAATAACACAATATGAAAGCAATATCCTTGAAGAGTAAGTTTTTTCTATCCTTACATTAAAAATATATAGAGAAAAAATTAAAATATTTTAATGTGTAAAACTGGGAATCTGGCGAAAACTGTAAAAAAGAAAAAGTAATTAATATCCCTATCTTAATTCACCTACATTTACCTTTATTAATAATCAGAGGTTTAATTAAAATTTATAAAATTGTTATTGTGTAATGAAAAATAACAATTTTTACTTTTTTCACATTATTTATTAAAACATTTATTGTTTTTAATAAATACTGTGGAAAAAGTACAAATTGTTATTTTTCATCTTGACGTATTTCCACAAGACATCGCCAGAGACTATGAATTTTATTGTTATTGGATATTTATTCGTTTTTTATTTTATTATTTTGTTATATAATTATATTGAATTCTGTATTATTTATTTTACTTAATTAATCATTAGAGGTGAAATAAATAATTTGAAAATGCTGTATAGTATTTGGTAATAATTATGTAAATTAATTTTAATTTAAAATATATGGAATTTGATTTTAATTAATCATCTCATGGTTATCAAGCTTTTATTAGGTTATTTGAAACCTTTTCTTATTGTAAATAAAGCTTCGAAACTTCCATTAAAAATATTTCATCGTTATAAATAAATGCGTATATTCTGATCAGTTACATCCAATTTCATTCACATAATGGAAAAGGTCAACATATTATTTGATCGCAAAGAATTGCGTGAAAAATAGATCGTAACTTCAAAACCGGTTGCCCCATTTCATTTTGTGTATATGAGCGCACGTGCACATCTCGTTCCTATTTCTCAGGTTTTTGTTGCATTTCAGTGGCTTCAAAGCAATAAATTATTTTGCGCATAAGTTATGATTTGAGATGGCTTTGGCATCGCTTCCGAAGTATGACCTTCCGGTTTAGTTTCACGTATTTATTTGGGCTCGTTGAACTCGCAATTAAGAGTTACCGCTGATAAAATTTTCCTTGTAAATTATAATAATTTTGTGAAATTGAAACGACTTCATGGTGCATCTTACTGCCTTTTTATTAAAATCCTATTTAAAATTTGTGTCAGGAAATGAAACGTTAGGTTACTAAGTAGTCGATGTATTGATCCATTGCAATTCAAGTTGTATAAAAACGGCCAAAAATATTACATCTACCAGGTACGTTAGGTGATGAATAGGTATTTTAAA
The DNA here is from genome assembly GCA_947579665.1 of Sympetrum striolatum. Lineage (NCBI taxonomy): Eukaryota > Metazoa > Arthropoda > Insecta > Odonata > Libellulidae > Sympetrum > Sympetrum striolatum. The sequence continues at coordinate 31,354,079 of OX388347.1, forward strand.
TGAATTAATCACATATTAAATATATTATAGGTTAGGCTTTTAAAAATTAAAAGAATTTCAGCTGCCTTTCAGTAGCTTAATTTATTTTCTTTCTGGTTCTTCTCATCAACTCACAAGATGCTCTCTGCCTTTGTACATACTCTTTACTCATTTTGATGTCAATAAAAAATATTTCTGGTTTTAATAAATATTTCACTCAAATTAATGTAATTATGTTGCTATATTATTTAAATATTAATTTTTATTGAGAAATTGGCGTCATCTGTGTTTTAATTTTCAATAACTTTGAGTATACTAAAGAATTTCTAAGTGTTTACCATATTTCTGATTGCGTTAGTATTTTTGTTGTTATTGTTGTATATTTTTTCTTTATTCCACTGCTTTATCTTTGAATTTAACGCCACCATCTGTTCTTACCGTCATATTTTGTGTTCGCTTGTTCCTGACTTTCATTTTTCATACTTTTCTCTTTCCTTCTATATTGGTATTAAGTATTCTCTAACAAATTTTACAATGCCAGGCTTTCATCCTCCATATTTTCGTAGTAATGTACAGGACAGGATGCATTCCTCACATGTATTGAAGTTGGCTTCAATTAATCATCGACTTCATACGAATAAACAGAAATTATACCCTTAGGATTATTAAAGCATTGGCATTTTCCATCGTTGTTATCACTCTTATCCCTTCGAAACCCCTTTTATTTGCCGGCAGCTAACCACGTATGAACCCTCTCAGGAATTATCGACCGTTCAAATCGCTTCACCAGAAATGCCGAGCAATAAACAAAAAACACCCCGAAAAGCTTTTTACGATTTAAGTTCAGTTGCTAAGACACGCCCATTTTCCATTAAATTCGGTCTCCATCGAATCATACCGCTGTCTCATTTCGGCGATACCGCTTCCATTTCTTCATACTCCAGCGTTGAGGTCTCTTTTCCTTGATTCGATTCCTAATTGAACTCCCCCACATCCTTTATTCCTCCCGGAGAGCAATCCTCCACTCCCGCCTCACCGATTGGCTCCTTTTATCGTGATCTTCCCCTTCTCTCCCTCAGGAAGCAGCTCTTTCTCCATCTTAAACTTTTCCCTGCCTCTCGTTGCTTTTTTAAGCGTACTGAAGTCTCATCCAACTCGTAAATGAAAGCTTCTCTCCATCCCCCCATTCCATCTTCGTATTCTTTTTTCTCTATTTACTGTCATTTCCTTCCATGCCTCTCGACCACTACTCTCCGTCTCCTTTTGTTCCGTTTTTTTCGCTCTCTCTCACTCTCTATCTACCGTATTACTCTCTCCTTGTTGTTTTCCCCGACGTGCCTTTGTTTTCGGTTTGTTTCCTAAAACTCCCGTCGGTGTCGCTTCAGTTTTGGAGAGACTTCCAGACGGAGGAAGACATAGACTTTGGATGTTAAAATTTAAGACTATTTCACTTAGGGTGTTTTTACGTACTACATCATCTCTTCCACAATTCATCGGTGTGTTTTATTTTCGACAGAAACTGGCTCGATACTCGTGTATGGTAATCATATAGATATAAGTTACTTTGGTTAATTAGGTTTGACCGTGTTTCGTGGAACTCCAGAGAATGAATTACAAAAGGAAGACGTATTATTTTTTTTAATAAATCAAATACATCTTATGATAGTTACAACCGGCCACACAATAAAATTGTTAAGAAAAAAAGTTTTGCCCAAAATGAATTATTGTAAATTCTATTTATATTGCTTTAATTTCTATACATTTAATTATATATGATTATTTGGAGGTATTGTAAAAATATGATTATACTATGGAGAAACAGTCATTGACTTTAATTGGAGTACAACCAGGGATGTGGCTGACATAATCTGTCACCCATATGTTTCCAATGAATCTGATATTATTTTTAAACATAATTGTGATCTTACAATATTTTCATTAAAATAAACTATTTATAATTATTTTATATACCTAATAATTTCAATTTTTACAATTTAAACATATTTTTGGTATTTCTTTATTACCAGAGCAATTTCTGAATGCGAACATTTATAAAAAATAATTTCTAGTTAATGTCTGACCCTGTTAGCTATCTGCCGAAAATGTTTATAAAATAATATTACTATAACGAACCTTATTCAATATCACTCATACTTTAGCGGCTTTAATATGAAATTCAAGATCAAATTGTCGCTATCTTGTACCGAATGAAAAATGAGACTTATTCAATTCAAGATACCTTAGCATGAAAAACTGTGGTCGAATTATGATTTTAAACATTTGCATTAAACTTTGAATGCATTGCTTTTTATGAGATATATATAATACGGAAACATACATTTTGAATGTTCTGTATCCTTAGCAAATTTACTGATCTCTCTATGATAGTATAATTAATATGAACTTGCCTATGTGTAATGATTTCTTATAAGTTGGTATGTCAGTGTTACTATATCAAGTTAATCATTTAAGATGAATAGTTTCCAGTCTAATTGCTTTCACGATGAATATTTGTGCTGAATATTTTTGTCTGCGGTCTATTGCGGCATATGTAAATTAATTAAATAGCATTTTACCAAAAGAAAAATGTGTTTCTCAAATTTTACCAGACTGGCAATTTGTCGTGTAATTCTTCTTTTCATGAGAAAAATGAGAGCATATAATGTAATATATATTATCAACGTATATGTTCTATAAATATTGCGTTGAGACGCAACAGGAACGTAGCCCCAACTTTTTAATATTGCCTTTATTAGGAAACGTGATCTGACTATATACGACATATATATCCCAGTGTTACAGAATACCAGCCTCTCTTTCATTTCCTTTTCCTCCTCCATTCCTGCCTTCTTTCCTGTTACATTCTTTCAATAGGTGTCGATAATGATACCTTATCTTATATTTCCTATTACAGTTACTACCATTCTATCATTCACTCACCTCCTTACTCGTGCCAGTTTCTTTTATTTTTTTCACAATATTTTATCAAACTTCCTTTATATCATTTCTGTTTTTCAATATTTTCTTAGAACCGTAAGACGTTGTGAATTTTTTTCTTTTCTAATGAGAGTAGTACATTGTTTTATCTTTTCTATATTCTCTAAGGGTTTAAACTGGTATTAAATACCTATAGTTAATCCATAAATTGCTTCCGGCCGTTTATTGATTGGTTAAATTTATTTAATTGACCCTAAATATATCCATTTTGACGAGTTTACAGATATTTAATCCTCATCTTAATCAGTAAATACACGATATTTTAACCTTTTATAATTGTTATCTCTAGCTAACTTAGATATTTGCTACTAATCGTAACCAAAATAAGAACATATAAAAAAATCTGATGTGGCCAGCGCATGACTTTATCCATAATTAAGATGCAAATATTTATCTACGACAGTATTTTCGAACTATATATTCAATCTAAACTTGGAAGATAAGTGATTAATTTATATCATATTATCTTTTAAGTCAAAAAACATTATAAATAATGTTTTTTGGGAAATTTTCGAAGAAAAACGATGAAATTGGCCTTTCGTCGACAGCGCCCAGAGCGCCCACAGAGTACATAATCAGAAACTTCCGGTTAATCAGTATCTCATGAATAACTCCTAAACAATCAGATAAACAAAAATATGTTTCCTACAAAAGTTATAGTAAATAAAATTTTCTAAAACATATATGAATATTTATGTGAATATATATATGAATAAGAGTATATACCTAAATATCAGATTAATGGAGATATTTTGCAAAAACGGAAACGAGCTTCGAAACGTAAAGCTCAACTTCCGGCTAACCGATTTACTCCAAAAACTAATCAACTCTAACGACACCAATCAAAGTACTATATATGAAATTTGGTGTTGATACAACGAATAGTTTTCGTGTTAGAGCGCCCACAAAGTACATAATCAGCTACTTCTGGTATATCAATATATCACAAAAAACTCCAAAACAATTAGTGATACAAAAATATGTTAAATTCAAAAGTTATAGTAAATTGAATTTTCTAAATTTCTATAAAAAATAGAATTGACTTAAATATCATATTTATGGAGATATTTTGCAAAAACGGAAATTTGCTTCGAAAAATAAAGACTTCCGGTTAATTGATTTACTCCAAAAACTAATCAACTATGACAGCATACACCACAATACGATATATGAAGTTTGGTATTGATACAACTAATAGTTTTTACGTTAGAGCGCCCACTATCTCACACACATATACACACACACACACACACACACACACATACACACAGACATCATTCCGAAAATGGTCAAAACGTGTTATAGGGACCCCAAAACATGTATTTCCGTTTAAATCTCGAAGTCGATTTTATTCATGAAAACAATACTTTCTCTTTACTTCGTATATGGAGAAAGTAAAACAGATTCAATGCGTTTTTTCGTAAAGAATATTTTTCGCTAACTTATAAAATACACATTTATTTTTAATTCTGCTTATGTATAAAGTAAAATATATCTGTCACTGGCAATGTCTTGCATAATTTTCTTTGTGATTTTACTACGCATGTTATGTACATTGAATATAAGGTAACCCATTAGGAGTCGTAAGTAAGGTCAAGAAACAAGACCTAAGTAGTATCCACTACAAAATTTTATCTGGTTTATCTTCTCAGAATATTTCATATAATGATACATCTCAAGACGAATATAATACTTATATGACGAGAGATATTCTACATTTTATTTGGATTTTGAAGGAGAGCGTATTGCACGGATGATAACGTCCAGCCCGAGCTGTAAAGATGGAGTATATCGTGAGTTATCTGGAATCGACGGCATAAACCACATAGAGTAGCGTCAGATGCGAATGCAAAGAGCCATTGGGGTCCATTTGCCGTAAAATATAGCGATCTGGGGATACTCGGAGAAGCGACACATGATTGACCATGAATGTAAATTTCCGGAATACATGAACCCAGAAAACTCGAGTACTTCATTATTTGTGAATTTCGAAGATTTTCTGTTTCCCAAGAGCAATTTAATGTCACACCACGATTTATCTCAAAGAAAAATTTGGTAATATTAGGATTTTTTAAGCTTTTACAGACCAGAAATCCAATTAGAGTATATTTTACGCATTTAAGCATAAATTCACTAGCTGATTCAATAGTTTCCAATAGTAAGAGATTTATTATTTCCTGATATACCACTGAATAAACAAGAGTTTCTCAGTATGAGTTTAGTCCTTTTTTTACTGGAAAACGGAATAGAATCATGCAATATTTTTTAAATATGTTATAGTAACGACAGGCAAGATAGACTGGTATACGATATTAAGAGTCTTCGTAGAACCGTCCATATCTTCCTAAAAATTGACAGTTTAAAATGTTTTTTTTATTAAGCCGAAGTTAGTTAATGTTAACTCATAGTGCAATAAGATTACATTAATTATTAATACAGGGAGGGCAATTCAAAAATTTCTTTTTGATTTTTTAAAAATTTATTGTATGTAACAGTAATTAAATAATTCTCTTTAACTACGTAATTTAAAAAGAAACCGGCAGATGGCGCATCCTAATCTTTTATGGCTCAAACATTTGACAAATATTTTTTCGCAGACAATAAATTAAACAGTATCTTTTATTTACATTTTCTTGTATCGAGTAATGGTTACCTTAATATAACAAGTGGCTTAGAAACATTTCAAATTATATCAGCAGCATAATCACTAAATCATCAAATAGTCCCTTGCCAATAACCAGAATAGAAAAAATAGATACAAGAGTTGATGGCCCAAAAACAGTTTATTACGTGACAAAAAAATTGATTGTTCTTTCCATCGTTTTAAATTATAGTGTATTTTTTCAGATGTTCAGATAAGATTAATTTTTACGAATTGTGTAATATTGAAGAAAAATTATTTCTCAGCCATATCAAAGACGCTTCCTCGTTAACATCCCAGCTTTCTCTTCCAATTTTTCCTCGATCGATGCTATACTATCACTACATTTTCAATTCAAATCCCTTCTCGATATCCACCACTTTTCTTACTCACTGTGTTTTAATATCTCCACGTCAAACGCTATAACTCCCGTGGGTTCCATTGATTTTAAATTCCGTTCTGCTAACTCTGCGATCCTCGCTTTGATCACTTCACAGCTCTCCACATCCATCTCCTCGTTTGTCAAAAACAGTTTACTCAGTCTCGTAACCTCACGCTACTTCCTCCGAGCAGTTCTTCTTTTTTTCCGAAGGTCTTTCTCCCCTTCCCCACTTTCTTCGGCGTTTCCTGTCAATCGTTTTTTCTACCAGACTTTCTCATTATCATGTCCCCCGTCGGATTTTCTCTTTCGTTTTTTTTACCTCTACACTCTCTCTCTCTCAAGGATGAATGCTCATGTATTACAAGGTCGTATGTCTTCCCTAACATCGTTGGCAAATCTGAATTCGCTTTCTTAGTCCATGCATCTCAGAAAAAATTTTTTTTCAATTGATTATGGATTTTTACAGTTTGCGTATGTAAATAAGGAGTTGGGAGATATACGCAATTGACTGAAAGTAAGCAAAATGAACGCTTGAAAAACTTTTAAGAAATTTGAGAAAGAAGTTCTGAATATAGTAAAATTTCGATTAAAATAACTGGAGTAATAAGTAATTATAAGTAATCTAATTAGATTACTTATAATAAATATAAAATAATTAAAATATTAACATCTCTATCTAGTTTAAAACTAAGGGACCTCACTGTGACAGTATGGAAAAAACATTTCAAATTTTCTATTGATATTTTTTGTCCTGTTAAACAGATTTACTTTGAAGATTATTTTCCATTAAATTCTTAGCTCTTTAATGACACCAGTAAAAAGAGGAATAGAAGTATGGAGATGATATGAATTAATGTATGATTGTCTAAAAAATAAAATAAAAAATAAAGCTCCTTACCATTTCCCAGAACATTACGACAATGTTATTATCACAGAATTGTTGGAAACGCTCACATCAATTATAAAAAATTCAAATAAATATGTTCGTAGCTTTGTTTTTTAAACTTTTGCGGAACAGTGTCCCTTTATTGAAAGCAGATCGAATTTTTAAATTAATTAAGATGCATTATTTTTTCAAGTTTTGACGTACGAGTTCCCACTAGAGAATCGAGTTGGATGGTCGAGAGCATTCTCTTTATCTTAACAACAGGGAAGAAACAAGTGAGAAAAAATGTCCAATCGTGTTCTTCACATTTTACTCTTACTTCATTTATAGGGAATTAAAAGTAGCAGCTCATAGACATGGAAAACTATTATTTTCCATGCTTAACACCAGATCCGAATGTTGGTTGTTTATACCACGAAAAAAGCTGTGGAGCATTGCGCTTAATATATACTTCATAATTTCAACAGACCCAAGACATATTTTAGGATTGAATTAATATTTTTCCTCTAAATTAGTATTTCGAACGATTAATTTGATTATGTTGTTGTTGAATTAAATTAGAAAGAGAATAACAACGCAAATTAATTTTACGTTATTACCTCATTGTCGATGTATTTAAACTTAAGAGATGGTCAGATGGAAAATAATAATAATAAATCGTAGTAGATAGGTGATGGAAGAATAAGAGTGCAAACCCGAAAAGAGTTAAGATAATTCATATTTTATGCGAATTAAAATAAACATTTGTGTTATTCCATCAAGATAGGAAATGATTCAGAAATAAATTCATTAATGAATTTGCTGTCTAATTATATTTTACTTGCACTTTTCAAGTAAAATTGACGCACCAAACGTACAATAATGGAATTTTAAACTAATTATTAAGCCAAAATATATTATATTTTCTTGTTAGTATATTTTATTACAGTATACTAAAACACGCCGGAGTATCTTTGTATAGAAATATTTCAATTACTATGTATACATAGATTATGCAATACAATATTTTCCATTAACGTATCAATTTAAAAATATGATTCTTTAGTTGGCATTTCATTATTTAGAGTCTAAGTAAATTGAGCGTAACTCCCATTTTTACGACGATGAGAACAACTAACATTCCCCATCATCATCTTCGAACCGCCACGTTATTTAAGTGCACCCGCGAACGGAAAAATACGACGCCTTCCGGTTTGGCCAGCATCGGTCGTAACTCGGTCAACTCATAATAAAAAATATACGCAATCCCTCCCTTGGAATCCCCATGACCCGTCACACCCCTTCTCGAGAACAAAAGGGATCATATAATTCGACGGCAGTACATGCATCCGAGTCAAGATTGATGGACGGGGCAGAGGGGAACAAAAGGGGAATTTGAAAAGTAAAAACTCTTTGGAGAGGAAGAAACGACGTCGGAAGGAAGAGAATAAAAGGGGACGAAGAGGATGTAAAAGAGAGAGTTTAATGTTTTCGCAGAGAGAAAAAAGAAAGGGGCTTAATTCGAAGAGATATGAATCGTAAAGGAAGAAAGGCGGAGAGGAATTAGTGAGAGAGATATGCGTCGAATGGAAAACTATGAAAAAGGTTCGGGTGCAGCGCAGATGACAGCCTCTAGGGACAAAGGGGAAGTGTATTTCGCAGGGGGAGGGGGTGTAGGTGCTTAAGGAGGGGTTAATGGGGTGGGGGAGATGGTAGGGGGTAGAAGAAGATATGGAGCGAAGGAAATGAAAAGCATGGTATACGGTGCTGGATGGACGATTCCGGAAGAATATGGAAGCGAAAGAAGGGTCTGTTTTGGGGGAATGGGACAGGAAGATAGGGTTAGAGAAAGAATGACCAAATAAGATGCGGAATGGTTTTTATGGGAAAAAGGTTCTAAGTCGCAGGGAAAATCGTTAGGCCACCATGTCAAAAGGTCAGAAAAGTGTTTACATTTCATGAAACCTGTAACTTCGTTGGTAATTTGTTTTGGCTGTTTTGAGCAAATTAATTCTTCCCCTTACGATAGAGCAACGATCTGAGACCTAGGCCTAGACCACGGTTTCTGTGTGCTTTTTTTATTTGGTCGATAATATACATTAAAAATTATAATTTATCATCCAAAAGGAAATGAGAATTATCCTTTCCTATTGGATAAATTCAATGCACTGACAAATCAAGAAAAAATTAATACATTCCTTAAGAAATCTATATTCACTATATCAAGTAATGCTGGATAATATATATGTAGCTATTTGTATATATCTGATGCCTTTTGTGTAGATTCCCATGAATTTTGAATTTAATTCTATTGCCCTTCGAAATCTGATGCAAGTGTTAGTCGGGTTAGTTAAATCAAAGGATGATTGTTATGGTTTAGCCAGCTTAGGAATATCAAGCATTATTTTTACACTTTATCTTGCTTGACTTCAAGATATATCTTAATGAACGGTTTATGGACTTCCATTGACGGGCTAGTAAAAAGATGTTTTTCATGTCTGTATGTGAATACTGACAAAGTAAGATACTAACTAAAGATCCTCCATAAATATCCAGGGTTTATTTTCTAATAATTGCATTCCACTTTCCACAAATCCACATTTTGAACTAATTTAATTGCTTGTACATTCTTCCCTAATATTCTGCTCAGTAAGACTAAAGTACAAAGATCTTTAACGTTCGAGCAAGGATCACAATGAGATAAAAATATAGGAAAACTGTTTGCGTAATTTATCATCATAGAATGCACATTATTCATATTCTTATATTGAGTTTACATTTGAAAGTTTAAGACGTACATATTTGAGTGATTATATTTTCATCATTCCCAAATAACTATAATTTCAATTCCAAAAATTGATAAGAAACCTTTTCAGAGATACCTTTCATGTGAACGAAGCAATTGAAATTTCATTTAATTCTTCTGCTATCTAATTTAATAATAAACAGGAATATCTGCAAAAGGATTCCCATTTCTCGAAAATATTAAGCAGATACCTTTTCATTCCCAGAACTTGGCGTAATGCGGGCGGCCACTTTTAAGGGAGTTCTGTTTTATTTCTGAGTATTACCGTAATGAAGGAAAGCAATTACCTTCGGATTGTAGCCAAGTAATTTTCATAATTTTTCTTAATAATTATATTGAAGATAAGTTTTCTGTCTTGTTTATTTAATTAGTGCAGATAACACTTTGATAACGCATGGAAAGATTTTAATATTCATTTCCTCTGGGAAAACTTCGGTACAGTAAAATTTCACGATTGATAAAATGAATTTCTTTATCATTTCATGGGTGTTTTCAATGTATTTATTTATATTTATCATATATTACGTAATTTAATTAGCATATTAAGCAAATTATTTCATCATACAATAATGTGATGAATAGGTAACCAAAACAATAGCCATAGAACTGGTTGGTTTGGAAATAAAAGTAACGCATAAGAAAACATTCTTACGTCGCAAAGTACTTAGTTTCTCTTGAGCACTTCTTCTCTCTTCCTGCATCTTTAGAAAACATTCTCCTTGATATCATGAAAAAAAATCTGATGTGGCCAGCACATGACTTTCTCCTTACATATAAGATGTACATATTTATCTACGACAGTATTTTCGAACTCTATATTCAATCTAAACTTGGAAGATAAGTGATTAATTTCTTTCGTATTATCTTGTACGTCACAAAAATTATAAATAATGTTTTTCGGGACATGTTCGATGAAAAACGATGAAGTGGCCTTTCGCCCCAGCACCAAGAGCGCCCACAACGTACATAATCAGCAGCTTCCGATTTATCAGTATTTCACAAATAACTCCTATACAATCAGTGATACAAAAATATATTTCGTAAACAGTTATAGTAAAATATATTTTCTAAAACGTTTATAAATAATAGTTTATACCTAAATATCATATTCATGGAGATATTTTGAAAACCGGAAATGAGCTTAGATGAATGAAGCTCGACTTCCGGTTAACCGATTTACTCCAAAAACTAATCAACTCTGACAGCACACACCACAGTACTATATATGAATTTTAGTATTGATACGACTAATAGCTTTCACGTTAGAGCGCCCAATATCACACACACACACACACACACACACACACACACACATACACACAGACATCATTCCGAAAATGGTCAAAACGTGTTCTAGGGACCCCAAAACGTGTATTTCCGTTGAAATCTCGAAGTCGATTTTATTCATGAAAACAATACTTTCTCAATACTTCGTATATGGAGAAAGTAAAACTTTGGATGGTGGAGTAATCTATATATTGTATCCTTATATGGGAATTTTATCATTATTTAGTTATCGCACTATGATATCGATGTAGCCAACATAAAGCTATTCGGGATAAAATCCGTTTAAAGTCTCACATTACCCACTATGTTTTTACTGACTACGGGTCTATTCCCGTCGCGGCTCATTTTAAAATTTAATGCGTCTCTAAAAAATGCAACGTTGGAGACAGTCAGTGTAATTGACACATAATGGCATTTTTACGGTGAAAGAGAATGTAGAAAGAGTCTTTAGGGAGGGGAGAAAGGGAAAATTATAAAAGAAGCCGGACGGATCGCGGAATGAAAGAGTGGAGCCTCAGGATGAGGGAATGCGTAGGCACATTGCTCAGGAGAGGCACGTGAGAATCAAAGGCTGACAAAAGTGTGGCATTACCCAGATCTGGAGAATTCCTGCGCAAGGGATAAAAATGGGAATAATTCACTGCTCACGGGCGAGTTGGGATATCAAGTAGCGAATCTGAAATTTCCAGGAAACAAACTTTCCTTCGAAGCAAAGGAGAAAATATTCAGTGAATACGGTATGATCTACACCTAGTCATATCTTTTTTTATCCACTGAACGTAATTTATTATGTACTTTTTACTTTATATTTACTAATTTTCACCGACATCTTTCATTGGAAGTTATTTAAATAATCAGAGATGAAAATCAATTGACGAAGCTGTCACTTTGTGGAACTTTATAACGTAGGTAAGGAAAAGAACACTTTGTCTTAGTTCCATCTTCTGGCAGAGAAAACAAAAAGTGATACATATATACAAGAGACAGCAATAAGTAATAGGAGAGGGGTAAGTGGGGTGGGTTAAGGGTTGGGAAAGGATGAGAGGAGAGGAGGTGAAGAAGATGTTCAAAGAAGCTATGCGTTGTCTCAGGAACACTTTTCGATATAAATTAGCTTTTCTTGCTAGAATAGCATTCTAAATAAAATCAATTGTCAATAAAATCTGAGATAGTCGAATGGTATGAGCTGTCAATCTCAATATCAGTATTAACATTATAACAATTTCCTCCCAATGCCTCATCCCTAATTTTTGTCTGTTAACTTATATTTTTCGAGGTAATATATTTACGGTTTCTTTATTTTTATTCATTATTTATTTCGGCTAGGGCCATTGAGAGCGTTGCATTGTTTACCATTGATATTGTTTATCAATTTAGTTATTGGTTAATTTAGTAGCATAGTGCAGATCAGTTTGTTACTTACGACCAATGTTGCATTATCTGTATACTTGTTTATGTTATACCCTTATGCACTTAATCATAATATTCCATGCATCGCCATTGAATGGTTTCTTCGCTTCACATAATAGGAAATGAACGGTATATATCTGTTTAAATTTCTTTTAAAATATGATATAACTGCGGACATGAGGTAGCATAAAGCTTCAAAATATGAGTCTGTGAACTTTTTTGTTAAACTGGATTCGTGTTTTCATATGAGGAAATGTTTGCTGTATATCTCAAAAGATTGTCGTGCAGTATACGGTGACATTAAATTAATGCAAGTAAAATTCATACCGTATTTTTCGTTAGGTAATAAACTTGCGTGGTATATATTAGAAAGTTATGAGAGGTAAGACAATTGAAATAAGAAATTTAGGGTAAATACATAACTTGTTAATAATCTAAAATCTTTTGGGCTAAACCATAGTTTCAAATTATTAGTATAATCAACATTTCTCCTCCAACGCTTGAGACTTCTTTGGGATTTTTTCTTAATTTCCAGCCCTGAAGAAGTATCCAGCAAATAAAATGAGAAACATTCGTTGTACCAATAATTTGAAGCTCTGGTTTAACATAAAAGATTATAGATTAGTAGCATCCAATGGACGGCGAAAGCCTTAATATATAATTTTGAATTATTTTTTAGGAATAATTCTTGACGTGAACAACACTTAAGTAAGAATTCCTAAGATGGTAACGGACGTTCTAAGATGGCATAATCTATGATTATTGAACCCACATGTTCGTCTCCGAAACTTTCATCTTTTCTTAGGATTAGAGAGGCGATCGGAGGAGTCGGATGGGCGGTGGGCGTATTTGTGGCATCGGAGGCTTTATAAGGAATGAAAAGGGGGAGTGAGGGAGGTTATAGAGGGAGTGAGGGAGGCGATGGGATTCCAATATGAGGGCGCTGAGGGAATTTCGTGGAAAGGCGGATAAATTCTAGAGATTGGAATTGTTTTTGGGATATATTACCAGGAGGTATGTTGAGAAAAGGGGGTTGGCCAGGGCGGACCCATCCCCTCGGCTGCGTTCTTTAATTTCTTCGTTGACAGGGACAGCTAAATAAAGATGGCGACTGGGTCAAAGGTCACTTTACTATCGTCCGATAAAATTGTGACGAGGAAACGAAAATTTAGTTTCCCTTGGTTACGTAGGGTGATGATGAAATCAAAGGAGTCCTCGGCAGAAAATTGCTTTTTCTCCGACGAGGAGAATTTGCCGAAATCTTTGGAATTTTAATCGAATTACGCGGGCAAACCTTAGATCTATTTTCCCTCCGAGATAATTTGCGTGTTAGCTTCCACGTTCAAGAATCTGCTGTGATTCTCGTCAGATTTTTAGGATGATCTTTCTGATTTTTGCGATTCATAAACGGGGGAGATAAGAGTTGGGATTCAACTCGTAGAGTTTTTCTTAATGGAATATGTGCTCATAATCCATCCACATACTTTCATATTCAGTGTAAAATACATGCAGAGAAGGAGAGGTTCTCCAACCTACATTAGAATTTTTTTGCGACGCATTCTAAATGCAATTATATTTACAACCAAAGAATGATAGGCAATATGATATCTTCATGAAGGTCTAATCTAGTGGTGGTGGTCTTTTCTTAAACATCTTAAAAATTGTCGTTGGAGAATAAGGATGTACGTTGTTTTACCAAACTATAGCTTAATTTTATACATTTTAAGACTCTATGACACGATTGCGATGTATAGTGAAAAAGGAAATTCGATTCATATTTTTTTACTCTTCTTTATAAAAGTAATAATGAAACATGAAACTTAATCTAGTTACTGATAGGATAGGGAATAAGAAACACAAAAGAAAGTGCGATATGTCCTTAGCCGTCAAAGAACCTTTAAATTAATTCTACTACTACTACTACTATAAGTAACAATTATGTTGGTAAATGTACCTCAAGGACTGTAAGAATTACTTCCCTTCTCTCACTTCTTTCGGCCTATATTTGTTCTTATTTTCTTCTGTAAATATGTAGGTGATTCTATGTACTATGTTATTAGTTCTTTCTCCTAACTTTGCTTCTTATTGCATGAGGAAGCTAATACCGGGTAGCTATGCCTCCGTCTTAGGCTCCATATGAGATGTGTCCCTTGTATCTGGATAAATATACCAAAAATAATATAACCATTATCGTTATAATATCGCGTATGTAATAAAATATCTTGTTACATTTATAATGATAGAAGTCAATACTGTTTACCTGGTCTAATGAGATAATATTCTGATGGTAGGATACTGATTGTAATTTGATATAGTCTTCTCGTTTAAACATTAGAGGCCTATCTTCGTTACAGTTTTAAAATTTATTCAAAGTTATTCATTATTCTTGGTGAGTTTTATAAAGTATTGTTCAATCAAAGAAATGAATCAGTAGTGAAAATAGGTCAAGCATAAAATGTTATCACGTTATTAGAATCTAGGAAGGAGACATAATACTGTACTTATTTCATAGAAAAAGTTTCTTTTCTTGGCTATGATAGATTTTCACAAAACTACGCCATTCTCTGTGAATTTTATTCATGGTTAGACCTTGAAAATTTAGGTTTCCAATCGATTTCATTCGGTGAAATTTAGAGAACGGAGCTTCATACCCTATTCCCACGGTGATATTAAAATTTGTAGGTGCAGATTTTCAGGCATGAAAACTTTTCCTCGAAAATTTCGTTCATTCATCATTCCTGAAGGGGACGAAATGATTATTTAACGATTCGAAGTATTCTCAATACTAAATGCACGGGAACTTCGTGGTATACTTTCCCGGTGTCTCCATCCCCTGGGGAGATTCTTCAGTCCGACTACCGATCGCTCAAATCAATCAAATTTCTCGGATAAGTTCTCTTCTCCCAGGTATAGTTTCCACTATCCCAAGAGCTTTTCTACTTAGAATAGGATTTTTCTTTGTCTTTTTATTCAGAATAATGAGTTGCGATTGCTTTCCCCTATCAATTCTTAAATATGCTACCCTTGGTCTGGCCATTCAAATCTTATATGTAATTTATTTAAATATTGACGCACTATGGCGAACTAGTAGTCTACTAGTACTAACACGTAGCTAAGATAGTGGTGGTAGTATCTCTCACCATATCAACTCTTTTGACATAAGGAAAAATTACTAACCAAATTAATTACTAACCGGGCTTGGTGGCCGAGTGGATAGCATGCCATCTAAGCTATCACTCCTGTCCCAAGGTCCTGGGTTCGAATCCCGGCTGAGTCGGATTTTTCCGTTCAGGGAATGGTTGTGTGTTCATAAGTTACTGTTGCCTTGGTGTAGCTCCTTCTGACAAGTTCATTAGAGCATAAGAAGACTTCACCGGAGAGTGGCAACGATAGCTTTAAAAAAAATAAAAAAAGATTAGTTTACATTGGTTCCCGGAGGTAAAATACTAACGTAATAATATACTAAAAAAGCTTCAAGGGTTGTCAACCGGGTGAGGTCGCTAGTATAAACTGACGTTTATAATGATTTATACCAGCATGCAACCAGTGAAGATTTTTTATTCACAACTCACCTGGAAAACAGCACATCTTTCTTGTAATAATATACGATATTAATCATCCTATTGATTAAAATTAGTCATAATTAATTACCTAAGATTATTTTAAGCACACCGATACCCATTTACATTTTCGTAAAAGAATACTAAATGTTTTCAAAACTCCTTTTTTACGGTAAGGTTAGCTTGAAAGATTTGCGTAATGCAGTCCATTCTTTTTCTTCTCTCGTTAAAAATCAACTAATAACGTGTCAAAGTGTTGCTTGGATGCAATCCTAATTGATTACTAATAACCCTTTTATTCGACCACAAAATGTGTTAACTTGCCACGATAAAAGAGCATCTTGGAAATAGTTTTCTAACTTAACCTGTGAGAAATTAATCTTCCATTTTCTATAGAACTTTTGTTGACCTTTAAAAAATTAAGAACCTTATCGCCCTACCTCGCCTTTATAACTGTGCCTAAATTTAATCCTGGGACACCTGCGTATTCAGTAATAATTTCCTTAAGTAGTGTAACCAGGAAAATTACACGGAGCAAAAGTCCAATCACTCCATCCTCTGGGATATCCGTGTAGGAAGTAGACGCAGCTGACCTTTTCAGGTATTAACTTCGGAACGAAATCTCGAGCCCAGTTTACGGCATTTTTAATTGCACGGGACATATTTAACTCGTTAATAAAATTTTGATGAGAAAGTTCGCGGGAGTTATCCTTGAGATGCTGCGTTCTTATTTTCGGGGGATTTTAATAGGTCGAGAACGAAGGGCGCAAATTGAGTTTGGCCCGATCGTGTCTTTTGGAAGCCATGTTGATTCTTGTTTATGATGTCAAGAGTGTCTAGAAATCCCATTAACGAACTGACGACGATATCCTCCGTTATTTTGCTCGACGTCGATGAACTAGGCCAGCGATGAGCAGGATACACCTTTCTCTAAATTTTCGCTTTATGGCTCCGGTCGCTGTTTCAATCTTCTCGAATTTTCGTTCGCTCGGTGTCGAAAATCGATTTAAGTCGGAGTGTTTTGATAACCTCTTCAAGTTCAAGGGTTTCTGCTGTTTCATCATTCGGATTTCCAAATCTTCGGGATCCGGAGTTTCACTTGCCTCCGATGCATTACGGAGGTCTAATTTGTTCCGCTTCTCTATTGCTTTAATCGGAGATTATTAGGAGGTTCTCAATACCCCATCTTTTCTGGAGTAAGCGAGGTTTGCAAATAATATTTCCATTTCCTTCCGATAAAAACGCTGCCATCGAACCTGCTAATGAACCATTTACATTTCTTTGTGGACTCCAGCTTAGGCAAATATCTAAGGAAAGTTCCCTTGTCGTCAAAAAAGTTTGAAAGTAAATGAAAACACTGCATAATTAGTTTTTGATTTTTCGTCCTTAATTTAGGTTCACAAACATCCTGCTTTGTTTCCAGATTTGAGTTTCTGGAATACGGTAATCATGATTCATATTGGTCATATTGATTTATTTATTATTTTATCCTTGGTATTCAAGTTCTTCTGTACTATTGGTTATTTTAAGTGAATAATTTCATTTGTTTTCATTTTCATGGCCATTCAATTTAATAACGTGTTAATATTGATGTTTTATTAACATTGAAAATAGTTGTAAAAGTCAGAAAGGCAATAATAGATGAAGTAATAATTGAATTGTGTGCTACATAGGAGTAATTTCAGACAAGAATTTGAACAATTGAAAATACTTTTGATCCATTACATGAAAAAATTAAAGTTAATATACATCATTAATCAATATGACTAGAAGTTAATTGTAAACAAGCTTACCTTCCTATCCAATCCCGTTAATTAAAAGCTTGAAACTGTAAGTGATTACGTGAAATTGTATACTTCTACATACTACCCTAGAATTATAAATACGTATCACAAATATTTTAAGAAATATGAAGGATATAAAACGAATTTGTTTGATTTCGCTCCACGTCTCAGGTATTCCAAGGATGGACTTTAACGAGAAGATTAAAGTAACTAGATTATAATTTTTTTTAAGTAAGCAGTTATAGTTCACTGCAATTAGCCAAAGTTTATGAGATTATATGCGGAATATGATTTTGATATTTTTGATTAAGGGTGCTCATATCAGCTGTAATTACTTTGTCGTATTAATTATACCGGGAATAACTTATTCCTGTTTCAATGCAGTACTCAGCAAGTTCTTCGCTATCACGAAATGGAATTCGGGTTTTATATTGATTATCTCCTCGCTTTAAAGGTTCAAGTAGGTATATTTCGGATTCATCCAACTTACATTACTTCACTAATATTGAAGACATTAATAGTTTTAGAATTGGATTTTCTTCCTTTAATTCCTTCTATATTTTTTATAATTGATTTTGTTGTTTATTTTATTTCACTGCCTTCTCGTAGTTTCCTCTCAACTCTAGTCTAAGTAGGTATTTTGGAATCTTTTATCTCACTTTTGATTCTTTCTTCTCTCATAAGTTTTTTAAGTATAATGAAGAAACAAGAGTTTAGGAGAAAGCCAAGTTCAATATGGCCTATCCTAATCGTATATAAGGTCAATAAAATTAAATAAAATGGATTCATTGCGTTTGTTTTTAGATAAATTTCTCGGCTGTACGGTATTTTGTAGCGAAAAGCGCAGGAGAGAAGAAGGAAGAAGATGCAGGACATGATACTCCCTGTTTCCCAACACTTCAGGAATGAGCACGTTGACTCAGCGGATGTGAGTGGAAGATAAAACCTCTGCCTAAAAACGTTAGCGGCAGGAGCGGTGGGGTGCAGAGGGAGCGGCAGGGTGCAGGAGATGAGGGAGGAATTTAAGAAGTTGTGACGCCACCTCAGCATCGCTTGTGGGAGCTCTTTGAGGTTCATCGTGTGGGAGAGAAATGAGAGATTTATGATTACACGGGAAGTCAGAAAAACGACTCGACGGCTTCCGAGGTTTGGTCGCAGTAGATACGGACGATTCATAATTACTCGCAGCAGATATCGCATGTACTAGCGGATAGGTCGGTGTTCAAATAAAATGTTTCGTGGGTAAATCTGGAGCTGACCTACAAAGGAAAGAGGTACTTAGAGTATGTTGAATAATATGTTGTTAGTTATAGGATTGAAACTTCTGAAAATTATCAAAATCGGTCGCTATGATCGATTTATTCATTTTTTACAATGTTAATTGTTCTATATTATAATATTTACAGGTATTTAGAATACTTTATTGAGTTTCCATGCATAATATATACATACACATACGTAAGTATTAATCATATATTATTACATAATTATGTTATAATATAATTATTACAAAAGTAACCCTTTAAAGAAAAAATACAATAAAAAATACCATTCAGTTCTTCCTGAGCCATATTTAGATCATCAGGTGTCTTTGTGCTGACAAATTGAAGCCATTACAGGAATAAGAACATCGCACAAGTTATAATGTAATTTTTACATAGATAAAAACACGTAAGATAATTTTAGTACAGAACCTACTTCGTCACATTAAGGTAACAACGTTAATTATAAAAATAATCAGAATAATATTCCATTTCGTATTTAATTACTAACGTAATTATTTTTTTAATAATTCATCACGGACTATGGTAATGAATATGGATAATCTACCTCTTTATGATGAATAGACAGCATAGAGTTTTATTTACACTCCATCAGATCAAAATCATAAAATGTATCAATGATTTGCGTTCCGGCAATCGTAGTGGGTTAAATTAGTATTGTTAAGCTTGTACTGATATTGTCATACTGTAGTGTATATTGAAGGAACTTAAAAGGAATGGACATTTTAAAGGAAACTATACTTAACTTATACTTACTTTTCATTCTTATATTCATATTTTTCGCTCACTGCTGTATGATAAGATAGAATAATATACCTAAAAGCGGTCTAGGACAACTGGCCGCCGCCGACTCGCCGCCGCCAAATGGCCGCCGGGCCAACTGGTCGCGGGGCCAACTGGCCGCGGGGACAACTGGCCGCGGGGACAACTGGCCGCGGGGACAACTGGCCGCTGGAACGGGAAATAGTGGCCATGGTGTTATATCAATTATAATAAGTGAAGGAATTTCCCAACAACTTACTGCTTTCATAGGAAATGCTACGCAAAGCTAATATTTATTTAAAAAACATGATATTTTATAAAATTTCTCCATAATTTAAAGCAAAAATGTAGTAACCTCTTATAAAAATATGCTTCACTAAACCTCATAATAGGAATTCATCCATTTTAATTAAAATCACATGTAACAACAAGGAGACGAAATTGCTATTTTATTTTAGGTTAATGTCGGACCAAAAATGGTACAGATCTGGACTTTGAGGCTTTTTCTTACAAAGATGCGCGATTATAATGGTACTTGTCGTACACAATTTTAAAGAGCAACTTATTTTCTTTATTATGATATCCATTAGGCGTCAGCGTTGTTCCCCTACCCCATCTGAGACGATGTGAAGCAAATCAAAACTCGGTGGATTCGCGGAAGTTCTCGACTCGATCATGGTCACACGATTACTGAACAACAACCATGTCTCACAGGAATACCAAACCTTTAACACAACCTTATCATAAAGTCTTACGTCTTGCTGTACAATTTTACAGCAGGATCTTGATTGATTCAGATTTGAGAAGAACCTGAATTAGGAAGCGATCTCGTACAAAATGTCTTCTATAAATTGAAATGTTGGAGTTTTCACTCCACACTCTTTGATCGATTTAAATAAATTAAAAGAAGCATTTTTTCTAGAATGATTACGAGAGGAGATACTAAATCATAACTAAAAACTCATTTTCAACTAGTTAATTATATTTCAAACTTGAGGTTTTTAATCATGTAATCGTTATCGTAAAAGAAAATCAAAGTTTTACCATAGTCTTACGAAGGGTCGTATAACCTTATGAATTTGAATAAGAAAGTGCATTAACTTATGTTCAATAATTGGTAAATGGATTGAGTTCCTAACAATCTAAGCTTCTTCCATATTTCTTGGCAAACTAGGTTTTAGCTTGAAATTTTATATATTGCTACAAATTGTAGTTATTTAATGTTGTGCATAGAGATGTTGTCATAGAAAACTTAACCCCAGCATCTATCCACGTTCTTGAAACATATTACTTTCATTTCGCTAAGTACACCAAATATAATAATGTAAACGCTAGTAATGTGTTTTAAATGGGAGAAATGTGCAACGGCCAACATCGAACCTAGATCTTTTTAGCAATTCTTTCTATGTAGGCAAATGATAAATATCCATTTGTAACCATGTCTGTAAATTCAAGTTGAAATGTTGGCTGCAACTGACTCGAACGATGTCTTACTTTACCGATATATTCACTATGAGAGAAAACTTAATATGCCCTGGACTCGAACCCAGGAGTTGTATGTACGTAGATATTTTTTTTCGGAAACGTTTTCCCAACCTCCATCTTTGTTCGCTGCACAGCTTCTTATGGTTTTGATAAGTGCACCAAAAAATAATGAAAAACGACCCCAATGCATTTTAAATGGGTGACTATTTCACCGGCCTAGTATCGAACCAAGGATGTGTGAAAATTCAAGTTGAAATATAAGCTGCAACTGACGAATGCAGACGATTTTTTTTTCGTATTTTTTTAATAATCGTGACTTATAGGACATTTTACTACACGGCAACGTAAATAGTTAGGATACAGAGTTAATTTCTTTCTCTTGAATAATTAAATATTTGCTTCAACTAACACAAAAACACTTTTTCTCACAGCTACTTTCATTCAGTCAGAATAAGACTTCAAATTTTAAAAACTGTGATTTCACATCTCTGATCAATATATTTGATGCCAACTTCAAAACGAACTTCACGTAAAGTAATTTTTTGATGACTAATTTAAAAACTTGCTCAAGTCATTAAATATTTACCAAGAAAATTTTATTGGGCTATCTGTACGGCAATATACTCAAAATTAGATTTAAAACATACTAAGTCCAAGATTCTCTGTTTCGCATCCCTCTTAATTTTGAAATGTGCATATGATTCTGTTTTACTTATAACACGGGTTAACCTATGTTTAATTTTAATTTTTCTTGTTTATTATTCCTATTTGTTCTTCGTTTATTTTTATGGTTGCATTGCATTTTCATTTTCTGGTCTATATATCGTGTGCATTTATCTCAAGGTGTTAATAGCGAAAGTTAATAAACTGTTAAATATTCCTTCAGCCTTTCTATTTTAATTTTTTAACCTCAGTGAATTCTGATAAATGATGCATCGAAAGCGCAAATATATTTAATGTTATTTCGTTGGAGATCAACGGATACTACAGCCGAAGAGTTGTGTAGTTGCTGTATATTTCTGGCGATTGGAATTCAAGAAAACTGTAATAAGGTAGAGGGAAATATAGAAGAAGCTTAGATTGTTAGGAACTCAAACGATTTACCAATTATTGAACATAAGTGAATGCACATTCTTATTCAAATTCATAAGGTTTTACGACCCTTCGAAAGACTGTGGTAAAAATTTGATTTTCTTTTACGATAACGATTAAGGGATTAAAACCCGCAAGTTTGAAATATAATTAACTAGTTAAAAATGAGTTATTAGTTACGAATTAGTATCTCCTCTCGTAATATATCTAGAAAAAAAATGCATTTATGTTTATTTAAATCGATCAAAGAGAGTGGAGTGAAAATTTCAACATTTCAATTTATAGAAGAAATTTTGTACGACATCGATTCTTAATTCAGGTGCTTCTCAAATTTGAATTAATCAAGATCTGCTGTTGAAATTGCACAGCAAGCCTTAAGATTTTATGCCAAGGTTTTATTAAAGGTTTGGTATTCCTGTGAGACATGGTTGTTGTTTAGTAGGGTAGATCGAAAAACTTTTTTCTAAAATCCGTCAAGGGCTAGTGCTAGTGCTAGCTAGTTTGTGGTTGATGGTCTTAAAAGTTTTAAAGTTTTGTGAAGAATGTCAAGTGTTTGCATTTTTCCTGATGGTTTCTCAATGTGATTTAATGGCAGAGAAGTACTTATATTGCTTGGTTGTTGCTTAATATTAAAGAATTAGTACGTTTGAATCAAGGAAAATAGATTCTCATTTCGCCAAAATTCGTCAAAATACGACAATATACAGAAATCTTACGGATGTTGGTTAGACAGTAGGGTGGGTCGTTTTGCCATTTTCTTTCTGATAGAAATGATTACCCGGCAAAAGTGGCACACCCGCATTACTGATATAATTTTCTTTCCAAATCAAATACTATCTTTTGTGAGAATTGTTGCCTCGAAGTTTCGAAATTTCGGCAAGAAACGTTAAAATTGCAAAAATATTCTAGTTCGATTCAAACGAATATTTTTTTGGATAAAGATATGTCCTTTCCGACGCAAACTGTCACTCAAGCCTCTATATGTCGCATAAATGCTTCTAAATCGGGCAGAGATGTCTCCTATGGGGCCAGAATAGGAGGCAAATTAATTTAGAACTAAGTAAATAGAAGTTTTTTGTACCTCTTTCCGTTCTCGTAAATTTCTTTACTTGGTGGCTCGTAGCGGTAGCAAAGCAGTGCTGCACCTGTTTTTTACATTTAATATTCTATTTGTTGTATGAATGGTATTATTATATTTTTAAGTAAATCCTGGCCCACCTTAAAGTTGACGAGATAAATGTTCTTGGGATTAAATGAAGGAACACCAATATTGGTTGGAAGGGTGAAAATCTTTGAATATTCAAAGAATTAACAAGAAACCAATTGAATGGTCTGTTTATCTTTTACATGACAATGAACTTCTATTTGACTCCATTGGTTTTCTAAATAATTCCTCGAAAATTCGAAGAATTTTATCCTTCCAACAAGTATAGGTGTTCTTTCCTTCACCTTCAAAAACAACAACCTCATCATCTTTCATTTGGGTCATGCAGTACTCGAAAATATGATAATAATATTTATAAAACATATCAGATATTCAATGTAATAAATATGTTCCAAGAAGCGAAGGAATAGACACGGACGGAAGAGCTTACACAAAATTTTAATTTAAATTAATTCGCATCCTATTCTGGTCCCATAGGAGTCATCTCTGCCCTATACAAAGGCATATAAGTACCATATTTAGGCTAGAAGGACAGATTTAGTCGCAAATGACATATCTTTATCCGAAAAATATTCGTTTTAACCGAACTAGAATTTTTGGAAATTTTAAAGTTTCTTGCCGAAATTTCGAGGCAAAAATTCTCACAAAAGATATAATTTCCTTTCCTAATCAAATACTATCAGTAATACGAGTGTGCCACTTTTGCAGGGTTTTACATTTCTATCAGAAAAAAGAGACAAAACGACCCACCCTACTGTCTAACCAAGATCCGTAAGATTTCTGTATGTTTTGTGAATTTTGACCAATTTTGGCGAACTGAGAATCCATTTTCCTTGATTCAAACCAACTAAATCTTTAATATTAAGCGAAAGCCAGGCAATATATATCTATTACATATAGACACTTCTCCGGATATACCTATATATGTAGATATATCTATTATATATAGATATTCAAAATTAAGAATTCGTTATCCCCATATAATTCCACAGAGTAATGTAAATAGCTTTCTGGGATCGTACCAAGGACGATCAATCAAATCTAAAACACATCTTTAAAAGATATCTATGATTCTATCTATATGCCAAATTTCAAGTTTCTACAGCATTGGGAAGGGGTTCAAAATAATTTTAAAAAATCGGATCATTTACTGATTGTAGAGACGCCCGGTGTCGAACCCAGGACATATTGGCAGCTATGAATGCACAGTATGACTTGTAAGGACTTGATCTTATCTCATGCAAAGTTTGAAGTTGATATCATGCCGGGAAGTACCTAAACTTTGTTTCCGTTATCTCCATAAAAAATGCATTGAGGAATGTAAATGGCTATCTGGAATCAAACCAAGGACAATCAGCGAAACTTTCAACAACGTAAATAAAAGATATTTACGATCTTTATCCACATGCCGAGTTTCAAATTTCTATCTTATCGAGAAGTGATTTAAAAAACTTAATGTGGTAATGCCTTTAGGACATGATGGTTTTTTTAACCTAAAATAAAATATTAATTTCGTCTCCTTGTTGTTATATATGATTTCAATTAACATGGATGAATTCCTATTATAATGTTTTGTGGAGCGTATTTTTATACGAGGTTATTACATTTTTGCTTTAAATTATGAAGAATTATATAAAATATCATGTTTATTTAAATAAATATTAGCTTTGCGTAACATTTCCTATGAAAGCAGTAAGTTGTTGGGAAATTCCTTCACTTATTATAATTGATATAACACCATGGCCACTATTTCCCGTTCCAGCGGCCAGTTGTCCCCGCGGCCAGTTGTCCCCGCGGCCAGTTGTCCCCGCGGCCAGTTGTCCCCGCGGCCAGTTGGCCCCGCGGCCAGTTGGCCCGGCGGCCAGTTGGCGGCGGCCAGTCGGCCGCGGCGAGTCGGCGGCGGCCAGTTGTCCCATCCCGACCTAAAAGCCCTCCCCCCCCCCACCAAATCAAAGAACTGTTTTCACCAAATGCAAAGAATAGAGTTATCTCCACTTTGCTCCCGTCTACTTTGATTGCGTTCTAATTATATTAAATTTATTCTTCTTTAAGTGGAGTTATTCTAATTAGTTTACAAGGAATAAGGGCCTTCCACCTCCATTCATTCATATAAATGGATTCGACGGCGTCTGTAATTTTCAAGGTACCACTTTCAAAGCCAAAAAATTATTATTATCACTTACTTTTCAAAGCTCCGTTTTGAGAAAGTTCAAGGTATTTATTAAAACACTATCCCTAAGTTAAGTGAGATGATTGGAATTAACTTAGCAATGATTAATTACAGCGGAAAAAATAGTTTATAGTGATAAACGAGTTGTATATTCATCGAAAATTTCACGATATGCATAATAACGGACCATGTCAGTAAAAAATTGAGGATCGACCACAGTCCAATTTTAACGTAAAGTAGTTTTCATTCAGGAATGTTTGTGCGTTTTTGCTTTTGGCTTTATATTTTATAATTAAAGAAAATGCATTTTCATAAAATACCTCTTCACCATTTTTCTTTTCTAAATTGACATTAACTTGGCACAGATTTTTTTGAATGATCTGATTATTTATTATTCTTTAGATCGAGCCAGTGACATCTACTGAACCACATTTATATGCAAAAGACCTAGAGATCTATGACCTATATTTTTTATCTATAAGCAGGATATTATATTAATTTTTCTCTTTCGTTCACTCACCAGACCCAATCTAGCAAAATTAAATAAGTGAATTAAATTTAATGACTTAGTCATTTCCTCAAAGTTTATCATGGTATAATTTACTTTACCAAAAAAATTAATTCCATTATATCTCGAGCCATTGCTGTTTTACCTCCATTCTTCTAATGGACCTCCAACAAGTCTAAGTTGCAGATAATGAGTTTTGTCACGAAGATTCCATTCGCGGAGATTTATTGCGGAATTACGCCATGTCGTTAATCATACTGGGATTCTTTCCTAACTATGCAATTTGGACTTAATTTTCGAGGGGCTATTAAGATTATCGCTTCCCCAACGGGGTAAGCGATGTGCTGGTAGGCGCGCCGTGTATCTCACTTAAGTCCCCACTGGATTCCAGACTTAGGTTTAGAGCTTCGGACACTGCGCATGTATTTCCATTAAGCCATTAGCCTATATTACGACCTCTTCAAAGAGAACAAAAGCCTCGAGTGACCTATCAGTGCATTGTTCAACGTCCGCTTGCAGTCTGCGAAACAGTCATCTCCCCATTGTTATGCACTAAGGGTATCATTATGCACATCGCATATTCAGATAAGTAACACTGAAGCGCGCGCTGCGATTTTATTTTTTTAAGTGAATAAGAACGCGAAAGTCCAATGGAAGACGGTGGAAAACCACTTCTGTAGAGCTTATGGAAATAGGAAACCTCGCGGAAATGATTGTAATCAAGGTCCAAAAGACCCAAATGCAGCGTGATCATCTATCGGCGCATTTAAGAAATTAACATTCGAAATACACGGGCCATACCATTCCCATTTCCCATTGGCTCAAAATCACTATCTTACATTGAACTCTGCTATGAGATCAATGTATTATTTATTATATCAAGATAATTTCAGTCTTCTAATACTGAGCTCAACATATAGGACAATAGATGTAAAGAGATCATTAAAAAAGTACTGTATTAAGTCTGATACAGACTGGCTTTCATCGAAAGCTCAGGTGTCTTAGTTAATCTCGTAAAAGTTATGAAAAATATATCTTTTATACCACTCATATAAATCATTTCATGGGCATTTAATTCTAAATTGTCGATATCTGATAATTTCCGTTGAATAACATTCAATTAAAAGCCTAAAAAGAGAGTCGCTCAGGATATTTTTGTTTTCAAAGAAAAGTCTCCAAAAATCAGTACTATTTATTTTAATATTTACTCCAATGCATGTCAAAAATATCATATGACTGCAGATCCTGCTTGAAGTAGCAAAATAAGTAATTTTGTGTTGTAATATCTATTTGAGGTGTGAAGATATTTAAAATGTATCCATAACATTATTTTGATTCTTTCGTTACATAAAATATTTACTTTTGTCGAAAATTTCCCTTTATGCTGCTCTACAGATTTTAAGTAAAATTTAGACTTTTTAACATCGACGCAAAGTTATTTTTGTTCAAAAATTAATCTTTAAACTATAATAGTTATTATTTGCAAACATATTCTTCAGTATACAATCTGAGTTCGGATTCACTTCTGAGGAAGTACTGTTAAGTCACGGGTATAAATGTTCCAAACGCAACGGATAGAGGTTCAAATAATGGAATTTATTTGGTGGAAATAAGAAATAAGCGTACTTTATCCCTCTTATCCTGGTTACCTATCATCGATGAAAAAATGGAAGCCGAGATCTTAGATGTTTACTCTATAACAGAGATACTATCACTTCACAGTATCATCATTATTCTTTCCATCAATGATCTCTTATTGCTGGTAAAAGAAGGAATCCGACGATACACTTTGGCGCAAGTTTTTCGTGGAAGCGAAACATTCCCATAAAACGCATTCCCGGCAGATATATAGGGCGCTGATATTTCCTTCGACAATGGCAAATGAAAGGTAATGAGAAAATAGGAAACGAAACCTTTTCGAAGGCGACTCGTACTGCAGTGAATTAGTTGCGAACATTTTCCGGGAACGGCTGCGTTTTTTCCGCGAAATTCTGCCAAAGCCCTTTCGGGGAGTCCTGGTATTTGGGGCACTGCCAATGGAAGAGTGGAAAGATTCATGAAGATGGTTCAGGAAAGGGAACCTAATGGATCTGTCAAAAACATTCGACGTATGCTCCATCTCTCCCCATTGATGGAATTTAAGGCACTAAAAAGTCACGAGAGAGACGGCTTTTTTTTAAGACGTGCCACTGATAGATAATTACTCCGCGAGCTTAGTGGATCTGGAAAATTCCAGTGAGATAGTTGAAAAGTTTTTCTTTTCTAACAAAGAGCTATACGGAAATAGAAGTACTCCGAGTCAGAAGAGTAAAATGCAATAAGTTAGGTATTATGTGCATTCATTTGGAAGTAATGGATAATGGTAATCCAATCGGTGAATTCTTTAAGTCGGAATCTTTTTGCTGAGTATTTGTTGTGATCGTGCTGATTTAGAACTCGGTATTTGGACCTTTTCGTTAGTGCTTTCATATACAGATGCCATATAATCATAAACCTTTGGTCATATCGATGTCAGTTAAAATTATTTTAAGTGATATTAATGAATCTCATGAATCAGTCATGAATAAATTGAAATATTATTTATGATGGGTAATTATGCATTAAAATATTCTCATATAAATATATTAATTATTAGTAAATGGTTGGGAATGTATTGATTGTATATAATTATGATTTATGTTTTATTTATATTTATTTATTATTATTATATTTATTTATAATTATTATTTATATTTATTTATATATATTATATTTTATTATAATTATGATTTGGGATTGTATGTCAATTATGATTTAAATTAGTATCAATGCTATTTTGATATTACAAAGAAGCTGTTGACATTCGCAGCTCGCTAACTATAGTTATTTTCTGTTGAATGGAGAAGGCAGTGGGGAAATGTCAACGTCAGTAATAAAATACAATCATTTTGCATACTTTCTTTATAAGTTTAGCCAAAAATAGGGCAAGGAACACAAAAACTGAAGATTCTGACAATGATGAAATCATAGACTGGATATTCTGATTACGAAGAGTATCTTTAAATGAAATAATTTTTTTGAGTTTTAACGAATTTCAAAAGAATTAAATCGGTGTATTCTACAGCTACTCTAAGCATATTCTGCAGTGACGTCATTAAAAAAATGAATACACACGCATTTATGTATAATCAGATAATTAGGAAAACATATAATAATGAGATGAGAGCTATTTAAACCCTTAGTTAGCTATTTGAAATCGTACACTCGTTTTACGCTCCAAGTTTTGCATTCAGTTTATTAATGAAATTCCTATATTTTATTTTAATAAATAAGTCTTTGAGTACTCACGTTATGAGCGATTTGGTTTCAGAATACCTTGGCCATCGTTAAGAATTTTATATTTAAGTTAAAGAGAGCTCATATATCACCGAAGTTGAGTACATAGCCGCTAAGGAGTTCTAAAGAGCAGTAATTGAGTAAGCGTGGATAGTTTGCGACAAGCACACAAGAAACTGGGAAGCAAGCAAGAACGGGTTTTGCGCTACGGGAACAGTCTCATATTGGAGATTAGGCTGCATTTGGGTAAAAAAGAACTTGGATGCCGCTAATTGAGGAGCAGAAATAAACTTAGGGAGTTGGCAGAACTGCATCATGGATGAGCAGATGAGGTCTTAGGCAGGATATATGAGGTCCATGAATGGGAGGAGAAAATATTAGATGGCGCTTATGAACTTAGTCCTAAGTTACGGATCCATTGGTCACAAATATTAGCTGAGTAGTAAAGGACTTGATGGTAAGTCACGTAGATAGGAGACACGGAAAAACATCGGTAAGTAGCGCAGTGAATAGAGAACGAGGCAGTGATGTTTATGCAATAAAGATCATAAACTTCAATATGAACAAACATTCTTAGCTATAATAATAATAATAATAAAGAATAATACATTTAGACGCGGAAAGTGAATGACAATGATTTTAAATAGAGTAACGATTGAATTTATGTGTTAAAAAATAAATATTATGAATAGACCGAAAATCAAAAGAGTACATAAAACGCCTAAAAACAAACTTTCCCCTCTTTTCTGTGCTAAGATAAATCATTGGAATTAAACGGAGTTAAATAGAATTAATATATTCAAGAAAAAGGTCCATTACACCTATAGTACATACTAATGATGGTAATATTTTTCAATTTTTTAAAATTTTTATAATTCCTATTTAGAGCTGGGAAATAGTTATCATATAAATAAATTGTAAGATGAAATTCTGTAAGTATACCTTGAGTAATTTATGACTTTCATGTCCTGTGAGAGACATTTTTCAAATGGGTATAGGACATCTATACCTATGCATCTTTTCTTGACATACACTGAGACCCCAGCGATAGAATCTCACATTATATCAAACCGAGCCAAAATGAATCTCATTAAAATAGTACTCATAATGTATAGACAAGTTCCGTGCACTTAGTTTCCACTGTCTTAAGCAGAACTAATCAAGGATTATAACCAGCTGTTTACGTCATCTGTTGGCTAGGAAACCTTATTGCTTTTGTTTCCATAAGTGGTGAGTTATCTTAAAAAAATAGCTCAATGTCTCGTAGATACAATGAAAATTAATTAAGGACGTCGAGTCATTTAAAACGAGAATTCCATTATCTCGGTCTTAATCAATTGCAGCTTATTTTTGGGATAAGACAGTCTCGTGAGCTGCTATTCCCGACGTAAAACTCTTGGAAAAACACAAAGTTTGTTTCCTTTCCCATTTATTGCGGAAATGTTTATAGCTGGTCGCTGCATGAAGTGCTTTCGATCATTTTTTAAAAATCGTTTGGCACGCGAAAAGCTTCCCTTGTTAATTTTTATCCATATTTGGCACGCGATCTTGAAATGAACGGAAGGACCTAAGTCAACCCTTGGAAGAGGTGAAGGCCTAATAGAGAAATAGTCCCTCATGAATCTCCACTTAAGTAGGACGTGGTGTGACCGTCGGATTCCCTTGCCATTTCTTGCCTTCTTTCTGAGTAAAATAACTGTCTGATATTTGGTGAGTACAATTCGTTTTATGTCGTTTTGCTACAAAAAACATTTGCTAAATGTAAATTTATACGGTCATATACATTTATCGAATGCCATAGAGAGAGTGGGGCAATCGAGACTTGCGTTTAGAAAGCAAAATCTTAGGGAGGCGCGAATGTATTTTATCGAGAGTCCCGATTTTATTAAGCTATATTTTTTGTTCAAGGTACTCCTGAATTTAGATCAAATTCATTTCGGATTTGCAACTTTTGACATATTTAATTAAATGAGACGGGAATCATTGTGTCGAACGTAAAACTTACTATCTTGCAGAGGGAAAATGAAAATCAATTAAATTAACGGTAAAATCCGAAGCATGAAACACTAACCGTTAAATGCTAGAAAAAGTAATGCTTTTCAATTTCATCAGGCATATACATAAAGATTCAGTTGAACTGTTTTAGCATCATAAGATTGTGTCGCATTAAATTAGAATACGTGCCAGAAGTTATGATACTTTGCCAAGGGTGATAATATTCGTCCATCAGTCTCATCAGGTGCTTGTATTTGGGGCAATAGTGAGGGTGGATCAACATAGGAAGGTACCAAAGGTAGAAAGTCTTAGTGGAGCGCGAAATAGAAATTTATAATATTTTGGGATAGAATAAAAAATTCCCTTTCTTTGGCATCCTGACACCTTTTAAATATTAATTTTGAGCTCCTCAGTTATCTTGTTTTTGATATATAATATGAGGAAATTATCGAATAGTTAAATAGATTTTATATAAGTGTTCTGAGGAGGAATGAATGGCCAATGAAAGAAATTCAAAATTCGGAAAACCATTCTTCAACTCCAATGTACGACAGTTATAAGCGGAGAGGTAGTTCAGTTGGAAAAGTAGATAAAATGCTCCTTTGGGCGTAACGGGGAGAGCCAACTTAATCTTTGATAAGCCAAGTCGAGAAAGTCATCCCAAACGGTGTCTTTTTTTGATTCCCATAAACTCCTTCTTCTGTTGGGTTCTCAAAGTTTTTATTAATTAAGAACTCTTAAATTGTAGTTACAACAATACAGTGACTGTGAATATTTCAGACATGTATCATCCACCAACAATGACACTATCACAATTCAATTACCGCCCA
This sequence comes from Sympetrum striolatum, assembly GCA_947579665.1. Classification (NCBI taxonomy): domain Eukaryota; kingdom Metazoa; phylum Arthropoda; class Insecta; order Odonata; family Libellulidae; genus Sympetrum; species Sympetrum striolatum. Next base: position 31,386,395 of record OX388347.1, read on the forward strand.
TTTACAACTTTATTGATAAATAAAACTGGCCGACAAATTTTAATTTATTTTCGGTAAAATGGATGGTAATAGCTATTCTAAACTAATTTTAAGTTGCTGATTACAAATATGAAACATAAAAAGTATAAACACGTACGAATTTTTTTATATGGTGATTTTACCTTATTTTTCAACCGTAATTCCTCATGTGTTTACCTATACCGTTTTTATCATTTTAAAGTATTTCCCTTTCATGAACGTTATACGAAGTAAGAGTACACTATTAATATAAAAAAGGGAATAATTATAGAAATTTTACGCATATTTTCTATAAGAGGTATAAATGAGCATTGATCTTACCCTTGAACATGGTCAGAAAAACCGAAAGGTCCGCTAAAATATTTCCTGAATCCCTTTGATTACAGTAAGTGAGATTGCGGGCACCGAAATTCACACTTTATTCGAGGCCCTGTCAACTCGCCATTTTGTTACCCTTCAAATTTGGCCTAGCAATATAAATCATGCAAACTTCTCAAAAACTGAAAATGGTGGACAATTTTCATAAACACTGCTGAATTTATCGCAAAAAATACATAAGAAACAAGGAGCGACGTCAATGTTACCAAAACCTTGTCGGCCTGTGTTATTGTTAAATATCAACATATAGAAAATACTCTAATTATCAATTACTATCAATATGTACATTTCAACTACCACAACGCAATTACACTAATTTTAAAACAAGACAATACTATTATAACCCAGTGAAAAAATTCAGATTTACTTTAAAGATACCTCCTTATATTATAATCAGGGAGAAATTTTAGTTGGGAAAGTGAAGATGATAATCCTTTTGGGCTTACTGAAGAGATCTAACTTATTCGTTGGCGAGTCTAGGATCCGAAATCATCATCCCGACCGTCTTTGATTCCCTACATGTTTTCGAACGTGTTCGGGCACTCTCCGCAGGCGGCGTGACCACGGATAAAAACGTGTCCTATCCGACGTAATTGCATCCAGACCTCGGTGCACTGCCAAAGTTCCCTCCTTTGGCTTAGAGAGCAAATCCCATTCGAAAATGTATTTCTCATCGGAGCGAAACCTCAGGATTCATCCCCGCCGTGTTGATAGTTCGGCAAGACTCCTTCCTTTCCTCCCCCAAAACCCTTCAACTTCAGTGAATTACGTCGGAGTCAACTTCGCACACAGATGTTATGCGGCATACATAGTCCGTACCACATAAATTCCCTCCCTTTTGCCCTCCGCGTCCAACTGGGTCATCTGAAGAGCGTGCCAATGCTAGCAGATTAACAGAAGCTGAGGGGACATCTCCTTCAAAACCCTGGACCTCCCGAGGGAAAAGTATGTGCCCCGAGGACTTCGCTTGTGGGATTTCCTCTACATCACTAGGGCTCCTAAGTATTCCGGAGTAAAGTTTTCCAGCGGTAGTGTATTATTTTTCATATTTAAAATGGGGAATCATCAGAAAAGGAAATAATGAGTTGTTTTCATAATAAGTTAGCGATAGGACTTAATTAACTTAGCCTAATTTACATCCCAGAAATTAACTAAAAATCTATTACCTTTCCCGCTGTTTATTTTGAAATCGATAAATTTTTGGCGAATGATCGAAATTGCCGAGAAATCTAGAATATCCTGAGTATAGTTTTACATACATATTATATTTATCAACCATTTTCCATGCATTTTGTTCTACCTGATGATGGTCAGTCGACCGGTCAATGTAGAATGTAACTGATGAAGACGTAAATCAATCTCTTCATTCATTGTTGTAGAAAGATTTTCACATAACTCTCTCACTCCCTTGACTTGCTTTGTGAATTTTATAATCTAATTTACTTATTCAGGTATAAATTAAGTGACCTGCATATATGTTTGGCTGCTTTTCTAAGTTATTATAAATTTCCATGAAGTGTTTTCAATCATGGTTTCGTATATACTTTTGGCTTCCCATGTTTTTGCTTTTAAATGTCCCTTGTAATTTTGGCTAATGATTGCCCTGCAATCTATTACTTCCCTAGCATATACAACAAAGGCAGGATTAATTGAATTTGTTATCTGGGTAAATCCCATTATATATGCACCTTTATGATTATTGCCCTCATTATGTTAAATGTACTGTCTAATTACACTGGATGTCACACCCAGGCCGGAATAATTTCTCTTTAAGAAGAATAATTTATACTCCACGTAAATACAGCCGTGAACAGGTTTACTATTAAAAAGGGGGTTTTGATTCTCTTAAAACCTTGTGCGAAAAAAGATCTTCCGCGAATATGAAAGAGGAAAGGTAAATAATTCCTAAAAGGTTTCATACATGTTTGCCAAAATGATAAACTTAAAACATTTTAGGATCAAGGTCTAAATATCCCCATTCCTGGTAAAAAGCCATTTGAAGCCCGATTTTCATCAATAAATTCCAAACTTTTTGATGAATTTCCATATCCAAGCAATCTGATAGACTCTGCTAATATATTATTTTATTTATGCGTAGGAATTAGGAGAAAATTCCCTTTTTTAGACAAAGATTATCGTTTACGGTATTTTTTCTATGAATTCTTCACTCTATTCGTTATTTAAACTCTGAACACTATATTTCATAACAATAGCGTCATTATCTGTGAAAATTCAATTTTAATATGCAGATAAATACATAGCTATTTACTAAACTTAATTGAGTTGTTTTCGCTCAAGATAAATACTTATTTTTCGCTGAGAGAAAAATAATATTTGAGAAATAATTATTTATCATGATTTTCCTCTCTTAAAAGTTTAAAAATGATGGAATTTTATGCTCTTCCTCACAGAGAGATAAAAGTTCTCTTAATGAACTTTCTTAAAGAACAGCCGGAGGTCGATCTGTGTTGCGTTGATAAGAATTAACGATGTTACGTTATTTTACCCAACATTTTACTTTTTTATATGACTCATATCCAAGCACACCTGATATTTCCTTTATTTGTTGATTAATCATCATTGTGCCAGTCTCTTTGAAGATATCAAGAGACTCTTAGAAAAATAGTTCCTGTTAAAATTTCCTGAAGAGGTCGTTTAGTCTATATAATTATTTTTTTATTGGAATTTCAAAATAACTTTTAAGTATACTCGCTTATAATTACTCAATTATCCCTTTGGTGAGTAAATTTATTTATTCATATCTCCAATTCCTTTGTTTACTTGTCTTATGTTAGCATACTTATAAGTTTGATGATTCCATATTCCATATAAACAATTCCATTTGGTATATAGTGATGTAGAATCGCCTTTTGTAGTAACATCATAGTATTTTTCTTATTCAGTAGCCCACTCATTTGCTTTCTGAACAAAGTAATGCATTTATATTTTCGGTTCATGCACTTTTAGTCTGCTAATGTTGATGTTAAAGAATACGATATATCATTCATCAATTCAAACAGATCACATACATTCAGTGTTTGTGTAAAAGTAGCAATACATAGAATGAATCTAATCTGCTCATGATTATATTATATCCATTGAAGGACGCCAGTGTAAAACGTAGTGAAAATACGTCGGTTTTTTTGTAACACACTTTTAAGAATATCCAATAATGACCTTAAGAAATCCATTGCTTCCTGGAATGATAAAACTCTCGTGAAAATGATAAATTTAAGAAATATTTCAGGCACCTGGTGGTTGCAACCCCTGCCATACGCCAAATGGCTGCTTGCAGATCATTCATGTAGATTTCAGTAAGTTCTCATGCCTTATGCTTTTTTGAATACACAAGAATGATCTATAGATAAATGTAATCAGCACAAGATAGTAAACAATTCTATCCGTGCACATCGAGTCAATTAGTTCTCTATAGGAGTAATGTTGCCTCAACTTACTCACCTCGATACAATGAAAAGGGAGTCTAACTCGGGCCGAACTTGAACCTGCGCTCCTTTTGCTATCGGCCGCTAATCTCGATGCTCTCCATCCATCGCTCGTAAGCGATATCTTGAGCAGACGACGAAGTCTCCTCCGGAGCTGGTCCTGCATAGACAATAAGGGGTCATGCATCGCTTACGTTACCGTCGATAAGAGCCTCCTTTGTCGGGAATTCGGATTGATGGACTCGGTAGTCTGGAGGCTCTTTAATGAATAGCAGGACGCGTGTGTATCCTAGTAGACGGGGTCTTATAGAACAGAGACATCTTCGCCCGGCTCCTTCGACCTCGGAGGTTAAGGGCTGGACACAGGCATTCCTCAATCAATAGCCTGTCGTTAATGACCCATATAATGTATTCGGCAACTATAAGCTTAGTCTTGTCGGTGCCTGCAAATGTGCATATAAAGATTGTGATGTTGCATAATATTCCAAATCGTGATTGTTTGTACAATTATTTCATATAATTATTTGTTTATACTGTGATGTATTTTTCCCTAAGTGAAACCTTATGTATTTAAATCCGCAAAGTATTTTTCTTCTGTGTATTTTTTGAAGTTATTTGTTTCATTAAATCTTATTTGACAAAGGATGAGACGTAAGAAGAGACCAATAGTCTCAATCTTGCCCAAACAAAAGTCGCTTTATTATTTTTTGGTTTCTCCCAATAACTCAGTGCAAAATAGATAGTGAAATTTGCTGTTTACTTCTTCAATAATATTTTATTATTAGACTATTTCGACATGAGAGTTACTGTAAATGGCAAATGAAGAAATTTATTTTGCTTTATTACAAGGCAAAAAACCTCAATTTTTGAGGTAATCTGGGAGGAATTAATTGTCCGTTCTGATTTTCTGCTTTTTCTATTGTTTATAAATATTCTTCTGTAAAGTACTGCAATTACGAACTATATTTTTATCATGCGATATAAAGTTATGTTATTGTGATATATTGTAGTTAACATGCTAGAAAAATTATACATATAATTATAACAATACGATTGACAAGATAAGTAATAAAATGAGGACAATATTAATTCGTTATATTATATTCGTGATCGTTTGTACAATTGTTGTATACAAGTATTTGTTTATACTATGGTGCTTTTTTCCTGAATCCACATAGCATCTTTCTTCTCTGTATCTTTTTCAGGCTGTCACTTTCTTTAAATCTTATTTGACAAAATATTAGACTTTAGAAGATACTTATTATACTTTATCTCACCCAAAGAAAAGTTGCTTTATTATTTTTAGATCTTTCCTAGTACTTAAATGCTAACTGAACAGAGCTCATAATTTTTGCTGTTTACTTTAAAATAATATTTTGATTAATTTTCTATCCCAACGTGAGAATTACTTCATATGGAAAAGAAAACAAACTTATTTTTACGTTATTACAAAGCAAAATAACCTTCATTATTAAGCTAATCTGTGAGACATTATTCGTCCGGTCTGATTTTCTCCTTTTGCCATTACGTATAGACATGCTTATCCTTTTTTCCATAATCTTTTGTTCTGTTTGGAAAGAAATCCACATCATTAAGGTCTTCTTGGTTTATTATGGCTTTAGAATTTAAGGTTACTTCTTGTTTTCTCTCTTCATAATCAGCCATTCTTTTTCCAGCCTATCTCGTTAGTTTTAATAAATTTGTTACATAAAAGGAGTAGAATTAAGTTTATCGTAGCCAAAACTAATTAATCCTCTGAGAAAACTTCTTAAAAAACTATATCGAGAAATATCTTCATTATAGTATTATATAGTCATGTACTTTATCAGAATATATAACGCCTTAGCGTCTGGCTGATTGAATGCTCTTTATTATCAATGTTTTCTATATTATTCTTACCTCATTTTCTCTTCAGAGAATTTTGGAGCATATTCTATTAAGCGTAAACGAAATTGGGCACTAAAGCCTGCTTTGATCTCCCAAATTTCATCTTAATGGGATGGAGATGCTTTATTCCATATATTAGGCACGTTAAATATCAATTAATAAATTTTAATACATAATGAGCTGCTGTTATGTAACAGATTAAATATTAATGATGCAGGAAACCAGTGTGGAAACAGCAAGTGAATTGAGATAGGATAATCCCTCTCCATCATTAAGCCTTTATTCGATGAATTTATTTAGGGCGATTGTGTTATTCATTTTTACTCGAATAATAAATTTTTCATCAAGTGATAAACACCAAACTTGCGTCGTATAGAGGTAATGAGAATTATAATCAATAGAGTTTGCTGAGAATTAACTTACATTTTTTTTGTAAATGCCATATTCCATTTGTACAGATAATTATCATCTGTATTAACGGGAGATACATGAAGTAAAAAGTCTTGCTACTAAGACGAAGTTGTTAACTTGTATTCCTTATCGATGGCTCTCAGTCGGATATTAACTTTATCTCAAAACATACTGTTTTATCACCCAATTTATAAAGGAAGCCCTCGAGGCCGAGATCATTATTATAGATTCTGTTTCTCAGACGCCTATTTTGCATTTTACTAGCTTAACTCGTCACTTATAAACATTCTCAAAGTTAATGATTGGGGGTGATAAAATAAATTACAATTAAATCCTAAGGTGAGAAAACAAGCAAAATTAGCATATCTAATCTATCTTACATCGGTGACATTATAATTCAGAATGAAACATACAATTTTGGTTGATTGAGGTTTTTTCCTATCTTGGATCTATATTGATAGTATTTTAGAAGTGGAACTGTGATATTGAAATATATTGTATAAAGTTAACATAATATTATTAATTATTATATGTTACTTTTGATAATAACCGATTATAAGTTAAACGTGATGTAATCAATTAACATTCCACAAACATCTTTTCAATTACACAAGTATACACGACACCCAAAAATCAATGAAATAAGAAAGGTCCTTACAGGGAATATGTGTGCACTATAAATAATAGTAATACATTTTTACATGTAGCCACATAGTAATATAATTGTAGATAATAATTTAACATATATATGATAATGAAACCTCTATGACTCATCTTATTAAGGATATATTTTCTCCGTATCATCGTGAATTGAGTTAATTTATGTAACGTAAATATATTTATTATTTACTGAAGTAGTTATGAATCATTTTTTCGTGTAGATAATGTAAACAAAGAATTAAGAATGATATCAGCATTGCTTTTAAGGAAGGTTACTTATTTCTATATTACACATAATTTGAGGAAGTCCTCGATGCCCTTTCAGATGATTTCTTGCTCCGTTTGTTTTATTCGGCAGTGATTTCACTCTCTCACACATTCCACATCTCCCTTCCCCTTACTACTTCCAGCATCTCGAGAATCCTCCCGCAATCCATCTTTATTCCTCCGGAACGCCCCCTCTTCCGCCAAATTTAATACTTCATTCGCTCTCTCGTAAATCCCAATTAATTTCAGTACATTACTCCCCTTATTAATCATCTCCCTCTCGTAGTGACGGACTCTTTGGGAAGTTCGTAAAATCATCTCAATTCTTTCGCTACCTGCAGCTAATTTTTCTGCTCTGTTTAAGGGCCTCATTAAAGGCAGGGGAGCGCTTTAGGACGGTGGAGATTTCTAATCGTGATGACGGTATTAATGGGCGTTAATGGTGAGACAGTGGAGCGTATAAAAGCTATTACGATCCGGTTCCCCTCTTTCTCTCTCCCCCCCCACCGCGATGTAGAGGACGTCGTTCACCCTACCTCTCCTAAGGATGAGCGGGGTTCATGTATATAAAGCCCATCTTCCTAAATTAAACATTTTATTTACTCACACGTAAAGGCCATAATGTGCAACAGTACTAATATAACTAAGCTAAAATTTATTCTAATGAAATTCCCAAGGAAGACGGGGATTTAAAGGTTCTGGAAAGACCAGGACTCTAACCCGGATCTCGCGATTGCCGTGCAGTTGCTCTACCAATTGAGCTATCGAGTCAGAACATTTTTAACATGCAATCGGGAGATCTAGGCTCTAGTCTTGATCTTTTCAGGCATGTAGAAATACATTTTCATTCTATTAATAAATTCGTTGCATGAAGCATACGTTGATGAAAGGGTTCAATAACTTCTCTAGGTAAAGCTTTCCATTCTTCTATTCCCCTATTAAGAAATGAATACTATCAGAAATCTATTCTCTGTATAAGAGTAGCCACCATACATGTATGTTTGTAGTTGTATATCCTAAGGCTCTCCGGTCCTCTGAGTCTTTTTTTTTGTTTCTTTCTTTTATTTCTTCTTTCTTATTATGATGTGTATTCAATAACCTTCTGTTTATCGTTTAGCTTAGTTTATTCTTTTTTTTAACCTAGTTATTCAATAATTGCAGTGACGTTGTTCTTATTCCCATATCTACCCAAAACGAACCTTCCTTCTCTCCTCTGCACATTTTCTTATATGTCGGTGACTCCTTTTCCGGATTAATATTTTTCTAAATTGCGGGAAGATGGCGAGCTTATTGGGGTTTTAATACAGCCTGTTCGGGCGTCCAGGGAGGAAATATTCGGCGAAAGGACACTGGGATATACGAGAGGATAAAGCGTTGGCTAGGTCGGTAAAGGTTCCGCAAGGTGCCACCCGCTCACGAAATTGTGACTTATTTTCCTCTTGTATTACGCTCCGTTACGATGTGCCATCTAGTGTGTTTTACGGGCAGTGAAGTATGCCTATCCTTTTGTGATTTTTATCGGCGAAATATCGGAAAGTAATGTTTAGATCCTCCCGTGCAAGTTTGACCTTTCGGAATGGGGATGATGAAACATAACTTTCGCTGGTCGTAGATCGTAGTTCACTCAACTAGCCATGGGGCTTTATTACTGCGGGATTTATTTCATGTGTTGATATTTTTGCAAAATGGCGGTGAAAGCAACAGATCTATGGTGGGCTTTTAAGTTTTTTTATTCGAGTAAAATGGACGCCTCCGACGATAGATAAAACGAATGTTATTTTCATGCATATAATTTTTATGTTTTACTATTGATACATTTCGTATCGTTACATTTTAAAATCATCTCGGGATTAGTTTCAATTTCTGAGATACTGATTTTTTATGTAAATATGTCATCACTTGTTCATTCTTTTCGTATACCCCTTATAATTTTCTTCTTGTCTTTTATAACTTTTTTTACCTACTTTCATCATCAAATTTAGCTATCTATCTCTAGGCTTCGCAGGTTTTTCACACTCCCCTTCTAATGAGTGTTTTCTTGCTGCGGAAATCTTTCCGAAGCTCTTAGCTTAGGTTTTTTAATCCGTATAGTATTTTTCTTCTTTGTACTTCTACAAGCAATCTATTTCCGTTCATTTCTCATACTACGAAGGGTTAGATGTAAGAAGATACTTCCTAGTCTCAATCTCGCCCTAATTAAGTCCTTTTATTATTAATATTATTATCATTATAGTCAGATATTTGGCTTTGACTCAGGTGTTTTTTAACCTTGAAAGTTGGATTGATTTGAATTTCTATCCTAACCGAGTTGAGTAATATCATCGATGTCTACTGTATATCTTTAAAATTAATACTTTCTCAAATATTTTCCAACATGGTTACTCATGATGATATGAGGTTCTGTGATCCATATTAAATCTTCGTATTCAAAGATGGAGGTCATTTAGTTTTTCTTCCTCTGATAATGCATTCTTTACTTTACAAACTTTCACTTAAAAATACTTGATTATTTATATTCTACTTTATTATTCCTGGTATCAAAACTCTTCTGATGAATTTAATTACTTGATCTCACAGTTCGTTTAAGTCTCGCTTGCCTTATTTACATTCAATTAACGATTTGTTTATTTTAATTTCAGGAAGGAGAATGAGGGTTGCAGCTGCCTTTAACTGCTTTTTCCTTGCCCTGGCATTTGCTGGGAATAGACCCCAACCAGGTAAGTCTCTTTCTATAGCATAAGTAATTGTGACTTTAACGACCAAAATAGAGAGGAAAGGTATTTTATAAATCCCTCTTCTTTAGCTATCGAATTTTGTCTCGTGTGGAAAAAATATTTGTTGATTGAATTTAAGAAAAATCTTTTCCTCCAGTTAATTGCTTATATCGATTCTTGTTTCAATGAGTATATATTTTTAATTTTTTTAATCTGCGCTCTCAATTATATTTTCACAATCGAGTACTTAATCACCTCCAGGGCTTTTCCATTGGCAACATGAAGTTAGTTATTTTCTGGTTCTAAAGAATCATCATGAGCTTCTAACTCGTTATAAAAATTTCATTGCGTAACTAGATCTTCATTTACTTTGACCTCTAGTAAATTTAATTACTATAATAGATCAAGTATTCTGATCTTTCGATATTATAATTGATCTTAAAGAAGTATAATATATTAATTCTCGTTCATCAGTTTCAGCTCGATCGAATGAAATTTAATAAGGAATTATTCATCAAATTAATTAATAGCAAATACCTTGTTTGAGAATAATAATTATTTTATAGGTCCATAAAATAAATACATGTTTGTATAGAACAAGTTAGTTATGACATAGTTACAAATCTTCCATTTTGATAAATTCATAAAAGAAGATATAATTTGATAAAGAGTATATTGTAAAAAACAAACTAAAACGCACATTAAGAAGATCTAGAAAAGCAAACACTTTCAAACGTATTTGTTCATTGTAATATTTTTTGCTAAGTAAAAATTTCCACAGTTTTATAGAAAAGTGTAGCATGCGGGAGTAAGTTTTTGTAACTTAAAATTATTAAAATTGATCTATCATCACAAATTGACTAGTATTCGAATTGGAATAATCGTGAATGTAAAAACAAAATCCGGACCGGAAAGTGATTGAATGATTGAAAATCAATATGAGACAATTTATGAATAAATACGCTGTTACATATGCATGTTGAAGTACAGGAGCATAACCAAAATTCCAGCGAATTGTTGATCATGGCCAAACGAATGAAAATTCCACGCATTATAAAGCGTAAGGGATGGAGCAAGCGTTCAAATAAAAGGGAAATGTATTACTCTAAATGAACAAATATAACGCTCCGGTAATCCTTAAGTATGTTAACGATGCAACCGTTTGGTTTGCCGGCTGCACCTGTTTTGTGCACGCGCTATTATCTCCGTCCGAATAGGGCAGCCATAGCTGAAAATTCCTCCCAATTAATTCTGATTCGCTAGGCTCTCGCGGCAGAGCAGAATTATTTGACTCCCGATCGCCACCAGCTTAGCCAATTTACAGGCTCAGCGCTCAATGAATTGAATTCGGAAACGAATAGATTTGTTAGCCCCATAGAAACTGTATCTACATCGGCAGTTTTAGAGCGACGCTCCACAGCGCGCCTTTCCCAACGTGATCTATCGATCCCCCGAGCACACAATGCAACGAAACAACGAAAGAATTTCGTTTGCAACGCTCATCCCATGAATTTTGAATTTGCGAGTGCCCTAACCAGTGTGCCGAGTAATATTTTTGCGTATTTTTTTGCAACGCGCATTTTTTCATCGGGAGAAATATTGGTGTGTGAGATCGATTCTAAAACGCACGGTGGATTATCCGTTATAATTATTGCATCCTTATGCTCAATAGCGCTTCTTCCCTCGTTTAGTTTAATTGAATGTATCAATTCTACCCCAAATGTTTGCCAGAAGAGGTATATTAACTATGAAATCGAGAAAATGTACACAACCAATCATTGTCCTTTTGTTTGAGGCCTGCTAATTTACCTTCGTCAATTTCTCCTCTCAAATATATTTTCTAACCTTAAGATAAAATCGAATATATGTGAAATACAGTTTGAGAATATTACGTTTCAAGTAGACTTTCCCACCCTCGTATAAGTTGCACCAGGTGTTCCCAAAGTTATCAGTTTGCGATGCACGTAGGAGTTTGGTATTCTTTTCACATTGCTCCAATTACTATATTTGTATTATAACTTATTGTTAGTTACAACGTAGTGTCTTGCGGCGCAAAGCTAGGGAACCATTGTGTTTAACTGTGACTATTCTAAGTTTCTAGTTGGAAATGTTTTCCCTCCAAAATACGAAAACATTTTATCTATGAGTGTAATAGTTATTAATGTTAAATTAATAAAATAATAGATTTTTTAGGATAAAAATTAATAATAGATTTCTGCACATTAATTTTATTCACATTGAGATTCATTCGAAATAAAATAAGGTTAGGGATTAAATCTTAACGAGCCTTCTAGTACCCGTATTTCAAAAGTCACTATTAGTAATTATTATATACATTTTGTGTGAAAATTTTCGTATTACTCAGGGTTAAATTTATCCTCACATATTCAAGATCGCACATATTGAAAATTCTAACTTCTTTTCAAATTATCATGAATCTAATTAGTATATGAGATAAGGATTTCAGACAGCGTTTTATTTCCTAAATACGGAATCTTAGATATATTTGCAGTTTAAAGTCAAAAGTTAAAAATTACAGTTTATCCTATGTAAGCGTCGATCCATTTGAAGGATGGTAAATGTTCCTGGAAAACTTTTACACACATTTCCCTAGTTCCAATTTATATTATGATACAGCTAATATTTTATCACCAGCATTCGCAATAGGATAATATCAATAACTTGAATATTTTTCATGGTATTTAGTTCAATTCAAAGTAAAGGGTGATGCTTCATAACCTGAAATGAGCTGACCTTTTTTATTTTTAATGGCCAAAATGAATAGAAATAACTATCAATTAAAAGGCAGTACTCTGTAAATTTTTAATATTTGAACTTATAAACTTAGCTTCGAGACCTTAGACTACGATCATAGGATGGCGTTTTAGCTTGAGCTATTAAACTATTTACTGTAGGGAAAAAGAAAGATTTACTATATTATAGATAAGTACAATTCAATTCAACCTGGCCAAGTGGAACACTTTTACAAGCAAATATTAAGAGTTTAATCGCGATAAGCAGTAGTAATTATTTAGATCAACATACCAATAAATTTTGACCAATGAAATTATTTAAAATTAACGATTAATAAATTGATAGTAAATTAGCTTATATTGGTGAATTCCCAAGGAAAAACGGACTTGAAAGACTTTTTCAAGTCCGTTTTTTCTTGGGAATTTTCCTGTGTGCACGCCCTTATGTGCAAAGTCACCTCTACCCTTTCGCTATATATATTGGTTAAGTTAGTCTATGTCACCATCATAATGCTTTTTAAATTGGTAGCATATGCTTTTAATAGATATGAAAAACTAAAGATTTTACTCTTGAAATAAATCTGCTCAAGCGTAGGTTGATATAGAAGAAAATTGAAAGAAATGCATTTCAGCAAGAAAGGAAAAAACGTGAAAAGAATGGTAAAAACGTCATTATTCTAGTAATATTTATTATTTTACAAAATATTTTAAATAATGTCTTTTTTTAACGAAGATTTTTAACTTTATACATTAAAATTATATTTGGCTAAGATGACGATTGCAATGATATTCGATACTATTTAAATTTAAGATTAAAAATGTTGAAATAAAATAAAATCCACGTAAATCATGTATCGGAGAATAAGTGATACTAAATTCCTCCTGACATTTTTCTGCACCTTAAGTTACTCGTAATTCCCTCTTGAATACGGGTTTCTTTTTCTAGCAGTTTAAATAATTTGTGGTTCTTAAATAGCCCTACATCGTTCCTTTACACGCGCGCATAATCATTACACGTTAATTTCAGGCCGTTAGCCTTAGGATATTGGTTTAACCCTAAAGTTTCCGATGAATTTTATAGCCGGTTAGGCCGTGATATGATGCGGAAACGAGCGGTTAAAGCTCGCATGCATTCCGCGGCAAACACCGGACTTTCGGTTTTTGGCAGCCGAGAAATTCGGGAAGCTGTGCTGTGGAGATATGCTAAGGCCAAAGAAGAGGAGCGAAGGGAACGACGAATCGGAGACTAAGCGAGAATGCAACAGAAGCGCATCGTTTAGGAAGTGCTATCAAAAGAGAATTAATACTTAAAAATATGAAAGAAATTTTATATAAAATATAATATTAAAATATTTGATGCAATAATGCAAGCAGTTTATTTTTAAAGAAGATATTTTGAATATTTGGCTCTTGAGGTGTTTTATAAACCTCGTATAATTTAATTCTTTCCAAATAAAAAGCGTTCAAACTTGAAATGGGTAATTATTTTGCAGTATAAAGCTCTTAAAGCTGTATTTATCTACCTATGGAAATATATAAGGAAACGTTTCAATGTATCACCATTCTACGTGTGGTAGGAGATATAAGGTTCGTAGAGTCAATATATTCTATTTACTTCACAGCACTAGCAGGACTTGGTGATAAAGGAATCACGCTTAATTGAGACAAGTATGTTAGGTGGTGATGCCTTACAGAAAGGTTTGAGTGGAGTAGTAACTATTTTCTACTTGAGTAGATCGATATAAAGATTGCTTTTAGTAGTTTCAATAAAATTTACCAAGATGGACTTAAGAATTTCACCTTATTAAATTGATCGTGACTTATAAAATAGCTTTTATTCAATATTAAATCCCCTTAGAACGTTGTAAAACATCATTTTATGCTTTTTAGAGCGTAAATTCATCTTCCAGTTAAAATCTGTTGGATTTTTGTTAAATTTTTCTCTTGTTAGATGTTTTCATTAAATTATCCTGGAGTACAATTAATTGTAAATAAGAAAATAATAAATTTTATGATACGCAGGTATTAATTGACAATTTCAGAGAAAAATACTCTTTTGAAACTTAGGGATGGACGGTCTAATCTAAGAATTACAACATTTTTCACCGTTTCCTAAAACATTTAATGAGTATTTAATTGAAGGCTTTTTGTTTTATCTATAAATAGAGTGGATACAAAAATTTACTAATACGATAATTTTTGGGCTTTATCAAAATCTACTAGTCACATCATTTCGTCTTCGTCTTACATAGGATATAACTTAGTTTTATCCTTTTCTTTTCAATTTCTGCTCAAAGACTTCTGCTTGAGTTCTCTCTTTGGTGGTACATATTCTCTAATGCTTCTGTAAGCAGTAATTGTGAGATCAATGGAAGGCATCTTGACCCGTTTCGGATACCTAATAAATAATTCGTATATTTCGAGATGCAGTGTTTGAGTTCCGCGATCTTTACCTCCCTTTAAATAACACGCCGGAGCGAGAGGCTCCGGAAATATTTCCCGACTGAAAATTTCCCTTCGCCGGATCCCTATAATGTCGACCTAATTAACGTCTCCGAGCAAACAGCGAGATTAATTAGGAATATTTTTTCGCGATCCTCTCCCGACTTAAATTCCGGGAAACAACCGTCCTTGCAGACGCCGCGCGCATTTGTTAGTCGTTGTTTGTTCTAGACTACCTGTTCTCGGCAGAGTCCCAGGCGTCGACCGCAAGCTCATCCCGAGGACCAACATCAATTAGATTCTCCGTCGGTGCTTTGACTTCGGGGTTTGAGCGAGTCTCTTCGTCCCTCTTCCTCCGCCTTTCCTCGGTGGAGGTCGCTTTACACCCCACAAGATACTGAATAATTGAACCCGGAATGCTTACTTTGGTCAATGCTTTCGAGAGCCCTTTTAATCAGTCTTCGCCGGTCTGTTTCCGGGCGCCTGTTTCAACGGACGCCGTCTGCGACTCCTTTGATCCGAAGCGGGAGAAAAGTGTGAGAAATCCCTTTCTGCTTATGACCTGGAATCGGCGATGGAGGGATGTAATTTGATGGGGTTGCTCGAGGAATCGTTTGGTTCCCTTCACGTCGTGATGTTCCCTTGTCATCCTGAGAGGTTACGTCGGGAGTTTGACGGCTCACCTGACCCATGATTTTGGGTCCCTTCGTGGAGATTTCCGTTACCTGAGGATTCTTTTGCTTTAATTCACGCAAGTTGTTTTAGTTTCTAAAGTCTATTTTATCAAGGATAGATGGATGGCTCTGACACAAACGTTACCGTAGAAAATCATTTAAAGTTGTTTGTCTCTCATCTGGTATGTTGCGCTTCCTATATATGTTTCATCAATGTTGTGTATTTCATATATATGCATTTATCTTTTAATTACCTTGATATCGGGCTTGTGGCTTGTAAACAAAAATATCTTATTATGATAATGAAGTAATTTCTTGTAGATGCAGCTTTTTCACACGTTTTCGGCTGTGAAATAATGTGATGAGACGTTAGAGTACAGGAACGCTTAAAGTTAAGCAACGCAGGCAAATTCTTTGAAAGATGGATGCGATAGACAATAAGAAGAACATGAGAGTGTTGTTTATAAAAGAGACATTCGAAAGTTTTATTGTATTTAATTTAGGTTTGTGCAGGATTTTCACAACTCCTTTTTCGTGGGTGTTTTCATTCAATTTTTTCATAAGCCTCATATAGGTTTGTTATAATACACATCTATTATTTTAATCATTGGCCACTTTTTTGATCCAGAATTAACTTAAGTTTTTAACCTAAGTTATTTCATTATTCAGAAAAATAAAAATAATGGCCATAAAGTCAAAAATAGACATTGAACGTTCAGTAACGCTAACTTCGCAGCCTAGCTGACTGAAAATAAAGGCCACTTCGTTTGAAAGAAATAGAATTTTTCATTAGAAAACATTTATTATAAAGCACAATTTTTAATGTGTTGCATCTCGTCGTAAATGTTTTATTATCCCTTCAATTTATCGTATTTTTTCGCCAAACAATAAGGAAAAATGATAATCCATTTTTGGATACCTGCTCACTTTCTATGGCAACGGTACAAAGGCACGGAATAAAAGATATTGTAAGCTCATAATTAATATTATAATTAGGTGTATCGCAGCCAGAAAATTGATGATTTTTAAAATTTATCACTAAAAACGAGACTATACCGTTTGTACATTGTTTTCTATTCATAATCAATTGCTTAAACGTATTTTAAAGCCCCTTAAAGCACTTTCATGAATTCGTTCATGCATAAAATGTCATTGAATTAATTTTCCTACGCATAGTTCATTAATAAACCAAACTTGTATTCTGAAAAATTCGATTAAAAGTATAGAAAAATATTCTAAATATGACATTTGAAATTATATAGTTTTATTCAGTGACTCATTAATTAACATTCAAGCAGCGTTTGGCCGGGATTAAATTCAACGCAAAATTATCATATAATCTCCAATTGGAGATTTGAAAACTCTAATTCATTAACACCCGTGTTCCAAGTTTTCCTTCCTATCAAAAGATAATGAAGGTCAAATATTATACGGTCAACCGAAAAGATCAGCTTTTATCAAGAGCAGACCAGCAATTAAAAATTACAAAAATAAATCTCTTCTTCAGTTACTTTTAAACATGGATTACATGATAAAGTGACATTTAATCATTATATAATACATAAGAATTACGTGCCACGTGCGGTAATGTTAAATTCAATTTGTAATCAATACTGTCAAAATGGTTGATTTAACTGAGTATAATACCCTTACACTCGCAAAAAATCTTGAGATATAAATAATAGAATCTATAGATTTATCAGTGAACTGTAGAAACGTATTCTCTTCAAATCTACAAAGTGCTTTTTCAAGATACGCCGACTGACTGAGTATCTCGTCACAACAAGTTACATTAATACATCTCAGTTACTTTGTAAAGTGTTTTTTGTAATCTATGACCATAAGTTTATTTTAAAGTATTTTAATATTAAATTCTCCCATATAACTTGCTATTTATGAGTGATCGGGCAATTTATTACCTCTTTTGAATGGAATATTTTTTTTTCGCCATTAGGTATTTTACCCACAGATGGGGATTACCTCCATAAACTCCATCCTCATTTTCTATTTAATTATTAGTTAAAGGTTATTGAAGCCAAAATGCAACCTCGTATTTTAAGAACGATCTAGTCAAGTGAAAAATACACATCATATTAAATTGTTGCTGTTGTAACACTGAACACAAATTGTTATCTTCTCTTTTATAAGAAAATGAATTTAAGCACTGCTTGAAATAAATATGTAAAACGCTCATAAATAGAATCGATATGAGAAGGCGTGACTTCGTGGAAATAAATTTGCAGAATGAAAACACTCCGTACTTTTCCACAGAAAATTAATTCTGCTCATAAATAGACTTTTTGGTCCCTGTCTGTGATGTGACCCGTTCTGAAACCAAGGGGAGGGCTTGGATAACCGAATTCTAACTATCCTCTATTTCAATAATAATATAATATCATCTTCTAGGGTAGAAGAGGACTACGAATGAACAATGGGAATGGAGCATTTTAGGTGCGATGTTTAAGATAATTGGGAGAGAGTATTGTAATTGTACGGTATGACGTGAGGGTAATCTTACGCCATACCATAAAAACTCTATCCCCACAGTTTCAAAATTAATTCTATTTCGACCCTGGTGATGATAACTTCAATAACGAAATTCTCAGTCAGTGATTCTTAAAAAGTCTTTAATATAGACTTTTTTACGTTTTTTCGGAACTGGTCATAACAGAGGCACGCATGTTTTATACGCACGCCTAAGGCTTTTTCTTCTGATTTTAATAAGATGTTTAAACCACGATTTTACATTGAAAGCATCTTCAGAATTTCGTCGGATGAATTTTTAAAATAAATTTAAATGAGTTCTTAGTGCGACGTCTCTAACATGCATCAACCTGTTGTAAAATCGCATATTTAATGACTTCCGGAGGGTCTTAGCTCTTCAGGAAACTTTTTACTGTATATTGTTGCGGGAAGGGAATGCTCTGGCTATTCTGTCATTCTCATTGCCTATAAATCTGCATATTTGCTGCCGTAACTCAACGTTTGCTTAGGCAGACGTCCCACGCTTCGTTTAATGATTAGCTCTATTTGTCCAGTGGGGCAACCGGTCATATTTCTATGGCCGCTGAAACTGGTGAAACCGCAATGAATTAGAAAGGCGGAACTTTTATAAAAGTTGCTTGAGGCATTCATGTGGTCATGATGAAATGTTCGCTTTTGAATAAAACTGGATTTTGAATTACGCATCACTCTAAATAGTGTGTATCGAAGTCAATTTTTTATAGACCATTATTACATCATAACAATGCTAGGGACATAATTTACTATCACGGATTCTTTTCCAAAAAAAATGACTTCACAATTATGATGAAATGTCTCAGTAACAGAAAAATCCAAACATTTGCTATTCAGACATCCCAGTAAAATTAATTTATGGACTACACTTATAATTAATATTTTATTTCCTTAATTTACGTAATTTTAAAGTTGCTGTTAGTTAGCTAAGGTGTTTGCATTGTGCTAATAAATTCTTCTGCGTTAATGTAAAGTTTAAAGAGATCGTTCATTTTTATTGATTCTGCTCTTGTAAATGAAAGATGAAGAATTTCAGGGGTAAATATGTGTTTCATTAGTAGGCATTCCAAAGTTTGACCAAGAGAAATAGTCCTTAATATCCAGTCATGATATATATATATCAATGAATATTAGTAATATATAATTTCGGTATTTCCATCTTATGATAAAGGGCTCGCCATTTATGTTATAATGACGCCGCTGTGACGTTTAGTCCAATATAGTTAACAAATATTATTAAAATTTCTTATAACAGCCCTGAAAAATCTTGCATGGGTGGCTACGCATTTATTGTATATTTTCAGACATACAATCAAAATTGTAATTTAATATTATGTAATTCTTAAGGTGCCACCAGATTTATGTTTAACTGCGAAGGAAAGTTTTAATAATGATAATAATTCTTTTAACGTTTTTTTTTTCAAGATTGTAACAAGAATAAAATAGAAAAAAAAACACATTCACCTGATGTTTCAGCTCGCGTTTTTTCACTCTGCACTTTCTTTCTGATCCCGTTCCGTTCAGTTTCCTTCCTGTATCCCTTTTGCTCACTCTCGATCACCCCATACGATTAAAAGGGTAAAAACCCTTTCATCTCCGACCCCTGCTTTGCTTTCACATGCTCTCACTCCGCTTCTCACGCACGCTTTCGGCGAAGGGAAAAAACCACCGAAAAGGGGTTCCGTCCGTTGCCCTTCTCTTCGGACAGCTCTTTCTCCTTTTCCACACGCAGTACCTCATAGACCGCAAAGGTCTCCATAAAAACACTATTGGGGTCCTTCCCTCGACCAACGCCGTCATCACCTCCTCTGTGTCTTACAATTCATTTTGTCCTCTTGTATGTCCGTTCATACGGTGTCTCATAATACTGAATTGATACTTTGCTCCTCCTATGGCTTGATTATCCCTCGTCCCTCGTAAAGTTAAGCACGTTACACTGTTAGGAAGATGAAGGCCGAAAGCTAAAATGGTCCCTAGTTTCTCCTAATTAAGTATTTGTGTCAAAATCGTGTGGTCTTAATGCGTTCCAACGCTCATAATATCTATTCTTGGGTTGGTGATGTAGGGTTAACTGTTTCTTTCGATTAGATGTGGTCCATAAACTTGATGTTGATACTCAATTTCTCTTTTTCCAGTCATCTTCATCGGCTAGATTAGATAAGAAGTTAAGTAATTGAAGGTTATACGTTTGTCGACTAAGAAGATGGATTACTCTTTTCTTTACACTCCAGTCGTATTTACCCATCATCTTTAAGAAATAATTGAATACCAACCTCTATGACTTACACTAATTCAGATAATTTCAATATATTCTGCTAAACAATTTGCAGAGGAAAGCGTCTCATTGTGAAAATTCAAAAAAGATAGGATTTTCTGTATAAAAAACCTAAAAATTCCTTTAAAAAATGGTGTTCTATGTTCTTTTGAAACTACTTTTCGTTCAAAAAATCCTCAATACATTAATATTCGTCAATTGAGCATTTGATATTTGAAAACATTTCATCAAATATTATGGTAAGGAAAAAACGTAGTACTTAAAGGCGTGCAACTGAAAAGAAACTAATATAGGAATATTTTTGGTATATAATTGTAATGATTATATAATATTTAATTTTAGGGAGCGGGATTTTCATTATTACATTCTTAAAACTCAAGCAAGTAAACATCTTAAAGCGCTTTGCTCAAATATATTTTTAGTTTTAGGTCTTACCCTTCAGATACTGAAAATAAATTTGAACCTTTAATGATCTAAAAGATTTCAGACAAGATATTTTGACTGAATCAAATTTTATAGCATGGGGGAATAAATGAAAAACATTCAAGATGGACTGATAGACTGTTTTAAGAGACCAAATATTACGAACAAACCCGCATAAAAATGGAAATTTCGTTTGTTTAGGAAATAAAATCTTCCATTGGTTTTTTCCATCAATCTCATTGGACCCGCAACCCTGGGAGACCGGCTGATGGCGGGTTTTCACGCAATTGTAGCTGCTAAAGAGAACTCGAATGCTTGCGTGATCGTAGAGCTGGCAGGCGGGAGTGATTTTCAAGTCTTAGATTGATGTTCGCCATAAAAATGCATCAAATATGAAATTGCAGCTATCAATATTAATGGGGCTCGCTTTACCCATATTTTTTACGTTTCACGTTTACATCAATCAGGTGCTCGATTTTTATGACCATTGAATGTAGTGACCCATTTTTGTGAAACCCTCTGAATATCCATCACAGTTTACAAGAAAATAACGTTGCCAATCATTTGAAATTCAGAACGTGATTACGCATCCAACACTGGCCATGTTAGTAAATTATCACCGTCCTACGATAGAGAGAATTTGCTCTAGCTCCACTTCGTTCCTATTTCATGAACGGTACTCTATCTTTTCGATGTTTCTCCTGGGATTGATGTTAGTATTCTCCGGCCATTAGTTATTTAAGGTTTCAAACGAGAAAGGACTGAAAATTGATCTCTACAAGTAAAGCCTAAAATATCCTTCTTAGGGTATTCTATAAATTTCCTTTAATGTTTAACGCGAATTTTGATTGAATAATTCAACTTTTCTTTTCAGCTTATGTAGCCATTGGGTGAATTTATTGACACGTATTTGGAAATATTTTCGAAATATTTCAAAACTCACTTATAGAAGATTTCTACCATTTCAAATTCTCGGAGATGAGCCTGAGATAAATGGAAATTTATATAATTATTTCAAATTCCGTATCTAAACTTTTGTTTAATCTTTGGTTGAAAGTTACTATAAACTTCTCGTAGTTAGAATTTCATGAAATATTAATAAGGGACAATACTGTGGGTGTACAGACACACTTGATAGCCTCCTTAAGTTTGAATTGTAGCGGAAGAAAGAACTGAATTGAATAATATACGAGTCTATACTTTGTAAGTTCAATGATTCCATGTAGAGAAAGACTTGAATATAAAAATAAACTTTCGTATAATAATTCCACGTCATACGGAAGTTTTTTTTTCAATCCGACCCCAATGTTTACCTACATTCTAGCTGGTAGACCTGTAGAGCACAAGTATCCTTCAGGGAAAACAAATTTCCTACTCTCTTTTATTTCCCGAAGTGCTTACGTCACTCCCAATCCTCCATATTCCTTCCACATTAACCACCGTATTTTCTTTCTCGCCTTGGGACCCCTTTACTTCTTTTTTCCCACACCCTATCCCTCTCTAGCTACTAATTAACCGGCGCCTTTGTTGTCCCCGTTCCACACCCTCTCGCTCTTTGTCATGGCTTCACCTTTACCTTTCCTTGGAAAGGCACGTTGCCTTATTTTTCTTTCATCGGGTTTGAAACTCCCAGAGTTGTCTTGTGTGAGCGCTGCTTTTCCTCAAGTTTGAACTATATATGGCAGATCTCGTTTTGTTTCCGCACCCTTTTGCCTCCGCGTCTTTGTTCCACGGATGTGAACAGTTTGCTCTCCCGACGCGCCGCGATTCATTCCGGGTTTCTTCGGTGGAATATTTATACGTAGGGAGTTTGATTATGAGGCGGTTTTTACGTGTTCCGTGGGCGTGAGAGGATGGCATTGTCCCGTATGGTGACAGAGGGCTTGAAGAAGCGGGGTTTGACTTATAGGCTATATCTTGCGTGGGTTTACAATTGGAAGGTATGAAAAGGAGTCGCTTTCCTTACTGATTGAAGATGCAAAGCTTGAAAATGTTACAAGCTAAGATTTCTTGTGTGGCTAATTAAACGATAGGATATAATTTGCTGGCAACGCTGGGTTATCCGGAATTCTTCTATGTAGGAAATTAAGAGCTCTTACATTTCTTTACTGCGCCTCTGCGGTTGGAAATTTAGATTAATCTGCAGAGTTATAGTAATATTTCTATCGTGCTTAAATCATTATTTTTATAGACTTGGTATCGTAAAATATATCATATACTTGGTGTATGTTTTGGTATTAAGTTCACGTGTCAGTAGGATATATGTTACAAACATAGATTAATGATTGATTTAAATAATATAAACTATTAAAAATAAAATATATTATAAATTTCAACATAACAAAACAATGAAAAATGTCAGATGCAGCAAAAAAGTAGAAAATGAATACATAATTTGTATATTACACCACTTGATCTTATCAGGATGTATCTATAAAGCTTGTAAATTCAGGAAAATCATTTCATCATAGCAAGTAGATGTATCTTTCATTATTATAAATCAGCTATGGTAACTCAATCTTCACGAAACTAAGAGAGAATAAAATAATCAACAAAATTAATCTCATTTCAGCACACAATTCCTTACGTTGAGTTGAGCAAATGATTCCTTCTGTTGAGTAGCCTAGAAATTTCGCAATGTCTTCTTTTCCAATATTTCCTTTGGTATCGCTCATAATAGTATTTATTCTTTGCATCTAGGTTAAATCCGATCCATATTGCATGGATCCGCTTCGAGGCGTCTGACTTACCGCCATCGGTAAATATTGGGTAGAGCGGGAAGTTCTTACGCTCCGCACGATATTCATGCGGATTTATGCGGCGAGAATGTTGTTTGTTCCCTCCGAAGACGATTTACTGCTAGCTTTTCTTTCTCTTGGGATGGATTCTAGAAATGAAAGAGGGTACTATGAACTCTGCAGCCATTTGAATTTAGATATCAGTTTCCTCATCAGTTACGTAAACTTGAAGTCGATTTATTTTTTCTTTCGTGCGGTTTTAATATTGAATGTTATTTTCTCATCAGTCCATAAGCTTTTGGATAGTACGAAAAGAATTTAAAGTGGGAAGCAATTACGAAAATTCCCAACGTTATTTCTTTCACCGAAAATATCCATGCTATGGATGTCAGGAATTATTAACATTTCTTTGAAATTTAATTTCATGTAAATAATTAATTAATAGTAATTTTAATATTTTTATAATTATTTATCATATTGTTTGTTTAAAACATTATGATACCAAATTTATTAATTAAAAAATTCTTTTGTTCGTCGTTTATTTTTTTTTCTTCAACTTGGTTCCATGGATGTCAAAATATTGATCTCTATCTCGTTATTTGGGTTTATGATTATCAAAATGGCTATATATGTACACTCCCTGCCAAAATTAACGCAGCACCGGCCGTAAGAATCGCTAGGGAGGTGCTGCGTTAATTTTGGCCAGGAGTGAACATGTATAAATAATATATTGTTCATCATAGTGATACTTGTTACTGAATAGACATTATTCAAAATATCACCCTTTCCATACGCCAAAAGGTGGTTTACAAGGTACACATTTACATTTAAACCCTGCAATCCACCAGTGGCGCGTGGCAGGTGGTGTAAGACACCGAAATACCTATCTAATCTGGAGAGCTATTAACTTCTCTAATACTTCGCGGGAAAATTGACCAAAAGTAGCTATCTGTCCTGGGAACTACTTCCCTGTATCACTTTTTTGTTTTCTCACGAAGGTCGCGTAACTAACTAACTGGGATAACAATATCAATTATCTCCTCCCCGAAATTGGTAGTGCTATAAATTTATTAAAAGCTTCCGTCGATATTCAAGTCTTCTATCACTAAGAGAGTTCCATCGGAGGGATTCTATCATAGCCGAAACACCGCTGTCAAATCTGAAATCTCCCTTGACGAACCTGGCTGCTCTACGTTGAACCATCTCAAGATCGGAGATCAATCCTACTTCGTGAGGATCTCAAACCGCACAGCAATACTCAAGTAGAGGTCGAATTAGGGAAAAGTACGCTATTTCTTTTACTCTCGATGAACATCCCCTAAGAATTCTACTGGCTTACCTTTGCATTCTATTCGCCTTTCTTACTACGCCTCGAATATGCTCTTTGAAGGAAAATTACTGCTATTTATTACAGGTGTAGATGTAAATTAAAGATCTTTAACTATAACGATATCATTGTACGCAGTTGATATGACATTAATAGTATAGGCTGTCTTAGACAATAGATCATATATAAACATGATACGTCCGGTTATTTGCTTTGAAATTATTATTCCAATTTAACATTCAGAGTACTAGAATTTAGATTATGATAATTATTTCATGGATACATTTGATTACCAACTGATATAATAATTTTAATTCAACAATAAACGCCGTTTCAATCAGGAAACATCGATAGTTATATTTCCAAAGATTTATCTTTTATGTTCACCTGTTATCTTCCACCGAAATAAAAGTTATTCTAAAGAATTACGTAATTTTTACTGTAGTTTCGACATCTGCCGTGGGCATCTCTTTAAGGAGTCGTAACTGAAAGGGATTGATCAAAAAGTGTTGTCTATACGTGGAAGAAAATTCAGTAATAACTTGAATTCCGAGGAATTCCATAAATAAAAGCTAAATGAAGTTAGTTAATTTTTTACTGTATTAGTTATTCTTTGGATAAATGCACAAGTTGATTCTTATTTCTTTGATTCTCTTATCTCGGAAAAAGTAATTCGTTCTTTTGAAAGAAAAACGAAACAGCTAATAGGAATTCTTAGAAAACGACGATCATACAGGTTTATCGCAAACTTTCGTTTATACTGTAAATAATAAATTCATGACTTCTACCGGAGGTTCAAAGGAAGTTCACCGGCGGTATCTAGAAAATAGTTTTACAGAATGAAATCCGGAAAATTTTCCACTGATGAAGTTTGTTGACCCCGCATAAGCTTTATGAATTTCATGCAATTTATCAAGGTAAGAGACCGTTTGATCAATTTTATCAAGGTAAGAGACTTTTTCAGTTCCAAATGTGTAGATATAAATAAACCTTCCATTACTTTTTGCTTTACGAATTTTACATTTGAGTCCAGAGAAACTTTATATTACACGTTTTCTGCAAAGTCGGGAAAGCTAAACATATCCGTAAGAGCTCAAAAGTTTAGGATCAGAGCGGATAGGAAGTTGTTACGGCGGAGACCAAATCACCTGATATCGTGGGATAGCCTCATCGATTGACTAGATACGCTACATAAAGTTTCGAATATTGAATCGTTTTTTACAGCCAGAGAGCAGTGCTGTGCGGCACATTTCCCCTTATGGTAGGGACTAGGCAACGGTTGACTGGTCTGTGACGTAATATCAAACAATGGAACCCTTACCCGTACTGTATAGCCCATGCTTTGTTGCGGGAATGATGGTATTGAGGCCATTTTTCCAGCTATACTGCTGATATAAGGCAATGCGAGCGAGTAATACCCTTTAAAGATAGAAGAAAAAGCATTGTAGGCATACTTGAGATTTTTGGTTTGGCGTAATACAGCATCGTTGCAAGAGATCGACTTTATGGAATTACGTGAACATATCTGTCCCTCCATATGCCCAATCTGCTTCTACTTTGCTTCGCTCCATCTATTCTCATGTAAAAGAAGAAATATTTATCATTCTGCAATACCCAGCACAAATGTATTCATTTTAAACAGACTTTAGATAAAATACTAACAGAATCAAGATACTATAGTTCTAACCTATATTTATTCAACATCGTGATGGTGCTTTATATACTGTCCATAACGAAGGAGAGGTAGGTACATGTATAAGTGCAATCTTGTTAATCTCATCTGAACCTTAAAGAGAAACTCACTATGGGTGGTTGCAAATGATACGGCTATAAGAAATGGGCATCGATCATGATTCATTCCTATCAAAAATATCTGTTTGCAAAAATATGTTTCTAGGATAGTTTCACATAGATGAAATTCTCCCAGCTGCAGCTTGATTGTACAAAATATTATTTAAAGTGGATTTGAAACTGAATACGATAATTTCCTTAAATTTATCAAAATTTAGGACTATAATCATGCTCAATTATTATATATTATAAGTAGTATTTTCTGACAGTATTCAACCTTAAGTTTGGCAATTATTTTTTATCGCATCCACTTCCCGATGTTTATCAGTAGTTATATTCGGTCTTATACTTGTTTTCCCTCAGAGAATAACTAAAAAAATGCTGTAAAGATAAAATTATTTGATTATAGAAGTCTATTGGTAACAAATTAAAAAGATATTTCGTCGTCTATTATTTGTTTTAAGTTTTCCATTAGGAAAATGAGTCATTAATACTTGACTTACTTGAGTCATTTATGTATTTATTGGTACCTTATTTTTTTACAAATGGCTTGGGACTTAATGTTAAAGATATTTGATCATTGAAGGTTATTGGTATCAAATTTAAGGAGATTTTCTCAGTATTGTTTGTATTCAGGTTTCCATCAGGAATGAGACATTAATTTCAATTTACTTCAGCCATTTATATTTCGATCACTTATTTTTACTATGGATTAACATTCTAGGAGCTTATACTAAAACTTTAAGTACAATTCCGTGACCATTCTTCATGGGCGATTTCATTCATGCACTCTTTCAAATAGTAGATATAACCAAATGGCACCTAAATCTTGATCTGAGGGTGTGAAACCAGTAGTTATCAACCTTTCCGAACTTGGCGCGTGCACTAACGGCGCGAGAATAACACAAAGCGACTTTCTCCCTTAATGGCTGCGCCGGACAACAAAGCGACAAATCACGGCTGAAATGTAATAAACTGTCAGTCGCAATTGATTAGGCGAAATTCGAGCGGACTCAAACGAAAAGGCCCTTTCCAACCGTCAACCTCAAACACTCCAAGCAATTATTGAAGCTTCCCCCGAAAATAAAACGGATATAAAACCTTGTTATTTTAACCCCGCGAGGGATTTTCGCCACCGAATATGGGTACCTAACATTTTTCACCGGTGACAGCAAACGAGTTCAACGTTCGGCGAAATACATTGCGGTCATGAAGTTGAGGCCGAAAGAGGTTTTTTTGGAGAGGTTTTTCGGGGTATTCTCCCCCGCCCCCGAAAGCATCCGTTGAGGTCACCGCCCTCAATCCCTTGCACTTCTGTGGGTATCAGAGGCGGGCGCCGTCTCATTTATATCCCCACCTGTCCTCCTTACTCCCGTACTCAATTCGCCGAGCACCCCACTTCCCCATCATTGCCCTGAGGCTTATCCCTGGGAAAGGGTCCTTATGGAGAAAACAATTCCCTCGGGTATTTTGAGAGGAATGCGTGATTTAAGGCACCTCTGGATCACTTATGGATTTGGGTATTTACGAGTGACGGCTTAGTGCCCTTTCCATAACATCAGAGTTTACCGCCAGTACAAATATATTTGCTGAAGCGACCGTTGATCCTCAACAGGGTGAATAGACTCATAAATGTATTACTTTAATTATATATTAGAGTATCGAATCTTTTCTACTGGCACTGAGTGAATCTTACATTTCTCGTCCTAACTTAGTTCGAACAGACAAGATATAGAACAGAGAAATTGATTAATGGTAAGGTTCTAGGGGTTTTACAGTTAACCTATAGGACCTTACCATTATCCGAGAAATTTTCATTGGAAGCTCTCATTACCTTATCAATGTGGTTTTATACTGGGCATAAATATGTAATTTATTTTATGAAAATAGTTCTTGATGGAATTTTATTATTATTATATTGTCTTTTATTCGTAAAACGATTAATGCAACATAATATAAATAATGGCTGAGAACTATTATCCCCTTCTTGTGTGGGAGTTTTCCTGTATAGTGGGTTTTTGTTCGTAGACCTTCAGTTGAAGAGTTTTTTCCCCACAACCCAAATATTTTACATACCTATAATATATATGTACACTCCTGGCCAAAATTAACGCAGCACCGGCCACAAGGATCGCTAGGGAGGTGCTGCGTTAATTTTGGCCAGGAGTGTACTAAGCATTAGTATGAAATTGTGTGTTTTTTATTTAGAACTTTATACTTCTATTTTTGCCTATCTTGTTAGTCGTAAGTTAATTTTAGAATGTAATTTCAAATTAATTGCATAAATATTAATATATAATATCTGTAAACTTACAAAAGTAAAAAAAACACACACTTGTGCGAATTCCACAAAAGAAAATTGTGAAATTCGTACAAGTGTGTGTTTTTTACTTTTGTAAGTTTAAAATGAAGTTCCACCAAATAACACTGGAGTTGATTTCTTTAATATCTGTAAAGGTTGGGTGATAGAGAGAACTTACCGGCCTAACCACGCCAAAAGGGTAAAATAAATAAATATTAACTTTACATGCGTATCCTACGAGAACGCGTCGTCGTTGACCCATGATAATGTGCAAGTTTACGTTGCTCGTGTGTGGTAGTATAGGGTAATTTGTAAGCTGGTTTCTTCGTATCTCTTGGTGCGTAGTTGAAAAATACCGACTTGTCTCGTTTCTTCTCAGTACAACCTGAACACATCCATTTCAGTGAACATATTTTAATAACAATATCCACGATAATCCTCATTTGGTGGTTATATTTTCTGTTCATCCTCTCTGTACTAAATAATAAATCGGCCTATACTAGTTCCCTTTGTTTTGATTCTTTGAATTATAAATTAATTCTACTGCGAAGTCTCAGTTCAAGAATTTGAAATAAGTATTCGAACTATAATATTGTTTATGTATATATGTATATGTTTGTCTAAATAATTGATATGTAAGCGTATATGCTTACATAAAAATCTAAAAATGAGCTCACACAACGTGTAAATTTGGCTTATTGTTGACAGTTGAATTCATAAAATAATATCTCTTATTTCTCTAAATTTCCCCAGACCTAACGCCAAATAATGTAAAATGTGGTAGAGTTATATTATTTTAAAATATCTTAGTTATGAGAAGAGGAATAGTGCATCGAAAATTCCTTTTTCCTTTGTCAAAAGTTGCTTTTGACATTACTTCAAGAATTTACTCCTTCCTAGAAGAAGCATGACTCTCAAAATTTGACTCACGTCCCCTTGGTATGTCGTGCTCTTTAATGTGAGTTTTTTCACTTTCTTATAAACACTCATGGAAAATTCTACCCATGAGAAGTCAACCTTGATAAAATGGCAGCTAGTTTGAGTTTATTCATAAAACACACAATGAAAAATACAAGAATATAAAAAACTTTCCCTTATGTTTAATAATAAACCTTAAATAATAAAGAAATAGACTGCCGGTTGTCACATCCCGAAATTGTATAGTGAAACTAAGAGACTCGTATAAGTGCAAGTTATACGCAAGAGATGCATAAGATTATATAAACCTCCGAAAATTTACGAAAATATAAAGCAACTTTCGTTTGCGGAAATTGATAATCATATTTTTTTTCAAATTAATAAATATTTAAAATAATTCATTGGTCTATTTTTCATGAAAGATTCCAACCCAAGACTTACCCTGCATAGGGAAATCTGTTACAGGCTCAGCATGGAAATAATCCCAACGATATTTCTCCATAATGAATCTCCGGGAGGGTTTTAAAGGATTTCCGAATTGTTTTTATTTTAATTTTAATAAAAAAATTAGCTTCAGCAGCTTTTTAAGAATGACTATTTTAGAAAGGTTTCATTTGAGCGAATCGTAAAAGAAGAGTGGAACCTTATGTTTAGAAAATGATTAATATTTCCGAAAAATATCGTTACGCCGCTTTGGCACGTAGGCTAATAAGCATATCCATGGAGATGAATGCGAATCAATAACGATAATCCCAAGTGCGTCGATGTCGTTTGTCAATTCCGCTAATATATTACGATCGATTTGTTCCCTCCCCATGATTGAATGAGGAGCCCAACTTTTACTACTTTTACCCCACGCCTATTGATTGAATTCATCTCAATCACTGTCGGTCTCACATTCTTCTCCTTCGCTTCTCGAATTTTTGTCAAACTTTTTCCATCCCAAATCCATCTCATTTCTTCCCATCATATCGGGGATAACTTTTCAAACCGTCGTATTGCATAAATAAGAAGCTGCCGTAAGAGAATGGAATGAGTAATTTGGGAAATACTCGTTATACCTTGAGGAATCTTACTGCAGAGAAAGTTATAATAGTTTGATAAATGTTCTAGGAAAAACGAGTTGAACGTACCAGTTAGGATATATATGATTTTTACTTTCTCCTTATACGTAGTATAGAGAAAGTATTGTATTCGCAAAAAAATTCGACCTCCAGATTTCGACGTAAATAGATGTTTTGCGACCCATAGAGCTCGTTTTCGCTATTTTCCCGAACATGTCTGTCTGTGAGTCTGTCTCTCTGTGGCAAAAACGTTTGTGTGCGCTCTATCTTAAAAAGTGATTATCCGATCATTTTCAAAATTCATATTTAGAATTTTCTTAACAATACCAAGAGTTGCTTACTTTTTGGTGAATATCGCTTTACCGGAAGTTGCGGTTTATCCAGAACAAAATTTTTTTTTTAAATATCTCTGTAAGAATGCTATATAGGTATGTATAATTAAGATAAACAAAAGTTGTTGAGAATGTACTTTACTACAACTTTTGTATGAAACATTTTTTCGTAACACTGATTGTTTAGGAGTTATTATTCAATAATGGTTAACCGGAAGTCGTTGTTTATCCAGAAATGGAAGTTTTTCATACATATGTCTGTCAAAATACAATGCAGGTATATACAATTATGTACCAAAGTTATAGATAATGTATTTTACTACAAATGTTGTATGAAACATTTTCCTGTAACACTCATTGTTTTGGAGTTATGTATATATAACCGGCATAGGCTTCTGTTTTCAATAAACACGGAGAAAGTCATGTGTTGGCCACATCAGATTTTTCATTCTTCTTTTACGTTAGAATATTCTACATGTACTTCACACACCACTTCTCGTCGTTTTCTCCAGCAAGGTATTTACTCTTTCCCTATTAAGAACAGGTTTTTTTGGAATTCCATATAATTTTCTACACCTTTTTTTGTTTTTTTATAAGTTTAATTCCTAAACTTTTTCTTTTCAACATTATAATGAGATAGGGTTGGATAGGATAGAAGGCTATTAGGTCTAAATCTTTCTCTTAAAAAAAAACTCACTATTAAAAATTCTAATTTTCATTTACATTTCCATTTTATTATTAAATAGATTGACAAAAAAGCGCTCCAAAAATCGTGTCTCAAATATCAGAATAATATGGTGCTTGTTTAATAAAATCGTGATACGTTCTGTAAGTGAAATCTTTATATTGTTTTTATTGTGGTACGGAATTTATCTGTACAATAAATTGTAAATTCTGAAGAAATATGTGACGATTCAAAAACCAGATAAAATTTTGAAAATATTTTTTTACTCGTAATTGGATATCCAAGGAGGAAGTTCTTTTTCCTAAATAAACGGCCTCCGGAAATCTATCTCTAATGAAATACTTTCCTTGAGGAAATATTTCGAGATATTTGCTTCTACGATATTTTTCCAGACTATTTGATATTAAAAACAATATTGAAATCGCAGTACTTGAATATTTCATCACTAATTTGATGTCAGTTTCAGAGATAATACCCTATTCTCAGAACGAGATTAATGTGTACGCTTTTGAACGTAATTTAGTTACGTGCGTACGAGAGGACAAGGTAAGGGTTTTGACATTGTGGAAGATAAATGAAATACCAGAAAGGTTCTTTTTAGCCTCGTCTTCAATAAAATAAAGGTTAACTGATCAATTTTTATCTTTTTGCATTCAATTTACCCTTTCTATAGAGTTCAAGTCCCTCTTTTCCCTTCCTTTTAAATTCGTTGCGGCACTTTGAAGTCCCCATTTCGGTTGAATAAATTCATTCCTTTTCTGCTTCCAGTGGCTTTCTTTCTCTACCTCTCCAGTCCATTTTGATTACCTACTACAAATACCTCATTCACTTTTGTAAAATTTGTTATATTCTAAGGAAAGAGATACTTGGTATGGTTCAAGGGAAGTAGTGTGCAGCAATTGTTGTTATAAACTAATATAACTAAAAAATGGTGACTATTAAAATTTACTTCTCTATAAATATGACACCTTTTTACGGAAAAGTACATTTTATAAATGACATTCTATAAATAACAGTTTTTCCTAAATCACGCTTTCTTCTGTTGCCAAATATAGCATATCTGAATATCACAATTAAAAAAATAGAGTTACACTTTCACTTTAACGTAAAAGATTCAAATTTAGGACTTTTTAGCACTCAAAGAATGTCTATGATCTGTGAATTTTAAACTGTGAAGAATGAAAAAGTTTGAGAAGAAAAAACAAGTGCTCAATGATTTTATATAATTTATTATGAGAAGAGCCAACAAAATATAGTAAAGTTTGAATTTTGGAAAACAATTTAGACTTCCAAACCGTAAAATAATATACTGTAAATTTTTGCATTTACATTAGTAGAAACTGTTTAAACCTGAACAAAATTGAACTTCAAAATTACGATTATACTTTTTCTGATCATTGGTGAATGAATCAAGTTTGGAAATTGAGGCATATTTTACAATATTTTTGTGATCTCAAGCCGTAAACGTGATTGGACAGCACCAATATAATTTCTTGTTAATCATATTTTTGGTAGGATATTTTTTCTTTCCCATAGGTAGATTCATATTACATTTTGTAGTAGAAATAGACACATTGAAACACTACAGTGATTACCAGCATATATTTATTGTTATTTTATTCCATGATTTATTGATTATTAAAATAAATTTCTTGTAAAAAGTTATTTATGCCTCATATAATGAAAAAGAACAATGTTTGAGGACATGGATATACGCAAAATTTGACTTTAGGGATTGGCATTATTCGATGTAGAAAAGATCTTTTATGAACGAAAAATGAACAATAAAAATATTTTTCAAGAAAAAAGATATTTTCTACCATAAACTATATTACGTAACAAATATACAAACTGAAATCAAACGGTTTTTCTTACGGTACCTCTTTTACTCTGCTCAAATTTTATTTTTTAAATCGAATAGTACCAAGAAAATTAATTTTCAATGGAAGCGTAAACAAACTCATCCATTTATTTTTAAATTTATAATCCGAATAAATAAACATCTGTTTATTATAATGCGGTGCATTTTATAACAGGTTAAATTATTACTCATGGTTATTACGAGATACCAATCTGCAGATCTTAGTCTCGAAACATATACAGGAATCAAAGATGTAAAATACGATAATTTCGCAATCAAGGTAAGCACAACAAATTTCCGTTTCCTACGCAACTCTTTGTCGCCCTTCCCTCTCTTCCTTTCTTAAGCCCCCTCTTCTTCCTCTCCCATCCGCGAATGACGTCATTCCTTCCTTTATTTCCTGCATCCGCCCCATAAAGAAGGCCCCGCCGCCCCACCTATCCGCGTCACGGGCGTCATCGGCCTTTCCAGAAGCATTTAAGGAGCACTTATTCGGGTCCGTTATGCCACTTCATTGCGCCCCTTTTTTAAGGGACCGTAACGAGGAACTCCATCGATCTGCCCTTTTAATCGCTCCACGACGCCGACTCGTCCCGAACCGGAGATTGACTTAACCTCGGAGCGTAAAGAGAGATCGATTCGGTTTTTCAATAAACCCGCGGTTATTAAAAGAGGTGAGGATATATATCGGACCTGAACTTTGAAGGCGTTCATCATTAGCCGCGTCTTCGGAAAGTTTTATCGAGTTTCCAGCTAAGACTTTCTCGTGTGTATTTAATCTGAGGTCGGTGAGAACTTGAGGGATCGGGGAGCGTATTGCAGAGATGAAATGAATGCGATATGGATGATTATTTTTTTCTTCTGCAACCATTCCCATCAACCCAAAGGATAGTATCGTATTTTCTTCTCTCTTGAGGATCGCCTAACGAGTTCATTGCGCAGATGAAGGGATGAGAAATAGGTTAAAGTTTGCCATCTTGGAAGAGGAATATGAAATGGGATTATTTCCTTTGAAGTTTCGTTTGAATTGACGTTTTTTTCATAACTCCGGATCTTCGATTAAATTAACTGAACGCTTACATGGAAATATCGGTTTTATATTTATGCTTTAAGGTTTTGTGTTAACATTACCGTTGAATAATTATCCATATTTTTGGGTAGTTTTATATTTATTAAGTATTATCAAAATATTTGACTAATCCAATAAATGATCGAGACAATATTTTGGTGTTTTACGTTAACAAATTTCCATAATATATGCTGATATAGTTCAATACACAATTATAATTACAATAAAACAAGGCAGTTGGCTATTAAAAAAGATGTAATCTATCGGCGGAAGTACGATATTACAAAAAGTATACATTATTACGTATATAATAAAAATAGAGCGTATTTACTAGGATGAAATGACGACTATTTAGTCACTTCTTACCTGTCACTTGACCTGTAATATAATTGTAATTATGTTTAAAAATAGATAGCTCGGAAAAAGTAAGCAGAAATACCTTAGGGGTTTAAAAACTAAAGGTTTCGCTTAGGAAAAAATATAAACCATTGCAGGAAAACGACCTCAGGAAGAAGAAATATCAAAACCTAAGAATAGTTAATTAAATTAATACGAATAAAGCAGGTCAGAAGAAATATAAAAGGAAATAAATTTATCACCACCGATTTCGGGGAGGAGATAGCTGGAATTTTTTTCCCAGTAATAAACTTTCGCGATCTTCGGGAGAAAACAAAGCGATACAGAGAAGTAGTTGCCAGTTAGTTATTTTTGTTCGTTTTTCCCGTGAAGTATTAGGAAGCTAATAGCTCTCCAGGTTAGACAGGGATATCGGTGTTTTACACACCCTGACCCGCGTCACTGACGGATTGTAGGGTTTAAATATAAATGTAAATGTAAAAAACAATACAGACACATATTTAAAAAATAAAGGTTTTCATAACGTAAAAGGACATAGTGAGATGCAAATTATGAGATTCAAAAAAGATATTTTCAAAACTAAAATGAAAATGGAATAGTGGACATTGAAGACTTCACTATCAATAATCAGATTGATCAATAATAACTGATGAGATGGATTAAATTTGTCAATATAGCTAACTTAAACATTTCAAGGATAATATGCGATACAATAATATAGGATGAATACACTAAGCTCAATACATAAATACACTTCAGAGATATACATTATTCTCAATTATGCAGCAATAAAAGATTATCCTACAGGTTTCATGTTGCTATAGATGCAGTTTTTTTATATATAGCATTTATTAAGTACATTTAAATTAAATTAAATCGGTAGTATACATGAAAAAAATACAAGAATAAAAAATATAATAATAATACAGTAATATACAGGAGATTCATTTTCAGGATATACTTTAAGGTCCACCTGAGCCAATAATTGGCTCTTCAGGTGGTTCCTGAGTTTTAAGAGAGATTTGGTTTTTACATGGTTATATACAGAAATAGGCACATTGGTATTAACAAAATAAACTAATTGTACATATTTTTATACCATAATATTCTCAAGATACTCTTTTATTTTTATTTTCATTTGGGACATACTTTTCAAAGTCCTAAGATTTTTTGGTAATTTATTAAAGATTTTTGGTACCACAACTTGAAGTTTGTTTTTACCAAAATGATTTATAAAAGATGGCACATGATAATGTCTTGTTTTCTACCTTCCATAACATGTTTCTATTTCAAATAATAAGTTTTTATTTATAAGGAACTTGTAGTTACTGTATGTAATAGTTACCATTTACAAATATTCGTTCTTGGTAAGTTCCTTGCTTCAAATCCTATCTTAACCATTAAAGGTTCTTCAGGGTTTCTGTCCACTTGCGCTTTGTTAGCTGCATTTCTTTCTTTGTTCAACAACCACAGGTATGCTATATTCTTTCTAAATGATTACTCAGAATAGAAAGTGAAACTTGGTCACTTTACATTTACATTACTATTACCTCCGTATAATCCACCAGAAATTCTAACTGCTATATCTCGCCCCTCACGGATGGAGATTTAGTTCAAATCCCAGATAACCACCACATTTAAAGAAACCTTCAAAGCTCGCACTCGCCGTGCATTTTATGGATTCGATAAATTCTTTCAAAGGCATTTCGCCTCACAAATAGCTCGCTTTCTCTCGCATAATCGGGACCAGGCATTGTTCCTATTCGAGAAATAAATGTCGCACTTCCAGGCCGACTGCCTTTTTCTCCTCCTACCATTTACTTGGGGACTCTTTGGCTCCTAGCCGAAATATAAAAATCTTTCCTCCATTACGGTTCAATGGAGATCAGGAGAAGAATTAGGGCATTTCCCCCGAGAGCACGAACGCCACCAAGTGTTCGATTGAAAGATAAAGGGCGACCTAAATTAACCGGAATGATGTAATTTGAATGAGGGGCTTAAATGATTGGACTGGGTTTTTTTAATGAAGGGAAGAGATAAAATAATGTCACGACATCTTCAATATCAGTGAAATTTATAGATTTAAGAACGTCTTCATTTGAGCCGGAAAACGCTTTGATGTACTGTACGTACCATCTTGCAGAAAAACTTGTGATTTTTTACTGTGCTAACTTTCCTAAAATATCCACAATTAAGAACAACCATTGATATTTTATGTAATATCTTATTTATATCTCTTATGAAGTGAATAATCAGATTTGTTTTGAGATGTCCAGTCGCCACCTATAGGCCTCTCAGATACTGAGGCTCACTAGTGAGTGTTTATACATTAATTGTAACGAAGAATCTCATGGTGTACCAATTACACACTGGAAATGCAATTTTTCTCTATTCTGTTGTGCGAACGTGCATAATTATCA
This sequence comes from Sympetrum striolatum, assembly GCA_947579665.1. Taxonomy (NCBI): domain Eukaryota; kingdom Metazoa; phylum Arthropoda; class Insecta; order Odonata; family Libellulidae; genus Sympetrum; species Sympetrum striolatum. The sequence continues at coordinate 31,424,121 of OX388347.1, forward strand.
AATTTATATTTTCTCAATGATATTCTACGTTGAAAGCTATATTGACTTTAATTCAAACCACGATTAAGACATAAAATAAATATATAAATATTTCGCCTAAAATGTTTCCACCTCGATGCTTCGAAGATGATAGCTCTATTGCACCACACAGATTAAAATAGATACAGATGTAATGTTTGCGCTGATGAAAGATTAGGCGCAGATTTATTTATTCACAATTTTTACCGCAGTTAGACAGCAGTCTGGTGGCAGCTAATCTCAACATATAAAAAAATACAATTAGTAATTAATACACATTCCATAAATAATACAATACATTAATAATGCCTATAAAAGAAAATAATCACATTACTGAAAATAATCATACCAATACCTTATGTTTTATTTTAATTTTTTTTTTCGGGTGAAATTATCCTTACACACTACTCATTTGTATTTAAATCATTATAATAATTAAACCATTAGGATAAACAAAAAATATAGTTTTCAGAAAATCTTACATATATATTAAATATGTTCCATGTTTTAAACCATTCCAAGTTTTAGTCTCTAATTTACTTAATTTTCTTAATTTACAAAATAATGGTATTAACTACATCAAACGCTTCTCCCAACAAAAGTGTACATTTTAACTTTACAGTAATACGGTACACCAGAAACAGTTTGATGATTTTATTTTTCAATAGTTTTGAGGTTGAAGATTCAAGCTTATGCTTTCGTTAGTTATTTAAGTGGGGATGTGTGAGTGAGAGAGAAAGAGGTACGGGGGAGCATTGCGTTCGCCGTGAATACGAGTTAATTATTAAATTGTTATAATCTTAATTCAGCTAGTTTGTAAAAGTGTTGAGCATGACCTTGTTCTCAATACTTCTCAGCCCACAATGTTTATTATTACTTTCCTTCTTTCAAAAAGAAATTAAATCTTTTGATGTACACCTCTGAATAGAACAAGTTCCAGCGCATCATTTTTCAGATGCTCAGAGAATACTCCAAATTAACCTAAAGACCCAAACCTTTTACTTCTTTGATTGAGATCTCAGTGGTCGAAGCTGGAACGGGAAAATCGTGCAGCAATGTAGAGCTACAACTCCGGCAAAACACTGCAGATCCGGGGATCTCTCGTTCCGGCTTCCGATCCGAACCATGCTTATTTTTAGATCAGATAATAGATATTGAGTTTTGACTTAATTAAGGGAAAATTCTCATGGAAATCTGTTACTTGGATTATTCCCCAACCTCTTTTAGTTTCTCTTCATAGGAACCTCCCATCGAATCACACACTCAACGAGGCATTACGAACCAAAAATATTTTGTATGGTTTTCCTTTCCTTATCCCATGAGATATCATGAAATATAAGAGACAGGAAGTAAACTGCATCTAACAAGTTACTACAATCACGTCGCTTCTGTTAGTCTTTAAATTCTCAGAGATTTCGAGATGATAAAATTAATTATGGTTGACCGAGTTTTCTGATTAAGTCTCATCTCACGCTTCGATGCGGTTTTCGATAAGAAAAATCTTAGATATCGATTTTAAAGGGCGGTTTGACAGTCTCTGATTGGATCACGTTCGGTTTCGAGTAAATTAGAGAATGCACATGTTAAGCCTTGTAACAACTGGTAAGGAGAATTCCCAATTAATGAATAACTAAAATATAAATCTTGATTTAAAATCCGTCGGTAAACATCGCAGATCTAGTGCAAGCCATGACGTATGTCAGCTCTATGAAGGTAAATATTGTCCATTAATTACATAAGGTTCCTTTAAGTATTTCCCAAAGAATAGAATCATTTTAACTTGGCACAGGGTAGAGGAAATTGTACCATTCGCCTATTATTGCCGCAGTTTTTTTCATGGCAGTGACGATATGAAAGCTGCTAGTTGTAAGATAGGAGTACACTGAACTGTGTCACTACTAAAGTTTAGAATGCCAAGAAAATTAGAAAAGATCTAGTTTTTTCCCGGCGTAGTTGCTGGATGAATAATTCTCGGGTTTCCAGCCGGGTAAGGGTTCCGGATAGTTCCGACGTTTCAGCCACATCCATCGTGGCCATCTTCAGGGCGAAGTGTCGATGACATTTTTGCGTCCGTATATATAGGGGGGAGCGCCGTTCCCTTTCACCTATGTGATTGGCTGCCTCTTCTCCTCTCAGCGATCTTCCTTATGATTGGCTGCCATGTTTTGTGAAGGGTGAGTCCGTCATCTCTGTTGAAGTTATTCTTTTCTAGTTGAATCTCTATGGATTCCTTAATTTTACGATCCCAGAAGGCCGGAGCTCTACACAGTACCTTAGTCTGGGCGAAGTCTATGACGTGTCCTTCTTCAAGAGAGTGTTCCGCGATGGCCGATTTAGTGGGTTGTTTCAAGCGAATGTAGCGGGAGTGCTCTGTTATTCGGGTCTCGATGGTACGCCCCGATTCTCCAATATACGCTGCCCCACATTCACACGGAACACGGTACACTCCGGGAGGGGAGAAGGATGCGCTACAGAGACTGAAGGAGAACTCCAACATCGTAGTCCTACCTGCCGATAAGGGAAATGCAACGGTCCTCCTTAGATTGGATGACTACCATGAAAAGATCCTTCAGATACTCGACGACCCAGCATTCCGACCAATACCACAGGACCCAACGGCATCGATAATAAGGAAAACCTCCGCACTCCTCAGGAAGTCAGGGCTCCCACCTGATACATGTAAGGGTCTACTTCCGCGAGCTGCTGTGCCACCAAGGCTTTACGGCTTGCCAAAAATCCACAAGGAAGGAGTTCCCTTACGACCAATTGTGAGTGCTATCAATTCTCCTACTTACTTCCTGGCGAAATATCTATCGAAACTACTATCGCCACTTGTGGGGCGCAACGAACGCCACATCAAGAACTCATCGGAATTTGTGAAGAAAGTCAAACAAATAAAAATAGAACCGGAGGATATAATGGTCAGCTTTGACGTTGTATCCCTCTTCACCAGAGTACCGGTAAAGGACACACTCCACCTAATGGAGCCACACTTCGACGAAGGGAGTATTAATCTGTTTCGTCATACTCTCAACTCAACGTATTTCCTGTATCAAGGAAATTACTATGAACAGTCCGACGGTGTAGCCATGGGATCTCCACTCTCGCCTGCAGTCGCCAATTTCTTCATGGAACATTTCGAGGAGGAGGCTCTCAACACCGCAACATGGCAGCCAAAGTGCTATTTCCGATACGTAGACGACACGTTTGTCATTTGGCAGCACGGTCGAGAAAAACTGGACGAATTCCTGAATCATCTAAACGCCAGACATCCCAACATCAAATTTACTATGGAAATTGAAGAAAACGGTAAACTTCCATTCTTGGATGTCCTCATGAAACGAAAGGCGGATGGCACTCTAGGACACAGTGTATATCGCAAGCCTACGCACACTGACCTGTATCTGAACAGCAGCAGTCACCACCATCCTTCCCAGCTAAATTCCGTTCTATCAACCCTGATCCATAGGGCATATACCATCTCAGACGAGGAAAGCCTGCCTGACGAACTAAAACACCTGAGGACTACGCTCATCCAGAACGGACACCCGATGAAGGAGATTAATCGCGCCCTGAAAAGGGCCGCTTGTGGGACTGTGAACAAAGAACCTGATGAAAAACCAGCGGCCACGGCCTATCTCCCGTATACGGCCCCAGTTTCGAGAATTATTTCGAGGATCCTCGAGAAACATAACATCAGAACTGTCCACATGCCACCAAGAAAACTGGGCAGCCAACTCACGAGGGTAAAAGACAAACTTGGATTGAAGACTCCCGGAGTGTACCGTGTTCCGTGTGAATGTGGGGCAGCGTATATTGGAGAATCGGGGCGTACCATCGAGACCCGAATAACAGAGCACTCCCGCTACATTCGCTTGAAACAACCCACTAAATCGGCCATCGCGGAACACTCTCTTGAAGAAGGACACGTCATAGACTTCGCCCAGACTAAGGTACTGTGTAGAGCTCCGGCCTTCTGGGATCGTAAAATTAAGGAATCCATAGAGATTCAACTAGAAAAGAATAACTTCAACAGAGATGACGGACTCACCCTTCACAAAACATGGCAGCCAATCATAAGGAAGATCGCTGAGAGGAGAAGAGGCAGCCAATCACATAGGTGAAAGGGAACGGCGCTCCCCCCTATATATACGGACGCAAAAATGTCATCGACACTTCGCCCTGAAGATGGCCACGATGGATGTGGCTGAAACGTCGGAACTATCCGGAACCCTTACCCGGCTGGAAACCCGAGAATTATTCATCCGCCAAGAAAATTGTTACTCATAGTGTCATTGTGCCTCACTTACGTGGAAATATCCGCTTTTAGCATTATAGGTTGACATGGAAAGCAAAAAAATACATCAATCCTCAACCTGCCTTGTATGCATCATTCCTCTTGGTAGCTTTTGTTAGAAAGGTGAAGTATCAATTTGATTTCGCTGAATAACTTATAAACAGTCAATTTTATCACATAGTTAATCTGATGTAAATTTATATGGATAAACTTCTTTCTAGTGATGATCATGTGATAAGGTTCATCTACTCACTGCCTATTGACAAAGATTCTCTGTAGTTCTCTCTGTATTTACTAATAAGACAATACTTTTAACCAATGAAATTCTATGCTTAGTCGTTTAAAAATATATGCTACAGTATTAAAATTAAACATGTCGCACATCTGAAAAAATAGTAATTGACAATGAAGACAACTTTGTATGTTCCTCATTGATGTTATACCTTATTAATTGTGGAACTAACTAAGTTTACCTTCTTTCAACATGTCTGTTTTCCACAAAGTAAAGCATGTGCATACTAATTTTAATTGAAATGGTTAACGATTTCATTTCTGTGAAAATTGAGAATCATTCATTGCGTACCTAAAAATTATTAACCAAAGAAGATCAAGCCCATGATTGTGAGTGTAATTTGTGAGTGATTTGTGACATATGAGTGATTTTCATGAAACCAAATATCGTATAATGCGGTTGTTCATTTCCTTATTTATCAACGTATATTTATTTCTCACTTACATCAAATCTATTACAAGTGAACTTAATATAGACAGTATTTATATTTTATGTAGGAGAACTTATATGAAGGAAATTATTTACCGTACACGGAGCATCATACTTATTTAATTTTGCTAAATGTAAATTAATTGCATTAATGTGCTTTTCCTTAGCAGGAGCAGGCGATGCCTTCAGTCCGGAGGATCTCCGTCCATCTTCACAATCTCTGGACGCAATTCTCCCGGGGGAAGAGAACAACGACACACTAGAGACCCCTGGTGTCGATATCCGCAACTGGCCACCGATTTACCACCACGACCCTTCTGCCACTGGTTTCAAGTTCTCAACCGGCCTCAGGGGTAAGTTGTCTTCATTTAGAGCAGTGGTTCCAAACGAGAAGGGCACGAAACCATTTGGAGTACTAGTTGCTTAGGAGAAGCTGCAAGTTACTTTGATTAAAACCATCCGTTCATTTGTTAACCTTAATCGACCGGCGAGTTACTTATCCAAACTGTTACATACGTTTTACATTGTTTTGTAAAATCATACATGATAAGTAATTCTGAAAAATAATAATAATCATGTTTTTATTAAATGTTCATTCACTCATAAATTATGGACATTTCACAACTGTTGTTTATGTGTAAATTACTGTAGACCGGTTTGCGACGTTGGCTGTGAGTAGCTTTATGGGAAGGTACTTGTTATTTTGATTGGAATCTTATTTTATTAAATAACTTTAATCGACAAGAGAGTAACTTATTACTGTCCAAGCATATTCGGGGTTTATTTTCATTTACGTAGCATAAAAATATGTCTTCTGTGTGTTCCATTGAAAAATATAATTCTGAATCAGAAGTAACGTGATCGATATAAGAAGAGTTCTCTTTTCGTGAGTAAAATCGAAACTATCCTAAGAGATGTTATCCAAAGCCATGCTTTTTTTTAACAACTATCAGTCGTAAAAGAAATTGATTTTTTTAATGAGTGCATAGCATAGCATCACAGTCAAGCAACAGTGCATTTAAATTACTTTCAGGGTTTTTCTATGTATTACCAGAACAATGTCGGGAGATAAAGTGGTCCCAGAGGCTTTTAGGTCGATTTAAGTTGCGTTGAAACAGTGCTAGTTGGGTGGAAGACTGATGCAGAATATTGTCTGGATATTCTGCATCAAAGTTTACTTTTATACGAAAAATTGCGTGTAAATTTTCTTATACATAATTGCTTCTATGTCAACAAAGATGTGGAAAATTAATAAATAGAATTATCACCGGATAAATGTAACTAATTAAAAACAATGCAACATACTTTAGAAAAGGCTGGTTAACTTGATGTGCTTGAAGTTTCGACTTGAATGGAGAGTTCGTGTTAGAGCGATTTGAGTGCAATTTTTTATAATAATATAATAACTGGATAATTATTCCACGTTCATCTAACATTGAGCCATTACCACGTGATTAAATAGAATGAGTATCAATCTCCTTTCGTAATCATCACCTAGTTATGTATTTATGCAAATAAACGCTTTTAGGCATGTGGTACATAAGTATAATATAAAAGTATTTCAAATAGCATGGTGCTGAACAATTCGAAGTATAGATTTTGGTATAGCAGTTCATGCTTTCTAATTTTTGATAACTTAAGGTGTACATCAGATTGGTTGTTGTTTTATAGTTAGCAAGCTACACATTAGTTGACATTAGAATCATTCGATGCTTATTAGTACGTAAATATCCATATGACCCATTAAAATCAGTAGTAATATATACTACGTCGAAAATTTATAGAATAAACGTAAGCCAAATTATATATTCGAGTACAATATATCAATACACACCACGTAGACATGTCCTACAGCGTGTGCTGTAATCAAATGTTAATAAATCTGCATTTGGAGCGGAAAGTTAAATTACCCGAGATTTAAAATGTGCCAAATTATTTGAGTTATCTTTATCACGTGGTTAAATTAATCTAATGGACAAATAACGTCCAATTAAGTCACATAATTTAGTTGTATCAATTAAACGTCAAACGGAGAACCATTTTATATTTTAAAGGCGAGACTCGGCTTCAGTTGATTTGTCAACAGGTAAAGCCACAAAGCTTATGTAAATAAGCGTTAAAAACAAAAATACTGTCATAACCAGTTAATGTGTGTCTTTTGAAATCTGAGAGGAACATGGCAAACACTCAATTCACTTTGTTCTGGCTATGAAAGTTTTTATAAAAATGACTGACGTTACTATTAACACATTAGTACGGTAATCATGATGAAAAACAATTGAGTTTTCAAATAATTCAAATAAATTTTCTGTTTTTCTTTCGTTGTAATTATTATTCTCTCTATTTTAATGGAGTTCAGTTAATGAATTCACCGATATAGAAATAATTCAGCAGGAAAGAATCAAATTTGATATTCGATATGCTAATCGTTACTTTAGGTACATTAATTTTTGATTACGCGAAATTTTTAATGAATTAGTGTGTTGAATATCTCTCCAAAAATCATTCTGACAAAATAATGGGAAATTATCGGTCAGGTTCTATATAATCAGAAACCTTTTTTTTAAGAAAAAGCAAACGATTTTGTATTTATCTAATTTAAATGTATTGAAATATTTACAGACGCTACCTTCATGCTTTTACTTTTATTTATTGGAATCCCAATCATCCTTTTACCACTGTAAAATGTAAAATACACTTAAAATGAAAAATATCCAGTATATATGCGTATTATTATAAAGTAATGTAGAAAATAAGATGAAATAAGGAAAGATTGGTTTTAGAGGAGCAAATTAAAAAAAAAACTGTGTTAAATTTTATCAAAAATGTGATTTAATGAGCAGAAAAACACGTAAAGAAAAGGGTGCAAGGTGTTCAAAACCTGCGAATTTGCAAGAAAGATTGAAAGAAAGAGATAGATCACAACATCAAATTTAATGATATTTTTGTAAGGTATTTTCAGATGAATAAGCTGCAAAACAAAAAGGTTTATTATGTTAGAAAAACTTTATCTTACTTATAGACGAGAGAGAAGAAGTCTTGGTAGAACTCACTTTTAAAGGAAGTGCTGACTATAGATACGCAGCAAGAAAAATATATGATCAAAAAGTTTTCTATTCCGTCACTATAGTTTTTAATTTTAGTACAGCTACCATAATATGCTTCCAGTTAAATTCATGTTTCATCCATTTTCTTCGTTTTTAAAGGACATTTTCTTCCTGAGAAAGTAATTAATCTCAAATGATTTCGAAAGAAAAAAGAAAATCGCGTGTTCTTGCAAATAAAATGTATTTTTTCGGCCGCGTAATGGACGTCTTTGAAGAATGCGCTCGTGGATGAATTTCTAAAGATGTGGAGTAAAAGTTGTCAGTGAATTGTCTAAAGAAAGGATCGGAAGAAAATTCGACGGCTGATGAAAGCAAAGGGAAAGTGAAAGGGCGGCCGCAAAGAAGAAAGTTCCGCGATTGTGTCATTTAAAAGTCCAAAGATGTTATCCGTGAGGGAGGCATTGTTCTCCAGAATAAAGGAAAAGGGGTTTGTTAGACGGCGAAACTAAAGGAAGGATTACGCGCCCGTAAGATGTGCTAGGAACATCTTTAATCAATGGAAATTTCACTTTCGTAGCGGGAAGGCTTTTCACCGGCAAATGCTTTATCACTGTACATTTAACTGCTGAATGAGATACACAACGTATAATGCTATCCTCAGAATTTCACCGTTCTTCTATTTTGAGCATTACGATTTTCTATTTTTTACACTCATATATTTCTATTTCTTACGTATAATTCTTGACTTTTTGATGTTAACATGGACAGTTTTTTTAGCTTTCGCTGCCCTTTTTATATGCTTCTCGTTATAAAAAATAATTTATGCAGCAGGTTTCGTGTGATTTTAATTTTTTTAATTCACGCTTTTTCAAATTTTCTACCGTTTGGAAATTGCGTTTCTCAATATGCCCTATTCAATACAACATCTTTCGTTTCCTCATATCATGCTCAACCATTTTTTTTGTTTAACTTCAACTGCCTTTGACCTTTTATCAGTGTTTTCTCCGGTATTCAACACTCAACTACTTTCTTCGGCAATCCTTTTCCCATAAATAGTTACACTATTGTGACTTACCACATCCTTTTGTCCGCAATTCAATACTTCAATCAGGGCCATATATTCTCCAACCATCTCTAGTACCTTCTTGTTTGCTTCCCTATCAATCCAACTCACTTTTTCTATTCTAAGCCACTCCCACATCTCAAAGTCCTCTAGTATTTTTCGCTAGGCCCATCTTCCATACAGCAAAACATTCTACACAAAAAATATAATTTATATATATATTTATAAATATTATAATGTAAAACTGTGGAAAAAGTACAACCCTTTCCTCATTTCCACAATATAATTTAAGTGCAGTAACGCTAAATTTTTCAGAGATAAGATAACATTTTATGAATGACTCCTTTTGAATAATTGATATTATTACTTTCTTGTTTTAAATCAGTATTTAATTGCTTATTTGTCTCTGTCATGGTTATTGTAAAGATATTTACATTTCTCCCTATCTCAGTCCTTTTATATTTTTTTCCACCCACTCAACTTTTTCTCACAAATTATTCATCTGTTTGTTTCAATCGGGCATTGAATGTAAAAAAACTAGCATTTATTATATTTTTATATTGGACATACTGCCTCTAACTTATCTTTTTATATATTTTCATTTTTTACGCTTATCAGTGTTTTTCTTTTCGAGAAATTTCGAGAAATTCCCAAACATCTTGAACAGTAGCAGATCTCAAATATAATTTAAAGAGAGTTTAGACTTTCTTTTCTACAACATGATACCCGCTTCCTCCAGATCAATCTATAATTTTTTTATTCAAATAGTACAACCTGATACCTTTATTATATATATCTTTAAGTAGCCAAAATATCAAAAACAATCATAAGCTTTCTAAATAGATATCGTTGATCTCAATGCGCAGTTTAGAAACTTGTGGATAATTACCGATTACGTTGCTGAAAGAATCAGGAAATCAGTTTACTGTCGGATGTAAATTTTGTTTGTATTGACTGAACACTAAACATGAAACTCGGTATGAAATTGAGTTGTTATATGTTGCTCATTTTCTTTGTGATTGGATTGTAACCGTTTCTAAGTATCTGATTCTTCCAAAAGTACTGATTTTAGAGGCTCCTTTCTTTGAATATTCCTTTACATTCAGAAAATTTTTTCAACCAAAAATATTTCAATGTAAAAAAACGTGAATTACCTTTATCCAATATAACGACCGTCATAATACCGCAGTAATTTCACAAAGTCCAGGAGCACATTTCAATACAACGTTAATCCAGACAAAAGACGTCAAGATGGATATGAGACTCAAAAATATGGGCTCTTCTTACCATCTCATATATGCATACATATGTCTGTAAGCATACATTTATGTATGCATGAGTATGGGAGAGAAGTTAACGAAACCACCGCGTCGTTGGACGGGACAGTGTGATGTGTATTGATGTCCTAAAACATCCTTTCCCTTGGGAAACCGCCACAAAAGTGAGAGTTCGAGAGAAAGCCGGCTGAGAATGGGGAAGATAAAACGTACAAAAGGGACAGAGCTTAGGGAGACGGATATGGTAAGAAACACCGAGAGAGAAATCTTTTCATGCACATTCCTCGTAATTTCCACGGGTAAGAATATCCTCTCAACGAATTTCTCCCCCTCATAATTCCCAGGTTATCTCTGCCCCCTCTCCCCCTACAGTAGCCATTTTATTTCGCGGATTCGCTTTCGCCAAAAGCTTTTCACAGCAGGAGCAGTTCCCGCAGTAAACTGCGAACGTGTTGTTTATTCCGTTCAGAGCGGCAATCCCGACTCCGGATTTTTCCCTTCCATATTTCTTTCTAATTACGGCCCCTCTCTGTGTTCCCTTATGTTCGTCCCCTTTAGCACACGTTGAGATATAAATTATTGGCACCGAGATGGAATTTGGCTCCAACGTTACTTAGAAGCAGCACGTTTTAACCCCCCGTTATCCTACTACACATCTTAAGCAAGAGATGCCTTCTTCGCACGAAAATTTCTCATCTGCCGTTCTAGTCTAATTCCCTCAGGTTTGCCTTAAGGAATCTTTGGTAATGTCTCAGATAAGGAAAGGAAAGATCGGAGAACAAGTGTTACCCCTCTCATGGGTTGAAACTATTATGTTTGCAGAATGAATGATGGAATGACGCTATTGAGGTAAAAGCAAAACTGACATTATCAAATTAGTAGATTTAATTAATTAATCCCAAAATTCTTTTCTTATTTTTAATTATTAGTTGACGATGTTATAGATTTTGACTTCAGTAACCGTCTTTCGAATTTATTTTTATACATTTATTGTCAGTCTTCCGTAATAAATACATATAAGGAAAACTTCATTAAAAAATAATATTTAGTAAATTCTTTTATATGTTAACTGGATCCAAGTCCCATAGATTGACTTGATATTAGTCACATAAAATTGCATTCGCAAACGCTATGATTCATTTAAGGTTCGTAATGAATGTCCTAAGAATCAAAAGGAACTTGCATTCTACTATTTCAGGATACGATAAGAAAAGTAGCTCATTCCTTCCAAAATTTAATTAATATGCAAATCATTAGGTCCTTTATAGTTGTTGGTTAGGCAATAAGAAATCACTTACGACTGCTTATGCGCCGATAACTCTTTGGTTAATGGGAAAGTTTCCAGAGATTATCGATTAATCCATTTTTGTCGTGATAATCTACATTTTTGAGAGATGCAGCTGTGCTTGTCGTCTTCCGTTTTGTTAAGGGCATTGTATTGACGGTGGTCAATTGGTGTGTATACATATGTATACCATACTGTATGTCAACGGACCTTTATGGTCATCCCACTGTTTATCGGTGGATTAAACCATCTACGGTAAACCCATGCCTTTCTCATATTTCGCGATTATCTATATTATCCGAAAGGTACCATTATGTTGACCGGAAGCTTACAGGAAAGTACTATTAGCATCGATATCAAGATCGCATTTGTTCAAATTCTTCCTCAACCATGAAGAAGCTCTGATTAAATTGTTTTTAAGCCCATAATCTAATGGTTATTTATTTAAAAAAAATCGGAAGAAGTACTATTAGAATGAAAATGCCACGGATATACTTATATTTGACGAAGATTGCATATTATATACGACGAAAGGTTTGATGTAAGAAGAGACTTCATAGTCTCAATCTCGCCCTAATGAATTCCTTTTATTATTATTATTGTATTTTTCGTCAAATTTTGTTCTCGATTCGAAATTGCAAAACAATTGCATAAATAAATCGGCATCCTTAATTTTTTTTATTTCGACTAATCATTTAAAAAATTTGCATAAATCTGTTTGTACTTTTTACATTTTTGTAATTTTAATCATTGTAATATTAATGTTATGTTATCAATTATGTAAATAGTTGTAATATCAATGTTGTATTATTATCTATTGGGTAATTACTGTAATATTGATGTTATATTTTCTATTGCGCTAGTATATATAAAAGTAATTCATTGCCTGCGGGAGGTTTTGGGAGGGGTTTTCCTCCAGTCTTTGGGCGAATGCCAGGCAATCGTTTGTAATTTAGTGTTTCCCCTTACGTAATTTGAATAAATAAATATAATAAAAATTATCATGAAGACTAATGCCGAATGTTAAAGATCCTTCATACTCAAACTTTGGGACATCCTTTATACTCAATTTGCATAACTTTCGCTTATCAGTATTATCTCCAACTGTTGATTGTTGATGGAGTGACATTTTACTCTTCTCTGTTTCATATCGTTCATTTTTATTTCATTAATCCATTTTCCCTGAACAATCTTCTCTTTCTACAGAATCCATTTCAAGAAATTTGTTAGGAGAATTTTATTACTGGAATATAAAATAACAATGACATTCTTCTATTGTTTTTTGCCAAACTACTTATCAGAATACAGGAATGAAATCCATATTTCATTTTGGCTATGCTACTTTTCAGCTCCTGAATAGTAATTATCTTTAACATTTACGAAACCTGAATATTCTAATCGATTAAATAATTAAAATCTGAAACGAGAATCTTTCTACATCGTTTTATTATAAGATTTGGCTGGAAACATGTATAAACTTAGGTTTTAAAGTACATAAAAATAATTCGGAAGCAAAGATGAAAAAAGTAGGGATATAGGGATTCTGAAATAAGTTTTTCAATATTTCTCTGTTTTCATGAAATAATAATATCTACTCTAAGCATCTCCCATTTTGATCAGAATACAATATAAGCGTCCATTCAACCACAATAGAATGCTCGGGAAGAGATGGATACCATTCCAAATTAAAATAGAATCATTTTCTAAATCTCTATAAGAAGGCTCAAGGATCTCCTCATTAGTCAGAAGCCATTATAAATTGTTATATACGAGATGAAACTTGAGAAAATTTTAAGGACTGGGCTTAAGTCTGTTCATCATTTCTTCTTGGATTTGAATTTATATTATTCAATTGTATCTCTTACAGATTTCTCTAATACCACTTGAAAACGTTCTCAACAAGAAAGACTTTCCTCTCTCAATTTTAACAATCTTTTCAACGTAGTAGTAGACTCCACTCGGAAACATCTTCCCATAAGAGATTCAAGGTTTCCTTCGTTTACCTTTCTTTTCGAAACGAGTACTGTACCTCACTCTATATTTACATGACAAAAGCTGTATACCTTTTCAGGTTCTAAGGGTACAGACTCTACATGATCTGCATTCGAATGCCTTTTTTTCTATTAAAAACCTTTATTTAAAGTAGCTGAAATGGAGCCCTCTAGACCTTTTAACTACTAAATTTACTCCTTCTACTTTTTGTAAACAATTGAATATGAAATCCAATAAAGTAGCAACTAATAAACAGTTTATTTTATCTATTCTTGGTAACAATAATTCGTTGTGATTACGAAAATAACTAATTCATCATCTTCGTCTAGTGATTTCTTTGTTCATGTTTTAAGTTAACTTTTCGATGGTGAACTTTATCCTCATTTTATTTGTTTTCTTTATTTATTCTTGTTTATATCATGCCGAAGTCGCTGTTTTTTAGAATTAATAGTCTCTAGAGTGCCCTAGCGATTCTTATATTTGGTAGCAAAGACCTTCAGGTCCCTTATATGATCTGATTTTCTCGGAATACTTTTCCAAATCCGTCTTATTAAAAATAGATGTGTTACAAAAGCAAACTTCTGTGTATTTGAATGCTCTTATATAACTACAAATAGCATCATTTTTCCACTAAACATTTGTAACTCTCTAATTGTTTCTTGACCCGCGGCAATTTATTTTATTAGCTCGTACCGTACAACAACTCAAGACTAGCCGGTGAGAATTTTTAACAACAATGATAATAAAATACGGAAAATTTGCTTTTTTTCCAAGGAATTTTAGTGTCTTATTGTCTACTTTGAGAAACACTGCTTGATTAGGCCAATGGATTTTCCTCAGTCATAGTTAGCCACCTTCTCTTAGTTCATCAAAATCTTAAAATTAATATCCGGTAGAGTGAAAATGTTTTTTACTTTCTCCATATACGTAGCACAGAGAAAGTATTGTTTTCATGAAAAAAATCGACTTCGAGATTTCAACGGAAATACATGTTTTGGTGTCCCTAGAATACGTTTTGACCATTTTCGGAATGATGTCTGTATGTATGTGTGTGTGTGTTTGTGGGCGCTCTAACGTAAAACCTATTAGTCGTATCAATACCAAACTTCATATATAGCACTATGGTGGGTGCTGTCAGAGTTGATTAGCTTTTGGAGTTAATCGGTAAACCGAAAGTCGAGCTTTATTCTTCGAAACAAATTTCCGTTTTTGCAAACTATCTCCATAAATATGATTACATTATTTATAATTTTTTTGACGTAAAATAGTATATGATATAAATCAATCACTTATCATCCAAGTTTAGATTGAATAAAGAGTTCGAAAATACTGTTGTAGATAAATATTTACATCTTATGTATGGAGAAAGTCATGTGCTGGCCACATCAGATTTTTCTTTTTAGAAATTGGTCCTTGTATTTTTGTTTCATTCTTACGAGCCACCTGTTATTACATCCAGTTGAAATCCGATTGGTACACAAGTCCATCTGCAATTAACTACCAAAAGTCTTAGTGTAGAAATCAGTAGTGAAGTACTTTACCCTTGACTCGATTCTCACGGAGTCAGAGTGTTGTGTATAGGAAAAGTTCACAGAAATTCGTGGAATGTCGTGCTTATGAGACGCATTTATCGTACTACTGAATCGGAATTACTACAACACATGCCGTTGTACAGAATAACTCTTAAATTTTAATACAGTGAGGAAAAAAATTAGATAAGTTTGATAAAAGAGATCTGTTCTCTACACAAAAGTATTAACGAGGTCTTTGATATGCTAAACAAATCAATGAGAAATCTAAAATATGATTTTACACCAATGAATGTAGTAACTATAATATTTTATGTTGAGCAAAAGCGTGAAGAATTTTGAGATAATACTATAATAATTTGGCGATGAACTATCGCAACCAATGTGATCACACATCTCACCCCTTTTGGAAGGGGAATTTACTTAATTCACTTCATTTCAGTTCAAAATTGAATCGCAATTGGTAATTTTTATTATCATTATATTCTTAACATTTTAGCTTTCGCGAAATATTTCTCTTGCTCAATTTCAAAATATTTAACGTGTTTATGCAACACCGACAACAATCGACTTTTCATTTCACTTAATTATACTTACATACATGTAGTTTTACTTAATTACATAAATGAAGTTTTTTTTCCATTTTAGCAGTCATTTAAGTACTCAATCTACAAACTCAACTACAGGTCGTACTTTACCTCAACAATCAATCATATTTACACATACGAGGTGTATTTTTTGGCTGCTCTTTTGAGTTTTCTCTTCACAAATGAATAGTATATGATTTTCTACTGTGGGGTTTCGTCGTCCATCTTGGATTTCATGATATTTGATGGATATCAAAAAGGAATAACTTTTTAAAAAATTCGGTAAATCTGACGTTTAAACCGTGATTTGGAGCGATTGAGTCCAATCTCATTCATCCTCTTCCTTGTCTTTATTCGTTGCTTTCTCAGTCTTTACCTCTGATAGCTCCCGTTTCATTCCACTTTATCACCTCCGAAGGGTATCGGGAATCGATACGGATGGATATTGGAAAATGTGGAATGCTCCTGCTTTTCTCTTATCAACGACATATTCAATGGATTCGGGATTGCAAGTCTTACTTGGTCTTCTTTCGATGATCATCGCATGAAGATTCCCAAGCTCTCTAACTCTAAAAGATGCATTCGAGGCTATCATGGTTGACTTGACTCTGTCAACCCGCTAAACCTAGCTACTGAAACAGAAGGGTTCACTGTTTCTCCACGTGAATATATATTTAAATAAGGAACGGGTTAAAGGTACTTTGCACATAAGGGCGTGCACCAAGGAAAAGCTGACTTGAAAAAACCGAAACGATACCGCACAGTCGGACAAAACTACACAAAGTTCCTAGAACGGCTAGTTAAATGTTCTGGCCGGGTAGCCTAGATGGTTAAAGGCAGCCTCCCGGATAGAGGAAGATCCCGGGAACGATTCTCGGCCTCGTCAGACTTTTTTCAAGTCCGTTTTTCTTGGGTATATTTTAAATAAATACTTTCCAACGTTATCATATTCTCCAGATAGGGATGACTGCCACCAGACCTGGTGCCTAGTTGTATACTTAAAGTATAAATAAATGTTTATTACATCTTTATGAATGGCTTTGTAAGCATAAGGTAGAAAAGTTTTCACTAGTTAACTTCCCCGAAGGAAAATCTCCTGCTGTTGGTTATTCGCACAGCCTCCAATGGTAACTAAGTAACAGAATTGATGAAATATCTTTTAGTAACCCTCACGGATAACCTAATATGAAGGACCCATATCCGTGATATCTGTGATCGAGCCCTTAAATAAATAGCCTTCGACAGTGAACAGTCGGTAGGATCGAAGAAAAAGTATGAGATCAACGTTGATTAGCGTTAGGTTTGATCTAGAGTATGCATGTAATGTATGGGACCCTACATATGAGACGTTTTCGTGGATAGGAAAAATCAAACATAGGTACTTAAATAAGAGATAAATTTCTCAACATACAAATACATGACTACAATTCCTCAGCAATGTTATCTTTATAAGTGTTTATGAATGCGTAATTAGTATTCTGGAATGCATATTTGATGCATACATGTAAAGAAAAGGTGTTAAATTGCCGAAAATGTATTTTAGAAGTCATTATAAATTTATCCTCTTTTTAACTAAATCTACATAGTTACCCAACGAGCTAAATTTCAGCGAATTAGTTGTAAATGCAAATGCTCTATTTCTCCAACCCAAAAATGTATCGCATCATACACGGAAAACACGAATTCTTGAAACTGCTTGCTCTAGTTTCTTTTTTCTTGATTTTTACTGCTGTGTCAGTAAGGCTCACGTAACAAGGAGGGCGCATGATATCCGTAACGTCTTTTGGGAACGTACTATCTCTGAATTTATCGACCGAATCGAGCCTTAGTTAGAATCTCCTTTCTTCTAGAGATTCCCATCCTTCGCCCTGAAGCGTATGGGTAACGCTCAATGAGTTTAGTTACAGTTCTAACGAAAATGTATAGGCCTTCGCTGTGTCTTTTCTAATTCTCAAATACATTATTTTTCGGTTGGATAAAGTATACTTGTAGATCTACGCTCAAGGTGGAGTGCAAAATAACTGCGCTCATCGACTCCCGGGTATTATTGATGGTCAAAGAGAGACAACAGTGATTAAATCGCGAAAAAATATTGCTTGAAGAGAAATTTGAAAAGCACAAATTTTTGTTGAACTTCCGACTAAGTTTGTTGTATCAAGCGACAGAGAACTTATTCTTCAGTATGCGAAGCTTAAGAAGCCTAGAGGTGTGTTCATTAACATGTTTCAAGAAGATACAGAGAGATTGCCAAAAGGTTAGCAGCAAAGTTTCATATGCTAATAATGGCCTACTAAGTAAACTTTTAAAAGTCACTTTCCGCAACCTGCCTCCGCAAACAGAAGCAACATTATACTATGTAAATAAGTTGAAGACAGAGAAAGGCGTAATTCTGGAAAGATTAGGGAAACTATATAAGAACCCAAGGCACAAAATTACGCAAGTAGTTTCTCCTTTAAATGAAGTAATAACTTGGTGTCGTAGGAACGAGCATATAAATTTAATTTATTCATATAGTACTTATAGCATTTTTATTATCAGATGTATATTATAAAAATATATTTCAGTGCAAATCATATATTTAATGAGAAGTATGTTGGATATAAAGCTTATCTCAACTTACTGGTTAATGCTGAACGTTTTAAAGGTCAAAGCTTTAAATTTAATCGACTCATCGATGTGTTATATATATATAATTAACTATTCAAATGTCTTCTTTAGTTTCCTCATGCACGTTGATAAATTATTTACTTTGGTAGCTATGGTACCATCGTTTCACGAAGATGTTTCGTAGAATATCTGTACTAAGACATAGAGCCATGATGACGTTTTAACTCACTCTTGTATCTCCAAGTTATTTTATGCTCCTCTTCTACTGTTTTTGTCCTTTCTTTTGAGCGCATTCGTTTTTCAACATCTGCAACTCTTCCTCAAAGGGCCGTTTCCCATAAAGAGGATTTCTCCCCTCCTTTATCAATTTCTCCGTTTCACTTTAATCTCACGTGTCTCCTTTTCCTTTCAGGCCGATAACCTTTTCTTATCTCTCCCATCCTCTTTTATATCTCCGTCCTCTGCAATATCTCTCCATCGCCATATCTGTCTCCCGTCGTCCCACCAACTTCATCTTCCTTTCCGCCGCCCACTCTGTCCTCCGCTGCCAAACAACCCCTGCTTACCGAAGGAGGGGAAAAGTTTTGAAACATGTTCTCACTTAATTCTCTTCCCCTTTCTCTCTTTTTCTCATCTCTCAATTCCCATTGTCTTACGTCCTTGACTGTGCCCTTTTCGCTACCTACGGCTCATTTTCCCTTTCTCTTTTCCTTATCTCTTCCCCCTTCCGTCTCATTCATCTTTCTCCTTGTTTTCCTTCTCTTCTTCCGCTACTTTTGTCCCCTCTCCGGTTCTTGGGAAGCTTATACTTAGAATTGTCTCTTTTCTGATAAGGAATTCTCTCTTTCGCTTATTGCTATCCTCATGAGAGTCGATCATTCTAAATGCGAGTTATTTGTCGTTGTCATCTACTGCCCTTATTTTGGTCCTCACGATCAATGGAATATTTTATGCATTTCCATTCGTATCTACCAATATTTTAGAATCATATAATCCAGGGATGTAGCCGTGACTATGTGTAACTCTGCAAAGCTCAAGATAGAAATAATTATGTTCAAATACCAAGAGAATTGTTGTATTAACTATAACCCCAAAACTAACTCTGCCGGGTTTGATGGTATCTCAATTAAATTTATAAAGGCATCGTCAACAGCGCTTTTCCCGGTAATACTCGATATTTTCAATTTCTCCCTAATGTCAGCTGAATTTCCGACGATTTGGAAATCATCACTTATTACACCTATTAAAAAGGTAAAAAAGCCAACCA
Organism: Sympetrum striolatum; assembly: GCA_947579665.1. Classification (NCBI taxonomy): domain Eukaryota; kingdom Metazoa; phylum Arthropoda; class Insecta; order Odonata; family Libellulidae; genus Sympetrum; species Sympetrum striolatum. Next base: position 31,443,811 of record OX388347.1, read on the forward strand.
CTCCTTTTAATTATCGCCCAATCTCCAATCTATGCTCCCTCTCAAAATGCCTTGAAAGGATTGTTTTTCAGCAGGTTATCGAATACGTAAATCACAACAACTTGAATTATCCCTATCAATCTGGTTTCCGGAAAAAATTTTCTACGCAATCAGCTTTACTTAAAGCTACGGATGATATACGTCATGCAATTGATAAACATATGATCACATTCCTTGTACTACTTGATTTCACCAATGCATTTGGCCTTGTAAATCACGCCTTACTTCTCAAAAAGATGAAAGAACTTAAATTTTCCTCCTCTTCACTAAATTGGTTTCACTCTTATCTAAATGGGCGGCAAAAGGCAGTCAAGGACGCACAAGGTAATATATCTCACTGGACAAACGTTCACTGTGGAGTCCCTCAGGGCTCAGTGCTTGGCCCTCTCTTATTTTCTTTGTATGTCCTTGATCTTCTAAATTGTATTAAAAATTGTAAGTATATGTTGTATGCCAATGACCTCCAGATTTACTGTCATTGCTACGTGAACGAGTTAAATAACAAAATTGACAAAGTGAATCAAGATGTAAATGCCTATTTCTATTTCTATTAACTATCAGATCCAACTTGTCATAATATTTCCAAAAAATAATCTTTTGGGTTGGGGTAGCTAAAAATATTAATTATTCGTCTTTATTGTTGGGCGTATTTTGTCATTGATGACCATTTTTACAATAAACCTCAATTTTTTTAATACATGCATACAACCATGCCCTAACTAGGATTCGAACTCGAGAGCTCTGTGTTGTAAGACTAGCAAGCTAACCACTACGCCATCGAGACTGGCCATCAGCCGGCTGATGATGATTACTATGATAGTTGAAACTGATTTCTATTTAAACCATTTGACGTGGTATTTGGACAGTAATTTCTGTCTTCGCCAGTATTTCGATTGCATTGCTATCCATCAAAGTTCTATACTCTTTTTACCCATGAAAGAAAATAATAAATTAGGATAAATGAGTGTGATACTAATTATTCTTAAAGCAATAAAAACTGCTTCCAAAAATTAGAAAAAAGTGAGTTGCCTGTTGCTGATGGATGGTCTGGAGCAAGCTTACGCAGAATGAAGGTAGTGGTATATGTTTGTGATCAGTTAGGATTAATTCTTTGGCCCGCAATGAATTTAGGAAAATGATGCATATTTATGATAATTGGTTGTTGTTGTCAAGTGGTAGAATGTTATGGAAGTTAGACTATCAAAGAGAAATCTTAAAATTATCTACCTTTCAACAAAGTATAAATTTCTGGGAAGGGAAAATTCCAGCGTATGAAATTAAATACTTAAAAAGGGGCAATTTTTCACTTGAAACCAGCTTAAAATTTCGTATACCCCCTCGCTTGTCCATAGTCATGCCATGTTTATTCACGCTAAAATAATTCCATAACCAGTCTTTTAATTTTCCTCTGTCTTGTTGTCTGCTATACGGAAGCCTTCAAATCGTTTCCGTTCATTCTTTTAAACAAACCCCGCATATTCCCAGTTTTCCTAAAACTCCACCTGATATACGTATACTTTCTATTCCCTTCTATACTTCCTCATTTCTTATCCTATCACCCCACTTGACTTCCTGGCTAACCATGCATCCAGTGGATGAATTCCCTTTTGCTTACCTTTCAGGAAGTGTGATAGTAAATATGATTATCGAGGCGATGTTTACACAATTTCTCTCGATGTAATTTAACATGCACCGTCAACAGTTTGCGAACTTACACAGTTTCTCGGAGAGGTAATTTAGTGCTATTCCTACATCTGGCGAGTTACAGATAGGCTGAACTGTGAGTTAGTTGGATAGTTGGTGAAACCCTTTCATATCCCCCAAACAGCTCCCTCTTCTCTCTCATTTTACCCCTACAACTCTATAGCTCATTCCAGGCGTCGGCTGAAGATGAAGCAAAATTATTTCCTCCCCTCCTCCGCCAGATAAGAGCTTAATTCCTTCTCTTCTTCCTCGGAATTCCTTTACCTCTCAGTCCCTTTTTCTCATTTCACTTATCGCTCCCTTTCTCGCCTTCCATCCTCCTTCCAATTTCGTCTAAGACATTCTTTCCTTTGCCAAGTTGCTCCTTCCATACTAAAAATATGAACCTGCTCCTTTCGATACTTAGCGTCCCACCTCCATATGTTTGCCGTAAGCTGACATTATTTTTGGCAAACAATTTAGCCAAACCTGACTTGGTCGTTTTTCACAGGCTCCTAATTCTAACAGGCCGGAAGAAGTTTTCAAAAGAAGAATTTTCCACTTCATTCTTCTATATGTAATGTATTCCCAAGGAATTAATGGAAGTTGTCGTGAAATTTTTTTTTTGTGTTCTAGTATTCTACGGCTTACCAGGTTGTAGACTCAATTTCAGCAATAAATTTTTATTCATTCCCTTACGAAACACTCTTATCATATACCTTAAAATTAGTTGTTCATGGGATTATCTATGCTGCACTTGCGGCAGCTTTTCTTACCAATCGAATGCAATTAATTTGAGAGTAAGAATTAGACGTAAAAGTTTGCTCTATAGTCACAATCTTCTCAACTATAAAGACGTATTTTATTTTATATTCAGGGCAAATTATTCATTCAGAACGGTGTTTTACTCGATATGTAATTGAAATTTACTTGAGTTTAGTGATTTTTATTAATAACCATTATATATTGCTCCTCAATCTCAGAGGATTATTTTCGTGGTGCTAAAAATTCTACCCTATTTTTCAGCTACTGTTACAACTGATATCATAAGGGTAATGAAAGGAAAGGAATAGATGTGCTCATGAGTTCCGTGTTTTATGCCTATAAGAGTTAAGATACTTCCTTCAGCATTCTCAATCTAATGGCAATTCGAAATCTTATGAAATTTGTATAGAATCTTTGCGTAATTAATGTACAATTATGCTGCAGAGCATCAGTCTAGTGATTCCAGTCAAACGGAATAAAAATTTGAAAGAAAAAGGAAATTAACTGAAAGACCTGTGACCGAAATCCAGAAGTTAAAACAAATAGCAATTGAACTTTACTTAGGAGAAAAATTAAGTCATTTATCCTCTAATACTTAATTTAATCTTTCTATTTCATTTAATTCGAAATGAAATAAGTGAATTTTTAAAAACAGCTTCTCGGTCATAAATTGATTTACAGAGTAGTAATTTACCTAATAATGACCTCAAAGGAAAATCGAGCCGTTTTCACATTCAGACTTCTTTCACGTAAAGGAAAATATCCTTCCATCACGAACGCAATGGCAAGGATTTGGAAATGAATGATTTCTGGTTATAAAATCACTCCGCATTAATTCATATCCTTCCTCCGGCGAAATTGAAACGCGAAACAGAGAGATCCGACTGCTCTCATCTTCTTCACCTTATTTAGGTGACGTTGCAGAGTTCGTTTCCTCACTAAAATTTAATGAACGCAGCATTCTTTTCCGAATCAGGTTTCCTCGATCCGGTGATCCACGAAAGATCCGAAGAGCGTTCGAAAATGTTTTTTTATGGCAACAGTAAACCTTCATCTATTGACGCGCTGTTTCCGCTAATCACGTGACATTTGAGGGGATTTTCACCTCATCTCATTATCCGATTTTTCGATGAATCCGGATCTCTCCCAATTTTCCACATTTCGTCGGCTCCTTTGTCATCAAGGATAACGAGGGGTTCCTTTCATTAAACACGTTTCCCTATCTCTCAGCCCTTTTATCCGATTGCAGATAATGCGGCGAGATAATGCCTCCAAATAACTTTCGGATTCATTCATATCCACTCGTGTGACTCTGATGCGCACCTAGCTTTCATCCTCTCGCTCCGCCGATCGCGAATTTCTCAATCATTTACTACTCAGCAGTCAAAGCCGTTTATTTCCTGGGGCTGAAAAGTTGCTATTTCTTTGAGATGAAATGTGGATTATGGAAGTTGCCTTTTGGCACGAGTATCTATACGTAAATATGAATACATTCCATTTGTTTTATCCTCCCTTTCCTCGCTTAAAAAAGCCGTAGTACATAGCATTTTCAGTTTTATAACACTGAATGTTTGGTGAATGAATTAGTTTCTGTTACAGTAAATTCAACAAAACAAGGAGTGACACTGTGATATTTTATTAATGGTGGAAAGCAACATTCTGAATATTCTGTTATATATTAGAAATCAAATTTTTGTGGAAACAAGATCCTATTTTTTCTTTATTATTTAGTGGTGTAATGGTAATAGTTTCCTTCAAAAATCGATTCCTAATTTATTTCTATTTCTGCATCAACGAAATATATGTTTTGCAAGATGTGATGTAACGTCCAGACAGTAATCAGTTGTAAAGATATCAACTTTTGAAACCAACTTCTACTTAAAACTGTACAAATTGGCGACTAGCTTCGGCAAGAAAAAGGAAAATAAAATAGGAAATTCTTGAAAATGGAAAGGGTTATTGACAAGATGGAAAAGGGGCGATTAGATTTAATTATTTATCAATCAATATTGTATTGTATTATTATTGGATTGTAAATAAATAAAATTGATTTACAATCCTGAGAAATTAAATTTAAAAATAATTTATGCTATTCAATGTAATTTTAGGCTACCAACAAAGTAAAATCGATAATTCAAACAAGAAAAGCAAAGATAACATTTGATAAAATCTAAAGAGAGGCATTGAAATGTCTTGTTAGTAATCTCAAAGGTAAATTCAAACTTTTTACGGTAATTCCTCAATGAAGTCATACATATTTGACTAATATCAACGATTTTCAGTATAGACCTCATTTGTCTAATAATGCAGGCACGTTTGATCATAATAATATTTATAACATTTGTTAATATTTGTTAAATGTTGCTACCAATATTTGTTGAAAGCAATAATTCACAAATGTGTAGTAGTACATACTTAAAACATGCTGCAAATTCTAAAAAAATCCCATCAGATTTATAGTCAGGACTATTAGGACTCCATTACTAAACTCATGACCATTACTACTCATATTATCCATAAGTTCAATAGTAAATCGACTTCAAATTGCAATCTACGCCAATCAATGAAATTTAAGTGCCACCGTATAAAATTAAAGTTCCCTCAAAAATCGTACTATATCGTTTATGTATTGCTTCATAGTTCAATAAACTGAGGATCGTTCGGGTACCGAAGCCTAGGTACTATTTCCATCTTCCATGATCGAACTCCATAAACAACTTTATAGTTTTCCTCTTGCTTTTCTACAGTACTACATCGTAAATTTATTTATCTATTTTTATAGTACCTCATACTTCACGCTGTCTCTCTTGGGATTTTATGAAGCTGCTAAAAAGTAGATTATTTGAAAACGTGATTTTGATGCCGTGAAACGAGATCCTATCATCGTTTATGTTACTGAAGTAAAAGATCCACTCCAAGTGCGGTGTAAATTTAATAAAACTCTTATGTTTATTGGTCACCCCAGGTTTTCCCAATGTGATTTCTGCCATTATTTTACATGCTTGGTAAGACATTTCGGTCGAAATGATATTGTAATACGTCAAGGGAATCGGTTTTTCTTCAGTGATTCAAACAAAACGGAGTTTTCTGCTATTTCTGTTTGACTTCTCCCTCCGGCATAGCTATCTTAGAAGGAATTTACCTCTCATACATCCTATTGTATTTGTTTCTCTGAAACCATTCTTCTTACCTGCAATTTCTTAGGAATTAATCAACCAGTAGTACTATAAGTTAACATTCTCGAGAAGTTGCTTTCTAGAGTGAGAAGGTCATTCCGTTTGTTCAATTCATTTAGTCATTCGGTTTGTTAGAGGATTAGAGGTTGGTTGGTTATTACGAATATAATTCGTAATAACGTTCCACTTTACATAAGATATGTATATTGAGTCACAAGCTCTAATCAATCAATCTACAGTTACAGCCATCAGCGGGAACCATTGGATATTTATATTAGATAATAGAAATTCTACACAAGTACTAATTAAATTCACAACTAACTTCTTGTTGTGGTTTGTCATTATCCTAATGCACATTCTGGACAATAGTTTTGTAGATAGCATATCTGTTATATTTGTATGCTCTAATCATATTTTATAAAACTTAGTAAAAATTTCTCCGCATGGAAATGGATTAATGGTGGCTTTAAAGCTGTGGACACATCAAAAATTCCCAAGGATAAAGGGATATTAAAAAGAATAAAAGTACCAAGATTTGAACCAGGATACTCTTATTACCGATCGTTAGTTCTAATTTTTCTTCGCAGTATCTGCCCATCGCTAATTTTAAATTTTAATGCTGTAATGATAGCAAATATGTTATATGTTTAAAATATTTTCATTTATCTTCTACGCTGTAGATTTTTATGCGATTCTTTAATAGGGATCTTCCCCTTCCCCTTATTATTATTAATATTAATATATCTGAAAGCTCTCCGTTACAGTCTTATCTTTTTTATGAGAGATGTAATCGTCTACTTTCTCTTCTTCCTCGAATTCTCTCAAACTCGCAGTGTATACGGCATTCTATGACCAGCATAGCTTCCTCGCACGCATCTCCTGTCGTAAATATCCTGCTCAGAGATGAAGCTGAATAGCCCCCTTTCCTCCCACGCATTCGCATGGAATATCGTGGAGGCTCTACTCGAAGAGAAAGGGAGAGGGAAGGGGGAATACGGATGGTAACTCCCTCTATTTCGCGTTGCGAATGTTATTACTTTATAGTCTCCGGAGGCTATCGGAAGAGATTCCCTCGAAAGAGAAGGAAGTCGTTTATTAGTGCGAAGCTTTTGAGGGCCAATCATATTGTTTGACGACGTCCATGCGAAGTTCTCTTGTAATGCTTGAGGATTCCAAAACAAGAAAGCGTTTTTTTTTTCGAATTTTGCGAAGTTTCGTGCGAGTATGGGAATTAATATCACTGAGGAGACTTTAATGTTCTCGGGAGGCCCTTTGTGTGGTTCTCTTCCATTTCTATCGAAATCCATGACTTAATTTACAAGTTCCATCAAGCGAGTCCCTTTAACATTTCAATGATTACATACGTATGAAATATTCGAGATATACGTCGGTGTATTTTAAGTTTCATCTCGCTAAATTTATGTTTCCTCTTAGGAAGAAGAAGTTTCTCTTCAAATAATCTAGCATATTCTCTCGGTAGATGAATTCCAGATGCTTTATTTTTGCCTTTAATTTTGTTTTATTTTTTTCATAAACGCCTAGAATTCCCGCACACGCTAGCTTTAATATTTTTTTCGGGTTTGTATTATTCAAATCTGTTTTCAAAAGTAATTGCTACTTCTGGAGCATTTTGACGTTTAAGATGTGATGTAAGATATGCGAGATTTTTGGTCACTCGCTCGCTCCAATAATTTCGGCATTGTCGGTAAATCAAGCGTATTTGTTTCTCCTCGTTCAAAATATTAGAAAAAGTAACACTATAAAAAGTAAGTTGCCTTGAAAATTACTGTAAATTAGTATATTTGCGTATTCATCTGAATTAATTGGGGTTATATGCAATGTGAATCTGAAAGTGTATTATAAAATCAACTCGTCATATGTTAGTAGTGCATGCTATTACTTAAGTAGAGACAATTTTCATGAATTTAATTTTGATAACCCTAGCATTAACGGATATTGGTATATGGTATACTAAATTATAATTAAAAAAAAAGAAAATAGCTGCGCTTTTATACTTTTATTTAAAGAGTAAGAAATGTCGAAATTGATTACCATACCACTTGAGCTTAGAGTACTAATTTTTGCACTACTCAATCATACTTGAAACTACACAACCAGAATCAGCTGTCAATGAGGATGTGAGAGTATTTATGTCCACTGATGGCATGGCAACTTCACTAAATCGATATCGCTAATTATGTCAAACGTCTCTGAAATAAGATCTTCCAGTTGTTTTTAAAATTGCCGCAGGTGTTATGTACGGAATGATTCTAATATAAAAAATGTTTCTTTGAATCAATATATTTTACGTATCACGGATGTGTATTGACATTTACGCCTTTTTATTTTCCTTCATTTCGATATAATTATATCATAAATAGAGACTTTCATATCTATAATAAACTATGAACTCATTGTGAAAGATATCTTAGCTAATCGAATTGTTAGAGTTAATTGATTTCCAAACACGTAATCAGGTTGCAAAAAAAACCATCTCTAGTCATTTCCTTCAGTCATTCAACAAATGTCAATCGAAAATCGTATAAACCCTGACGTCACATCAACGCGGACGATGTTAAAGAGTGAAACCGAATTCTGCCGCCCTAACGAACACTTTGAGGGAGAGAAATGAAATCAAAGGCACCGCCTTTCTCCGGAACTCCTCGTCGTATCTGACGTCACCCTCGGCGGCTTTCATTGCTTTCTCTGCGCGACTTCCGTTATGAATTTCATCAGAGCCAGGATGTTTCGCCGAAGACATCGATGGCTTCATCGCTGATCTCATCTCTTACGTTTCCGCTGGGAGTCCGCCTCCAATTACCTCATCCTTGTACACCTTAATGATTCCACATTTGCGGCACCTTGTGTACATCTCTGGGCGGTATCTTACGAATTTGTTTCCTCTTCCCATTGGTTATCATCGGCTTACGGGGATATGGGAAGCTCCATTTAGCAAATGAATCGCCTGCTAATTAAAAGTTGGCTGGGTCGATATTCATCGTCTGAATCTATAATGCAGACCATAAACATCCTCTTTTTATTTTTCGATGCAAGTTGGTTGTTTTCCACCACGAGGCGATTGCTTTCTTTCCGATTGAGTTGTCAATCACAGTGATTAGCAGAGTGTTTGTGACTTACCATACGTTCGTGATTGAATATTCTTACAGCTGTATTTAATCACGCAATAAATATCTGTACCTTTTTGAGACCAGGATTAATAAGCAATCCGATAAATCTACCACACTTAGCTTTTCCTTCGGGTTAATATGAAACCCAACGTAAGCGGTTGCTTTATTCGGAATCAATTCCAACTACTGAAAACGAATTTCAGTATTCATAGGGCTCATTAAATAAGGCTCTGATTTTAACGATGTAAGTCGTATCACAATTTAAAACATTTTGCTTGCGCACTATTCTAAGGTGATAGCTAAAGTAATATTAGAGATCTTGCTTTAAGCTTCGTTTGCTATTTTTAGAGATCAATAGCTACCAAAGCAGTGCTTTTAGCCCTTAAAATAATATGATTGCTAAACTCATAGCATGAATTTCATTGTTTTACAGTGATAGATCCAAGATTAACGACGCTGTTTTGAGATTATTTCGAATATTCTTTGACCATCACAAATTCAGAATGATTACTCAGCTAAGAATACTACTCTCTCAAAGACAAGAAGAATGACAATTTCGCCTTATTAATGGATTACCTTAAAAACTTCACAAAGCATTGTATTCATGGCTCGTAATCTAGCTGGAAAGTTTGAATCTTTCTTTTTAAATGCGATAATATTTGTCAACCTCATGGACCAACATTCCAGGGAAAATCTCTGGGATATCCATTAATTGTATATTTATTACATTAAATAACGGACCCTTTCTTTTGTTAGATTTGATAAACGATAGGGTCTAGGAATATTCCCCAAAAATTATTAATGCTTTCCCATAGTGAAATTGCGGATGTTGAAGAAATAACCGCGGTCGCTCATTTTTCCCCGGAATTTGTCATTTTCCGCGACAAAACGAAAGATCTTTCATCCCGAGCCGTTTTTCATTTCGCCGTATCAGCCAATGTTAAGGTATTTGTTTCAATTCGCGCCGGAGAAATATTCCGCCTTTCATATCCTTCAAGACCGCAAGACTCGTGCGTCTCTCCTTCGCATCTGGTTTTTGTAACGGCCTAAAACCCTTTCTTTTCCTCTTCTATTTTTCTCGGAAATACAAAACAGCTTTCCGCCGTATTTATTTATCTTTTTCGCCGCTCGCAAGCTCCTTCTTCCTCTTTGCATTAATCAACCCCTTTTGTGCTCCCGTGCTGCGTCTGTCGCCCCCGAGGACGTTTGTTTCTTCCGCGCTGCGCTAGGTGGCGTCTCGGCCTCCTTGTTCCCCATTTTATACGCACTTCTTTTTTCTGTTACTGTTATTTTCGTCGGCTGAATTCCATCGGAGGAATTCTAAGGTTATAGCACTTCGGAATGTTGTTTTCCTCTTCTGTTTCCTCCTCAATGGAACTCATTCTTCAATCGGATCCATGAAAGAAATGGGATATCGTTTTGTGTTTCTCTCACAATTGGTGAGCGTGGAATAATTTAGAATGAATGGCTGAGGAAATGAATCTTTGGACAAGGAACCAACGTGAATTCTCAAGGCTTGTTGGATTTGATCAATATCCCTCTTTCCAGCCAATTCACACCGCTAGTGATTTAGTGCCCTGCTTAGTAATTCAAAGAGTCCAAAGAAAGAGATCGTGCACGATGGTTTGCATGTATTGAATTGATATGAAGTATTCGTATTGTGCAGGATCCTCTATCGTTACCTCGTCCGAGAATGAGTTTTGTGACCAAAGAGTGTTCCATTTGCGTGCGTCTAGTCTCTTAAAATGGGATCAAATTCACCAGTACAATTCATCTCTAATGCCGCTAAACATTCTGCGTTTGTATCTGTATAATATCAAAACTGAATTCTTAGTTCGCAAAGATAATAGTAGCTAGTCGTATTGAGTAAACGCAGCATCTGACTTTTTCGTAAAGATAAATACCATATGATTAGAGGAATAGTGTGAAATACGAACGTCCAAATAAGAGTCAGAAATCCCGACCGAAATCTTTGTCATGGGTTTGGTTAGCAGAAAAAAATTTATAGTGCGACAATTATTTGATTTTGGTATAAGTTGGTTTTTTATGGAAATGTCTCCTTAGGATTCAGGTATTTCAAGTTTTTCGGTTGGTTCATGTAAACATGAAAATTTTCAAGGGCTTAGGAATGACATATATGGCTGAAAATTACATCTATATTCATAAATGTATATACGTACCTACTTATCTCTTCTATTTATATACTTTTCTTTAGAATTTTTCAATAATTATACGATAAGATGATAGTATAAATTAGGATTTATAATAATAATAATAATAATAATAATAAATGGCCTTTATTCGGGCGAGATTGAGACTAGAAAGTCTCTTCTTACACCTAACCCATCGTCTTATGCGAAACAGAAAGAAAGAGATAGTTTGCAAAAGTACACGAAGAAAACTAGTATGTGGATTTTTAAAAAACCTAAGCTGAGGGCTCAGGAAAAAATTTCCACTGCAGGAAAACACTCACAGGAAGGGGAGTGTGAAAAACCTGCGAAATCTACAATAGAAAGTTATATTTTGATGAAGGAGAAAGAAAAGGGTTATGATAGACAGGCAGTGAAAATATAAAAATTGTACAAAAAGAAAGGAGAAAAAACATAAATGCATTACAAACAAATTTAGAGCATTTATTTCTAAACTTTTCTATACTCAGGTCCTTTTTGAGCTGTATTTACCGTTTATTATATTCAATTCTATATTAAATTCGCTGCTATTAGGAAATAACATTTATTAAATCATATTTATTTATTAAATGCGTCATTTTAATATAATATACCAAATGCGTATTCATAACTAAGATAATTCAATATTTTTGTTACGATATAAAAGAATTTATATATTGAAGAAATAATTTTGGAAATATTTTTTGATAGAATTAAATTTTCCCATTGCCCAAGTAGAAGTTTTACGACCACAACCTTAAATATGTTATTTTCGTTGCTCCCCGAAAGAAAATTGAAAAGCCTTCCATGGAGCCATATGGCTCTTGTTAATAACTTCCGGTTTGAAGAAATTTGCGCAGTTTTAATGAATACAAAGGTATGTTTTTTCACTATGCTCTAAAATTATCGATATTTGGAAGAATCGCATGCGAGAGTCTTCTACTTGGTCGAACTTTGCCTCAAATTGAATTCCCTCCTGCATCTTCACGTTTAACAATATGCACATGCAGAAGGAGATGCGTAAAAATCAGCACCGCGAAGCAGGCTCGCGAATGCGCCAAGTTTCCGGCAGCGAGCACCCAAGATTTTTAATAACACCGCCAAGTACATAATGAGAATTCTTCGGGTGCTGTGTCGTGCGCCCCGCAACACGGAAGTGTGCACGCCGCTCCATAATCTTCGCCGCTCTCCGCTGACGCAACAATTGGCGTCGGCTTGGATGCCCCACTTCCAAAAACACGCCTACTTAAACTTTTTTAATCAACCGGGCATTTCTACTTAGGGGGAGGAAAAAGTTTGCAACTCCCGCAATCCTCGGCGGGGTTTGCGATATGCACATAACACAGGGTATGAGCACATCCGGCTTCGATTGGGAGGGACGCTCCACTTTCCAGAGGGAAAAATGTTTTGCCAATCGACGGGCTCCCAGCTTTTCGGTTTGTTTGCGGGCCCGTCTTCAGCGGAAAGAGAGCAAAGTTATTCTGGGCGATCTTCATCTTTTCCTCCCTCTCGACGGTGGCTCCGTCACTTTGCGTAGGATAAATAATGAGTTGCGGTGAGAATGGAGGTAGCACCAACACCGCGAATACTTCACGTTGATATTTCTCTCGGAGGAAACCTGAAATTGAATGCTCGGAGAGGAGGCGGATTTCGAGGCTCCAATGTGCAAAAAAATAAGACGAAATTTTCAAAATATCTTTGAAATTCTTGTTATAATTTAAACATCGCTGCAATTTGAACGACGCCATATGGCAACGTTAACCTATTTTGCTTTAAGAAATCTTTACGTTCCATGCAAAATTTGCTTGGCTATAAAATTACAAGGAATCAACTTATCAAAAAGTTATTTATTACATATATTCAATATTTATTGCACCTACTCTGCAGAATTTATTCAACAAATTGTATATCATCGAATCCACTGCTTGGGCCGTGACTTCGTGGTAAGTCGCCATTAGGAACAAATGAAAAGATTAACTTTTACACACCACCTGAAGATGACTCCATGAGTCGAAACCATGGTCGTTCCTGAATAAAATTATCTGTGGTGTGTAAAAGTTAATCTTTTCATTTGTTGTATATCATCGTTACTATCTTCGTTTAAAATAGTGAAACATCACATCAAAAAGAATCAGAATGGTAACAAATATATTAGTTATTGCTCATTTTTTCTACAATATATAAATACATCATTACAAACGCTATCTTAAAAGGTTAGTTGGGCAATTAGTTAAAAGAGTATTAATTTCATTACATGTGTGCTCTTTTAACATTATTTGCTAATGATAGTTATTTATTATTACAATATTAGAATGTGGAACATTACTCTTCTTTGATTTTCAGTTGAGGTGATTTTTTCGACTTAAATTAAAATGCTTTATCGTTATCCTTGTATTCTTTTCTCCTAATTTTAATCTTCATTTTTAACATGTGATTATTAATGTAATTGGGAAGAACAGAGACCAACTTGTCTTTATAAAAAGTCCATTCAACTACTAATAGCCACATTTTATGCATACTTCATTCAATAAACACATACGAATGCGTCTCACCCATTTACTGACTAAGTAAAGTACTATTATTACCGTTGTGAGGATTTTTTTCTATTATTTGCATTTTCATTGGTCACTTTTATTTCATCATTCAAAGATATCCAATCATACCCATTTACTATCATATATAATGATTTTATATCATATTTCATTATATCATACTAGTTTACGAGTGTTCTCAAGTCCTTCCGAAGTTCGCCGTATTGACCCTTGGTTCCCTTTCGTTGCATGATCCCAAAATCTCGACGTTCAGAAGCCCTGCACTAATTACTTTCCCCCCCGCATTCACGGTCATACCCTACTTACGCGGCGTCTCCCCAATGGAAAGACCTACAAACTCCACCCACTCATTAATCCATCCACCGTTCCCTTTCGAGGGAGACACTGTTTGGCAGTCAAAACCCCTCCTTGATGGCATTCGCCTTACACCGACGGATATTTGCCTACAGCCGGGCGTAATGCGGCGAGATGACGAGCTACTCCTTTTCGACCACCCAAACGGGCTCAACTATACTCGATTGCATTCCGTTACTGCCACTTCGCCGGGCTCCGTCACTATATTCCTCCAGATTCCCTTTCTCCCGAACTCGTCTGTATCCGCCCAAAGTCATTCCGTGGGCGTGTTTAGCTTAATGCCAAGCTCCTGCGACTTGATGAGTCGAGAATATCCGCCGTTCGGAGGATAGGAATACCGACTGTCGACCTCCGCGGCGCGATTGGTCCCGTTTGCGTCTGGAATCAATCTTGAGGTCTCCTAATCAGCGGTGCGTCGTTTCCCAGGAGAAGGGCTCGTTTACATGATTTTTGTGGAAAGAAAACTCAATATAGCTTATCAGGAGGAACGTTTCATCTTAGCTCGGCTCTTTGGCTAGATGGATATTCCGGGAATGAAGTATTTTTGGAGATTGTATCCCTAAAGAGGGCCTTGAAATTTATTTTATAATTTTTTTTTCTAAATAGTAAATATTTATGGAACAGTATGATCATCTCTTTCTCTGCATTGTGAGATTTTTGTAATTATGTGTATGTATATTGATTTGATATAAATGAAAAATTATTTCCATTTTTAATTGGTACAAACGATAAAAATCATCAAAAATAAATCAATGGAAAATAGAAGTATGGAGCTAAATTGAATCACCCCCAAACTTCATACCCTTTATATATGAGTATATGTAATAATCAGAGGTGGATTTAAAAACTTGCCAAGGATAAGCATTCATGTAAAATACTCGATTTCTCCTTCTGAAGTTCTATTGTTAATATTTGGACTTATTGAATTTTCTGTGGTATTTGGTGGAATTTTTTCATGGTATATTAGGGAAAACTATAAGTTTGCGATATCACACTCCTAAAATTGCCATGTAAATTTAATACATATTGAGTTAAAGAAATTATTAAAATATGTAACATTAATATATTGAAACGAATCCAATAATAAATGACACTGATTTAAAAATAGAATGCATGCAAGCTAAAATGTTTTGCACAGCCCTCTTTGATGTTGTATTGATAAACATTTTGTGCGATTTAATTTTCCGTGGAATTTGCTGAAGTCTATTTGTGTTTATTGAAACGGATATTTTAATATATTATATTTTATAAATTCGATTGATTAAAAGGTTTGATTAACTCTCCCGAATGTTGATAAACCTGAATCAATGTCGAAAATCACCTTCAGAGAAGACGGCATCATTAAACTATTGCAACAGATTAAACCGAATAAAGCTCCGGGTCCTGAAGACATACCGGCTCGAGTGTTCAAGGAAGTTGCGGAGAGCGTAGCACCTTTTCTTAAAGTTATATTTGACAAGAGTATGAGCGAAGGAAAGGTCCCGAAAGATTGGAAAATTGCGAATGTCACGCCAATATTTAAAAGTGGCTCTAAGGACGATCCAGCTAATTACAGGCCTATATCTTTAACATCACTGAGTGGTAAAATTATGGAACATATAATAGCTAGCTCTTTAATGGGTTTTCTTGAAACGTCCAATTTCATAATTAGGAATCAACACGGTTTTCGTAAGACTCGTTCTTGCGAGTCTCAGCTGGCTCTATTAGTACACGATGTTCTAAACTCTGCTGAAAAACATAAGCAAGTCGATGCGATATTTTTAGATTTTCGGAAGGCTTTCGATAAGGTACCTCATCATAAATTGCTGTACAAATTAGAAGTTGCGGGTATCAATGCACAAGTTATTAACTGGATAAAAGACTTTCTCACCGATAGAGAGCAACGAGTAGTACTCGATGGTATTAGTTCCAACTTGGTTAAGGTGACCTCGGGCGTCCCTCAGGGCAGTGTAATTGGACCGTTGTTATTTTTAGTATACATCAACGACCTCAGCAATCACATTGAAAGCAATGTTAGGATATTCGCAGACGACACAGTCATTTACAGGGAAATAGTTAGTTCAGAGGATAGATTAACCCTTTCGAACGACTTAGACAAAATTATGAATTGGTGCGATGATTGGCAATTAGAGCTTAATGTAGAAAAGTGTTCGGTAGTTAACTTCTTCGAAAGTAAATCTATAATAAATGATTATTCTTATAGTCTCCGAGGGGCAAACCTAATGACAGTAGAATCCGTAAAGTATCTTGAAGTAACTCTCACGAATAATCTATCATGGAGTGCCCACATCCGAAATATATGTGGAAAAGCACTTAAGAAACTCGGCTTCGTTAAAAGAATAGTCGGTAAGAGCGAAGAAAAGGTTCAGGAGCGATGTTACTTAGCGTTAGTTAGGCCTCACCTTGAGTATGCATGTAGTGTATGGGACCCCGCCGAGAAATGTCATATTCGGGATTTAGAAAAAGTACAACGAAAGGCGATACGATTTGTAAAGAATTGCTACGATAAAACAGCGAGTGTCACTCAGATGTTACAGGACGCGGGATGGGAATCATTAGAAGATAGAAGAAAAATTCAAAGGATAAATTTATTAAATAAGTTCAGAGAAATTACGTTTTCAGATGATGTAACCGATATAATGCGACCCCCCTGTTATATGGGCCGTGCTGATACTGCCCGAAAGATTAGGGAAATAGATGCTAAAACGAATCGTTTCAAAGATTCATTTTTTCCGCGAAGTATACGCGAAAGCAACCGTTTAGGAAAATAGAGTCAAGGTGTTTACACCCCCTGCCACACGCCGAAAGGTGGCTTGCAGGGTTCTTACATAGACATAGACAAAGGAATTAATATCAATTAGGGAGAGGTTCAAAATAACCTATCAATTATTTTAAAACTATTCATAAACTAAAAAATCGAACGATAACATAAAATTAATATAAAATCAAATTTGAATAAACTATACATCCACCAAGTCACGGCTTCTACCATTGATTATATTAAACTATAATGTTTTTAAAGTTTTCAATGAGTTCACTGTGCACATGATTTAAAATACATACTTTGCTCACAGCTAATGAATGAAGAAGATGAAATATTAAAAGAACCGTGCTTTAATAAGAGTAATAAAATATCCATGTTGTGAAGTCCTTAGGTTTAATAGAGTATTGCAGTTATAATCATGTTTCCAGAGAAAATTGAATACCTCTCATTAATTAATTGTAGGTGATAAATCCCACGAGAACCTGAGTAATGCTTTAAGGCAACTTTAACAGAATTATGAGAAATGAGTATTATCCTTTAGGAAGTAAAAGGATATTTTTCTTCACTTCCATGTCGCTTGCAATGAAACGGTCTCAATTTCGTGAATATCTTGAGCGCTTTGCGCAAATAATGAGATTTTGGAGCTCTAAAAGGCGTTGGTACAATGTCATCTCCAGCTTCCTTAATTACTCTCCTTCGTGTCGGAACACGAGAAAATATTGCAAGTTCTTAACATGCACGATTCAACTACTTGGAAAACACGCATTGCTTGGGTGAAAGGTTTTCTTAATTGGAAATTTTGATCCAATAACTTTGCGTCATAATTGAGAAATGATACTTTTAAAGTGGTTCTGCCTTTTAAAACTGAACGAAATGGAGCAATACTCCATAGTTTCTATGAAGTTACGCTGTTTAAGCTAAGTCATTTATTGTAATGATAGAATTGTTTTAGTTGATGCCCTTTTAAAATAAGAGCTTTAATTTTAGTATTAAAGCGGCAGAAGCTTCAAAATCCTTCATTTTTTTAAACTTTTCTATATCTTCTGTAGATTCTTTGGTTTACAAAAGGATTTGTTTGTCCTTTTATAGATTTTTTTTGTTTCAGCTGAAATAATTCGTTATATTTTCTCAAATTTAATTTAAGAAAATATGATTTATGATGGGCTGGAATATTCTAAAACAGAAAACTGTTTTTATCTAACGAATATACACACCAATGTAACTATCAGTCAATGGAAACGGATTATTCTACTTTAACTATCTTTAGCGTTTTTCTCGTAATAGGAACAAATATATTGCCTCATTTTCAAAGAAGTTCTCCAAAATTATGCAATATCTCTACTAAATTGATTCATATTGGTAAAATAATATTCATAGAATTATACAATACTTCTGCCAAGTAGTTTATGCTGTACAAAAACAAGCTCCTTACGGGAGATTTCAGAAGAATTCACTATCAATTTAGTATCAAATCCTTGGAAAGTTCCATTTGCAACGGATTGGAGTATTTAGAAATTTGGATTGAAAACAGCTCTGTAGGTTGTTGATTTTTTCGTAAAAATTGATATCTTACCTTCCAAGCCCACACTATAAGCATATATATATATATATATATATATATATATATATATATATATATATATATATATCAATGACGATACATTTTTAGTAATAAAGTACTTTTCTCGAAAACAAAAGCAATGGTACTTTGAGAGTTATCATGGAAAGGAAACCGAGATCGGTAAAAAACTTTTCTCTCAAAAAGTTTACCCCTTTTGCTGGCGTTAAAGTAAGAATTGTAAGGAATCGCTTAGTTTCAAAGGTATCATATACTTTCACATTTGAAGAGGAAGCCAGAAAATGAGTATCTTTGTTGGGAATAATTAATACCCACTTTGAGGTGAACAGGAAGTTTGATCGAAATCAAGCCGTGTATTCAGAAGTTTGGTGCTTAGAAACGGGGTATATTGAGAGAATAAAGGCCGTTGTTTCTGCGCTTGTACGAAACGTTTAAGCATCATAAGAATTAAAGTACTTACTTTTCGCGCTTGAAATGAAATTTGAAATCGATAGTGAAATTTTCACAATAACATTCGAAGTTTGATATATTGAATAGTTATTTGTTATCTTGTGCCTTCATATTTACTATATTTCCTTCATTTTTTATTTTGTACCATTGTTTCAATTATCAGTCACTTATGTATCAATTGTTGATATCTGCACCTGTTTTTAGATAGATGCTCACAACATTGATAAAATTATTATTTTTTGCTACAAACTTTCGTCAACCACATTAATAGAGTGTTATGATTGGAATGCCAATTTATGTCATATTATCTCTTATTTTAAAATCTAACTCCATCGATGATTAGATTTCACTACGTAGCTGAACAGCATTTGCGGGACAGCGGTTGATACACGATACTCTAAGACTCATTACGTTTATGGAATATAACTGGATGAATGATTACTCCAAGACTGGAACCCATGGTTTTTCAAAGAAATAGTGTGGCTAGTAATAGATTTATCTTTCCTGTATCAACCATGGAAACCCACAGTCACCACCCAAGCAGTGGAATATTTGATAAAGATTAAATAGAATGATAGCAATAGGATAGGATAGGAAGAGGATTGTCGAATTTTCTTATTTATTTCTTTCAATCTTTCCTAAAAACTCTAGCAAAAATAGTCCGCTAAATCATCTATTAAAATTCCACATTTCATTAAATTGAATTCCTTTGACTATTCAAATTCCTCAGTCATGGGTATCGATGACTACTTATGAAATCTTAGGAAGAAACGAGTCATAACAAACAAAATGTAAAGATTTTTCGTCTGCGTTTAAGAATTTAATGATCAGCGTGAACTTGGGTATCCTTCGCTTCATAACTCGCTGCAAAAAATATCTGCAAAGTAGGTTCCATTTCAATGAATTCGAGTCCCAGCAAAGTCAAAATTTTTGACATCTTGTACAACTTTGGGTCAAGTTGCACACTTTCCTGTCCTTTGTCCAACTTCACTTCCATCTCATGTATTCGTGAGGTTCATACATCGAAACTTTCTCCCGATACAAGAGAATACTATTATTTATGTAGGTTTTATAACCTAATAAAGTTTTAGAACAAAAAAATCACGATTAGTGGATACCAGCAACCTAATCAAAAAAATCCCTCTCTCAATTTTTCAATCGCCCGATTCCGCAGAAGAAAACGAATGAAGGCCGATCTTTATTACAACTTGGAGCGAGAAGTACGGGACCAGGTACTTACACTCTGCACGGCCCGCTCTGCAGGTAGATTGAAGTGGATGCAATTCCCACCTCTCAGGAGGACCTCTCCGGTTCAATATCGCGTCACTGCGCAAGGGCGGCAAATGGAGTTGAATAAAAAGGAGAAAGTGGACCCGGTTGAGAGAGATCTTTCAGGGAAGACACCCCGAGCGCAAGAGAGCAAAGCAAAGCAAACGCTGTGGCGCAACGAAGCGCCTTTGAAAGCAGAGACGTCACGGAAGCTAGCGCTGCGAAAGAGCTTTTACAGCCCCTTGCTTACTCGTCTCCAGTCACTTTTCTCTGTTTCGCACACACGGGTACGGCGCGAGTCTCTTTGGAGGCGCTGGGAGCGACGGGGGGCGCAGCGACGTCGCAGGGAAATAAATGCGACCCCCGCAGTGTTTCCGAGAGCGTTACAACTTTCGTTTGTGAACTGCCGATGACTCCGGTGATAGACTCAAAGACGGCGCTCCAGGACTCTCCCCCTAGGAGAGCATGCTTAAGGTGTGCTCAGGATATACTTAAGGACGCGATGAAGTCGTAGAGAGAGTTCCGGGTAAGAAATCAAAGGAGTGCTTCGTGAAAGAAATACTCAAGTATTTGGGAGGTGCGCGGACCTTACAATTGCAGCTGGTCATCGCTACTTCTGAAGTCACGATACCAAAGGCTATGGAAGGACGCACACATGGTATTCAAACAGGATCTGTTTCAGATGGTGAACAAATGAGGCAGCCGCCCCAGGGTATAGCCTACGGGCTATACCCTTGGTCTCACGCTACTTCGTAAAATAATTAAGCTATCATAAAACTTGCACTGTTTAGTAATGGATACGAATTTTTTTGAATCCACCACGTTATGTTCTCGTAATTTTATCTTTTGTTTATATTCTCTATGAAGTGAAGACTTACACAAACGTTTCTTATGCTGTTTGGAGAATATATACATCTTTTTTTATTAACTTAATTCCCGCGCATAGCCGATCTATTACACAAGTATATTCGAATAAGTGTGTAGCATTAAAAATACTTACTGTATTAGTAAGGCTGTATTTTCAAAGCTGTACGTACCTGAAAGAGGGGATAAAGCGATGATTTAACTCGCATCCCATTTGGGGTGGTATTTTCCCATTATCGATAAAATTTGGTATTCTTTGTTATACTCTTCGTATTTATGTCAAATCAACAATTGAATAAGTAAGGAGTATCATTGATAAATTCAACGTTAATCATTAAAAATTATCAAAACATATTTATGAAATTTGTAACAGAAATCGGTCGTTAATCTCCTGACTCAGGTTGGTTTGAAGTCTAGAAGTGACTTCGTTGTAATACAGTTGAGGATTAGAGCAAGAATTAAAAGAGGACAAGGGGAATCAAACTTGGTTGTATGTAATACGTCATATCATTAATACTGTAATTTTTAATTCAGTGTGGTGGAGGATTGTTGCAGGAGTTGGTGTAGTAAAAAATACTAGGAAGAAGGAAAATAAGAGGTTCAGGATACCTACATCAGCAGACATTTTGTAGTTTAAATTTCCAAACATTTAATGCATAAAAATTTCCTATAGATGTTTTCTATATCTAGATTCTTGGAAAAGTTTATGTATTTTCTCCTCTGTTTCTGTATCTTGAACAGAAATGAATCTCATTATCTAGTACCGGCATTATCCATCTAATCAGAGGTTTGATTTCGAAACTATCTGATGGCAATCATTAATACAAAGGGTATTTTTCAATCATAAAGTCGAATGGGAATTCCCACTACTTTTCGTCCTAATAGCGCAGGTAATCTTGCAAACACGTACATGCGGAAATCCCCACAGAAGGGTTCGCGACCATGATTTTCCACGCTTTGGCATTCATTCATGTGCATTGTGAAACGTCGATTCATGCGGTTTTCCATTTTGACCCTCCTTTCCTTTTTACATCAAATCGCTCTCGATGTAGCACCGTCTATTAATTAAGTATCTCGTAATTCGACGGCGATATCGTCATGCTGAATCAGCGGAACATCGATAATGAAACCTGAGTTAATTAGCAGGATGGTTATCGATTCGAGTTTTCCGCTCTGAAATTCAAATTCGCTGCAAACATATGCCGGAATTCCAACAATTTACACACGCATATAAATGCCGGAGAAATAAATTCCGGGGGTCGCAGACGGTGGAGGTTCCGCTAGGTGCGGCCGTGGGTTCTCTCCCAATGGGCGTCCGTGCTTCACGGCGGTCGGACGTGCTCATTTGGGGTTTTCCTGCATTGCCGGGAACGCATTAGCGAGTAATGGGTTATTCCCGAAGCGTATGCAATATATTAAACGTGTATTATTCGCTAAAGGGCGCGACGCGGGCTTTGGATAGGAATGCTGCCTGAATTATACCCGGGCTTTTCACGAGGAATTTTATCCAAATAGTTTCTTGGAAAAATTAACAATTCAGGTATAAAGATAAACTATTTATTGTTGATTCGGTATATACTTCTCTATTAATTGCTTGACATATCAAAGATGCAAACTGGAATATCAATGTGTAATCTAGAGTAAGAGATAGAGGTTTAAAACCTCCAGACTTTATTACCCCTGATTTATAAGATAGTACTCCATTACCACTGAAAACCATAGCATTGCTATTAAAATATACGTATGTTTCTAAAAAGAGTGGCGATTCTTCATGTTTGCGCCGAATACCGATGAGTGAGGTGATAAACGCCGGAAAAGACTTCTATTGAAGATTTTAACCACTAGTTTTTATAAATGTTCGTTCTTAATGGATTACTAGTGATAGAGACCACGTGACGAGTGAACCTCATCTATAAACGTCCGAAATGTACAAGTGCAGTGCATTAAGATTTTATTTTCATAAAAGGTTTTTCAACTCATGAATCTAAGCGACTCATTGCATTGAATTTTGGCTTAGTTTTCATGGAAATGCTGGGTTTTGTATTTATATAAGTAAATAGCCGGGATTTCCTCGTATAATGTTGTTCCAGTCAAATTAGTCAATTGGATGATACTTTATGGTAAGTCACTTTCATAATCAAATAGCAAATTATGAGGAAAACATTTACGTGTTAGAACTATATGGGAGACCAAGTATAATCAGAAACTGAATTATCTCAGTATGTATGGCTGGTTTTCATCAAGTTAACCTTTGCAGATTGAGATGATTGATTGTATTAATTAGTTAATTGGATTTTATGTTTTGTATATTAATTTATTGAATAAATTTACTATACATGTATAAGTTGGATAGTAGGTAGATATCATAGGTTCTTTAAGTATATTAATTGCATTTTATTTTATGTATTGTATATTAATTTACTGTATAAATTTACTATACAAGTATAAGTTGGATAGTTAGTAGATAACATAGGTTGTTTAAGTATATTAATTGCATTAATTCATTGATTGAGTTAATATTGGAGTATTTAAATTTTGGTATTCGTGCAGATTTTTAATGATGATCACACTATGCTATTTTCCGTATGCTGATTGTCAAAAATCGTAAAAGATTATATTTATATCGTATTTTCAGCCGTTAAATCTAATAAAATACATATTCACAGAATACACATCCAAACAGAATAATTAAAAATGGAGTCCAAAGCAAAGTATATAACAAATCGTAAAACCATTGAACGCGTCCACGTGATATATTCATTAAGACATCTTGTTTAAGTTAAATATGTAAATTGTTTTGCTTCATCTGGCTCAAACCTATTTTCAATGGAATAACTCTCGGTAATTTAGAGCTCTTACGTATTCATTCATTGCGGTGGCTATCGCGGAGGCCATTCGTTCTATTTGCAACTACAAATTTATATCTCCTAAAGAATTGCTAACTAGTGTTAATAGAATTTAAATTATCACTGCAGAGCCCTCGGAGCACGCATCATCAGTTAAACTCGAGGAAAAAGTAAAACAAACAAATGGTGTTAAATCAGAGAAACATTTAGGAGAATAAAAGGGGATTTATTAATTAGAAAAACCGAGTTTCCCGAAAAGTCGTAAAATCTGCCTGGAGATTAATTCACTTTACGACCGCCGCCATTACGTGGCGCTACGAGACTTAAAACTCTTTTTGTCTGCAAATCCTACAGCAAGACGTCCTTCCTCTCTCTGTACTTTCTCCATTTTATTTCTCTGTCGTTTCATCTTAAATCTCTAAAGGGATTACTGTCTCAAGTGCTGTGCAAACTTGAAAACAACAGAAATCGTTGCATATTATCAAGATCAAGCCGATAAGTTCTCCATGGATTTCTCCATAAATGTTATTAAATGCGATAAATAATAGTAATATGATATATTGTAGATTATCTGTGCACTTATGTATATATAATTCATTCTTGTATGTAATTATTTCAGCAAAAGTTACATCTGCCTGCATCCTTAAATAAAGTATGACAATTTAAAGGACGTTTTTTGCTTATGAACGGTTTAGGTTGGAATTTATAATTGGGAATTTTTCATGTATTTAACATTTATATAAGAATTGATGGGCAGGAATCAAAATCAATTTTTTTGAAAGGTTCTTTGTCTAAACATAAGATCGAATTGAAACGAAGTATATTCCTCATCAAAAATTTGTAACTTTGTCTTTATTACGATTCAAATACATTTTCCCCTCACGATTGGAGAAATTAATGACTAAGGCAGCTAATTTACTTATTTTAAAATATTGCTGATTATAAAGTTCGATATTTGTTATCATGTATTCCAAAAAAACACTCAAGATCATTCTTGGACTGTGTTAAATTTTTCTTGTCTTGGCTTACCACTGAAACCCGAAATATTTACGTAATTTTTCAGTTCTTAAATGTGGACTTTTAAACGATCAAGCCGTATCAAGTTAGAGATATCTAATTTACATGTTAATCTCTGCAAAGCTAGGAATCAAAACCCATGAGGCTTCATACTACTTGGAATTTTTGTAAACTGTAAAAGAAAAATCAACCGGAAAAAATAACGTTATCAGTATCATATTTTTTCTCTTTTACCCGCTATTTAATTGAATGGTGGGTTATCTTTTGAAGCAATACAGTCATAAAGATTAATACCTATTTTAATCCTCATTTATTTAAACTTCTATCGATAGAGATAACAACATTATGGTATAATTAACCATCATGGTGATTAACCTGGATTTGAAATCATCAGCATGCACCCACTGCCCAATTTGCCAATTTGAAAATGAATATACTTAAAACAATATGACCCTTGAAAACAGTTGGGTGTTTGTTCAGCTACGAATTGAAGCGTTCATTCATAGCTTGTGGCAAACTTAAAACGTAGCTATCATTCTTTGTGAATACCAATCCCAAGCAATGTGCATGTTGAGGTAATAATAGGGAGTCTGAAATGCCGTGATAGAGAAAAATCATCCCTTCCAATGCTTTTAATGCCCCCAATTCTTTCAGAGATGAGCATCTGCCAAAACAATTTTATATTTACTTTTGGAACCTGTCGATGGGCCACAAAACAGCAGAAATGGAGCGCCCATCGGAGGGAATTACTTTTGATGCCGTTGGCGAAGTGAGGAGAAGCGAACGTGATAACGGCTCGTTAACTTAAACGATATCTTTATTACCGTGAGCGTAGTTTTTGCTCCGAATCTCCGAATCCAAACTCCGATGTAATAATGGCTTCGGTGCGTGATTCAGGCCGTTGAAAGAAAAAGTATTAAGAAGAGTGAAGTGGGGAGAATTGGAATTGGTGGGAAAAGCGAAAGTTCGGGAGAAGAAAGAGGAGGAAGAATCGGGCGTAAATATCATAATGATGATTCAAATGGACGACTCCAATGTCTGTCTCATCTACATGAGTAGTTATTTTGTTAAAGATAATATATGCGACTAATTTCTGCATTATTTGTTTTTTTTTCTTGAGTAGGAATTCATTTTTTAATGTCATGTCGGCTCAGATTTACCTAACAAGGCAAATAACACAGTATAATCGGGATTTAAGATATAGGTAGTAAACATTTAGATGAAAGGATACTAGTATGAAGGGAAATACATTAGGGGGTGCAAATTAAATATAATTAGAGCAATATAATATGAACTATAAAACTAGAGGTATATGTTGCTACCCCCTGCCACACGCCGAAAGGTGGCTCGCAGGGAATTAATGTAGATCTGTTCGTAGTAAATCATAAATAGAGAAAGATTTATAAGTGCCTTTGCTCATAATGCCGAGCACCTAAGAAAAATTCCAAGAAAGATGGGACATGAAAAATATCCCGTATCTGTCAGACTTTATTCATTCGTTCGTTTCGTTCATTCGATTTTCATTACGTTCTTCTTTGGTTTGCATAAGTATTTACATAATAGTGGAGAAATTCCATAAAGTTACACCTTAGACAGTCACTGAGTACAATGTGTTATTAAATTCGTTACACTAGTTAGAATACTGATAAATTTTTCTTTTCAATTTAAAACATCCATCAATATACCAAGTGATTTTATTGGATTGCTCGTTATCCTTCATATTTTTTTCCTTTCTTTTCTTATTTTTCAGTTTATTTTGTGCTCTTCTTATTACTTTTACATGATTATCATCCTTTTGTTGCTGTGATTTCCCCAATATTCATTCCTCCTCATTTTTGCAATGGCCAATAGAAGTTTTTTCAAATATCTTCTTAGGAGACGTAAAATTTTACATGAGATTCTGCAAGGAGATATAAGTAACCAAATTGACAAACGATTACATTCACTAATGTAATCGTTTGTCAATTAGGTCACTACTGGAAAGTCATTCCTAAGCTTTCAAACCTATCTTCTCATAGAAAAAGTAGTTAGAGTTAAACTTTTTCCGAAAGGAAAGCATAACATCGGTGTCATTAATTGTATTGTTTACCATCTCCGATTACATTCTTGGGCACTTTCTTCAGATTTGAATAAACTTTGAAAAAAGGATCCTAATTTTGACATTTAAAATTATTCGAATTTACCTTCCAGAAAAGGAGATTTTACTGAGCTAATACTTTAGAACATACTACTATAACACTGATATTCAAATGATTGTTTGTTGGCCAATGCGATAGAGCTCTCCCGTAATAATTTGCTTACGATCGCCATGAGAGAGTTGCCATCAAGTTTTATCGCCTCAATTCCTAAAACCTTTCCGAGGAGGGATTGCATCTGTTATGGGGAAGACGGTAAAAGTACTGCCATCAAATATATTCTACGACACGCTGTCAAGTGCTCCGCCGTCATAAGGAGTAAAAAAGCAGGTAAGGAAATGAGAGCGAAAGCCGTCCGAGGGAAAAATTGAAGACAAGATGGCGGTGGATGATGGGATAAAACAGTAGCGAAGGGGAATAAAGTTTTAGTGCATCAGGCGGAAGATAGTGAGTGGATGCGGTCGAAAATAAAATGTCCTCCGAGTTTTTGTGTCTAGGGCGTGAACGGCGAATGGGAAATTCGAAGGGGGCGTTTTTCACCAGGAATCAGGAACCGGAAAATAGTGGCGCCCTTAACGCGTGGACGGGCGAGTGGCTAACTAGAGAGAGGCAGCGATGCGAGTTGAAGTAGAGGAGTATATTGAGGAGGATGGTGATAAGAAATTGAGAGGGGTGAAGGAGACTTTGATGGGAAGGAGTTAATAATGGAGAAAGGGACGGCTGGGAAGAGTCACTAACAATTTATATTAGTGAATGTTGCAAGTGGAGAGCCTTAAGGCGACTAGTGATGGAGGACTTGCAAGAGCCGACGAACAAGGCAATAAGTTCACATCAAGCCTAAGGAACATGCTCGAATGTAAGTGAAAGTATCCGTTTTGTTTCAAAGCAGTATAAAGTTCATAATTTATAGGGGAGGTGATTGCTTGGAGATGGAAGGTCCATGCATGAAGTATTTAATGAATTTAGTACAGCAAACAAAAGATCATATAAAATAGTTTTTTCAATGGTTTTTCCTAGCCTCCTAGCCGTCAAAATTTCCTTGATGATGATTTGCAACTAAAGGTATGGGATTTATGAAAATAATATCCTTAAAATAATGTAAAATCCGATTATGTAAATCTATTATGTACATTTTTCAATGTTTTGTGATTGAATTTCGGATTATTATATAAAGGTCTTCGAGAAAACTATCGAGAAAATATTATGCTTTTCCACATCTAATGAAACTTACTGGAACGTATTATTTGTAAAGTAATCTAAAAATAATACATTATACTCCACGTTTTAATATTCAAGAAAAACTGCAAAAACTAAAATAAGGTTTCCTGATTCCAAATAGAATCTTGTTCATGTAATATTAGATAAAAAATGAGTCAGATGTGACAAAATGTTGCTCATGATTAAAGCAAAACCTTTTATCATATCTATGGGTGTGGAGAAATTTCAAATGCCTTGTAAAAGTGAAGTAATTTCATAGGAAAGGAACCGAGGCGACATTATTTCATTGGGAAACTCATGCGTCACCAAAATTTTATTGAATTTTACACGAACCTCTACGTCTTCATCACGCCTATTACGTCGATGTAGTTTTCATCCAGAGCAAAAATAGCACTTTCTCCGTGTTTTGGGACAGGAGAAAGTAGGGAAAGGATCCTGTAATGAAGAGAAATTCGTGGAACTGAAGGGTGACGGATAAAAAAAGGTCCCACGTTGCGGGAAATCAGGAGCAGGGGAGGGGGGACGAGTATAGAGGCGAGATAGAGAGAATTGTAGAGGAGGGAATGTGTACTATAGCATAGAGGAGATGGGAAAAATAAGATGAGGGAAAGTTAGACCCATGTAGGCCTCTTCTTCCCCTAACTTCATATGCCAGTATAATTTCTGTATATATAGGTATTAAAATAAAAAGATATTGTAAAGTATGGGGAAAGTTGGTGCGGCACATTAAAAAATGCTTGCAACTGAAGGAAGAAAATAATCGCCTTGCTGGAAAACACCTAAAGAAAAAGGAGGGTTAAAAAACCGCGAAAACACAGTAAAAAATAACAATAAAGCAATAACAAATACAAAATTACATAAATACTAATGGATAAGTTTACATAATACTAAAAATATATTAATTTTAAAATAAACATTTACTAAACTGAAGGGGAAAAATGAAAAAAACACAAATACATCAAAATGACGTATCCTACTTATTAATAATTATCAGGAAATAAAAGTCAGCCAGCGGCGTCCGTCAAATACTTCATTATTATGAACTGCACATTTTCAACTTTATCTAAGCAGGAAAGTAAGGAACGAAAAAATGAATGTTATGCGCCTTTGCAGCTTCAATCGCCGGATGTTATCTGATATGTTTGTGGTGGTTCACTACCATTTTCCCGCAATTGCGTCCAGAAGGAATTTGGCGAAAACAATGCGACATTCATGAAAAGATTTACGCTTTTAAGCACGATAATGATCGAATATTTTTTCTCTTCGAGTACTACGCTGCCAAAATGGACCAAGTTACACTAGCATTCTATGGACATACTATGGGGTCCTATTGATTGCAGATTTTCCTTTTTCTATGAAGAGGACTGCTCCGACACCCTATTTGCTTTGAGAGGACATGACTTCTTCACAGACTTCTGCAGTTAACGAGTTCATTTTGAAGTTGAACTTAGCTCTATCTCTTGAGAGAGATAAGGAGAAGAGGGAACAACAAATTTATAACCGGTACATTATTTACTATACAATTATACAAAAAGAGCGTTTGACGGAAGAATTGTATTTGGGCTAAAATTGTAAATTATACTGGTAATAATGTATTAGGTTGCACATGCCTGACAATTGATGTATATTTTTAAAATTCATTAATTCATAAGATATAAATTACCACATATATCAATATAAAAGTGAATAGTTTAAGAAATTCCTAAAGTGTTAAAATATTTATAAGAATACTGGCAATTGTTGTTAGTTACCCCAGAGGTATTATATCTGGTTTCATGAAGATTTACTTTTCTGAGAGGATGCTGTAATAAATGTAAATTTAATTCAAGATTTTCTACAATACATTGTAATTTTACAGTGAGATTCTCAGGGATGAATTACCAGTTACTTACTCACACCCGAACATTATGCTTCAAGAGTATTACAGAGACTGTTATTTTGTGAAAAGCATATGTTTGAAGGAGTTCCTTAAGTAGGATAAACCGCAAACATAAAGTGCCAGCAAGCAAATTCGTTGCCTTTCCGTAATCATATGAGCCTTAGTAGCTAAATTTATAAAATATATGCGTAATAGTCAGAAGACAATAAACACTCTTTTATTAAATTAACAGAGAATGAAGTTAAGGAAGAGATCTGCTATTTCTGTACATCTATTTTAAGAAAACTCTAAATAAAATCTCATTTTCTCAGTTGTGGAACCTTTAATAGGTGGTTGGAGATAAGTTTTCCCACCATTAAATAACGTTTCCCATCCTTCTGATCGGTTCCACATAAAATCTCTATCATTACCTCTTTCCTATTTAATGGGAGTCTCACACACCAATCCGTTTCTCGAAAACCGAGGTTGATCGAGAGCCTCCCTTGAAGCAACGACTTTAAAAGCCCTACTTTACTCATCGGCTCAAACTTATCGTTGAGAGTACTCGAAGCGGTTCCCTTTCGGAAAAGGAAATCGCCAGCAAATGCGGCCAACCTCTCATCGGCTGCGAGGTGAAGCACTTATGCAATATGAAGAGTGGAAGAAACACTGGCACGCATGCAGAGACCTGGATTTTGGATGTAAATGTATGGAAAATGGCCTCGAAAATCATGGCTAGGGAAGAGATTAAAGTACATCCAGAGGCGAGAATTCGCAAGGCATTTTGTATCAAAGAGGGCGAAAGTAATTGTTATTACACGTTATTTATGCACAGCTTCGTAGGGATCGTAATATAGGCGAAAGGCATTGGAGAACTTTGCAATCGTTTTGCTTATATTTTGACGCTAGAAAAATTTGTCTTGTGATCATAATTTTCAGAAATGATGCTAGAATACTGATCTAGAATTCGATCAATGTAAAAGTTTACGTTAGGGAAACACAATGCACTATTGCTTCTATTTGTAATGAATGCTTAAAATGAAATTAACTGTAATCTTCATACCCTCCAACAAATCATATTATTACTGATATTTATTGCTTCTATGGTATTTAAAATGACGATTAGAGAAATTACCAGAAAGAGTTTAGCTCAAATCTTAAAAATGGGTTTAATTATAAAGCAGTCCATGTCACTGAATTGCAGTAACGGATAATCTTCCGATTTGTTTATAGTCTGATTTTACTAGACTTTGTAGTACCGGGCCTCAATCTAGTACTAACTAGCGTTTACATAAATCATCATATTAATTATTAAAGAAGGTTTATCCATTAAGACGTTAAATCTAATGAAAGTGAATATATCATCCAGACTAGCAATAAATTATTATAACGGGTCTATAAATATGAAATCGCCTTTCATTGCACTTAATACGGTGTGACCAAAATGGATGCCTTTAATCAGCATATTTCATACTTCAGTAGCTTTCCTATTAGCGCAGTCACGCGCAAGACCGTGAAAAAAAACTAACGAAAGATACATTTTCCCTTATCCAGTGCCAGAAGGAAATGAAAACATGCAATACTTCCATTAAAAATGCATGTATGCATATCAAATTGGCGATTCATGTCAGAATGTTTAGCCCCGTGGCTTTCAAAAATATCCCACCTCAAAAAATGGGAAAAAATTGGAGCGATCGAGGCGAGTAAAGTAAAGGGAGCGATCGGAATGAATACCCAAATTGCCTGCGGTTTTCCTTTCGTGGGAAGTCGGATTTGGGTCCGTGCATGCCATCCGAAAAAAGCACGAATTAACATGGCGCGGATGGAAGGAAGCGCTGCGACCCGGAGAAAGAGAGGGTCGACCGGGGAAAGAAGCTTATTTTAGCCCTGGGACTTACAAAACCAGCGTCATCAGCCAAGGATAATGTTTTTCGTAACCGATAGTTGGCCGTCCCGCCGCTAGGGGCCGATCCTCTTTTCACATCCAACTATACCTACGCACTCTAATCCTACGCCTAACTTTCCTCCAAAGCCTTGGTTGCCCTCTTTGACGACCGCTGCGACCTCCTCTTTTCATCCCTCCCTTTTGACGGTCTCTTTGAGGGAGTGACCCTGTCGTTGACTGCGTGATCGCCTGTGCGGGGTCATTAGACTTCCGAGGCGCTCTTGCGGGCTGAAAGAATGGTCGCCTTGTGGACATTCTGGATTTGTTCGGCTAAATTGGTATCTTTCAAATATACCCAGCATACCCATCGAGGATGAGGAGATAAAAATTATAAGGATCATCCTAAGAGATTTTTATAGCAGCTAGATTGAGCGGTCCTAGCCAAAAGGTCACCTTCTATATTTAGTGATAAATCTTTGAGTTTATTTGGGCGATTGCTACTGGTCTATGAGACCTCTCCAATCTACTGAATGGTTATAGTTCCATCCAGCCATTTCAACATTACATGTGTAGTCTCCTAATTCAAGTAATACATAATTTTTGCTCTTTTAAATTTAAATGCCTGTTCATTGAAGTCAAACTCGGAATGTAAGTGCCATATAACATAGCAAGAACATTACCAACATACCATATATATTTTCGAAGATAAGACGAGGTTTAAATTTTCGTCATAATTTTCTCGTTTTAGCATATATCTGTACAAGATGACCCCCACACTATCAACGGCCCATGAATTTAGTTTAAACCTGCAAGCTTCATATGAATAGCAATACTTTTTAACGTATATAGAATTGTGTACTATTCATTTTTGTCGAATGATATAGATTTATGGTGTTGCATCTGGCAGCATTGCCTTGAGGTTGCTGCAAACTTTAAGCTCATTATTTGTGTATCTATCTTATAATGCGACTCCGGTTTTGGGGGCCCTTTTATGATCTAGTTATCATTTTATCTGCGGGGATATATGGTAAATTATGTAATTAAAACGGTTATTAAAAATGTTGGCTTATTAGTTAGAATTAAGGGTTGTAAAATATCGTAGTAGAAAATTTTAGGTTTATTCCTAATCGTTTTTGTTAATTTTCTAACACTATGTATTGAGATATATTTAAGGAATATTATAATAAATAAAATTTGATCTTCGGGTCCTTACTATCAAAAATTACTTATTGGAAACGTGGATGGAGTCCGGACCATGAGAAAATACGATCTGCAAAGAAAGCGATATTCACAATTGTCCTGATATCATGTTTGTTTATTTTATTCTATATGCTACCCTAAAACAAACTTTTGTGTGCAAAGATTTAGTGTAACAACATGTTAGAATTTTCATAATTTTTCGAAACATCTGTGAGCGCTATGAGATGATCAAACTATGATTTAAACAAATCATATTTATTCCAAATGTAATATTTCCTCAGCGAAATGGAATACTTTCAGAATTTATAATCGAAATACTAAGCTCTTGTTTTCCTTAGGAACTCAGAGTAAGTTGCATCTTCAATCCCCGCAAACGTCCTGGCGATTTTTCAGTAATCCTTGTGTCCTTCGTCAAAGGAAATGACATTGCGGTGGAAGAACACTTCCTCATTTCGGAATCTCCGACGGCCTTAACCCAAAAACATTTCATTTCTTGAGAGAGCAGAATGCATTCCGTGGCATTGGGATTTTTTTTGCTTATCATCACTATGCCGATTTCACTAGGGAAAATTTCCTTTTCCTTTTGTCCTTCCTCGCTTCGTGTAACGATTTTGCTCTCGTTGAAGACTAAAATTATGAGTTATATCAACGGTTCCGTACATTTAGAAGGTTTTTATGTGGCTATCTCTTTGTCTCATCCAAGTCTTAATCTACCGCAAATAACATTTTTTATTGTAGTTAGATTACTGTTCTAAACCTATTTTTTACAACTTAAGGTAGGTCCTTATATGACTGAGATACTTGATGTCATTCTGATACTTCCCTTAATTACTTAGCCACTATTACTATTTTTTGTAGCTTTCGTTTCAGTAAACATTAATTTATTTTATTAAGTAAGATGGTATTGTAACATTATTGCCAATCCAGTGTTATTCCTCCCGAAAGGAATGGATTGGTAATAATAATTAATATTTAATTAAGTAGTTTTATTATTATTTGTAGATGAATTTAGTGATTTTCATGTCTTTTGATGCTGGGTAGTCAAAATGGGTATTTTTTTATTCGATTTTGTCTCACATTACTTTGGTAATGCCTGTGATGAAATTAAAGCTAATTAATTATGAATGACGCTAAATAGTGAAATTAATTTTAGTCTTTCTTTATGCAATGCTGCCGAAAGTATTACTTGTTATGTTATTGCGTTTCATTCATTCAATTCATTATATCCGATTGTAGCATTACGGCTTGCTGAGGATAGCAAGAGCAAACTACCTCACTCCTCATCCTGGTAAACCTCATTTTCATTCCCTAGCTCTTTCTAAATAGTGGCACAGAGGATGAGAAATTAACCGGCGTCAGGGATTTGTCCATTATATATACTATACCTTACACAGCTACATTTTACTAAAGAGAGATTACATAGAGGTGAAGGGAGATCGAATTCTGTCGGAACAGCTTCTGACAAATTTTAGTGTTTTTCAGTATTAAAATCCATCCTTGGCCATTGTTTATCCCATGAGTCATGTAGAAAACCTCAACATGAAACATTGTTACACAGTCAAGAAACATATACATCACACATCTGAGCACACACGAGAATTGAGTCATGCAAACATGTACTCTTGCGTGGTAATGGGATTGCAAACTTTGTTATACACGATCAGCGACCCAACTGCTTCATACGGCAGATAGATCCACAAGTTAGGGGCACCTCCGTTATCGCCCGGCAACCAAACACGCTACGAGCAGTTCACAGATTACTAAGTTAAAGCACATAGCACGAGGACGCCAGATATCTGACATCCCCATTTCATTGCTCTATCATCATGAAAAGATGGAAATATCAGAATAAATACAGTGTAAATGAGAATGGCTTTGGCATCGCTATGTCATTTTCAGTCAAGCTCGGTTCCAAAGAAAATTGCTAAGATCCTAATGAACTGTTTTCAGGCGGAGCGTCTATCTTCTCATTTGAAGTCGGATATTGAAGGGCTTAATTGATAAGTGGCGCTATCTGGCTGAGAGGGAATGCATCTTTTTATCAACGAAATGGAGTGCTGAAGGATTATCGAGCAGCTGCATTCGACGTCATTTCGAAGTCGAAGCGCAGGGTTCAGGGAAAAGAGCGGCGAAACCGGGTCACCAATTTCTACTTCGGTTGTTTCCTTTAGGTTTCAAGAGATGTAAACCATGCCGTGACTTTAATTTGACCGCGGGTGTATTTCGGTATCCGAATTCTCCGTCTGCTAAGTGCCCGCAGTAATTGCCATATAGTACCGCGAGTTTCTAAGGCGCATCCGTCTATTTCCCACTAATTATTCCCTGGGATGATTGCACCTGAATGACATAACTTACGTCGCGTTGTTGAATTCATGCAAGGGTCTTGTCTTTTAACATTCTAGACCAGTCGGCAGGGACTTTGTTAAAGTCATAAATTTATGATTTTCAGAATGCCAAATGGTATTTTTATATATATTACTAAATATCAATTCCATAAACATTTCTATTGGTGCAAGACCAAATAGTTTTTGCTTGATTTTTATTATGACTTATCAAATCAAACCAACCATATAAAAATCGTCCCTATAATTATTTAAAGTTTAATTTTATAATATTACAAATTATGATTAAATTTTATATTTATTTGGGGAAGGATGCCCCAAAATATCAGATAAATTCACAATTAGTTGGCTAGGAATTTTTGAATAAGCTTCCTTGTTCTCTTTAGGGATCATTCTATGTATTAAA
Source organism: Sympetrum striolatum (assembly GCA_947579665.1). Lineage (NCBI taxonomy): Eukaryota > Metazoa > Arthropoda > Insecta > Odonata > Libellulidae > Sympetrum > Sympetrum striolatum. The sequence goes on from OX388347.1 coordinate 31,479,509, forward strand.
GTTGACAAAAGAGGAATAAAATAGGACGTAGAACGAAAACAGTTTAAGGAAAAGGATTTTAGTCCAAAATATACGAATATTTGGGTCACCTCGTTGAAAAGTAGCTGAAAGGAATTAATTCATGAGGTGATAATAAAAACTTATATCGATCAAAACCTTGAAATTGAGATAAAATCGATATTTTCTCAATTCTAGGCCATTTAAATGAATAACAAATAAAAAAAAAACAATTAAAAAGAGTTATCTAGTTTATTATTTCAGCACGTTTGACATATATTGATGAGGTTGAGGCGTATTACGTATTGTTTGGTGAATAATTGGTTGAGATTTGAATTACATCCGTGATCAAGACTTTTTGGTAGCAGGAGGAACTTAAAGGAAGATGGTTTTATTACTTTAATGATTATTCTGGGAAAAGTAAGGAAAATCTCATCTCGCAAATAAGTGTCATTTCCTCTCCAGAGGTTTAGAAGTAAAAAGGAAGGGACATTTAGATTCAAACCAACCTTCTGAAAAAATATAGAGAGACTTATTATGGCTAAAATGTATTATTATCTAGAGAATAATGTAAATAACAATCTACCTCCACCCGAAGTAGAATTGTTCTTATTATTATTCTTTATAAAGGAGAACTACCATAGAGTCAAGTCCGAATTATTCGATTCTGTATTCTGATGGTTATTAGAGCTTTCTACTTAAATCACAAGGGTTTTGGCTGGTTAGTCTTTAAATGCGTACTTAACAGACGTAAGATATAAAGTCATTCTAAGTGGTAGTTTTTTTAAAACTTTCTGTGATGGAAAAAATAACAGATTATATTCAAATGGGTTTCTTTGATTAAACTTTAATTTATTAAATTATGAACAGGGTAAGAAATTATTTAAAAGGAAAACGTTGTGAATTTTATTGGAGCTCTGATTGTATATAGATATAGCTAAGTTCTGATTATATATATTTATTTATAAAATTATCATCAAAATGTAGTACAAGGCCAATCGTAGCTGACGATAAACGGTAGTATAAAATATTAATGCATTTAACTATTACATAAAGTATAAGAATTCTGGTAGATCGGTTGTATTTTATTTTAACTACAAAGAGGTTTATAAAAACCGAAAGGTCTGTCTTTAAATTATTAAAACATTGCAAATCCTAGACTACAAATGCGGCAGAGACGAAAGCGGAATTTTACATTTTATTCTGCTTTGCTAACGACAGCTATCTGCATGATGATAAACATAGTTGTTTCACACATCTCATAAAATCAGCAAATTTCTTTTCTTCCGCAAGCGACTCATTCCGAATTTATAGCCCTCCGCTCCGTGATATTGTTTTCATTCAACAAGCAATTTGCTCCTTTTCCCGCCTGTCCGCACGCTGGCCTCGCCATAAAAACCCTTAATCTCATTTTCTTGCTCCACTCACGCTCATGTTTGACCGTGGCGAGGACAGTCGCATTGGGCGACTCCACAAAGAAACGGCTGCAGTCTGGACCCACACCAAATCATGCCGTCCGAGTACTCTCTTTTTTGCGGGCAAGAATCGAAAGGGGAAAGGGCAAAGAGGAGGGAGGAATGGGAAAAGAAAGGGATGTGAACGGGGAAAAGGATGTATCCCCTTCCTCATCGCCTGCATTACTTTTGAGGGAACGCCATTGTCCGTCATTGTACACAGATTTGCTTCTCTCTTTCAGAACGTCATTCCACGTCCGATGATAATCATCCTCCGTCCAAGTGGGACATATCCTTTACTTTATTTGAGAATTCGGTCCTCCTTTCCGCTATAAAGTTGGGAATTCTTTCGTCTCTTCAAATGAGCCCCGTATTGCTACTGTGTACTTGTGTGTGCAACGAAGTCGTAACCCTGCTTTTGGACGACTGCAGTGTCATTCGTTGATGTTTCTCGCCATTTCGACCGCACTGATTTATGACCGCACTCTCATTTTCCTACAAACTACCCTTGCTGTGATATAATACATTATTGATGGTGGGGAATTCCCTTAATTTGGCTGTTAACTGCATTATTTTTGCTGATTCCTTCTTTAAAGGGACGCCGAAGCATATTTTCGTTCATCAATATGAAAGAGTGATTCCATAGATCGTTTTTATTCATTTAGAGGATTGAAATTGAACATTTTAAATGTATACTAATTTTTATTCCCAAAGTATAGCGTTTATATTCTGCTTTGTAATATGCAGTATCCTAATAAAATATTAGTCAAGGTTTATACAAAATCTACCCAATGGTAAAAAAGTAAGCGGACAATTAAAATCATTAAATGTTGAGAACATCGATGGGGAAATCAATTAGAAAATTATCTAAGCGAAAAGCCTCTCTACAGCTAAAAATTAACAGAAATATAACATAGCTAGTATGACTACTATACCAGCCATTTACCACATACAGAACTGGTACTCAATCCCAGGTCGTCCACTTTTAAGGCAGATATCCTAACTAATTACTAAATTACTAAACTCCTTAATTCTAGTAGGCTGGGTATCGCAGGTAGGTTCCATAGACCTGCGGTTCAAAAATAATTCTCATTGTCCATGGCATTTGCCAAATTCGTTTTCAATTGTCATGGCATCTTGCTTTCAGAATTTGCTTCTTAAAGCGAATAATTCGATCACCAGTACTCTGACTCCTCCTCCACTGTTAAGAACATTGACTAATGAAGAGATAAAACAGTAAGTGAGCAATGAATTCAAGCCAGTTATGAGAATAGATGTTTTCCCATGCCATACACAGGCAGTTGAAAGTTGCGTTAAGCTAGTGACCGAAGCCTCAAGTAAAGTATGTGGACACAGTTCCAGAAACGGCTATATTACAACCACATTAGTGTCACACTCAGCGATGCCAACGTTTTCACACAAATCCAGATTTCGTTGTTTATCGATAGATAAAGACTAGAAAGGAAACATAAAGAGAGAGAAAGCGAAATAAATATGTACATATTGTAAATAACACACCCTACATTGGATGGATGGTTGGGTAGGGTTTGGGTGGAACTCGAAGAGCAGCCACGTCCCCGTGGTGAGTTCTGGGTCGTTTTGTAAACAAAATGAGCGAATATCTGCACCAACAATTGAATATTGAAACAAGAAAATTAACAAATATTTACTATTAGAAAATTTCTTATTTATCTGAAAGGAAACCGCCACGCCTCTCTTTCCAGGTAGGCTACTCTGCTGATTTTGACGAAGCTGCGCGACTTAATTCCACTTGAATATCAAAGTTTATCTTATATGCTTGGATTTTAAATATATTATTGTTATTATTTATTATCCAATTATTATTGTAATAGAATTAAACAATAGCATCTCTAAAATTCGTATGATTAAAATGTATTAAACAGTCAAACTTTGAAATTTTGCAAAAACTACTAATTTTACTCATTTTGTACTATGTTGCGCGACCGGAAGATATTAAACAATTGTATAATAAGTGTATATGTATTGATTTCACATACTTTTAGTAGTTTATTCATGGTATGGAACGCAATGAAAACCATCTGGCGTGTTTAAAAAAATTATGAAAAATTAAGGTTTTTCACAATTTTTGCTAACTTCGATGGCATTGCGCGACCGGAAGAAAAATTTATAAAAAAATAATAATTAGTGCTTTTTTCATGTCTATACCAATCGCAATTTTTCCGCACTATAGCGATCTGAAATAAAAAAAGTTGTTTTCGAACCACCCTAATGTAGATGTCTGTTCGCTTGCTGCTTTACGCAAAAGGAAATTAATCAGAGAGAACGGTTCATTTTAGAGCAGTTAATTTTTCGTTATTGGAGAACTGATGTGTACGAGACGACTAAGAATACCACATAAACATCATGTGTTCAAAGAATCTGAGATGAAATGGTACTGAAGATAAGCCATATAATTGGAGCTAAATAGTGATTTGTTTGAATTCACCCCTTTGTTGGGTTTTCATTATTGTATGAGTGATTTTAAAGCAGTTGGAGAGGAAAGTAGAACTATTTGCATTATTATCATTATTTTTGATATTTTCTTTCATTTTTTGTTCAATATAGATGGGCCGTGTGATATTACGAGACGCATGTGCTTATGAAGTTTTATAAATTGCAGATAAAGATAGCAGCTCGTTAATGACGCAATCAAAGTATCTTCAAAGGATACCTAACAGAGAATATTTCTTTACTTCATACACTTCATTTTATATCCGTTTACAAACGGCGCGTATAAACGCTATTGCAGAAAAGTCCTTTGAAAGATATTCCGCTATTCAACCTTCTGGCCTTGACTACGTACAGAATTCTCCCGTCCATATTATGGGAGAATGCATGGAGCGTTAATATTAGAACAGAATGGGTTATAAGTACACAGCGGAAGCAGACTCGCAAGAATAAAAAATACATTAGCTTTTGCGGAAATGTCTGGGAATTGTTCTCTCTCGTATTACTATTAACGAGTCAATTGAATCGGATGGCTTTGGAATTTCTCGGTGGAAGCAAAGTGAGCTCATTGAAACGTCGGATACTGGGACATATTTACGGTAGAAAGGTTCCCCTCTGTATTATGATTTCCCTTCAATTTCAAAAGTCGAGTGAATTTCCAGAATTAAAGCTCGCGGTGGTAACATTCTTCGGTGCCACATCCTTCGCGTAACTCCGGCTTTCGTTTCATTGAAGACCGATTTTAGAAATAAGATTTATTCAAATTTACCAACGTTATGGGAAAACGTTCACGGTGTCAAAGGTAAACATAAAGGCCCACGAAGCTGTTTACTAATTCAGGGGGGAGATCCGGCGTTCTCCTCGGAGACGGGGTTTTGAGAGTCGAGTGATCAGAAGCGGAAAAGAAAAGAGGTGAGGATAATAAGGGAAAGTGAGGGGTCCCAAAACGGCAGGTGTGAGGGAAAGGGTTAGGGTTTACGAATCGCTTTTCAGCTATACTCTGGGAAGAATGAAGCGGAAAAGATAGAGTACCTCGGAATGATGGAAAATCTCGAATTAAGGTATAGCATTCTGGAAGGGGAGAGGGCGTTAAGAGGAACATTTGGTGCGAGCAGCGAGGTCGAGGAGAGGTACGTAGTAAGGGAAAGGCGCGTTTGTAAGGGTTAGCGTGGAGATTTTTTTAATATTGCCTAGGGAAAATTAAAGGGAGAGGAAAAATCTATGGAAGATCGATGGAGGATCGGATAATATCTGAGGGCAACGGAATTGGAATTCCATGGCAGCAATCATTTCATACGCTTAAATATTGCAAAATATTTTAGCAAACAATAGTCTGAGTCAATTATTATGAAGGCTAAGTATAAATCAATAATTCATTCACATTGGGAAAGCTCTGAGGATTATTGAATCTAGAGAGAAATTATGAGAGCAACCAACATAAAATTAAAATTAAATGGAAAACATCGTCTTCAAGAACAGAATTTTAGGTACCTTTAAAGTTGAGCAATGCCATTTTCCGAATACGGACCTATAAAATAATGAATGTATTATGGATCTGAGTCCTGGAGGATCCATATTTTCAAGATCAATTTCTAAAAGGTAAATTTACTACCCAGAGAAGGAATGAATGAAAATTTAATAAAAACAGTGATTTCAGGGATAACGTGCAAACAAAATGGTGTGATTTGAAAAGTGAGATATATTATTTAGCACTAAAATAAAAATTATTTCTCACTATGATTTCATTTCAGTTACTTAGAAAATTAAATTTTAATATTAAAATTTAGTTGGTTTGACAATTACATATTTATTCTGTTTGATTTGTCGAAGTTGGAAACTGGTTAGTATCATCAGAACAGGGATTATAGTTAAACGATACACCGGTAACCTAGTACAAGTAATGTAGTCCGCCTGGTTTTCAAAGAACCTCATTGCCATTTATTACTCTGACCTCTATTACTACAAGGAAGGGAAATTTTCGTTGTAATTTTAAGCACCAACAAATATTCTCTACGAATTCATAATTTATCAATTTTCGCTAAAACATTTTTAGTGACATTTATCGGAAACGTATTTCTCTGGTCTCTGTAGAGTCTCAACTGGAGACTCGAGATCCGCACCACGAGTGTTAATGTTTGCTAGTTCCAACATTTTCTAAAATACGGACCAATGGTGCAAAAATGGTACATTAGAATGCATCTTCAATGAAAAATATTCCACCAGGAAGTATTCAAGGATAAAAATTCGCTGTCATATTGGTATTAGAATGCAAATGAAGAGTTTATGGGTCATTCCACGCCAATTCGGCAATAAAATCGGCAAAATTGACCCTTGAGGAGACCGATTTTGACCAAATTTGGCAAATTGCTTTGATTTGATAACAAAATGAAAACTCCCAAGCCATTTTGTAATTTACGCAATTGTTTACGAAATATTGCAATGTTTAAAAATTAAAATTTTACGAAAGTGCCTTCGCATTTGAGGCCATATCTCCGGTAATATAGAAGTTAAAAATACCCAATATAGCTTAATTTATAGGTCTTGTGTTAGATAAGATAAATATAGAAATTTTTCATAAAATTTAAACAATTTAATGAAGTTTATAACAATTTTAAATTTTGAAATCGATTTTTGACGGTGTTACCGTCAAAATTATAAATATTATTGTTTTTGACGGTATGGTATTATTATATAATTATTTTTGGCGGTAAACACCCACTGGGTAGTTTAACTGGGGAGAACTTAAGCTGTACACAACAGAGGAATAAATCAAATCATACAGCTGATTTAGTAGTATTTAAAGGTAAAGCTTTATGATGAAATATTGGTAAGAAACCTAGCAAATTGAAGGAAACGTGCAGGTAAATTTAAGCACACGAAAACTCATCTGCTGCGAGCGAAAAACGAGTCTCTGGTACGAAAGTGATGATAGAAAAGTACTCGAGACGCAACTTTTAATATCTCGGAGAATATCTAGACCGCAGCAGCTCAGAAACTGATTCGGATGGAAGAATCCTAGGCTGTAGTATTTTATGAATCCTTGAGACGAAAATAAGAATAGACAGATGGAGATGGCAAGGAGAAATACGATCCCTCCACGGATTCGCGGAGGAAAAATTTATGGGTTCCTCTTCAATCTCGGCAGTGACATCTAGGTGAGCTCTCACCTTCGATGGGGTGGGTGGATGACTGCAGCGTTCGCGTGAATGATTAAAAAGAAATCGGTGGTGGGAAGTTAACAAGGAGAAAGTGGGTCAGGATCCTGCAAGGGGAAGTTTTGTCTCGTGACCTTTTAGAATCAATCACGGGTTTTTTTATATCCCCTCCATATTTTCCTATTCAAGCTCCTACGTTCCGTGGTGACACTGGAAGCACACAAATTCTTCGAAAGAAATTTTTCGAAAACAAATGATTCGAAAAGAAATTATTCGTAAAGAAATTCTTCCAAAGATTCTTTGAATGAGACATTCTTCGACAGTTGAAACCGCTCCTATTAATCTGAAGTTATCCCAAATTTTACTACAGAGATTACGTACGAATGGTGAAAGGTAACTTAAGCTTTGCGCAAGGAAGTGTGAGTTTTAACCCAAGATTATACAGAAGTGAAAAATAGTGACTTGCTGGGACTCGACTAATTTGGAGACCTGGGTTCGGTACCCTGCCAATTCTTCTTTCTCACTACTTTATAACCTTAAAGCAACTGATTTTCAACGTAGAACAACTAGACTGACTCCTCTTCTACATATTCCTACAAGTTGATTACCCGTTGCGGAACTTTCCCAGCTATAGAGACTTCCAAACCTACTTAATAATTCCTTACTTTCCTCCATAGACCCTTCCGGACTGTCGCTGTACACATTATTATAAGAATTTAATTTATATAGATTCCTGTAAATAATATCCTGCATAAATCGCATATTTTGTATATTTATCTATTTTATTTTCGTTGATTTTATACTATTGATGATACCAATGATTTTGCACTACCATGTTTATTTATTTTAATTTGTAGTTTGCATTCATTATAACTAGTGCCAAAACTGTATGTTGGTCTTTAAAAATTAAGTTAATTTATTATTTGAAATCTATGTAGTAAAGCAATAGATCCCCTTGAAGTTTGGCTTGGGAGTGGGAATTGCATGTTACATATTTGTTGAATAATTTGTCTTTCGAAGAATTTGTTTCGTATATTCCTGTAACCGTATCAGAGTAGTGTTTCTAGTGGCCATGCTCTATTTCACCAATGATTTTACGTCTCAACTCCATATCAAGATTTTATATATCCGCGGGAAATTCCGCACGAACGAGCATTGTGGATGGGAGTGAAATTCCTGGAATTACTTTTTCGAAAGCCTTTTTTGCGTGCGCTTGCTTCGCGGGATTATCTCCTTGCTCGCGGAAATAAAGATTGGAATCCGCGAAGAAGTTGCCTCTGTGAATGTTTAATAAAAGTTGAGGCCGCGGACAGGAGTCGCACGAATGTGATGTATTTAGAGTTTTCCTCAATCTCAAGAAGGATTTGGATGTTATGAGAGTACTTCAAGGGATGGAATCTCATATTTCAGTTATTTTAGCGAGATTGTGAGAAATTAAAAAAAAATCAATCTACCGGGATTTTAGAAGGGGATTTTAAGATGTTTTTCGTAAATATGATGCCCTATATAACATTTGTTGTCTTTGTTTAAACTTGATCGCGCGAATAACCAAGCTCAGATCATCAATAGTTTTAAAGGGAAAATCTTTTTTTCTTAGAATTATATTTAGCCTCATAAATATATGCTATTAGCGGTAAAATTGAAAAGTGAATCTCAAATAATAATTGTGCATATTTGTCAACAAAATTTTAGTTATCCATGACATATCCTTCGTGATTTGTGGCATTTTATTAGGAGTACTTTGTTTTTGGGGGTGGAAAACACAATCTCAAATTATCTTTTATAATGAATAAGTGCTTACTACTCATATGCAAATCACCACTGGCTCTTTACAGGCCCACACCATTAAGAGAATATCATTAGACGGGTAGTATTTTTAACATTGCAATATTTTACGTACTTCTAGTGTAGTTGGTGTTGGCCACATTTACTTAGGATGATTACCGTAAGAATTGTTGAAAATTCGTCTTCTTAAGTGACATTACATACTGGCTTCATGTCTAATTAGTTTGATCTCTAACATTGACTATTCAGGTAATTAAAAAGGAATTTTAATGAGCTAAAAATTTAGAATGAAGTCTATGTGCTTGTGATCTACTTGAAGGATTTACAAATCAATTATATAAATGATTAAAACTGAATTATGAATGGTCCAGTGCTAACTATGGTATGAATTCTCAGATTTTTATGAGTCTGAGTAATTCTAGTATTAGTCATTTTTAACCACTCGTAGTTTGTGTTAACAGTTGTTGCAAAATAAAAATTTCTTTGATGAAGACAATGTAATATCTCCATATACATTATTATTTTAACCATTGCGTAACTCATAACGTTCACGATTAATCATTATTATTATTTCAGACAACATGTGTTATCTAGCAGTCTGCGCCAACATATATTTTTCAGTCTAACGCATCTTGATTTTATTACATTTAAGAGACAAACTGCTCAGATTGCTCCATTTTTGCATTAGAGCAGAGGCAAAAAGCTGTCTTCGCTTTAATGGATTAAGTGTTTTACGGAATGGTGAAACAACGCAAATGAAGGAATGAAATGCGATGATATTAGGTGACTTCTACTGCAACAGAAGATTTTCATCTTTTTGTCTTTTTTCACTTTTTCACATTTCACTCTCTTTTTTGTATTTATGAGTTACTTTTGTTTCGTTGGAAATAATTTATGTCCACGATATAACTACGCTCACTTATCTCAAGCTTGGAACAACATTAAAGTGTAAATCATTTAAGTTCTAAGGTTTACCTAGATGGTGAGAAATCAATATTTCTATTTCAAAGGAACCGAGTTAAGACCGAGTTTTATGTATCTCACATTTTCATCAGTAAACATAATGTGCTTCTATCTTTTACTTGTATTTTCCAATGAAGGAACCAGTTTATTTCCTTTGATAAATGATTTCATGACTGTGATGTTCAAGATAAATATCAAATTCAATAAGTTTCTACATATTTCTGCTTTCACAGACCTCCGCTTCCCAGGATCTGCTGTAACGTATGTCAACAGTTGTCCTTGGTCTATAGAAATAGGACATGGAGTTTAGATTGCGTAGGACTTCCTGTATTCGTTTACATAGGTCCTTCCATAATCCATCAATAACAATTGTTGAATCACTCCTTTTGCTTATATACTGTGTATTATTACAAATTAAAATAAAACTTATTAACGCGAAATATCGGTTTACAGGAAATGCAAGTTTGCTCCATTTTCTATATATTTCAATTCACATTGATTCGTTTGAAACTGTGGATGTAGATCTTAGGTTAAATGGAAAATATATATATTTCCCAGGAAAAAATCCTCATTAAAGTCTTCAAATCCAGAGATTGATTCTATACCAAAACGGGATTTATGGAGAAATTTTGATCAGTGTAAAAATTATCATTAAAATATATCATAATCGGCCAAACTTTGTGGAAGGACATTCTGAAGTTAAAGAAAATAAGAACATTTATTGAAATTTATTTTCTGTAACTCCAAAGTTATAATAACTCCTGCTACATTGTATTTTATTTATAAATGTTGCTATTACTTATTATGCAACATATTTGAGGTAGTTATTCAAAAAAATGTCTGAGTTTGAGTTCATCAATTAAAAAATGAAAACTAATGATGATTTTCAAAAAAAAACGGTAAATAATCGATAAATAATGAACGCAAATACTAAACACGATAACCGATATACTGATTTAAATGTGCTGGATTAAGTTAGCTTACTACATTACGTGTTAGCTGATCTTCACTGTGATATATCCTTTGCCTTAAAAGTGAGTTAAATGTGGTTAATTCCAAATCCAGTCGATTTTGATCATTACCTATCGATTTACCTTCCCAATTAATTATGGTCATAAAAGAAATTAACTATAGGTCTAAAAGATCTCCTAAAACAAAAGCTCTGATGTTTAATTTCCCTAGGAAAAAACTTTGGGGGGAGTTTTGTGACTGACTGTTGGCTGCAAGTTGAATCCTCCGGGATTACTTCCTCCAAAGTAAACCGCGGATGTACGCGAGGCAATGAAAAGGACGAATCGCGATTGCCAAACCATTAGATCGGATATCGCGACCAGATAATGACGCTGTGACACCTGCTCTTCGGCGGATTAGAGCGGGAGATAAAGCTGAAAGAGGTGATCGGAATGATGCGTTTGGAAATGCGGGCTAAGAGAGGACGTGCGGCGATTCCTAATTTTTTTCCATTTATCCTCTCCTCGGATGACTGATCCTCGCACGCCTCGAGATGAATGGGAAGATGTTATTTTTGGGAAGACTCTGATTAATGTCGGACGGAGTTGAGCTTTTCCCAGACGCCACCGGCCTGGGAGGCGATGGATACTTTAAGTCACGGGCGTGGGAAGGACTTGCACGAGGCAAAGTTGGCATTAAAACAAAAGGAAGAAGAAAATGGAAGTCTATTACAATCCCAAAACGTATCTTTGGGTAAGTTAAAGAAACAGTTCAAGTCCATTTCGTGATTCTTCATAACCAAGCTTTTGGAAAATATTACTAAGGATCAAAGTTAGTATGAAAACGATTAATTTACTTTCGTAACCTTACTCTGCTCATTTAAAGTTGGATGCAAGTCGGATTTTCTGATAAATGTTTTTATGGCAGTTACAGGACGCCCATATATGTAAATATATCTTATTAGTAATTCATTCGGTTGACTAGAGAACGGAAAATCACATATGCAGGTCACTGATTGAGAAGAATGTTCAATTCCTTTATTGTTACATTCAGGATAGTTTCTTCCTAGTGAGAATTAGTGATTTACCTAGGATAGTTAACGTATTTAGAATATAGAGATAAAACTTTGGAAAATAAAATTATGGGGAACTAATTGGGCCCATTTTGGTGCAAGATTTTTTCTATAGGAGGCAGTACTTATGGAATTACTAAGGAATGTACCTATAGCTTGAGTTGCTTGGGCTTGGAATAGTAATAATAAAAATTATGAAAACGTAGAGATTAAGTCGATTATCAGATAAAAGAATATCTTTTACAGCTACCAAAAAAATCATACTTTTCCAGCGTTTCATGATGCAATAAAACATAAGTAATGCACGAATCGCACAGACTGTCCAATATTTCGATCATTTCTTAATTAAAAAACACCCAGCTACGCGTATTTGAAGATACGTGCAGTAATTTATTTCAAGGTACATTAAAGAAATGTAATCATTGAAATAATGAAGGCTGCAATTCTTTAATTAAATCAAATCATCAGGGCTTAAAAATTCGAAGACTTGAAAGTTTATAACCAGTTAATAAGATCTAAGATCTAATATGCAACTTAAATTTTTTTGGAACTAAATATCTTTTCATCACCTTGCTTTCAATTTAAAATGATGATTGCGACTTGCCATGGACATAGAATCGAATCAAAATACTTACCCTTGAATGGAAGTCCTGTGACACTTTAAAATGCTTCTCTTCCAATGAGAAACAGGCATTCACGTCTGAATTAAAAAGGAGGAAGTTCCCACCAAGTTCGGGATTCCTTTTAAAACACGGAGCAAAAAGTTGATCTTTCCTCAAGACACGTCCTCCTGCGATTACCTCGTCTCACACTCGAATTGTAAATTTAATCCCGCTGCACACAGGCGCAATTACGAAGTCTGAAGTTTTTGCGTTATTAATGAGCAGAAATTGCTGCAAAGTTGGGCAAAGAATGTTTTCCTAATTAGGCGGGAAACCATTGAAAAATAGGGCACTCTTTATTAGACTGTAGTGTAGCGATTCTTTCAAAGGAGTAATTCCTTCAAGTTTTGCAAAGTGCGTCCACGGCGAAGAAGCTTGTTCATTTGAAATATTGAGTCACCTTACAAAAGACAGGGTAGGAATTTAGAAGTAGTAGTAATTTTAAATTTGAGGTCATTTTGCATCTTGTTTTTCATCGTAATTTTAAAGAATTTCAAATGAATTTCACTTTCCGAGAGAAAGAAAATTCTAATAGTTCGTTAATTATCTCATTGACTCATTTTATTAATTTCTCAGCAAGGAACATATTGATTTCTCATATAGACAATTTGTTCCAAGTTTAATGTATTGAGTTATTCATTGTTTGATTGGTGGTATTGCAAAGTTGACGTCTCGCTGGTAAATTCATAATGCCCAGAATTTTTCAATAGAATTAAAAATGTAGTGCCTTTATTTATTTACTTTTATTAAATTATTTTCCGCTGCAATTAGAAGTCTAGTGTAAACGTTTTACCATTTTAATATAGAAAATATTTACAAGAGGTTTTTCACGATCTACAATGGATTAGAATAACTAGAGAAGAGATAATTAAATTTTATACGATCTATGAGAATTGAAACAAAATAAAAATGACTTTAAATTCGAATATCTCTGAGGTAAATTAACTTTTAGTCTCAATTTTACCCTAAAAAAGATGATTATTATAAATAGCTTTTTATCAGGGGGACTTTAGTTCAAATTCTAATCATTGATTATTCGAAAGAATTCTTGTTATCGTTGAGGGATACTGCAGCACATATATTATTATTAAAACATTTACTAACGAATTAAGAGAACCAAGATTATCTCATTTTATCTCATTAACCTACCGATTCCAGGTATTTTTATCGAATGAAAAACATTCAGTACCTTTCAAAAGAATGATAACTATATAGAAAACCAGCCAAGCAATATATTTGTGCATTCTTTTCCTCACACTTACACTGAGATTTCCCCGGTAAACCTTTTCGTAATGTAACAGCTAAGGCCTCTGTTTAGCATAATATTCATAAAAACATTCTCTCCAAAAATACGATACGATTTATATTTTATAGCTAGAAATTTCCTCCGGGAAGTTAGCCTAAAGGTGTCGCCAGGAGTGGAAAGAAGCTGAGGAAATGAAACTTTCATATCTGCCGCACGCGATAGGAATGATTTATATACATTCGTGGGAACTGAACTACATCGGCGGAAATGAAAGATTCACTTTCACATGTCTAGCATTAGGTAATGAAGAATGACTCACACGTGATATTTTTTGGGACCGGAGAATTGTTTTAAATTAAATTTTTAAACTATTTAAATAATTTATTATTTAATTATGACCCCTGGTCGGATTGAGTTTTAATTGTGAAATTATTATGATTATAATGAAATAGTAAAGTTTCTGAGAGACTAGAAATACAACGACTTTCGTTTCCAGATAGCTTACAATAAAATGAATAAGTATGATTTCACTTCGGAAAATATTGTATCATATTATATGATTTAAATCACAACTTTACAGCTTTTTAAATGCATTATAATATTCGCATAATTTTATGAACTGATTCACAAGGTTTATGAGGACAGATTTACGAATTGTGAACGAATATACATAGTATACAGTATTATTGCATTAATAAATAATCCTTAACTAAAAAACTAAAACCAGACTTTTTTAACAATTTTCAGTATTTCATAACAGGGAAATCCTAAAATGAGAGCCATTGAAGTATTCTAAGGTAAACGGGATTGTATAGAGGCGCCACTGACCAAAAATAATTCAAAAATTTAAAATAAATGTTTTCCAAGTGCAGATTTCAAGTAAAATGATTAATTGTATAATTTTATGTTATTTATTAAATATTCATTGATATTTTGTGCTATTAAATTTTCAATCATCACTTTAGTCTGAATATGGTTTAATGTCATTTTAGAGTATATAACTAATAAATATATATGTTAAAAAGTACTGATGAAGAAGAATCCTTTAGAACAATGTGAAATAATAAAGAATTCTTTAGCTGAAGTTAGTGATATCTTCAGGTCCAAACCGTAGTAAAATTTTATTTTTATCCACGCGGTGCTGATCTATAATCGCAGAAGTCAAATGAGTCTTAACCCTAAAATATTCAAGAGGAGAGGTAAGAAAAAGTAAGAGGCGGCATTTAGTTGACTCTTCCTGCTCAAAATCACGGCCGTAGTCTACTTTCAGAGCGATTAAATGGCCGAGAGTAGCGTTTAAATTGCATGAATAATGAATTCCCTCGCATAAGAGACCAAAGGGGCTATTTACTCAGATGTCGCTCTGACATTTTCCTCGCATATCCAGTGCAGGCGACAGATGTCCTCAGATAAATCGCCGCATTTTTTGGGTACTTTGGGAAAAGCATGCCGACCCGCTGCGGCCTGAAATACTTCTTTTGCTCGCCTCTGCTTCCATTCAGTTTTTGGCGAATTGAGTGTAAACCTTTTGATAAAGAACGGCCGTATTCGAGCGCGGTTTGCGGAGAGCAGACCTCAGAGCGACTGTATTCCAATCGGATTCAATAGCCAGAAAACGTTTTTGTCCCAACGCGCACGCCAATGGCGATGAAAGGTCGTTTGATACGCCGAAATGACTTTCCGGAGGAGGAAAGAAAGGGCTACATGCAGTGAGAAAAGTACAAGACTTTAGGGACGTAATTAGCGAATTCGATCGGGAAAGTTACGACTACAATCTAGGCTTGCATTCAACTCAATTCATGGTTTAGTCCGTAGCATATCAATTTGATCCCCCTGGTAAAACTTTGGGTGTGCGGCTCAATCCATTTTATTATTCTTACATTCTTGATAATGCTATCGATGAAGTTTTACACATTTACTTATGAAGTATTTTTCTTCAATATACTACTCTAATTAATTTGTTCTTTTTGCTAGGGCACTTTCTTCATTATAGTCGTTTCTCAAAAGAATTCGATAAATAATTCTTCTAGCCGACAATTTTTATATGAAACAATTTTTAAATAAGTCGGAAATTGGCCTAAAAATCTCTCTATCAGGTAACGCGAGCAGTATCATAAAAAATAGCCAAAACTAATTTGATTCTTCCAAATCTTATTTATTAACAAAATAATGGTTTAAAGAATATGTTTGATAATTTCGAAATAATTTTTAACTGCTAAAATCAAAATGATAAATTGCTTTTTAGACCACGAAGTTGACTTAAAATGATTTTTTTTATATTGACCAAGTTATCTCGCTGTTATACGTTGGTAGATGGTTCGCAAATATTGTTAGCCGATACTTTTAGTTCAATTTTAGATGGAGGTACTTCCTTTAATGGAGTTATTTCTGGCTCTGGAGATAATTTTCCCTTCTAAAACAGAGCAAAATTCCGTATTACATAAATGTATTTTTTTCAGCGTGCATCCGATGATTTGAATTTAAATTTCGGCTTCTTTTTTGACCTTATAAGAGTTTATACAGTTCCAATCTGCATAATATATTATAACGTATCTCCTTTTAATATTAATCTATATCGCCTTTGCCGTAGAATGATATTTGATTGCTGTTGAGGTTTTTTATCGAGTTAGGATGTGCAAGGTATGCACAAAAAGTAAGTTCCGTTAGGTACGACAAAAGGAAGTATAAACTCAGAATAAAATAATATTAGAAAATATCACGATGCCTTGTGTTTTTGTTTTCTATTTAGCTTTCACCTCTTTGCAGGCTCTTATAATACGGGCTCGTTTTTTTTTAAGTTGTCGTCTGTAATTTTAATTGAATTATTATATTTCCATCCTGTTATCGTCGAACATTTTGCCGATAAGCTACTTTAGTTTTAAAAGATAAACCTAAATCGCTCGGTGTGAGGTCTCAGGGTAATTGTTCCCAGCAAAAATAATTTAAGAATCATGTCATATTTGCAGTATGAAGCAACGCATCGAATTACATAAAAAATAGTATCAATTGAATTAAACAACTTTATAATGTTGAATCTATAAAAAACAGTAGCAAAATTAATCTGGCAATAACAACGATGATTATCGATTGTTTTAGTGCTACTCGCATTTGGGATATGAATCAGAGATTCGATCACGCCATGGCAACTTACTTTGCCATTGTGAAAAAAGCTGAGGCAAGGTAACACAATAGGTAACTGCAGCAGCCGATGTAGCTAATACACAAACACTCAGCCGCAATTATAGCGCTATTGGGGTGAAAAATACAACTGATCACTTTCTGGATATGCCCCGTACGTATGAAGGATAGCGATATGAACTCAAATAATTCAGGAATTATAGGAAAAGCACATGCATATAAATACATACTTTCACTCTCGCAGTCTATTTTCTTATTCCAGTCTCGTATATTTAAGATGCTGCTCCGTATTTTCCAATACAAGAACTGGGATAAATCTTCCGCTTAAGATACTTTCACACTTCTCATCACGTAATCCATTCTATTTCGAAAGCAACATGTGTATATCTCAATTCTTCAGTACGTTGGTCAGCATATTTAACCCGCTTTTACTCGGTGATACTTTCTTTTTTGTTCTATGAACATTCTCCTCGTCCATCATCTTAATCATATTAATGATTCATCCTTTTGATTCATCATTATCAAAGTTAGACATTATTTTCACACTGGTTATGCTAATTTTCAATTTATAATGTAGATATATATTTAAATCTTACATACGAGGTTAGATGAAATAGAAGCCTACTCAGGCTTACCTCACCTAATAAATGTTTATTGTAATACTAGTATACATCAATACATATCCATTATATAGACTAATACAATAGTGCATACAATACTTAGTATAATAATGCAACATTATTGACTATTACAGAACATATACAGTTAGGCTATAACATTCAATTATGATACATTTATCTCCTACGTGCAACACAATAATAAGAATACAGATTAATAGAATTTTTATCAATCTGAGTAAAACAACAGTGTGGCTTCAATAGTCACAATAATTAATTACCTGGGATATAAATACTGAGCATAGCAATGTTTTCATAAAGTGAATGTCCTGCTAAGTCTTAAATTGTACTTGTCCGCAGGTGCCAGAATTTAAAATAAATTGAATATGATCCCTCGAATAGGCTAATATCAATTACATTTTACACATAATTTACATTATACATTTACATAATAATACATTTACATTGTATTGTATATCCATTCTAATAAATTATTTTTAAGAGTACTACTCATATTTTCAAGGGTTAAAGGGTCAAATAATAATATGGCGCATCATTTCCTAAGCCTTTGTTAACGTCAAAGTTCATGATCAACAAAAGAGCACTTAACTAGGTGGAGGTCCATTATAATGAAACAATTATTTTATATTAGGGCCAAATTTATAGTTATCAAACTCCACAGTTGTGTTTATTGTGAAATTGCAAAGTTTAAATCGACGATTTATATAACTTAAATTAAAATGATCGATCCAGCTTAAACTTCTTTGAGTTAAAGTCCCCATTACGTATTCAATAACTACTCAATTGGCGTTGGCTCGTACTTGAAGTTGCTGCTGTGATAAGGATGTTTTCTGTTTGTTTTTGATTTCTTGAAGATTTTATAAATCACATTAATGCATTTATTTGAGCTATTCCCAAAAACATGTGAACTATCTGCATTAACTGAGCGAAGAAAAGAAAATGCGAGAATGCATGGTAGGTACTGTTAATAAAATCTTATTCATTCATTCTTTCTAAAGATACAATTGTTTTAAACCCTACTTTTGTCACAGAAGGGTCTTATTCTTTCAACAACCCTTTCAAAAAGGTTCCAACTATGACCTCAGCGGCCCCATCATCTCCACAGCAAATTCCAGTTTCGCGTACCCGCATTTGAGTCCGCATTTCACCTGTTTCGGAACACTTCAATTTCCAGCCGTGATTAAAATAAAAAAATCCGAGTGGATTTCTCACCGCTCCTTCCTTGCGAATCGTTCCATTTCCTTTTACTCCGCCCTCTGCGGCCGAAGGTCTTTTTGGACCGGTAATGGCAAGGACGTGTCGCATTCACCCCCACATTTAAAAATACTCCGCTTCCGTTATAAAGTTCCCCGACCTCTCCTTTCTTCGCACCCCTATTCTCGGACACTCCCTTTGCCATTGGCCCAGCTGTTATATATGGACCAGCGCCCATTCCTGGGCTGCCTAATTAGAAGGCGGCTGCGATAAAGCGGTCAGCGTACCGGATCCTTGACCGTGGATTCGTTTCCTGGGGAATATACGATTTTTGCGTACAACTCGGGTTATCCATAAGGCAAAAATAAAAGGTGCAGCATTGAAACCGGTAGTAATTAAACAATGGATGGATTTAACCGATTGTTATTAAATCGGAAATGAAGTTAGTGAACAAAGTTTGGGATTTAAGGAAAGGGAGAACACCTTGACCTAGTAAACAAGTTGAAGTGTGATTCCTCATTAGCACCATTCTTTCAGAAAAAGGATTTTAATGAAAAAATTATATTTCATTAATTGATTTCAAGTTCAGTTTTGAATGAATAAACGCTGAAAGCTCAACTAGATATAAAATAGAATAAGGTTTCAGGAGAAATTACCTGAGAAAGAATTATATGAATGTATGCTTTTGAATATTTTCAAGAATAAAGCTAACAAACTATAAAAATCAAAGCAAAAACAAATAAATATCTACGAAGTACGTTTTAAGAACAAGATTGTCTACTAGATTATTTATGTATATTTTTGAGAATGAGTAACGTGGAAGTCTGAAAGGATCTATGGAGGAAGTTAGGGAGTTCAGATGGTTAGGAAATCGATGGAGAAGAGAACTTGTGCAATTAATAATCTGTGTATAAACATGGTGCAATTTTTGAAACTATTTTGAGAGAGACTAAATGGGAGATTGTTATATTTTAAATTAAATTAAGTACTCATTTCTCTTAGTTTTCCTTTAAATACTGTGGCCTATTTTCCAAAAGCTTTTAGATCACGGGAAATACACCAAGATTAAAAAATTTTAAACTGTACATCTTCGTTTCCGGATCCTTCCGATAACTCCTCTATCTTATATGCGGTAGGCGGACGAATAGTCACACACTGGATTCCGTCGATGCACCGTAACCAAATTCCTGGACTGGCATATCTTTAACCGATAGACTGCAATCGTCTCCGTCGACGGACCTCCGGTGCGCTCCCACCGCAACTCATTCTCTCCTCTCCAACAGGTTCCCTGGACGACTTGGACCTCGGGGCGGTCGATGACTTGGACGCAGACGGCAACCACGATCGTCTGAGCAGCTACCCGTGGCAGAGTCCATGGGTGGACGAGGAGGAGGAGGCAGGGGCCACTGGGGAGGAGGATGGGATACCGGGGGAGCACCCCTCCGTCCCCACGGCCCCCGGGGGTGGGGCCACAGGGTCCGGGGAGCCCTACGTTCCTCCGCCCCCGCCTCCGCCACCCCCGCCTCCTTCGGTGGGGGCCGGGAAGGGTATGGGGGGACTGCCCCCGTCCTTCGCCAACGAGGCCTCTTCGAACGTGAGCGCACAACTGGGGGCCACGGCCTTTCTCCACTGCCACGTGAGGAACCTGGGGCAGAGAACGGTGAGTAGAAATATTTTTTTAATTTACGCAAACATACATACATACAAAGTTTATTATTAGGGAAATTGATACTGGACAGTCCCATCTTAACATTTAACCCATTAAAAATATATACTATGAGATAAAAGAAAACAAAAGGAACAGTTACAATTATGACAAAAATGTATTGAAATGGTATAATTACGCAATGGTACAATTCATTGAATACTATAAGATGTATTGCAATTAAAGAACGTTTAATTGCAGCTTAAAAATGATTAATTGAGTTTAAAAGGAAATATATAACTCAAAAAATATACTAATTACAAATAAAAATAAAAACAATAAACTAAAGAGATAAACTAAAAGATTTAAAATTGATTAGTCAAATATTAAAAAAATGCATTTTTAAATTTAATCGAAAAAATGTGAAAAACCTTTGTTGAATTTACCAATTTCTTGCGAAGGTATATCTGCGACTTCTTTTCACTTAGTATTATTATTATTTATGCGTGAATATTAATGCACGTGTACACATATGTTACTTGCGCGCATCAAATGCCGTGATATAAGTTTGAACAACGAATATTAACGATTGAGATTAAATTATGATAAAATTTTATATACCACGCTTCAGTATATAAGGGGGAATATTAGAATGAAGCAATGCACAATGAATTGCGAAATCCTTTGGAATAAGCATATTTGCATAAAGATATACTTGGGCGTCCCAGATTTTGAGAAGATCCAGAGCAAAGAGATGAGAATGGATGTATACTTTATATAATTATATTATTGTAATATTTTATAATACAACAGGTTTTGGCAATAGCCATTGGCAGATCACAAAAAACGTTTTATATGCTTGCTATTATTACTCCTACCCCTTTTTTCTCCCTTCCCTTCTTCATTATGTTATTCCTATGCTTGGTACAGCTCTTAGTAATGATGATGGCGTAAATCACCCAAACAGGTTAATTCTCTTAATTTGATTGCTATCCTTTTAATGTAATTTTAAGGATTGTGTGAATGAGATACCAAATCAAACAAGAAATTTGATCGCGTATCACCTGAAGACATTAAATTTATTTTCTAGAATTGCCAAATTAACCTCTTATATAAATTAATTCAAGAAAATCTTATTTATAAAAACATATAGTTTTCATAATTGTATAATATATGTACCATAATATAAATGACAGTTTTACGTTTTTCATGCAGGAATAAAAATAATTTTCCGATAAGTCATCTAGTTGTAAATTCAAAAAGCGTGGCAACCCATCATACGGATTGACACTGAACAATAATCAATGATGATCTCATCTTTAATAATTTACGAGCCATTCCAAAGTCCACAATCTCAGTTAATGATTTGGTTATTTCGCAGCACAATAAAAAACACACAGCGATAAATTGTTACCATAATGATCACTTTCAGCCAATTAAATTAGGCGCGTGCATATGACAATTTATCGGCACATTTCGCATACGTATATACGGTTCATTATGTTGCATTATTATTTAACGCATATAACACTAACAAGTCTAATTAGGCCCGTTTAATGCAGATAAATGGAAGCCTCGCATTTGCGCATAAATGCGGCCCTGAATATAATACGGATTTTTTTCCTCGTTCGTAAAATGGACATTTGTTGAAAACAGGGACCGGAAAATTTCAGCGGATTGACTGCGGAAACTCGAATAAAAGATTTGAAATTTCTATTGGACTTGGCTCATTCAGATGCAGTGACTCTCTGATTTGTTAGTTCCATCGCAGGGATTATAATGTGCTGTGGGAAAAGGACCCCTTGTTCCCCATCGAATACCTTGTTATAACGGGAGCTTCTCCTATTTATTTAAGCCGAACCTCTTAATTTCACGGAAGGGCCGTTCCCCATCTGCTACCGGAACTTTAAATACGTCCTCCGCCGGAGCTAATTCCTTTTTTATTGGAGACACAAGTTCCCCGTTACATCGCAAGGGTCCGGGCGCCGGATTCCCCGCCCCGGGGGCGTTAAATTCTCCTGGAGCAGTTAACGCGCCGAACGGAAATAAACAGATGAAAACTGGTTTCCGCCTTCTATAAGAGCTCGCGTTTTCCCAAACCATTTCACTTTCGAAACGGCTCGATTCTTTCCTACCCAACGCCTGCATATCCCTGCCCTCCCTTTCTCTCCTTTGACTGAATGAACTTTTATCGCCTTGGAAACGAGCGGGTGTGTTTAGCGATGCATTTTTTCGTACACCGTTAATATGACCGTGAGAAAGTATAATGAATTAGGGCACACTTTATCAAAAAATGTAAAAAACGCACAAGATGTCGGAATTGATGTTTCCCGTATGCTTCTGTAATATTTTCTACACCTTTATCTTCTACATTTCCTTTGAAAATTGTAAATAGTTGCACAATAGGTAAATGGAAAACATTGCAATTTCTCTATCTTTTACACATTTTTATGACAAATCTTGTACAATTCCACAGAATTGAAAGTATCAAAACAGTTGACTGAAAAAGTTCAGTTTAGAGGATGGCATAATTATGGACGAAACCGGTGAACTACTTTGTTTCTTTTCTATTTTGCTGAATTGTACAAGTTTTGTCATCAAAGTGTGTTTATAATGAAATTCTAATAAGTAAAGCAAGAGAAGATATTTTTTTTCTATTTTTCGTAGAGGGAAAAATAAAAATGTAACTAATATAAATAAAAGAATAAATTAAGGCAAATTATAGGAACCCTAGGGTTATACAAATAGCTAGCGATTCTTCCATTAACTATTTTCAGGTATAATACTGGAAGACCGCTGTCGGTTGAAATATAGATTAAACGAAGCGCCAGAAACAAAGATCGTAAATAATATGGCGATATACATATTTCGCTCCAAATGGAAGCATCTTCAAAGCTCGTAGGTCGGTAAGGAATTGAAACGCAGAAGAGGAAGAAAAGGTACAAAGTAACAAATAAGGAGCAAAAACATGCAAAGAACAGGAAGCAGAATTTGGTGTCCAACATTCAAATAATTTTTATTGAAGTCAAGGTGTTTATTCAAATCTTTGATGGTTTTTGGTGCTTCGTTTATTCTATAGTAAAGTATTTTTTAAATGTTTAATTTGCCACTACGGTTCCGTGATTATATATATTTATCTAATTTGTATATCTTATTCTTGTTTGAAACCCCAATGGCTGAAAAATTTCCATGCAATTAGTTAAAGGCGAAAATTAATATGTAAGGAAAGGGTTGATGTGACTTTCCACGTAAGGGCGTGAACCCAGGAAAATTCCCAAGGAAAAACGGGCTTGAAAAATATCTGACAGGGCAGGACTTTCTTCAAGTCCGTTTTTTCTTGGGAATTTTCTTGGGTGCACGCCCTTATGTGCAAAGTCACCTCAACCCTTTCCTTGTATGTATTTCCTTAGGGGGGTTTCTCCTTACATCTCTTTGTGTAGCCGGTGACTCGATGAGGCCATGACTGTAGACGATGCCGTCAGTCGGACGAAATTTCACTAGCCCTTGCGCACCAAGTCCCTAAAAACGGCTTGTTGAAACGTTCTGGCCGGGTACCCTAGATAGTTAAGGCAGCCTCCCGGATAGAAGAAGATCCCGGGTTCGATTCCCGACCCTGTCAGACTTTTTTCAAGTCCGTTTTTCCTTGGGAAGAAAATTATTATTGTAATTTAAGGATTTTAAATCGTTGTAAAGCATTGTTAGCAGTAAAATTACACCAGGGCCGGCCAAATACCACTCAAGTTATCGTGAATTTTTGGAGGTTAGTTTTTGTTACTGAAACCCGTGAACCAGAAGTTCAGCAACTTTCAGAATCCCAAAATTACTAAATTGCACGAATGCCACTTTTCCCGTACCTAATGATTGGACCCCATTAATTGTGTAGGTGCGTACGCCACTCTCCCTCTCCTACAAAATCACTTGGAGTCGATGCGGAAGCCAAAAATTAAAAATCCGCTGCCGGAAAATGATATCCACTCCGAATCGGACTTTCATATTTTTAAACGGCACAGAGAATGAGTGCTCTCGTGTCAAATGGCTACCGAATGACGTGGAAAACCTTTATTCGCATAGGAAACGCATATTCGCTGTGATTTATTTCGATCTGTGTTAAGCTTTTCGAATTTCACGTCGAGAGACGCCTGTGAAAGGATCAAGGCCGCTCGCGCGGGTGCCATTCAAGGGAAATTATTACTTTTTCCGGTCATTTTTTCGGATTGCGAGTTGATTGGAATGAAGATTGAAGCGAGCGTAGATTACGGGTCTGCAAATTGTAAAGCATAGCTTTTGTGTTTCGCTAATTTGTCCCTGAATTAAAACGGGGCTTTGAATTACACCAACGGATGATTCTTGCTTGATTCAAGCAATCGTTTCCCTCCTTGAAGTAGAGATAATAGAGTAGGCCGCTGATGATTGTCTTATTAAAAAGTAAAAACCATCCAAAAACCAATTCATTGATTGATATTTGTTGTTTTTAATTTATTATTACGTGAAGTAGAAGGTTAGTAGCGGAACGCTAAAATATGTTTAAAGTAAGAAATTGAAACAAATTATGTAAGTAATTGTTAATAATAAATATAGCAATATATTAGCAGTTCACATTTAATTAAAGTTCTAATTATTACTTAGAGGTTAAAAAAGCCACCAAAGCTGCCATTGTCAGCGTTCCTTGCCGCGTTGCTGCTGGTTCTGTAAGCAACGAAAGTTCTGGATTACTGACCTACTTTCTTATAATATTATTATTTACATTATTTTGATCAGTAAGCAATACGTGTAAGTGCAGTATTTCTCAATCGTTCGATTATTTTCTACCTCAGCCTAGCAATTCCCAATAAATTTTAAGCCCCTTACATTCCTATGTCCTTTAAATCATTTCAATCAATTTGTAGATTCATGCCAACAGTCCCAAACGGTCATTTCGTTCCCCATGCGAGGGACGCATTTCATCACGTTAGGTTAACGAATATTGTAATCTATTCTAGCCTTTATGGCAAATATCTGCACCTTAAATACAGCCATAATTTTATTTAGGCAGAAGGCATTTATAAAGTCCAGATGGAAACATTTCACAAACATCCGAGGAATATCTTGCTTTTTTATTTCCAAATTTTCATTGTTTGCTTTTAGAGTCTGTTAATTAAGTGCTTTCTTCGTAGTATTTTCTAATTAGAAGTAGATTAAAATGAGCATAAATAGGTCAGTGAGAAACTGTACAAATATTTTTCAGTTTGTTTCTGTTTCTTGAAAAATAACATTTCCCTATAAGCGTTTTAGGACTCTTAATAACAGTTTCAAATGTAGATGTTTTAGAAAAGTACTTTCTTAATCACCATCTTTCCAATTAACATAGTAAGTTCTTTCGCATCCATACCAGTGCAACTGTTATCTTTTCTCAAAATTGAGATTTACGCCTTTTACTAAGTACCTTTCCAAAATATAAGATAAAACTCAATGTAATTGGGTCGCTTCTACCTTTTAAGTGCCTTCTAAATGATATTATCTTGTTGATTTATCCCAGTAACGATTATCTCTTCGAGCATTTACTAAACATCCTCTCTTTTCCTTATAATAACAAGGACGTTACTTTCGAAATTCTAAGGTATTACCAAGATCTGTTTTTTCCTGTCTTGTTTATCAGGAAGTTTTTTATATTGGAATTCTTATCTGATCTTCTAAATTGGCCTTGACGAAAATGATGCATTACCAAATACAAGATATTTTGGCGTTCATTTATAACAATAATTTATTCGAACATGCATACACAGCTAAATCTTGCTCGATTCTTCCCCGATCCAACAAACAGTAACGCTATCATTGTTTGCTTGTTTGTAAATAACATCCTTCATCGTTGCCAATGAAGTAAACAACGCTAAAATCGTCTGGAACATTATGATTCATGCTAGAGCAACGTTTTAAACGTTTCTAGTACTATCGTAGCGCATAATTATTTACCACCACCATTTTATAAAACAATTTTTTGGGATTTTTTGTACTAATAATATTCGAAATTCTAAGAAAACCGGAAAAGGGTTTTCTTACCAACGAAAACACCTTTACCCATACCTCACCTCTCATCTCCCTTCCCAAAAGGGTATTCCCTTAACCTCTCCTTCCCTTTCTCCTCCAACCCCCCAGCACATTTATGAAACATTTGAAATATTTCTGTACCAGATGATGCTACTTCGGTAGCGAAACCGGTCGTCCTCTAAATAAAAGTGTGGAAAATTACACTGTTTCTATTCATTATCTAAAATGGCTTTCCACAAAGTAACGCCTGATCATCTAGATTTCAAAACCGATTCCCTTGAGCGTAACTTCTCAACTTTTATTTTTAGGTCTGTATTCATGCTGAAGTTGTTCATATTGCATCAAGAATCGTCTCAAAGCAGTTGATTAATCAATTAATTATTAAGGGATTTTAATTAAATTAATTTAAGGGATATTTAATTACTTTTAAGTAATAAAAGATGAAAATTATATACTTATATTAATTGCTTATTTTTTGTGCATTATCTAAAGTTTTATGCGTCCATTAAACTCGGAAAAACTGTGGCAAATTAAGAGATTTCGGGTAAAACCCGTTAGATCTCGACGTTTCCTTTGGGAAACAGTGTTCTGGAAATAAAATCGATATTCGGATATCTCGAATATCTTCTCTAGTCCTAGCAGATGTTGATGGAATTTATTGTTACAAAACCAGTGATAAAATCGTTTATGACCGTGAAAGCGAGTAGAGAAAGTAAATTGAAAATAGACTGCATTGCGTCCAAGAGAAGATGACCTTTTCACAATCAGGAAGGCCCGCTTCTGGGTTCCATTCCTTTTGGGTTTATTTCCTTTCTACAATTACGGTGCCCTCTTTAAAGGGTCTTCCGAAGAAGCCACTCCGGAGGAAATACAAGCACGCACGCATGTGAGCAACTCAGTAAAATGCGAAGAGAGGCGGTCAAGCTCTTTCCCTTTCTATAGACCCGAATGCCTGCGGCTCAAGTATTCCCAAAGGGGGTTAGAGTCGGATGTGCATCTCATTTGAATTTTATCCCTTCCGGAGGATCATCCCGTACGATTTCCAGCAATAGCGAAGAACAAAGCTCTTCGACACATTTGACTGCTCAAAATGAATGGACGTAAAAAGGGAATAGAGACGTTTTTCGGTCTTGTAGTTCCATATAGCGCGTTTACGTACAGATGTGGTTATATGATGAAAAATAGGACAATCTTCTCCCTGAGTTTATCTCTTTCGCATTCTTATTTTCAGTTTTTTATTGAACTTGAATAATATCTTATGTTCTTACTAAGCACAGATCTTCGTACTCTCTGTGATAGTCTGTTTCAATTATCATACACGCAAAGTAGTTAAGTTTCTTTTCCTTTGGGTATGACTGACGTAAGCAATATCTATGGTTTTATAAGAGAGTGATTTTTGTTTTTAGTATTACTAATGTACTACAGTTTAAAATAAATATAGTTACTATCTACAGACTTACGTACCCTCTGTCAAGATCAAATTTTTGTCTAATATTCACAGAATCTTTTGCATTTTTTATTTGTGAATTTTTTCAAGTGTAGTTCAATTCTTAATACATCGTTTATTTTTTCCTACTGTCCAGTAAACGAATATTTGTATTTTGATATGCACTGCATTTGTTGATAGCTTTCTGAATTTTTTAATGTTTTTTTTTGCGTGTGTAAAAAATGGGTTTTATCGTAAGAATGGCCATGTTCGACTAAAATACGCAAATCCATAACGACGAAATTATTATTGTTAATTTCATCATCCTCAATCAAAAATTTATATTTCACTCTCTCCTTTTTATTTTCTTTACGTACCTTTTGCTCTTATATTTCCTGGAGACAAGATATCTTGTCTATGGTAACTTTGCACCAAAGGTACTTTTCTTTGAAAAATATTCTCTTTTCATGTTTTCTATGTTTTACCTATTCATTTTCAGGGCGGTTTACAACCTATAAATGATTTATTTGACAGTACCTTTTATTTATAACACCCCACAAACACGATATTTGTTACATTAATTCATTAAAACAATTGTTAATTGGGAAACAGTTTTGTTATAATAGAGCAAAGTATATACGAATGATCTATAAATGAGAAATAATTATAAATCTTATATTATTGAGTCTATTTTATTGAATATACCTAAATTCGCCGTAATATGTTGAATGCCAAAGAGAAAGAAATAAATCTACCTATTAGTTATAATTACCTATTATTACAAAACGATTTTTACGACAACGGGTTTCTACTGTATCATCATCTCATGGAAAAAATGTAGGAATACTGCGTGTATTTATTTCTTCCTCCTCTTATCAAATAAACATTTTCTAATTATCTTGGTAATACCTTTGGTTGCCCTTTGCGAATACCAAAATTTAATTCACAATGAATTGCAGTCAGGAGTTGTCATCTGAATTCATTGTGAGGATGATTGCTGTTGCTAAATACATCCAATCAAATCACGCATTATCATATAATGCAAACTCACTCTCGTGGGTAACGAGGGGGTTGAAAAATCAATCGCTTTGCATTTAGTGGCCTTTATAACGTACTCGAAATTGAATGCGATGCACGATTGGTATCGTAATGCTTTCACCGCATTATGCGTTCAGAAGAATGGCAGTGAAACAGCCACAACGAATTTAATATTGTTTCCTCGTTTGATCTAAAACTTCAGGGGCTAGAGGGTAGGCGGAATAAACACGGGCATAAATCTAGGGCAACCAAACTGTGCCGCCCTCTACCCCAACTCTCGTATTATTCCCCTTTCCCGGGGAAAGTGGCTCATAAAAATCTTTGAAAAACGCGAAAACACGGAGGAATTAATCTCGACCGCTCGGATGCTGCTAAATGGAGCATTAGACGCGCGGAAGCCTTTCCCGTTCCCCCTCATTCTCCCCGAAAGCGGGACTTCTAGCGTTAGCCCGAGCGATGATGTATTAAAATGTTGCGCGATCATAAAATAATAACCGTAATCCGCGGGGTAAGGTTTTAGCCCTTGGAAGGTTTTGCGAGATCAAAGCTGCTTTTGCTTTCTGGAGGATATGAAAATTTAAGTGCGGGCGCCAAAACGTGTATTAATGTATGTATATCCCGCACATGCATAAACGCAGATTGGGTACGCGGGATTCTCGGGTGGGAATTAATCCTCTCGCGAGTACGCTCAATTTAACAAGTGAGCTGCGTTAATAGATTATTCTGGTGTACAATGAGTATTTTTCTGGGGCTCTAATCCGTTTTGGGTACTCGGTGACGTTGAAATGGTAATGATACAAGGGCGATGATGGAAATGGCTGCTAATTCCGATTCGAAAAATGCTTTTATGGCAATTTAATCAGACGTAGATAACCGTAAAGTATAAGTGAAATTTAAATGGCTCCAGAAGTTTTGTTAGGGTTAGATTAGAAGTCTAATGCGCTGAATTTCCATAACCTAATATTCTTTTGGAAAATGTAATTGTAGTCAGACTCAAACAATGGCAGGTAAATTATCATTATTTCGGCTCCTTTTAAAAATATTAAGTATGGATAGACCATTGACTCTAAATGTGTACAGCTAACAGCAAAAAAAAGTTACCACCCCTGACCCACCAAGAAATTCTAAGTCCAAAATTCGGGCCGGCGAGCCTTTCTCTCGAAAAGGGAGGGAGAGAAAAGAAAGATGGAGAACATGGTACGTTACGCTAGCTCGGCTCTCGCGTTTGGATGGAGAATTTTCGTTATTTATATAATGATCATTTACTACTATCCATTATCTGCCGCAACATTTGATGTGTTAACGCGTACTATTTAATTTGACGACGATCAACTGGAAGATAACTAAAGAAATGAATCGAATTGAATGCAGCATTCAAAGTCACTCTCACTTTAATTTTCGATAACAGATTATTAAATAATTTCCAAAACAATACAAATGAATTTAACTGAATACAACATTCGGTATCAAATTAACTCACATTTCGTTTTTCGAAAATCGATCGTATAAATCACTTCCAACGATTGATTATGCTCATCAATGTGAACGAAACCAGCAACTATTCTCTTCTTCTTAATTTCAAAAAGGCCAAAAACAGGATCTCGGATTCAAAAATGGCATTTGTCGTCAGGGGGACCGGCTGTTTATACTCACAAAACTTTTCGTGTATTCCGTAAAATATCTCAAAAATTCAATTCGGAAACAACAATAAACGACCAAAATAAGGTTTTCTATTCATTTACTCTGCTATTGGTTCTTGTCTCAATCTCGTATGACTATGATTTTTAATTTAATTTTGCAAAAGAAATGAAGCATGCAGAGACAAAAATGAACTTTACGTGCATTTCTCACGGAAATGCTTTGACTCGTCTGGGATCGAAGCAAGGACGAAGTGTCACCATTTTTTACAATATAAACACTTTCGTATATATATATATATTTGAATGCAATGTTCTGTAAAAAATTCAAGTCAATCGACCGAGTGGTTTTCGAGTTTTGCGGGCACAAACATACGCAGGCTGAATTTTAATATATAAGATATGTGCATGATTCGGTAGATCACTGTAATTTGATTGCTTTTAGAAACCTTTCGTTTAACTTTCCCAATTGTAAATCTTTCTATTATCAAGAGAAATAAGTAAGGAATAAACACAAGGAAATAAAAGTGCCAAAACTTCCACACAGAAAGTCGTATAACTTTGACAAAATTATTTATTTCTTTGTGTTTAGTTACCTATGGAGTTCCTCAAAGTTAAAGCTCATTCGATTGATTTAAATAACGAATATTCTTTTCTAGATTACCATTTCCCCTTACTCTCGTGACTACTATAGATTGTATAATCCATTGATTTGTAAAATTAAATTATCCTGATAACAACACTGTAGAAAAATTCACACAATTAGCTTCGACGCTTACTATCACTATCTTCAACATTTACATAAATACGCGATCCTCCATATGGCATGTGCCTGGAGAAAAGAAGGGAACAAAAATGTTACCTGCCCTTGAAAGGGTAGAATACCGGGAAAACTGTTAAACAGGACAAAACGAAATAGGTGGGGGAGAAGGGCAAGATTTCCTTTCGTTGCCAAAAAGGAATGGAAAGGAAAAACTTTCTCGTTGGGAGAAGAGTATTTGGGTTGCAATTTGCTTGATTCATTTTGATGTTATCTAAAATAATGTGTTCGCTAGCCTTCTCTGATATATGTTTAATTTTTAGCTCGCAATTAGAAGAATGACTCGAAGAAATAAATCTCTCATAAAGTGGGACTGCAGAGCAACAGATTAGAAATATTGTATGTTCTTCGGCCTAAAACTTACGAGATCTCACTGTTTATCTGATGTGGATTAAATGAAAATAATAATAAATAGCTTGATGAAACCACTGTCCTAAAAATTGGATCCATGGATTCCTTATCGTTTCAAAGTAATGGCTTCCAGTAAATACTGTAGTAAATGGCCAGCGGTAGACGTCCTTTTGGTAAAATTCTCGAAATTTTATTTCTCAAAAGTTACTCCTCTCGTATTTTTAGCTATTTATTGATCAACGAATCACCTCCGAAGAGTATTACAATTTGTTTATTTCAAAGTTCTCAGTATTTTAAGAAAACCATCTTTTAATTATCAGTTATTGAAAATGATAAGACCGCTATCCGTAGATCTGTTACTTTTGCATGACAATGGGTTAATCGAGGTCTAACCAAAACCTAAGACTTGGCTAGAGGTATGAGTTTTTAGTACTCGACACAGAATGGGCAAGTTATTGCGTGTGTGTTACAGTAATGACGATTATAATTGAGTTTAAATACGTATTTAAATGACATCCTTATTTTTTATTTTATAAACCAGGTGAGATATACTAGCAAATGTTATAAGTGAATCAAGATGAGTTTAACTTTTTGGCTATCATCAACACTGAGAGAAAAAATATATTCACTTGCTTTTGGTGTTTTTTATATTAATTTTAAAGGTTCTTAAAATCTACGAAACTAATAACTGTGTCTATCTTTTAATGGAATAAAAGAATTGAAAACCCTATACATCCAATGATAGTAATAAAAAAGAACCAAAGGAACGCTAGTTTACGCAAATAGCTATCTCTTAAATTTTCCCGTTTTGTTGTTGATTGATTTGTAAGGATGTCCCAAAGGTTTATGAAAAACATTGGTTAGAAGAAATAGCGAAAAAGGCCTGAAAAGTTGAATGTAAATATTGAGAACGTAATATTGGAATTGGCATTTTACGAAGCTTAAGTTTCTACGGGAGTGATCTTTCTATGGTTAATATATGTTTAATTCTACTGCTGAAAGCAGAGACGGTCCGAGACATGGGCAGTCTGGGAGACCGTTCCCAGTGTTTGTGTGCTATTCTCAGATCCCTTGAAGATTCTCAATGATAAAATTATACGCGTAGCTTACGGAATTTTAACGATTACACCCGGTCACAATATTTAGTTAAACTTTCTTTTATCCATTAAGTGGAACTAGTTCTAAACGTCTGCCTGCCCAGAATATCAATAATCTTCAGATTACCCCTTCCCGATGATTGTAATCAATTTCCTTCGCAATGGATGCAGCTTTCTTTGGTTCAAGTTCTCTGAATAATTTCCTTATAGTCAAATTGATTGAAGAAGCCGTTACTTTGTGAAATAGCGTTATATAAGAAATTCTGAATCTTTGTCCTTAGTAATTTCCGCCATTTCTTATAGTCGTTGAGCAATGACTATATTTTTACGGAAATTACATTTAGTAAAACTACTAAATCAGGCGTAATCAATTTGAGTTGCCCTTACATCGGTAACAGCCGTTTAATAATTAGAATTTAGGCTTCGTATTTTACCTTTCCTTTTTTTAATGAGAGGCCAGTTAAGTCCATCAGCCATTATCAGATACAGCACTAGAAATACTGACATCTCATACTTATTACCCATAATTACTCTTAAATAAGATGGGTAAAGCTTCCCTTCTGGGGAAATATTTCTTATTGTCAGGAGAATCTATTACTGCTGAATATTAATGCTGGTTTCATGGGCCTCGCCTATTCTTCCTTAAAACTTTTTGGTTTAAAGATAAGGAATACATTTACGATATCTTGAAGGTGCAGAAATTTAAATGTGTGAATTCCTCGGCATTTATGATTAACTGGCGGAAGCTCTAATTATATGCATGAATGTATGCAAATTGTATGCATATTTTTATATGCCTACGTGATTATATCCTACTAATTTTCGAAGCAAAATAAATTTACAGTGATAATAAATAATTTCGACTATGATAGGTCTATTGTTAATGGTTTATGAATTTTGGATGTAAATGAACGATTTAGAAGTAAGTTCACATAACACCAAATGCAGTAGGTAAGGAAAATGAAACTTGAACACTGCCACAAAAATCGGAACTTTTTCGAATGGTTGATCTCATTTACATTCTCTCTGGCTGAACCATTGAAAAAGTATTTTTCCGGTCACCTTCTAACCTGCATTATTTTCTCTTAAAATGGCTTACATCGTTTTCTCAATCATGTAATTGAACCATTTTCTCAATCTTATAAACAGCCTACATCCCAGGATCTGTGCACATCACTTCTGAGCCTGTTTACCAAATTATCTTTACATTTTTAGATGTATTGCCTTAGTGTTGAAGAGAATCAGCATTCTCTTCTTAGTAAGCATAAAATTTTCCATATCCCCATTGTTTATTTTCCTATCATCGTCTCCATGCTTTATGTAAAAAATATATAAGTAATTAACTGTAACACCATTCATATTCCTTCATTGACGAACTTTTCATTATATTTCCGTCCACATCTAAGAATGGCATTTTCAAGCAATTTTCTATCTCACACAAATACCCTAAAAGATGCGTCGAATTTTAGTCGGACTGAAAACGTATCCTGTCACCACTGCATGGAAGACCCTTTTTCTTTCCTCTCTCACCCCCACGGAGAAGCCACCTTTGTTTCGTCGAGAAGGCCGGTATGAATGGCACTCATATACCGTTATGTAGACGAAAACAAGGAGAGCAGAAATAGCACCAAAGGGGACTGACCGCTGAAATCCGTAGTAGCAGATTTAAATTTATTATTCATGCATGAGTGCATTACGTGTATATTTAAAAAATGGAGTTGTTATGTCTAAAATTGTTGGCTCATACCTTTTTCCAATGTTGAAATTATTAATCGTTTTAGCATTCAAACATTTATTACGGAGAAGGTGTAAATGAAAGGAATTAAATAATTAGAAGTATATTATTCAATTCTTTTGGTGCTTGACTCGACTCTGCGCGACTAGTCCTTCTGATTTAATTATTCAAAAGAAATGTAAATTATTTAAATCAAAATTCCCTGCAAATGTAAATGGCGTCCAAACAACGTGGCGACTTTCACAAATTCGTTTTCAATGAAAAATAGCAACTTATTTCCTATTTGAATTCCACTATCACATATCATTATTTTTAATAGCAGGTATTGTTTCATTATTACCCCATTTTTATTCTTATTACATTTTTTTAATTTCCCCTTCTTCCGTTGACCTAATTTACAGTAGTTCATATTCTCTTAATTATCGTATCATAATCTTTACGAAAACGATCATCCTGCGGGCATGTGGAGCATTAACTGAAATAACCAATTTCATTCTAAATCTGCATTGATGGAATATTTTATGTTAGGAGGAGATATGAGCAGCCAAAGTAATTCATGTCCAATATTTTATGAAGAAGAGCGAATTACGCTTGAGATTCAAGCCGATTTAACGAAATACGAATTTAATACTTTCATAATACAATACTGCTTCTACCGCAGCAAAAGCAATGACTTTCAGCAATTATTTATAAAATATATATCATCACAAAAGCCTTCAAAACGTGCCAGGCATAAAGAGGAAGACGAAAAGCGCGCTCAAAACAGAGAATCTGAAAGACTCGCCCTTCTCGAGTTATGCTGGTTGCATCGAAGGTGGTAACTTTTTTATGCTGCTAGCTGTACATCTGCCAATTTTTCTTCACAGATCTTGCTTCAATCTAAAGAGGAGCGTGCAATAGTTTCACGCTACATTAGAAATGTTATCAAGTATACGAGTAATCTATTGTCCCTTTAATTAAGCAACACAATCCTCGCCACTTTTCTAATTACTATTTGTTTATTTGAGTAATATAGTACATTGATGTAATCAAATAACCAATTGCATCCCTAAAACTATACACGATATTGGAGTAACAGTTTATCGGTAAATCCGAATTATACATCAGCATACGTATTATACGCTGTCAATTTTTTTTCAAAACAGCGATAATTTTAAGGATAAGGATTTCATGAAGTTTTTGATACTCTACACTTATTATCATGATTACAAATTTCTGAGATCAGATCTCGTAATCAAACTTAGAGAAGCGAAGTGCCACTTTAAAACCGTTAGTGTGTTTGCGATCCGTATCTGACATCCCTTTTCTAAAACTTGCTCTTTCTGGCCTTTCATTCAACTTAGTCGGCACGTAGTCGGAAATCATTTGGAAAGTACTTTTTGATTTATCAGATTTTTTATGGAATCGACAATTTTCTTAATTTCTATCGCATTGAATTGAAGGTTACCCATCCAGTTTAGTTTGAGTGACAATGCAAAAATCGATATCAAATTGAAACGCTAAGAAAGACGTTATCATCGACGTAAATTTAGTAACTCACTTGCAAAGACCCCTTTACTCTGAATTACACCCATTTGAATCCGCTATTTTTCTTGAGAAAAATTATCGTAACTTTTAAGTGATATCGCTCTACTATGTTTCCATTAATTCATATGGAACTACAATATCCCCTCTCTGCTTTGCTTTATTAATTCTCACACTGTACAAATAACGTGATCAAATATTCCCTTTTCATTTTAGATTTTAAATATGAATACAATGGCCAATGAATGAGAATGAAATGAGCCATTATGTACTGGCGACTTTATTAAAGAGAATAATACCCGAGGAAATTTTCAAGTGAAGGGAATACGTGGAGCTTATTGTATTTCGCGTGCATAATCAATGCTGATTAAATATGATTCAACATTAATTAGTAAAATTAACAAAAAGAGGCCTAATTCATACGTAGCCATGCATCCTATTGTATCTGTTGTCATTTCCCAACCATTATGAGGTGGTAGAAAATTAATTATCGGAAACCCATTATGTTGAATTTTAAATAACATATTTTTCCATTGAGACATCAACATTGTTGTCAATATTTTTAATACGATAGAGGTACTATCATCGGTGTTTATCTTTATTGATCTGCAAATTACTATTCTTTATTGACTGTATTTCTGGCTTAAGTAGTTTTTATAGACTATGTCACCGCTATAGTTAAAGTAAATACAGGCAGTGTAATAAAAAAATCGATCATTTCAGAAGTAAATATTCTAATTTTATCTCGAATCGCGTAGATATTTTGGCTCATAAGTTAACACAATTCAGGTATTATACGTAGCTTTTCTGTGCATCTGATGTTTGATTTCGATCTTTTGTCTTCGTTATAATTTGTGCTCCAATCAACATTCACCAATACCGTTTGAATGGAGTCGTACTCTATATTTGTTATTTGTGGTGAATTAATTTGTCATCGAAGCATATGATATTATTTTATATCATTGCATAGTTAACACGTGCATTATCGCGTCTAATAATGCAATTCATATGAGCTTTTAATGCTATTCAGCTAACGTGTCACCTGAAAATTACCTAAGTTTTTATGCCAGTTAAATAATTGATTTCTGCATTCTTTTCAAAATTGATAAATGATATATTAATGTCATCGAGAGATATGAATGAGGGCCATCTATGATAACCTGAATCTATCAAAGTATATTATTATATCTATGGAAATGAATTCCGGTTTATTTTTGGTTAACTTAAAATAGATTTTTTAGACAAGGATAAGTCTCCTTTTAGTTATTTTAGGCTATGAAAATCTGAATCAAAGTCATTTCGGTCGGCTTTGCTTTCTGTCAATTGAACAATATATGCTTTCCCAAATTTTCAACATTTATATGCTTTAATACTTATTGTTAGTCTTCGTCTACTCAGTGTGTGTTGTTGATGAACCTGAGCAAGAAACTTTTAGCCTACGACCTGATATTTTTCTGGAGCGTCCTTGCCATGTTATCAAAAGTAAGCGAAAGTCAAACACAAAACAGTCGATAATTATATGCAGTATTACCAGCGCCTTCAAATTTTCTCATAACTCAGGCAACTTGTGGTTCTTCATTGTATTGGAGTCGGAACGTGTTGAATTTTTCTATCAATCTTTAAAATGTTTGACCTTATCTGAACTACTAATAAACTCCTTATGACAATCATTTTTAATCGGTATGCTATAATTCCCTATGGACTACATTTAAATATTCCGAAGATGACATTTCCTTACCAAAAAATTCGGAGTTAATTAGCCAGCTACTTAAGTACTCCATTTCATACATGTTGTCCTTGAATTTATTTCCATGCCCTTCTGATATTCCATAATACAGAACTCCGGATTCTCGAAGGTCACGCTTGATCCGACCCGCACACAGTTATATATTGAAGACCTCCTCGTTGTCACCGTAGAATAAGCCCCATTCAAACCTGAAGAGAAAAACGCACAAATTGAAATACCCTCTGAAAATTTGATACTCACGAATGGCTTTAACGGTTAGAATGAAGTTTTCAACGCGTGTTTTCGTGGCATCGGAGTTTGAATGAGTGTATTTGTCGGCAGTGTTCTCGACTCACTCGTCGAGTGCTTCGCTGAAAGGTTTGCATGCACATATGCATGATTGCAGCTAGTTTAAATGTATAAAAAAATTTTTCGCATTCGCACTTGAATAAACTGCTACCTCCGACTCGGTCTACGGCATTGTGCGACTCCTATCCATCCACTCAAATGACTCTTCGGTACTCATTCTTCATACATCGCTTCACTTCTACCTTTCCACCCTCCCCTCCCACCTTCCTCCGCCCTTCCCCTCTCACCTTCCTCCGCCCTTCCCCTCTCCAGAGTTACCTCCCCCATCCTTCCTTCCCGAGTACCCTCCGAACATCCCTCCCCCATACCCCTTCCCAAGTACCCTTCGCCCATCCCTTCACCCACACCCCTTCCTTAACTGTCTTTCCCTCTACCCATTCTCCAACTGCCATCCCCCATCCTCCCTTCCGTGCCCCTTCCCCCTTCCCATGTTCCTTCCCCCCTGCCAAGTGCCCGCCCCCCGACTCCCCTTCCCAAAGTCCTTCCCCCCATTTGCTATTCTTCTCTCCCATGCTCTCTGTTTACAGCTGTGACTTCTGTACCCAGAATCTCGTGAAAATAACCTTCTTTTGTTGCCCTTGAGGTAACTAGAGCACGGCGGTGCGCAGCTAGCATTCAGTTTTTAACGTGTCGCTGCGGATGATGGTTGCTTTATTAAACTTCCCCGTGGCCCCGGCGTGGCTCTGTGAGTCTAATTCCCTGCGTTTAGTAATTAAAAGGACCGAATTTAACGCATTCGGCCGCTGAATATGGTGATGTAATTAAAAAATGGATGTTCGGTGAAAAGTAGTGTTCTTCCGCTCATGCATCGGAGCATATTAAATTCTAGAGGTTGCGGCTTAGGAATGAGTATCGCATGAGGGTCAGGAATAAGTATGCAGCAATGGCAGGGATCATTAAAAGAGAAGCGATTAAATTGGAGGAAAAGCTACTCTCCGCTCTAAAATGCTTACCCCGTTTGTGAATTGATTTCTTGAAATACGCCGCGCACGAAACTCGGTCGAATTGAATTGATTGGGGCGGAAAAATGGCGGGTTTGATTTTTAGATGGGGCTGAGCGCCTCTTTTGACGTATTGCTAGATTCGATTCGAAGCGCTCGTAAGGGATAGCGAAATTACTACGTATTGCGCAGAGAATCATGAGGAATGTCACCTTGAATTATGCCTGCTGTTCATGATTATTTCAGTATCGTAAGCATCCCCCGTCACAAGTGAGGAAAAAGATGAAAATACTTCATTTGGCCACAGGGAGGTGAGCTATTTTGCTCTATTTCCCTTCAAGCCCTTTAACGTTAATGACACGCGACGGTGGAGCTGGAAAACACTGGGGAACCTTTTTGATACGAGCTCATCATAATTTGACGTCACATTGTTTTGATGGATGTACTTCAAAAGATTTAGTTAAAATTTGTCACTGTGTTGAGCTTTGCGAAGGTTTTACTGTCATGATCTCGTAAACGAATTGCTAAATTCATGTTCTCTTCCTTGTTAGAGGTTCTCAACCGGTGGAAATCTGGTCCAGTGATTTAGTCTTGTATGAATTTTTTAAAGCATTCAAACACATATTTAATGTCAGTGGATACTGCTAACTATAAACTATATATTTCAATAACATAACGAAAACTGAACAAAATGTGAAAAATTAATCCTGGTAACTCCTCAAAGGCATGAAATTTTCAAAAAATTATCATATCGATATCAATCATCATTTTGACATCTTATTTAAATTTTAATTTGAAGATGTAACTTCAACGAAAGACTGGGCGAAAATAGACACATTAGCAATTTTTCTCACAAGTTTTAATAAATTATATACTTTTGAAAACAGATAAATATTGAATTTTAGTCTTTATATAATATTGTATTGTACCCACAAAAGGCAAGCATTCATAATATTTTTCATAAATAAAACGTTTCACCTAAATGCTTATAAAATTCCGTCATTCCT
The DNA here is from genome assembly GCA_947579665.1 of Sympetrum striolatum. Classification (NCBI taxonomy): domain Eukaryota; kingdom Metazoa; phylum Arthropoda; class Insecta; order Odonata; family Libellulidae; genus Sympetrum; species Sympetrum striolatum. The sequence continues at coordinate 31,519,573 of OX388347.1, forward strand.
TTATAATTGTGTTTACATTACTGAGTCTTTACCAGAATAAATATATTGGAAAAAGGATGTATTATTTAGAAAATAAAGCTAATTTGTACAACCTTAGACCCATTCCTTGGGAAAATATACAAAGGATGAACGTATCGTACATTTAAAAATAAAAGTAGAACATCATTGTGAAGAAGTATAGCAGATAACTTGTACGTTGATATAAATAGGATATTGATGTTAGCATTAAATAGTTTCGTAGACAAATGCACACTCAACACAAGGATATTGCTTTTTTCGTGACGTTGCAGCCAGAAGATCTATGCCTGCGTCATAAATTGCAATCAATATCCCCATACTATCTCCACCAAAATTCCAATCTCTGCAATAAATAAAGAAGTTTCCTAACTCTGCTGCCGCCATTTTTCACATCCGAAGAAAACCGAAAAATAAATCAACCGATCGTGAAGCAGAAGAGAAATTGGGCGTGCGGAAGACTTCCGATTTTCAAAAGAATGCCATGAATACTACGGGAAAATAGTTGCTCAAAAACAAGATAACCTTGGGGATAAGGAGAGAACGGATATATTGTGGAGGAAGCTCATTCTTAAAGGTGTGCCATTGGTGAAAGTTGGGATGTGTTTCGAAAAGGGTAGATCGAGGCGGATGACGTAATCTGGGAACGTTGATGTAAGGAATGAAGAAAGGAATGCAGCCCGTATACAGGGTGTCTCAGTGCAACGTTTCAGAACCCCTTTTAGGGGTAGCATCCCGATAACTCAAGATCATTTAACAATGCAGGGTTTGAAATGCTTTCCTGACGTGGCGGTGCACACAAATATATCATAGAGAAAAATACGTCATTAAATGAATATTAATTTTGATAAAAAATTTACATGAACAAAAATAATATGGGTCAAAGATGGATGAACACTATCTTTACCAAGTTAATTTTGTGCATGTAAAGTTATTATGAAAACGGATATTCATCAATAGCATCGTTAGTATAAAATGGAAGAAAATATCATTTTAATGAGAATAGTAACTCCTACTTACCTAGCCTCAACTGCATTGTATTCAGGCTTGGGTTTAGTCTAGAACTCTCAAACAAAAACCAACTAAAATTTTCTTTTGGAAGTGAAGCTAATCAACCAAATTAAAAGAGAAAGATGCCAAAGAGAAAAAGTATACCAGCGATAAGACATTCCTGCCAATTAAATCAATACGACAACGTTATATCTCTGTCAGTCACTATCCTGAAGAATAATTAGGTCCTCAAGATCTTCCCTATTAGCTAACAAAAGCTGTGTAGACGGAATTAGACTTTCTAGTCAGAATGAGGATGTTTGCCCTTGTATTCTTCACTGAATGTTATCATTAGACATATTTCTCATATTGCAGCCGTGTGATTCAATTAATAACACTTTTTATAGCATTCAATAAGGATTTACCTCAATGAATACCATCACTCAGTATCATTCTAAAGCACTTTCTATATAATCACGGTAAGAAAAATACAGCGACGAAAGTAAATAATATTGAAATTTAATAATATTTATTATTTATTTATCCTATCCTTTATACAAATACACGAAATCATTCTATCTGGACATACATTCAGGGACCCATGCAACCTAAAGATGGAAAATTAGATAGAAAAAAACAGTAGATGTGCATAGCTCATGCCTAATGTTTCTACCTTGCAAGTGGTTCATTTCGAGGAGATTTTTTAATTCTGGAGGAGAAAGAGTTCCAGAAGACTTTCTCTTAGTCAATAAAAGATATACAGTAAGCCGTGGCTGGTGAATTGGTCCGGGGGGAGTTCGTACGCGGGGGATTCTTCCTCTGGGAATTGATTTCCCAACAGATTGGAACGCGGGGAATTGATCCCCAGCACTGATGTTATTCAGTCTTGTGTTAATAACTAATGTTATTCAGTCTTATGTTAATCTACACGCCCTGGTTATTGATAAATGTTATAAATAAATTAATCGGGGGGTTGGGTTGGTAATACAACATCAGCGCGGGGGATCAATCCCCCGCGTACCAATCTGTTGGGAGATCAATTCCCCGCAGACGAATTCTCCCCGGATCAATTCACCGGACTCCACCGTAAGCATTTGACTGTCTTTGCTAAGCTAAACATTTATATTCAATTGAATTTTTGTGGTGCTGTGCTTCAGCCCACATAATTGTTGAATTAAAGCGATAGAGTCAGCGAAAGAATTTTAGTTTTAGAGCGTGCCGATCATGTATAGTAACATTACCATAGAATATTTCTATAGTATTGCGTCACATACACCAGGCTAACTAGTTTACAAATTTTAGAAAAAAAGCCATAGATCAGCAGATTTCAAAAGTCAAAATCGGCCCAATTCCGGTAGAGGTGGCAACCCGAGCTGCAGGGATAGCGGGAAGAGAGCACTTTGGCAAAGCAGGGAGTTGTTGAGGTAGAAACCTAATGGAGGTTCTTCTGCGGAACTTCGGTAAGAGTGGAAAGAGGGTTTATGTACCATTAATCCACCCTTTATTTCATGCAGATAATGCTGGTGAAGCGGATAGGGTTGCATTTTTTAGGGAAATCTGTGCAGGAGATGGGGAGGAAGTGGTTCTTAGAGCTGATAAAGAGAGAAAGTGCTGCGTAGAGTAAGAGAGTGCGTGCGAGCGGACGTGAGGTAAGGATGGATTGTGGGATGAGTTGAGTGGAACAGATGAGGTAAGATGTCTTGGGATTGTAATTCTAAGGAGTAACAAACTTCCTTAAGAGGAGACTTGTTTGGAAGATTTACAGGAAATATCGCATATTTGCATTGAAATGCATCTGGACTTTCTATCTTACCCTTTAAATATGACCTTCATTCACCAAATAATATTTACAAGTTACTTTTTATAAAATAAGCTAGTGGCAGTGACGAGTAACTTTGTAGTATTCCAGGACGTCGAAAGAAGAAACATGAGAGATTCTTAAATAAAACTAAATCCTATTTTATTTTAACATGACGCAAAATACCACACACACATTTTAATAAAATAAGTTTTAGTGTCGTCTGAAAATTTTCCAGTTTCTTCTTTCGACGTTAATTTGAAGTTAATTATTCTCACATTATGGATTGTTTCTGCTTTCACTTCGTGGAATAGTATAATATTATTCATGGTGAACAAATTAAACGAAATATTCAAGTTTCCACAAACGGTTTTATTTCAATTGTCGACTAGTTTCAACACGAAAGTGTCATTCGCAAGTAATTTGAAATAAAAGTTTTTTTGGAAACCTGAATATTTCGTTCAATTTGTTCACCATTAATAATATCATTAATCATCGATAGACACTTTAAAAATGAAGGATAAAATGATTTATCCCATGAATAAGGATTACACGGTACATCGCATGAATGGTCAAAATGTTGGATAGAGCTCGAAGAAGGAATCAGATCCGAAGAAAAATATCGGAAATACGAAATATGTTGTCATAGAGGGGAGAAATATCAACGAACCAGGATCTTGAATAGATACAGGGAGGGAGGAATTTTTCGAAAGCGTAAAAGAAGCAGGAAATGGCAGAGCGGGGTAATGTGGAGAAATGGGAGTGGATAGAAATGGGGGGATGAAAGGGTAAGAGGAGAGAGATGAAGAGGAGACAGGAATCTGCCGCAGTGTTTGACGCAACACGCAGATACAAACGCACTCACGAGCCCGGAAACGGATATCGGTGAAGATGGAATTAATAGGGGAGGGCAAGGTAACTAATGCCCCATTGATGACTCATCAGTAACGGCCCACTTGCCTCTCCCCCAACGCCCTTCCTCAACAGCCACTAGACCTGCTCTCTCCCGCGTTTTCGCAAACATTCTATATCTGCATGCCATCACATCGCACGCGGATTATTCAACTCCCTGTCTTCGTCATACTCAAATCATTGAATTTCCCCGCGAAAATGCAGAGGAGGGGTTGATGGGGCGTGTATTCATAAATGAAAGTTTGCAAGTTATGCTATTGAAGTATCATTTTGTAAGTCCATTTCAGCGAACACGCTAATCACTTCGCTATCAGGAGAAGATTAAACATAAAATCTACTTAATAAATTATTTTTCGCGTGAATTAAAAACGAAATAATGGCTTCAAACGTATGGTGCTATGCTGGATTCTAAAATATAACCAAATGACGGAAAAGCTGAGGTAATCGGCACTCGAACCCAGGTCTGAATCTCTGCTTCCATTTCTGCTGTGCTAGCTAAATTTGTTGTGGCAACCGGGTGGCAACTGGGAGATTTAGGTTCGTAGATTCTAGTTTAATTTTTAAGGAATCAGATTCAAAAATATTACCAAGAGAGAATATAAAGCACAGTTTTTCATTGTATAGGACATCATATATGTATTCACTTTTAAAGCATATATCTCTATATACATTTCTATAGTTTAAGCAAACATATCTCCCCTTCAATCAAAAGCTTTGACACTAGTATATATTTAAATATTATAATTCATATAATACACGTTGTCCTCAAGCTTATTATGTTCATTAATTTTAGTTACTTGATATTTTTTTATTTTTATTAACATGCCGTTAGTAGCCATCATTATCCAAATAAAATGAGGGAAACTAAGATAAACTAGCAGCATTCATTCATGTCCCTGCCGAGATTAGAACCCAAACCCTATAGCTTCTAGGCTACTGTGCTAACACCTACATTCCATAGATCTATATGACTGAGTATCACCTTCGTAGAACCGACGATGGAAATAATGAACATAACTGTCCCTAAGATGAAAATTTAAAAAATACGGAGAAGCGCACGCCCGAAAAAGAAAGTTAAAAAAGAAGTGAAAGATAGAAAAATGCAAACTAAACTATCAATGACTCAGAATTATAGCGTACATGGTATATCTACCTGACAACGTTAGAGACCTGGGTTCGGGTCCTAGTCATGTCGCTATTTTTCCCTTCTTCTTTAACCATAACTTCTATAATTTAACAGTGAACAACCAGTTTCACTACTGCATGCTACGGAAGCAAAACTGGTCAAAGTAGAAATATCTAAAGAAGAAATGCAAAGCATCGTTATCCTTTCTTCTATTACTTACATTTGAAAAGGATTATTCCTCCTTGCCTCTTCTTCTTCCGCAAATTCACATTCCACTTAATTTTACTCTCCTACCTCCACCTTATTTTACCCACTTAACCGTCCCCGTCTTCCCCTAATCTTCCCCCATTTCATTTCTTCCCCCTCCCAAGTCACTACTTTTTCTCCCCCATCCTCTCGGCGCCATATCTGCGATTCTGCGTCGCCCGAGATAAGATCTGCCGCCCCCATTGTTTCCGCCAAGCACTTTCTGATGTTCCGCTCCTTTATTTTCCCCTTATGAGGTCCTCATTCCCTCTGCAATCCGCTTTCTCGCAAACGCACTTTTCATCTCGCGGACGTCTCACCGCCTCTCGAGTGCTCCGGATTAAATTGTCAGCTCCATTCCTGCCAAAGGGACTTGGGTCGACTCGCGATATGGCTACCGCTGTAATTCCCTTTTCCTCATCGGATTTTCGATTTCTGGAGTTTTCTCAAACAATTTTCCCTCTATCAAATGATACATTAATCGTTTGCTGTATCTACTTGTTCACTAGTAAAAGGTAATTTATTTTTGACCGAAGCATTTTCAATCCAGCATTTCCCTATATAATTTTTTATTATGATTTATGTCCTTGAACCAGTATCATCATGGTTTCGAAAATTTGTGTGTTTCATTTTATTATGTTTCATGGAAGTGGTAACACGATAGCTGGGTATGAGTGATGTTGACAATTGATGTTAATTTTGGTCACTTCCAGTTGAATACTAAAGAATACGTAGTTTAGTGTGATTGATTTCTACACTCTCATATTTACTTTCTCCCTATACGTAGTATAGAGAAAGTATTGTTTTCGCAAAAACATTCGACCTCCAGCTTTCGACGGAAATAGATGTTTTGGGGCCCATAGAGCATGTTTTAGCTATTTTCCCGAACATGTCTGTCTGTGTGTGTGTCTGTCTGTCCGTGGTTAAAGAGTTTGTGGGCGCTCTATCTTAAAAAGTAATTATCCGATCATTTTCAAAATTCATATTTAGAATTTTTATAACAATGCCAAGAGTTGACTAGTTTTTGGAGAATATCGCTTAACCGGAACTTACGGTTTATCCGGAACAAAATTTTGATTCTTAAATATCTCTGTACGAATGGAATATAGGTATACACATTTACGCACAAAAGTTGTAGATAATGTATTTTACTACAACTTTTGTATGAAACATTTTTTCGTATCACTGATTGTTTAGGAGTTATTTTTGAATAATGGTTAACCGGAAGTTGTTGTTTACCCAGAAAAGGAAGTTTTTCATACATATCTCTGGCAAAATGCAATATAGGTATATACATTTACGGACAAAAGTTGTAGATAATGTATTTTAATACAACTTTTGTATGAAAACTTTTTCGTATCACTGATTGTTTAGGAGTTATTTCCCAATAATGGTTAACCGGAAGTTGTTGTTAATCCAGAAATGGAAGTTTTTCATACATATCTCTGTCAAAATGCAATGTAGGTATAAACAATTTTGTACCAAAGTTGTAGATAATGTTTTTTACTACAAAGCTTGTATGAAACATTTTCCTGTATTTCTCATTGTTTTGGAGTTATTTATATATTACCGGCATAGGCTTATGTTTTCAATAAATACGGAGATAGTCATGTGTTGGCCACATCAGATTTTTTTTACTTACACTTATCTAGCTAAACAAGTCAGATTATTATAAATTATGACTATATATCATTATAATCATAACTGAAATTAAAGATGATTATTTTTCAAACATCATCTTTGATATGACTCATTCCATCTGCAGGGCTGCTAATAGCTCATAGTGGAGGAGTTAAGATTTTAAACGGTCTAGTGGCTGAACATGACCAAAACTAACTTAACTTAACTAATTTACTAAATTTTTCCATGGTTTTCTTTTCCGTCTCTCCCTTTGTTGTTAAAAATAAGTTCACTATGATTGTAAAGTAATTAAACGGTAGAAACCGGTGGTCACAGTATGTTTATTAAATAGTTTGGTTAAAGTGGTACTTCCTTTCTTTAATTTCATATTTATGAATTTCCAAATTATCTCGCAAATAAAATCATTCCATATTCAATAGTATTTTATAATATAAACACCGTATAATTTTCCACATTGGCACATATTGAGCTCTCCCTTAATCTAACTTAAAAAAATGGAGTACCCTAAGTTTCAAAGTCGTGACCGGGAATTAAACTCAGCTCTCTCACTTTCCGGGCGCGTACCGGAGCACATGGAGATCTCTCAGAGGAGAATAATTCGTATTTTGGGAGACTGCAAAACAATCGTTAGAAATATTAATAGAAAATTGCCACGGCTTAATGATACCCACCGTCCCAATGCTATTAGCATCAGCTACCATGCTTTAAACTTCAGAGACTATATCTTGTAAATTGATTTCTGTGACTTGTCGAAGAGGATACCAGACACTTTTTCCGTAGAATAGGTAGTCAAATTTCTTTATATTATTAGAAAGATATTGTTTCTTTTTCTTCAACATTGTGTATTTTTAGGTTTTTGCAATATAAAAATATTATATAATTTAAAAGTATTAATACTTAATATTTTATAGTAAAATTGAATTTGTAATGATTCTTTTCAAATTTGGTGAAATTTCCTCTCAATGTCTTTTGTAAGAAAAAGATACATTATATTTAGTATTATGAGGAATCTCAGGTTAAATTTATCTTAAATCTAAGCAGTATACTGTATAATTTTCTGGTATCATCCAAGGTTTTCGGGGTTCCAGATTTAAAATTAGTTCCATTAGATATTATGAGCATTTAGGTAGAGGATTGCAATTGTAACAATTTTTAATTTAAGGATGATGGAATCTCTCACTCACATTTCGAATCAAAACCTTTTCTGTCAACCCAGGCATTTAGCAGTTAATAGCGGTAAATTTTAAGTCTCTGATGTATAGAACGATTTTCAAATCATCTGCTGCAATGTCATGTATTCCCCAAAATATCGAGAATGCAAACACCGTCATGGTATTGTCTAATAACGATAAGGTTAATGCTAGTTAGTAATTTATTTTCGAGCTTGAATATATTTTATATTTAGGCTTTGATAATAAATTAATACTGTCAGCATTTAAAGAAGAGTCACACCAGGATTAAACCGTTCATTTTTTTAAATTCATTCAGAAATTAACTTATTCATGTTAAACGATGGGGATTCATGAATAATCTGTGATTTTAATGTTAAATTTTTAATTTAATCTCTTGCAATACAAGTACTAATCGGAAATATTTTTACGGAGGAAGTAGACTGAGCCGTACGGATTTTAGTAATTTATAAAATTAATTAGCACCAGAAACATATGATCTTTGACATTAGTTTGAATTCCATTCGTATTAAAATTTTTTAGGGCATTTATTATTTACAGAGGTGTTTTGGCGTGGGATAAATTATCCACCAAAATCCAGTGATTCTTTTATTTAATTATCATCATATTTAATCTTTTTTACTAAATCAGTCAGAGATGATAATATATATCTTTATGATCTATATTTATTATGTATTTACAAAATTATTAGATAAAATTAACTTTTAGTTAAGTATTATTAAAAAATGACAAAGAAAGCATGCAATATTTTGTTTTTTTTTTAAGAGTTACATAATCAAATTTAGTTGACTTGGATCTTTTTCTTAGAAATACTTAATCAGTATGGGAAAGCTGAAAATTTAAATCATTAACAGTCTCCCTATACGTATTTGGTTTAAATTGCAAGACATTTATTGTTTAATTTATCATTAGACTAAAAGATCAAGTTCGGGAAAAACAAACAATGAATACTAAGGTTCTGTCTGTTTAAAAACAGAACAGTTATTTGCAAATATTTATTCCTGAATCAGAGGATAGTGTAATTTACCTAAGGAAGTTTTGAAACTATTTCCTCTTCCCTACAATTTCTTATGAATAATAGTTGATTCAAACAAGTACTTAGATTTTTCACTGTTGATATCCAATGAATAAACCTCAATTAGAAATGCCGTGAACAGAAATTGTTTCATTTTCCTTTTGTTTTTTTTCCATTTCTAAATTAAGGTGGGAGTAAACCTTTTCCATTTAACCAAATCATTATGACTTCCTCTCCAAATCACCAATAAAAACCAACCAATACTGTCTCGAACCTTTGAAAATTATGTTTTTCGGATATAACCTATTCCTTATAACGTTCTTTTTCCCATACCAGGTTGAGGCAACACTAGAAATAAACCCGTCATCCTCCCTCCTATTACTTCTTATATAAGTGGACTTGCGATGGAGTTGCGATGTTCTTAAAGGGCTTATCGCAGGCTTATATTTTTTCATTCCGCCTGTGAGACCAACAGGTGAGAGTCCAATGACTAAGAGACAATTTTCCCCCTTCGCGTGTCAGCGAGAGATTAAAACCACCGTAACGTTTTTATTTTTCTTTTTATTCCCGTCGGGGGGTAATCGTGACGCAAGCATTGGAGTAGATAGTCGTTTGCGTGCAGCGTGTGAACCATCAGGTAAATTTTGCCCTCGGTATTATTTTTCCGAAAATTTCCGGATATCCCAATCTTCAGGAATGCGTAGCTATAATCTCCAGTAGCCGCTTCCTCTATCAAAGAAACGGTTTTCATTTTTGGAAAGATATTTTTTCTTTATTGCTCGAAACTTATTCCAGGTTTGTTTTCACGGAATTCTAAGAACCACTCCATTCGAAAAGCTTCCACAAATTGCTCCATCATGGTCATATGTTGAGTTTCCGTTTGTATCTGTCATCTTGCAATCATTTTGTTACGCAAAATATAGCAATGTTGTCATTAAAAAAAATTTCAAAAGGTTTTAATTGAATTAATGATGTTATGAAGTATGCATGTTATGAAGTATGCATGTTATGAAGTATGCATGTTATGAAGTATGCATGTCATGGAATGCTTTACAACGAATCTATTACGGGCCTAATTTTTTTAATATTATATCTTGAAAAGTATTTTCAAAGTTATCTGCTTATATAATCGTGAATATTATAAATTGACTTAGAAGATTAAATTTATATGAAGTTTTATATTCGCGTTATTTTCCTTATTGACAATTTCATATTAATGAAACGAATACAAAGAGAAGAGAAGGGCAAAGAGAGATAATAGCTGCATTGGGTTTATATGGAGCAACGTGCCAAATTGAATGAAGATTACGATAAAGCACAAGTAAAATAAATAATCCAGGAATTATTGATTATGAAAATGTTTAGAGAGGATACTAAATCAAAATATAGGGTTAATTGCAATCTGTTTTAAATCCAATCAAGAAGGACAATGGATTCAACGCTATATTCTCTCAGTTAAGCATTGAAATTTAATGTTCATCATCTGGATGCTGAAGCGTTGTACTGATGTATCATCTTGTAGTATTAGGCATCTAAATATTAATTTTATTATTGTGTGTAAAACTGAGATTTACTTTCTGAAAATTAATTATGATTTACTCAAATGATACAAAGTAATCTGCTTACACATAATATTTTGAAAGTTTTCTCATAATTTCTCCCACTTTTATTATTCATTCCATTTTTCTCGAACAAGTCCAATGCAATCAGAAAGAAAATCGGTATATTTAGCGTAACAATCATATTCTAATCCTGAATAGCAACTCCAAATACAGTAAAGTATGTACCGTAAGTAAAGCACCGTATGTGTTTCAGTAATTTGTAATTTACTTAGTAATTAGTCGTTATTAACAACTTGGGCAAAACATCAAACTATTCAAGTAATGAAGCGCTACAAAATGGCATGAAGTCTCTGAGCTTCCTTTTTATGCAAGTATTTAGAATGATTACTTTTAATATCTCCGATTTCTACGACGTAATTACTAAACTATTAATTTATGAGCTTAATATCCGATATTAATTACTTAGTATTTTCAACGTTTTGAATGTAGTCTTAGGAACTTATTTTCTTTTACGTTAATTTTAAGTTAATTTTTTTAATTAAATCAAAATGTTTGATTTCATTTTAAAAGAACGATATATATAATTCTTGAACTCAGCCGAAATCTATTTAAAAACTCATTAACAATGTGTAATTCAAACAGATTTGCAGGTAGTATCCCCAAAACGTAGCGAAAAAATCTAATAAGATTAATAGATGCATATTAAATAATAGTTGTCAATATACCAATCGTTTATGGCGCCGTAATTTCCCCAGCAATTATAAGTATCACTTTGATAAATCACGGAACGGCGTAATGCGGGCTGACAGGGAAAGAATATTATCTTTTCCGCTAACACTCTCCTGTCATTTTCCGAAATAAGATTAGTTTTTGAGGCGACCTCTCGCCCGACCCGTATCACTGGATTTTCCTCCAACTCCCCGGGAGCCCCGCTGATCGACAGCCAATAAATGAGCGCTATCAGGTAGTTTAAAAATCACCCCCACCACGCAATCGCCGATTCCCGATGGGACCGACCCACGCCTCAGAAGCTCGACCGCCGGCGAAAATTACTCTAGTCGGTGCGGCCGCAACCTCGCATTAACGACCGCTCTATCGTCCGGACTGCCTCCCCTAATGAACGTTCCCATTAGATCAATAAGTCAATTAGGAGGGAATAAATATTGTAAGGGTGGGGAGGGAGTAATTTGGAGTTGACACATACCTTCGCTATGAGTTTTAACGATCCGCAGCGGAGAATGTGTTTGCGTTGATCATTGCGACAGATTATAAGAGCAGACGCTCTTCGGGACCGATAACGACGGCAAGAGATGCATTAGGAGATGAGATAAATTCAACTGGGGTTTTTCATCGGATCCCGAGGTGATGTACAACGCCGTTAACTTTATCACTTTTAGTTTCAAGGCCTCGCTATGATTTGGCCTGATTTAGGTGGTGTGGAAGTGATACCAGTGTTTTATATCTTAATTACTTCGGAGCGTGAAATCCCTTTTCGGCCGCGATAAATACTCTCGTCAAGGAATATTATTTCAGTGATTGAAAGTGAGGTGTTCATTATCTATTAATTTTTCAATCTCATTTTTATGAAATGGGCGTAATTTCTCAACATAATTAACGTAAACATCATTCACGCAACGCGTTAGATATAATTTATAAAAGTATAGCGTTTCTGCTGGCTATATTACTTTTTGTATGATTATCTTTCTAATTTATCAGAAAAATTTTGGATACTAAAGAATCTGTGCCTAAATCCTTCGAAATAATTCTTCAACTAGCTTTTAACTATGGACTTTATCATGGCGAAATGTAGCTCGGATTAAGTTAAGTTGTCCACACCAGAGTCCAATTATGAATCATAAAAAGTGTGTCAGTTACTTGACTTTCAATCCCATTTCATTTATGAATTTCGGCATCTATTTGAAGAAAATGAATCGACTCCTTGGAAAGTGTTCTTTGATATGTAATATTGTTTAAATGCTAAATGATTCAACAGAAAAAGGAAATTAGGTAAAGGTATTTGCACGAAATGGCGGGCAGCCAGGATAAATCCCAAAGAATAATAGACTTGAAAAAAGTCCGACGGGACCGGGAATCGAACCCGGGTCTCCGGGTCCGGGAGAGAATGTTCCGGCGGAATGGCTCAACGGACAGAGCACCTGACCGGCAATTGGGAGACCCGGGTTCGATTCCCGGTCCCGTCGGACTTTTTAAAAGTCTATTCTTCCTTCAATTTCAACAGACTTATCATTCTCAAGATTTTGACCGATTATTTTTCACTAGCTTTGATAATTAAGTAACTTTTTAAGCTTGTCTTTTAAGATACTAAATTCACTTAATTTAATACAATAATAATCGCCAAAGTACAATGAGTAATACTATCCTTTGAGAAAGAGAATTTATTTGCATACAAACGAAAGACTTCTCCTTCTCATGGCCCCTCTCATTTGATGATCCTCCAATATGCTATACAGCAAATTCTGTTTTAATGCTTACTCTCAGTCATTATCTCTCCGTTATTCTCTATACTTCCCAGAGCAATCTACTACATATGTATTACATCTGAGAATTTTTATTGCTTCCGTTTCATGTTTAATTCACCCACTGATCCCATAATCTCTAATATTTTCTCTTTCCATCAAGGTTTCTTTTCCTGATTATATACCTACCTTCCATACGTACAGCTCTAAGGACTCTCAATTTCAATTTAATTTCTAAATCTTCACCACTTTCTCAACCACTAATAAGGATACTCGAAGATGAGTAGCTCCCTATTTTTTATCACAGGAACCGTCATTTCTGAAAACAATCGAAAATTATATTGAGTTATAGAATTTCTTTTATTTCTAATATCAGTTCCGATGTAGCATTTTACTCCATTTTCTTAAGGCATAAACCTAGAGATTCTCTTATACAATATCTTTTATCACTTACTTGTATGTTTATCCTACGTACAGAATCCTGCTCCGTGCGACAAATATTGCGGGTATCATTATTTTACCATCTACGAAGAAGCACCAAAAATTGCAGACGCTCCTTAAAATTCTGTACGCGATACACTCGCGTCGAAACATTTGACATCCGCCAGCTTCGATGGCAGGAAACGAATAACTTTCCGAATTAAAATCCCTTTCTGCGATATCCTTTGTGTCCAACACGCATTGATCACTTTTCCGCATCGCCCGTCCCCACGGAAACGCGGAAAAAGTAAATAAAGCGAAGCGCTAAGTGCGCACTCAGCGGGAGCGAAAGCGCACAATGGTTTTAATTTCGGCGAAAAATCCCGAATCGGCGAAACTCGTAGATGCGGCGTTTTCAAGTTGTTGGCCAAATAAAGAATCAATTAATTACATTGGAGGCGACCGTACGGACGGCATTCGAATTCGCCGAGTCCGTTTATAATTTAAAAACGTTTGCGCTCTCCGTTCATAAGCGCCCGTACGATTCGCTCCCTGAATATGTATGCGAGAGTCTCTCGGAAATTGAGAGGCCGCCTCCGCCGGCGATTTTTTCGTAGTAATTGTATAATAATCCGTTCGGATTTAAACGGTCGGGGAAAAATGTGGTTATAATCCGGTGAATCGGGCGGTCCGAGTGGAAATAGTCCCGAAATAGCGTTGCCTAAACTTCATCAACCGAGAGAGAGTTTAGAAACGCGGTGGTTAAATCGGTTACGAGATGCACTAGCTTTTAAGTATGCTACGGTGGAAGCGCTATCAGTGTTAAATATGAACTAATGTATAAATATACTCTCCTAGGGTGGTTATTTAGGTATTTAAAATGCATATAGGCTAAATTAACGTAGTTTGTGGATATAATGATGGCTAGCAAAATTAGTTTATTTTAGCAGCCTATTAAAATCCCCCATTTTACTCTTCCAACGAATCTTCATTCCCATGTTGTTCTATTTTATGAGTCAATATTTAAATAAATATTTATATATGCTTATGTATGTTGATAAAAATATCTGATTAATGAAAGTAGTGAATACTAGCTATAATCTGAAAGTCCCCATTTTACATTTCTTGAAATATAAAAAAGAGGATAACATTTCTTCGAAAAAAAAGATCATGAAGAAATTTCGAAATCGGCACCGTTCAGAATAAAATCGTTATTCTAAGATAATCTAATATAATAATAACATAAATTTTACACAGGAATAGAATTCTATATCAAATTTATCATGATTACGTAAAAACGATTATTTAATTATAAATAATCAACATGATTGCGGATAAAATTCAACTAGGATGCTGAAAAAACGAAAAAAATAAGGAACATTTGTTGCAGTTATTAACTATTTTTTGAATCACTTATATTTTAAACTGAATTTCACTTTTTAACGATAACTACATTTTTCTAAATTCTATAAATACATAGTTACATTCAAATATATACATAATACATTCAAAGTTTGATCCCTCGATACATCCTTTGCGGCTTATATGATTGATGAATAAATTTTCAGTGTGTAAAAGACAGCGAATCAGAACATAGCTGTAGATAATTTATTTCATTGATAATCTCTTTGTAGGAACAAGGAAAATACGAATCTTTAGAAACCACTCTGTATTGAAAACGACCATCATTTCCTCGTTCTTTCACGGAGTCTCATCACAAATTCACTGCCGAAGTATTACAATGTAAGTCATTAAATTTTCCTTTCCTCCCCAATAACGTATGAAACGAAAAACCAAAATCTCTCAGGAGGATGAGTAAATTCAAAGGAATTTTCAAACCAACGAATAATTTTCAAGTTATGCACGTATAATATCGAATCTTGTTGGATAAAAACTAAAAGATTTACACTCCTAATGGCATGAAGGTTGGAAGCAACGCAGTTTTCCTTTTATCAAGGACGTATGATTAGAGAAATACTGCATCGCTAGTATTAATAGTTAAGGAATATCATAATTGAATAGTATATTTTTAATAATAATAATACCCCTTTATTTGGCGAGGTTAAACCCATGAGGACCTCTCTTACACCTAACCATTAAGGGTAACAAATATGAATTACAAACGAGGTAAAAAAAATACAAATACATATATATAAAGAAAATGAAAAGAAGAGGTAAAAATAAAAGAATAGGGATGTCGGGAAAAACTCCTCGGCTGAAGGCTTTCGGAGAAAAACCCACTGTGCGGGAAAACGCTCACACAGGAAGGGGAGCGAAAAAAACTCGCGAAAACACAGATGGAAATAAATACAGCAGGTATATCACTAGTTGCATACTTGTTTTCGAATAATGTCATGAAAATTTCTTGGTGGCTGACTACGGATGTAATTTTCCTGAAAAGGTACAGTTGTTACCGATGTTATCGTATATATCCATATAAGGGGTTGCGGTGTGGGATTTAAAACTCAGCGATTCTGCAAACAGTATTTCAATCATGGAATATTTCATATCGTTGAATAAATAAGAAATAATTACTTGAATATGACTTTATAGCAAAAAAATGCTGTCGTATTTCTTGCTATAAAGTGGAAGTTTTGCTAATGCTTCAGTTCTTTGGTAAAAGAATTGGAACATCTTCTTACGTGTCTTATATTTATGTAACATTCGTTGTGGCCAAAATTTATCCACCAACATTAATCAGAAAACATGCAATAATCTACGTTTCAACAAAGCATATCGTAAAAGTATATCGTAGAGGTAGATGGGATGAGACCCAGGGAGTTTGAGCAAACGAAAGGAAAAAGAAAAGTTGAAGGAGTTCCGATGAAAGACTCCGTCGAACGCGGTAGAGAATAGCATCCCGAAGTTTTAAAGAGGTTCGAACCGCGGCCTGTAGGCACGGTCGTATTGTGTACATTCCACCAACTTGGTTGTTTCCCAACGCACCATTCGTCGGCCGCGAATTTTCCGCCAAGAATGCAAATTCCCCTTTTCGTGATGCGCCGCTCATCACGGATCGTGATCGCATTTCGCGGCCCCGACGCTCGTGACGCCCGAATACGACTTTCCGCCGCGAAATTCCTCTTTCCGAAACCGCCGAGAGCGAGGCTTTTAATTCCTCCAAGAAATGCGAACGGCAGTTTTCCCTTTATTAGAGTGGCTTCCCGCGATGGCGAACTTTAGGAAATGTAAAACTAGGATTCCGAGTTCTACTACCACTTTTATTCGATTCAATCAGGTTTTCCTCGTCCCTCGTTTCCTCGTTCAGGAATTTTTATTAAATTTTGAATTCGGTCGTGTTTTTCCATTCCGAGTAACTATGATGTGACAACAATTCCAATGCATGTGCCGATAAACTTATTGAAACATTAGCAATGGATGAGTTGATTTATATCCTTTTGTAAAATTGTTTAAAACATACACAGTGGAACTATGTTAAGCACAAAGTAAAACGGATAACGGGTACAACATCAGGATTTAGTTCACCAAAGTAAAATGTTCTGTCCTTGTTTCGTTTTGTGAAATTTTGGAGGTGACAAATTCATTCCGATGATGAGGTTCTCAACTTGGCGTTTCGTCATGAGTATGATGTCGTCACTTTGAAAACAGTCGTGTTTTACCTTGGTGAACGAAACAGTGGAATGCTACAAGTGTGTCCCATTTCATTTCGTTCCTGTGTTTTAACGTTGGCATCAATGATTAAATTTGGGATATAACATTATCGAAAAAGATCGTTTTTTGCTTTGAAAATAAACAAGATCTGACGAAATAGTTTTAGTGTTTTCTTAGAATTAACATAATCGAGGAAGTAAAGTATTCTAATATGTTATGTAAGTAACTATTCTAATATGCTCACAACTAATTATCTCTCAACTCTCAATGAGAGAATATTTTTAAAAACTATATATTTATCACAAATATTAGAAATTAATTGGAATTTTTTAAAACATTTACATATTTTATAGTTAGGATAGCACTGAGACCAGGAAGGTCATCATTACCCTACAAACATAGGATTTACTAATTTCATATTTGCTTTAATAAAATTGAAACACTTGTACTGGATGAAAACTCTGAAACGTTTCATAGTAAATAAATGCATATTTGTATACCAACTGGGACTCCCTCAGCTTAAGCATGAAATAAATTATCTTCCTTTTAATATTTTTATCATTAATCCTTTAACGGCATCAGGTATCACAGTATATCCTACAAATATGAATTATGGATTTTAATACGCAACAATTCGAGCCATGGAAAAAGTTTTCCATTTTTTTGCGAAAGCCAAGTGCTGTGCCCAAGGTCTCCGAACTCATAACTCAATAGAGTTGGCAAAACTTTTCACGAGAAGTTACAGTTGCTTAAATCGAGTACTTCAAACTAACATTTTTACAGTGAACTTGTTCGGAAGTGTCAAAGTTCGACTATTGAATTATGGAACACATTTCAAACTATTAACAGTTAAGAAAAAAGCTGATGACTGCTTTAAACATAACATATTTAGTCGTTATTATCCTTCAGCATTGCTTTCACCAATATTTTAATACGTATTGCCTTTTTAACGTTAATTAAAATTTTCGACACTTATAGTAATTTTATTTTTATATATAATATTCTAAATTATTCATTTCACTTATCCTTCATTTATTATTGAATTGACTACATTATAATATCTTAGCTTAAAGAAAATACAAGAGACTTTTGTTTACAGAATTTCCTCACGATATATTATTCTCACAAACAAGATATTCGCTTCATGTACCCATGCATTAGTAGATGTAATTGATAGCTGATTTTAACTATTTTTACTTTCTCCCTATACGTAGTATAAAGAAAGTAATTTATTCGCAAAATAATCGACCTATAGATTTCAACGGAAATAGATGTTTTGGAGCCCATAGAGTTCGTTTTTGCTATTTTCCCGAACATGTCTGTCTGTGGTAAAAAAGTTTGTGGGCACTCTATCTTAAAAAGTAATAAATCCGATCAATTCCAAAATTCATATTTAATATTTTCCTAACAAAGCCAAGATTTGATTAGTTTTGATGAATACCGCTTAACCGAAAGTTGCGGTTTATCCGGAACAACATTTTGTTTCTTAAATATCTCTGTCAGAATGCAATGCAGGTATGTATAATTATGTACAAAAGTTATAGAAAATTTACTTCACTACAACTTTTGTTTCAAAAAAATTTTTTTCGTAACACTGATTGTTTAGGAGTTATTCTTGAATAATGGTTAACCGGAACTTGTTTATCCACACATGCAAGTTTTTCATACATATCTCTGTCAGAATGCAATGTAGGTATGTACAATTACAGACAAAAGTTATAGATAATGTACATTACTGCAAATTTTGTTTGAAACATTATTCTTTAACACTCACTGTTTTGGAGTTATTTATATATTACCAGCATAGGCTTCTGTTTTCAATAAATAGGTAGAGTCATATGTTGGCCGTATCAGATCTTTAAGAATTGTATTAGGAAATTTACGAATTTGTTCATATTTAACACCAATAATGCTTCCATCGTAGCATACCTAAAAGCAGGAACATGTGGAAACTGATTTCCATATCGGCTCTCTAAACGCTCTCTCAGTTAATGAAGTACAGGTTACGCAATTTTGGAATTAGTTTCGCTCCACCCTAAGTACCAAAGGACTTTATTTATTCTTGTATTCAATTTCACCGTCGTCGTACAACCATGAAATATGGTACCTATTATTAACCATTAATACTTGGCCTATACCCATTCAAGCCTATTTTCGAAGTAGGAAACATTTTTCTTCTCTTAATTTTGTTACGGAATCGAGTTAAGGCTTCAGAAACCTACAGTTTAAAACTTTCTGCTCCTGCGAGCGATCATTTTAGAGCGCAATCTCCAGGAAGTTCATTATTACAAATGGTGCTTTTCCATTGCTCCCGGACCGTGGATTTTCAAGGCTAACGAGTTGATCGGTATTAATGTGCTCCAGCGAGCGAAGATAGCAAGGAGATAAAATTAGGCGAGGGCGGAAATAGAAAAATTCCAGCGGACGCGAAAAGTAATCGTATAATCCAAGTGTCACGCCATTAACAATTCCACCGACTCCTTCGCCTCTCCTCTGAGCGAAGCAGGAATTCTCTCAGTTGGATTTCCAGTTCGCCTTCCGTTTCACCAACGCCGATTCTCTGAGCTGAATATTATCTAAGATTTTTAGCTGGGGTTTTCATCTACGGTTTTAAGCTGCTATTTTTAGATTCTATTTTCAGCAACGATTTTTATCTACGGTTTTACTCTGCTATTTTTAGCTGCTATTTTTAAATGCGATTTTTTCAGCACCGAATTTTCGTTTGCAATTTTAGCTTCGATGCTCAGCTGCTGTTTTGAACTGCGATTTTTAGCTGCGACTTTTAAGGTACAATTTTCAGCTACGATTTTTCAGCGTCGATATTTCAGTCCCGACGTTACACGTGCGTTTGTTTGCGCCCATATCCCTTTGTGCGGGTTTTCTCTCTGTGTTTATGGGATTCAAAAAGAGATGAATACGTCCTGTGGACAAACACCCGAAACAGAGACGTGACCTATCTGGAATTCTTTGAACGATGTTTACTCTGTTTTTCATCCCCATCTGAATTTGTTTTCATCCCCTCCGCTGAGAGAACTGCGACCAAACATCACCTGCAAGGGTGTGGGAAACAAAGGCTGAGATATTACGTGGTTTCATTAAAGCATCATGAGGCAATGAAACGAAGCACACTCGATTAAGGTTGTGAGTCGTCGATGATCATTCCTCTTGGTGGCTTCTAATGGCAGGCATGTTAACGCTTATGCCTGTTTGCGTAACGTTAGCTGTTAAGGAGGAATGGTGAAAACGTGCAAATTACGATGAATTAAATTTTAGTTTTAGGTGCGTTTATTCCATGAAACTTTGTGGTTTAATTCCCATTGAGATCCCAATGAGAAAACTTACAAATTTTGATGAATTTTTATTCTAAATTAATATTTATTTATTACTATAATTATAGAATTTGAAGGATTCGTTTCATGTTTTCTTACAAAGCGTGAGTCTATTTGCATATAGAGAGAAATAGGATTTTGAATTTCATACATTCATATTTTGTTTCCTATTAGACTTGTTCGTGTTTAATGGATACGAGCTACTCAAAGCTTCAAACACTTCGTGTTGGCTACGAGTTGCTCAAAGCAAAATGAAATGATAACGTCTAACCCAAATTCTTCCATTGCGCTAGGACTGTATGGAGAACTAAACAACGTTTGTATAGAGGAGATTAATTCAGACGAAATTGTTACTGTAAATTCTTTTAATCTATCTGAACTTGCAATTATGTTGTTAAAATATATCACAATCAATTAAAAATTGAATATTTGAAGAGACGGAAAATTTTAGAATAACTTTTGAAGTCGAGAAAACTATAGAATTGAGTATATATGCTAAGTGCTGGAGTTAGGAAACTTAGTTACGTCAAAAAGGAATACAAAATCGTGATTAAATTGGCGCACTGAAGCCAAAAAAAATAATAAATTTCTTACTCACTATAAGTATATAAACCCGCACACTTGCATTATTCATTATCGCTTAGTATACATTAAAATCGTTAAATATGAATTTAAATTACAATTGATGGCACATTATTGTAGTTTGCACGGCATGTCTCAATCAAATATTATTTAATGGGAGATTAAACTATGAAGAGTTTGTCATAATTGACCATAAGTATTACTCAAAGGAAGGATATAAGGAAGATAACCAAAAAAAAGATAGTTAGTACACGTAATCATGGTTTGGGTAGCCTCACAGATATTCCTCTTTGAATTTTTACCTTTTTCTGGTCAGAAAAGACGATGCACAAGTTATGTTCTCAATCTCCAATATCTACATTAGTATCGGTGTCAAGAGTATATTCCTCTATACCCATTTTCAGAGAGTAATGGGTCAAGTTTGCAGATACGCAGTTGCAAATTCCTCAAGTGTGCAAATTACGCAGTCCAATGTTATCATCTAAAGTGGTCACCTATCTTTAATGGAAAACAGTGATTTTTACGTAATACACTTCGAAAACATCTTTTTCGGATCTGCACATTATATTTCGAAGTCGAGTCTGAGAACGCTGAGATGAAACTACATTATCAACAACAATACAGATTCAGGATTGATTTTGTGGTACTTATTAACTTGTAAAAAAGTCTATGGTAAACAAACTTTAACTAGACTACTATTTATTTTCAGAATTTTTGCTTGAAAGAGGGTATACAAGTGAATTTGATGATGGTGCTCAACCTATATGACAAAAGTGAGAGACTTAACGCTTTGGAGACTTTAGAAATCACAAGGAACTCCTCGTCGAATATTGCCGACTAATTTCTGTTTCCTAACCCTTCTCCCATATTACAAACCCTCATTTCTAAATTTCCACGCTCCTTTCCTAGCATCCCACCTTTGTTCTTAACCTTCCCAAATCGTTGCATCTTCTTTGGTTTTTGAATGGATTTTAGTAATTTTAATGACCATGCCTTAGTTTGTAACTCTTGCTTTCCTTGCTTTGTAACTCTGTAACTCTTGCATTTCTTCGAATTGTGATTGAGAACTTTGCTGTGTAACCTCCCTCATCTCTTATCCCCCTCCCACATTCCACCTTCCTCCCTCCAGGTCCCTTTGTTCCTTCTACCATTACTTGCTACCTTCTTTCCCCTCCCCCCTCCTCCTTTCCTATTTGCTGATATCTTGACGTTCATGAGTATATATATTTGGATGTGTTCATGTTTTGTCAGTGACGCTACGAAACCTGGGTCGTGTTATTCTGAAAATAAATATTGGTCTAGTAAAAGTTTGTTTACCATGGATTTTTAACATTATCAATATTTCGCTCACTCGGCGATTGCTCGAATTTATTAGATCATGCATTCGTAAGAACATCGGCGAACATGAATATTTGCTCATTTCCAATCGTGACGTTGATACGAATAGGATGCGAGGTATATATCGAGATTTTCGGAATTCATCCCTCCGATTTGCAGTTTTCATTCGTCCCGGGAGCAATATTTTTCATGAAGCGGAAATGAGTGCGCGATGGTGTGGGAGTGAAGTGGAATGCCAGTCATCAATCAATGCCAATCATCAATTATTCGTACGATTGCTGTTTCTATCTGTGTGAAAGCACCTCCACGAGAAGGGGCGTACATGTGTTTTGAGAAAGCACCGCCATTTTCGGATATCCATCAGACAAACGACGTGCCTTGATTTTGAGCTATGAATGACAACCGGTCTTGATTCAACACATCCGGAATCCCCTCGACCTTTATCATCTTTCATTTCTACCGCGTTAAATATTTC
Organism: Sympetrum striolatum; assembly: GCA_947579665.1. Lineage (NCBI taxonomy): Eukaryota > Metazoa > Arthropoda > Insecta > Odonata > Libellulidae > Sympetrum > Sympetrum striolatum. The sequence goes on from OX388347.1 coordinate 31,542,301, forward strand.
CTGCAAGCTTGAAACTGTCACTGCAACAGCTCTGTTTTTCTGGTGTAGATAAAACCTAATAGAAATGGTACTCCGGAAGCATTCAGAATATGCATTTTTTAGAGTAACGGAAAGCTGTTGCTCTTGACTTCGACTATTTGCTCTTTGTCTTTTGGTTAATTTGAGTTCACTTTACTTCCTGGTCTAATACGTTGTTAGAATTTGACGCAGGGTTCGTTTTTTTATTTATTTCTGATTTCGGCAAAAAAGTAGCACTAACAGCAAAAATATCTTAAATATATGGGGTCTCTGGACAGCCCAGCAAAGTTTCATCGGCTTTAGAAGGTGGTCCCGAATTCAATACCCAGTTGGGGTGAGTGGAATGACCTAAATTGTCGAAACATTCAAACACTCTTGGAAAGAAACGACTAAATCTTCGATTTATATCTTTGTTAGAACTTTTATATTGATAAAACTGATATTAGTACTATATAAAACCACGTAGTTGTTTGAATTGTAAGGAAAAAATGAGCGTGCATTCATATATCAGTAGAATTGCGTTTTTGGAGACCTTCACCCGTATTCCGAAATAGTTTTCTACGGGGATTTCTCTACATTCTCGAAGCCTCATTATGTGAGCACGTCATGTGTTGGAGAATCATTTTTCACTGACATCAGGAGTACGCTCTAGTTTCGGAGGTAAAAAGCCCTGAAAATAACTTTAAACTCAAAGTTTTTAAAATTAATGTAGTGTTACAGGTGTATTTCCTCAATTTTACCTCTGAAGATCGCAAATATGGTATTTTAATTTGATTGAATAGACAGATTGGATTATTAAGAAATTATTTAATTTCCTTTCGGTGGAAATTTCGAACTCATGTTATCGAAATGTAAATTATGACTGCTTGATTACCGGATTAAAGACGAATTAAATATACGAATGAGGTAAGGTATAACTTTTCGAGTTAAATGCTCAGTAATGCTAGTTTACCCGATAAATAATAGAAATTCAATGCTCTGAAAAAATATCACTATTTTACGTGGGTATATATTTAAAAAGTGCATTCAAAGAGATTTAAGAACTGCATTGAAGAAAAAATCAAAGCATGTTTAGTTACTAGGTGCTAAAACATTAATGAAACATAGAGTACATAATACTAAAATGTAGCATTTATTATTTCAACGGAAAATTATGTAAATTTAATACACACATATATGAAATAATTAAACAAAAGAATGAAAGAAATTGAACTTAGAAAAAAGGAATATAATCGGATGAGATAAAAGCTTTTAGGGCACCGGGTATCTACCTTCGAACATTATACTATTTATACTATATTGAATTTATGAAGCTTATTTTTATTTAATAATACCGGTTATAAAATATTTCGGTACTTCTGCAGAACATTTTTTTATAAATTAAATGTTTACTTACATGCAGAGTTTCATATCTGTTATTCTGTTGACAGAGGACCTGTATGTTAGGCTTTCATGGAAAATCCCCTCCGGATACTTTTAAAAACGTTCGTTATCTGGATGAAAGGCCGAGTTACCCCACGATGTAAGATGAAAATACAATATTTCGACCTGTTTTTCTACTGTTACAATAGCAGCACTAAGGTACATATTGTATTATTAAGCTTTGAAAACATCGCGCTACAAGTTTTTCAATTATTAGAGCATTACTTGTTGTCTAACGGTAAATTAGGATGTTTTCTAATAATAGAATACAACCTTATCCATCATCATGAGTTTCCTTTCCAGTATTATAAGTATCTTTTCTAATAGAACAAGGATAGTGGGTGTAGTCCTCAAAATATTTGTGTAGGAGAACGGCTATTACTGCGATCCAACCTTACCTCAAAAATAATAATTCCACCTAATGTAAATTTATCTTAGAGAATTTTTAAAGAATATTCATAGGGACATTTTTGATACCTTTCGCGCCTCCTTTTACCTTAAGATCATAGCATTTCCTTTGAAATAGTTAGTATCCGTTCCAAAGAAAATTATTAACTTAAATACATTGATTAAGTTTATAAAGAGAGCTATGAATCACTTCCAGTGTAATTTGAAGCTATACGGGATTTTCAAGTACAACCTCCTTAATATGGACCCCAGTTATCATTTGTTTCATAAAATATTCCAAAGATTTTAGCCTTTATAGGTACTGTTTGTGCTAAGGATCGTTTAACTGAGAGAAATTTATGATTAGTGAGAAAGTTTATAATAGGAAAGAAAATTGACAAATTATTATTCGTCAATTTTCTTTATAGGAAAAGCAGTCATGGATGTGTATAGCTTTGCATCATACTCAGCATTTGGTACCATTATCTAGTCTGCATAAAGGTTAACAAAATTAAAGATTTTATCCAATATGCAGAACTGCATTTTATTTAATTTTAAATTAAAAATAAGAGACATTAATTTTTGTGAATGCGTTAACGATTACATTGAAAACATCTCTTGGGATTTTTATGCACTTCGTTCTCCCAAGAAGCCTAATTTGTGAATTTCATTGCTTACCGGTGCATACAGTGGCACTACTGTTTCATAAGACCATTTCAAATTCATATCGCACGAAAACTGAATGTAATCTACTTCCTCAAAAGCACATCGGCACACGCCCCAATAAAGGCTTTCATAATCAAGAAACGGATCGCGAGGGCTTGAAAATACCGCCATCAAGAAACCGTCAAATCCGCGGGCATACATCAAAATCCAGAAGAGGGGATTCTTCCATGCCTGCCTGAATGCTGATACCTTCCATTACAATCATCACCCCTCCAAATTCATTTAGGACACATCTTTGTGTATCCGAGCCATCCTCCTTTACTTACATTACAACGCGAACGTGCTCGGCTTGGAAAGATCCGATAACACGCTAGCACGCCTCCGTCAAAGGCCGTCATCATTCACGGGGATAGAGAGAAAACGGCTTTAATGTGCATGTCTGCATAATCACCTTCCCCGTTCCATTATTTTTTCCCGCTCCTTTGATATTTTCCCCTCGATAATTTCCATCGGCGTCCCACTGACCTGAATGGGGCACATTCTGGCACCGTCGCGAGTCTGGGAAAATATCGCGCCACGTATGGGGTTATCGCTACACGGACCCGGTCTGCTGGCATCCTAATGCAAAGTCTTAAGGTCGACCATCTTGGGCCATCTTAAGACATTCGGCAGTTGAGATATGCGAGTTGTTTCCCTCCGCCGCCATCTCCAGAGTTCGCTGCATCGTGCCAGAGGCCGACGCCGCGGGATTCGTGATAAAACTAGTTTACTATCTTCGCGTACCACTAAAGGCGGGCTGGAATTCCGGAGGTTAAGTTCAAGGTTCTTTATCTGATACTTTGTCGAACCAAGGGAACGTTTGGGGAACCCATTTTCTGCTGCAATGCGCTAAGAGGTTCCTAATATGGAACTTATTACAGAACCTGCGATTATTATTTGATCGCATAAACCTTGCGTAAAAAGAAACCGAGTATCGGGTTTTTGAAACTTGAGAGGAAACAGGCAGAACTCGTTAAAGTTTTTTATATAACACACCAATATCAGTTGGAACAATAGAAGGTTTGCCTAGGGTAATAATGTAGGGCTAGCTCGTAGGCTCACAATAGAAGAATTATTGAGAATCGCAGGTTAACAATTTAGATCACCATGTTATCAATTAGAGGATGTCTTTATGATTAACGTTACTCTAGTTATTTCTTGGAGAAAGAAATATGAAAAAAGATTAACGTCCTGCATTAGACAAAAAGTATATAAGTAAGCCAATATTTCTTTCCTTACACTTTTTTGTAAGTAGAGGATATTTTAGTGTTCCCAATTCTCCCCATAACACAAAAGTAGTAATATACAGAGAGCAATTACTACCTAGGTAATATTTGAATGTAATTTTTATTTTAGATAAAATAAAAAAGAGCTTTGAAAATAAAAATTATTTTGTTTCTATTCAACAATATTTCAAATTAAAAGCAGCGTATCGCAGGCAAGAGTTGAAAAAATAAATTAAGCTTAGCTACAAAATATGAATCATAGCGAATTATATTACATCCATGTAACTTAATTCGTGAGAAATCGATGTAGGAATAGGTACTTAATAAGCCAGTGGTAGTGAAAGTAATCCTGATTCAACTGTGTAGGACAGATCGTGAGATATAACTGTCAGAATATGTGGAAGGTTACAAAATTATTATGACTGCAATTTTCATTTGTCAGTCTTACTTTACTCATTAACTTGGTAATCCTTTCTACTGTTCTCGAACAGATTATCTCGCTCGATTTTGGTAATTAATTATATTCCTAGATATTTTCATCCGTTCCCAATTTTCATTTCCGTAGCCCTTCTTTTACTACGCTGTATTCTACTTTGATCTCTCTAATAATATTACAACGTATTATAAATTGTATTGCATCGCCCTTGAATTGTCATTCTTTTGATTATTTAAAGTAATCAATTCTTGGAATTCATTTTCTGATTCTAATGTTTATAGAATATTTCCCATTTAAAACTTTCAGGCAATTTTTTTCCTAAAAGGGGATTTAATTTCAATTAAAAATTCCATTTCCTCGAGTATTCTAAAGTTAAGATGCATTTATTTTTACTTTCTCCCTATACATAGTATAAAGAAAGTATTGTATTCGTAACAAAAATCGATATCCAGATTTCAACGGAAATAGATGTTTTGGGGCCAATAGAGTTCGTTTTCACTATTTTCCCGAACATGTCTGTCTGTGTGTCTGTCTGTCTGTCTGTGGTTTAAAAGTTTGTGGGCGCTCTATCTTAAAAATTAATTATCCGATCATTTCCAAAATTCATATTTAGTATTTTCCTATCAATGCCAAGAGTATATTTGTTTTTGATGAATACCGCTTAACCGGAAGCTGCGGTATAACCGGAACAAAATTTTGTTTCTTAAATATCTCTCTCAGAATGCAATGCAGGTATATATAATTATTTACTAAGGTTATAGAAAATTTACTTTACTACAGGTATTGTAAAAAATATTTTTCGTAACACTGATTGTTTAGGAGTTATTCTTGAATAATGGTTAACCGAAGTTGTTGTTTATACAGAAATGGAAGTTTTTCATACATATCTCTGTCAGAAGGCAATGTATGTGTGTACAATTACATACAAATGTTATAGATAATGTACATTACTACAACTTTTGTTTGAAACATTTATTGGTAGCACTGATTGTTTAGGAGTTATTCTTGAATAATGGTTTACCGGAAGTTGTTGTTTATCCAAAATGAAAGTTTTTCATACATATCTCTGTCAGAATGCAATGTAGGTATATACAATTACATACAAAAGTTATAGATAATATATTTTACTTCAACTTTGTACCAAAATCAAAGGTCTTTACTTAAAAGAAAATATTATTGTTTATACTTGACTATCTACTATGTTGGCCTTGACTCTATGGGAGTCCTCCATTATAAGGAATGACACATTTTAGGTTAGGTCAACCTCACCTGATGATGACTTAATGGGTTTAAACCATTTCATTCAATAAATTACAATTTGGCTAAGTTCAAAGTGCTTTCTTCTTTATTCTTGAATATACATTTAATTTTTATTTACTATCTTCGATTGAAGTAATTTTTTGATATATTTGTTACTTAAACATTCTAGATGACGATAGTACCTTGTATTTTTTAAAAAATACCAATCAGGTGATAGCATGATGTTGATATATAATTTCTATCAAGTTCTAGCATGACGGTAATACCATTTTATTAAAGAATGGCGACTAATCTCTGTCCCCTTTAAATTTGTTCTTTCCGTATAATCATTTTTCTTTAACACTGCCAAGCTGTAGATAGAAAATTACGTCGCTTTCTCCCCTTAGATATTGGCATTAAACATTCCCAGTTATTTCGCTCTCTTTCTTCGCCTTATCCTTCCCTCTTCCTTTCACAATTTCCCTTCCTTCACAGTGAACTTCAACGCCCACTTCATTTTTGCCTTCGTCTTAACAACCTCTTGTACATTTCACGCATTTTCTTAGCAAACTTCGACGTCTTAAGCCCTTCTTTTAATAACCCCTCCTTCCTTTCCGACGTCCCAGTTTCTTCTCCGGAGCTCCGTTTACCTCTTTATTTCGCTCAAGTTCTTCTTCAGTCCACGAAAGTTTGGCATCAGCACGGCGAATTCGTCGGCCGTATTTAGTTTAATTTGTATAATGAGGACCTACAGCATCGTCAATATTTAATTAAATTTCTGGAGCGCAGTTGAAATGTCTTAATGAAAGTATGCTTCACTTTCCTTTGATTCAGTGACAGCTATGCCTTGAAATAAAACCCTAATGATATTTATTTCATAATATAAACATATTCATTTACCTCTGTAATTCCGGCAGTGTACTACCACGACTGAAAAACAGTGCTGTAACTTTGTATAATCTTTATGTTCTTTTCTTCACTTTATATCTAACTACTATTTTCAGCGTGTTAAGGTTCAATTCACTTCCGTTGCTAAGCAGAGATTGAAAAATAAAGTTGAATTCAATTTTCAGTGCTTGGTAATATCCCATCATTTGTATAATTAGATTGTTTTAAAAAGGGGCAATCTATCAATTTCTGCATCATGGCATCTCAAACTCGTTTACTTTATTAATTTCTTTACCCATTTATTACTTTCACTATCACTTTAATATCCCTCTCAGCAAATCACGTGAAAAATCTAGGTTTACATCCTTCCACAGTAATTAATTAAAGACCCGTGTCAGTGCTATGGAGGAATAAATTGTATTCTCTTCTTTCTTATGGCATTCCACAAGGCAATCCATAAAAATATATCATGTTCATATAATTACCATTATTAGATATAACATTATAGTGTTCTATAATACTATAATTAAGTTACATAAAACTAAATAACTGTTTAGAGTTTGTTCCGAAGATATTGAACCTTAAAATATGTATTCATAAAAGCATGTAAATTTAAAACAGAAATACCAGTTCTTGTCAGAACATAAATTTCATATGAAATTTATGCATGACATAATAATTTGTATGCACATTTTTATATAATAAGGAAAGCGGCTGCTGATGGTTACCTATGTAATATATAAAAAACAACTCCAAAACCAGCAAAAACATACATATTTATATATTTGAGTTAGTAGAGTAACACAGATAGAAAACGAATAACAATTTCATAGGATTAAAAAGTTGAGTGAACTTACGGATAAATTTCAGAATCCAAACTTCCTGTTGGCTTACATATGCAAATACGAAACCGTCTAGAGTTTTCACATTCGCCTTGGAAGAAGAGTTGGAGTATTCGTTCATTTTTTAAATTTTCTATTACATACGGGTTGAGGTTGATCAAGGAATACGGAGCTGTCCTTATGACCAGGGAAGAATCAGCGCGGAACAAAGCGTAAGATACCCTTTGAATTCTCTGGAGAGATATTTCACCCTAAGGGTCAGATACAATGGAGATCGAGACGCACCCCTGTTTGCAATGGCTTCTCATCACCGCAGGAGGATGGTGCTGATGAGCCCATTCGAAGGGTCACGTTCAAAGTTCCGCCACCCCGTGTTCCAACGCGTAAGGTAACTCGACCTTCGCAGGGGAGAACGTCCCACCGATATGGAGCTCTCTAATGCCCAGCGGATTGTGGCTTCCCGGGAGGGGGGGAGGCGACTTGAGGGTTATATCTTGGTGTATCCCCGCTGGGCCGGCTGCCAACCAGTTGCGGCTGTGGACACGGGTTGCGCCGCTCATGTCGGCGTCAACTACGCTTGTTTCCTCTCTTCTGAGGAGATTTTGCGTTCTTTTAATGACCTTAACTTGGGGCTCCGGGACCCGGGATGAGGGTGTGCCCCCGCAGCATTGGGCCGCGAAACGACTGCGGCCTTCGCATTTGGAGTGGAATTGAGACTCTAAACGGTAGTCTGCGGGAGTTCTCCATAGACCGCGGGGCTTACTTGATGGTCCCGGCGCTCAGATCAAGCTGCGCCCCCTAAATTGTACCGCAGCAAGAGTGAGTTGGACTAGTGAGCAGTTTGGGAGCGTTTTTAGGTCTCTGTCGGTGGCTCAGAAGTGGAAGCCGTTTGAATTGAGTTTTTACTGACGGTATGAATTGCGTGGTTCAATCTTGAATTCAATGTTTAATCTTTGTTATATCTGGTACATTTATCTTGGATTGACATATATATTTACGTCTGAATGATAATCAGGCATGGTTAGGTATTGTATCCAATTATGCTACAAAATTTGAACACAAATATTCAATGAGGAGTGAGTCGTCTCTATATAATAATATAATAAGTAATCAAACAATATTAAAAATGTTGTTCATCGATTTAATACTTACTTTAAGTGGTCTTTAGTTAAATACTATCCTGCAATTCTCCATTTTGGCGTTGAAGAACCCATAATGTTTTCAGTAATCTGATAAACTTTTGAAAAGAACCTTAGAGGTTCAGTCATACAGAAATTCCTTATTTTATTAATAAAATTTTAAAATGCTTTCGTAATTAAACAGATAATGGAATATGTATATTTTCCACAAGTTTATGCAGTTAGGTACAAATAACTACGGAATATTATTTTAATTATGTATCACATTAATGCATGAAGAATGATAAGTTAACGGCTTATCTTTTCTGTTATAACTAAATCACCTAACCTAACCACACTAATTGGTAGAATGAAAGCCTACTGGGACAGAACATTAATAGTATTCTATGGAAGTAAAGACGGAACTAATAGTATTCAACGTTTCACTAAAGCGAAAGAGAAAAAAAATGTCATCTTTGATAACTTACATCATGGGATAGTGGATTCTGTATATGTTATATATGTGTTAATTTCACAATAAGTATTTGCAAATATACAATGCACAATATAATAAAATTCATGCCTGAAAAAATCTTCGTACAATCCTAAATTAAGCATGAAAATCCCTGAAGTTTGGCATGCACCATAGGAAGACGTCGATACCTTTTGATTAAGAATACATCATTATAAGTTTAGTACATGGTTGGGGTAGGAATATTAATAATGTAATACTTCCGATAAACTGGAGTGCATTATCACTGAATCCCCAATTAGGAAACGGCTGATAAAGGTAGTCTTCGAAATGTGGCGGGGGTTTGCAGTAAGATGCTGGCATACATTAGTCACATACCAAGGTTAACCGTTCATCCGATAGAGGGGTTATCCTCGATGTTCGTCACTTCGGATGCAATGAGTACACGAAATTGGGGCAAGGAAGTTCTTTCCTGTATTTATCCCTAGTCTAATACAATATAAATAAAATGAATAAAGCTACAACAATATAAATAACGTCATATACCTATTTAAATATAAAGTAATGTGGAAACAGAAAGAAAATGGGAAAAGAACAAATGAATTTGCTTGGTAAATAAAAACCCTGTGTTAATAATATTGAAAAAAATGCATTTTTCACTGCAGAAAAAAACCATGTTTGTATTTTTGCTACCTTAAATTTATCTCGTATAAGAAATTTCCGTCACTGAAATCACGAATTACTTTTCCTGGAAACTGTGGCTATCTAATTACTTTACCAGAGCATCAGCGTGACTTGATGAGGCCAACAGTTTTCCACGTTGTCAGTTACTCAACGCTACCGAAAATTCCGAACCGAGACCCGTAATGTAATTCAACTCATCGCTAATCCCTCGCGCCATTTAATTTCATCAGGAGATACTTGATACTCCGGCGTAAAGCTCCCGGTACGGGCAACCGGGAAATAAGTAGGCGTTTATGATATTTCGATGAATTCAGTCTACAAAGACTTTACGATCTCTACAGCCGCGTTAATCCCCCGAAGCGGAAGCGTCGCGTTATTAGTAGCCCTTAAAATTAATCTCTTTTACACTCTAAACCACGAGTAATGAATGTCCCCTTTGAGTTTTCGTCGCCGTGTATATTCAAGCGGGAGACACATGCTCGCATATCAGCCGTCTGCTTTTTTTCCGAGGGCATTAAGCCCATTCAGAGTCCACTGTTATGAGCGCAGGTTTAATATCCGCGTTTTTATCTTTCCCTCATCACTTTGATGTGTTTAAATGTCGCTCTTCCGTAGGATCAGAGGTACGGTTAACCCGACAAGTGTGGCAGTTCTCAGTCCCCAACCCACCGAACAATAATTAAATGCTGGCGGAAGAGAGAAAATGCATTTCTTTTGGTGCAAATGCTCTCGTACGTGGGGCTGTTGCGTACCCCGGCGTAAATCACAAGTTCGATGTACGTGTGCGTTTTTTCTATGCGCTCTCGTTTCTTTACCTCGTCGTTGGGGAGACGTAATTTTTTGTGGTGGAAAGGCAGCGTCCCGATCCGCTTTTATCGCAGGATATTATACTCTTATTCATTTACCTTCACTCGTGTCTGCCCCAAATGGGCGCAGCCGTGCCTTCTTTTTTCGGTTGCATTCCTCTCGTGTATTTTCGGCTCTCGCTGTTCACTTTGGCTGTCCATCTCCTTGCTTTCGTTCCAGTCCCCTTTCCGACTTTTCCCCGATTCCTTTCACAGTTTTTCCGCAGGACAAATTTTCTCTTTCTTCCAGTGGTGTTTTTCTTCCTCGCGGTGGAATGAATGCCGTTGCCACTCGCTGCTCGCGACAAAAAATGTTTGCGCCGCGAGTCAGTCAACCGTCGGAAAACGAAAAGTTTCGCGACGGGATCCGTTTCGAAAAGTTGGCTTCAAAAGGAGCCTCGGAGAATATCGCATTTGTTTGCGTTCAAAAGTGCGCGAATCTGAAATTTATGCACGACTAGTGGGAATTTTTGTATGAAATTAGAATTTGATGCAGCTCATGTGGAGGATTGCTTAGTGATCAAACTGATTAGTCTTCATTACATGGAACGACACCCAGTACAATAATCAGAGCCTAAGGTAATACAAATGAGTTATTCTTTATATATAATAGGAGAAATAAGAATAGTGAAATAATTTCACAAGATTGCTAATAAATGTTCTTACTTTTAATCGAGAATTTGTTGGAAGCACAGTTTGCTGTTTGTCGATAAGCGTCACGAAGGTAAAGGAATGTTAAAAGTATTTAAAAAAAATAAGTAGAATATATCCAAATGTGTCGACCGGGAGGTGGCCTGTAATCTAAACCTGTAATAAAATGATTTTTGAGGTTGAATATAAACTTCTGTTTAATTCTAATTAAAAGTATTTATCAATTGAGAATTAAGACTATTATATAAAGGGAAATCTGAAACTAAATGTTAGGCATGTAAGATTTTTACGTTGGTCCTGATGTAAGTAATAATTGTTTTATGAAAAATTGCACCAAAGAGAAGAATTTTGGGTTTCCTGATAAAGAATACAAACAATTTTCTTGTTTAACTCGCATCAGCTACTCTTTCCAAATATGAATCTCGTCTGTTTCTTGGAAACCTCAGCCAAAAAAAAAAAAAAAACATTTATACCCGGCATTATGCGGTGTTGCCAAATATCAATTTCCTGACCCACCTGCAACATACGATTCAGGGGTAAACCTTGCCCATTCTATTTTTTGTTGCAAACTGTACATTACACAAGGTATGAGAAATGCCGTGACTAATCATTACCGATGCTTTAACTTGCTAATATGTACGCATTTTCTTGACCATCTGCATCTTCATACAATCCGTTCGCACTAATTTAGCTTCATCTCCCATTTCCTCCAAATTTGCTTTCCTTTTCATACCGCACCCTTTTCCCCGAATTTCTGTTTCGCAATAATTCCCACTTTTTTTAAACCGCTCTTCCCAGAAGGCCTTTGTCAAGTTTCGCTTAGTTCCACATTCGCAGCTCATTTTTCTCCGATAGTTGTAAGCGCTTCCGTTCTTGCTCCGGCGGCTATTCCGAGCCAACCCTTTCTCTTTCCACCTCTTCCCCTTCATTAACGGCCGTTGAAAGAGGACGGTAATTCAGCAAGGATTTTCAGGATTCACGGGAAAGAAGAGTGCGACTGGACGAAGGAAAGAGTAAGAAAACGCTACCGAGGGAAAACTGGGGAAAGTGGGACGTATTAATATGCATAGGGAGAAAGTAGCCGAGGAGAAAGAAAAGGGGATGAGTTAACGAGTTTACATTATATAACGTCTTTATTCAGGGCGAGATTGAGACTGAAATAATAGATCGCTCCTCCCGAGTTTACTTAGATATCACGGAAAGTTTTGATAGGAATTGGATCGGGAAAGATAAGGATAAAAAAGCGAGTGTTTCAATAGGTTTTCCCATAATTTTGTATGTCAGTTTCACGTTTAAATTTTAATTGCACCGGAAGATATTTCTGAGAAGAGCTGAGTAATTTTCCAAATGGTACAGAATATAAATGCAAATCCCACACAGAAGACGATATGGTCGTTCAGTCAACAAACGAGGATTATTTCAAAGCACTGAAATATCATTCTAAAAGATGCAATTGAAACATTTCCTATTAAGTTTATATATATCACAAGGTAAAACAGGAAAGCTTGAGAAAATTTATATACATACGATACAAGGAAGTTTGGATAAATCAGAGGGGGTAATTATTCGGGTGCTTGTGTAAGGTAGCCGGGGCATGTTTACAGAGATTTCAAAATATTATTTTTCTATTTCTTGTTGCTTCAACTAGTTACCCGTTTTTCCTATTCATTCATAGTTGATCTATAATTTTTATTGGACTGTTCTTTATAAGCATAAAATTATCATTTTTTTATGATTGATTTTTGGTAATGTCTAATGTGTAAACTTACCCCGCAACCGTGGTAATAGACCGTGGATAAATCTCTGAGGCTGATTTATTCTAGCGAATCGTCATCATCCTAATTTGAGTTCGTAATTATAATGAATGAGAATAAAAATTGACTGAATATACAGATGTAAGAAGAAAAAGAAGAACTAGGGACGAAGCGAATTTGAATTCCATTATTTAGTGCCCATACTTTAGTTTATTTAATATATTTATGGTCATGAACAAGACCTAGTAAATGAAAATGATATCCACGTTTTCCTTCTAATGCCAAATGACGAATGAAAATATCTCATCAAAATATTTCAGGAAAACATGTTTACCTTCCCTCGAATAAATTTACATTTTATACATTCACCGAGTAAAAACAAGGAGATATGACTCATCATTGGCTGTCAAGAACAAAAGAAGATTATTTAAATGTTTGGAGTTGGATGAAGGTTTTCAATGTAGCGGAAAGCAAGCAATAAAAAGGCATTATCCCTATCCATTATCCATGACACGGATAATCATGGTGGTGTAAATGCGACGGATTCTGGAAGAATGCAAAACGGTGTTGCTCTGAAAGTGTTTCTATCAACGTCTTATTAACAGAACGGATGGACAAGAACACCTTTTTCCCACAAAAAATAAGAAGGAATCCAATTTCGTGAATGTTGTGTGTAGTTGGGTGTAAGATAGTGGATGCAGAAAGATACCGCAGGCGTTTAAAAACATCCCTCAAAGGGATGTACTTCGTTTAAGCGCGTTTGTTTGTTCCTGAGGGTGAAGATGTTGTATAATTCATTGCTTTTTCCGACACATAAATTATTTTTCATTAAATAGGTTTGTAATGAATTATTGCTGCAGCTGTTCACATATATATCCCTTACAGAAGACACTATTGATCAATATAATTTTACAGAGTAACTAAAATCTTTCACTAATGTTTGCGGACGGTTATTTTTTGTCAATTACGTAAGCATTATGTTATTTTCATTATCAAAATTGGCAAATAATATACTTAATAAAAGAAATTTGATCTCAGGACGTGTATATAGACGTAAGCTAGAATAATGATTCGATGCTCAAACTCTTCACCATTGGGGGTGAATACCTAGGGATTGGGTTTGACTTACTTTGAGATTAGTGTTCCCTTTTTTTCTCACTAACAATTCTTTCAGAGGAACCATATCACGGTGACTTTATCAGTACCACCATTCACAGCAATCAATACGACCAAAATAAGTGCATTATCCATACACCAGTAGCGCTCACATTATCTCAAGAAATAAACCTGGGCGAGTTGAAAGTAAATGCACGCATTCGCCCATATACTTGTCCTGTGCTGAAACATTAATAAAAATATTACATTCTTCAAGGTTTAATAATAGTAAATTCATGCCACTACTCTTTAATTTTTCATACTCCATATTATCACCATGTAATTGAAATAAATAAATTTTAATACGATACAATTGCTGCGAGTTGCGCAAAATAACAACGGATTCTTTAAAATAGAAATGCAAGAGTGAAACTCTACATAGTAATGAATCTGTGGTAACAACCAAATTCATTTCGATGACAATTTATATCGCTGAATACTAAAATCTACTTTTGATCAAAGAGTGTTCTTTTATTACCTTCAAATTGATATCAGTTAAATTTTCTGAGGAGCGTTCCAGCAATAACATCAGCTTTACATAATTTATCGATAATAAAAAATACAATGTGCATTGTAATATTTATTAATCTTTATCTGAAATTCAAAATATTTATCTTCGCCATGATTTGTATTGTTTTTCTATCGTACGTTAAATATGCTGGTAATACATGGAGTACGTAGCATGCAATCAGTGGTGTAGCGTGCGCCATCGCCGCCCGGGGTGGAATCATAATTTGCCGCCTTTCTGACGTCATAAAAATAATGATACTGGTGGAAAAAAGGAATCATATGAAAAAGCGAAAAATATTTATTTCAAAACCAAAATTATATACTTAAGTTTAAAATTTGACTTTTCGGACCTTAGGCGCAGCAAAATCATTAATAACATCATCAAAGTCAATTTTGTCCGTCACATTTTTTTCGATAGATAGAATGGTAGACCTTAAGTCATTTTTCATTAATTTTAGCTTTGAGATGCTACGCTCACATGAAGCAACACTGATAGCTATGGTTAGAAAGATTCGTAGCTTGATAATGATATTAGGTACGCAAATACCATAGTTGCATTGCTGAATAAATTTTAAAAGCTCGAGCGTCCCTTTCATAGCGTTCTCTTGAGTTTTAGCATTAGACAATGCTATGAAATTGCGTAACCTCTCCCTCTCGATTTCGATCTTGTCAACGTCGATGTCGATGTCACAGTGCTCTTTTCTGAACTTACCCTTGTATTCTGGATTCAGTATAGCATAGCACAAGCAAATTTTGCCGCCCTCCTAATAGAGGCGCCCGGGGCGGTCCGCCCCTCCGCCCCCCTCGCTACGCAACTGTATGCAATTACATGTATATTACAATAACCACAATTACGACTTCTATTATACATATATATATATTTGCTTGTATTATACATTTAGCAGTTATAAAGATGCAAATGGTTATTCAACATTCATTTTCGATTTGAATAATGAAATTGATTCAAGGCAGATAGCCTTTTGTTAGTTCCATCTACCTCAGTACCTCTCAGTAGTTCCATCCTCTCATGACCTTCCATCGTCTTCATTCTGCCCTCACGTTAGGTCACACCTTCTGTACCGCGTTGTGTCCGACTGTTTGCTTTGCTGTCACCGTCGCGTAAGTGCTCTCTTTGTGGTCTTGCTTCTCTATCAGGCTTGCGTTCAAGATCACGTACTCTCTCTTGCAGTTGTTTGCTTTGCTATCTAGCTCATGTACATGTGCTCCATGACCCTAGTAACGGTTTTGCTAAGTGCCTACTTTGAATGAGCCCGTTGCAGATGAAATCACTTTCTTAAGGTTTCTGTTGGTTCTCAAAAGGGTTAAGACTGAGAATTCAATTTCGCGGGCAGAGTAAATACAATTTTTTATTGCGTATGGGAAAAATATTTTAGCAAAAATATAGTCAATTTTTTCTTACCACTCAAAGCTGGAACATGTGTTGTTAGAAGGAGTCAAACAAAGAGTTAATTTAATTTTTCTTTGTTTACGAACGAATTGAATGTTTTTTTTTCAATTTAGCCATCGCCGTCGCCAGTATTTATAATTTCTGCACCAATTTAATTTAATTTTCAGTTAATATCATCTTAATTCGATTTAAAATCATTTTTTTACTGACGAACATCTTGCATTTATAATTTAGCTCATTAAAAATGCATCTTTATGCATAAGCATTTCACATTTTGCGAACAGTTTACTTCACAATTCAAGTATGTGGTTTGAATATGTTTACCAAAAGCTCCTACCTATCAATGCTCTTTATTAAAGTTTGCGATGTAATACCTTTTACTGGGAAGGGCCTCATTTACGTTAGTGGATTATTTATTATATTTTGAATAATTCAATTTAATTAAAAATATATTAATAATCTAATTTTAATTAATAATTTTTAGAATGATATATTTCACTTAGAGATACGTTACTATCGTTGTGTATTATTGATGGTTTTTAAAGAGAAATAGATTTTATTGAAATTTATGTTAATAATATGACTTTAATATGCATAAGTACAATAATATAAATTTAATTAGAAATGTGCCGTGTGAAATATATTACAAGGATAGACTTTACTTGGGTTTGTATAATATTGATTAAAATCCGAAAGAAATAGATTTGATTGAAAATTACCGACAGAGTAGAGCCTCCAATCCGACACCGTCGTTCAATTACGTTTCACGAATTTTCCCTTTTTGTTTCATCGCAAAATTCAGTTGTCAGCGGAAAGCTTCGATGGGAACACACATTCATCGCATCGCGCCCAATATTATTCCCTCTCCCCCCTTTCGTCAGTCAGCTTTCCTATTTTTATTCTCCTGTATTTGACGCATCCCACATCTGTCGCCACGCCTTTTCGATTCCAATCGATGTACCAATTATTTTTCGTGGAATGATTTAAATTTCCGATGACACGCCGCTGCACCGTAATGTTTTCCGACATTTTTCGCCTTCACCCGGTGTACGCACCGGTCCCGTCATTCGTCACCCGAGAAAACATTAAGGGTGCATTTGTTTTTTCCTCCGTCACTCCGAATTTACACAAAAGCGAACTAACGCGCAAAAACGTCGCTTGATTTATTTCGAGTCGTTCCCACTTTCAAAACCTCCGCCGCGCCTCGTGCAAACTGAATTTTAATTCATTTCCATTCGCCAGATTTTCGTGCAGGTGATGTTTTAACGGGTTCTGGCCGTCGTCCGAAAGTATCGCTCCAAAAATCGAAAGATTTCTGTAATATTTGATTTTTGAGTCTTCCACGTACCTGCTACAGAATTTTGATGAATTGGATATTTTTAATTTTTCTCTAGTACAAGACTTAGGAAAGTGAATCGATTGCTTACTTTTGTTTTTAGTTGGAAGGGTCGAATATTGGGACTGCTCGAGAAAGTGATTGTGTGCAGAATGCAAGGGAAATGATTGTTAATCTTACTTGGTGAGGACTGTCTTTGTGTATGGGAGTGAAACTAGGACCTTGACAAATTAAGAAATAAAATGACTGAAGGTCTTCGAGTCGTTGGTGAGGTGTAGAATGTAAAAAGGAATTTGGATTGATAGTAACACAAACACGGAGATACTAGAGATGTTTTGGGAGGAGAGGGTTTAAAATGAAGAGAGAGACTGTTAAAGAGGGTAGAATTTAAGAGAAAAAGAGAAGATAAAACAAAAGATGTTAGAAAACATAAGCGTTAGATAAACTACCAGAAAGTTAAAGAGATGAAGCTGAATAGGCATTTTTGAATTTAAATCCTGATGCATTCAAGGGTGGAATGAGTTACCAAGAAATGAATTTTATGGCCTTATATAGGGAATAATAAGACAAATGAACACACCGAACGGCAGAAAACATTTGTGCGGTGTATTTTTTTCATATCTGTGATAATATATAAGCTGCGTGTTTAAGATTTTTAAAGGTAAATAAATGAATCCTGATTACATTTTATTGAATATTAGGAATACTTCTATTCATTGAGTCATTGTGTTTCACTTGGAAAGATTTTTTTCACTCATAGCATTCTGAATCAATGAGAAAAGCAAGTCTACCTCACTCCTCATCTTGTATTGTAAGCCTCATTGCCACTCCAAAGCCTTTCTTTGAATAACCAAATTGAGAATGGATTAATGCTTCATCCAGCCCTCCTCCTCATGATTTTACAAACTTCTAGTCTCGTCTTCTACTTACGAGTAGACTTACGTGTCCTGCCATCCCCTTCTTAAATAATTAAATGCTCTCTTCTTCATATACTATTTGATCACAGAACCAAAGTATCATGGCATCCGTTAGCTTTCTTCTCCTTGTCCTCCGTCTTATTCCACCACATGTTCAAGTAATATCTCCTGTGGTCCGTCCCCTCTCAATCTGTTCTCCACTGCCTCCATTTTATTTCTTCAATCAAAATCCTCTCCTCGCCCATCATCGCCAGCTCTTACTCATTTGTTTTCCTATCAACTCTCCTCACTCTCTCCGGTCATGCCAAAACCAGAATTCGAAAGCGTTTATTCGCTTAACTTTCTTTTTTGCGGCCCATATTTCTCAATAACGTAGAGAAACACTCAAAACGAAAGATTTTGTTAATATTGATTATGGAAGTGTAAATGCCTTAAAATAACATGAGATAAGAAAGAGATTGATTGAAAACTTAACTCATAGGGAAAATTGACTGGGGAAAACAAGCACCCTGCAGGTGTATTACCGTGTAGTGAAAAGATATGGTTTTGAGACCACTGTCTTAAATCGTTTCATTTTTATTTATGGTTATTCAGGCGCCAATAAATTATTTACAAAATATTCATCAATCCCCAGATAGTTAAGACACATACTAGGATGCAAAAGATTAATATATTTTTTAAATAACGAAACCACTAATCACTTTGTTCGGGCTGAAACAAAATTTAATTCAAATGGTGAGAAATCCCCATAATAAAAATGCATGGCAATGAAACTGAGCATTCATTTACGTTTACATTTCTATACATACCGCGTGTACTATTTAAGAAATTATTTTATGCCTCACGATGAATATGCCTCAATGATCGATCCATTGATAGTAGTTTCAAAATCACAGTAAAACATCATTTTACTGTATATTGAATCCTCTGAGCACAAAGCAAATTGATCTGAATACTTTAAAAAATCTTCTTGATGCTTAAATGTCGTCGGATTTTTACTTTGGGTTATTTTCTTTTCGGTGAGACATGGATCTTGATATGACAGCCCCTGAAGTTTGGTACCTATTGATGTTAATCATTGAGTAGAGCTGCATTCTATGTAATCGCTCGTGTTCAACGATCAAACATGTCTTACACGTAGTTATGTAAAATTTGTGATCAAAATAACAAGAAAAAAACGCGTGTGAGCCTATATTAACAAAATTTGCTGCAAATTTGTTTCGGCTAAACGAATTTCAAGGGCAGATGTTGGAATCTCACCGAGGTTCATCCTTTAACACTTTTAATTGAAGTCTGACAGTTGTTTCTAAGAGCTCAAAAGGAATGCAAGACCTAAACAACCATATATCCTCTTTGAGAGCAAAATATACTCATTATAGTGAATCTAATTAGTAGAGGAAACTTTTCATAATGTTTTGCTTAGAAATTCGGTTAAGTGAATCCATACTATTTCCGTTTTAAAAAGGGCTTGGGAACCAATAAGCATCGTGACATAATCCAGAAGTCTTTCTACACAAGAATTGTATGAGATAATATGGAAACATTTTGCCGAAGAATTTAATGCTTGAATCTTTGGAATTTTTGAGCTTATTTACCTCTCGCGCAAAGATATTGGTATGCATAGAAAGTTGCTTTTTTCTCATGACTCGTTCATTCATTCATTAGGAAAGGAATTGTAACTCAATATCTCCAGGTATATCTCATAGGATCGACTCGAAAATTACGACTGCAACGTATTCTAATCGTTTACTATTCATGCATTCCCGTGTTCTGTTATTTCGATGTTTCACATTCTGGCCTTATGAATTATTTTTATGTCCTCTGAAATTTCAAAAGTACTGTTGAAATCAATTAAGTTAAATTTTTTATGTTAGCAATTATAACCTAAGGAAGTTCTTTTGTAGTAATCGTTGTAGGAAACCTGAGTGATTGAAAGTAATTTACGTAATGATTGATGTGATTTTCAAAACTTTTAATGAAAATTTAACGTTCAATTTTTCGTGAAATACTGTAAATGAGGGAAAATCTCATTCGCAATAATCAGGACTTCCTGCATATGAACCGTGAAAATTGGGAAGGGATCGTTTTAGATCAATTTTAATACGTAATAATTTATATTAATTTAGAATTTCTGGTATAACGTGAAATTTTGAACAATTTGATATGTTTTGGTCTATTTCTTGCAATTTAGCTTCATTTTAAACAAGCAAAAAAAAAGTAAATGTGTACCTTGTAAACCACCTTTTGGCGTATGGAAAGGGTGATATTTTGAATAATGTCTATTCAGTAACAAGTATCGCTATGATGAACAATATATTATTTATACATGTTCACTCCTGGCCAAAATTAACGCAGCACCTCCCTAGCGATCCTTACGGCCGGTGCTGCGTTAATTTTGGCCAGGAGTGTACTTTCTCATACTAATTTTAAATTGGAAGTTAATTTAGCTAGCCTTGTGACTGAGAGATCCCTATTTTAAAGAGCCCATTGGTGGGGAGTTTGTGGAAGGGGAGAAGGAAATGTCAGGAGAATAGGAATCTGTGAGAGTGGGAAAGGGTAGGGAGAGTAAGGGTGTGGCTGAAGGGGTGCTGTGTGTGGATGATGAATGCCCTAAATTAACAGAGCAGATGTCAAACGAATGGGAGGGAATTGCAACCAACAGTCTATTCGTATCAAATCCACTCGATTCCTTTTAAAAGGTGTCGAAAATTTCACTTCCTTTGATGATTTGTACTCTGTTCGTCCCAAAGTGTAAAGGAAGAGGAAGTGAAACGAACGCAATGCCCCCGAGGAGTTTGATTATCTGTTTGATAGTTTTCCATTACCTTAATCATATGAAAATATACTCTCAAGCAGTATATTTCGAATAATTTTCTTCTACAATTCCCAAGTGTGAGCATAAATCGTTCGATTACCCTTTCTATTCCTTTTAGGCTAATAGAATTATGAATTTTTCCAATTTATACGTAACCTTAAATATAATACAACGTTTTAAATTTTTTGAACTGAGATTGAAAATAAATCAATATACCAACGATGTTCAATTTTTTTTGGAATAGTCAATTATTTTATCCTTCCATACATACACCAAATGAACTTTTACTCAAATCTTCTGTTAGTTATTTGGAAGAACCTAAAAAGTTTACAATATTTGACTAACTTTTGCATGTATTGATGATAATTTATGATCAGTATATCATTGTACATGATGAATTTCAGTTAGAGATAGTTTTACATTTCGATTACTTTTTGACACAGATTAACCTTAAAATCAGTCCGTTATGTGAAATTTTTAACGATGGATTTAGCCCTGGAGATAGCGATGGTTATTTGCTCCCTGAGAAATCATTCTTGAACATTTGTCGCATACTTAAAATAGAATCTTGGAATCATTATGTACATTAATACGTTCCGTAAATTAAAGCATGTTTTATCATTTTTACAATGAACTAGAGGTAAATGAATTCTAATGATAATTCTTACTTCACCTTGTTTTATCTAGAGAATGTCTCAAAGAGTGAAATAAACAACTTAAGCTCTATTTTAACTCCTTGAATTTTTTTAATTTTTCCTGTCTTCCTGTCTATATATTTTTAAGTAAATGAAGTATTATTTAATGACATTTTTTCATACTGAATCCTCAATAAAATAAATTGGTCAATATTACGATATATATTGACCATTTTTTATGTAAAATGACATTAAATATTATTTTTAAACAAATAAAATAATATTTAATGTAACTATATTTGACTATGATAATTATATTTGTTTGTAGATAACATTTGATTGTAGACGGACAGAACTTTATTTGGAATTATATAAGATAATTAATTTAATAGTAGGATTTTAGAATAGTTTGCAGGTTCAAAGTCCAGAAAAAAAATTAATTTTGAAGGTACTGGAAACTTTGAAAAGTATTAATTTTTTAAAGCCGCCTTCTCTAAAGGATCATATTTTATTCAAGCATAAGAACATTAAAACAACTGTTGAATAAATTTCAATTACTGATTCTAAATGTCTTCCATGCACCACCTTTATATGCACGGCATTCATTTTAGCAGTGGGAGTAAACTGGCACCCAAAGTTTTTCGTGACCACCCTTTGACATTAACAGGGTAAACAAGGTTTGTTGTGTAGCTCTATACTTCGATCCGCTGATCCGAAGTTCCTATCGGACTTAAAACTCCCAGCTTTAATGTAAAATTGGAGTAGCGTGAGATGGAACCTCCAGCAGATTGACATGGCATGTTGCGGTGGGTTTAGATGCACGCCATGCATAGCTTACGATTTTCCATAACATTTCCTAAATAGTAGAGGCAAGAGTACAAACAAGGGAGTTAGAATTTTACATCGAAGGTTACTTTGACAGCCAAGTAGATAATAATGTAGTATGAATAGCATAAATAATTCAACACCATTAAAGAATAAAAGGTTGAAATAATAGTAAAAGTAGGTTTTATTTTGTTATATTCACTAACAAAGAGCGTGGTACCTTTCTCTATCGGAGGGCTAGCATTCGGTCTCCTTCAGTGCATTCTGGTGTTGTGTTGGCTACATTAAAATAGTTATACGTCATTATTTTATATGGTATAGCAAATTGATGAGCTAAATATGTTGTAGGAATACATTTTTCAATTTATTTTTCATTTGGCCTCATTAGCAATATTAGAAAATAAAATAATATTAATTTGGTATTTTTTCAGGAAGTGACTATAAGGCCAAATTGAAAAGCTATAAAGGTCACTATGTCGTTGAGGCTGCAGGTTCTCCTCTGTTTACCTCCTACAGAAATATGTTGAATTAAAGTACAATAAAATTATCTTAATTTTTGATTTTACGATGTCTCTAAGCTGGTCCGGTCACGTTTTCACCTTTTCAGTATTAAGATTAAGTATCCATTTTATTATCCTTATGAGTAGTAGTATTGTTAAAACTGCTTTGATAGCTCAGGTGATTTTCCACGTGGATTTACACCGCAAATCGAACTCGGGGCCGCTTTAAAAAATGATAAACTCGCTGCCCGCATGGCTATCCGGGAATCTTTTACGCTTAAGATGCAGGTATACAAGGCTCTATTGAATGTCAAACTAGGAGAGACTAGTTATAAATAACTGCCAAGCTAAAACGATGAAAATTCTTGATTACCTATTATCACAAGGTGATTTATGAAGTATATCTATTTATACTGATGAATAGTTATGTTTCTCCAGAGATTTCGAGCTTGATTGTAAAATTTATTTTCCGTGTATGGAGATATGCACTATTCTATCCCGAAATATTTGACATACCACGCAATATACTAACTAAAATAGTTTTATAATTTATATAGTTAAGTTACTACCATCTGAACCTTTGTGATACAAAAGATAAGTTATTATAACCCATAGAATGTAGAAAACTGAAATGTTTTACTTTGGGTCTGCCATATCTCTTTTTTAATTCTTCTCGCAAATGTTTAGACTTTATCTAAGTTCAAGTCTAATTGATCTCCAAACTTCCATTAGTATTGAGAATAAAAATCTTGGAGTAACTGCTAACGATAAAATATTCTTCTATCATCTTTATTTTTCATCTCAAAGATCTAATGTCAACGACTAAAACATAGTCATAAGTTAGTATCCGTAATCTTCTCTTTACAAAACGAAGACTGCAGCTGAAAATAGAGGAATCATTTCATCTTTTCATGTAAGCAAGAAATGGTGCACTATTTATCTTAGGGTCGTAAAATATCGAGCCTGCCAAGAAGTACCATGTAGCTTTGCAGACGACATTGGTCTAATTACTTATTCTTATCTATACATGTTTATTGCAAGGAAGCATTCATATTCTCAGATGATAAATACAATTGATCTCTTTAAGCGATAAGGGGAT
This sequence comes from Sympetrum striolatum, assembly GCA_947579665.1. Taxonomy (NCBI): domain Eukaryota; kingdom Metazoa; phylum Arthropoda; class Insecta; order Odonata; family Libellulidae; genus Sympetrum; species Sympetrum striolatum. The sequence continues at coordinate 31,566,188 of OX388347.1, forward strand.
GGAGCTATTTAAAAGAGGTTTATTTATGACTTACGGAGGAACGGGAAAATAGACTACACGAGTTTCGATAAAACAAAACTTTCGAAAGAGCTGTAGACTTCCACGATCCTAAAAGAATAAGGAAAGATTTTTTTCAGAAACGACTAGCATGCAAACTTGATAAGAAATATGACATGACCATGCTAAGGAAGTAGATTAAGATTTTATCTCCGAGCAAAGGTCTTATTTTCGATTTTTTATAATAATTTTAAACGAACACTTGTCATATTCTGTACATTGGATTTAAATTCCTCTCTCCGGAACGGCAGTAACATTATTTTTTCGCATTCCGGATTCCTTGTTGCAAAGGGATACATCTCAGAAAGTGAAAAAGAATAATCGCGAAACTTCTACAAAGACAGCTGGTCGCAAAAAAATCTTTCGGAGGTATAACACAATGGGAATGGCAGTAGCGCTTTACTTAGCAAGGGATTTATTCGTAGAAAGTGACGTCACGCGGTCAGGGTCTTTCCGACGCGAAACATGTGGAAGAATCGAGTTCCTAGGAGACGGGGGAATGTTGGTGGAAGTGAAAGATGCTTTGGCAAAGGAGTAGGTTGAGAGGAAACACGCGATGGGAAATTTACTGTGCAGGTTTAATATCTTTGTCTTTGGAAATTCGGATTTTCAAAATAGATTGTAAGTACTGTAAGTATTAAATATTATTTTTCACATATTTCAAGAAAATGGCAATTTTGTCAGATGATAAGTCTGAGTTCGAACAGTGTTATATACAAAAATATACAAAATGTTTGTAACAGATTAGGTATTTCAAAAATTAGTGATCTTTATTTATATATTTTAGTGGTTGACAACAATTTTAATCATACTCTACTCATATAAAATGTGAGGCCTTTTTGAGGAGGGATGAGTTGAGTAATAACATGAGATTTTTTTGCATCAAGGAATTATAATAACTATGAAAAAAAAATAGATCAGAGGTAAAATTACTTAGGTAATTGACAACTCACCTAATTATTTGAAAGAGCTATCAAATATATCTGAAGTGAAAGAAGCACTGAAAGAATATTTCGAAGTTAAACAATTGTAATAAGTATTGTATCAAATTTTTGTCAAATCGCCTATAAAAATAATAATTAAGTAATTATAATAGTATAGAATCTATTATCGCCACTTATAGTTTTCAATTTTGGGAACCAGCCGACAAACCTAAGGTGTGGCTGGTCCCTTGTGATGTACGTCCTACTTTTCTTTTCTTCTCTTTCTTTTGACATAATGTTTTCGTAAGCAAATCACTGGCATACCTTTCTGTCATTATTGAATAATTTTTATTCTGTAATTGTTATATTTTTGAATAAATTAATAAAAAACTGAGAGATTTCTCTGGGTCATTTTGAAATTTATACAATGAAGTTAAGAGTTTCAAATTTCGAAGTAATCGCACACATTTATGCGATATAAGAATGCCTTAATTCCAAGGCTAGACTATTAATTCTTGTATCCATAGGCACAAGAATTCCATGTACATTGTTAAATAAACCTTTTAGTCATCCGTCATATAGACATCATAAAGTAACACATCTGTAGTACTTTGAATGTTATTCATAGTCACTTATAGCTCATATTAGGTACTGCTTTCACAAAATATTAGCTCATTTATTGATGCAAATCTTTCGCTACGACCTCTTCATAAACTATTTACAGTATCAGGAACCTAAACGCACACTCTTTACATGAATAAATTTCTTGCCAATCTCACTAGTATAACTATACTTACATAAGAGAATATAAATACTGCGTTATCTTATAATTAGGGTTTGAAGTAGCAATTATATCCTCTACTACACATTTCTGAGGCATTTCAAATACAAATTTAAAAGTACTAAATGATGGAAAGAATATTATTTTTTTCTGAAATGTAAATATATATTCCAATTTCAGGGGTTATATTTACAAACATTGCGTGGACCGATCTCGAAGGAAATTTTTAATACTATCCCTTTGAAAATTAGAGTGAATATCTTATAATAAATCAAAGATGATGAATAAAGTAGTGTTGATGAATAATTCCAACACCCATTTACTAGAAACCGAAGAAATACTCTATGCATAAGAAATATGTCTAATATTGTCAAATTCAAGAGATTTGAAACCAAAAAGATAACTTCGTAAAAAGTTGTTTCTACTAGCTTTTTATGTCGATACGATATATCAAAGAAAATGTGTTCCATGAAACTATTTAAGAGTCAAAGACTTTGCTAACAACCGTGAGTCTAATTATGTCTTCGAGTATCCTAAATTAAATTTTGCATGGCGCACAATTTTTATGGGAAGTACCACGCAAGTTAGGAAAACAAGAGGGAAAAAAGACGATGAACCAAGGAGAAAGGTTAAGACGATATAAATAAAACTTCGAAAAGATCCTTTTCCAGGACATTAATTTCTATATTCGTGTCTACTTTCAATGTCATGAATTACAGAACATACGCTGAAATTTTTCGAGGCTGCGTGGGTTAAAAAAAACGCGATTTCGTAGCAAGCATCGTTTGGTAACGTTGAAATCGCGTGGAAAATGATCGGAGCAGACTGGTCGAGAACATCACGTTAGACATTAGAAAGAAAGTGGGTGAACGTATTGAAAGGGAAAAGGAGTTTAGCTAAAAGAAAAATAGGGTCATAAGAGCAAAAATGATATCGTCCTTGGAAGATATGCGCAATTTGGAATAAAATGTTTCTCGTCGGAGAAAGGGCCGCGACAGATAAAAGAGCAGAGATTGAAGGAGATGGGGGAGAGGGAGCGTTTCTCCTGTCAAAGTACTGCAAAAAGGAACTCTTTTCCTTGACGCTGCAGAGCACTGCTTCTGAGGCCGCATGTCAGAACGGTTTCTTTGTTCAGAAAATGTGTTGTTTTCTAATCGATGGAGGTCTCCTCCTAGAAGAACAAAAGACTTAGGGACGCGGAATGACTTTTACGGCAGAGTGGTGGATTTGAGATCGGTGCAAATATTTACACGCGACATTAAAACTGTCTTCTATTCTATAAAACATATTCAGTCGAATTCACTTTTAAGGTTACGATTTAAAGAAAGAGAACAGATTTGTTTATTTTTTTGTTCACCAGATGCAGTCTATCTCTTTAATGTCGGATTGGTGGAGTCTAAATACTGAAATATGACATTCACCCAGTTCGAATAATATTGTATAATAGAGCATTTCTTGATGCTTGATTCGTGTAAGTATTAAGGATGTAGGAATAAGACTTATGAATATTCCCAAGCATAAACGGACAAGAAAAATGTCTGTTAGAACTCGGAATTTATGATTTCGGAAAATAAATATAGTAAAATTATGCTATTACGACTAAGTGTATCAGTTTAATCGCCTGATAAACTTCAAATGTAACTTTAATATACTGTGAAAAAAACCGTTGATACCAGAGAAAGTTTAGGGAATCAGGTTATTATCCGACTTCAAAATGTATTTCTTATTTATTAGTAGTTGACGAACAACACAATTCAGACACTCTTTAATAACGAAAATTGTAGTGAAAATATACTAACGGGGGTATCAGTGGTGGGCACATAATGAGTATTACTGAATACAATTAACTCATTATGATGAAAGCGTTATACTGATCTGGTTAGGTTATAGAATTTAAATCATAAGAATACTGCTGTTTGAACTTTCATCAGGTAGCAAGTTAATTAAATACAATTATCACTGCCCACGTAACTGTAATATATTGCATAATTCACATAAATATAATTTCCATACATTAATTTTAATAAATGAATAAAATTATTGAAATCACAAAAAAATATCAAAATCTATGCGAATACACATGAATACTAAAACCATATTGGAAAAGTTGTGATTGATTCATTGATGAATTGAATATGTACACTATAAGAACGTACTGGTAAAAGTAAATGGATAGAGAAGATATGTATAAAAAACACATTATTTAGTGTTTTTGAAAAGAATGTGAATTGAATATCAATTATAAACTTAACGTAATACGAATATGCTTTGGAGGCAAGTAAAAATATCATGCTATGTGAACGAAGGAACTATCTTAAACTTAGAGACCACGCTCGATTAAGTGCAAGATACCGCTAGAAAAGTGAGAAAATAATTTATAATAATAATAAATGGCCTTTATTCGGGCGAGATTGAGACTAGAAAGTCTCTTCTTACACCTAACCCATCGTCATATGCGAAACAGAAAGAAAGAGATAGTTTGCAAAAGTACAAGAAGAAAAGTAAATGCGGATTGAAAAATCCTAAGCTGAGGGCTCAGGAAAAAAATTCCACTGCGGGAAAACACTCACTAGAAGGGGAGGGTGAAAAACCTGAGAAACATACAATATAAAACTATATTTTTGATGAAGGAGAAAGAAAAGGGTTATGATAGACAGGCAGTGAAAATATAAAAATTGTACAAAAAGAAAGGGGGAAAATCATAACTGCATTACAAACAATCAGATAAAATAAATCAACTTCACTAAATTGACATTAATTATAGATTAATGAAAATAAACGTTAAACAATGGGAGATAAATCTCAAAGAAATGATAATACCGAAATTACATTAATAAATACATACAAATGAAAGATTAAAAGGACTAGTACACTGAAAATAATCAAAAAAATAGTTTATAGGAAAGTATTAAAAGACATTATTAATATAGAGGGAAAGATCCGCTAATTGTGGCGACAAAATCTTTTAATTATCTGCATTTGCATCAAAGCGATGGATGAAGACCTGGGAAAGCTTAGACTCTAGAATAAGAGAGCATGCAAGAAAAGGAGATATATGTAAGTTGAGTTTACTAATTATTCAGGCATTGAGAATCTTTGAGACCAGCAACTCGTAAAAAAGTGTCTTCAGACATAATTACCCGTAAGGGATTGGCGTTAAGATTATGTTCCTTTGGAAACAGGACACATGCAGTAGTGATATAAATAGTCCGTTTTCATCTTCAGACTCCGCAATTTTTTGTTAGCCTTCACATGTTCACACGGTTACCACACATTTTCCCTCGTTATGCTCAGTCGCAAATCAATCAGCTCTAAGATCGCTATCTTTGGACTGTGATTGCTTTCTCCCATTCCTATCGATCAGGGGCGACCTTCTTTACCGTCGAACTGTCCATTTAATTCCCCGCAGACTTCTCTTTTAATTCAGGACTGGCATTCCTTGATTAAAGGATGGGATGAGCCGTGATTCCCATCGAAGGGGTATTGCGGTCCCTTTTTCAATTTGCATCGCAGGAAGGGATAGATATCCTTTCTTCGAAAAAAATAAGCGTCTGAAATCGTCCTCTATTTTTCTGCTGTGTAGCTCTTGCCATAAATTTTTGCATTCCATTCTCCGCATCGATTTATTAATGGGATGAGAAAATTCCTTCCTTCAGTATATTTATATGCAAATCCAACCCTATCGCCACTGCCGCAAAAAGTGATTTTGTCTCTTGCTCTCGGGTTATTTTATTTTTGCATATTCAGAGGAATTTTGCGGTCGAGAAAAGAAATGGATGGCAAAGTTCGCTCTCCATTCTTCCTAGGCTAATTTTCAAATTAATTTAAGAAGGAATACCGCAGCAGTTCGAGAAGATATGAGCTTCCACAAGTTTTACTTCTAAACTTCCCTGGTGGAGAAAACATCGGATTATATTTATATATATTAAGATAAATATACAACGATTCGTTGAAGATATATTGTAGTTATTCCAAGCATGTCTTTCTTAAATATCTTTTGAATGAATCTTTAAGTTAGGCTAAAGATTAATGAAGGATGTTTCTCATCTCAAGGCTTACTTTACGATGCGAATACGTCAATCTGCTATGCTAAGGTACTCGTGCTTAGACGAAAAATTAAAATACTAAAATCGTTCAATTAGAAATTATTTATTAAAATTCTTGGAACAATATGTTTTCTTTAGCCTTATCTATATCACTTATGATGATCTTATATTTTATGGTTGATGGAGATGATAAGCTTTGGTTCTTACGTCCAATTGCCCTTTCTACCACCAATCCTTATTGGGATTGCATCGAAAATAATTTTGGAATTTTGTTAGACTAAAAATTTACTGCTTTCCGAGTATTATAAAGCAAAGGGTTATTTGTATTTTTCATTTTTCAAATGCACCTACCATTTTTGCGGCATTCTGTGTTTCTTTGTCTTCACTTATTCCCTGTTCTAGAAAAAAATGTTATAGAAAAAATGGTAAATCTTATTTTTCGCTTTATTGTGTTCTATATTTTTTATTGCTCATAAGTTTTGATGGAATTTGATTTTTATTACATATTTACTATAATCGTATTTTCTGAGGCAAGGTTTTGCACCTACTTGTTGTAGTTTTTAAGGATAATAATTATAATCTGTAAAGTATTCATCCCAAAGGCTGGTTGGTACCACATCCCCTCTAACAGTTTGTAAGATGACCTATTAGGGGCAATGAGGCTTACTTGAAAAGATGAGGAGTGAAGTAGTTTTACCTTGCATTTCTCACTGAGCAAAAATGTCGTAATCATTATTCATGATTATATATTTTAATTAGTGACATTATTCAGCATCACTCAGTAGTTTTCAGATCATAATAGCCATCAGCAAGTCTGTAATAAAAGTAGATGAGAGATACATTTTTTTCTATTTGATACTAAACGAAAATAAAAATATCCCATCCCTTACTGTATAGCTGAGGAAATATCTAAAATATTGGAAATATAATATTTTAACGCCTCTACATACAAAATATGTCAAATAATAACGGCGAAGAAAGATGCTGCTTGTAATCAAGCAGCATATGGCATCTGTTTCTATTTTTATACTATAAATTAATAAAATAAATTAAATTAAGATACTTTGTAATTTTCCACAGATTTTATTGCGCTACCGGTTTTGTAAGAGGTTCTTACATCTTCAGGCAAAAAAAAATTTTAAAAACTGAAGATGTAAGAACTTCTTACGAAACCGGTAAGGCAATAATATCTGTAGAAAATTACTGAGTATCTTAATTTATTATGGCTTTCCACAAAGTCACGCCTTAATATTGATTTTATACTATGTATTTTAAAAATTATAGATTTTTAATCCTATCTCTTAATTTCAAATAGCTAGGTGAACTCCAAGTCAATTGCGTCAAATTCCTTGAGACTCTGAGGAAACTATTTTCAATAGGAAGTCGTTGTTTAAACTCGAGTTTTATCACATCGAATCTTCAGCATACGTAATTCATAGCTGAAAAACTCGCAAATCGCGATGCCCCTGTGACTCCGGTTTTGTTTTCGTCCCCTGTAATCAATGCCATATATTTATTCTCTCCTTCCCGTGCATACCGTTTCACCGAGGAACAATGCGGAATCGTAACAGTCCATTAAGTTATCTCGCCGTAGGGAAATGATACCGCGCAAACAAGGGAGAGAGTTTATGGAAACGCCGAAGCCAGCCATTGCGAACGACTTTGTTTGCGTTGCAAGAAAAAGCGTTCCCAAAGATAAAACGAATCGAATCATTGGGTTTGATGTACCGGGGATTCGTAAGTCGATTTTCAACCTCTGGAAAAGAGATGAAACGGCGCTGGTCGGAAATTTATATTTTCAGCGTTCAATGATGTTGCGAAGAAAAAGAAAGGAAAAAATGTTTCCGGGTACAATTGCCAACTTTTCCAAGGCAAATAATGAAGGAGCTTTTTGAAAATCTATTCAGTTTGTTTCAACCTCAGAATTGGAAGGATTTGGAGCTTGTGATCATGGAATGGATGTGATAGAGATTGATTTATTTGCATGAAATTGTATTTCAACGGCTGCATCTCTTGACGTAGAGGAATAATTAGTTCGAGCTAAGGTTGCTTGAACTGCCAATCTGGGAGTAAACGATTTTTGTCCGATTTTTTATTAAGTCCACTCTCATCGAAATTTGCTTTTCAATTCATATGCATATCTCAAATTTTACCTGTACAAGTGTCGTTAATTACATGATTAAGGGTTGAATGTAAACAGATACTCTAGAGTCTCAATCGCGTCCTAATAAAGTACGATTTATTATTATTTTTGAACTTGACACTTCTCAGCTTTAAGGTTGGAAAAATATTTATTTTTTTAGTACATGTATATTCTTAGCGTCATCTAAATTGTAAAATTATGCTTAAGATCTTTAAATTTATGTCATATGGTTGCTAAACATTCGAATCTAAGAATTAGAGATATAATTCGATATTTTACTCGGTCCACGTCCAGCTTATTTCCCATTGCTTTTCAAAAGTATATTGTATTTTTTGCTTGACATCGTGTTTATGATTACATAGAGTTGAATACTACATCTAAGTTCATTAGGATTTTCATATTTGCATCTTCTAATTTTTAATTGTTTTCGTATTCATTTACTTTTTTCAACTGTAGAGGAATTCAACTAGTTATAAAACATGGAAGTAAACTTCGACCTTCCGATTATAGAAGTCGCGAAGCACCATCACAGTCGCTTTTAATGCAGGTAATTAAATGAAACTTACTCCGACTTAGCGGGACGCCCACATCTACTCTTGTACCCTGTGCGTGACATAGGAGACTAAATTTTAACTTAATTAGATCGCAGCTTAATTAGACTGTAACATATTTAGTTTGTAACTCAATTAGATTTTAACTGTGTGGGTTTTAAAGCAATGACTCAACGTTGGGTGAAATTACCAAGAATATTTTTTTATTCATAACTAAAACGTGCTTGAAAATACTCACTGTAATAATGAAATAACATGTTTATCCATATGTCTTCCACAAAATATTTTGGCGACTTCACCTTTTGAGCCGTCATAGTGTGGGTCATCATATAATTTCTAGTTAGTTCATATGCCATATACTACGGCTTATGGAGATGGTTGTTACATGAGTGGATCAGTCGGATAAACTGGGCGGACGGATAAGAAGGAAAAATGGATAGAGAGAGGGAATCCAGATATACAGGAATGCTGGATACACATGGTGTCCGAATGAATGTGAGCTTGATAATTAAACAAGACGGATAAAAAAGGATCAGGATTAACCAGACGGATAAAGTGGGGTTTTTGGCTCAAGAGTAGAACTTAGAACTAAGTAACCACATCTATATTATTTATTTATTTATTTTATGTATACGCTGCAATTAGGTATGATGACCAGGCAGTAACGGTCGAGAGGGATATAGTGAGATGACAATACAATCTGCCTAGCATTCACCCATGAACGGGAGGGGAAACCCCTCCAAAAACTCCAATGGGAATTACACATCTAAACAATAACTATTAGCCCATTTTGTAACATAAGCTAAATAAACAATATACAAAAACCTTCACAAAAACACAGATACAGTCGACTAGCATAACAACTTACAGTAGCAGCGATCACCAATCAATATTTAAGCATGCCATATCTGATGTTATTAGTTCACCGTTTTTAATCCAATAAATTAGATTTAAGTTTTCCTTGAATTGACCCCGAATTTATTTAGTTCAAAGCGGATCCCTCCAATTAATAAAACGCGTCGCTAGATTTTTATTCGCCACCGATCCGCTCCAATTAAACCGGGTTAATTATCTCTTCTGTTGTACAACATTGAAATCACGCAGACAGGTTGCCAGAGGGTAGTTGCCCTTTATCATCGTGATTAATGTCACGCCTCTATCTGCAACGAGCGGCCGGAAATCGAGCGTTGCCGTTTGACATTATCACCTTTGCTGATACCTCTCCGCTGTTAATTGCAGGTCTCGTGGGTCAGACGCCGTGATTGGCACATATTGACATCCGGACTCTTCACGTACACCAACGACGAAAGGTTTCAGGTCATCCACGCCGAGGGCTCAGACGACTGGACCCTGCAGATCAAGTACGTTCAGAAGAGGGACAACGGCACTTACGAATGTCAGGTAAGTTCTCGATTCCATTTTTTATGTCCCTTTTGAAATTTGACCCGACCTAATCTCCACAGTCTGATGTACCTCTTACCCTCCAAAGGTTATCCCATCGAAACCATTCTCACGTTCCGGAAAATGAAAGTAATTGCCTCGTCCTGCCAAATTTTAATTTTAGAGGGAACGACCACAGTGAGCACATTTCTTATTGATGGTTATCTAGATCAGTTGGTAGATTTTCGTATTTTTTCTCGATGATTTATTTCGATGGAAAAAATATCCATTTTTATGATTTTTTTGGTGGGCTTACACGTTTTTTATATGTGAGATTTTAATTATTAGTTGTTAATAAGAAAAAAAATTATGAGAGAAAACCGACAAATATTTAAATAAGATATATTTTAAAGTAAGCACAGCCTGATAGAGTCGATTTTAAGATTTATTTTCTGTATGAGAAACTTATCCTCTGTTTTCTTTAATCTAATACCGCCAAATTCATGCCTAATCGATATCAGGATGAAAAATTCATATTAGTATTTGAAATATTTACTTCTAAGGAACAAAATATCTACAAGGCTATTATTGAATTAGAGATTTAAAATCTCTACCAAAAGTCGTATTTGTCAAAGTTCCAAATTCACGTTGCCATCGGTTGAGGAAAGAACCGAAAGTCTAGGATAACTGACCTTGTAAGGAATAGTATGTATACGAGTTCGTATTGTAATAATGTATTGTATGATATCACCTTCAGGAGTCGATAATAACATAAAGAAACCTTAACTATTATAAATGCATTTAGAAATTTTGGAGAAACAATACCTAATGCTAACGATATTTAAAGTCATTTAGTTTAAAAAATATTATTAAAATACACCTATGTATAACTGATCAGTTTTTCGAAAGTATTTTGATTTCAATTTATCTCCTTTCAATCAATCCCTTTCACCGTGATAAGTTACATAAGAAAGTTATTTCCTAGGATATCACACGATAGTCATACAATAACTATGTGACCCTTTTGTCCACTGGTGAAATATCTTTTTGAAGATGCTCTAATTTTGACTGCAGTCCTCAAGGAGGGATATCTTTACGTTCTCAAGCGAGAGAAAAATAATGAGATAGAGGATCATTAATGTGGTGGCCAGAGACAAAACGCTAAGGATGACAATGGAAAGGCAATGTGATTAATCGTGGATATTATATGCGCTGCCATATGAACAAATGATCGGAGCAGCACTTAAGGAACAATGGCAACATTTCCTTTATGAAAGGAGGAAAACAATGTGTCGATCCTTTAGTGGGTAACTATGGCAATCAATTCGATGGTAACGAGGCGAAAGTGTAACACTCTGTCATCGCGAAGGGCGTAATATATTGCCATTATTGATCAAAAAGTGCGAGAGACCGAGTGGTGAGATAAGGGGGAGGACTTTCCATAAGCTTATACCGAAATTCTTGAAGGTATTCATTAAATATCGATTATTTACAATATATTTTTCTCCCGTAAGAAATATTAATACTGTCCACTACGACATGGATATCGATTACAATACCTTCGCATTGATTAGCTTTCTCTAGTTTTTTGAGTTTCTTATAAACTCTAACTCCTTTCTCAATTCTGTCACTTTCTAATGTCGCTGAAAGAAGTGGAAATAACGACACGATGGGACACGAACCCAGGCCTAATAGTTTCTGAGAAGGTATTCTTACCACTTGAACTAAAATGCCGCGTTGTTTAAATTTCTGTTAATAAACATAGAATTATTCATAAAGTTGGTGTATGATACGCGCAATTTTTTCTTCCGTGCCTACATATTAGTGGCAATGAACAAATTATATGAATTGATCTTTTCTATCTTTAGGTGGTCAAATTATATTCTCACTGATTCATTAAAAATACTATACTTTTTAGATGAAAACAGCTTTTTTTGATATTTATAGATTTTTATTCGAAAGTTTCTTGCATTATAAAGAACACGTCTTTCTCTTTTACCATAGCAGTTATCAAATTTCAGTCACTGATGACTTTTTCAATTGTGAAATATTTATGAAAATGCTTTATATAAATCCATTAATGAACGAAATCTACTTTGTTAATTTTTCTGGCGTTTCTATTTCGAGTATTTTATTATTCCACACCTGCAATGAAGTTTTGCTCTTTAAGTTGGCGATCTAAGAAAAATATATTTAAGTCAGTTCAGTTTATAGTTAAAAAAGTAACTCGACTCATAAAATAAGCGTGAACAATGAATGTATCCATCTAATTTCATTTAGATTAGAATTGTCCTCTGAAAAGTGCATAGCTTCTTTCGAACCATTATCATTTTAATTGCCATTTTGCAGGGGTACAGAAGAATACGTGAGAATGTTTAGGTCTAACAAAGTTATCACGGAAAACGACATTTGAAAGTCATTTGATTTAATCTGTATCAAAGAGGTTATAACTCCCTCAATACGGGATTGAAATTTCTTCGTTGGCATTAGGAGTCTTTGCCAAACCGGAAATGACCGCAGTCGTAGCATCAGGAAGCTATTTTCATTTATCTTACCTGCTAGGATTTCCTTTCATCGTAACCTTACGGAGACAAAAATATTACAGCGTCACGAGAAAGAAGCAGGAACAAGAAAGTAGGGAAGCTGCGCGAAACCATTTGGGAGTTGATTGAGTTGGTCGAGAGTTTGGGAGTGAATGAATTCTCACGTCGAGTCCTAAGGGGATATCCTCTCTTTTTTTCCTCCACTCCTTGTCCTTTTCTTCGGCGAGAGAGTCTTTATAATCTCCACCTCTTGAAATGAAGAAAGTCGAGATGTTATTTGTTCATCAGTTCTACCGGGAGACTGTTTTATCTCGGCTTAACTTTTTTCACGTAATTTTTTTGGAGTCATAATCTCACGTCCTCTATATCCGCCTCTGAATGTGTTCCACAATAGCAAGGAGAGCTTTCATTAGTAAAAATTATTATTTTCTTTCCCTTCGTTTACTTCAAGAAACTTTGTTTTTGATGTGTCTCTGTTTCTTGCTCCACTTTCCATCGTTCCTAACCCATTAGTCGGCGATGAGTTGCTTTCCAGTGATTATCAACTGCTAGTTACAGGTTTTATCTTGTTATGGCTGATTAATGTAAACAGGAAGAGTAATTCTTGTTGAAAAAGCATTCATTTGAATGATAAACGGATATTTACTTCCGTCATTAGATTTCAAATTCGTAATACAATATATTCAATGAATGAATATTTCCCATTTGCGGATATGCTCCTTGCGGTTTTCATATTATTAATTCTTGACGCTCGTTTCTATCTTTAGCCTCGATAACTCCTTAATTATGCATTAATATTTTAATCTTCATAAGTTAAAAACGATGAAAGTTTTCGTAACAAATTTAAATATAATACCTTTCTGCGGAGACAATGGCGACGATTGCTTTGTATTGAGTACAATATGTCATGAATATTTGTATTAGTTAGTGTGGTGTTTTTTATTTACAAGCGATTCTCATGTTTTTGATTGGATAAATAAATATTTCTCTTTAGCATGCTAGACTAGCATTACCAAAGTTTATGCTCCTGGGTTATTAATCATTAATGTTGTTTTCTCAGTTAATTAAGGATTGTAGTTTTAATAAATTAATATTCGTCTATCTGATTATTAATATTAACGTCAAATAAGTTGTTTATTTATTTATTTTGTCTCCTGATCGATTTTTGTTTAGTTAATGAAGCACCTGCTGCCAAGTCTATGACTTAGCAGGACCTGTAAGTTTTATTTTCTTCTTTTCTTTATTTTCAATATTTCGTTCTTTTTTGCATATGTGAACCTAGTTATTGTTCATTAAAATTACTCCTGTGCTCTCTTTTTTAATCTAAGTAGGTAATAATAATAATACGTATTTAAGATCATGCTTACATGATATCATTTATGAAGATAACCAAGAAATATTTGCTTATTAATGCATCTTCAAATCTTCTTTTACTTAAATAAAGGAATTATTATTAAACAAAATTTATTAAAGGGTACACCATACTGAGAAAACGGATTTCAGATATGTGGTTTTCATGCATTTCTTATATTACAAACGGAAAGTAAGCCCTCTTTTGTACTGGAGATGTTTTAAAATGATTGATTTGGTGCCAGTGGTACAGTTATACCAAATCCTACAAAGAAGAAAAAAGTTCATTTTGGAAGTAAATGCCAGTTGAGTTAGCAGCAAATTCATATATATTAAAACTTATCACTGTTTTGGATATTATGTAAACATTTGGATTTATCTTAATTAAACTACTTATAATTAAATTTTGAAAGCAACGCTAGAAATTGAAACATAATAGATGAGTGATATCGATTTAATTAGGCATTCAAATAAAAATGAAAAAAACAGTCGATGCATTTTAAAATCATTGCTCGATATCCAATTCTGATCATAATTCTAGGCATTGCTAAAGCTTTGGTTTCATTTAATTTTCATTCACCGAAGCCATTGCCATCCAAATTGAAAGCTATCCGAGTTAATGAGGTTTTCGATAATGTGTATCTGTAAGATTTCCCTCCTATTAACTGTAGAGGAATAGAGAGCAAATATTCTCCGAAAATTAGATTTCGTGAGAGACCAGAAAGGTCAGGAGCAGGAAACCAGATATACAGAATTTTGATGGAATTAATCATTTCGAGGCAAACAATAGAGATAGAAAGGGAATCGCTATGAGATTCTTGTATCGAAAGTTCCAGAATTCCATCCAAATATTGTATAGTGGGTTGAGATTAAGGCAAGGAAAAAGTAATTACGGATTTCTTTATGTGTATTTTCCTTAATTAATTACTAAAGAAACATTTATTTCGCTATATCCTTATATTATTTTTGTTTTATTATTTTTTTAATTACGTATTTCATATACCTGGGATCAGGTAAACTGGTTAAAAGTAAAAATAAAAGGGCATAACTGTACGAGTATTGTGTGCCTAAAATTTCAGAATTCCTTCCGGTAATGAGTTGAGTTTCGTGTACTAAATAAATACTTTCCTAAGCTAAATCCTTATAAATTATTTTTATATTTTTGATTTGCACGACCAATATCTTTATGTGATAAGAGTTGAAATAATTTAGTAACTAAATGGGTACATTTTTAACCACTCTTTGCTTGTAAAACTTTTTCAAGTCTCATGTCGCTGTATCTTTCTGTCATTTGACTAAAATATATAAAAGTTCGAAACATTAAATTCATTATTATTGATGTTTTAAGTCTTCATTGAGGCATTAAGGGAGTATTAATAAAGAATAAATCCTCTTCTGGCTTATATATGCTGTCTCATATCTTAGAAAAGAAGATAGGATTACAGATACACATTTATTTCTGCGTTTAGTGAGTAGGTTGTTCCTCAATCGCAAACAAAATTTTCATCCTTGTGAGAAAATATCCTCCTTCTCTCCTTTTCTCGGCAGTTGTTTACTTGCTGGAAACAAAGTCAACATGAAGAAACTTTGAGTTATACCAAGTGTTTCGTATATATCCACTATTCCATGAGTAATTAATTATTGTTTGTTATTTGTGTTAAAACATTCATTCTACTTTGTTTAATTACTATCTAAAGTTACTCTTCTTTATGCTCTGACCAATTATTTATTTTTTTAAGTATTGTAAATCTATGATCAATGTAAATAAGCATTATAAACGGTTATTGAATACTAGCTTCATCTTTTGGGTGAAAATGGGAGAAAAGCCTCCAAATATTTAAATGCGAACTTGGCTTGTATCTATTAATTATAAAAAAATACTAAGCAATATCAATGTTATTTATTCATTCCATGGTTTCACACCATCACCACCAAATAAAGTCGTGATACTGAATAACACCGATAGGATAG
Source organism: Sympetrum striolatum (assembly GCA_947579665.1). Lineage (NCBI taxonomy): Eukaryota > Metazoa > Arthropoda > Insecta > Odonata > Libellulidae > Sympetrum > Sympetrum striolatum. The sequence goes on from OX388347.1 coordinate 31,581,933, forward strand.
TATTTTGAATAAGTAACCACTTGAGAGTATATAGCGATTTCTTAGTAATATTTAAGAATGACATCCCATCAGATTTCTCTGTAGATCATTATTACGTTATTTTTTATTATTGTTATTTAATAACATCTCAATGAATGTGATCGAATTATAGCGGTACGCATGTCAAATTGTAAGTAGTCGTTTTTCGTTCAAAAGTAACCGTAATTCCCCTCGTAATAGGGGAATTCTTTCGATTACTTTCTTCATAAATCGCTAATCCCTTCATCTCCTTGGGCGAACCGACCTTGACCGCTGACCCGTCATAATCATGCTTTTTCAAGGCCTCAATGATTCATGAACCGTCCGGTGGGGGCGCTGCCCGAGAGAGGGCCCTTTTAAAACTTAAACAGAGGAAGGGAAGAGGGTTCGGATGAAAAAGGGGCATTGGGAAGGACGTGACGACACGGCGTGGAATGGGGAATGGCGCGCGGTCTTGTCCATCCAAGCGGAGGGCCGTCCTTGCGGACTGTTTTAATTCAATTGCGGTTTTATTCCGGGAACATCGATTTCGCATCAGTCATCAATTTGAGGTTTGCTTCCAATCTCGGGCGGACTCGTTGTCCGGAAGGAAATAACGGGAGTGGTTGTGTCAGGAGCGCAACTACTAATTCACGCTCCCCCTCTCGTCGCGAGAAAATATCGCGCCTCAAAACATGCATTCATTTACAGCACTTTAACCCAGTTCCGGAAACCACCGAGTCACTTCCATTTAATTGAATACGGCGAAATTCCGGCCGAGAATTTACGGCTCTTCACCGGTTTCTTAGTGGGCGAGATGAGGGACTGGTTGGTTCGGTGGGCGGTTTCCAAGACGTATGATTCGCGTCGTTATCACTCGTTTCGTATCCACGTCAACGCTATTAAACTCGTTTTAGAGGTTTGAAATCTCCAATAGCCGTTTTTGCCGGCGTTCCTCTTCTCATTCCCCGGTATTCCGAGAAAATGAGACAAGACAGCGCACTTTTTGAAAGCAGTCAATACGTATTTCGAATGCGATGCATGCCTGACGAAGTAATAATTACTACTGACGAAGAATGCATCGCATTCTAAATAAGTCTTGGGTGCTCTCAAATAGTGCGGTGTCCTGTCTTGTTTTCTCGGAATTATTATCATTATTATTATACCAAAATCTTACAAGTGGACTAATTGTCCAATGGCAACACATATTAACACACATTAAATATCATGCACATATTATTAAATATCCCATCTGTATATTTTTGTTAATACAAAAATTTACATATTCATCAAATACTTCCCTTCCCTCATAATGCAATTTTTTTCAGGGTTACCGGTAATATAGGGGATACCGGAGAATGAGAAGATGATCGACGAAAAAAACGGCTATTGGAGATCTTAAACCTTTAATTTCTTAACAGCCCTGTCCCAACTTTACTTTCTTTTTTTATTCAACTCGTGTTTTAGGCCGCTTTTAAATTGCGGAAAGAGCGTGTAACACGGTAGCCTTTGATTTTATATGGCGACTCTAACGTCGGGTTAGAAGAGTACAGTTTTCCATATCTTTTGATATATGTCAAGGATAGGATTATACGTGAGAAGCTATGCAAAATACGCCTAAAAACGCAATGGATGAACGAAAGTTAAAATATTGACATGAACGGGATTCGAACACTGGTGTTCCGCTTTCCGGGAAGGTTATCTAAACCAAAGACACTGTGTCAGATGTGACTTGAGAAATTCCTTCGTTATAATAATAATGAAAAATCTATTGAACATTTTATATTGAATTTAATTAACTTGACCACAGTTTGATTGACTGACATTTAGGAAAATTTAGGTTAATTTTGAAACTTCAACAATATTATAATTCGATACTTAAATTAAGCTAAGATAAGATTTACTACAGATTTTTTATTAATTTCATTGCGCAAAACAAAGCATCACGATAATCTAACAGACTTCGAAGTAAGAGTTACCATTTTATCGGAACAAATGTGTGACGGAAATTCTATGTAAAACAGAGACAGGAGATGTGTTGTCTTTACTCTTGAGTTGTTGAAAGAATTTAAGGAAACCAGGTAAATACTTGGATCTATACCTCTGTCATACATGCTAATGTTTTGCATAAATATACATTTTATTTATTTATTTATTAACAAACATCAACATACAGCACGAAGCCAATTACTGCTGATGATTAACAATAATACTAAAGAACAAAATAACAATTAAATCGTGAAAATCAACAAATTTAACTTATAATAAAATAACAAATGAATATGAGCAAACAAACAAAACAATCATAGAAAATTGTGTTTTTCCACGTCAAACTCGTGGAATTATATTCTGGATAGATTTCGGAGATAAGAAGAAAGGATCGAAAAGAGTATTGGAGGAAAGGGAGTTGAAAATGGAAGGAATGCAAAAAAGAGCGATCGTTTTACTATTGATAGACGAGGAGTAATCAAAGAGAAGGTTTCGGATAGGCGTGTTGTTCTTGAGGAAACTCGGAAAGATAAAAGAGAGAGTAAGAATGGGGAATCAACTTTGCTATTAATCATATTATATAAGAAGGAAATAAGGCTACTGTGACTAAGACATTTTAAATTTGGTCACCAATCGTATAAATCTCCCTTTCTGTAGATTAATAGAGTATTTTATGGAGCCAATGCCTGTAGCAGAAGCGGCTCCGAGATTGATATCAAGTGAAAGCTTGACATAAGAGGCCACTGAAATATCAACGTTACAGCATTATTATTAAAATAGAATATCGTGTAAACAAAATTATTAAATCCAAAAACGGAGAAGATTTTTCTAGAGAAATAAAAGATTAGCTTGTAGCGAATGAAAGTTAATAAAAAAGCATACGACGTAATTATCTAATTAAAAGGTTAAATAAAAACTCGTCTTATTTGTTAATATGAGAAATGATGGCTGTGTTGGAAAAATGGGTAAGAAAGGTTTGTTAGAATAACCTTCCTTCAATTAAATCGTCCACTCATTTAAATTTATCATCTCGATTCCTGAGAATGGTCAATCCTGGAATGCTCCTTAATCTAATAATTTTTCTTTATATATCAAGCTCCAATTGTTTTCTATTACTTGAGGTATATCTACAGCCACCTCTTCCTTCATTTGATGTACTATTTTATTGTTTCCTAAACTTTCTATCATGTATAAGTTTTTCTTCGCTGAAAAAGCTGCTTATTGGATCAATTGTGACATCCACGCGGATATTCAAATTTCAGCCAAATAAAAGAACTAACTGGCTTTTTTTCGAATGACCTCTTTCTGCGTATAGGGACATTTTTAAACGGATGGAAAGATGAGCTGAAATGCTAAAATGCTTCTGAATTCATTTTAGAGGGTTAATGTAAGATGATGCTCAGTTATCCTGGCGCCAGCAGCAGTTAGGAGTTATTATCTCCGCGCAATCGCTCTTTTCATTTAGATGACTTAGCACATGGACCTTATCTCTTCCAGATTAAATGGCGCTCCATTGCCAAGCACATTATCCCAAATTATGACTTACGATCCGGAATTCCAAGGCCTTGAGTTTGCATTCCGCGCGGTGCGATTAGAAACTATCTTTAATGCATTCATTCACTCGATAGATTTTCGAACTGGTCGAAACAACCAATTCGTCTTTGTCTTTGAATTTAAAGTTTGGTGTGAAGGAATTTTCTTCTTTGAATAATTTAAAAGTTCAAATTTGTTAACGTTTTATGGAAATATTACGGAAATTTTCTGATTGATAATTCTACCTCGGAACACCTCGGAATCGGCAATGAAAAGGTTTTCATAAAATAAGAGCAGTATTAATTTTATAAACAGGAAATTCTTGTTGTTGCGTAGCGAATTTCTCTATCAGGGTTGCCAAAATATTCCACATAAATCATAAAATAAATAAATGCAAATAAACATTTTTATTGAATAGAGTCTTGATGGGAAATTATCATTCAAATTTTTATTATGTATTGCTCATAATTTTCTCTAATGTGTATCACTTTTCAGTGTTCTGGCATGAACAGCGTAGACCGTCCTTTTTCGATTTTATCATACATTTTCAGCAATAATGCTTCCTTTTATGGTCTCTAATTACATCCAAAATTTCTGAGAAATACTGGATCTTGCCAAAATAAAATGGTATACTTCCGGGCATTGGTCATGCCTTTATATTTTCCAGCTACACATTAGAAACATTACATCATCTTTAAGTTTATACCCCCATGATTTTAAGGCTGAAGTATAACAAATTACAAATGCTATCCCAAAGTCTTTCGAGGAATAAAGAATGGGAAATTTAAAAGTCATCGAATAAAAATCAGGAAGCGGACTTTCTTGTAGTTCTACGAATGCTAAATTAGGATAAAGAAAGAGTTAGATGCTGCCCTTTACATCAAATTTATATCACATGTTTAAATTTCATATATTATGTCAAGAGAACTACCGTTATATTTGCCAGGAAATGTTATAATTGCTGTTAGTTTCGTATACAATTCCCCTTTTGTTATCTGTAGACTAATCGTAAATAAAACAATCGCTGTGACAGAAAGATTATTCCCTTCTCACATTATAACGTACGCATTTTACTGTTAGATGCTATTTCAGGCTTTTTTCTCTTAAATTTTAGTTCTTGACCCTTTCCAAGTTAACGATATCTTTCCCATTCCGATTTGCAAGTATATTTTCTAAATATTGGAAAATCTACAGAAGCTTCAATGGCTTATTCTCGATGAAAACGAAAGGTAGGGAATTTTTCAAACACGTGGATCGAAACGAGGAAGAAGGCAACAATGGTGAAGAGAGAGATTGAAAGGTATTGGTCGCCTCAGGATATTGAAGATAAGGGTGTGACTATCGCTTCAGAGAGGAGAAACGGGATATGAAGACAGATATATATATAAGATAGCGATTAAGGCGACTCGAATCCCATTTTATCAACCTGCCTGCGAGCAGACCTTGGGGAGAATATTTTTATTGGACGAAGACACAACCTTGGTCGAGCCACGGACTGTATACGGACTCAAGGCCACCTTTGGAACAGTAAAAAAATTCTTTTCTTCCCAAGTCATAATATGAAGTTCGATTTCTATAACTGAAGGAATATGTGACAATTGGAGAGAAGAAATAATGTCTCAATCTGATGCACTGCGGAATACCATGATGTTACATACTATGTAATACATAGTTTCCGATCCCAGCACCATTCTTATTAATATTATCGATTAGTAATTTAAATATGTACTAATAGTCTGCTGACAACATTTTTGCAATAATGTTTTACATGATCATATATCCTTAACATGCACCGATAAAGTACTGATTGAAATACTTATGGCTCTAATACAATATTTCTGGCTACTGCAAAACATCCATCATCTAGCTACAGTATTACGACATTACATTACATTCTCTTGTATGGAGATGATGACTAATTTAAATGGTTCAATTTGGGTTATTTGAGATAGATACAGCCTGTTTTCATCTCTGAAACCATTGGTGGTCAAAATATGAGATGCCGGTAACTATTAAAACACGATTTTCCAAAGTTTTTCAATGGACTCATAGAAAATTTTGATTTTGAAAATAATCTCAGAATCATTTAAGAGCAGTTTATTCCGTAAAAATTCGCTTTCACTTGGTTAATTATTTTTATCCTGAAATTAAGTTGAACCAATATGTGTTTACGTATTATAGTTATAGCGGAACCTTTTTTGGAAGAATTATAGATATTACCTTTAGTATTTTTCACACCCGCTCCCCTAAGCATAACTCTCTAAGTCTATTCACCTAAACATTATTTAAGCTATTCATAAGAATGACGAAAAAAAGAAAGAAAGGTTAGGTGGAGGAAGATATACTTTAGTCTATCTTTATCTAGGAAACCTTTCGAAATTCCTAGAAGATGCTACAGCGATAGACACGTTACAATAGGAACTCGAAATAGAATTTCTATCGCCTCAAATTCACCGAAAGCCAGCAACTGAATGTCTGCGTCCTGTACCACACAAACGCTCCCTCTCCCAAGCCACCGGTACCAATTTTCACGGCAGTTTGGCTGAGACAAGTTTTAAAAATAAAAGTGGAACGCACGTGAGGGACAAAGGGACCTCCCTAACACATTCCCTTCCTTGCCATTCCTTTTTCTCCTCTCCTTCTTCTGCGATAAACGCTTGTTCCATTCCCTCGCTCACTCACTTATCTTTATTCTTCTGCTTTGAGTTCCTTTACCTCCATTATACCATTCACTTCGTTTTTCTCTGAATACGTGGAAAACGCCCCTACCTGTCAACCGTTTTAAATGAGGCTTAATATGGTAGTAATTGAAATATTTATATACATTAGAATTATTAAGGATGACATATATTGGCCTAAAATTTAACGAATTCACCAAACATTTTTATTTTGTCAACTTGAATACGCTTTTATCATAAAAGCATGTTTTTTCAATTGTCAATAACTTAAACCATTTAGTTTGTAACTTAATCTATTTAGTTAACATTTCATGAAAGAAGAAAGAATAATCCTTAACATAATAAGTTAAAACAATGATTTTCGGGCAAATTCTGCTAATATTTTGCGATATTATTATAAATGTATTGTTCTTTTTTCTATGGCTATATTTCATACGTGATATTTTTTAGAGGCAAGATATATCATTTGGTATATTTTTTCAAAGAACCAAATATGATATGCAAAATATCCTCAATAATTAATTGCTATTATATGTGCTCCACCACCGTTATAAATATCATTACTAATCAGTTTTTAATATTTGAGAGACCATACGGCGACACACAACTACCGTCTTCAACCTGTCTACAGTAATTTATCAGGAATTATCTATATGCATAATATATTCAAAATTATATAGATAAAAACCTGTAGGATTCCAAGTCATTGATATAGATGAATTATAGTTGATTTATGAACAGGATCAGTTTCATAATTCTTCATTAAATTGGCGGGGCTGTGTCATAAGTACTCATAAATTTTAAGTGAGATTTATTTACTTTCTTGATGTATAGAAACTCCGGGGAAAAGTTGACTTTTTTCCTCAATTAACTTCCATAATACACTATATATTGTGGCTGGATGAATGTGTTTTTTACTTTGAGTATTTAGCATCTTATATTGCTATCTCTTATTCTAAAGCTTCTTTTTTACGGGAAACTCATTCTTGACACAACGATTGTCAATCAATGTAAGGCATATTTTTTTTCGTTCTTTCATCTGATTCTCATATCCTGTCCGTTCTCTTCCTTTATTTCAACTATATTCCTATTTCATGGCATTCTTTCTTCTTTTATTCTCCTTAATTTTCCTGGAATAGTATTATTTAATTATTTTTAATTTAATTAATTTCCTGGAATTATATTATATTCTCCCTTATTCCAACGCTTTTCTTCCTCGGAATTCACAGTTATTCTCCTTTAAAAATAGAGACATTTGGCCACTTTTTTCAAATGCCAATTTTATTCCGGTTTCATGTTTATGTCCACTTTTCTGAATTTCAAATCCTCTCATATTTAGTACACATTTTTCTGAAGGTGAACGTAATTTTGGATTAATTATTAATGGATCAAAATACTTTGGAAGTACAGAAATTACTCATGAAGGAAGTTAACTTGATAAAATTATCGTATATTCCTTATAATTACGGTTAAAAATCAATTTAAATATAATAAACACCGTAAAAAGGCATGCATGGAAATAGAATACTGGGATTATTTTATTAATCAAAATTGCTGAACGGTATTCAGTGGTTTTGTTTCAATATAAAATATCATTTTTATACTTCAGCCAAGTATAGCCTAAGTGAGTAGAAATAAAGCTATTAGTGTCAGTTTTCAAAAGAAATAATTGGGAAATAGTAGCATAACAATTTGTCAAATAATTATGAACTAAGCAAGTATATTGCCTAGTAAAAATGCGAGTACAAAAATGCAATATAAAAGCAGTTGTTGAAATAAAATAGAAGTTAAAACAAAATTTACAGTAATTGACTTATAAAATACTACGCTTAGTATAACTATTTTTAAAATATATGATTCCATTTGGTTCAAAAATATGTCGCAGGTTGGACAAAGGGACCATTTTGTATCCACCGCCTATTTCCGCTCTAATTACATTGCCAATAAAATCGTAAAAAATGTATTAACATATAATTACTTCTTTCCGTTGTCCTTGAGGTTTTCTTAAAAACTGCATTCATGTTTTTACAAAAAGCAAGTTACTTATACAATGTGAGAGCAATTTTGCAGTAGCCTCCTAATTGTTACTTTTTTCTTTAAATATATTCTTTTTGTGGAATTTATGAAGGAATGAACCTACACAATGGATAAGAACATAGGCCGTCTTTCACTGAAGAACACAATGGGGGAAATGTCCTCCGAGTCAGAGACATATCTTGCACTAAATGTGGCTCAAAGCTGTCTGGGCTGGTCCTATCGTCGTTTACGGATTTTCTCCCACGAAAAATTGTGATTTGACCTACGATTCTTGGAGCCACGACGAGGCCCAGGGGAATTGATTGCGCCTTAAGTGCGGAGGCAGCCCGTGAATTTGAGGAGAAAGTAATACGATGGGCAGGGATATTTTATTGCCCGCCTTCAGCGAATTTCATACACGACTATTCGATTGTACGGGACGGAGTAATGGAAACGAGTCTTGGGGAGTAGAAGGGAGCATTAAGAGGATGGGGGTAATGCCCTTGCACATCCCCTAATGGTTCCTTAACCTTCGGTGTCCAGTCATCATCTCTCTCCCTCTATTCTTCCCTTTATCGTCTTTTTTCCCACTTTTTCCCACTATCAACTCTTTCTTAACTTTCTTTCCGAACTCATCTCGCTTCATCCCACGGTTCCCATAGATTTCAAGAGGCTTTTATTTCGTTCGTTGAGTTTCTTCTCTTCTTCATCAATACCTCTCCTTATCACCTCCTTCGAGGCTCTTCGTCCGATCCTTAGATCTCTGTTTCCTTATAACTTTCCCCGTTATCTCATCGTCCGTCGTTTTCCCCTATATTCCCTCAAGAGTCGCCAACCCTATCGAAGAGTACTTAACCCCTGACTTCGCTCGTTTGTGAAGAAATCGCATCAAGTGGTCATGTAGTGATTGTTAGTTGGCTAGTGGTAACAATAATAGAATAAAACGTTATTTATTAGTGCTAGATTAATGCCTATAAGTATATTTAAAGAAGGAGATACCTCGAAAAAAGCATACACAATAAAATACACGACAATTAGTCGGAACGCGTGTCTGGTGGAAAAGCTACAATGCCCCGTTATTACTGTTTTTTTCTATATGATTTCAATTTTCCTTGATAAATTTCTTCTAGTGTAATTCTTAAGTATAAAGTTCCACCTAGTTCCACTAGATATGATAAAACAACAAGACGATTCAACCCGGAAAACCTAATGTGATATAAACTGTAAAATAAATGGAAATTTTACATGCCTTTGGCCGATATGTAATAGAAAATCAATCTAAACCTCAAGTTATTTTCACTACCTTGGGTCACTTACTTAGTGGCTTTAGAATTATTCAGTAATTCCAAGATTTCTTAGACTTCGCGACTTTCCTTCTTCACCATTTTGTTTTCATCTATTATGAAATATCTTCCATTATATAAAAACCTCCATTATATTGATTCTGCATATAATTTAACTTAAAGGAAAGCTTTTTTATAGCATTTTTTAGGTTTGCCATAGTTCTTATTAATTGTGAGGAAATATAAATAGACCACTATCAAAAAGAATATCATTCTATTCATTTAGTATGCAATACAGCTGCAGTTAGTCGCCTGGGCAGGTGGTGATTATAACCTAAACTAGAATGAACAACTAAAACTAACAATGTCTCAAATTTCTACGTATACAAATACAGGACTTCAGTATGTAAGACTAAAAACTGCAATAGTGTTACAAAATAGATCAAACTGATTTTCTATTTAAACTGCCATAATTTACAAAATAATCTACATCCACTACAAAAATTTGAAGTATGCAAATCAGTTGTCGGTTCAAATCTTTACATTTTCGGAATAACGCTGAATAAACCGCTGATTCGATGTCTGAATAACGCGACTTTTTTAAAACTTTTTCATCCAGAAGAGAGCTGAAGCGGATTCATATTATCGTTCGACAGAATCTTGATTATTTTATCATCCATATTCCTCTCGAGCCAACAATGCCTCCGTGACGCGAAAAATTTCCCCCCACCCCTTTCCATCTAATCCCATTCCTCATTTTGGATATCTCCATCTGCGAATCAAAGTTCAAATTTCCTACGCCCCAATCCACTTTTTTCACCCGGGTTCCAATTCCCCGAATTCTTAACAGGTCCGTCTCCTTATTTATCCCGTTTCATTCCACATTTACCTTATCTCCGAATCCCTTCTTTTCTCTCATTCTCTTATAATCTGGCGCTCCATTTCCGCTTTCCCGTGTTCTTCCCCTCGGATTCTCCCTTTTTTAATTCCGCCTCTCTCGCTCGCTGCCAAACAGTACCAAACTTCATCCATCACGTTCGACCTTCTTCCTCTTTCCCCTTTTTCTCTTTGTCTCGCAGTCGAAGCTGAATCGGTATCTAAAAGCCCATTCCACCATTTTATCCCTTCGATTGATTCTTCAGAGCGAGAGGCTGTGTTTCTCATCAGCTAATTGAAGGAGCGATATATTGACGAGGGTTTCGCCTCTGAAAGACGACCACTCGGACCTTTGTGGAACTATCGGTTCAAGTTTGTTTATCTACGATGAATGTTTACCTTGAGTTTGAAAGAGTGGCAAAAATTAATTTAGAACATATCGAATATAAAACTAAATGTCACATGGGGTTTAAATATATTATTGGTAGGTACTTTTGTATAAATTTAATTAGAATAAAAGCTTCAAAATGTAAAATAAATACCCCAAAAACTATCAAACAAGGACTTAATTTAGTTCTATACGTTTCTTTAGAGAGTATATATTTAATTTTCATATCAGTCTTCTATGAAAATTCCCTCGTGGAAGGTGAAATACGTACACGAGCTAAAGTAAGTCTTTGTTTGATGTTTTCTGGAGTCTTTTTTTATATTTTGACTATTGTAGCCATCAGTGTCCGAACATAAATTTAAAGGATAGAAACTCTTTTTTCACAAGGATTATTATGAAAATAACTCGTAAAGAAATTTTTTCTATGAACGTTTTATGATAATATTATTACTTAAATAACCCTTCTAAATTATGAATTTTCACTAAGCCCACCTTATTCTGCAAAGGTTAAATGTCATATGAATAATTACAAAGATCATGAGGACTTCTTTTATACATTTTTAGACTTGGAGTCTTAGTATACTTACTTTTATTACGCCAAGAAGGAATCTGGTTTTTTTCTTGCTAATATTAAAATGACATACTGAATTTAAAATCTCTGCTTTACGTACTGTAAAGTCATTGTTAAGTCATGCAAAATTATAGTAAAAAAGTGAAGTAATTCTTAAGTTTTATCATTAAGTCATACTTCATGGTCCTTCTCAATATAAATTTCCCATTCTTTCTCTCCAATTTTTAATATTTTATATCAGTCGTTATTTGCATACTAAACTTTTCTGTTAAACAGATATAATTAAAAATAAATAAAAAATTAATGAAATAATACAATTCGTAAAATGATATTAATAATGTGTTTCTATGAATAGAGCACAAATCCTTCAATCAAGTAACTTAATCAAGTTATTTTTATCAAGTAACTTAAGATATGTTCTTTTCGTCTAAGAAGCCCTTATAACTACCTACTTTTCGTCTATAAGCCCTAGTACTCCATAAGAAAATCAGCTGAGGATCTGCATATATCCTCCCCAATTAATAATCTTTAGAATGCTCTCTGAAATATAGATTCACCACTTTATATACATTTAAATTCGGAACTTAGTGTTGGTTGTAAACTACTTAAAGATGGCAAATCCGAAAAAGTTATACGAGAGAGTCGACGACAAATTTATTTCTCAGAGCATCGGCGTTGTTCAATTGTTGAACTTTTCTCGCTCCTCTCGAGTGAACTTGTATCTCTGCTGCTGTGGCTCTCATCCGTGGGTGTCCAGATGGGATTTCTGGTCTCATTACTAAGTCAATCTCGTGGTAAGCGAAAGCCATGGCCTGGCATCCGAGGGGAGAAGTTAGGTCACTGTGTGCGGTGACGTCCCTTTGTGCCTTTCTTGTTTATTCGACATCTTTGATGGCTTTAACATCGTAGGCCTCTACTATTCACACTCTAGTATGACATTTCCCTCCAAGAGATGGACGTTGTCATGAAAGTTTCTCAAGGAAACTTGTTCTATTAATATTTCTGAACGAATACATTTTGAGAATCCATTGCTTGGGCCGTGACTGCGAGGTAAGTCTCCAATAGGAAAAAAAGAGAAAGTATAACTTTTACGAAAAACAATACGATTAATACTCAAACGATCATGGTTTTTATTTGGTGATCACCAGGTGACTCTATGAGTCGAAACCTTGGTCATATGTGAATACATCATTTTGTGGTTTGTAAAATAGTACATTTTCTTTCTTCCGAATAAATTCTTAACCTCTTCTAGATGGGGTATGTCTGCACAAGAAACATTCGCCTGGAAACGCATGAAATGTTTAAGAGAGTAGTCTACGCATTACGTGATAATACTGGAGTTTTATAACCTTCTTAAGATTAATATCATAATAATTTAGCTCAATTGTCTCATTACCGATAAGGTCATTTAACCCTGCTTAAGATGAATTTGATGATTCAAATGAATCGTGAGATAATTACTGGGAGTGACTTGACTGGAATAATTTGTTCGGCCAAAATTATCTTTTATCGATCTTTTCACCGATCCTAAATTAGTGCAAGCAGCAGAAAGTGTTGAAATAAGCTTATGCGTCAGAATTTATTGTTAGTTAAAAATCTCCACAATCTCAAAACACCAGGTTTCATAAACGATCTCTGAAAAAAGAATTTAGAATTCACTACAAATATCTTTCTGATTTTGTACCTTATGTGTATCGTTAATGGAAACGTACTTATGCAATTCACAACTTTTGGAAACTACGTCTACGAGACATTACATTGCAGTATGGAAACATGGTAGAACCATTCATATTTTTAACAGATTTTTTTAACGTTTTGTTTCAATCTGCACCAATTACGTCAATCAAAAGCTATTAGACATACTTTAGAGTCTATGTACATGTTTTACATAGTGGGGGAATACTTAAAGGAGAAAATGATGTGTAGTTCTAAAAAAATGCATAAAACAGGCTTATTAGTTCCCTATACTGATGTGTAACTTCTCTCATAGTATCGCTTCGTATATGCAATTGATCTGATGGAGGCTGTAATTCTTTCTGAAACACAAAGGCCATGAAAATTAGCAGAATGCTGTAGGAAACTGCTGATAAAAAAACCCTCATTGGCGTATTCTATTAGTCTTTAGTATTAATTATATTAAATTGATCAATTCTATACCTATAATGGAGCACTAAGAAACGAGCGATCGCTGACGAAAGCGTGCATGGGGCCACGGACCAAAGTTCATCAACCCATTAGTTACTTCCATTTACAAATTTAAGATTCAATCTTCACAGCTCTCTCACGCTCTCTGCCTCTCACTCCATTATCGTAACCGCACTCATAATTAAAATTAGCTAGAGTATCTTACCTCTCAAACTCATCAGGGTTATGAAATTTTGCCTTCCCAGATGCTGGGTCAATATACTATGGAGCTATATTTAAAAGGGTAATGCTGCCTAAAGTGAAAGAGGTGGGAGTTTGATGGAGATAATTTAACGAAGTCAGAACAGTTAATTTTATTAAGGCACAGCCTAAAATATCTCCCAACTTATGATTCCCTTTAACTTCATTCATCAAAAATATTATAAAAATAAGTAGGAGTAAATTTTTAGTCACACAAATATATTTCGTATAATTTCACAACTTAAATTTTGCTAAATTTGGTATTTAAAATTTATTGAATCATCTAGCATCAAAAAGATAAATCGAAAGAATTTTTTTATGAACTATTACGTTAAACCTTCAAAAGATTTTAATACTTAATCTATGATTAAAATAATTACTGATCGTTACGATTACTTTCATACCGCTATCCTATGTTAGTGATTTCAGTGTACTATATCAACACTGATTGGTTGATAAAAGTACAGTTATTGATGAAGTTCATAGAATGAGATATCGTTTCCCAAGAAAAAAACTGACATGAAAAATGCGTGCTTCCTAGTTTCAATCCATTATGTGCAATATCATCCTCTTCCTTACAGTTAGATATTTTTTTCTTAAATGGTTCTTAACTACTGAAATTATACTAGATCTTTATCTTGATTTTCTTCGTAAATGAAAGCGTTTAATTATCTTACATGTAGGTGCCATTTGCTGATAATATTCCACCTTTATAACATTCGCAAATCATTCTTGCTTGATGAATTTCAAATTCTTATTAGCTACTGGGTGTCCTAAATATTTTAACCAGAGAAATAAGCTCAGTTTAATTAAATGTGGGGTATTTATTAAGGAATCGAAAAATATATTATTGAATGAACGTGAGAAATGTAATAGAATTGTAGTAAGGACATTTTCACCGGTCCTTATGGGAAAAAGAAGAGATAGGAAAGGTTTAAAGAGGTGTGCATAAGAATAGAGAAGCAGGTACCTTAAGAAGTAACGGGATAGCTCTTAGGAGAGGAACTCACGAGACGACTTCTGGCGTTCTCTTGCATAAATAATCCTAGGCAGCTGGAAATGGGGATCGCAAACGTGTATGCGAAGCGCACACCTCTTTTCCGATTGGCTGAGCTTCGCTTTAGCCAGGCTCCTGTACGTTTTACTCATACAATGAGAGAATAGTGTATTATGGACGAAGAAGATTTCGACGCAGGTAACATGAGCAATAAAAATAGAAGCCACTGCGATTCCACTGTTAAGTTTGTTGGCTGTTGTCGGTGGTTTGGCTCAACCCCAGGATTTAACTCTCTTGTACCGATTATTCCTTCAGAACTCCTTAAGTGTACTCCTATATAGAGTTCTTTGACCTTTTAACTGTACTGAGAGAGGAGGCTGTTACAAAAAAATAGAGTTTTCACGGAGGTTCCTGACCCACATTCTAATAGACGAACGGTGTTAATATCCTTCAATTTAACTCTTAAAGTAAAAAAAGAACTATTTATCTAGTTTTTACCGTTTCAGACGTATACAAGTGAATCGTTGAAGAGGATAATTATTTTGAGTGAGAAAGCGTTCTCTTCAGATTTTTTTGCGCTTGAGGTAAAAGCATTAAATTTCCGGAAGAATTCTCTTTCACGGGTGAAACTATTAAAGGAATTGTTCCTGGTCATTACGCTTAAATGGTCACGTATACGTAACTTTGAATGAAATGCAGGGAGAGAATTATAGATAGGATCAGATTTATGCACAAAATCTTCATCAAATCAGTCATATGCATAATTAGATCAGTGCTATAACATTACCATACTAAGCGTCGCATTTGATTAAGTTTGTCTTGTATGCAGTATGGATTGTAAACCTACAAAGTAGGGGTTATAGCATCACAAAACTACGTAAACTAGCAAACCAATTAATAACTACACAGAAAGTTAACGTATAGAAATATTAAAGGAACTGAGGTACAACATTATAAATAAATGATATGTAGAAAATAACGGAAACCATAAAATCTAATAATATAAGACTAAAATATATAAATTTAATTTTCCACGTTATGTGTCGATATTACGTTTCAGGAATAACAGACTTTCCTTTCAGATTGCTTACAATGACATTAGGTTTCTGTATCAGTTTAAATGATAGGATATTATTACTATTATTAAAACTATGGTAGCTACATCAAATATTTTTAACATACTTTTCTTTGCAATGGATAGGCTTTTGATATAATGAAACATTGTCGACTTTTCTGCTGATTTTCTTCTTCAAGTTTCTCTTAGAATGTTTTTGAAATTTCTTAAGGTATTACATCTTTTGTTGAGGTTTCTGATATATTTTATATCCCAATAGTGGCATAAACATATATAATTATATATTTTAATTCTTGGAAAATATTTCTAATTTATAACTTGTCCATGTACATTTATCAAATATATTTTATGGAATTTTCAAGAGTTCAGCTTTTGCTTGCATAAAAAAATTTAATAAGTTTACATGTTTCCTTGATTTGATTAAGATCCTTTCGTTGGGAAAACGCTATAACATATCTTAGAATTAGATTCATTGTTGGATTAATATGTGAATATTCATGTTCCTGGAATCTTCTTTTTCTTCTATAAAAATTATCTCAAGGTTAGGTTGAATGCAGTGGCTTTCTTTCCCTGACTCTCTTTGAAAAACATTTCCTTACGATTCCACTGGCTTTAAAAATTTAACATTTCCGACTATCAACATTTATTGAAATCTTTTTCTTCTGTGCTGCTACTCGGATATTCAACTCAATGCGTACAGAAAATTCTTTCTCGATGCAATGCTTCTCATTTAAGTTTCAACACTTCAAATTTCATGTTCTATTCATTAGATAAATAGCAACTATCCACCGGGGCTGCATATCTACTTTCTTCACCTCAACGGGATAATCGCGTTTTCGCCCAAGGAAGTGCTCTCCGTCATAATTCCACGTTTTTCAAATAGCATTCCTGGACAGTCTGAACATGCAGTAGGATCATGAGAGACAATTATACTTAGAAAGTATGCATTAAAGTGTCTATAAGCTTAAAAATATCGAGGTATTACGTTTTATGCTCCTGATTTCAGATATAAATGGGAAACTGAAATTAAAAATAAGCAGGAAAAGATAGAACCAAGTCCGTATGAAAAATCTCCAAAACAGTTTGTTAAAATGTCATGAATGACGCGCATTTTTTGCTAAAATTATTATTTCCTGAAACTGAAACAAAAATTCGATAAACAAGAGAGCGGTTTTTGTTAGCTTCCATTGAGAAACTATACAAAATTTTAATTTAAAATCATTCCTGTTTCCTGATTCATGTTTTTCTTGATTGTCACGTTACTCATCAAAATGAACTCAAAGAATTTCAATTACACTCGTAATGTATGTATATAATTATAAATACAAAATTGTAAAATAACTCAGGATGATGTTAAATATATATTGAAAAATAATTCTGCTTTCTTTTGGATACAAGGATATGAGTGGGTGCATTACTGTTATATTTCCTTGATTTTATATATTTTCTTAAATTGTTTTCTTATTGTACTGAAACGTTATTCTCATCATGCTGATTTGTATATGCACTGTTTTACTAAACTCCTAGTAAAACTAGATTACTTTCTGTAAAAGGATAATATATAAGATAATTTTCATGTAATCGTGATACGTCAAAATTATTTATTTGCAATTTTAAATTTATTTTATGATAATATACCAATAAAACACTATAAACTTGAAGCACATGACAATTACTAATAATTACCATAACTTAACCTACAAAGTCTCCCTAATATGTCTACATTATTTCTTTTGATTGCATTTAAAAAAACTTCCCGAAGTGCGTGGCTCTTTCAAAATGCCAATTAATTACGTTAAACCTTTAACTTGACTACCAAATCAATTCCTTTGCGGAGAGAAATGTCTACAGCTTTATTTGGTTTCAAAGCAGGAGTAACACTCACACGCACACGGTCGTACTTACATTCCTCCTCCGGAAATATTGGCTCACTTTTTAACTCTCCTAGAAATATGTCAAGTCCCTCTGTGCAGAAGCTCTCTCTTTTCAAATTTCTTCTCCCTCCGCTCGCTCTATAACCTTTGAGGACCCATTTTTTTATCTTATCCTCCGCACGCCCACGCTGCTTATTTGTTTTCCGCGATCCGCTTTGTTTAAACGCACATCACGTGCATGTGCTCTTTTTAATCCAATTCCCCTCCCCCTGCCTTAAGTGGAATTCTTTCCAGTGTCTCATCTACCTACCCATCCATCTCCCCCCCCATCCCCTGCCATCAATCTTCTTCTCTCCATTTTTAATCCCGCCTCCTCCACTCAATCTTCCCTCACCCCCCCTCTCCCCCTAACCTCATTCCACTCCCCTCACTTTCCCACCTCACCCTCCTCTCTCCTCCTCTTCCATCAATTCCTCCATCAGTCTCTTCCCTCTACATGCTCCATCACCCATTTCGCCACCTTTTCCCTTCCTTTTCTCTCGCCTAAGACACAAATCTCCAGCAAATGTTTGTTCTCCACTCCCACAAAGCTTTCTTCCTCCCCCTGCCTATGCTCCTTTGGTCCTCCATTCCTCGCATCTGCTTCTTTCTGTCAGATTCAAACATCGAGGATCGTCTCTCTTTACCTCAACTCATATTATTTGCTCTACTTTTTGCGAATCTATTTCGCTGATTTAAAAGAGATATGCCCCTCTCTTGTCTTTAGCTGTCCTTTTATTTCTTCAAAGCTTTTACTTGCTTTAAATGACCAGTTATTGCTATTAGGTAAATGTTTTTTCTGCAAATCCTGAACCCAAAGCAAACAACAAACCATATACTGTAATCCTATTATTCGATCATTTGACGATGAAATTTTAATTTTTAAGTAAAACTGTCAAGCTTCGTTTTTGAAATTAGTCTTACATTGACTAAAATGTTATGACATAAGCATGACAAAAGGATTGTCAAATTCTTTTTATTATTCTAATATAGTATTTTTGTAACAAAAATAAGTCCACTGTATAATTATAAAAACAATTTATAATTTGTTTAGGACCGCAATGTTTTTCCAATTATTATACAAGCGTTTTTGTTAAACTGAATTATTTTATACATTATTATTCTACCGAGTATCAATGGATCCATTTAGTTTCAAATTACCCAGGTGATACTATTGGATCGTGTAACCTCCTCTGAAAAAATATTTTAATAATTAGACTTAATGGTAATTTGATTCTCTTTATATATCGATTCTGATTACCTCGTCATTTCTTCTTGTGACTGTCGTTGTATAAAATTAGTATGGATGAACTGTACCAAGAGAATCTAGATAAATATTATACCTGATGGAGAGAAAATTACTTTTACCATTTAAATCTGATATTTTGCATCTTAACTCAATGGAAATTGGCATATAAGGAAAGAAAAGAGCTTTGTTACTATGAAACAGAAATGTATTTCTTATGTGATTAGTTTCGTCTTACAGACATCATCATCATTTCTTCCTTTCCTTTCTCCTATCCATAAATGCTTGCTGTTCCGATGTAAAACTGCCCAATGATGTCAGAAAGACGAAACGAGTAGCATAAGAAACGTGTTTCATTAAACTAGTAAGTCCTTTCCTCTCCAAGAATCTTTACCCGCTGTTTTATCAGAATATGCTTTTCCCTTCTTAAATTTTGAAGACACTAACCTTTCTGACGCTGTGAGAGGATACTACGTATTTTGAAGGTATGTTATTCGAGCTCCATGCGGGGTATCCTGTTAAGGACGAGAAAATGCAATCCTGTGACGTCATTGTGAACGGGGAATCCAGGGCGAAATACGTGGCTCCGGAGGGTGAACGGACGGCCAGTACTTGGGAGTCACGCTTCGTTGACATTCGATGGGACAGGGGAACATGTAGTCCAAGAGATAGTTTTGTGGTCGCAAACACCCACACGGACATGTGCACGCAAAACCGTTTTCCAAAACCGTTTGGCCGTCGTATCCGAGCGCCCTATGCATTTTGTCCTCCATTTTATTTCCTTTTTCCCCGGCAAAGTGCACCGTCGTTATCGGCCGGGTCGTCGGTCACACGCTATTCCTCTCCCTTACGTCTTCTCACCTCCGTCATTCTCATGGCTTTCCGTCAATGAGACCTCTTTCAATGCATTCCGTCGCTTGCACATGCCCCCGTTTTACCACGATGGCCCTGTAATGAGGCATATTTAATTCTTAGATCGAATTCAGATTAATAGATAAATAGAGAGGCTTTGTTAGGTGAAATAGAGACTTTTATGCCCCATCTTCCATTTAACCTATATTATTAAAAATATTCATTTAAAAATTCAAACCTATACAAATTTTTGAAAACAAATCTAACCTACACATACATAAAAAAACAAACTTTAAAATACAAATATTAAATACTGATAACATTTTCTTTTAGGTTTCAGCTTCCAATTTTTTGTACTTCTTTCGTTATTCAATAAATTCACCAACCCATATTTTTATTTAATCTAGAACAGCTTCATATTATATATATTTTAGCTTTTAATATCTTTTATCCTAATATCAAAAACAATTATTAATGATTTATCCACTGCAATATAATACGGTTCTTCCCCCTTGTGAAGTCCATACGCACTTTCACACTAATTATTATTTCATCATTTCTTTTCATTTGCATATTAGCATGAAACTTACTTTTTGACTAAAAGAACGGCGTGTATTTAGTTTGCTGGTAACATCGTACGTGACCGAAGAGGATATATTTTAAATCAATTAGTTCAAAATATTAGAACAGAATGAATGAATGAAACTTAGAATGGGATAGAGTGCAAGGGATAAATAATAATATTAAATGAGCATATGGCGAAAACGGCATAGAGATAATGTATTGGAATTGAATTAACTGATGAGGTAGACCAAGTAAACACATTTTGAAATTAAGGAAGCTGGTTGACAGAAATCTATGTGTCGTTTTTATAAGATAGTGAGGATGAGATTAGTCAAGGTATTCCCTCGTAAAATCCAGAATGATATGCGAAGGACTTATAAAAAGATGAGAACAACAATTGAATTATGTCTGGTTTTGAAATGTGGAATTTTACTTTGGTAAGCCTTAGATAAATATAAATAAAGTCCTGAGAAAACTCAAGGTACTTGAGACGCATAAGTGCATTTGAGAATGATGGATATTCGTTTGGTGGGACGAATAAACGATTCTGACATACCAAGGAGAGAAGTGTAAGAATAAAACGTGTATGTACAGAAGAGTAAATGATATTTGATAGGACTTTGCCTCGGAAGAAAATATTTTATCATATTATATTTGCTCAGAACCTTTTCTTGAGGAAATGTTTCTCGGTAGATACATTCAAGGAAATGTTCAAGGGATGAAGGTGGAAAGGTTTCAGATGATAGACAACAACGATGTGGAAGGAAAACATGAAAATATGAAGTGGGTGGCGAAAGCCTAGAAGGCGTGGGAATATTCTATGGGAAGACCTATCTGATAAAACAGATAACGTGGCCTATCCCATCTAGATCCCACCTTTTCACGCATACTCTTTTATATTTAAATTCTATCGTGCGTAGGAATTTTTATACTCCCTCTCGGAGCAACTTTTCGTTGCCTTCCATCTTTATCCGTTTCATCATTTCTCTTCATTCATTCCTTTATTCTTTTCGCGCCATTTCCCCGTCTCCGCGATGCCCTAATGCGTGGCTCACCGCGGAATCGCTGGATTTACGGTCTCGCGCACGTGTGTGCGTGCGCGAGAGCGAATGCATGTCTGCGGATACGCGAGAGAAGTTTGATCGTTAATGACCAGGATACGGGGGAAGACGGGGCGAGTGATAATGTGAGAGTCATTCCTAATGGAATCTTTCTGAGATTTATGGATTGAGCCTCAGTCGATTTATTAGCGTTAAAATTTTTCTTGAGGATACCACTGCACGGGTATACACACAGAGTGAACGTATATCGAAAATACCATCTTCAATGTAGTTCAAAAAGATAACAGTGATAAATAAAAACTGAGTTTGATGACAACTATTGTTCATTTACGTTAACAAATTACTCAAAACTAAGTACTCAAAAAAGTACTCTCATTCAAAAAATATTAATTCTTCAGAGCTATATTTACGATTAGGAAAAAACTACGTATAAAATCAAAGATAATTTATTAAGGTTACTAAAATGTTATGCCTTGTATTACTCATCAAATTAAACAATTTATAACTAAAGGCATGAGCGTTAAATTACCCTTACGCTGGACAACTTACCATACTTTCTTTGTATTTGTAATCTCAACTTTCAAAAGTAAATACACGCGAAGGTATTATATTACGTTGGTGTATTTTAATTTTGTGCATGTTTCATCAGGTTTTGAGTTTTTTGTTCCAGTATTGAGTTTTCAAGGACTTTGGTAGTAAGTGATCATTATCATTAACGATTTGAGTACTGAAATTTAATAAAAAGATAGTGTCGTAACTTATTAGGACTTTAAATTGATTATGAATACATGATTATGATCATGATTATGAATCCAAATTGATCCTGGAAATTGGAAAATATAATCCGATTTATTTATAAATGATAATTAAATAAATAATAATTTTACATAATATTTACAACAAGTAACCCTTAGATATAGCTTTTATTTTTTCCTGTGTACTGGCCATCTATATTTCTCTCCTTGACTCATAAAAAAATGGAATGATTTAGCAGAATATTTAAATATTGCAGTTGAGCATCATCAGCATACATTTCGTGGATAATTTATCAATAATCTGAAATATATTGGGTTTGTTCTTTACGAAAGTATCTAAATTAAATGAACTGTATCAAATCAATCGAAGAAGCCTTGGCGGAACTCTGTAATCAGGATCCCACTTATCTGTATCAATACAATTAATAATCTATTTTACTACATATTTTATTTTTATTGTGGTGGCTGCAGTCACAGGAAACAATAGGGTCTGATAAGAATGTCAGCTTCCTTATGCAGAAAAAATTATGAGATTTATTTCGTAAGAAAAGAACGGGGGCTCGAGGGTGAATCTTCCCTAAAGAGATACGTCATTTTATTAGTGATTAATACGTACATTAGATATAAAAGCTTCCGTAGTAGTAAATTGATTGATATATCAGATATGTAGGTTTCTATATGCATTAAGATACTTTAGAACACCATGATATATTTAAAAAGATTCCGAACGGAAAGCTGAAAAAAGTTAGTAGCTGTTCATTAATCGCTTAATTTTAAAATAGAGGGATGAGTTAAGAGTCGAAGCTTTTTGTCCGTGAATAACAAGGGAATTTGAACCAACATCTAAATCAGGAAGGCAAATGTGAAGCTGAAAAAATTTAGCAGATTTACTAAACAATAAAATTGGGCCGCAAGACAAAACGTGAGCTAACAAAATGTTATTTCCATACTACAAATAACCTGGGGAAATAAAGTCGGTGACGCTTTGGCCGAATTCCAAACAATTAGTGGATTCAGCTTCCGTTCAGGTGAACAATTTTTACCGAACTTATTTATTTTGTGCAGAGTGCAGAGGAATAAAATACCAGAACACCAAAATTAGTGCTTTTAAATTTTAAAGGTGTGGTACCTATGTCATTAAATAGCTTATTCGTCTATTTATGTGTTTATATAAGTTAAAAATGAACGATAAAATATAAAAAGTAACGATCTCACATTTCCTTTTAATTTCTCTAAAGTAATTATTTTAGCTAAATCGCTGTTCTCGTATTCTATTATATAAATTTATCGGGGAAGTTTAATGCAATAAACGATGCCAATATTTTATTCTATAATAAATAATGATTTTAAACAGAAGACATTTTACATGGCGAATAAATCAATACAAATGATTTATCCTCCTTCCAATAATTATGAGCGTTAATCTACAAGCTTTATGAACCGCCCGTAACAATATCATTACAATGAATTTGTTCAGTAAATTAATTCAATGGATTCAAACTGAATCTAGCCTTGAATAATAATTATTGAATTTGTACTTCCAAATGAGAAATGGGAATCGTCTGTACTTTCTCAGTTTAAATTTAATTGACTAGGCAATACTCGAGACACAAATATATGAGCTCTTCCTACATTGAAATAAGTATTAATTTTCTATGAATTTTAAGGAATGAATTTTGATGCTAATATAATGTAAATTTTAATTAAATATTTCTATGAATTTTAAAGAATGAATTTTGATTTTAATATAATGTCCGTATGGAATTCTTAATTCCATACGGATTAAAGAATCACACATATAAAGAATACAAAAATAAGCAAAATATTGAACTGCATGGTTTCAAAAATGGTAATTTCTTTCATCAAACGAAATGCCTCTTTGCCGCAGGAAGTTTTCCATGCTAATCCCTCAAACCGAGCGCGATAATGACTCCAAGCTCAAATTGCGAGATAATAGGAATATTTTTCGCGTAAGGCGAAAATATTTTCTTCCCCAAGAATTAAAACCCACCATTTTATTCCCCAAGAATTAATCTCCCCGTCCCCTTAATGGATGAAAACAGCTCACCACACATAACCAATTATCTCCCAGGGTTAATTCATTCCCTCTTTCCTTTTAAAAATCTTTTCCTCTTCACAATCGCACATCTCGAAATCCCGAATCCCGCTCCAATCCCGTCCGAGGCGTTAAGTAAAAGGGCTTTGCTATCATTATATTTATCCGGGGATGAAAAAATGTTTCGCCTTTCAGAGAGGAAAACTTTCCGTTCGTCGGAAAACACACGGACGCTCGGAAAGGGGCCAAAGAGGGACGGGGAACAAAAAATTAGCGATTTCGCTGACTTGACAGGAACAGCACCCGCCTCATTTCCCCCTGACCTCCCGCACCCCCTGCGAAATGCATTCCGATGCAAATCTGACGGTGCGAGCCATTTTACCGCCTCTCTTTTATTTTCCCGCCAACGTTCTTATTACGTTCCCGCCCGATACCGCCCCATTTAACCCCCTCCGCCTCCTCTGCCACCTACCGCCGAGTACGTGAACCTCGGAAAATGTGGGACGCGCGCAATTCTCCTCATAGCTTTTTTTCCGAGCCCCCAGTTTCCTCTACCCCATTTTCCGTCCCTCTCCATGGTGGGGCCCCATTTGATCGGTCTGCGGAATCACTCTGAGATCTGCGGCGCGGCCCCAAGAGGTGGTTGGCGTGGTTGAGAGTGTATCCGACGTCACCGGGTCCCGGAAGGCACGCCCGGGGGCCCCCTGGAGAGCGCGGGCTCTTACGGCGGGGTTTTGCGGGGACCCCGGGGGCATCAGACAAACGCCCCTTCAGGACCGTTCTTTCGTTTCAGAAAGGCTCTGCTCACCCGGCGACTGGGACGCCGTCGTGGTGAGTGTTGGAACCGCTCGGGTCGCTTTACAGAGAGGAGTAATGGATTCCGAAAGAGAATAGATAGAGGACGATAGGATAGAGAACGTATTCATGAAGGGGAAGTTGAGAGGGATGAGCATAAGGCAATCGAAGGGCTCAATTAAAGCGATGTATTGGGACAGGAAATCGCTGCCATGCGTTTCCATTGAAGGAAATTCATAAAAATGGGGATTTACTCTAGCGAAGCTCTGTGTGCCTTCGGTTCGTTTGAGTAGTGGATTTTATTTTGCGAGAGAATGGAGAAAAATGTATTCCATCAAATTTAGTTGGTGTCGACAAACAATAGCTTGGCTACATATATTTGTGAGAGTGGATTCTAATTTCTGTAATGAAGTTATGAGTTATATATGAATATATTTTAATCGAGAATTAATATTACGAGTATTTTTGCATCATCCAGGAGAGGAAATTAAATTTTAATTTGGGACTACACTTCCCTGCAGAACGAAATTTTCTAGTGGTCAAAAGATGATGATAGAAAACTAGTGAAGAGGTAGACTTTGCCGTTCATGAAATTTTGTTTTCACTTCTACCTCTAATTATTCATTAAAGTGAATATATAAATATATTCTTTCATAAATTATTTATAGAAAGTAGAACTCTCTACATATTTGTGTATTTAATACTCAAAGTAAGTTCATGATGCGTTCGTTATCCAGAGAAAATTAATGAATTTTCCATTATTATCATTCATGATTAATAACATAGTAAACGATGTATATCTTTAGAGTGACAACATTTATTTATAATTTCAATGAAGATTTTTTCATTAGTTGGAGAGATGTAAAAAAAATTCTATGAACGACTTTGAACATCTCAACATTAGTTTTTTATTAGAATCCAATGAAAATTGGCAAAATATCGTTTCACAGAGGATTTTAAAATTTATTGTAATATCCGACACACGCATATTTTGCATATAGTTAATTCGCAATTAAAATAGAGTTATAAACTAACTGTTACCATGATTATTTCCGTAGAGATATATCTTCGTAAGGGCAAAGTTGTGATACATTACGATAAAAATTATGAGCATTTCATGATTTTATAATCATCTTCAATCTGCCGGAAATAGAATATTCTTTTAATAATGAACATGTAGATAGTAATCTTCAAGAATTCAGGAATAAAATACAAGAATGCATTTTGCTTGAATGATTAATTATACAGACGTAGATGCATGATAAATAGTAGCCCTGTTTTAGAATCCGGCTGAAAAATCTTGAATAACTAGGTTTATTTGAAGTTGTAATTAAATCTCGGCGGCGTTTTAACAGAACTGCATTTTCGTTTGCCCTCATCAAATCAAGCTCACGTAAAACACAGAGCACAGATGCCCAAGGGAATACATCTCTGGACCTCATCTCTGGACATGGAATAGAGCCCCGATTGTTTCGAAATGTTATTTCAACCCACGTGCGCTAGCTCTCCTTACTCATTGGTAGTCCGCAAACAATGCCATATTTAGTTTTTGAACTTTTCCGGTAGAGCCTAAGTTCTTCATTAAAAACAAGATTAGATCCATACATTTGAATCAAAAATTGCATCTGGAGAGTTTTGAAGAAATGATAAATACTATCCCTTATTTTGTGGAAGTATACAAAGTTTTCGTAGTCTCTTCTGTGATGCCCTTTCACTGAGTTACGTCGTAACACATTTAATTTAAATACTATCCCAATGTTTACAATTTTCAAAAGTCTCTGTTCCTATTTACTTTTGAATGTAAACCCGGCACCTATTTTATTTTTCCATTCAAGCAATACTCACTAAATTAACTACATGCTAATTATAATTGCTAAGACTCAATTTTAGCAATGAAAATTTGGTGATCCATCGAAACAGTTATACGCGATGATATGAACAGTATTTGCAGCAATAAGAATTGCACTGATAGGAATGCTAGTAATAATTGATGCTACTTCAATTATAATTACATGATATTCATCAACATATTGATGCGTTTCTTCGTAAAATTTATATCTATATTCATTAAATTGGTTTATATTACATTCACTAACTTATTGGAAATGAAAACAGAATTTATCAAGTAATACTTGAAGAATTTTTAATAATCATGACATTTGCCATCCTATTAACTTGTAAGTAATTAATATTTATTGATTATATTTATTTGAAATCAATAATTATATGTGAGAATTATTTGGGCTAGATTAAGACCCATGAGTCTCTTCTTACATCCAAGCCCTAGAAATACAAAATTTAAAAGAATTACTACACAGAAGAAAACTTCGTGGGTATAAAAACCTACAAAAAGGGCTCGTACTCGGGGGACTCGAAGAGGGGTGTGGTAATCATGTAAAACCATGATAATACAGGTATATGTATTAACCTTCTTTTTGTTTATCAGAAGAAGCAGCCTCGCTGCGAAACTATGGTCGTCTTTTTGTCAAACTTTGCGATGTATTAAACTATTTTTGAATGAAAGAATCGGTTGCAATATTTTTATTTACTGTTATAGATATTCGATGGAGATTGCAACGTTATTCTCAGAAATATGGTTATTATTTTATTATTATTATTTGCTACAGTTAGAAAGAAGTTAGACGGTAGCTCAGACGTTGTCAATTTACCCTTTCACACTTAAATTATTACATTTAAAATTCCTAAATTACATCACTATATTAACATACAGGACTAAGTGACGCTTTTAACAAAGAAGACTACATTTAGAAAACATCTCCCTATTACTAAACCTCATACATTTACGTCAGATATGTTCTATAATTACTGTTCCTATATAATCACATTTTACATTGCTCCTTTGAAAAGTCACTTGTCACTTGATCAGTTTCTCAATCATATCACTTACATATTATATATTTAAAAAGTATCTAAAAGAACACATCCAAAACTCCTTTCATAGAATACATTTTTATAATATCTTAAATCATCTAATTTTATAATCTTGAATTGATTTAGGTAAGGGATTGAAGACCCTCTTCAGGTAACATGTTCCATTCCCTTACTCCCCTATTAAGAAATGAGTATTTAGACGCATCCATCCTTTGTATTCCTAATTTTAACTTCTCATCATGATCGCCACACGCAAAATAATTTGGTTTTTCTAATATGTTACTTACTGAAATATTACTGCCTTGTATGAGTTAAAATATTATGACGTCCTAAATTCGTGGAGTAATCATAAACTGATCCTTGTTTCTTTCCTTCAGGTCTCAACTGGCGTCGGTCGATTATCC
This sequence comes from Sympetrum striolatum, assembly GCA_947579665.1. Taxonomy (NCBI): domain Eukaryota; kingdom Metazoa; phylum Arthropoda; class Insecta; order Odonata; family Libellulidae; genus Sympetrum; species Sympetrum striolatum. The sequence continues at coordinate 31,610,259 of OX388347.1, forward strand.
CATCTGTTTCACCTCCACGTCGTTGTTCCGGAAGCTCTTATCTTGGGAAGCAGCGACTACCATGTCGGTGAAGGGAGTGCCATCTCTCTCGTCTGCATCATAGAGAACGTGAGTTTTCCTCTACTTTTTCCCAATGCATATTTTAGGTTATCTCCACCCTTTGAGATGCACTTGCGATGACTCTTTAAAAGGAGTTGAAATGCAAAAGAAGCCCCTCTATTTCTTTGAGAAATTCCGAATTTTAAATTAAGCCGACGAGAAGTTGTTGGATATCATTTCCCTATGCATCACTCTTCCCAACTTTGAAATTTCCCGACTACGTATATTAGTGAGTGTGGTACTACTGCTAAAGAATTTCAATGCATTTTCGGAGAAGGATTCTTTTGAACGGTCCTAGGGATGATTTCAGGACTGAGGATGCATTTTAAAACACAGTTTTATGCATTGCGAGTCTTTGATCTTGCTACTTAGCGTTATTGATGTTCGGTTGTAGAAATACCGATGAATTGAGATTTAAAATCCACTGCTTGTGCCGTTACTTAGTAGTAGGTCTCCATTAGGAATAGAGGACAAGTATAACTTTTGGAAACCAAAATATGATTTATTCTCAAAGAAACATGATTTTGGGTGTCCTGATAATGACTCAATGAGTCGAAACATTGGTCGTTTGAAGTTAATCATATTTGGTTTGTAAAATGTGTACTTTTTCTTTGTTACTGAATTCAGGCTTTTCTTCTCATGAGATAGCATAAAATTTTATCAAAGCTTTTACAGCAATATCGATTAGTTTTTTAGACAGCAAAGATAAAGCATAAACACAGGTTAAAAATCCACATATTTTCTATTAACGCATATATTTCATATTACGCATTTTCAGCGATATCATTCAATGCGCTAAGCATGGAAAAATATTGAAATATTTATGTTAATACATTATTAATACGTATGCAAATATGCTAAATTATTTTTTATGTGATTTATCACTCAATATCTGACATATACATTAAGCACAAGTCAAGTCATAGAATAACTCTAATGAATTTCCCTTCCAATCTACATACATAAGTTTTCTCTCTTCAAGCTCGTCTTCTCTGAATTTATTCCCTCCATCCCCTTTAAAGCCTGAAGTCCTGGAGGAGAATATTTGATTACACATAAAAGTGTATAATAGGATTAATAAGAAACAAAGTTTAAATAAAGATACTTGATTAAAACTTTAAGGAACAGTAGAATCAAAAGGATGAATTATATCGCACTCAAAACCAACCATTGCTATCTAATTACGGGCATATATTTATACAGCCAAATAAGCACGTTTTGTTTTGGAGTGTAGAAAAATGTTTGAATATTTCTAATAAAACTTAAATTTTAATGAAGAATAGTTTTCTTTGTGATAAATTTGTTGTAATGAAAAATTCTTCTAGAACTCGGTTGTCCATAAGGTCAAATGTTAACATTTCAATGCTTCTCTGCCTTATCCCAAAATATATTTCATAAAGAAGCTAATCCAGAATTCACAAACAACCTTTAAGTCTGCATTGTTTGCCATTCAAATCAAAAGTCGTTACCAATGGAGTGGAACTTTCCGATATTGTGGTGTCACGCTTGGAAGCCCCTCGTCAAGTAAATTAGTGAAGAAATCGTACTAAGAAACGCCCAAATACATGGGTCCAAATAGCCTTCAAGATGTCTCAAAAGAGTTTCCGCGAATTTCCAGTCACTTTTACATTCCCGGAACTTCTTCTACTTCGCAGAAAAGTTCCGTAGATAATTTATATAAGCATTTAATTAAGTCCGCGCTATTATCTCGCATGATTGAAGTTGTTTTCCTCCCATTATAAGTTCAAGATTATCAGCGTAATGGTCCCGAACTTTTTCGCAGAGGAAAAAGAGACACGTCTTTTCAAAAAGCGGGAGAGCGAAATTTTTTAATTGAACGCTGCTGGGGGGAAGAAGGGGGGTCGAATCATTTCTCCGAGACAAAGTTGCCGTAAACTGGCTCGAAAATTTGCTAATTTCGGTCCTGCGAGAAGGATGAAACGCGAGGGATATTATTTTTTTCGCGGAGGGTTCGCCGAGTCCTTTGTACACTGCTCCTTAATTGGCAAAGAGTTTTTGAGGAACTTTGCGATCGACGGTGATAAATAGCGCCGAAAAGAAGTGGAATTCGGATCGGAATGCAAAGTGTTCGGAGCGCATGGCCTCAAAAGAGCGAATACATTAATTTAACGACCATCCATCTCTCCGGGACGAGACCTTTCTTTCTCCCACCTTCTTCTGTCCATCTCTTTCTTTGTAATCTTTTATCGGAGGATAATTCCCCGCCGGCTCGCTTTTTTATAGCACCGTACGCGTGCCCCCGGCGTTTGTCTTCCCCCACCCTGCGTCTCTTTCCCTCTTTCAGCCGAATAAAACCAATGCCAGGATTCTATTCTCGACTTCAAAAGGACAACAAGGCGTATTTTTATCGGGGCCCGTTTTCCTTTTCCCTTGTTCAGGGATCCGAATGGCCTTTACTTCAGGCGACCGCTCGAGTAGAAATATTTGAGTCGTTGTTTCAAGATGGAAGGGAAAAAAGGGCTCCTTAGAAGTGCATTTGTGGCCTGCTTTTCCTTTCCCTTCGACTGCCTCGGTCTCTTTTATTTTCCGTGCCCCGTAAACCTGCTCATCCTAACGTCTCAATCTTGGAACTGGTCAGGATTTTTGTTTACTCCAGTTTTAATGCCAGTCGTTTGCTATCGATTTTGCTGATGAGTGGTATTTCACATTGTCATTGTAATATTTTTGCATTTCTGTTTTAATTGTCTGGAATGTTTTCCGCTATGATTAGCTTGCTGCCATTTCAAACTCAAGGTCAAAGCGGCCTTTCATTGGATAAGTGTGTCAAAATGAACACGAATTTCTCAGCAGTAAAATTTAATTTAAATCTATCACGCTCATGGGTAAAGATGAAGTTCAAACCATAGAGAGTTATTATAAAACGAGTTATGAAAATCTTTACATAAACATTCATAATGCTTTCAGCCCATCATTCAATCTTTGCCTAATTTTACGTATGTTGGAAATCTCTTGGGTGATAAACTCGTGGAACAATATTGAAACTAAGATTTAGTGCATAGTAAGAGCTGCTTGAAATTTTATTTCCTTGCCCATTATAGACGTCATACAACTACGTATTATATATGCGTGATCTTAATTTCCTTTTAGATGTAATTGAGTAGCTTAAGTTGAATGAGAAGCAAAGGTTTGGATCCACCAAATTCTTACTTAAAAAGACAACTTACATTGGACTTTATAATATCATCTAAATTTCTACGTTTTCTATTTGCGGATATAACTTTTATACACTTTTAAGAAGCTACATCACCGTAGAAATTTCTTACGAAGGTAGATTTTGTAATGGAATCACGCAGATTAAAAACATGAAGAACTTTATCGGGGAAATTGGTAACGCACAGCATTTACTTGAAAACTTCTGAGATATATTTTTGAACATCAGAAAAGAAAGCATAATCTCCGTAGACACTATTATTTTACAGATAAGTGTGAATGAATTTACTATGTATATTTTCATGCAATTTGTGTAGCGTCTTGTAGAATCATATTGTATGAAATACTTGTTTATAAAGCAGATCATCAATATTATGGACATAGAACCGCAGATAGATCGCGCTTGTGTTATTATGATCATATATTTATTTTTCCGTAAATAATCTCCATTATTCTTACTACACCTTAATTCTGTCAAAATGGATCAAGATAAAATACCGTGACCTACATTTCATGATTTACTTCGTACCGCTCATCATTGGATAGTCTCTTCCTTTGGTAATCTCCATGCAGTGTATCATTGACTTCTTTATTTCTTCGTCCCTTCTCGTCATTTTTTCCCTCCCTTTGAATGGGAGGAACTCATTTGGCCTCATAATGGACGCCGGAGTCATTCATTTCGAACGACTCTCGTCCTTTTTAATCCTCTCTAATCATTTTCGCTCTTGTTTGCACTGGACTAGTTCAATGGCCGAGGGTCATTCGTTGTTGCTTATTCCCTGTTCATTAGCCTCCTTCATCACTAGAAAAAAGAGACGAATTTCAGACAAATGCCTATCTCTTTGCTTACTGAGTTTAGCTCATTCCTGCGACTTGATTTTCTAATACATTCAATGAGATTGGTGACCTATATTTCCTGAAAATAGATAATATTTTTATAAAACCTTCTAAACCTACATTTTCGTAGGATTTATTTATAAAAAATATTTAACTATAAAATCACACGGATCCATTACATGAACGACTTATACCAAGTCTCAAGTAAAATGGTATATGGAGGAAATTGGTTGTGCGCAAGATTTACGTAACTTTAGAACTTCACAGATGAAAGCTATATCTTTTTATAAACTTTACCTTTTATAAATATCAATTGTCGTGTAAAATTGGTTATTGACATGAATAAGCTCCCTATAGTCCATAAGTTGCTGGAAAGTGCTAATATACATTCAAGGATTTGGTCGAATTTTAATGGTAATATAATATATATAATCATAGCTAAGTGAAAATTATTGCTTAAGTATAATATGTAATAATGCAGGAAAAACATATCTCTTAGTATATATGTTGATTCTACTAAGATGTGTACAGTAAGTGGAACACCATGGTTCGAATCGCAGACATCCTTGTCGTCTAAATGTTTTTAAACTACGTGTATTAAAAGTTCAACAGGATTATAGGTGATGGGTGTAGAGATATTTTCATAAATATTTATTTGATTTATAATCATTTCTGTATATACGTCAAACGGGTTGATTTACTGTTACTGCACTGTTAGAACACAATGATTGAGAAGCGAGGTAATTCAGAAAGGGAATTTAGCAGTAAATAGAGGAAGAATTATTTATGCCAAGATCGGCAGAAAAAGATTCCAAGGAAAGAGAGGATGGTATAGATTTACTAGAAGCTTGGTGGAAAGAAGAAACTCAAGTTTTCAAAATATTTAGCATCTCTCACAGTCACTTAGATTTATCTGACAAAATCTGGCATTTTCTCAGTGATTATTCACATAATTGTTCTGTTTATTATGTACTTTTTGAATTTATACCAAATTCTTTGCACAATTTTATTTTTTTTCAATCTAGTTATATGTGATATTGATGTGATTATAGTAGTGAATATTTTCTAATTTGTAACATAATGGGTATATCCCGTTTAATAAATAAATGAAAAAATAAATAAATCATTAATATCTCTACGGTTTATACCCAGGAATAATAATTTCTATAAATTAAGAAGGATTACCTTTCCTAGTACAAATATTTTAAAGTTCCGTAGTTAACTTTCAGAGTATGTAGAAATCGAGCTATCAAAACAGCACATCGGATAGCGAATCTGAATCTTCCGCAGCATTGGGCAGCAATCACCCGAGGTCCACTCCGTTTTAAATGCATAATGAATGGCCTTAATCCATCCCTCGTCGTGAATTCGATTCAACGAACCCCACGAACCGGCATTTTCTCCCTCTGCAAGCCATCTTACGAAGTAAGATTGTTGCGCATGTGTTCCCCTCCTTTCTTCCGCAATACATTAATTTCAAATCTTAACGGACTCTGAAGAAGAGGGAATAGGACCGCAGGTACATTCCGTGATTTCCCGCGAGGTGTCTCTACGTTAATTAGAGTGACGTCGATTAGACGAGCGTCGGATGAATGGGTTGAAGGGAGTGGAAAGAGGACTCGGTGATCTGGAAAGGATTCGTTCCGGAGGAGAAGAAATAAACAGGAAATAAAAGAAGGGGAAGGAAGGAAAAGATGTAGACCAAGTCAAAACAAACAACTAAATCACGGTCAAAATTCAACTTAGTACCCTACCTTAATTCTTTTATATTGTTTACGGGACGTGGTATCTCCAATCACTGTTCTTCCACGTACACACATTAATGGCAATTAATGAAATCAAGCTGAAGATTAAAAGAGGTGTAAAAATACAAGGAGAAAAAAAGGAACATACTATAGTACAGAAGATTTAAAAATACACTAAATATTATACCCACTTATTAAAGAAGCACAAATGTAGATAGATTCAAATGATATAAAATATCCGTAGTATTAGAAGTGAATGAGTACGTTACGAATTGCAGGTAGCCCCATGATAATATATCCATTACAGGGTTATTGGAGACGAGATATTTAAATTCACTTGAATTTATACCAAAAAAGCTCTAAAACTATGAATAAGAGGAAAAAATAATTATAATAGACGATTTTAGGAGGGCGAATTTTAGTCATACAAACTATTCTTACAATTGACCCTTTATGTACACAAAAATAATGACCGCAAACACCAGTGCCCTGGCCTGGAAGAATCTGGTTAGCCGGGACTTGAACCCGGGACCTCAGTGTTGGAAAGCTAGCACAGTAGGTATTCTGCCACCTAGGTCGCAAATAGGAGACCAAGACATGTAAAAATTAGAAACAGAAGGAAAAGTATACTTAAAAGAAATCGAACTCTATAATAAAAATGCAAAGGAGTATAAATTATTGTCTCTATTAACAGCAAGAGACTTAAATTGGTGAGTATAATGTACAAACGACTAGTTAGTTATAATAAATTGGCAAAAAGTTATGATCTTAACCAAACCTCATCTGTTTATTTAATCCACACTATTATGGTCATTAATTTGTTATCTAGCAAAAATTTTACCATTTACGGAGTGTTCTCGAAGAACTAAACACCTAAGAGGTCCATTGGATGGTAAAACCCTTAACATTGTGGTATTCCATACTGAAAATAATAAACTATACAGACAATTTATCTATACTAAACCACAAAAAGCATAAATTTAATTTTTGAGGTTAAGTGTAAATGAGAAGAAATGAAGAACGCATTTCGTAGTTTCCACACTGTTTTATTTAAAAAAATACGACCGGTTTCGGCTAACGCCAACCTCAGGTGGCGTTACCTGAGGAGAGCGTTAGCCGAAACCGGACATATTTTTAAATAAAACAGTATGGAAACTATGAAGTGCGTTCTTCATTTCTCATTATGGCTTTCCACGAAGTCCGGCCTAATACTATAGAATTTATAAGTGTAAATAATTTTTCTTTATAGTCTTTTATTTTTACCTCAAGGATCGTTTTCCTCCACAATACTGTTTCGCGGACGGATCCATTTGAAAGCAAATGCGGGAGGAGTTGGGCGTTAATTTAATGCATTTGAAAGCAGACTGTCCTTCCGGAGACGCGAGGAACTCATTCTCGGAAAAAAGAACCGAGAGAGGTCTCATTGGGAACAGGGTCATCAGGAGGGTCCACTTTGGTGCGAAGCGAAGGAGAGAATGTACTTACAACGCTTGGCCTAGCCCATATGGTGAAGCAGACAGATGGTGTAATTAGCACCGTGTCGAGTAATCGTATTGTAACACTCTCGCGAGTGCCTGCGGATGGGAATGATTATGGTTTCCGTCACCTCTTCTCTCGACACTTCCGCGGAATGCATTCTACTCCTCATCTCCCAAATTATTTCCCATTTACCTCTTCTTTCTCCATTATGATAACTCTAAAGTGTCAATCGTGTCATTCTCAAATTTCTCTTAATGCTGTATGTCTGGCTTTATGTTCGTTATAGAGCTTCACTGATGCTTTTGTTCTAGAATTTACTCATCTGTTTATTAGCTAACGAATATATTCTCTAACCCAGATTTTACGTCATTTACTTCCTAGTAATAATTTGAATTCTTCATAACATTTATAGTTCTGGCAATCCTCTTTGTTACTATCACATTCCGATACATTCCGCAGATTTTCCACATGCCCTTTACGTTTCTCCTTGAGGGTGGATTTTGCGAGGTAATTATTCTGGAATAACATTATACCAGAGGTTTTTGGTTTCTAAAATATGCATTCCTGTACTTTTTTATTCCGTTTTTTACTCCTAACACATAATGATAAATTTACAAAATCCATAAATATGTAGTTCTCAGATCATAGTTTTGCTTAGTACAGTCTTTTATGTAGTCCTGCTTTTTTTCTCTGAGTGTTCAAAAACATACCACCGCTTCTTTGGTTGATCATTCCTTTTCCATCAATATTTATGATCGCAACCATTACTGCATTTGATCCTAGCTAGAAAACGGAAAAATACATCAGTCTAGATTCAATCTTACATTATTTAATTTTGGAATTTAAACATAGCCATTAATCTTACCTTGTGCGCAATATTTACTATAAATAAAACTGCGTTTTACATCATATTCCGAAAAATTAGTGATGTACATTGTATTTCCTCTTTTAATTGTTTAAGAATTTAATAAGAATAATAATAAAAGTTCAAGATACGAAATTAATTTAATTTTCTCCATCTTTGAATATAGGAGTGGTCATTGAAATAATAGTCACTTAAGTAGTTGGTCAAAACATGACCAACTCTAATCTACTCATCAAAACACCGTTCTGCTTATATTTCTCGTCCACAGACATAATCTGTTTCCACGTTTTAACTTTCTCCCGCGCTTTGAATTTTAATAACCCCTCCCACCCTAACACCACCGCACCTTCTACCCCCGCAATCTTCTCTCTACTTTTGGAGAATTCTCTTGAGAGAATCTTGTTCCAAATTCATTCGTGAACCCCGAAGCGAGGCTCAAGTTATGCAAACTAGCTTGTGCATGGGACTATAAAATTTAGGTTATGCTAGAGTTTTCTATTCAATTTTGCGCAGAAACGTGAATACGAATTTTTCCTCGTTTTCTTTCTTCACCCTAATGTTCCATCTCCCCTATTATACCCAAGAACCATCCTTTTCTTATAATATTTTCTGGCTTAAATTTTTTAAATATTTTTGGCAGTTAATGTCATATACGAGATAAATACGGATTTATATTATGTAAAACTGAATTGCTCGATATCAGATGTTAAGAAGGGTATTCCTGCTAACTCTTTCCATCCTAAAGGCTATACATTTTGAGAAATATGGAACTTTTCTAGTTTCTTTCCATTCTAACCAATTTGATCCAAAATGTATGTTATTTTAAATACTTTCTTATAGGAAATATGATTATTGTGCGTGATTTTGATAGTGAAAATCCTAACGGAATAGATATTTAAACTTATATATTTTCATACAAAGAAAGGGTAGAGGTGACTTTACACATAAGGGCGCGCACCCAGGAAAATTCCCGGTGCCTCGATGAGGCCATGGCCGTAGACGATGCCGTACATTCGGACGAAACTACACTTGCCCTTGCACACAAAGTCCCCAAAATGGCTTGTTAGAATGTTCTGGCCGGGTAGCTTAGATGGTTAAAGCAGACTTCCGGATGAATAATTATTTATTTTCTATTGTGTCAATAAAGTGTTCAACCGAAGGACTGGTGGTTACCTCAACCCCTCAAACATGCTTATAAGAGATAATAGGGGAGAAATGAGACTTACTAGGCGGGGTAAGGAGTGAGGAAAATTGCTCTTGTTTCCTTCTCCAAGTCAAAATATAAAAAGTAGTTCATGTCCGCCTAAGTGAAGCACGATGCTTCTACAAAAGTAAAACTTAGGTTAGGCATTCTTCTATGAGATACCTCAATTAATCCCACTATTCAGCGTCACTCGTACCTCAGTAGCTTTCATGTCATCACAGCTATGATCAAGACTGTGAGAACAATAAATTCAAGACCAATTTTACTCATGCCACAGAAAAAGACTAATGAAAAATACATTCCCATTATAAATATAATATAGTTCCATCATTTGTAGTAAAAAAGAATATTTTTATACTTTCTAATCATATTTAGTAATCTATCTACATACAGTCTTTGTATATCTATAAGCTCGTCATTGTTGATTTTCGAATGTTTTGTCTCCTGCATCCAATATCTAGTGCTACACACCAGTCTCCACTCTCTTCCTAAAACCTCACTTGCCTGTCTTCACGCCTTCTCACCACCCACCAAACACCAACTGCTTCCTCCATTTCAATTTTTCCACTTTCCTTCATCTCATTCGAAATTCGTTTTTCTCTTCTCGCCTTCTTTTCTCTTCGCTTCCTCCACATCTGTGCAGTTTGCGTTCGAAGTGTAACCTGAATTCCTAAGAATATTAGGGGAAAGAATCCATTATTGAGCGTTGTGTCTCCCATCTCGGTTGTGTTACCCCCACGCTATCGTGTATTCCGTTGCTATCGACCAAAAAGCTTTGGTTGTTTCCAGTTTTTGTCTCGAAAACCAGCTTATCTCCCCTTTTCTTGAATTCCGAAAAGGTGTCCTTTTGCGTAATACCCATGGATGTTCTTTTATTGCTTTTGATATTGATCCACATTAAGCACTTCTGCATTATCTTGTAATAATGTTCTTTCAAATTCGTGTGAAACAGTTTTGATTCCCATTTAAAATGTTTCAATGAGTTATTCAATGCCAATGCTATTCAATAGCATCACCTTCAAATTTGGGGAACATATGTATCTTTCTCCTTGATGCCCAAAGAGAAATGCTTTGTAAATAATCTGTGTATATTCACAAAGATTAACGAAAAAACTGTACCCTATCTAGTTTCATAGAGCGCTAAATATTTCGATTGCATGAAACAAACTGATGTGAGTTTTTATTATTATTGAAATGTAAGAATAAATATATTTAAAATAAATTTATGTACAACAAATATGTTTGAAAATGATATAAACAAATATATTTTGATTTTCAAAGAAATGCTCAATTTGATATGAACGATTTTGAGACACCTACGAAAGCGTTACGTTTAAAAATAAAGACAAAAACTAATGTGTGTGGCTTTTTATTTCTTGTGCCACTAGAAATTATTTTTAAATTAAAGAATGCCTGAAATTGGAATGCTCCAATTTTAAAACAGATAAGTAATTTGAATTCATATTTAAGAATTCAATTTTCATGTAGCATAAATCTTATTTTAGGAATTAATTAAAATATGACAATCTCATTAAGAGAGTCACGGTTCTTTCTTTAGGTCAAACATAATGCTCTTTTGCCTTTCAAAAGCACAAGAAACATTTTGAAAGGCTTGAATTTTATGCGATATCCAAGCGCCTTAGATATTTTCCATCGTTTTCGAGGTCGGCGGCACTTCTAAGAATTTGTTATTTCTTTATACTTTAAGGATGGGCTCTCTGAACTCGTGGCTTCCGCGAAACTACTTCCACTTCTAAAAATGTGTAGAATGTCATTTTTCATAACTTTTGCTGTAAGATATGAAAGATACATTTGGCCACATGTCGGAGTCGAATACTTCGTTGGAATAGTATCAGGAGTATCTAATAAATATCGGAAAGGGATTCTAAGGAAATATTATTGGAATAGTTATGATGTACTAAAAAATACTGATGTAGCGTATTGAATATTACATGTACTGCTTCTATATTTACGTAAGTCGTTAGACAGTCATATTCACTGTTAATTTAGCAGCATTATTTTAATAGGTATGATTATTATTTATGTAAATCTAATGCGAATATTAGCAAACTGTATTCAAATTCACCACGAATATATATATATATATAATTGTTATCATAAAAGGGTAAAATTAATTTATGGATCTTTTCTATTTTTTGGCAATAGGATGTAACCTGTACATTTACTTACTTATATTAGAAATTTGGGATTTATTTTCCTGGTGGTAGGTAGTATTGCTGAAATTTCTTCTGTAGCTAAAATTATTTCACATATAGAGTCCTACAGGGAATCGAACCTGGGATCGCTTTTATCAACGCCAAAACCGCAGCTCACTTGCCTCTCTGCCCACTCTGAAAACTCTTATTAATTCGCTATTTAAAGCTAATCTATTTTTGACCTAAATCGATGCATACATTCACAGTAAATCATTGACAAGTTACTTTCCAGGAAAACATTGGGCTCATTTGAGAAATATTAGTCCTCCGTAATTCCCCGTTTTATCGCCCTCATTTTTTGATACACTTCCGCTCGAAAATCTCGCCACCGCGGGCAATACATGCAGATCCCAACACTTCCTCCCGCCCTTTCGCGGAATCTCCTCCGGCTATGGCGTAACCGTCAACAGAAGGAGCGGTTATCAAGAGCGGAAAAAGAGGGCTCAAAGGGGCCTCTGCCGCCGCCGTGGAGGGAGCAGTCGTCCACGGGGGCCCCCGGAGCGGGCAAACAGCCCAAGGTCTTCCCCACATCGCAGGAAAGAAGGACTCTCTACACGGGCAGCGTTTCCTTCCGCCTCATCCTAGGACAGTCCTTTCTCTCTCCAAGAAAAAGACGTCTTTTTGGCTCGGATTCAAAGATTTCCATCCCCGCCCCCTCCTATGCCATTGTCGGTAGAGGGGATTTTCTCGAATATCTCGCGAAGTTTTCTGGCTGACACTCTTTTCTCGGGTCTTAATTCATGCCGCAAGCGACTGAAAAAGGTACAGTTCCTCGGCGCTGCATCTTTTTTGTTTCTGCCTCCCAACGGATGCTCTTGGGAGCCGTACCGTGGAATCCACTCGGTTGAGCACCGTGTCTCGTGGTCGTTTTGGTTCCGATTGAAGGTGCGCTCGGTGAGCAGGTGTCCGCCCCCGCACAAGTTTCTTGGCTTCGTCGCTCGATTTCGAAGTGGAATTGTTTCTATTGGAGGACCGATGGAATGCAAATGCATTGGTTGCGGAATATGTATTATTTTCACCTGATATACCCAATATAGCATATGAGGGTTATTGGTGAAATAACTGTCTCTAGGTTGGTAAATGACAACGTCAAAAATCTAAGCCATATGAATATAAAACCATATTAATTATAATCCTTTAGAAATTACATGCTTTTTCGTGTAAAATGAGCCCATTTTATTTCTTTTATACACTACTTCCCGTATTATTTCGCTTAAATCCCCGCCTACCTTCGCGTTATATTTTTTTATCAAATATTTTTTAACGAAAACTTAACTGGGGCGAAAGTGATATTATTAAAATATCGATTTTGTAAGGATATCGTAGTAAGTGACCTCGATATCTTTTCACTAGCCATTGGTTAACAACATCCTTAAAGCTTACACAATTAAAATACTGATTATTTACTGGTCAAGCATTCTTTAGTCACGAGAATTCTATAGCCCTTTCCGTATAGGATAAAATCAATTCTCGTGTTTGAATAGTTTTGATACTCCTGAAGATGAATCACTTACTCACTTATGCAAATTATTTCAGTGAATTTACTGTAATTATATAAATCCAATATGAAATAATTGAGTGAAACATTTTTGATGGCCACTTTTGGCGTACATTCTGAAATCCTACTGATGCCACATCAGCACTGAATTGATGGTTATTTACTGTTTATTTTGAGGAATATTTTCTGTGACTTTTTCTCTATCGGGGCATTACATGTTTATTTATGGATATCTTCTACCTTGACCAATGTTCACTGAGACGTATTTACACTCACACGATAAATCCCTCTCAAAGCTTATTTCACCATCGCACTGTTTTGGCTTCACCATGAGTAAAACGGATAATATTCCCTCCACTGTTGTTTTTCCTGCCCACATCTTCGAGCATGTCGCAGGCTTACTTTCACTCTGAGGTTATTCTATTAGGTTTCCGTAAGAAGATGGAGCGAGGAACGGGAGAAAGAGTCCAATTTATTACATTTATAACATTCGAGTAATTTAATCGTACCTTCTTAAGGTCCAACTTTTTGCTCCCCTTCCCTCACATGCTTTCCCTTCCTCGCATAAGCTTCTTCCCGTTTTTTCTCCCGGAGAAGTGTATCCCTCGCCCACTATCCCTTATTTTATTCCATCTTATATCTCTTCCCTTATATATCCAGAACCCTGAACGGGGATCCTTCCTCCCTTTGGCTTTTTTCACTCCTTTTTTGTCCCTCTCTAAGATCCTTCTCATCTCTTACGCTTCGCTTCCTTAAAGCATGAGTCCTCCTCTTTGGTCACTCCCCAGTCCTCCCGATAGTTTCCCCCCGTTTCGCTCTCCATTTCCTTCCTCTTCCTATCTCTTCTATTGCTGCCCCCGCCACTTTCCCCTCCTCCCCCACCTCCGTACCACCTACCCCTCCAATCTCAATCCGCTTCACTTATCTCGCCCTTTTCTTAACTCTCTCTAGAAGTCTTGAGGACAGTTCTTCCGCCCAAAGTAACTAAACGGAAAAACTTTGAAGTCCTCGCCATCAATTATCCTCGGACAGCTCCTTCGCACTCCTTTCCCGTCCTTAGTTATAGCGACTCCAATCAGTAGTAACAATCTCCCGGATTTGGTGATTTTTTATCGCCCCGGAAAATCCAAGGTGACGTGGATAATGTAGTGTAAGAAGATAATTATTATATTAACGTTTACCTATGTTGCTAATCCAATATTTATTTTACTACGGTATTCCTAGATATAAACATTTCGTTTCAGAAATGTTTCATCCAATGTAAGTTTTGCCAAATTTTATTTGATCGAAGATTTTCGCAAATCTTTCGCAGTATTAGTTTCAACTAACTACATTTTCATGTAATGAGCTCGATTTTTTCTGTATATTTGCCATATCATACAAAGATCTCACCGTAAGATATTCATGTATATGTAATCATATCTTTATGAGGGCAAAACATTCCACATTTCAAAAAGTTAAATTTTAACATAGGTTAAACTTTCATTCCTCGTAGAATTAAGGAGTAGCACTGAGTACAAAATATCCTTAATTCCGTTATTATCTTGTTACAACATAGCAGGGAATCGTTATTACTTTTGGGAGGAAGTCAACAATTTTTAGCTACTGCAGACATCAAATATCAATCAAATAGTGGGGAAATTCTTCCGCAATGTCTGCGAAGTTATTAGCTTTAAGGCTGGTTGAATACTCTATCCTTCCACCATTAGTTATGTAAGACTAAGGTAATGGAAAAAGGTAATTCCGGTAGAGATGCTTCACCTAGGGAAAAGACTTCATAACAATGACTTCAGTGATGACAATAATGTGAAACTACGTGATAAGATGTAACATGTATTGGTTATTAACATCATATGAACAAAATTTCTTTAAAAGCATTTTCACCAAAAATATTAAACTTTTTCTGCCTCCATGCATTTGTCCATCTCTCCCGAGTGTACGGGTGAGACGCCCCACCTCTGTGGGAGGGATATCTAGTCCCAGTCATTTCACAATTTTTCACTCCTTGTTTAACCTTGATATAATTAAAAATTAAGTTGAATTTAACATATATTTAGAAGTTTAATTTGAAATAATTTAGCCAAAAAGTGTAGTACATTTAGAGAGCAATCTATTAAAAATTATAATGAAATTTGTAATTGAATGGGGGCAAGAATAAACACAAAATATTGCCATTTTAGCCGAAAAAAATTATGACAATTTTGATGCTTTTAGAAATTTCGAAATTCGAGAAAAAAATTCTCACAGAAGATATTTTTTTATTTCGAAAAACTATTTATAAATTTAATGTTCATGTGGGTGGGCCACTTTTGCCGGGTATCACGTTTCGATCAGAAAAAAGTGGTAAAACGCTTCTCCCTAGTGCTTACTAGAAAATACCTCTTCTTTGATCGTGCATAAATGCATTCGACCGTAGATTTAAATTTGAATTAAAATTAAAATGTAGATTACAAAAGTTTCCTAATAGGGCACATACACCTAAAGATAGCACTGGGGCATCTATCCTTTCAGTACGGGAGAGATGCTCTTACAGCCAGTTGAGCTGCACTTTGTCCAAGATGATCAGTCACTGAACGCGGATTTTAGATGAACCTATAGCTACAAGTTTACGCCCTTTAATTCAAAATATTCAATCATTTAAACTAATGCCAACCAGAAACATTTTACACTATCTTATATCAGGGCAGAAAAAAACAGTACCCACTTGAAATGATGCTATAATATTGCATAAAAAGAATTAATCACCGTGAAACTCTTGCATGTAGACAGGTGCATTCCAACTAACTGACGAACACCGTCCGTAGAGTAATATTGCGGTTTTCCTTAAAAATACTACGACTGGGGCATCTCTTCCGGTGGGACATCTCATCCGGAATTACCTAATTAGAAAACACTAAACAAGATAAGCAGCTGACTAAATTGCTTTCGGTTAACTCACCACATTGTTGTTATTGGACAAATTCCACATGACTGAAGCATAATAGCCCCATAAAAATACCTTTTATAGCTTCCAAAATTCTTTTATTGGATGAACTTAATTATTAGGTATCAAGCATACCTCAGAAATGTTCATATTATTCCAACTATAAAGAAATAAGAAGTAATAAAAGTAAAGATAAGTTTTTTGTATTAAGTAAAAAAGGCGACCGGGAATATTGTATTAATCATGGCGTACCTGTTGAGACTTTCGAGTTTACAATAAATGTTATGAAATGAGAATGACGGTTGGGAAGGAAATCATTATATTATATTATGGAAAGGAATTACTTATTGGGTGCAAAATACACCAGTGAAAATGGGGACAACATTGTGCGACTGATTGATGGACTGATAGAGTAAGTATTGATTATACAACGTACTTGAAATAAATATTACCATTTAGATGTATATAAATCAGATCTCAAAACTGCGTTCTTAAAGCTCATAAACATTCAACTGATTATCTTGAGAATTCCACTGATGGCTATAAATGAGGAAAGTACTTTCCTCATTCAACTGATTGGATAATATAAGTCTTCACTGACCTGTTATTAGACTTCACTGAAAAAGCGTTTATTAACCAACATGATACCGATTAATGATAAGAGTGAAATTTATTCTTACGAAAGTAGAATTGATTTTTGCTGAAAAATTATCACTTTATAAGTGTCAGTTTAGGATGTATGTATTTTGATTTTTGCCTCATCAAAAGCCTTCATAGCTGGCATTTTCTGCAAGAAAGAGAGGTGCGAAGAATGTAGTGGTTATTCAGGAAGTCTTCTTGATTTTATCCTCGGGTTGGAGAAGTATCGATTGGTAAATGACCACAAATCACGCTGATAATGCGAGAGAGAGCCATTTAGCTGGAAAAATCCGGCTCCTGCGCCGTAAATCTCAATTGAAAGAGATGTTACCCGCTAAGACTGCGGTCTCCAGCAACGTGGGTGCCAAATAAAAGGGCTTCGACAAGTCCGCGTGGAGTGATACATCTTAGTTACTGACTAATGCTGGACTTCCGGTTGCGAGAAAGTGATTCTGTGATCGTTTAAAGGCTTTAATGTATGAGCTATCCATTCAAGATCAGCATTCCTACTTTAGAGATGATGATTGTTGAGTTTTTCTAGAGTTTGGAGCACTGTGTTTGCGTTGTATTTCCATTAGTTTTAACCAAAGCATACGCGCTGAATCTAAATTATTTGAATGAAATCTGATCTTTTTAAAGTATTAGCATTTATTTGCGTTAAACTTCTTCTTTAGTAAATTAGGAACGCTTTCAACGTGATTATTCTTAAGGGAAAAAAGCTGAAAAAGTCCTGGTAGCATTATTTATTTTCTAGATCAAGTTTTCTCCAGAGTAAACTTTAATATTAGAGGAATTACTCTGAGAGTGCTATGCATTCATGTAAAAGCATACCCAGACATATCCTCTTTTATTCAAGCTCAAGATGGCTGTGGAGATTTTCATTACCAGGTCAAGAACGCAATACCATAATATCAGATATTGCCCTATATCGAATTACTTAAAGTGCATGTGCCTTCGTAAGTGTTATTTTTCATTTCATCCAGCATACATTTAAGTACCTATTATCTCAGTCTCTCTTTTAACATATAAAGAAAATGACAACAGAGACTTCCATTTCAATAGACAAAAGCATTTAAACAATGCAGTTTATTGGAGTTACCTAAGAGTTAAACTTTATGGTAATAAATAAATTTTAAATATATTTAAAGAAAATAATTTAATTACTAGATATTGAGAAAGAAAAGCATTTAATACTTCTACAAATTAGTACTTGAAGGCATTGAAGGCATAAATGTTAAATTTTAGTTTTATTCTTTTAAAATAAAATTAATTTAAGCGTGTATGGCAGGCTAAGTGTATTTTATTCAAATTATGGATAAATGTTTGCGCTACTATGTAAATTAATATATCTCTACCCTGAACTATTCAATAATATAGACTTCGCAAAAGCAATACCTGTTTTCTAGCGTACATACTACATTAAAGGGACTTTTTTAGTACATTCTTCAATATTGTATCTTGTGAGCCATATACCCATGACGCATGAATTAAGTATATACCGAAAATTTGAGATAGGGCTGTGAAATTATAAACGGGGCATTTTAAATTTTAGTCGAAACTAAAATTTTGAGATATTAATTGCATTATTATTAATGCCGAGTGTTAAAAAATATCATATAGCAACGGCTCTCTACATTTAAGTTCAAATACGTAACTTGTATCATACTCACCGTAGATGGCAGCACAGCACAGCACATTAAACAGATACTGTACTTCTTCTGCAGGAAATTTGTCATTTGAAACACAACCGATTTCAGCCATTGATTGCGATTATAAGGTACAAAACAATGAAAATCTAGCATACTTAAACGGTAAGGAAGAGGTTGTTACAGAGGAGGAAAGGGACAAGATATGTGTAAAAGGAAAGCGGAGGGAAGTGAGAAACGGACAATTTGTGCTGACAGGTAGTTGTCCACGATGGAAGAAGGTGTCTAGCGGGGGATAGGGTAAAAGGTCCTTTTTTTTAATACAATATAATTTCAATTCAGGTCGTGTGTTTAGTAAAACATTTTCTAGAAGAACATTGTAATGGAGTTCCACAAAGTCAAGAATTCTTCAATTAAAGTAAGTAAAGTAAATTTATTCCATCTTGCAAGGAATATAAACAACATGAAAAAATAAATATTAAGATGGAAACAGGTACCACATAGGTATAACCTGTTACGGGGTCAACATCAAAAATCAATATAAACATGAACATAAGGCGGGTGATTTATTTAAGAAATTTCCTGTACAAGAGGTAGAGTATGTGTTCCATTTGTTGCGAAGATGACGTCATAGTCGTCATCAAAACAGCGTCTGTTGAATTGATGGCCCGTTCTACTTTAAAGGCTGTTTTCTCAACTCTAGCAGCTTAACTTTATATTTTTCTATAGTTTTTTTTCTACTTTTCTCCGTACTTTATAGTTCAATTCACAAATGTCGCATTCATTTCAGTCTCATCCCAACGACTTTAGAGTCCATTGATGCAGAATCGCTTACATTATTAGTTCATTAGTTCCGCGGATGGCCACATCGCATGTCCAATAATTTGTCCGCGATTAAAGCAGCAAACGCTCGTGATCATCCTTTTAAAAGCTTACTATGAAAGGAGGTTGTTTTCTTGTGGATTCCCTGGAGAAAAAACGAGCCCCACAAATCCTCTCTCCTTTTCTATGGATTTCGGAATCGCTCCGAAATTCCTTAAGAGCATTTAGTCCCCAATGTTCCTTATCCATCCTGCGATATTTAAACCCTTAGCCTTCGCTGCTTCCAACCATCACCCTGTTTTTTCCGCTTCTGTATTCTTATGGGAAGTTCATTCCTTTCAGTACTGCTCTCTTCTTTTTTCCCCGAATAACTCGGGTCGACTACGTAAGCCAAGTAGCGCTCTGGAAGCGCAGTACGTTCGACATTTTTATCTCTCGGATTGTAGGATGAACCTAGGATGTATGTGGATTAAGCTCGCGGGGTATGGGATTTAGAACTAGAGGATATTCGTTATTTTTTATCCGCGCGGAACGAAGCAGGTGGAGCCATATCGGACGAGGGTGACATCGGTGCACCGGAAGCTTACGATTAAGAGTTTCCTGCGGAGGACATCTGGGTGCGAGGGTCATATGCGGTTAAGATGTGATCTGGAAATTATCTAGGCAGGGGATCGTTATTCATATTTAAAGGAAAGAGATTAACGTCCAAGCCATGACCATGAATGTGAAATGTGAGCGGAAAGTGAGGAACTATATAGTCTGTGTAGAGGTATAGTAAGTATTTTCCGTATTATGAGTTAGTAATATTTATTCATTAATTATTAATGTACATATCAGTTAATCGCAAGGACTGGTGGTGAGGTTAACTTATGTAACAATTAATTTGAAAAAATCTGATGTGGCCAACACATGACTTTCTCCGTATTTATTGAAAACCGAAGCCTATGCCTGTAATATACAAATAACTCCAAATCAATGAGTGTTACAGGAAAATGTTTCATACAACATTTGTAGTAAAATGCATTATCTTTAACTTTGGTACATGATTGCATATACCTACATTGCATTCTGACAGATATAAATGCATGAAAAACTGCCATTTCTGGATAAACAACAACTTCCGGTTAACCATTATTCAAGAATAACTCCTAAATAATCAGTGTTATGAAAAAATGTTTCATACAAAATTTGTAGTAAAGTACATTATCTATCACTTTTGTGTTTAATTGTATATACCTACATTGCATTCTGACAGAGATATTAAAGAAACAAAATTTTCTTCCGGTTAAGCGATCATCATCAAAATCTAATCAACTCTTGGCATTGTTAGGAAAATACTAAATATGAATTTTGGAAATGATCGGATTATTACTTTTTAAGATAGAGTGCCCACAAACGTTTTTACCACAGACAGACAGACAGACACACACAGCCGAACATGTTCGGAAAAATAGGGAAAACGAGCTCTATGGGCCCAAAATCATCTATTTCCGTCGAAATCTAGAGGTTGAATTTTTTTGCGAATTCAATACTTTCTCTATACTACGTATAGGGAGAAAGTAAAAACATCACCATGCATACATACAAAAAACCCTACCTAAATACAAAATAAGCATGCATAAATAAAAAAGTAAATAAATATAAATATGCAATACATATACGAGTTATAAAAAACACCACTGTGAATAAGTTAAGTTAGTATAGATTTTTAAATAACCTTAAACAGCATACACATAACTTGTCTTGTGCTTATTATGCAAGATACTTGATAGGCCTTCACGGCTACCGTAACGGCCACGGGGCCCACGAGGTCCCCACCGTACATCACCCTACAAGGCGATCCCCTACTTTTCTCACATTTCGTTTCCAGGCTCATTTCGGCAGGCTCATTCGTCAAATTTTTAATTTTATTCATAAATGGCTCATTGGAAAAATATCCCGTAAATTAATTATTGCATTTTTGTGCTGTACTGTATTGATACATTCACTTAAAGTGGTGTCTTACATATTCATCGTTACAAATATTTCTCTTATTAAGAAATTAAAATGTCCATATTTGAAAAAGGGTTTGAAGCTTAGAAGTCTAGAATTCTATTTAGCTTCCGTTCCTCATTTATGGGTGGGATCGATGATGCGAGCACTCCCACAGAAGAAGATGCGTACCTTCATCTACAATCTACCAAGAATGCATAAATATGTTTCGTCCCGGTTTCGGTGGAAGTTTCAACATGCTGCAGATTTTAGTATCAGAATATAATCTTTTCCTCTGCGTGAGAGTTCCGCCTCGTAAATTAGACAGAATCTTTTTAAAAAGGTCAGCTTGGAGAATATTACGAAAATTGATTGATGATCCAACGGAAAAGAAAGCCAGAAAGAGAGCGAGCAAAGATATAAATCAAAAAATCAGAATTATGAAAGCTCACCTGGTGCATAAATAAAAACACTTTTGAATCTTCTTGAAAAATCTATACGAAATTTTATAAAAATTGAATTCCTACCTTAAAACGTACTGATAGAAGACTTTGGCTTCATTATGTTGAATTATTTTTCTTATATACACATAAGTAAATGATCGTTTACTGATTTATTTATTTACTTGTATCTGTATAGTGGGCGAATTAAAATAATCCATTTTAATACTTATATAATTGTTATTCCATTCGGTAGGGTCATTAGTCCTATTAAGTATGGTTTCTTTTGTTTTTCTAAACTTACTCCACCCTTTATTTTATCTTATCTGTTTTCCTGTCCCTCCATGGTTCTCTTTATTCTAACTATCAGTTACTCTCCTTAGCAGCCCTTTTATTCCTATTATTTTACACCTCTTTTTCTCTGCCAACGTTTAATTATTTCATTTACCCCTTCTTCTTCCTAAAATTCTCGATCACCCCCGTGTTTTTATTCCTATCTACCCAACTTACTTTCTTTTATAAATATACACCTCTACGGCCTCCAGTCCAATTCATTTAAATGATAATCTATTAATTTGTCACTGGCTACGAAAGTAATTCTGTCATCAATATACTTTTGTATAAGACCTTAACATCCATGAGATAATTCGGATTGAAAAACATCAATGAATCAAGTCTTAAGTGAAAATAACTCGAACCCGGATATTCCAGTTATGTGAGTCCTGTCCTAACCATTTACGTGATCTTGCCAGATCCTTCAAACAAACTTTTTGGGATGCTTTGTAGTCAACTTAAAGGAATAAAACGTTGTTGGACCTGTCAGATATGTTTCATGTCCGTTCTCCCTTGGAAATAATCCTAGGCGTATGCCTCAAAGAGCAAAGTTATTCCCATCCCTTTCCATGTGTTTTAATTTTGGAGGGTTGTAACTATAATCTCTTAGTTAGTCAGTGCCTCGTAGAGGACGATACCCGTGTACGATACCGCGTACTATGAAGAACCACTCTTGCTTGACTACAATATCCCTAACAGCAAATCTGATTCCTTTGGCTAAACAGCATAATTGGTTAAGGTAGTTGCCAAGGTCCCAGGTTTGAGTCCCGGACTTTCTCTAATTTTGTTTTTTTGCTTTTCATTGGCATCAAAATACATATTCCCAATACTGATATTTCCATTTTAAGTTGGTTTTGACAGTCTAATCTATAATTGGTTAGAATCAGTACTGAATGGAATTACTGTTAAATAATTTAATTTTAAAGCTTTTAACAGCGAGATATATTAGAAAATATTAAAATAAGTACACTCTTGTCGTTTGAGTTTTCCTACTTGTGTAAAAATTACAGAGATATGATCCATAATATTCTTCTTTTCAATATTACTATTGTACTTTCACAAAGAAGATAGGTTGAAAAGGCATTTTTTTCACCTAAATCTCTGGAGTTTTTGCACAAAAAAATTACTACTACACCGTTTAAAATAGGTGTTTATAAAAAATACTTTCAAATTTTATCCCTTATTCAATATAATTTTTTAATGTTAATTTTTTTTGCATCCTGGTTGAGATAGTTGAATATGTTGCGTATCCATAACCTATTCTTAATGGAGTGGACGTTGTAAAATAGAATGGGAAGATGGTCAAACATACCGGAAGTTTTTCATTTAAATTTGTGAAAGTGTATGTTTTACCTGTAAGTATTTTTGGCTTGATAAACATATTTTCATTTTGAAATTTTAAATTTTAAGCATTTTAATCGTAAAAAATCACTACAACTTATTCAAACCTAGAAAAATAAAGCGAAGCTCACAAAAAATAACGAATATCAGACATTATTTGGTTATATGATTTAGAACTTTTCCTTCAACTACTCAATTAATTACCAGTATATTTCATTTTCTTTTGTTCCAATCTTGATGATGGCTGTGATGAAATGAAAGCTACCGAGGTATGAGAGAATTCCTTACGGGATGCCAACAAAAGTGTTGCTCATAGAGTTATTGTGCTTTGCTTGC